>JARFIW010000713.1:1331439-2662879 GCA_036346225.1 Platerodrilus igneus | reverse complement strand
GATTCTCCAATAAGAAATTAAAGTTTCCATGTACGTAGCACCAGTCATTGGGAAATGGTAGAAATGTTAAACCTATAAAGGCGATTATTAATTGTGGTTTAGTGACCGCGTTTGTGCACTCTTCGAGTGTCTTCGGCAATCTTCGATTGTTTCCAAAGCATGCCATTTTCGAAAATATCGCGTAGAAGTTATTTAAAATTAAATTGCTTTATTAGTAAGTATTCTGTATACAACAAGTTCGGTGTTCCCTTAGCGAAGTGTTTATTTAAAATTTGTATCCTGCAATTATTAATCAATTTCTAATACACAAACATAATTAATAGAAAGTCCAAGAAAAGAAATTATATACAGTTTTCACATGTGATTCACATGCTCGTTAAGAAATTGATTTGAAACGACTTGTATTTTCCCTAAATACGCATTTTTTTCAGCGCCTCGTGTTATTAGTAATCTACAAACAATTATACCTCGATTTCAAATATACGTCATTGAAACATATTCTCAACATAATTAACAGAAAGTCCAAGAAAAGAAATTATATACAGCATTCAAATGTTCGTTAAGAATTTAAAATATTTGCTGGATTACGAGTTACAAATGAATTAATACTACATTGGAAGTTTTCGGAATTTGCGTTATAATGCTTCTACAGCGTCACGTAAGGTAATTTAGGATTTCAATATGTAATAAGACCCATTTACTTTCACTCTGATTATTATTGAACAGTACTTAATCTGGTTTATTACATTTTGTTAATTCTGAAATTTAGGTAGTTAATGATGTCATACACAAAATTTCTAATTAACATGGCTGGTATCTAGCGAAGGTTGTAGAATCATTTTCAATTACGAATGCATTCTTCTTTCATTACGGGAGAAATTCCATAGATTTCATACAAGCAAAATGCGCTTTCTTTTAGATATTTAAACACATTACATTGGACACCAAAAGTCGACCTTGCCATTTCTACATTATTGTTAAGCATGCATTGGAATTTTTGGTTGTTGTAATTTCTTGTTTAAAGTAACTTAGTTAAATAAAGTGTAATTTAAAATTCATAAGTGATTGTATAGTCAATTATTACAATTGAAAACACATTCAGGGAATAATTTATTTGCTCTATATATTTTACAGTAGCGTTTCCGGACAAAACTCTCTGCTTTTAATTAATTAAAAGCATGCAAGTTTCTGGCATATATTCCTAAATAGAAAATAAGCAGTTGATGTACCGTTGAATGGAGTTCATCCTTGTTTACACAAATATCAGATCCTGCGAACTAGCGGCTTTGTTAATATTATTTAAAAAATCAATACGTTAGATGGATAAGGTGTTCAGTGGCGGCTATTTTATCAATAAATTTTATTATATGTATTCTGTTTTTATTTCATCGCCAAAACTGGCTGGTCTTAGTGATTGTGCGACTAGATAAAATAGTTTACACAGTTTATGCATTCACATTTTGGAGTTGTTAAGCACGTTCAAAAGTCGCTACAGGAAAGAAATCTTAAAATTGGGGTAGCTCCCTTGGGGGTGGTGCAATCTAAAAAATTCCTAGAAATTCGGATAGCTGAGAAAAATCTAATATTAATTGATACCAAACAACATAGGTTTATCTCGAAAGATGAAAAATGGTTAGTCGAAGAAAACTATTTGGTTCAGAATGTTAGCGGTAAAAAAAAAAATCTTAAAAATAGGTTTATCTCGTGTGTGGAAATGAGGATGCTCATTTATCTCGAAAGATGAAAAATTTAAGATATATTTATCTCGAAAGATAAAAAATGAGGGAGGAGTGAGGATTGAGGAGGAGTGAGGAGGAGGAGTGAGGAGTGAGGAGGTGCGCTAGACCCCCCAATCCTACTACTGTCAGCTTGGAGGAAGATTTGTTAATCCTACTTGTGAAGCTTTTGTGCCATTTTTCAAAAGCCTACTTGTAAAAAATATAGCCACTAAACATGCTTCTGGTAGCAATTGCGAAAGAGACAATAACGATATGTTCTTAGAACTGAACAATCTTCTAGTTGAAGTAACATTCGAATCAAATATATATTTTTAATAAATTTCTTTATAGGGTTTTGAAGAGAAGGCTGACGTTCAGCAAAACATGGAGATTCATTTTCCGACTCTAAAGGAACTTCCATATGTTGAAAATCAGGTCCTTACTTACGTTCTTGGTTTTATTTTAAAAAAAATAAAACCAATGGTAGCTGATTGTAGAGTTTGTACTGAAAAACTTTTTACTTGTTCACCTAATGAAAGTCATTCCTTTGCTTTTCAAAAAGAATATGACAATCAGAAAAGATTAATTTATGTCAACAATATTTTAAGAAATATTTATTTTCTATTTATGGTAAAATCAAATTTTGGTTAAGTCATAATTTACATCAAATGAAATTAATGGCTTCTGTGGTGAACGCGATTTACACAAAAAACGTTACATGTGACCAACATACTCGCCTGAATTCTATCATTTTAAAAAAATTTAGAAAGATAAATTTGTATAATTTTATTAAACAAATTAATAATATATTGAACTTAAAAGATACTCGACAATTAACTTCTGCTGCACCTATTATTTTTCATAAGGCAAAGGGTATTGCTTTAAAAAAATGTAAAACAATTAGGAAATGTTAGATTATAAATAATTAACTATTAAACATTTTTTGGGGGACTAGAGTGAAAATGACTAAATTGAGTATTGCCAATATCTTTTATAATAGAAACAACACAATTACGAATCCACTGGTTCTACAACTCAGGATATTACTCAACTGTTTAAATAAAAAACACTTTTCAGTCATCTTCAAAATTGTGGATAAACGAAATAAACAAAAACACTTACAAAAAATGATCCACACAGAAAAATAAAAGGTTCACTGCAAGTTCAATATAATTCTTTTGTACATCAGAATCAGTTCAGGATGGTTTTTGAGAAACTGTTTTGATTTTGTTATACGACATTGAAGTAATTTCTTGTATTATTTCCATGAAAAGTCTTGTCTAGTACATGTGATTTTTGTTTTCCTTAAAAGTGTGTCTTTTTTATTTTAATTCCGCGTGAGTGCAGGTTTAGGCAAAAGATTTTTTTTTAATTTTATATAGTTTACATGCCCAATAAGGTACTTCCCGATGTTCAAATGTGTACAAAATCAAATAATCACCGTCATTTTGTTTCCGACCTTACTGAAGGTCGGTTTGACGCAGCTGTAACTTCTTTTCTATTCTGTGCTAATTTAAAAAGTTCTACATACCCTTCACAACCTAAATTTCTAATAATTTGACTAATATAGCTTGGTCTAGGTCTTCCTATATCCTTCTATCTTTTTCATGTCTACCTGGCTCTACATAGATATTAGCAACCTAATCTTTGTTAAAAAACTACAACATGTTTACATGTTTCCCATTTATAAGGAAATGAAATATTACCTAGTTATCCCCTCCAAAGTGTTAAATTATATGTTATGGTAAGGCTTAAGCAATGAATCGCTGCCAACATGCCAGACCGCTAACTAATTGTGAGTTATGTGATTGTGACATTTAGTTAACTGATTTTTATTTATCTATTTTTTTGTTTTGTTTTTGGACTTAAGGTCGGTTTGACGCAGCTCTAAATTCTTTTCTATTCTGAGCTAGTCTAAAAAGGTCTACATACCCTTTGCAACCTAAATCTCTAATAATTTAACTAATACCGCTGGAGATCCGAGTGAGGGGTATTTTACTTCCACACAAGAATTTTATTTGTGAGCTCTTCATGATATATAGTTCGTGTTTAAGGCCACACATACCTGGGAAATATTGTGGTAGGTTCCCTTACCTTTCCACAATGCAGTTTTTAAAAAGCCTCTTGCTGCGCCTTTTAATAGCCTTTTATGATAAGCAGGCTTACTATAGTAGTATTCTTTGTCCCCTATTATAGGGAAACAATATTTCAGTAGTATGCAAATATAGGTACAAGAGAAATGGGAAAATTTTCAAAATACAAATTAATTTGATTAATTTTATACGAAAACAAGTTGAAAATGCAAGGCATTGTCGCAACGAACTTCCAAATGTAGACTTACTTTAAAATAATTTAAAGAAATTAAAATTATTATGTTGTAATAATTATAAGTATTCAGATAAAATACAAAAATTTATAAACAACAAAAGAGACATTTTAATATATTTTATTTTATTAAATAAATATTTTAAAAGCTATATATGTGTGTGTATATGTATGTATGTATGTATGTATGTGTGTTTGTGTGTGTGTGTGTAAATAAGGGGGCATCATATTTCGATTCAGTTTTTTCAGAGGATTCTAAATATGTATCGCACATTAATTTTGGACCTATTTGAAATTTTTGATAAAAATTAATTCCTCGGGGGGGTCGGATATCCGTGGTCAGATTTTGTGGGGGTACCATATTTCGACTCAGCTATGTTAGGGGAGTCCAAATATGTATCGCACATTAACTTTGGACCTATTTGAAATTTTAATTTTCCCGACGCAATATCGCGGGGGCCCGCCGTCCCCGTGGCCCGATTTCAACTGACATCAAAACTTAAGCTCAGGAGACCGAGCTGAATCGATTGATGTATCACACATTGATGTCCGACCATTAGAAAGGCCTCGGACGGACAGACAGACGGACGACAAATCGATTTCATAAACGAACGAAGTTCGTTGATAATGCCTATAAACTTCAGGCAAATGCTATTTACTGAGATATAATTAAACAGAATATCGTGATTGTATTTTTCAAGACGCTCTTATACAGCTACGATTTAATAAAAAAATCTCGATCTTAAAGCAACACTTCCTAAAGGTATTAAAATTTATCAATGAGATGAAAAAATCGCCATATTTTTAAAACGCCATAATAACTTTTGTATTATAAATGCATTTATCAAATTTTTTGGTTTGCAATGTGTATCGTTGTTGCAAATATTGTGAATAGCTCGCTCTATTTTGTAGTTTGAATATTATCTCAATGTTTTCGTTTGATTATATCTTGTAGGAGTGAAAAAACCACCTTGTACATGTGTACTTTTATGTACCCGGCATTCTAGATTGTACATGTACTAGGTAAGCTAGTAGCAGATAAAAGGTATCTGTCACAAAAAAAAACAAAAATTGTTGTGATTGCACCTTATATTAATATAATAGCAAGTATTATATTTTTCTCTGTATATCAATTTTATTAGCCAAAATCCACTTTATCTTTCTTTGCTTATGGGTCCAGTCCTGGTAGCTGTAACTGTGCAAGTTTAGTAGTAAAAAAGTGTTCAGTTTGATTGCTATTTTTTGAGCTAATTTTGAGTTCCATCACCTGAGACAACAGTTGATATTTGTAAGGAACTCGTTTGTGGAAAATATGTTCGAGAGAACTATTGTTTATACTCACATGTAAAATTAAAAAATGAAGAAAATTAGGCCGATTGGAAGTGGCAAATGAATTTTCAGTTTTTGCATTATGAAGTGGGTGACATTGTAAGCGGTGTCACTTTTTGTCCAGTAGATAACACCGATAATGAAAAGTTGCGGTGTGAATGAACAAAAGACAACACAAAAGCGTGTATGATGATTTCCATGTGTGTTACTCCTGAAGTTCCTGCCCACATTCGTCGTATGGAGAAAGCAAAAGACATGTGGGACATTCTAGTGGGTATTTATGAACAGTCTAGCGTTCAAAGACTGTATTCCCTCTGTGATGAGTTTTTAGCAGCAAAAGAAATATGGCTATGGATATCGCTACGCATGCATCAAATCTGTCAAATGTATGCTCTGAACTACAGCGAAAATTGGAAATTGTTGTTACATTATCGCATTTTACTAACAGCGAGCCCGAAGTATCAATTTTTTTGGCCAACATGGTATTCAAGGTCCATAGAAGATCAAACGACGAAATGTTTAGTAGGAAACTTGCGCCATATTGAACGTGATAAAATAGTTCAACTGGAAACGTTTTTCTATCAAAAGATGCTACAAAACTGTCAATTTAGAAAAATGCTCAGCAAAGGAAGAACGACAAACGAAAATGTCACTACTGTCATCGACAAGGTCATTTTATTGCAAATTGTTCAAAGTGGAAAGAAGCAGAACAGAAAAGTTTGGATAAACTGTAATAAGAGAAATTGTACTACAAGTTCTGGATTAAGTAAACCGAGTGCGAGAGATATAAAAGAAAGCACTGGTAATGAATCACCGGTTGCCTTTGGTTTAAGTACATCTTTGCCGTACGTTTCTACTGAAAGCTGGATTGCTGATTCTGGCATTACGCACTACATAACAGCTGACAAGCAACATTTTGAAACGTACACAAAATTCGGTATGCCTATTGTAATCACTACTGCAGGGCATGATGTAATTTATGCCTGTGGTTCAGGTTTTGTAAATGTAGAATGTTTGAATGACAATAAGTGGATGTCAGTCGCACTGACGGATGTTTGGTATGTGCCAGATTGTAAACATAACGTTTATCTATTCGTCAAGCTGCAAATAAAGGCCACATTTCCACATTTAGTTCAAGTGGTGTTATTATTAAGAGGAATGGGGCAACACTAGCTAAAGGCCATATTCAAAACCGTTTGTATGTTATGGACACTAGGATTTTAAAGCCAGTTAAATCAGCAGAGGTGAATCTTGCTTTAGAAGCTAATCAGTTACAAGCGTATCATGAAAGATTTGCGCTCAAGATAAACGTCATCTTCGGGAAATATTGGCTCGTTATGGAAAGAAATTTAAATTTAACGACACCCAATTATTTTTTGATAGATGTATTTTAGGTAAATTGCATTTGAAGTGATTTAAATCTAGACTCAATTTTGCTAGAGGTACAGAAATTGGAGAACTTATTCATTCTGATGTAGTGGTGCCTACTGAACGTTCGATGGATGGTTTTCAATATTACATAGTATTTAAAGAAGACTTTTCACAGTTTATTTGAGTTGTACTATTGAAGCACAAATCCGAAGTGGTTAGATCACTGAAAGATTTCCTTTTCGAACGTGCAAGAACCTGTAGTAAAAAGATTTCGTTCTGATGCAGGTCATGAATTTGATTCTTTAGAAGTCAAAGGGCTTCTAAGTGACCATGGAATTGAATTTTTAAGTGGCTGCCCATATACTTTGCAACAAAATGGTGTTGCAGAAGAATCCAACCGTCATGTAGTGGAAATAGAACGCTCCATGTTATCTATAAGTGGATTAGGACAAAAATGTTGGACTCATGCGTGTGATACTGCAGCTTTTATTATTAACCGTACTGGAAAATCTGGTTTACCAGAAAATACCCATATGAATTATGAAGTGGGGTCGTTTTTGACAATTCGGCATACTTGTGCATTTTTGGTACAGAATGTTTTGTACATATCCCTAAAAAATTGCGTAGAAAATTTAACAATAAAGCACTTCTCGGACGTTTTTGTAGGGTACGTAAATGATGTAGATGGATATAAAGTTTGGGTAGCTGAAAGGAATCGCATATATAAGTCACGCCATGTAGACTTTAAACCAGAGATTTTATGTACCACTTCAAAAGCAATTCCATTTACTGCACTATCTAGTTGTGATTCTCCTGATTTAAGCAAGCATGCCAATAGTGGTAAAGAAGTAAGGTCTTCGCAATTAGGATCTGTAGACTCGATTGCTAGTCGTTTGAGTCGCCGTACATGTATTCCAGAAAGATTTAAAAATAATGAGTTTCAGGTTAGTAATCTTCCATGTCGCCCGTCGTCAAGTAGCATAGTGGCGTGTATGTTAGACATGGATCAATTAGAAAATGTATGTCCACAAAATTTAAATCAGGCAATGGTCACTGTTGATAAAAATAAATGGTTAACTGCTATAGAGGATGAAATTAAAGCACTTATTGAAGCTAACACATGGGATTTAGTTTGGCTTCCAGATGGTGAACATACGATTGACAATAGATGGGTGTTACGTATTAAGTACAAAGCTAATGGTGAAATTGATCGTTATTGAGCAAGATCCGTTGCACGTGACAATTTTCAGAGACAAGGTTTAGAATACGATGAAACGTTTAGTCCAGTTGCACGTTTCGATGCCATTCGTATGGTGTTTGCAATTGCTGCGTTAGAGGGATTGATACTTGGACAATTTGACGTCAGAACTGCTTTCTTAAACGGTTCTGTTGATTCTGTAATATTCATGACACAGTATATTGGTTTTGATGATCGTAGCGGTCGTGTTTGTTGTTTGAAAAAGTTGTTATATGGTTTAAAGCAATTTCCACGTTCATGAAAGATGTTAGTCTTCTTCAAAATCGGTAGATCCGTGTATTTATGCACGACGTTCTGATTGTGTTAAATTATTAGTTGCACTGCATGTAGATGATGGATTAGTAGCTGGATCATCACAAGATGCTGTTGATATTTTTTTTTTAAGAACTGTGAAATAAATTTCAAATTACAGTTGACAGTGCACCAAATATGTACTTAGGAATTCAAATTAAACCAGATCAGAATGGTATATTTGTAAACTAGCAAGAATATACCAAGAAAATTTTGCATACTTATGGGATGCTTAAAGCAACGTCTGTAAAAACTCCATCGGAAGCTAATGTCAGAAATAACAAGTTGCCCATTAAGAGTAATGGTCCGTATAGGCAAGTAATCGGATGTTTGTTGTACTTGGCGTGCGCTACGCGTCCAGACATGGCATTTTCTGTTGCAAAAGCTGCTCGATCAATAGATTCTGTTACTGAATCTGACTGGATTGCAGTTAAGCATATTCTTCGTTATTTACGTGGAACAATGGAGTTTGGTCTATTTTATTCTGGTAAGAAAAGTGGTTAGAGTAACTACAGCGATGCAGATTTTGTAGCAGACAGTAAAACCAGACGCTCGACCAATGGTTACATGTCTCTTTGCGGAGGTGGTGCTGTTTCGTGGATGTCAAAGTTACAAAATTCTGTTGTGTTATCCACCACAAAGGCTGAATTTGTTGCAGCGAGTGAAGATACAAAAGAATTAATATGGTTATATCGTTAACATAGCGATATTAGCGACAGAAAAATTGATGTGCCTGTTTTATTTTGTGATAGCACTAGTGCTATTAAATTAACGAATAACCCTCAATTTCATAAACGCTCGAAACACATCGAAATTCGATATTTTTACGTTCGTGAACGATATCAAGTTGGTGATATTGCAGTTGAATATGTTAGCACTGAAGATAACTAACAGATTTAATGACAAAACCGCTAAATGCTAATCGGTATTCAAAACTAGGTAATTTAATTGGAATGCGAAATACGAACTGTCAATTTTGTTTTGAGTGTGTACAGGTTAGTTTTGAAGGTGGTGTAGGAGTGAGAAAACCGCCCTGTACACGTGTGCTTCTATGTACCCAGCATTCTAGATTGTAGATGTTGTACTAGGTAATCTAGTAGCAGATAAAAGTTATCTGTCACTAAAAAAAACTGTTGTGGTTGCACAAAGGTGAACAAAAATTTTTAATCACATAGATCCATAAACAAATATCTCTTTAGTGTAGTATCAACATTGAAGGAAGACTTATTTGTTTGTCGATTTAAAAATTTACCTTCAATCATAAATATGAAAATTATCCATTCCCGGTTTTATTAATGACCAATCAAAATTCATATCAAGTAACCAATCACTATGCAGTAATAGTTTCTTCCCAACACCTAGATGGCGATTCATTACGATAGACGTCTATACGTTTGTCTATGAGTTCACCCATCTTTATACAAGCAGAACGAACACGGATGAAGCGTTCATAGATCGTATTTTCTTGGAAAATTCTTAATACACGCGTAATTGCATGTAATTTTTACCAATGACGTACACTTTTTCCCTTCTATGAAAGCGTATGCTAGATTACTCACTCCACAGGAACGATAAACCCGCTAAAGATTGAAACGGTAACTCTTATCGTGTGAATAAATTCAATAAAAGCTCTTTTGAATAAAATTTGGAGCTCACGGTACTTGTAAAGTTGATAGAATTTCGCTCTTTAAAATGATAAGAGGATATAAATTTTTATAAAATTTTCGTTAAATTGAATATAAAAGTCTCACTAACCTTGAAATGCGTAGATATTCTTTAATATAAACGACTATTAAAATTTCTTACATTGTTTGCATTTATAAAAACTAGCTCAACGTTGTAGTATAGGCAAGGGAATTATATTGCTTTTATAGAAGAATTTTTGTTAGAAGCAAACTGTACTATAAACGGATACCAACTCAGGGGTTTTATGTAAATTTGAAACTCTAGAAAACGACTTATTAAGCATGATAAGATTTTGTTAATATCAAAATGTCAAAAACAGGATTGTCTAAAAATAAAAAGCAGGATGTTGTAAGCAGTAACTGTTAAAATTAATGAAATTAAGTTCGTACTTCAAAAATTGGTTTTCTAAAGTTAATTTTTCAGATTTTTACACACTAAGTTAATGACAGAATAGTGCAGAATATATTAGAATGAGGAGAAAGAGAAGTAGCTGTAAGCTGTGGAATTTAGGGAAATGTGTAGGTTAGCTGAGTATAGAAATCAATGGAGTTCCCGTTTCAGGGCGTAAAACATAATGATGAAAAAGTAACTGTATTTAAACTTAACGATTATCGTAAACAACTACAGGTGTTGGTTTTACAATATGCCAATTTAATCATAAGTAATATTAGCAAATGGAAAGTCTATTCTTCACACCAGCATTAAAAAATTACGAAAACACATAACTGTAGCTTGAGCTATCGGCTTCATGTTGGTATCATCTTAGGACTGAGAAAATGCGGCTGCATTTCCCTATTGACTGCATGCTGGAACCACTAACTCAACTCATACTAGCACAGAAGCACTTCAGTAGCGCGACTTTACAACATGTCTCTTCGGTAAGAAGATGTTGTATTCAATCTTTTTCAAAGCAAGGTCTCTATTTTATAAGGACAGAATCATGTATGAGGGTAGATATTTGGGTTTCAAAGATATTACCGAAGAATCAAGTGTGCAAAATTCCCAGACAACAGCTGCCGAAATACAAACTGTAACAGCTTGCCAATAAGCAGATAACGCAATTAACAAAGATTTTCAGACAAAGGAAAACAATCTTGTTACTTTGTAACATCTTAACAGCTGCAAAATAACAGTATACTTATAGATAACAAAATCATTGTAAGCAGATGTAGCAGGTGGTAAGTGGCCTTATCTTTAGAAGAAAGCTGTGCATTTACGTGCAGCTTTTAATTGAAATGTAGTCGCTGCAAGTGGTAGGAAATATTGCAACTACTTTGTAACGTAACGTTTCCTAAGCAACTGTTTGATTTTATAAGGCAAAATTTTATAGAATAATTACTTCAGAAATTCTATTAAATAATACTATTTTCAAATGGTAAGAAATCGAGCTTGTTGAGAAATTTTAAGGTGTTTTAAATATGAATGCAGAAAAAATTATTTGCAGGGTTTTGAACGTAACAAATTCCCACCTAGCAAAATTAGAAGGTTGGGATAGGAAGCAGAAGCAACGGAGCGGACAGTATACTAATAAAACAAAATAAAAAAATTCATTTAAGAAGCTACAGAAATTACTTAAACACCAACACAAGAATTTTTATCCGGCTTGTAGGACTAGTACATACTAATAGCAAAAAAAAACTTACAAAACTACAAGAAAAACTAGTTCACACTAATAGAATAAATTAAAAAATCTTACAAAACTACAAGAAAAATTCAAGAGCTAATACAAAGGTTTTTATTCGGTTTGAAGGACCAGTACACCGGACCAAGTCAAGAAGTGTAAAGGATATAGCAAAAGGAAAGATAAGGTAACAATCATCGGGGACAAGGATGGAATGGCCTAACACTGCACAAGATCGTCACAGGACGGATATGTCTAGCAAAAAAACAGTAACGATTTCCACCTCAAGTAAAGAAATAGGTTTCTCGCGAAAAAACCTAAAGTAAGAAAAGTAGCAAAAGGAAAACCTATAGTACAAGCCAATATGAGACAATAAATGTCAAGCCTCAAAGCATGCAAGGGAACAATGAGAATGCTGCCTAGAAAAGTTGAGATACTTCAAGCTGTGGTAACAAAGAATCGTATTAAACGAACAACCGAAAAAAAGAACAGCTAACTAGTCCTAAAAGTCGACTAAGTTGTGGTTTCCAAAGAAAACAAAATATTTAGAATCTACCATCTACCACAGGAAGTAGATCAAAAAATTTAACTAAGTTCGTATGAGAACTAGCAGTAAGAAAACCAGCAAAAGGAACGGGAAAGTAAAGTGGACAAAAAGGAACGGAGAAGCTAAACTAAGAATAAAAAAACTCTAACCTAAAAATAAAACTAGAAGTACGTAGTACCACAACTAAAGAAAAAACAACCTATAATATGTATGTGTCCGAGGGAAAGTGGGTGTGTGTATGTATGTGTGTGTGTGTGTGTGTGTGTGTGTGTGTGTATGTACGAGTGTGTGTGTGTGTATGTTGGACCGCTTTAGTCGCCCCTTACGACAGGCAGGTCATACCGTGGGAATAATCTGATCCCGTACGCATACAGGGTTGGGTGAGTAAGAGGAACAAAACGATCGAAAAGAAAGAAAACCAATCAGAGCAATAAAGTTATTAAAAACAAGGAACTGTTTAGTCCAAAGATGAAGTCCTAAAAAAGGGCGCAGTCAGGATAGAAATTGGGGATGTAAAGGACTAGTAATGAGGCTTAAGGCGCTTGCGTCGCCAGAAGGAAAACGAAGCGAGATCAGTGGCATTGGAATTTTGTCAACTGACCTCTTCCGATTCTGAATCGGAGATTTTTTTCTCTTATTTTTTTTAAACCGGTTTCGTTGGTTAAGATACCGGAGCAAGGAGTAGTATTGGTTGGGCGGTTTTCCGTAAAACAAGATTAACAGGAGGTGTAGTAGTTGTAACACGCAGTTGAAAAGATGGTAGTAGTGGTGGAGGTAGTTTACGAAACTTAGTGCACGTTATAGACAAAAGCCGTTTGTTTTTAGTATTGTTTGTAAAAGTATCAACGTTAAAAAAGCGAACAGCATTGGCTGTAAAAGTATCAACCCTAGGAAAAAAAGTAGAATCTCGTAGGGCTTCGTCAGCATTAGATAACAGGTCAGAATCAGGTTGAATTTCATCAACAATTGATAAAGGAGCAGACTCAAGCAGAATTTCATCAACATTAGATGAAAGAGCAAAATCAAGTAGAATTTCATTATCATTTGATAAGGGAGCAGAATTAAGTAGAGTTTAATCAAAGTCAGATAAAGGATTAGAAGCAGGCAAAACTTCAGCCCCAATAGGAACTGTTTCCTCGACAACAACAGGATCAGGTAAAACTTTGATGACAACATTAACAGGCATCATAGGTACGGGTTCACTAACTTCAACAGGACCTTCTCTATTCGTATTAGAAGTTATCGTGACTTTAGCTACATCTATTGCTACAAACATCACGGGAATTTCTTTGGTAGAATTATTTAAGACAGCAGAAACAAATTCTTGAGTTATTACCTGTAAGTCACTTATTTGAAGTATGGACTCAATTCGCGGAGGAGGTACAAATGAAAACGTAGAACTAGAAACAGAAGAAATTTGGTTGCCATTAGTAGCAGGATGATAGTTCGGACAAATGCGTCGAGGAACTCCCTTATGTTCGTAATCATAGCAATGAAGTATTTGAGGACGAATACAACGTGACCAAACTAGTCACAATTAAAGCATATAAACTAACGAGTAGAAGTAGACACAGTAATAGGAACAGCAGAAATCACAGAAAAAGTATTTGATCTACCCGTAGTCGTAGAAGAAATCGTAACAGTTCGGTCAGTAAAAGTATTTTTCTCTATCGTAGCGGATTTGTAAGCAAAATCCAGTTTAGCAGTAAAAGTATATTGGTTTTGGCCATGGGGTACGTAATTATCGGCCCGAATCTTTTGCAGCTCCAACTTCAGACATTCGTTCTTTAATTGTTGTAATGTGCGGACGGTAGGCAAATGGATTGCATAGAATGGAGCAAGGTTACGAAGCACTATATCCAACTGAAGATCCTCAGATATAGCAGCGTGCCGACGAAACAGGGAAGTCATATATGTTAAATAGTCAACGAAACTTTCTGACGGACCCTGCGTCCTATGTAAAATATCATCAAATAGTCTTCGTTTGTAATCAGGTGATTTAAAATGACTACCAGTAAATCAGCTAAAATTCGCCAATTACAAAACCGATGGCGGTTACTCCGGTACCATAGTAAGGCTTTCGACTCGAAGAGCTAGACTGCTTGTTCAAATAATTGGGGTTTAGACACGTTACGGGCTAATCTAAGTTCTTCAACCCTATCAAAAAAGTCATGTACAGTAAGAACGTATGGGTCTCCACTAAATTTCAGATTCCATTTAACTACAAGTTGCGAACAGGATTCACCGAGTGAGCTATGAACCGTAGAGTGAGAGCTTTCTGATTAAAGGGCGGTCGACATATCAGGGAGCTATGGCTGCAATATTCAATCCTGCAATCCTAGCTTCCAGATTTCTGGGTTTGGAAGGGAGTTACTTTAAACTATCTACTAAAGTAAGGAGTCTTGTTGGTAAGTCGTCGCAAAAAACCCGCTGTTCGGGCGGTAATCTTACAGAGGAAAGGAACCGGATTCGTCTTAATACGTGTGCGTGTCGTGAGCGGATGGTAGCGACGGGTGAATGTAAATTTGCAAAGTTACCACTCAATCCTTCCAATTTGGTTTCAATGGTTGTCAATTCGAGCTCAAGCTTTATTTCATAAAAAAGATCAATAAAGGATTTATCGATTGATTCGATCTTGATCAGAACGCGAAGACGTGCACTTAGGTGTTCGACGGTGTCGGGCAAATCAGGTGTTCTCCTAATCAAAAATTCAAAGGTAAGTTCGTGTTTGCGTAACCGATTTATGTCCATTTTAAAGTCCGCCATTTAAATGCAATCAAAAAATATTACAGCCAAAAGAATACTTTAGAACATACGGGAAGGAGGGAATTGCAATCCCAACGCACCGAATTAAAACAAATAGAATCTAGGTATAAAAATAAGGCGCCAGTGCTTTCTAAAAAAGAACTTGAGTCGCCAGCGAAAACACAATTCTGGTAACTCGGCAAACCAAAAGTCTATAGAAATTTCAGTGGTAACATAATCCCTTTAAGAAAGATATGTTAGCTTTCATCACACTAAAAATTCACATGCAAGCATTGGTGATTATTAATTTGTATGTGTGCTTAGAGACAGCTGCGAAAAAGAAATTTAATCACGTTGAATAAGCAAAAGATAATTACTCATATCCTTTTAGAATTGCAACACTTATTGTTAACCAGTGATTACAAAGTATCATTGTAATATCCTTAAAGAATTGAATTACAATCTCGGGTTTGAGTTTTGTACATTTTTAGTTGAAAGTGCAGCGTACAAGATTTTTAATTATAGAAAAGTATACGGATAAGTCCCGTTCTACCAACAATAGTTAATTAATTGAAGAAGTTTTTAGAAGTAGCTACGTACAATGACGTAGCCGGAAGAAAGCACAAATGTACCAGGCTAACTACTAATGCGGAGAGGGTTGGGGTTCCTAACGACACAAAAATAATACATCGCCAACGAGTTTCTATATACAAAAGAAACACACAGTTATAGAAATTTCTAAGGAAACAGCAAAGCAAAAATTAAATAAGGTTACTATGTAATAAAGCAACTCAACTCTATGGACAAATTGTTCCATGAAGTGCGCAATTCGTAGCTAACAGGCAATAAATCAAATCAGTAACAACAAAATAACGCTGATACTTTCGTATAAGCGGATGGTTAATTAAAAGCAAACATTAAATTTAAGAACTTTTCCAGAAAGGATTTGACCAGAACAAACATTAGGCTACAAATTTCAAATTGGGTTGATCCCAGCGTATGTTCGAAAGAGGAAACAGTCACATACTTGTGTCGGGATACTCATCTGGTCAGCCGTCGAAAGCGAATTGAACAGTATCAAAGCGGTAGTCAGCAACAATTACGTTACTATCATAATTGTAACGGCGTTCTACATGCCTAAGCAGTTGACCTACATCAAAGAATAATTGGGCTACGGAACAAGCAAGTTAGCCTCCAGCTAAGAAAAGCTAAAAAGAAAATTGGATTAGAGTGATTAAGCGCGGGAAGACTCACCAATACACACAAGTCATCTCTATCTTGTCGAACCAAAAAAAAAGCGTGCATTGCTTTCAAAGTACGGTGATAAATCATGCAACAAACATCTCGACGCAAAAGCTGCAGGATCAAGTTCAAGAATGAGTTTAAATAACACGAATTTGAAATGCAAACATTCGCGTTATTAAACAATTGAAACTGGAAAATACGGTTTTATCAGAATAGTTCAATACACTATTTAGACGAAGGTTTAGAATGAAACAACAGAGAAAGTAATTATATGTTAGCGGAATGTTTAATAAATCAACTGATACCTCCAACACGGTCTCGACTAATTAATTATAGCATAAAGTTTCGTTTTCAAAGCACAATGGGTTTGAGTTGCGGAATTGTTAGAAAACGTATTCATTGTAGAAAATAAAATACACCGGATATAAACCATTTAACTATCAAACAAATTTTCGTTTTTAGCATAAATAGATTGACTAGAAATAATATGATTGCACGTCGAAAATAAACGTAACAAAGTCTAGACGTTTGTAATAAACACCGTTGTTTTAATTTCCTTTTTCAAAGAGCATCCTTTTGCATCTTCAGAAAGCTTTATGTATTAAGTCAGATTACGTGAGATAGCAACCTTCAAGTATTGAATAACAGCTGACGTGTTAAACAAATGCACGCTGAATTATGCGTTAGTTAAAAGTGATGTGCGGATCAAACACGGTGGTGTTTCTTTTGTGTCGTTTAAAATTTCAGCAATGGAAGAAATGCTGCAATTAATTCTAGTGCAAATGTTAGGTATTGTTAGAAACTTGGTTGAGAATCTCGCAAGTCAACGTATCATCCGTGTAGAAAGAATAAGAAATATTGCAGTAAGTGTTTAAATATTTAGTTACAAATTACTTCCTTATATCCCGTATATGTATCAAGAATCTTTATAATTGTCATTGAAAAATAACTGGCATTTGGACTTTATGTTATTTCAATTACATAAACCCTGAGTAATTCAGATTTATGTACAGAAAATTCGATAGAGAGGTCGAGTACAAATATAAATTTCCAAAAAGCTGATACGAATTTTTAAGTAAAGAAAAACAGTTTCCAAAATATAGCAAATTTTAGGTAAATAAAGAAAGGTTTCGAACTTTGGCCTTACGTTGGATTTTCCAAAAATTTATGTTACGCTATTCCGCGCAAACACGAAAGAAAACAGTAAGAGTAAGTAAAGAAATCGTTTACGCCGAATATCTCAACAAAACCGGGACAGAATGATAGAATTTGGGCTAGCTCAAAAATTTCGTAGAGGGGCGTGAGTGAAATAGAAGGAACACATTAGAAACCTCTGTAAAACTATATTGTTAAAATCCAATCTCGAAAGACATTTACAACACAAGAGAGTTCAATAATTTGCGTAATCGTTTGTTACGTGATGGAAACAAAGCGTCATAACACGAAAATATAAAATTGGTAAGCAAATATAACATCTTAGAATCGAGATACTTACTTAATGATTCACTTTAAATATATACAAAAGAACATTAAACATAACTTTACAATAATTCTAGGAAAAGAAGTATACATAATTTATACATTCTTCGTTTGTCAAGTGCACCTCCTCAAGAAGTAGTGTAACATTAACTTAGACACTCTAACCTAAATTAATCAAGTGTCAACTACTTTTAAATTTATAAGTAAGTTGTTTACGTTAAAAAGACAAATAAAAACAATTAAAAATGGACTTTAACATAAACTTTGATAATAATTGATAATAATACTAATTTTTAATTTATAGAATGATTACATAGTCATTTGTGCATTGTGCATGTAAGTTTTGTAACGTGGTGGTGTCAATTTAATCATAAGTAATAATAGCAAATAAAAAGTCTATTCTTCACAGCAGCATCACAAAACTACGCAGACAGATAATTGTACCTTCTGCTATCGACTTCGTGTTGGTCTCATCTTAGGACTGAGAAAATGCAGCTGCATGCTGGAACCACTAACTCAACTCATACTAGCACAGAAAGCATTTCAGTAGTGCGACTTTACAACATGTCTCTTCGGTAAGAAGATGTATTCAATCTTTTTCAAAGTACGGTCTCTATTTTATATGGACAGAATCATGTATGGGGGTAGGTATTTCGATTCCAAAGATATCGCCAAAGAATGAAGTGTGCAAAATTTCCAGACAACAACTGCCGAAATACAAACTGTAACAGCTTGCCAACAAGCAGATAACGCATTTAATTATCAAAAAATTTTAGACAAAGGAAAACAATCTTGTTACTTTGTAAAATCTTAACAGCTGCAGAATAACAGTATACTTATAGATAATAAACCCATTGTAAGCAGATATAGACAGGTGGTAAGTGGCCTTATCTTTAGAAGAAAACTGTGCAGTTACGTGCAGCTTTTAATTAAAATGTAGTCGCTACAGGTGGTAGGAAATATTGCAACTACTTTGTAACGTAACGTTTCCTAAGTAACGGTTTGATTTTATAAGGCAAAATTTTATAGAATAATTACTTGAGAAATTCTATTAAATAATACTAATTTCAAATGGTAGGAAATCGAGCTTGTTGAGAAATTTTAGGGTGTTTTAAATATGAATGCAAAAAAAATATTTGCAGGGTTTTGAACGTAACAAAGTGAAAGTGAAAGTAATGACCTTGATCATGTCATGTTTTTCTAGAATGGATGTTAGTGAAGAGTACAAACATTTGCAAAATAAACCTTAGGTTCTCGTGTGAGAAAAAGACTTACAAAAAAAGGGTTTCTAAAGCCATGCAAACATAGTTTATCTATCACTATACTTTTAAAATGAAACCAAGTTATATTTACCATAACACAAGATTTGAATAGTCGCTAAAAGACAAGTAGCGCTTGCTAATGATCATAATACAGCGCGATATCACTTTATATTCGGTTTTATTTGAAAGATGCACACAAGTCGGTATTTGTAACGCTACTTAAAAGCCATTTGTATGATCTTTGCCAAATTCGCTTAAATTGGCTTTACCTTTAAAACTAATATAGTGTTGTGTTTTATGGGGTTTCAGCCTAGGAAGAACTCGTTTATCTAAAATTATGCTTTTCATAGGTCTGTGGTTTTAGAGAAAGTTTGGATCTTGGCTATAAGTTCATGCCCCAATATTCTCTTTTATGATTTAATTGTAATTACTTCTAAGCATATTTTTATCTAGCTGATATTACATTTATAAAGTCATAGCCTCTTATATTACATTTTCGATACTGTTTCGTAATACATGCTAAAATTCGGCACAAACTCAAAATGCGCTTAAAGTATTTTTAGCTGCTTCTACTTTAAAGTTTATTGTAGACACAAATAATAAGTTTCCACGTATAAACACCTTTAGACGTTCTAAAAGTTTGACTAACAATATATTCAACTTAATAATAGCCCTCTCGCCTTTACTGAAGCCAGAGTATCTCCAGGGAATTCTGTAAACATCGACATCATCTAAAGTTTTGCATGGCAGCTTCTCGTAAACTTTCGTAAAGTTCAGTATTGTAATTAGTATGTACAGCTACATGGTTGCTTGTTAACGCTTTCATTTACCTACACCCCGGTTAACTTATCAACATGAATGCTAATTTGTCAAGTTTTGTAATGTAAAGCAAACATACAAAAATTCATTTTCATTTGAACCATCTCTTCTGGTAGACTTTGAAGACGACATCCTTTATTCTATTTCAAAATGTCATATTCATCTTAACCACCCTTTAAAGCAAAAATTATCTTTTTTGTTATATTGTTAGTTTTGTAATTTCAACAGTAGAGGATATAGCCCATCCGATGACAGCGCCTCACGCCTCGCGCCGCACTAATTGCTTTTTTAAATGGGTTTTCTCTTTAAAAACCCATTAGCACTAATCGCTTTTTAATAGGGTTTCTCATTCAAAACCCAATAGCACTAATCGCTTTTTAATGGGAAACTCATTAGCACTAATCGATTTTAGTGGGTGAACTCATTAACGCTAATCGCTTTTAATAGGAAAACTCATTAACTATGTTATAATTTTTTTAACGCAACATATTGCTCCCTCCTTTCCCCCTTCAGATAAACCTGTCTTGTTTGGTATCAATTAATATAAGAATTTTCTCAGCTACGCAAATCTCTAAGAACTTTTAAGATTGCATCATCCCCCAGAAAGTTACCCTCATTTTAAGATTTTTTTGCTGATAGCGATTTCTGACAGTTCTTATAAATTTTTTAGCCATGCAATACATCTTGTTAGTCTAGAATTTTATGCAGAATTCGAATCTGCAAACCGGTTAAAATCCGACCACCCCCTGCAAAGTTACACTTTTAAAGACTCCGAGCCTCTAAATTTTTTGCTCATCTATGACATATGCTTTAACCAACTACTTAAACGTATTAACACAAAGAAATTAAGCACACAAAAGTTTAATAATTTATTTTATCCGATTTACAGTTTAATAAACTAATTGATTACAATTTTTACAAAGTATAACATTATTTTCTTTGTGTAGTCGAATCCATGCAGTAAGTACACGATTTCTTCCAATCGAAGTATGAGAATGGTATCGTAGAATCTGCACACATACCACTACAGCAAATAACTTGGATGGCAGATTGACGATCACCATATAGATCAAAACCAACTTCTATTATATGGTGGTGAGAATTTGGTGGAAATTTGCCTAACCTATAGGTTGTCTTACCAACTAGTTGGTTGATATTTAATTGTGATACTCGCACTCTACAATGTTTCAAAAGCTACACTCTATACGAAACTCAGATCAAACGAAAATCGTGTACAAAATTTGGAAATGTATACTACACATTTGTCAATTAAAAGGAGGAAAAAGTGACTTTTGTGTGTGTATTAGTTTTAATAAATAAAAATATATTTCTATGTGTAGTGTACTTGTTAAGTATTTGAATTGAAATATAAATATGGTTTCAAACGTTTTGGTTTTATTTATATATAATGGTATTGTTAGCATACAATAAAAATACAATACTTCCGTTACTCGGACGCAGTAGCAGAACCTTGGTTTATTTAATATCATCGAAGTTGAACAAAAAAATTTTAAACTAAAAGGTATGTTTCAAACACGCAGTTGTATTCATTTCTATTAAAATTAAATGTAGCGCTCTTTGTTATAATTCTTTTCATAAGAACTTAGATACCCACTTCAGTTGCGTGGACATTTTGAAAAATTAAACAATACCAATGTATACTTTATATTTTATAACATGAACAAGCTAATATATACAAAAATAATTTCTAAACTCACATCATTCATTTCTTATGATAATAGTTGAGGTGGTTAAATTTTTACTTTAAAACTTACAATTTAGTATATATTCTATTTGAATATCTGCCAACAGTTTTATAAACCCCATCTCCTCGATTATTTTCATAAAATCATCCAGATCCTCAGGCATTGCTAACACAGCAGTACAGTGCTGTATTGCTTCCTTGTATGACTGACACATAAGACATTTTTCTCCTTCTATCGAAAAGCGTTGCCCACATTCTGTTTTCTTACTCGTAGAACATTGTGAAATCTTCGAATAACCTCCCCAAAGTCTTTATACATATTTGTTATATTGTCTCTTCAAACTGTACAATCAACAAATAATAACTTCTACGCGAACAGCCCTTTTATATGAGCTACTGCTATTTGGATATGTACCGATTGTACCCGATTTGTGTGCACGCACGAAACAACCGGTAGGCTAAACAGAAACTGAATTATATTGTATCGCACGGTGTTTTTATACCTGGTTGGTATAATTAGGTAGTTTAATTTTAAATTAGGAGAAACCCAACATCGTTTTGACCTCGAGTTACATTTCAAACCAGTCTATTCACATCGGTGAAAATTAATTAGCTTCCTGCTTACGCACTACAACTATAATTATCAGATGTAAAACTTTAACTTTCACTTCTACTCTAATTGTTTACAGACCAGTCTATGTACAATGTCCTTAAAACTATCTACATTAATATTCTTAACTACAAACTAAAAAGTTTACTCCTTCGTAGTTGCTTTATGCTCCCTACAGAATGCAAACCGAAGGTTTCCGAAGACAGCCGTGTGGACTTAGGTTAGATAAAAAGAAAAATTATAGGTTAAGTCAGCGCGGCGGTGCTGACCTAACCTATCAATTTTTCCTTTTATCTAACCTAAGTCCACACAAGTCCAACTAACCTAACCTAACTCCGGACTACACTAGCTAACCTAACTCCTGACAAGTCCAAATCCAACCTAGATCGGAAGCAATTTCACCCTATAAGGTAATTTCACCCTATGGGGCAATTTCACCCTAGGGGTGTTTTTAGAGTGTTATGCTGGATAGGGTAAGTGGATCTATGTTACATGCTACTTGACTAGTTGTAATGGAGAGCAATTTGGTACCGGTTATAAGCGAGCCACAAGTTACTGCGCCATGTTTGGCGTTTCTAGTAATATTTTAATCGATTATATAGCACTTTAACTCAAAATTAGCTTCATTTATGCACAATTTTGTTTAAAACTCGCAAATTTATTCCAAGCGGACATAGAATATTTGCATTAAGAAAAAATTCCAAAATCTTATATGTGCTCCATACAAAGTGGAACTAGCAGATGTTAAGTTGGAAACTTTATTGGAGGAACTACCAGATATATTAGACGAACTCGAAAAAGATTATTTCTATCTTTTTGACATGGATGTAACCCAAGATTTTGCGGGTATATTTAGCAAGATGGAGATGTGTAATTATTTAACTACAAACCATAACTTTTGCTATAAGGGCGAATACGAAGAAAAGTGTAATATTATAGTTGACAACGATAAAACTGTAGGAATTGATTGTTTAACATGGCTAACAACCAATGCAAGAATTAAGATATACAACAAATGTGTGTGTCAGATAACAAGTCCTGGTGTTAATAAACAACTTGGCAATCATATAGTAGATTTTTTACGTTGTCCATATGTACGTTTAAGGGAAACATTTGCGTCTACTTTGGCCAAAGAACATGGTATTACGCGATTGGAAGCGACAATATACAACTGTGCAATTGGAAGCTATGTCAGTGCGGAACGGGTGTATAATCCCTTAAAAGTCTGTTTAACCTTATTGGAAGATAGTAAGTTATACTTCCTAAAGGCGCAATGTACTCGGTACCACTTGCCAAAATGTGGAGTAAGCTATCAGACAAGCTACAAAATAGCTGCTGTTTAGTGTATAATAATCTGCTACAGTACGTGTATTGGGGGAATGGCAATACAAAGAAATTGACGGGCTTGCAAATTAAGTTGTCCGAAAAACCAAAGGAAAGGGAAAAATTGACAAACGATGTGCTTTCGGCTTTTACTTTTAACTACTTACCTGTAAATTATTTGGAGAGAGTAGAGGAAGAGGATAGCCAAGATAAAATAAAAATCATACACAAGGGCTACATTAAAGCAGGTAGTACATATTTTACACAATCTGCAACACCATATTCTACAATTCCAAAAGAAATAGTCATTTCGGTATTGAGGTTGATAAATACGCCTAACATTCGTCCAGAAGTTGTACGACAACGCGTAAATATTGGTAGTAAACTCTAACCGTTTACGCTAAAGGAAATTGCCCCATTATGCATACCATACGCTGTAAGTGGAAGGAAAAGACAACTGCAATTAGAGGAAATGGATGCAAAAAGGCGAAAATTGGACTACATGGAAAACACTGTGACAATACACGAAAAATACAAAGATGTTCTAGACAAAGAACATCTTATTAGAGAAAATGAGGAAAAATTAAAAGATTATTTTATGTGCCGATGGACTGACTTAGATACATCCGGGTTGTACAAGCTGTATGCATTTGCGGTTAGTAAGAAAGACTCTTTTAGTTATGTAGGCGTTCTTGCGGAAAAGCATGGTACTAAATCCGTATATTTTTTAAAAGGTTATTCTAATAACGTATTTATCGAAATGGCGGATAACATAGACGACCTAAGGAATGCGGATTTCGTAACCTTTGCGTACACCACACGCAAAGTGGGTCCATTAAACATTGTATATTTGCCTAGTAAAGAACCTTTCGGATCATTTAAAACCGAGGGTCTTACAACCTATAACAACCATATATTTGCAAAGGTAGTGGACATGCAACTATGCAACAGTGAGTGGGAGAATAAGGATTTCCTCTAATACCGACAAGAAGAAGTCGATCAAGCTAACAAGATACGTATGCAAGAAATAGTGGGAGAGCCGCGATTAAAAGATTATCACAAGCTTCAAGAATTACACGAAGGAATGGATTTAATTGTCGGTGGAATCAAAGACTTTAAATATAGAAGCAAACTTTGGTACATTTTACAATTCGAAAACCTAGACGGTCTCTATGTATCAAACTATTGGCTAGAAAAGGAGATAGAAGACTTGGGTGTCGATTTAAATTTTAAGCTGCGAATAAAATTAAATAAAATTAAAACCGCTCCAAACAAACAT
Source organism: Platerodrilus igneus (assembly GCA_036346225.1). Lineage (NCBI taxonomy): Eukaryota > Metazoa > Arthropoda > Insecta > Coleoptera > Lycidae > Platerodrilus > Platerodrilus igneus. The sequence continues at coordinate 2,638,266 of JARFIW010000713.1, read as the reverse complement.
AAAGAAAGGACTGTCTTCTGTGTATAACTTTGTATTAAAATTAAGTTTAAATGAGTCCATGCTTGGTATTAAATATTTTTAAATTTTGTTATGTATGCCAGTATAAAAATTTTAAATTAGTATTACATTGCTCTTTATTTACAAAAGGCTGTGACGTTACCACGAAATAACAGTCGCACAGAGAGGGGTGCGCATGGGCAGGAGGTGCGCGCGCAGGGGTGCGCATGGGCAGAGGGTGCGCATGGGCTGGGATGAGTCTGGGCGTACACGAGGAAGGCGGATGTTAACAGTCACCAAACATCTAATTCTTTATTTGGATGGTATCGAGTACTTGTCGCCGTATGTATCCGGAGTAAAAAATACGATTTCTACACGCAGCTTATTAATAAAATTAGTTTATCGAGAGAAGATGACAAGCGTAACTTCATCCTGGGAGCACATCAACATACGCATGGTGGGCATAAAGATATAAATCTAAGATAGTTGAATAGATTTTGTAAATCTATTGTATATATTAGTTTTAAGATTCCATAATTTTTAAGTTCTTCGTCCACCTTCCAAATCCTTCTTGCTTCTATCTAGGTTGACAGAGTATACGTGTTATCTCCACTTGGTGTTCGCAGGACACATCGGTTTTAGATTTCTAGGGAAATGGTTGGTTAAAATATATGTCTTGGGTAGCGAAAAAAGGGTTTTAAAGATGTAGCTAAATTCAGATGGGTAAAAATTAGAGGTTTGGGTCATTAAAAGGCGTGACTTTGTAAGGGGTGGTCTTATTTAAAATCTATTTACAGGTTTGAGCTCCCTAGAAAAATCTAATTTAAAAGACGTGATAATTAATTTCGATTCCCCAGAAAAATTCTATACTAATTTGATAGGTAACACGACGGAGTTATATTAAAAATACTGCTAAGAGTAATTTTGTTTAATAATTCTAAAAATGGTGTTGGTGGTTAAATACATACAGGTAAAACCCACTATTAAACAATTATACGCGTCACTTTTCCAGTCAAGACTTGTATATAACGCCAATTAACATAATAAGGAGCTGCGCACGGTCGACCATCGTTATAAAAGGCGATGGAAGTATGTTCCAGTGCATTAGTCGTCAAAGTATCGTCGAGTTTGATTAAAATTACAAGTTAAAGATAGATTTTTCTTGTGTTAACGTTACAAGTGATGTGCGAGTACCACAATTAAATATCAACCAACTAGTTGGTAAGACAACCAATAGGTTAGGCGAATTTCCTCCAAATTTTCACTACCATATAATAGAAGTTGGTTTTGATTTATATGGTGATCTTCAATCTGCCATCCAAGTTATTTGCTATAGTGGTATGTGTGCATATTCTACGATAACATTTTCATACTTTGATTGGAAGAAATTGTGTACTTACTGCATAGATTCGACTACACAAAGAAAATAATGTTATACTTTGTAAAAATTGTATTCAATTATTTTATTAAACTGTAAATCGGATAAAATAAGTTATTAAACTTTTGTGTGCTTAATTTCTTTGTGTTAATACTTCTAAGTAGTTGATTAAAGCATATGTCATAGATGAGCGAAAAATTTAGAGGCTGGGAGTCTTTAAAAGTGTAACTTTGCAGGGAGTGGTCGGATTTTAACCGGTTTGCAGATTCGAATTCTGCATAAAATTCTAGACTAACGAGATGTATTGCATGGCTAAAAAATTTATAAAAACGGTCAGAAATCGCTATCAGCAAAAAAATCTTAAAATGAGGGTGGCTCTCTGGGGGATGATGCAATCTAAAAAATTCTTAGAGGTTTGGATAGCTGAGAAAATTCTAATATTAATTGATACCAAACAAGACAGGTTTATCTGAGGGGACAAGGAGGGAGCAAGAAAGAAATGTGTTACGTTAAAAAAAAATAATAACATCGTTAGTGAGCTTTCCCATTAAAAAGCGATTAGGGTTAATGGGTTTTCCCATTAAAAAGCGATTATTGCTAATGAGTTTTCCCATTAAAAAGCGATTAGTGCTAATGGGTTTTAATGAGAAAACCCATTAAAAGGCAATTAGTGCTAATGGGGTTTTTAATGAGAAAACCCATTAAAAAGCAATTAGTGCGGCGCGAGGCGTGAGGCGCTGTCCTCGGATCGGCTATATCCTCTACTTCCAACCAATCAAAGATAGAGTATAAAGTCTGCAAAAAATATTTTAACAAATATTTGTTACTCAACTACAGTGGTGGGAGGTGGCTATATTAGTGGACAGAAACTATTTTGACCATATATATTTTTCTAATGTTTTGTGGTTATATAAATTGCCACTTTTAAATAAATCTAAATGTTTTGTTACTTATTATTATTTTACACAACAACCGGTGTTAAAATGATAAAAAGAACGTATAAAATTTCAAGTCAATTTTCATGAAAAGGCGCAAAACAAGTTAGGCATAAAGTTACATCGCATGCTTTACAAACAATGCTAAACCTACTAACCTTCGCCCTTTTACTGCAGTAGACACACCTACTAGTTTTCCTTTTATAGGTAGATGACTTTCCACGTTTTGCCGTCTGATCGAGCACTAACCGAACACTAACTTTCTTCAATTTTGATTTCGTAATAGTTACGCTGCCCTTCCTAGCAGGAGATTTTTTGGAACAATAGTCTCCAATCAATCGTGAAAATACTTTCGTTTTTCTGTTATTTTAAATGTAATATAAGCATTTGTTAGTGCTGCATCAATAACATAATAAAAACAAGTTGAAAATGCAAGGCATTCTCGCAACGAACTTCCAAATGTAGACTTACTTTAAAACAATTTAAAGAAATTAAAATTATTATGTTGTAATAATTATAAGTATTCAGATAAAATAAAAATTAATTCCCGGGGGGGGTCGGGTATTCGTGGTCAGATTTTGTGGGGGGTACCATATTTCGACTCAGCTATGTTAGGGGAGTCCAAATATGTATCGCACATTAATTTTGGACCTATTTGAAATTTTAATTTTCCCGACGGAATATCGCGGGGGCACGGCGTCCCCGTGGCCCGATTTCAACTGACATCAAAACTTAAGCTCAGGACACCGAGCTGAATCGATTGATGTATCACACATTGATGTCCGACCATTAGAAAGGCCTCGGACGGACAGACGGACGACAAATCGATTTCATAAACGAACGAAGTTCGTTGAAACTAATCCACTACTGCCGTGATTTCCAGGATATTGACTAAGTTACCATTATCTGATCGAATCTATCAACTCTGCGGATATATTGGTTATAGTCAGCAATTGGTTGAAGGCAACTTACTAGTTCGCGTATTCCTAATCCTCAAAACTTTTGCGATAACACTGGGATTTTGAAATGAACTGACAAGTACAACACTTTTTTTTATCTCTATCACATTATTTACAAACAGAAACGTCCGGATTCATAGCGTAATCACTTTCGCCTAATTTCAATTTTTGGTCTTAGCAATGCTTTAGGGTGGTTCTTGCGTTTGATATGAAAAGTACCAGAAGCAAATGAATAATTTTCTAGTAGTATCAATAATTAACCTAAGCAATTGAAAAAGTTATCAAAACACAGGGTCTTTTTTCTTAGTAATTTTCGTATAACTGCAATAGTTCGTTTGCCTAATAATCCTGCTAGTGTAGTTTTAGTTTTGCCTTTAAAAAGAGAAGCAGAGGTAGAACTAGGTTAGACTATTGCATACAGATAGTGAAAGATGTAGGCAGTGGGAATTTCAGGGAACTGTGTAGGCTAGCTCAGAAAAGAAATCAATGGAGGTACGCGTCCAACTAGTCCCAAGATGGGGATCTCGGCAGCCACGGACTGCTTAACCATGTGACAGGCCCAACTCTTGTAAATATAAATATGTATTTTACGTTAAGGTTAAGGTAGTGGGGACGTAGGGTGAGCGCCCGTACCAAGAAGGGGGACGCGTGAGTGCTACCGTACTAGTTAGACGTGCTCTAAAAGTTAAAAGCACAGTGCGTGATACAGTTATTGTAGCTGAATGCGGTGAGCTTGTTCTAATTTAAGGGTTTATTTGTAGTGATGGTTGTTTTAATATCACTACTATTTAATATTTGTATATGTATTGCTTTTACCATTGAATTATAACCATTAAAACGCATGTCGTTTGTTTGTATTCTGCATATAACCACTTACAAGAACCCCTGATTAATTAATCATCCTGTTGATAACAGTCTACATTCTCAACCCTCTTCACATACCACCGAACCTCGGTGAAATAGAGCATATAATTAGAAAACAATGGAAGGTGAGCCGAGCAGTTGTGGAAGTTTCAGAAAACAGTGTAGGCTAGCTCAGAATATAAATAAGTGGAGGTACGCGTCCAACCAGTTTCAAGACGAAAAACTTTATGACGAAAAAATAAGTAACTTAAATTTGGTGTTGGTTTTGAAATATTTTCAACTAATGTTGATTGTGCGAAGAAATATATTGGAAAAACTATTAATTCCGCAATTGTTCAACTGCTGGGAGAAATTGGCTGCTTACTCCTTTCACATACCCTACATTTAATTCTCCAATGTTACACCCGAAGGTACTAGATTGGCCAGGAAGCGAGTTTTTTTACCTGAAAAATTTTGAATTTTGCCGAATCCTTGCTGTTGCAAGCAAGGCATCTTTAACGTGCGTGACAACACTCACACACGGGACCTCCATTATACCTCTCATCTGAACGACGGTATATTTTTATGAAAAACGCTCGCCTAACATTTTTCAAGAGGACCGTGTCGGGATTTGAACACCGGATCTGAGCATAGTAGTTACACGCATACCAACTACGCCACGGAGCCCCACCCGCCTTTGACATACCACTGAATATCGGGGAAATAGGGTATATACTTGTAAAATAATAGAAGGGGACCGAACTGTATCTAACAAGAAAGAACAGCAGCTATGTTCAAAGACAACTAACATAAAAACAAGAAAAAAATTGTTGAAAGCATATGAGTAGAGCACATTACAGTACGTCTATGAAATAGGGCAGTAGGAGAAGCAGACAGAGAAACGGTAGAAGATTTTTGCAATGTTGTATAAAGATGATAGCATCGACAGACAAGGTCAATAACAAAGAGGTAATAAAAATAGTAGAGGAATAAAGATATGCGGAAAACAAAAAGAAAGAGAAATAAAAGGGCAGAATATGTTCTAAAGCAGTTTTGGGGAATAGTACGGCATATATTACAAGTAGAGATAGGAAAAAGGAGGTAGAGGTAGACCTAGATCAGACTATCGCACGTGGATAGCGATAAATGCAGACTGTAAAAATTTCAGGAAAATGTGTAGCTTAGTTCAGAATAGGAAACAATAAGGGTATGCGTCTAACCAGTTCCAGGACTGATGACCTAAGGTTAATAATAGCAAAACAAATCTGGAGAATTCTTGCACTTTTGATTTATTCTTTAAAATAAAAAATTCTTAAAATTAAATATTTTTATTTTTTAATTTTGAAAAATTTGTTCAATTAGTTCTTTAATTTTTTACTTACCTAGAAATTGAGCTTAAAACTTCAATTTAGAAATTAAAAAAAATCAGATTTTTCAAAAACTTTAATTAGTAGTTAAATTAAAAATGTAATTAATTGTTGAAATTCATTTTAAGTTTTAGTTTTTAAATTTAAAAAACCAGAGTTTCCGGTTAATTCGCAGGGAAAGTAATTTCAATTACGACATATTTAGATAAAAAACCAAATCCATCATAATTGACAATAAGCGTCAATTATCTTGAAAATGCAAACCAACTTTAATTATCATCATCATTAGGTCTTCAGTCCTGGAACTGGTTAGACGCGTACCATCATTGTTTCCTATTCTGAACCAACCTACAGATTTCCCTGAAATTTGCACAGTCTGCATCTATCACTATCTGATCTAGGTGAACATCTACCTCTTTTTCCTATCTCTGCTTGTAATATATCCCCTAATATTCCACCAAAAATGCCTTACAACGTATTCTGTCCCATTTCTCTTATCTTGTTCCCCAGATATCCTTGTTCCCCTACTATTTCTATAACCTATTTGTTATTATCTTTGTCTGTCCATGCAATCGTCCTCATCGATCTGAAGCACATCATTTAAAAAGGCTGCTACCGTTTTTCTGTCTGCGTTTCAGACTGCCCGTATTTCATAGGCATACTGTGCTGTGCTCCACACATATACTTTCGAGAATCTTCTTCTTGTTCTATGTTTGTTGTCTTTCTTCATTGGCGCTGTCCTTTCTTGTTAGATGCAGTTCGGTCACCTTCTATTGTTTTACAATTATATACCTTATTTCTCCGACCTTCAGTGGTTGTGTGGGAGGTAAGCAGCCTGTGGCTGCCAAGTTCCCCCAACACTTAACCATTTACCGATTTAATATATTTTCCAATTTATCTTATCGCACAGTCAACATTAGTTGCAAATCTTTCGCAACCAACATCTAGTTGTTTATACGAATCAACAGATTTATCAGCGCTTATTTTTTCGTAATTAGTTTTTACGTCTCAAAACTGGTTGGACACGTTCCTGCATTTATTTATATTCTGAGCTAGCCTACATAGTTCCCTGAAATTCTCACACAGCATGTGTATACAGTTTGTTCCCCTTTTATTGTATTCTAGTTGTATGCCATACTTCACCGAGATTCAGTAAAGGGGGCAAGCAACCTGTGACTACTAAGATCCCCCAACACTTAGACATTTGCCGAAATAATGGTTTTCCAGTAAATCCTTTCACACACTTAACATTATTCGAGAATATTGCCCAACCAATTCTTGTAGTTACTTATAATAATCATCATGTTTAAGCACAGTTATTTTTTCGTCATTAGTTTATCTATCTTGGGATTGGTTGGATGCGTACCTCCATTTATTTCTATTCTGGGCTAGCTTGAACATCTCCCTGAAACCCCTACAGCCTACATCATTTACTATTTGTGTGCAGTAGTCTAACCTAGGTCTGCCTCTTCTTCTCTTTTTTCCTATCTCTGCTTCTAATATATTCCGCACTATTCCCTCATGCCGTAGTATGTGGCCTATCATCCTATCTCTCCTATTTTTACTGTTTTCCACATATTTCTTTCTTCATTTTTAGTATCTCTTCGTTCTTAACTTTGTCTGTCCATGATATCTTCATCATACGTCTGTAGCACCACATTTCAAAGGCTTCTACCTTTTTCTTGTCCGCTTCTCCTACTGTCCAGGCTTCACAGCCGTACAGTGCTGTGCTCCACACATTCGTTTTAAGCAATCTTTTCCTAGTTTCTATGTTTGTGGTCTTTGAGCACAGTAGTAGCTTTTTCTTGTTTAATGCAGCACGACCTTGTGCTAATCTTTGTTTTATATCTTTTGTGCTTTTTCCATTGTGCGTTATTTGGCTTCCTAGGTAGCAGAAATCCTTAACCTCTTGTAAGTTCGTGTTACATACTTGTATTCTTGTTTTTGATTTATTTTCCCCACCTTTGTATACTAGAACTTTAGTTTTAGTTTTGTTAATTTTCATACCGTATCTCTCTGTTAGAACCGTTTCCATTTTATTAAGAGTAGCTTCTATCTCTTCCTTGCTAGACGCTAATACCGCTATATCATCCCCAAATCTAAGCTTTCAATTTTTTGTCTCTGCATAGTAATTCCAAATGTCTTCCTGCATTTGACAGTATTCATTGCCTCTTCTATGTACAAGTTAAAAATCAATGGGGATAGGGCACATCCCTGTCTCACCCCTTCCCTAATGTTTACTTCTCTAAGTTCCTGCTCTAATTCTAATACTGTTGTTTGCTCTTTGTAGAAGCTATGTACTATTCGTCTATCCCTATAACATTCCAATCTTTTTGAGCATTTCAAACATCTTTTTCTATTTTATATTGTCGAATGCTTTTTCCCGATCTAAAAACCCTATATACACGCTTTCCCCTTTTTCTATTCTTTTCTCCATTATTACTCTCAGAGCTAAAATAGCCTCCCGTCTTCCCCTGTTCGCTTAAACCCAAATTGGTCTTCTCCTAGTATTTCTTCTGCCCGTTTCTCCATTCTAGTTAATATTTTTGACACGTATGGTGTCAAACTTATGGTTCGAAAATTTTCACATCTATCCGCGCCTTTCTTTTTTGATATAGTTACCATGATGCTACGTTTGAAATCTTTGGGTATCTCGCCTGTCTCATACATATAGCTTACAAGTTGTAAGAGACGTTCTGTTACGGCTTGTCCAGCGGCTTTTAGAGTTTCTGCTTGCACCTTTTTCAGACTCTTTAATGCTAATTCAAACTCATGTCTAAGTATAGGATATCCCAAGTCATCATTTTCATTGTCTGATTTCTGTTCTAATGCAGTTAGTTCTCTCCTGCATATAAATTCCCTATATATTCTTGCCATCTACCCACTTTCTCTACGTTTTCTATGATGACGTTTCCTTGTGCATCTCTTATATTCTTACTATACGGTTTTATATCCCTAAAATTCATTCTAATTAATTTGTATGCTTCGTCTGTCTTTCCTATTTCCATCTTCGTTTGTACCTCTTTGCACTTTTCATCAATTCATTGTTCTTTAGCTTCCCTGCATTTTCGAATAATTTCCCATTTTATGACTTTGTATCTCTGTTTTCCTGTTTCGTCTGATTTATTTTTATATTTTCGTCTTTCTTCTATTAAATTCAGGATATCCTTTGTTATCCATGGTTTCTTATTTTCTTTTTGTGTATACCCCAGAATATCTCTGGCCGCCATGTCTAGGCTGGATTTAATGTTATTCCATTCTGTTTCTACTTCCTTAGTATCAGATATTTTCTCGATATCTTTGAGCAATTCATTTGACTTTTTTTCAAATCTTTCTTGAATATCTTTATCTTTTAGTTTCTCCAAATCCAAGTACCTTTTTCCGTTTCTTTTTTCCACATTCTTAAATTTAAGTGCGGCCTTCATAATTACGATGTTGTGGTCAGTATCTATATCTACTTCTGGGTAGCTTCTACAGTCTTTTACTTGATTCCTAAACCGTTGTCTAACAAGAATGTAATCTATTTGATATCTTCCTATATCTCCTGGCATCTTCCACGTATATTGTCTTCTAGCATGATGATAAAATAATGTGTTTGTGATGATTAAATTGTTCTTATCGCAAAATTCTACCAGCCTATTTCCCCTGTCGTTTCTCGTGCCTAAACCAAATAAACCTACTACCGCTCCTTCCCTCCCCTCACCTACCACGGCATTAAAATCCCCCGTAATTATTAAATTTTCATGTCCTTTTACGTATCTTAATATGTCTTCGATATCTTTGTAGATGGCTTCTACCTCTTCGTCACTGTAGCTAGAAGTGGGCATGTATACTTGTATTATTACTGTGTTTACCGGTTTAGATTCTAATCTAACCATGAGTACTCTTTCGTTTGTTTGTAAGTAATTTTCTACACAGTATTCTATCTTTTTCCGCATAACTATCGCCACACCCGAATTTCCTTCGTATGCTCCTGTATGAATTACCCTGAAGGCTCCACTCCAAAAATCTTCGCTGATCCCCACTATGTCTAGTGATAACCTATTCCTTTCGATTTTTAGGTTCTCTAGCTTACCCACTTGCTTCATACTTCTAACATTCCACGCTCCGACTCGCAGAATGTTCCAGACTCTTATTTTTAACTTTCCGATTGCATCCTCCGAAGTAGTCCCTTCCCGGAGATCCGAATGGGGGACTATTTTAACTCCGGAATCTTTTACCCCAGAAAATACCATCATGTTTGTTAAAATTTAAGTACACTGTGTATTTGGGAGATAATGTGGTGGTTTGCCGTTGCCTTCCACATCGCGGTAGTGTGTCTTAGACTGCCATACCGACCCCTATGGTCTCTGCCAATCTAAGTACCGAAAGAGCCGCTGCCCTCTTTCGGGGACCTGTCTTAGTCTGGTTCCTCACTAACGGCCCTACTACTTTGGTTGGACCTGTAGTTTGGCTCTTTAGCTCATTAGAACACGGAAGCCATTTCACCTGTTCTAGTAATTTAGAACTTCGGCAAGATGCAGGTCCATTCGAAATGGAACTTTAATTAAATAATTATATATTTTTAATTAGTTTGACTCAACATATGATAATTTGTAGATAATATGCAAGGTACAAAAATTGTGTTTAACAGTGTAATAATAAATATTTTCGAAGTCAGATAATCTAATATAAGAAAAGGATGTATAGAACCAATCCCTTAAGAGTAAGTTTAGATCTCCTCAATATCGAGTATCTACATTCATTTTATTTACATTAAGGTAAAATGTTTTTCGAAATTAGATGCATGAAAATGATAATTGTTTTTCCGCATTTATAAAAGTTTCACATACACGATGAATGAACGTATGAAATGTGGAAGATTGTTAGCTTCTTCTAAAGGACTATCAGTAAAGGTAATGTTTCTGCATTTTGTTTTTTCAATTAGCGGGTGTAAATTTAAATTGTCAATGATATTCAATCACGACTTTCTATATATGTTTATATTTTATTGACTTATAAAAGCTGCTATTTAAGAAAGACGTATTAAGTATCAGCTGAGAATTGTACGCTGCTTTTCAAATCTGTTTTACACACATTTGTCTATTTCTCCTTGTATGGATTTTGGTATTTTAGTAAAAACTCCGTGAGGGCCTTGTGTTCTTCTACACGCACCAACTGCCGCATTAATTGATACTACCGTATCATCAACCAGTACAGGAGCACCTTGGGCACTATCCTATAAAAGTAAATAACTTACTTAGAAACGTTTTCAAAATATCAGACAATGCATTGTGTTTATTACGGAAACATATACCTACCAAACAGCTAGTAAAGCCGACAAGATATCTTAAGCATTCCATGCCCTCGTGAATGGCATTGCCATAGTCTGCTTTACATTCGGCATCGCTTACTGCAGCGACTCGGAAAGCTTGCACATAACCTTCAGTGTTAAAACCCCACCCATGTGCCAATGGTACAGCGTTAGAAGATGTATCATCGTTTGGTAATTTAGCAGGTACCACTCCAACAGAAGAAGAAGCCAAACGGAGTATCGCTATATCATTTTTTCTAGTCGGAAAATCATAACCCGTTATCGGGCAGTTCTTGCGCACTGCTATAGCTTCACCTCCAAATCCACTAACCTTAGAATTTATTCTTACCGTCAAATGACTATCTATACTGCAAAAGAAGAAAATGTGAATAAAGTCAGAGTTACGGTGTACTTTATCTACTCATTAACGCAATGAGCTGCTGTTAAAATAACATCACTGCTAACAAGGATGCCGTTACAAATGTGTAATCCTCGAAAGTTTTCTATCGAAACAACAGCTTGAGAAACTGGGAAGTTTCTCATATTAGCTGAACTATATGCTGCAAAAAATTGCACCAATATGATAAGTATTCTAACAAATGGCAATCTTACCGGTTAACGAAGAAAGGAACGATAATAATAATATGTTTGCGATCATTTTTGACGCTTACTATTGAAAAACTGTAAAAGTATTCACAGCTGGGTATAGACTTTATAGAATATACCTATAATAAGTAATTCAGAGATAAGATTGTGTTTAATCCCAGTTTTGGTAAAATTGAATAATGCGATTAAAATGGAGTGTAGTATGATATTTACAAGACAAGGATTATCGATTTCTATCCGTATTCAGCGTATCCGTATGACCTTATTGTCAGAAGTGTCGACTCATTTAGACATGTATATCAAGTGATCAACAACTGAGGTAACCTGGTAATTGTTTTTATTTTTGTGTTAGCGGAGATCCACCAAAAAATTGTAAACAAAAGAGCTATTGAATTTACATTAACCCGTGATTAAGTAAGAAATTATGAAGTTGGACGTTACTTGAATCTTGATCAACAGGAAAATTTGAAATCGAAAGAAAAATTGAGATACTTTTGGCGTCACGGGCAGTCTGACGTACAAAAAATTAAAAATAAAAAATATATAAGTTAGATGTGCCATACAGTAGAATCGAAAATAAAAGGTAGATGTCACTTGCAGTGTGACATATAGTAATATTAAAAGAGGAAGAGAAAAATCGTTGTGCGCCACGTATATCCTACCCTTTTTTTGTTCGTACAAAAAGAATAAGTTGTTGCAGCATGGTGCCGATGGTTGCGAGTGGCGCCTAAATTCTGAAGCACAGAACGTGAATCTTAGTTTGTGTTTAATGATAAGTATTTACAAAATATACATCTATACCCAGGGCAAAACAATTATAGGTTCTTAACGGTTCTTCCTCAAACTCCACTGGGAGGCTGATTGGTGGACTTCGGAAGACATCTTGGCTTACTGCAGGTGTCGAGTGTAGGAGGCGTCGGCGTCGTGGTGCGGCATACCATTTGTTGGGGCCTCGGCGTCAGTAGGCTATGACACGAGCACCGCTGGCTTAGGTGTGGATGTAGGAGGCGGCAGCGTTATGATGAAGTGCACCACTCGTGGAGGCGTCGGCGGCGTGATGCAGCGCACCACTCGTGGCGGCGTCGGTGTCAGCAGGCTATTATTTAGACACTGCTGAATAAGATATATATGTAGGTGTCGAAAATGCGATAGGTGTCGACGTCGTTTATTGAGTCGTGACATTGAATTTGATTGCTTAATGTTGGAAGCGATTATTTCGCTTTAATGGCTGGACTATCGTATATGTTCATGAAAAATTGGTGTTGTCGAAGCTAGACTGAAAAAACCATGTGGCTGTATGGCCTTGCAGTTGGGCGGTTGTTGTTAGTAAGTCTGACCCCTTCGCTTCCATTTGTTTGAGAAATTTTGTCGGATCTTCCAGAAGGCTGCCAGAAAATATTGATTTCTCGGTGTCGGTGGCCAGTGTGGGGACTAGAGGTCTTCCACTAGCGTTTTGGTTGCTACCACATTGTCGATGGTTTGTTGTTGTTGAGCGCCACTGGGTTGTTGAAGTCCCAGAACTGTTGGTGGTTGTGTTTCTTCCTGGACTGGGGGCGGTTGATTGGAGTCCGGCTGGATGTTGGTGGCTGTTTGGCTTCTGGTGTCGGGCATGTTGTCTGACTCCTACAAGTTCCTGCTTGCAGTGTTTTAAGTGAAGACGGCCTAGTCACGTTAGACGCCACGTGCACCATGCTCTTCTTTTGCTGGTATAAAAGAATATGTTGTTACGGCTTAGTACCGGTGGTTGTGGGCGGGGCCTAAATTTTGAGGCACAGAGCGTGAGTCCTGGTTTTTGTATAATAATAGATATTTACAGAATATGCATATATACAGAGGGCAAAACAATTATACATTTAATATATTATTGTGAAATATAGGGATATTTGTTAAAAAATCAATGTATAAGAAAAAAGATATTGATGTTAATGAGTAAAAAGATTGAAAAACCTGTAAATAGGTTGACAAATATAAAATATATTGAAGTTAGTAAAAAGAGAGTAAGAGAGAGAGAGAGAGAGATAGGGACTAAAGGCATTAAAGGGAAATGATATAAGTCGAAATAAAAATAATATACATGGTGAAGAGTTATATCAAAGAACTTTAAAAATAAGAAGAAAGGAAGAAATAAAAAAAATAAAAGACTTTAGGGTTATATTTGAATATTTGAAAATGTAAAATAATTAAAAAGAAAGAATAGAGAAAATCGAATAAATCTAGTTATAGTAGGCAGAGCTGTAAAAAGTAGAAAAAAGAGAGGAGGCAAGAGTAGTAACCGTGGAAATAGAGGAGAGAAATATGAAGCATGGTAGATATAAAAGTCCTGTAAGTTGATATATAATAAAAAAATGGGAGATTTTATTATTATTAGAATAGAAACGTTAAAGAAATAAGTTGTAAAAAAATTACCATGTCGTATTTGTGAAGCACCTTTGACATATATTACCTAATACATGAGCTTGGCAATAAATACTTTTGAAGAATTGGCAAAAAGTACGAGTTTCATTTTATATCGAGGATTAAAATTAAAAGGGATTAAAAGGAGTAAGATTGTCACCACAATACTTATAAAGGTGAACCTGTAATGAAGACATCCAAGGAAAAAGCAAAAAATCCAATTTTAGTATGTAAAAAAAAAGTCGAAAGCACCTTAACCAATGGAAATGTAGAGTTTAGGGTAGTTCATCTTCTAGTTGAAAATTTTCGGTGTTCCTTGGGATTGTTTTATTTCTCGCACGTACACTTTGACGTAGATAACATCCTGCCCGCTAAAGAGTGTTGCGCAGCTAGATTGACGCATGGTAATGGGGGCTTTAGCGGGTGCTAGATGTATTTTTTAGCTTGCAACTCAATATCGCCCCGTTCATGTCGAACCCAGTAGCTGTTGGGTCTGGCTCTTCTTTGAATTGGATGAGGTCTGGTCCATTATGTTTCGAACCGACTCGTAGGTGCGGGGTGATTGGAGATTATGACCATGTTGCCGCGCGAGGATAGAGAGGGGTCCTCGGCGTCGGCATATCTGGATCTGTAGGGAGCTTGCGTTTTCGCTTTGTGCGGCGGCGTCGGGGTTCTCCGTGGTCGCCTATTACTGGGTGGTGGTGTTTTATCGGACGGGGTTGTTGCGGTGGAAAGGGTATCTTTTGGAACAACCATCCACTGGTATGCCTTTCTGGTCGTGCAGTTTGTATATGTCTAGGCAGATCGACGAGAGCTGCGTAATTAGCCTTTGGTTCGCATGGTGTAGTGTCCATCGGTAATAGGCGGCTTTTGCTGGTGCTAGATCACTGGTTGGAATCCTTACGGAAGGCTGCCGGGCAAAAATTTGACTTTGAACTTGTGAGTTGCAGTTAGCATGTGTGGTCTGTTGGTGGTGATGGGCATCACCATTTGGTTCCAGAGGAGTGTTTTACGGTTGTGTGCTCTGAAGTGTATGGAGTCTTGTTCGAAATCTGTCACAACTTTCTGGCGTTGAAGCCAAAAATTGCCCTAGAAAGACAGCCTCTGCTAACTACCAAGAACGTATCATGGCCCGTCACGTGTTCGAGGGTTAATGGCGTGCGAAGCTTCCCTTTGATTGTTATTTTTGTCCTTGTTTCAGCTAGATTGGCGGAGGTATGATAGGGTTCTACCCGTGAGCCTGTGGGTAATCTTTTTTCCCTAATCATACATGACAATGTTCCTGCATCTAGTAGTGCGTTGATGGTTATTTTATGTATGATGACGGGAATCCTTGGTAGAGGATCATCGTGGGTCATATTTAGTGGCACCAGTTTCTGTCGCCCGGTCGGGCTGTGGTCTGATGTTGCTCGGCCGGTGCGTTGTTTTCCGACATTCTATTTGGGCAGTCGCGGTGCCAATATCGTTTTGGACAAATGGCACACTTTGGTAGCTGCTCCGTTGTGTGTGGAAGTCTGGCTGCTGGCGTGGGGGCGATTGTTCCTTTTGTTACATCTTTTCGTTCTCTTCTAGCCTGAAGAGGCGGGTATCCATATCCTATAGAGTTTTCGGCATGTGACATTGAATTGGATTTATCAATGCTGGAAAGAGGAGGTCCATGAGTAGCTCTATGTCGTAGTTGATCTTCAGTTTGAGGCTTAGTGATAAGGAACGCGGCTACTAGTTCAGACGCCGTCTGTTTCTGTCCGTAATACTCTGCAGCTATTTTCGCTCCGATGGCTAGGCTGCTGTATTTCCCCTGGAAAACACCTTGAACTCGCTGCAGTTGGGCTGGATCGCCTCGAATGCCAACCGCCAAGTGGCTTCTTGGCCTTGTAGTTGGACAGTTGTTGTCGGTACGTCCGCTTTCTTGGCTTCCATTTGTTGAAGAAGCTCTGTTGAATCTTCTAGAAGGGTGCCGAAAAATACAGGTTTCTCAGTTTCGGTGGTCACTGCGGTAACATTGTAGAGGTCTTCCACTAGGGTCTTGATTGTGACCATTTTGATGGCTTGTTGTGTTTATTGAGGGCCACTGTGTTGTTGCTGTGTCAGAACTGTTTGTGATTGTGTCTTCCTGGGCTGGAGGCGGCTGATTGGTGTCCGGCTGGATGTTCGAGACTGTTTGACTTCTAGTCCGGACATGTTATTTTGGTCCCTGCAAGCTCGCTGTTTGCAAAGTCTTCGGTGAAGGCGGACCGATCGCTTTGGACGTTTTTTACGGCTCGGTGTCGGTAGTTGGGGGCGCCTTAATTCCTAGGCTGGATGTTTGAGTTTTGAATCTATTGTTGACTAATACTTACAGAACAATACATCTTAGAAATTAAAGCAGTCATAAAATCTATAGATACATATGTACAAGTTATATCAGTTATGAAATCAATACACATATATACACACAGGTTAAATCTGTTACGAATACAGGTTAGAGCAGTTGTGAAATCAATATATACACAGGTTAAAGCAGTTAATAAGTCAAAATATAGATCTGCACGTTAACCAATGAAAATGTGGGATTTAGTTTTAGTATGTAAAAAAAGTCTATAGAGCCTTAACTAACGGAAATGCTGACCTCGGAGAAGTTCGTTTACTAGTTGAAAATTTTCGGTGTTACTTGGATTGTTTTATTTTCTGCACGTGCCCTTTGATGTAGGTAACAGTTGTTGTTATGGTTTGACTTCGGGGGTTGTGGGCAGTTCCTAAATTCACCGCCTTCCAAATATAGCCGAAGGCATATACAGGTTAAATTAGTTTCTAAATCTTCGGCAATATTCGGTAGGCGGTAGTTTACTGCAGGCGCCGAACTAAAGGGGAGCGTGAGGTGCACCGTACCATTTCTTGCGGCGCTAGCAGGCAATAAGTTTCGCACTGCTGACTAAATGTGTATTAGAAGGCGGCATCATGAGTGAACTTAGGGCAGCGTCGGTGGTGTAGTAGGTGCTTGTTTATTTCTACAGAATATTGTATTTTTGAACAAATGTGATTTCTTCCAGTCACGTAACGATTTCCTAATAATAAATTACTTAGAATGCGTGTACGATGATATTTTTGACGCAATTGTTACATCTTTGCAATGCCCATTTATCTAGGTTTCCCGGTGATTTAATTTTGAAGCAATTTGTTGCGTTTTAAAATCCTATCTTTACTTGTAAACTACTCTTAGACCTCTTTGATTTTATATACAGTGTGCTTTCAATTAACAATATGTAGGGTGACCGATTTACTCTTATAATTTCTGAAATTGTGTGCATTTCTTAATGTGGAAGTTGTTTTTATTTATTCTACGACCCCCATGACTTAACTTACCCCTAAACTATCCTATTATCATAGCATTATTTTCCCTAAGTTAAAGCAAAAAAGTTTTGATCACTGCCTTTTTTGGCGCCCAACATGAAATTAAATCCCCATTGATAAAATTCTTCTATTTTCATTTTATTATCAATATCTAATTAATCCTAACTCTAAATTGCTATCTTAAATTCTATCTACATCTATCTTAATTTATGATTATTATTTACACAAGGCTATATACTAAACATTTTATCTCCCTAATTCCTATCTATTTACACTTTTCCATTTTTCATGCATTTACCCTACCTTTGTATTCTACTAATGTTTCACTCTCTTATTTGTCTATAATTTTTCCATTTCCATATACTTTTTCCATTTTTCTTAAACATATCATCATCTCTTTATATTTCTCCCATTTATCAATATTCTTTCCGTCTACATATACTTTTCTTATTTTTTATAGACATATCATCATTTCTTCATATTTCTCCTGTTTATCTATCCCTATTTATCTATACTTTTTCCATCTACATATACTTTTCCTATTTTTCATAAATGTATCCTCTCTTCATATTTTTAATGAACCACTCCTATTTATTTATCTTTTACTTTTACTTATTCACCCATACTTTTTTTTATTTACATCAACCCTTAACTAAATATTGTTCTTCTTCGAATATTTCTACTAAACTAGTTTCTATTTACATCCTTCTTCCCTTTCTATCAACCTATACTACTCCTACTTTTCCTAAACCTATCCTAATTTCTTATTAACCTATCCTATTTTGTGATTATATCCTTATTTAATTCTCTTATCCTAATTTATATTGGTATCACTATCTAACTAATTGTTTATCTTACAGTATGTACACCTTTCTCCATTATCAAAAGTTTTCTCTCGGCAATAATCTTTTCTTATTTCCACTACACACTCTCTTTTCAAACTTATTTTCTGAAGTCAACTTATTATTTGCATTGCTTTTCTCCCTAATATGTTCTACTTCGTATCTCAAAATTTTTGTTTCCCTTTAAAGAACTCACACTTCTTCTTGCTCATTTTTCTCCCTAAATTTAATTTCAACAAATTTTGTTCAAAGACTTTTCTCGAAATTAACATGACACTCCCAAATTCTTCATATGGGTCTCATATTACATTCTTATTTGCTAACAAACCAAAAGGAACCACTTCACACTTATAAATTTGCCCTTTTATATAAAAACCGATATATTTTCTTGATTCTCTTTCTGGTGGAGTTTCATTAAACGGCTCCGTGTATACAACTTCTGATTTATTCACGCCCTTTGCTATTCTGGATTCTGATTCTGAATTCTTTATTACTTATGCCTTCACCCTATCTTTCATTTCTTCTGAACATTTTATTTCATCATCAATAGCTCCCTTTACATCAACTTCACCTTCAAATTCATTAATATTTAAGCAGTCTCCTTCGACTTCAATACTTTCCTCATTATCCCATTTTATATATTCCCTTTTTACATCTATTACCTTTCCTTCGGTATTTATTTTTAATCCCAACTTATCAATTATGTCCATACCAAATATAACATCTACTCTTAACCCCGGCACTATTAAGAATTCATTCTCGAACTTCATCTTACACACTTCACATTCCAGAATTATTATCTTATTCACACTTGCAAATCTCTTGCTATTCGGTGCTGTTAAATTAAACTTCCAATTAGGAATCATTCTCCCCATTAGCTTTTCCTGATTAACAAAATCTTCAGACCTATCGACGCTTCTGCTCCCGTATCAATGAGTGTTCCACCTCTATTACTTCCAATTTTCAATTTAATTATAGGTAATAAGCTTTTATTCAAATCCTTTTCCATTTCACATTTTATATATTCGCGCTGGTGTTCATATCCATTAATTCTTAAGGGCTTACTTGGTTTGTCCTCATTCAAAAATCCTGATTCAACGTAGATGGTCTTGATTAACTTGTAACTTCTGCATAGGTACGGTTCGTTCTTATTGGTTGTGCTGATTGTTCTCGATGTCGTGCTTGTGGTGTATACTGATTTATGTTCCTGTCGTGGTTCGTTTGCTCTGTTTCTCTTCTTGGCGTGTCTCTTGTGTTCCAATTCCTTTTAAAATTATTATCGTGGCAGTTATTGTGATTATTTCTATAAAAATTTCCCCTATAATTTCCCATATTATTTAATCAATTATTTTCTGTGCTTCTTTGTATTCTAACTATGTTTTCTCGCTGTCTTTATATTATTCTACCTTCCGCCACACGACTCTGCCCTAACTCATCACAACGTTGTAGATATTCCAAGAAGATCTCCCTATTTACAATATTTTGAATCATCACATAATGTCTTATCTCTTTTCCAAAATGTCCCGCTAAGTACTTTATGGTTTGTTTTTCTTCCATCGGAGGATCTAATTGCTTCGCTATACTGAATTTTTGTATGGCACATAGTTCTCGTGTCATCCCTAAGTTCTGATTATATTTTCCTGTAATTAAATTATCTTGCGCCTTGTATTGTTGATTGTCCCCCCAAAATTTTCTTAAAAATCTACTTTCAAACTTCTGAAATGTCCCTATCTCATTTTCTATCAAGTCAAACCATATTTCCGCGCTTCCTTTCAACATTGACCTAACGAAATTTAAATTGTACCTTTCATCCGTTCATCCCTGTATTAATTTTCTTATATTATTCAAAAATATTTTCGGATTCACCCTGTTGTCTCCGTAAAATTTGGAATATTGCTCAACTGATATTTCCGATCTATTTATCTTAGTGTACTGTCCCTGATTCCTACCCACATTTTCGAATTCTGATTTTAAATTACCTAATTCTCTATTTACATCATTAAGTACTATTTCACAATTTCCTTGAATTTCCCGCATCTTTCTACCTAAATCTGTAATCCGATCATTAGTTTGCTTTTCACACGTTTCCCGATCTAATTGAACTTTCCGAACTTCTTCCCTAACTTTATCCACATCGTCCATCAATAAATTTATTCTCAAATTGTACCTGCATTTCCGCGATTGTTTTATTCGTTTCTTTTAATCCGTTGCTTATAATTTTTATTTTGGCACCTAACTTTTCCCCATTTTCCTTAATCTGCATCTTGATGGCCTCTTCACTTTTGTCCATTTTCCTCGTTAACGCTAATAAAATTGACATCATTTCCGATTGTTGCGATGTCTGTTGTTCTTCACTTTGACTTCGCGTCAATTGTTGTCCTTGCATTTCCATAGATACATCCTGTAAAATTACACTTTCTTGGGAACCTATTTCTACCCTTTAGTTCCTTAATGCTTCTCGGGTTTCCTTTATTCGTTTATCCATTTTTAAATTTTTTAAATTTTTAATATTTTGAATTCCTTGCAGATTTTAAATTTCCTAACCCTTATTAAATTTTATTCGTGCCTCTACAAATTTTTAATTTGTATTCTCAAATTTCTTTTTTTGATGTTCGTGCCTTTACGATTTGGGTCGCCATAAAATTGCTGTGTTATTCTCCCTTGATTGGACCGTCATAAATTGCTGTTATTCGCCCCACGATTGGGCGTGTCATAAAATTGTAATATACACACAGCTTAAATGTGTTAGAAATATAGGTTAAATCAGTTGCGAAATCAATATATGCATAGCTTAAAGCAGTTATTAAATCAATATATAGATACGCACGTTAACCAATGAAAATTATATTCAATTATAAAATACAACGAAAACAACAAAAGTATTATTTTTTGTCGTTATAGTCGGAAATCTATAA
The DNA here is from genome assembly GCA_036346225.1 of Platerodrilus igneus. Classification (NCBI taxonomy): domain Eukaryota; kingdom Metazoa; phylum Arthropoda; class Insecta; order Coleoptera; family Lycidae; genus Platerodrilus; species Platerodrilus igneus. The sequence goes on along the minus strand of JARFIW010000713.1, from coordinate 2,617,407 downwards.
CAAATTAATCTGGTCTTTTTCCATTTTGCAGGCTATCTTTGAGTTGTTTCTAACTTGCAATTTTGTATATGGAAGTCTTGTTACTTTTAGTGATTATTTGTTATGTGTTTGTTGTTTGTTTGTAAAAACCAAGTTGCATTTAATATATAGTTAAGGCGTGATCTCAAGAGGAAACTAGAAAGTGCGCTATGACTGGCAATAGTAATTGCGCTAACACAAAACGTTCCTACGTAATCAGCATGGTAAGAATATAACTAACAGTTGACACATTTTAATAGCATCAAAAAAATAAACAACAATGTCGAATTTCCGAAGCGTTTTAATAAAACCATTTGAGAAAGCATTATCGTAAAACTAAAACAATAGATCAAAATGCGCATACATTATACTGAACCTTGCACGTACTGCTATACGTTGTAAATAACACTCGGGTAAAAATATGACAATGTACACTGTAAGATCGTAAGTAAGGTTTAACTTATAAAACAAAAGCGAATTAGATATTGTATCAAACAACTTTAACTAATTCAATTCTCCATTTCTAAGCTATAATCTTTACAAAATGCAACGTTACACACTATAATTAGGCGCATACCACTAATTATACACAATTGTCTATGTCGCTCTGGATAGTCAAAACAGCTATTTTGGTAAAAACACCAGGGGGACCTGTTAGTGTGCAGGTTGCAAGTGCTGCATTGATTGCTACAACGGTACTTCCCTGTAGAACTGGACTTCCTTGAGCAACATCCTACAAACGAAACGAAGTTTATTTCACAAGTGCAACAGAAAGACATATTGTAATGAGAAATATTAGTAGTGAAGAATTTTTAAAGATTTGCTTAAACGCTGACCAAAATTACTTACCAAACAACTACTAAATGGGCCACCATAACTCATACACTCCATACTTGCAGTTACGGCATTATTACCATAAACGTTTTTACAAGCGGAATCACTTACTGGTATTATCGGAACGGTCGCCAAAGCACCTTGTGTATTGAAACCCCATCCTTGAACCGATCTTAAGTTTATACCAGGAGTACTTTCTCCTGTTGGTAATTTTGCAGGTATTACACCTGCAACCGGTGAAACCAAACGCAGTATAGCAATATCATTATCCTTTGCCTGAAAATTGTATCCAGTTACAGGGCAGTTCTTTTTTACTGCAATTAACTGACCACCAAATCCTAGTACTTTAGAGTTCGCCCTTACGTAGAGGTTGTCTTGGATTCTGGAAAAAACAACTAGTTCACGTAATCCTTGCGTAACTACCGACATACCCATTGACAGTGTGTGCAGCTGTTAAAACAACATCGGGAGCAATGAGGATACCGTTGCAAAGAGGAAGACCTCTAAAATTTTCAATGGAAACAAGAGCTGGAGATGCAATTGAGTTGAAAGGAGTGGAAAAGCGATTAGGAGCGCTAAAAATATCGTCTAGAGTTTTCTGTGCTGTAATAGTGTACAAAAGTAAGTACAAGGAAATTATTATTTGATAATCTTACCTTGCGAATGGACGCAAATCAAAACTAACAAAGTTAACGCAATCATTTCAGCTTTCACTTCAAACAAACATCTAAACTGCAAGCAATAATCACATACTTTTATAGTAAACTTGTTTAATTGCAAAGCAAATATGATACGGTCTGAAAATCCCTGTTACGTTCAATATAGATATGACTAAAAATAAAGAAACAACAATATGTAAGTCTTGTTTATTGTTATGAGTCGTTTAAATATTCCTAGTATTTAGATTGCAGTAAACTACCTTTATGTAAATCCCATAGTTTAGCAAACGTTTTATTTTTAAATAAATACTTCTTAGAAGTGTCGTTAGTTTACATTTTGTCATAAATTGGTATGTTATAGGTAAAGTTCATGTGCCCATTTATTCTAAAGGTGGATATTTCTCAGCTATTTGTATAGTTGAGTAAAACACCTTAACGCTCGATTTTTCCTATTACCAAAGTTATTGAAACTGATATGATTAAGATTATCTTACATGAATTAAAAAGAAGAGAAGCCAGAACTTTTTTTGAAACGGCGACAAAGATAAAACACACTGAAATTTTTTAATGTAGCTCAAATACAACTACGCAGTGCTGTTTCGTTCTTGATGTGGTTAGGAGAAATGATAAGCAAAAGCTCTGTAGCACGATTCAAGTTGAATATGAAAACACCCCTTTGCCGTAAGGTGCTTTAAAAAGTTAGGTACCTATATCAATCAATAAATAGTTATCATCAGTCATCATCATCACTAGGTGTTCAGTCCTGGAACTGCTAACCTACACATTTTCCTGAAATTTGCACAGTCTGCATCTTTTAGAATCTGTGTGAAATAGTCTGATCAAGGTCTACATTTACCTCCTTTTTCCTATCTTTGCTTGTAATATATCCTGCATTTATCCCCAGAAATGCCTAAGAACGTATAATGCCCTTCTATTTCTCTTATTCTTTTTCCACAGAATTCATTACTCCTCTACTATTTCTATAACTTCCTTGCTATTAACTTTGTCTGTTCATGCCTTCATCCTCATACATCTGAAGCGCAACAATCCAAAAGTCTTCTATAGTTTTTCTGTCTGCTTCTCCTACTGCCACTATTTCATAGACATACTGTGCTGTGCTTCATACATATGATTACAAAAGGGGTCTCATTGTTTTTATGTTTGAAGTCTTCGAACATAGCCGCTGTTCCTTCTTGTTAAATGCAGTTCGGTTCCACTTTTATCGTTTATAAGTATATACCCTATGAACTATTGTTCTTTTTAAATTATTTAGAGTTTAATAAAGCTTGAAGGACCTGAATGTGATAACTAAGAATATTTATGAGAAAAATATTGAAATATTGCCGTGGAAAATAAGTTGAGCGCTAATCCCTGCCCAAAGACATATACCACAAAAACTTACCAAGTTATCCAAGATTTCTTGTACAGCGAACTATGCGGAACTTGTTGAAGTATCACACTTAAACACATAAAATAATTAAGTTTATATATTGTTTACAACAATTTGCGAAAGCGATGTAATTTATAACTCTGCTAGACAGTCCTAGCAGAACGAGTTCACATTAGCGAATGGATAAAATATCGAACCGTAATCGACCGGTATGATAGGTAACTCGTTTGTTTATGCAGCGGCTCATCGGACATGAAAAAAGCGCCAAACCACCCTATTTCCCGATATTCGGTAGTATGTGAAGAGCTACCAAGATCCCTCCAACACTTGAGTATTTGCGAAATAATAGTTTTCCAATATATCCTCTCGAACAATCAACAGTAGTTGAAAATATTTCAAAACCAACACATGTAGATTACAATAATCATCAGATTTAAGTGCACCTATTTTTTCTGTAGCACGACGTTGTGCTAATCTTAGTTTTATATCTTTTGCGCTCTTTTCATCTTGCGTTAATTGGCTCCCTAGGTAGTAGAAATCCTTAACTTCTTGTAAGTTCTTGTTACTTATTTGTATTCTTGTTTTTAATCTATTTGCCCCCTTTGCATACTAGTACTTTAGTTTTATTTTTGTTAATTTTCATACCGTATTTCTCAGTTAGAACTGTTTCCATTTTATTAAGAGCAGTCTCTAACTCTTCCTTGCTAGATGCTAATACTGCTATATCATCTGCAAATCCAAGCATATCAATCTTTTGTCTTTGCATAATAATTCCAAATGTCTTTTAGCATTTGACAGTATTCATTGCCTCTTCGATGTATAAGTTAAAAATTAATGGGATAGGGCACATCCCTGTCTCATCGCTTTCCTAATATTTACTTCACTTCGTTCCTGCTTTAATTCTATTACCGCTGTTTGCTCTTTGTATAAGTTATGTACTATCCGTCTATCCCTAAAATTCATTCCAATCTTTTCGAATATTTCGAACATATTTTTCCATTTTACATTGTCTAATGCTTTTTCAGATCTACAAACCCTATATACTCGCTCCCTCCTTTTTCTATTGTTTTCTCTATTATCAACCTCGGAGCCAAAATAGCCCACCATGTTACCCTGTTTTGCCTAAACCAAGAATAATCTACTCCTAGTACTTCTTCAGCTCGTTTTTCCATTCGTCTTTGTCCAATTACAGTTAATATTTTTGACACGTGTGTTGTCAAACTTATTGTTGGAAAATTTTCACATCTATCCGAGCCTCTCTTTTTCGGCATAGTGACTATGATGTTACGTTTGAAATCTTTGGGTATCTCGCCTGTCTCATACATATAGCTTACAAGTTGGAAGAATCGTTCCGTTACTGCTTTTCCAGCGGCTTCTAGAGTTCCTGCTTGCACCTTATCTGTACCAGGTGCCTTATCATTTTTCAGACCTTTTAATGCTAATCCACGCTCATCTCTATGTATAGGATATCCCAAGTCATTCTTTTCGATGTCTGATTCTTGTTTTAAGACTAGTTCCTCTCCTGCATATAAATTCCCTATATATTCTTGCCATCTATCCACTTCTTCTACATTTTCTATAACGACGTTCCCTCCTGCGTCCCTTGTATTTTTGCTATACGGTTTTATATCCCAAAAATTTAATCTAATTAATTTGTATTGATTTCCATCTAAGTTTGTACCTCTTTGCACTTTTCATCAATCCATCGTTCTTTAGCTCTCCTGTATTTATGAATAATGTCCCATTATATGGCTTTCTATCGCTGTTTTACTGTTTCATCTGATCTATTTTTGTATTTTTGTCTTACTTCTATTAGATTTGGGATATTCTTTGTTATCCATGGTTTTTTATTTTCTTTTTGTGTATACCCCGGAATATCTTGCTGTCATGTCTAAGCTGAATATAATGTTATTCCATTGTCTTTAATTCCTTAGTATAAGAAATTTTCCCAATATCTTTTAGTAATTTTATTAACTTTTTTTCAAATCTTTCGTGGATATCTATAGCTTTTAGTTCCTCTAAGTCGAAGTGGCTTTTTTCGTTCTTTCTTTCAGATTTTTAAATTTAAAAGCGGCCTTCCTAATTAAGATGCTGTGGTCAGTGTCGATATCTGTTTCTGGGTAGCTTCTACAGTCTTTTACTTGATTCCTAAACCGTTGTTTAACAAGAATGTAATTTAATTTGATATCTATCTATATCCTCCACGTGTATCGTCTTGTAGAATGATGTTGAAATAATGTGTTTGTGATGGTTAAATTTTTCTTGTCGCATAATTCTGCCAGCCTATTTCCCCTGTCATTTATCATGCCTAAACCAAATAAACCTACTATCGCTCCTTCCCTGCTCTCCCCTACCTCTACATTAAAATCCCTCGTAATTGTAATCTATTTTCATGTTCTTTTACGCATCTTAGTATCTTTTCGACATCTTTATAGATCGCCTCTACCTCTTTCTCGCTGTAGCTAGAGGTAGGCATGTGTACTTGTATTATTACTGTATTTATCGGTTTAGATTCTAATCTAACCATGAACGCTCTTTCGTTCTTTTATAATTAGTTTTTTACAGGTTGTCCTATTTTTTTCGCATAACTATCCCCACACCCGAATTTCCTTCCTCTGATCCTGTATGAATTACTCTAAAGTCCCCACTCCAAAAAACCCCGCCTCTGGCAGGCAAACTCCGCTGATCCCTAGCATGTCTAGTGCTAACCTATCGATTACAACTTTCAAGTTCTCTAGCTTACCTACTTGCTTCATATTTCTGACATTCCACGCACTAACTCGTAGAATGTTAACGACTCTTTTTTTATATTTTCGGATCACATCCCCCGAGGTAGCCCCTCTCGTAGATCCGAATGGGAAATATTTTAACTCTGCTTTTTTTACCGCAGAGGATGCCATCATTATTAATAACAATTTAAGTACGCCGAGTACTTGGGGGCTAATGTAGTTGTTTCCCGTTGGCTTCCACATCGCAATAGTGTGTCTTAGAATATCATACCGACCCCTATGGTCCCTGACACCCTAAGTACTAAAAAAACTGTTGTCCTCTTTTAGGAGCCTGTCTTAATCAGATTCCGCACTAAAGACCCCACTAATTTGGTTAAACCTATAGTTCTCCTCTTTAGCTCACTGAAACACGCAAGCCATTCTACCCGTTCTAGTATTTTAGAACTTCTCCAAGGCGCAGGTCCGTTCAGGATGAAGTTATCATCAGTAGCAATATTTAAGAAAACAGATGTTATTCAGGAACCCATTAATGGATATCCTTTTGCGGTAAGTTGAAATAGACATTTAAATGCAATCATCATCATCAGGTCTTGTGTCTTGAAGATCGTTAGACGCGTACCTCCATTGTTTCCATTCTGAGCTAACCCACACATTTCCCTGACATTTCCACAACCTGCATCTTTCACTTTGTGTGCAACAATTTAATTTAGGTCTACCTCTAACTCTCTTTTTGCTTTTCTCTGCTTCTAATATATCCTGTAACAAGTTTATTTTCTAGCAATATTTTCACAAATGCCTAATTTAATTAATTCATAAAAAGTCAGTTCAAATATAATATCGCAACACAATCTACGTGAAATCCAATATAAGCTTTTGACCTGCGAGCATAAATTATAAATTAAGCGGTGACAGAAAATGTCATTTGTTAGCGTCACTGGAACGGCTACCTCCTTTTGATGATTGTAAAAGTCGCAACTATTGTCAGGCGGTAGCATACGTCAATAGGACACTTCCGCCTGAGCTGTTGTTAGAGAAGGTCAATTGTTCTTTACATAAAAGAACATGGCGTTGCAGACCACATGTTGGAAGCACCGAAAGATTATAAGGTCGATTTTCAAGATGAAATCGTCTCGGCTAAACCCATTATATGTCCACGCTTGCGCGTTCGTATACGGCGGGACGTTAAATTGTTCTGATTGGCTTTAGGATAGCATGTAGCTTACTATAATTTAAGAAATTTATAAAATTTATTTAGTAATCAATGGATAATTTATTGGCAACTATTTGACATCTTATAGAAATAGTATAAAATACTTGAAATTTTACTTGATATGGTAATCAATCTGGCGTGGTTCATTTGTTCGATGCGAACGCCCTTAATATTGTTAGATATTCAGTATCCAGTTATTGGATTGTGTGGAATTGAAAATTTCTAACCTGAAATAGCTGAAATAAGAAAAATCCAATTTATTAATTATAATTCCGGGTATGGTCTTAATACCTTGCAAGTATTCTTCTGATGGATTAACATCTGGTATGTAATTAGTGTTTTTTAATACGTCAGCTGTAACCTTTGGCATGACAGACAAATAAGTTTTTGTTTGTTCACGTGGGAATTTCCTAGTTCATTATGTGAACGACAAACAAGTTATTTTTAAACTTTGGTGAAAGGAATCTATAAAACTTCACTTTTAATCTTTGTATTAGTACTAACAAAATATGGTAGACAGCGATATAAAGATAGAAAAGGTTAACTTTCAAAATTAACAAAAAATAAAGCTATTTTAGAGAACTAAATTGTTTCATTTTGCTTTTCATTAATTAATGATTGGAATATTTTACCATTTAATGTGAAGTCTATGTAGTACTACCAAGACCAAATAAAGTTGTAATATAAATTTAATTAATCCAAAAACTCAAATTTAAATATTTACAAGAATAAATTCTTGTTAGACTCTAATAATGTAAAAACTACATTACTCTATTTTTGAGAGATGCTGATTATTACCTAGTACACACGAACATATTTTTCATTATCATAATTTAGTCAAATTTTTAAAGATGATGTTTTGTAAATAATTTTAAATTGCATCTTAAAGGAATAAATATTCATTTTGTTCAAGACTATGATTATTAGTTGGAATGAATGAGGGTTGATTCTTATTAATTACGAATTTTTTGAAATAAATGCACAAACTGTGCTAGCCTTGTTTTAATCTGTTTACAGGTGTGGCAGTGTATCTTTAAAGGTCAATATCGAGTCATAAGGTAAGAAAACTTTAGGGATTGGGTTCTCGTAATATTTTTTGTATAGCGGTATTTGAGTATAGGTTCCGCATTCGCCTTATACAAAAGACTCAAGTTGGGTCTTCTTAGTATACAAAAATTCGGTGGCGCCATATTCACTATATTTTGGTCGCAGTCCAACCCCGACCCAAAGCTCATGTTCTACCCAGAGCAAATCGCTCGACTCGCCACTTAGCCTTTGGAGGTTTCCTCATCTACGAGCCATTTTCTACCAAAACTAACCGTGGGCTTTTACATCTTCAGGAAATCCTCGTCATCTATCCTTGTGCCGTTCAGCTGGTCATATAGTAGTAAAGAAAATAACCCCCTTAGTAAGGCAAAACGTTATAATCCTACACTATTCTTTCATATCTTAAAATGTATCCTATCATCCTATCCCTCCTATTTTTTTACTGTTTTCCACAGCTACGCTTCCTCCCCTACTATGTCTAGAACCCCTTCGTTCTTAACATTGTCTGTCAATGATGTCTTCCTCATTCATTTGTAGCACCGCATTCTATTTATTTTTTTTCTCTCAGCTACCCCTACCATCCACGTTTTACAGCAGTACAGTGCTGTGCTCTACACATATGCTATAAAAAAATTTTTCGTTGTTTCAATGTGTGTTGTCTTTGAACATATCAGTTGCTTTTTCTTTTTAAATACAGTACAGCCATATGTTAATCTTTTTTCTATATCTTCTTGTACATTTCCCATTCTATTGTTGTCTAGAAATATACTCTATGTCACCGATATTCATTGGTAGATGGAAGTGTAGCAATTAACATGTTTTCCTTTCCTTATTTTCCTCAATTCTTACACACGGTATAAAGAGATTTTGCTGAGTTTTTAACTATTACGTTTTTATTACGGTTCAGTCACGCGCGTTATATATCCCCCAATCCATAAATAAATAGAAATGATTAGAAAATTATTAAGAAACTTAAGTTAGACGCAACATTATAAATTCAAGGATAAATCAGAAACTTTATTAAAAGATCACAAGCAAGTTGTGAGAACGGATGTAATACATTGTATTCTAGACGTAAGTGATACTGCAGGTGCAGGTCACAGACGGTTAAGAAACCCCAATTACTTAGAAATTAAGATTGATACGTTGTATAATGAATAAAATTAAGAAATAAACAGACATGAACTCTGCAAGTTTCCACAGACATGTGAGGGGCAGGGACAACATAAATACCCCGGGAGCCCCAAAGCAGTCAGTCGGTCTTAAGTATTTCATCTTTAACATTGCCGTTTACTTAAGCTACTCGCCCTAATATTAATTCAATTATTATTTTATTTCGACTTAGAATTATTAATCAAGTTTGTCAAAATTCCATTGTAATATTTGTGTAAGAATTAATATTTGTTACAAGAAGTTTTGAAAGAAGTTTTTAAAAAGACCGCTCCCAAGGTCCGAAAGGTAACTGGCGCAGCGGTAGGATCTAGAAAGGCACTACAAATCCAAAAATCAGAGAACTGTTGACCAAGAGTTTCAATTCACAATCTGTAAGAACTCAAACAACGTTGGAAGAGGTACAAGAATCGACCAAACCCAACCAAACAAAACTTGGACGAAGTACAAAAATTGACAGATGTATTTATCGCGAAAGAAACAAAAATAATCTTTTATGTGTTCGCTAGAGGGTATGTGTGTAAAATAGTAGGGAGTGGTCGGATTTTAAATCTATTTGCAAATTCAAATTTTGCGTAAAATTCTAGACTAATTTGATGTATCTCAAGGCTAAAATTTTTTATAAGGACGGTCAGAAATCGCTGCTGGTAAAAAATCTTATAACAGGGGTAACTCCCTGGGGGATGATGCTATCTATCGAGACCGAGCTCCTTCTCGTTTGTGTCAGAAACCGCACGAGCGTCTCACGGCAGTAATGCCGTGGCTGCAATGATAGGTTAGGTTACTGTTAGAAAAAGATATTATTATTAAAAAACACGAATCACTTAACACGCATATCAGAACAGTTGTTGCTAAAACTATTGGAGACTGTTCTGATATGCGTGTTAAGTGGTTTGTGTTTTGTGTTTTTTAATAATATCTATTTCTAACAGTAACCTAACCTGTCATTGCAGCCACGGCATTACTGCCGTGAGACACTCGTGAAACCGCAGTCAAATTCATAAAAAACAGAACAAATGCTTTCACGGTCTCAAACTAAAAGCAATCCACCGAGTTTTAGAATTTACTCAGTTTCCATGGTTGAAGGCGTATATTGACCTTAACACCGGTTTGAGGACGTCGACGAAAAGCGCATTTGAGAAAGACTTTTAGAAATTGATGAACAATGCAGTATTCGGGAAGACCATGGAGAACGTGGACAAACGTGTAGATGTGAAAATCGTGACCTGGTGGGATGCTTCTGGTAATTGGTTGTGCGCGAACAAACTAATCGCTAGATTTAATGTCCATAGTTGCACTATACTAGGGGAGGATTTGGTTATTGTGTAAATGGATCGGGTAAAGGTTACTTACAACAAACCAAACTATGCAGGTTTCTCGGTTATAGACTTGTCTAAAACCTTAATGTATGAATAACATTACGGAACGATGAGGTCTTTGTATGGTAACCAAATCCACCTCCTTTATACGGATACCGATTAGCTAGTTTACAGTGTGGAGACAGAAAACTTGTATAGTGATATTAGCGCAAACATTGAACATTTCTATACTAGTGACTATCCGGCTTAACAAGTACAATATACCGCTTGTGAACAAAAAAGTTGAAGGGAAATTTAAAGACGAATTCAACGGTGACTTGGTGTTAGAATTTGTAGGTAGTAGGGCTAAGTCCTACTGTATTGTAGGAGAAAGAAATATTATCAAGAAAATTAAGGGTGTTAGCCGTAGTGTGGTGGCTGGAATTAGTGTAGATGGTTTTAAGGATGTAATTATTAATAATGGACAGGTCCTCATGAATACGATAGTATCAATCCGGAGTAAGAAACACGATTTGTATACACAGTTGTTTAATAAAATTAGTTTATCGGGCGATGATGACAAGCGTTACGTCATCCCCGGAAACATATCAATCTACGCATAGGGGCATAAAGATATAGGATAAGTATTTTTTTAAGTTTTGTTTATAGTAGCATGTAAGTTAGTTATAGGACATACCCACCATCCCCATCCTTAATAGTCCCTTCGCGCTCGGCGACATGTGTTTACTTCCACGCGGTGTCGCTGGACAGTAAACCATATTGTTAGATTAACGACAATATGTCTCATTGACCGAAAACGCGTTTCTTCGCTTTTTAAACAACACATTAATTTCTTTTTTGTTACAGGTTACTTTCAGCTACAGGAAGAAAATAAAATAATGTTACACTTTACAATGTAAAAATTGTGTTCATTAGTTTATTAAACTGTAAATCGGATAAAATAAATTATTAAACTCTTGTGTGCTTAATTTCTTTGTGTTAATACCTAATCTAATATTAATTGATACTAAACAAGATAGATTTATCGCGAAAGATGAAATGGCTAGCCGAAGAAAACTATTTGGTCCAGAATGAGTGAGGAAATGAGGATGCTGGAGGAAAAGAGGGTTTGATTATTCTGTCATCCTTCTACTAGGTAGCCCCAGTTCTGGTCAATGCGTTGAGATAGTTGAGTTTTGAAGCTTCTCTCAACACTTTCGACCACATCGGCAAGTATGTTATGTTGTCGATGGCAGCTTCAATATTTTTTGAGGTTAAAGTAGGATCTTTGGACGGTCGGTGTAAACTAGAGATTTCAGAAAGTTCCACAAAAACTCACATGGAGCTAAATCGAGTAAGCGTGTTCGACAATCAAGATCGCCCTGCAAGGAAATGAGGCATGGGGAAAGTGTCCAAGCAATAGATTCGCCGAAGTCCGAGTCATGTGGTTTGTAGCGTCTCCTTGCTGACACTAGACATGTCCTCATCCATTTCCTTCATCATCATCATTAGGTCTTCAGTCCTGGAATTGGTTAGACGCGTACCCTTGCTGTTTTCTATTCTGAACTAACCTACACATTTCCCTGAAATTTACACAGTCTGCATTTATCACTATCTGATATAAATCTACATCTACCTCTTTTTTCCCATCTCTGCTTGTAATATATTTCATACTAATACCCAAAAATGCTTGAGAACGTATTCTGCACTTCTATTTCTATTTTTCCCCAGATATCTGTATTTCTCTACTATATAGCCTATTTGTAATTAACTTTGTCTGTCTATGCTATCATCCTCATACATCTGAAGCACAACATTCCAAAATGCTGCTACCGTTTTTTTTCTGCTTTTTCAACTGCCCGCATTACATAGGCATACTGTGCTGTGTTCCACACATGTGCTTTCAACAATTTTCTTCTTGTTTCTATATTTGTTGTCTTTGATCATAGGCGCTGTTCTTTCTTGTTAGATGCAGTTCAGTCCCCTTTTATTGTTTTACAATTATATATCCTATTTCTAGCCTAGGTCTACCTCTACTTCTCCTTTTTCCAATCAATGCCTCTAATATATTCGGCACTATTCCCTCATGCCGTAGAATGTGGCCTACCATCCTATATCACATAATATTTACCGTTTTCCACATATTTCTTTCTTCCCCTACCATTTTTAGTACCTCTTTGTTCTTAATTTTGTGTGTCCATGATATCTTCATCATACATCTGTAGCACCACATTTCAAAGGCTTCTACCTTTTTCTTTTCCGCTTCTCCTATCGTCCAGGCTTCACAGCCATACAGTGCTGTGCTCCACACATATGTTTAAGCAATCTTTTCCTTGTTTCTGTTTGTTGTCTTTGAACACAGTAGTTGCTTTTTCTTGTTAAATGTAGTACGACCCTGTGCTAATCTTTGTTTTATATCTTTTGTGCTTTTCTCACCTTGCGCCATTTGGCTTCCTAGGTAGCCGAAATTCTTAACTTCTTGTAAGTTCTTGTTACATACATGCATTCTTGTTATTGATTTATTTTCCCCTCCTTTGCATACTAGTACTTTAGTTTTTCCTTTTGATAATTTTCATACCGTACCTCACTGTTAGAACCGTTTCGATTTCATTAAGAGCAGCTTCTAACTCTGCCTTGCTAGATGATAATACTGCTATATCATCTGCAAATCTAAGCATATCAATTTTTTGTCCCTGCATAGTAATTCAAAATTTCTTCCTGCATTTGACAGTATTCATTGCCTCTTCAATGTACAAGTTAAAAATTAATGGGAATAGAGCACATCTCTGTTTCACTTTTTTCCTAATTTTTACTTCTCTACGTTCCTACTTTAATTCTATTGCTGCTGTTGGTTCTTTGTATAAGCTGTGCACTATTCGTCTATCCCGATAACTCATTCCAATCTTTTCGAGTATTTCAAATATTTTTTCCATTTTACATTGTCGAATGCTACAAACCCTATATACACGCTTTCCCCTTTTTTTTATTGTTTTCTCCATTATCACTTCCAGAGCTAAAATAGCCTCTCGTGTTCCCCTGTTCTCCTAGTATTCCTTCAGCTCGTTTTTCCATTCGTCTTTGTACAATTCTAGTTACTTTTTTCGACACGTGTGCTGTCAAACTTATAGTGAGAAAATTTTCACAGATATCCGCACCTTTCTTTTTGGTATAGTTACTATAATGTTACGTTTGAAATCGTTGGGTATTTCGCCTGTCTCATACATATAGCTTACAAGTTGGAAGAGACGTTCTGCTACTGTTTGTCCAGCGGCTTTTAGAGTTTCTGCTTGCACCTTATCTGTACCCGGCACCTTACCATTTTTTAGATCCTTTAATGCTAATTTAGACTAATCTCTAATTATAGGATATCCCAAGTCATCATTTTTAATGTTTGATTTCTGTTCTAATGCTGCTAGTTCCTCTCCGGCATATAAATTTCCTATATATGCTTGGCATCTACCCACTTTCTCTACATTTTTTATAACGACATTTCCTCCCGCGTCCTTTATATTTTTGCTGTACGGTTTGATATCTCTTAAATTCATTCTAATTAGTTTGTATACTTCGTCCGTGTTCCTTATTTCAATCTTAGTTTGTATCTCTTTGCACTTTTCATCAATCCATTGTTCTTCAGCTTTCCTGCATTTGCGAATAATTTTCCATTTTATGGCTTTGTATCTGTGTTTTCCTGTTTCGTCTGATTTATTTTTGTGTTTTCGTCTTTCTTCTATTAAATTCATGATATCCTTTATTATCCATGGTTTCTTATTTTCTTTTAGTTTATACCCCAGAATATCTCTAGTCGCCATGTCTAAGCTGGATTTAATGTTATTACATTCTGTTTCTATCTCCTTAGTATCAGATATTTTTTCGATATCTTTCAGCAATTTATTTGACTTTCTTTAGAAACTTCCTTGAATATATTTATCTTATAGTTTCTCAAAGTCAACGTCCCTTTTTCTAATTTTTTTTCTTCAAATTTTCAAAATTTAAGTGTGGCGTTCATAACTACGATGTTGTGGTCAGTGTCTATATCTGCGTCTGCGTAGCTTTTACAGTGTTTTACTTGATTCCTAAACCGTTGTCTAACAAGAATGTAACCTATTTGATATCTTCCTACATCCCCTGGCATCTTCCACGTATATCGTTTTCTAGCATGATGTTGAAATAATGTGTTTGTGATGATTAAATTGTTCTTGTCGCAAAATTCTACCAGCCTATTCCCCTGTCGTTTCTCGCGCATAAACCAAATAAACCTACTACCGCTTCTTTTCGTACTCTCACCTACCACTGCATTAAAATCCCCTGTAATTACTAGATTTTGATGTTCTTTTACGTATCTTAGTATGTCTTCGATATCGTTGTAGATCGCTCCTACCTCGTCGTGACTGTAGCTAGAGGTGGGCATGTATACTTGTACTATTACAGTGTTTACCGATTTAGATTCTAATCTAACCATAAGTACTCTTTCATTTTTTTGTAAGTAATTTTCTACACAGTATCCTATCTTTTTCAACATAACTATCCCCACATTCGAATTTCCTTCCTCGGCTCCTGTGTGAATTACCCTGAAGTTTCCACTCAAAAAATCCCCCCGCTTCTGGCCGTCAAACTTTGCTGATCCCTATTATGTCTAGTGATAGCCTAATCAGTTTCATTTTTAAGTCCTTTAGCTTACCTACTGGCTTCATGCTTCTGACATTCCCCGTTCCGATTCGCTGAATGTTTTGGCTATTTTTCTACATTTTTCGATCACATCCTCCGAAGTAGTCCCTTTCCGGAGATCCGAATGGGGGACTATTTTAACTCGGGAGTCTTTTACCACAGAGAATGCGATCATGTTTATAACAATTTAAGTACGCTGTGTACTTGGGAGATAATGTGGTGGTTTTCCGTTGTCTTCCACATCACAGTAGTGTATCTTAGACTGCCATACCGACCCCTATAATCTCTGCCAATCTAGGTACCGAAAAGCCGCTGCTCTCTTTCGGGGATCTGTCTTAGTATGGTTCCTCACTAACGACCCTACTACTTTGGTTGCACCTGTAGTTTGACTTTCTAGCTCATTAGAACACGCAAGCTATTTCACCTGTTCTAGCAGTCTACAACTTCGGCAAGGTGCGGGCCTATTCGAAATGGTTCCTTACTTTTGGTAAAGAAATATTCCTCAACCAAGTGGACATAACGAACAAAATTAACAGTAACTGTCTGACCGTTTTCTTCAAAAAAACCATTATCCAATGGTGCCTATTCTGCATAAAGCACACCAAACAGTCGTAAAGTTCTGGGGGATTCTTGCCATTCCGATAACGCATGTTCTGCTTATTCACGCAACCAGAAAGATGAAGATGAGCCTCGTTGCCAAAGAACACAAGAGTGTCTTCAGACACATTGTCAAGAAGACTTGGCATGCATTTTTTTGTGAAAGCAAATCGCATGGATCAATTTTTTACACAACTGCCAATTTGTGTGGAAAAAATTGCAGCTCGTTATGAAGAATTCGTTTTGCAAAACGATCAGACATTCTAAGCGTAGCTGCATATTTGCACGCAGATCAATTGGAGGTAGCAAAATTGACTGCCTAATCTGCTACATGTTTTTACATATTCTGACGCATGTTCAACCTCTAAGTTTTTTCTGCACATCGCTGATTATCTTAAAGTTATCCACCCATAAAAGAATCAATTTTCGATCGTAACACGACCGACACGCGCAATATTAAAGTGAGTCCTTAATGCCCCTAACGCGAACGCATGCTACCCTTCTCTGTCGCTTCAGGGCACGCATTTCAAAAGGAAGTTGCTTTGCTGCCCCTTGTATATACATTATCGCTTCTTTAGACGGCTATAAAAATCAGTCGATAGAGACCCCTCTTTTAATTTATAAGGGGAGAAAGTTTTATTTTGTTTTATATCAGTAAACCTTCGTTACTTGCATATAGCTTTTTTAAGTTAACAGTAAAATTTTGATAAAACAAATGCATGCAAAATACTGTTATTTAACCACTGCACACAAACAGTAGGAATATGTTACGCTGTAGTATTTTTTTTAACTGGAATACATTACCACATCGCTTTAAGTGTTATTACTTTACAAATGTATACAAACGGATTATACGATGCTTTGTGTAATACGTCTATTAAACAAAGCAATTGTTGAGTAAACATATTAAACAGCTTAAAATAGATTCAGTATAAACAACAAAATAGAACTTTGTTCATGTGTACACCTAAAAAGTAAACAAAATAAACGCAAGTATACGATTTAGTAAAAATTTCCATTACGTGCAATATTGATTCTAGGTAGGAACAGGTGGAAACTTTCTTATACATATACAAAACCGTTGTTATTTCATCGCATGAGCATAAAACTTTATTGTTCAATTCGGAAACTGTTTAAAGTGCTAGATAGAAATCCCAAAGACGCCCCAACAATTTAGATTCAAATGAGCTTTCTATAGTAGGTAATCCGAGGTTTCCTGGAGTCGGATTTGAGGTACAAAGTAAATCATTGGTAAAATAACATTTACAAAGCCGTGTTGGTAAAGTAATTTTAAATCACTTTTTACTTAATGTTTTACGCATTATATCAACATGTTTTTTTACGAGAACTGATTGTTTGTATTTATGAAAACACTGTAAATAACGACAAAGGAAATGCCCATCGGTATGACTCGTGTGGCTTTTTTAAAAACCAAGACATACAATACAATCGCCGATAACTAACAATGACATGTCTTTAAGACGTTGTGATATTTCTAAAAAAATCTTTCAAAAGATCTAACTAGATATGTATTTTTTAATGTTTATTCATTAAATGCGTCCATAGTAATTAGGAGCCCGAAGAAGCACGTTGTACTTAAGTCATCATCATTAGGTCTTCAGTCCTGGAACTGGTTAGACGCGTACCATCATTGTTTCATATTCTAAGCTAACCTACAGATTTCCCTGAAATTTGCACAATCTGCATCTATCACTATCTGATCTAGGTCTACATCTACCTCTTTTTTCCTATCTCTGCTTCTAATATATCCCATACTATTCCCCAAAATGCTTTAGAACGTATTCCGCCCTTCTATTTCTCTTTTTCCCCAGATATCCTTGTTCCCCTACTATTTCTATAACCTATTTGTTATTATCTTTGTTTGTCCATGCTATCGTCCTCATACATCTGAAGCACGGTATTTTAAAAGGCTGCTACCGTTTTTCTGTCTGCGTTTCAGACTGTCCGTATTTCATAGGCATACTGTGCTGTGCTCCACACATATGCTTTCCACAATTTCCTTCTTGTTCTATGTTTGTTGTCTTTCCTCATAGGTTCTGTTCTTTCTTGTTAGATACAGTTCGGTCACCTTCTATTGTTTTACTGTTATATACCCTATTTTTCCTACCTTCAGTGGTTGTGAAGGGAGGTAAGCAGCCTGTGGCTGCCAAGTTCCCCTAACACTTAGCGATTTACCGATTTAATATATTTTCCAATATATCTTTTCGCACAGTCAACATTAGTTGCAGATATTTCGCAACCAACAACTAGTTGTTTATACTAATCATCAGATTTATCTGCGCTTATTTTTTCTTCATTAGGTTTTCCGTCTCAAAACTGGTTGGACACGTACCTGCACTTATTTATATTCTGAGCTAGCCTACATAGTTCCCTGAAATTCTCACACAGCATGTGTATACAGCTCGTTCCCCTTCTATTGTTTTCTAATTTTATGCCCTATTTCACCGAGATTCAGTGAAGGGGGTTAAGCAACCTGTAGCTACCAAGATCCCCCAACACTTAGACGTTTGCCGAAATAATGGTTTTCCAGTAAATCCTTTCACACTTAACATTATTCGAGAATATTGCCCAACCAATTCTGGTAGTTACTTATAATAATCATCATGTTTAAGCACAGTTATTTTTTTCGTCATTAGTTTATCCATCTTGGGATTGGTTGGATGCGTACCTCCATTGATTTCTATTCTGGGCTAGTCTACACATCTCCCTGAAACCCCTACAGCCTACGTCTTTTACTATCTGTGTGCAGTAGTCTAACCTAGGTCTGCCTTTTCTTCTCTTTTTTCCGATCTCTGCTTTTAATATATTCCGCACTATTCCCTCATGCCGTAGTATGTGGCCTATCATCCTATCTCTCCTATTTTTTACCGTTTTCCACATATTTCTTTCTTTATCTACCATTTTTAGTACCTCTTCGTTCTTAACTTTGTCTGTCTATGATATCTTCATCATATGTCTGTAGCACCACATTTCAAAGGTTTCTACCTTTTTCTTGTCCGCTTCTCCTACTGTCCAGGCTTCACATCCGTACAGTGCTGTTCTCTACACATATGTTTTAAGCAATCTTTTCCTTGTTTCTATGTTTGTGGTCTTTGAGCACAGTAGTTGCTTTTTCTTGTTAAATGTAGCACGACCTTGTGCTAATCTTTGTTTTATGTCTTTTGTGCTTTTCCCATCTTGCGTTATTTGGATTCCTAGGTAGCAGAAATCCTTAACCTCTTGTAAGTTCGTGTTACATACTTGTATTCTTGTTTTTGATTTATTTTCCCCACCTTTGCATACTAGAACTTTAGTTTTAGTTTTGTTAATTTTCATACCGTATCTCTCTGTTAGAACCGTTTCCATTTCATTAAGAGCAGATTCTAACTCTTCTTTGCTGGACGCTAATACTGCTATATCATCTGCAAATCTAAGCATATCAATTTTTTCTCCTTGCATAGTAACTCCAAATGTCTTCCTGCATTTGATAGTATTCATTGCCTCTTCTATGTACAAGTTAAAAATCAATGGGGATAGAGCACATCCCTGTCTCACCCCTTTCCTAATGTTTACTTCTCTACGTTCCTGCTCTAATTCTATTACTGCTGTTTGCTCTTTGTATAAGCTATGTACTATTCGTCTATCCCTATAACTTATTTCAATCTTTTTGAGTATTTCAAACATTTTTTTCCATTTTACATTGTCGAAAGCTTTTTCCAAATCTACAAACCCTATATACACGCTTTCCCCTTTTTCTATTGTTTTCTCCATTATCACTGTCAGAGCTAAAATAGCCTCCCGTGTTCCCCTGTTCCGCCTAAACCCAAATTGGTCTTCTCCTAGTATTTCTTCCGCCCGTTTTTCCAATCGTCTTTGCACAATTCTAGTTAATATTTTTGACACGTGTGCTGTAAAACTAATTGTTCGAAAATTTTCACATCTATCCGCGCCTTTATTTTTTGGTATAGTTACTATGATGCTACGTTTGAAATCTTAGGGTATCTCGCCTGTCTCATACATATAGCTTACAAGTTGGAAGAGACGTTCTGTTACTGCTTGTCCAGCGGCTTTTAGAGTTTCTGCTTGCACCTTATCTGTACCCGGCGCCTTACCATTTTTCAGACTCTTTAATGCTAATTCAAACTCGTCTCGAAGTATAGGATATCCCAAGTCATCATTTTCAATGTCTGATTCCTGTTCTAATGCAGTTAGTTCCTCTCCTGCATATAAATTCCCTATATATTCTTGCCATCTGCTTACTTTCTCTACGTTTTTTATAATGACGTTTCCTTGTGCGTCCCTTATATTTTTGCTATACGGTTTTATATCCCTAAAATTCATTCTAATTAATTTGAATGCTTCGTCTGTCTTTCCTATTTTCATCTTTGTTTGTACCTCTTTGCACTTTTCATCAATCCATTGTTCTTTAGCTTTCCTGCATTTTCGAATAATTTCCAATTTTATGGCTTTGTATCTCTGTTTTCCTGTTTCGTCTGATTTATTTTTGTATTTTCGTCTTTCTTCTATTAAATTCAGGATATCCTTTGTTATCCATGGTTTCTTATTTTCTTTTTGTGTATAACCCAGAATATCTCTGGCCGCCATGTCTACGCTAGATTTAATGTTATTCCATTCTGTTTCTACTTCCTTAGTATCAGATATTTTCCCGATATCTTTGAGCAATCCATTTGACTTTTTTACGAATCTTTCTTGAATATCTTTATCTTTTATGTAGTTTCTCTAAGTCCAAGTGCCTTTTTCCGCTCCTTTTTTTCATATTCTTAAATTTAAGTGTGGCTTTCATAATTACGATGTTGTGGTCAGTATCTATATCTGCTTCTGGGTAGCTTCTACAGTCTTTTACTTGGTTCCTAAACCGTTGTCTAACGAGAATGTAATCTGTTTGATATATTCCTATGTCTCCTGGCGTCTTCCACGTATATCGTCTTCTAGCATGATGTTGAAATAATGTGTTTGTGATAATTAAATTGTTCTTGTCACAAAATTTTACCTGCCTATTTCCCCTGTCGTTTCTCGTGCCTAAACCAAATAACCCACTTCCGCTCCTTCCCTACCCTCACCTACCACGGCATTAAAATCCCCCGTAATTATTAAGTTTTCATGTCCTTTTACGTATCTTAATATGTCTTCGATATCTTTGTGGATGGCTTCTACCTCTTCGTCACTGTAGTTAGAGGTGGGCATGTATACTTGTATTATTACT
Organism: Platerodrilus igneus; assembly: GCA_036346225.1. Lineage (NCBI taxonomy): Eukaryota > Metazoa > Arthropoda > Insecta > Coleoptera > Lycidae > Platerodrilus > Platerodrilus igneus. The sequence continues at coordinate 2,596,566 of JARFIW010000713.1, read as the reverse complement.
GTGTTTACCGGTTTAGATTCTAATCTAACCATGAGTACTCTTTCGTTCTTTTGTAAGTAATTTTCTACACAGTATCCTATCTTTTTCCGCATAACTATCCCCACACCCAAATTTCCTTCCTCTGCCCCTGTATGAATTACCCTGAATTCTCCACTCCAAAAACCCCCCACCTCTGGCCACCGAACTTCGCTAATCCCTACTATGTCTAGTGATAACCTATTTATTTCGATGTTTAGGTTCTCTAGCTTACCTACTTGCTTCATACTTCTAACATTCCACGCTCCGACTCGCAGAATGTTCCTGACTCTTATTTTTAACTTTCCGATCGCATCCTCCGAAGTAGTCCCCTCCCGGAGATTCGAATGGGGGACTATTTTAACTTCGGAATTTTTTACCCCAGAGAATGCCATCATGTTTGTTACAATTTAAGTACGCTGTGTACTTGGGAGATAATATGGTGGTTTCCCGTTGCCTTCCACATCGCGGTAGTGTGTCTTAGACTGCCATACCGACCCCTATGGTCTCTGCCAATCTAAGTACCGAAAGAGGCGCTGCCCTCTTTCGGGGACCTGTCTTAGTCTGGTTCCTCACTAACGACCCTACTACTTTGGTTGGACCTGTAGTTTGGCTCTTTAGCTTATTAGAACAAGCAAGCCATTTCACCTGTTCTATTAATGTAGAACTTCGTCAAGGTGCAGGTCCATTCGAAATGGTGTACTTAAGTATTTCTAATTAGAATTTTAGCAATAATCCAATTCAAATGGGTTAGGGCTCTTACGATCATTGTGTGTTAAATATTAAACAATCTGCACGAAAGCATCTAGATAAATATAACATGATATTTTCAATACTTGCAAAATGCAATTTTTTTTGTTATTTAATTTTTTTTAATACTAAATAATATATTCAAGATATTACAAAAATATTTCACTTAAAAGTTTTGATACAAATAAGAAGGATTAAAATTATTTTGTACTGTTACTACGACAGAATAACAGATATGGGGTTTGATCGCCTTGTGGTTTAAGAACGCTTTCTTCGGTTACAGCTTTTACAGTTGAATCGTCATATCGTAACCAGCGTGTGCAACCCATGTGATATGCATCGGTTAAGTAGTGACCTTTCGTTGTCTCTTTGCCTTCGTTGTAAACTACTACAAATAATTTATATTGCTTTTTGTTAGTAGTGCAACTCGTTGATGATGATAGTAATTTAGGATCGATGTTTAAGTCAATTGGGTAATCTAATGGCTTCATTATTTTAGACCACCGACTTAATTTGAAGGCAACGCATTTAAAATGTAGCACAAGTACAACTGGAAGTTCTTATAATAAGACGTGTTCCCATGTTTCAATCTCTTTGGTTGTCTTCGACGATCTTACGTCTTGAAGTTGATTTTTGGAAGCTAAGGTCTCGAGTGCTTCGTATATTGTCGTAGCGTTATTTATATGTAGCAGTAATGTAAAAAATTGCTGTATATTTTTTGTAATTGAGTCATCTGCTCTATATATTCTGGTGCATAGTGACCCATAAAAGTTATCGCTGATGGGAGTATGTCTTGTTCTGGTAAGCGAGTTGTTGGGTTTTTATTTTTGGGTCTTATACATGGCATTTCCTCATCTAGATCAATATTCATGAGTATAATATCTTCGACTGCCTCGTAATTGTCGATCAACTTAACTAGGCAACCCAGAAATTCTTCGGCATCTTCTTGACGTCTTTTTCCTATGAAAGCATCGTTATGAGTACCATAAAGTAATTTGTGTATCCAAAATGGTTCAAATGGTTTGTCGTAGTTAATAATTGTGTTGTATTTCTTTTTCTGATTTTTGTTTCAATGCCGTCCATTTCTAGGCGTTGCAGTAATATCATTAAACTCTAAGACAAATTTTACCATGCTTTCAATTGTGGGTGTACTGATTTTCGTTTTGAAGGCAAACGGCATGTATTGGGAAAGGATTTTTAATAAACTGCAAACAGGTGGACATGCTATAATCACTTGCAATATTCAATTTATATAGCAGTAATTGTTTCGGTTAATTAAATCTCGAGGTTTCAAGTTTATAATTCTATTTTCAAAGGTATGAGCTGCTAGATATTCCCTCAATTGATTTAAATTTAGATCCTTTAGATTTGACTTCAACGGTTCTGTTAGTAAGAGTGATTGCGTTGGTGATTTTGTCGATCTCTTAATTAAATTAGATTCTAGTTTTGGTATGTTGTTCCCAAAACTGTAATGAAATGAAAAGTATTCTTCGTCACCGTTGTTGTTAGATGAGTTTGCCCATGAGTTATGTGGTGTTAATTTTTGAGATTTGCCATTGTTATTCTTGTTTAGCTCGTTCACAATTTTAATGACATGTTTGTGGTTTGTCTGTAGTTCACGTAATAGACGTTTCCTGTTAGGGGTGTTCACTTTAATGTTTATTGGATTCGTGTGGTATTGGGTGGTATTGTTTGGATATTCTGACTTATTGTTTGATGGGCCAGGACAAGTTGAAAAATAGGTTTGGATGGAAATGAGTATTTTGGAGAATGAAGATTAAGTATGTAGTCGGGTTTGTTATTGCAAGAATGATTTTTGAATGTGAATTAATTTTTTTTGTGGTCGTAAATATTTCGTCAAGTAAATGCGTGGAAGGGAACGTTTCTAAGAAAGAGACGGCGTTGCCTTTTTGAATGGCGATGCTGATGTTTTGGATGAGAAATGAGGTAACCCTTGGGTCGTTATTTCCAACGGATATTTTTTTGCCTATTTCTTTAATAAATTTCAAACCTATAGGACCGAAAACACCCAAAGTTTCAATTGCTATCGGAACAAAAATATAGTTGTTTTCTATTTGTTTATATTATAATATTTTACTTTTTTCTCCATATATAGCTGTGGCACCCGCGAAGGTAGAAGTGGATCTGACTTGTGAAAGGACCCAAGTACCAATGCACGTGAAGTCCCATACAACCGGTTTACCACCTTTCCAGGGGATAAGGGTCATACTGTCTGGACGTTTGCCATCATCCCGACTGGTGCCTAATGGTTCTAAACAACATGGAATTTGGGCTGTGGACAGACTGCGTTTTATTAAGTTGTTAACTGATGAATGCCGGGAGAATCGACCGGCACTTAGCTTGCAGCTTAGGCCATGTCTGCTGAAAGCGTCCACAGTGGTACCGCAGCACAGCGATGCGTAACGCAAATTTGGCAGCCTAGTCGAAAGCCGATGGCAATGTGGAAGCTTTCGTTGTCTAACAGTGTATCTAGTGATGCTGTTGGCAAGGCATTAAGCCATGCACTTGATTCTTTTATAGAGGTTGCATTGAGACGAGCTTTATCTGGAAGAGAGTCAATTTTTTTAAGCAGATAATCTTTTTCAATATTGATTAGCGATTAACTTTTAGTATTAAAGGATTTTTCGCTGAAGAAAGGAGGTAGGATGGAGTCAATTAAACACTTTGAATAATATAAAGAGGATAGGAAAGTTGAAAGGGCAAGAGTGGTAATTGAACGTATTCCTTGTCCTCCTTTAGAGATTGGTAGAGTAACCTGATTCCAACTATTTGAGTTCAAAGTAATGTTTGTTAAGGACTCTAACGAAAGACGAGTTGTGTTATCAAATCCAATAGAGCGGTTTTGTGGTGCCATGTTGGACAACATCTAAGGAGATATGTCAGTTTGGAGATAAATAAGCAATTTTTCAAAAGGTAAAATACAATGTGTGATGGTAGCAAAGATAAGTGAGAACACATTTTATTGAAGAATTCATATTTATCGTTGAATGTTGATCGAAAAGATTCATCTGATAGTGGGGCACCTAGTAAGAAATTGTTGATTTTGATAGAATTCTAATATTTGGTGCGATTTGGTTGAATTTAATTATGATGTTTGAATTTTCTGATTCTAAGAAGAATAATTCGCACTTGTTAAAATTTAGTTTAAGACCTAAATCTTTCGAGTCTTTTATTATAGATTTAAAAGCCTTATAAACTGATTCGTAGTCACCGCCTAATGAACCGTCGTAGAGGTACCACCTATTAAATTCTGTTTTTATTTACTGATAAACAGAATAGTACTGGGGCTAGAGGGTCCCCTTGCTGGACACCTCTTTCAGAGGAGATGGCATGTTGATCGAACAAAAGGTATGAAGGAAATCCATAACACTGATATATAAAATGATAGAATTCTAGTAGGATATCTTTAACAGTATTGCGTAGATGATTACGATGAATGACATTGAAAGCGTTCTTGAGGTCTAATTTAATAAAAAATTTATTTTCAGGATTAGGATATTCAGAAATGAAACGTCTTGCGGCATGTGAGACAGCTTCGCAACCTCCTTTTGATCCAAAGCTAAATTGATGTGGACGAAGGTAGTTCCCTAGTCTTTCATCAATTTTATGACAGATAACTTTGGAAATTAGATGGCGGTAAACTGTGCCTACGGCAATTGATCTGTTGCCTCTGTGTTTTTAGTAAGGGTACAGAGTGATGCACCAAATAAAACTGGACGAATGTTGCTATTTACTTTGTTGTTTTTAATGAAAACGCATAGTTTGCATAGAGATTTTAATAAAGCCTTCCCAGATAGGCCTGCACTGTGACTGGTCAGGTCTTGTGATTGAGAGGGTCTTAAATAGTCTATACCAGCAGCGAAGCTTGTTCTAAAATTTTTGATAGTGATAGATATGTTCTTGGTAGTGATAGAAATTGGACTAGTCTCTGATTTTGTTGGTGTATATGAGTTTGTGGTAAGAGATAAAAAGTGTTTAGATTTTAATTCTGATAGGGTGTTATTGTTGAAGTTCGCAAAGTTCTCATCGGAAGCTAAGATTTTAATTGCTGAAGATAGGACACCGTCAGAAACTTTGTTTATAACTAATTTAATTTTATTTCTTTGTGACGGTTTTGTTAAAGTGCGCGATTCTGAACTTACCTTGTCTATGTTTATTGAATTTTTAGATTTTTCTTTATAATATTCGAAATAGACAATTTGTTGTCGGTTTTCTTTGTGGGTATGCTAAAGGCTTTAAAAGGGAATAACAATAGGTGCTCCCAAGAGCAAGTTGAGTTGAAATTAATGCATTCTGCGATTAAGTCTTTTAAGGATGAGGCACATGTAGCTTGGGCAGCTTTCGGTATTCTTCGAATAATTCGAACGTTAGATTTTAGGTTAGATAATTTTAAATGAAAGAGTTGTTGACTATCTTCTGCTTCCTTGACAATATCTTCCTTTGTAAAATAAATTTTTTCTTCTAGTGTATCTTTTTTGTGAATATTGATTCCTTTTCCATTAAGAAAGTTTTTGTTGCATAGTCTACAATATAGTTTGCAATTTTCTTGTGTACTATTGTTTAGTTCGTCCTTCATCGGGATTCTTGTTTTAATTCTTTTCCTTTTATTTTGCATTTAGAATTTGGTACTTTATAAGGTGACAGGTTGTATGAAAATTATATGTCAGATTGATGTTTAGTTTATCATAAATTTTCTTGGAATTGTTTAAAACTGAGTTGAGGAAAGCCAGTTTCTTTTTGATTTTAACGTTTATTATATTGTTTTATGAGCACTGAACGCGCGTGTTACTTTTATTTATTATTGGTTATTGCATATATTTGGTCGCTCGTTAGTATGGGTACGAATGTGTCCTTGCGAATCATTTTTTCGAAATGCAGAATAATTACATAAATTGCATGTATATGGTGGTTCGTTAGTATATGTGCGGATATGTGTTTGCAGATCAGTTTTTCGTGATGCAGAGTGATCAAATAAATTGCATAAAAATGGCCGTTCTTTAATATGTAATCGTATATGTGCTTTCAAATTACTTTTTTGTGATGATGAATAATTACATTAATTGCATACATATGGTCGTTCATTAGTATGTGTTCAAATATGTCGTTGCAAATGACTTTTCAGTAGTGCAGAATAATTGCATAAGTTGCACGAAAATGGACGTTCATTTATATGTGATCGTGAATATATTTGCAAGTTACCTTTTTGTGTGGAAGAATAGTTACATAAGTTGCATACATACGGCCGTTCATTAGTATGTGTTCGAATATTGTTATCAAATGACTTTTCAAAGAAGCAAAATAATTACATAAATTCCATGTGAATAATCGTTCGTTACGATGTGACGCCATAGAACTATCCAGATTTACATTCCATGCAAATTAATCCCATAATGCATATTTATTAAACGATTAAAAATGTCTATGATGGGAACTTTTTTAATACTTAGTTTAATTAGTGTGTCATGATATATTTCACGGAGTTCTTATTTAGATATTTACATAAGCCTCCTCTTTGATATAAACCTCAAATCACTTTGTAGGTTATCCAGACCATGCGATAAAGGAGATTCCAATTTCCATTTAAAAAGAAAGGAAATTGGATGCTGGTTCACATAAATACGACAACAAAACCCTTATGCATTGTTTTCCGTTTAAGCAAATACCACAAATCTCAAATAAATGAATGCGCGTAAAAGGTATTAACCCAAAGCCAGTATCATTATAATGCAAATCTTATAAGCATAGTAAACTGTTTTAAATAAATACCACATATGTAGTTAAAATCACGAAAGAATACAACTACGTCATTACTTGTAGCCGGGATTAGGATGGAAATTTCATATGCAATAGAATAAATATTTCGATTTGTTAGTTTCCGATAAACCGAGTTCGTGTACAAATCTTATTGAAGAGCGATAGCCAATAATATTTTATTTTAAATTTGCCTTTACTACTTTAAAATTGTTGTCCTTCAGCAAATGGTAGGGACGTAGTGATTAACATTTGTTGGAGGCGATGTGTTTAACACATTGTAGAGACGCCGGTTCCTTAATTTAACAATTGGTAGAAACGCTGTGATTTGACGAAGATGCAGTAATATTTCCATTTACCGAACTTTTTTCTTTTTCTATTTTTGGGATACTTTTTTCTATATTCGAAACCTTACATCAATAATTCAATTTTATATTCAGAATTTTGCTTGTTTTAATTGGTCATAAACACTTTTACGTTTCATTCCGTAACAACGATAAAACTCTCCTTCCCCAACCCTTCAAGGAAATTAGTTCTACAATAATAATTATTTATATCTCAATCATAACTTCATTACTTAAGTTTTTACTATTTTGTTCTTTATATTTTTAACTTTATTCCAAATATTCTTATTTTTATCTACTAATGTTTATAAATGAAGCACAAGCACTTGGACATTTTTACTTCTAATCAAGATTTCAAATTTATTTTTAACAACATTGGACCGCCAAACAACTAACTACTCATAACCCTTAAGAACAGATATTTAGATTAAAATGTTTTAGTCTCTATTTTATTATAGGGAAAAAGAAAACTGTTTTAAGTAATAAAGCAATTTCAATGTCAAGTTAAGGTAATTTTTATACCACAATTCCATTTACGCATTTACATGACGAATCATATCGCTTATCCTTGTAACGTGCATTTTTGGTGGCCTAACATTTTACGCTTTTATACTCAATTCGTAAGTACATTTCTACAAATTACTAGTTCTAGATTTTATATTTATTAACTCGTGTGTAGTAATTTAAAGATAGATAAATTGAAGTTTGATTCTCATTAATAAAATGTTAAACAGCTTGTAATTAAATATAGATTGCATCGTTCTTGTCTGGCCGTCGTATAAATTTTGTTCCTTATGTTATTATCGAAGTCGAGATAATAGACGCTCAGATGTTATGGGTAACAACTATTTTATATAAACCGATAAGCAGTCGTAGTTTGGCTTTTCGTTCCGATAGTGATATAAACAGATAGGGAGTCGTAGTTTTGCTCTACGTTCCTATACATGAATTACGTTAAAAATACTGTTTCTATTTGCTTTGAGAATAGTGAGAATTAATGCGGGATCAATTATGTAATTATTCCTGAACAAACACGGCACGATTTTAGTTGTTCTTCTTGGAAATAAACGTTGTATATCAACAGTAGAAAGGGCAGTTTTTATTCCTTTGAAGGAAAGATACTTTATAGGCGAACGTGTTTGATCGACCGCACGTGCGTTCTACGGAACATTTGACGAACGGTTTTATTTGTTTACGCGTGCTTTACTAATTGGTTTTAGTTGATTTTCTGTTGGAAATAAAAGTGGTCGAACTTGTTAAACGCGACCCGCACACGTGTTTTAAGGAAGATTAGACGAACTTACTTTAGTGATACACGTGCTTTACTCATTGTGGTTGTTTTGTTTGGTGATTTTGTCTTCTAATAGTTAAACTGTGTGTGCGATCTCGTTTCGCGGTTCCTTTGTTATTGTATCAGAGTAGTGCATACTTTGGGTCATCCAAATACAGTTGATACTGTAGTTGCTGAATTTGCTAACCCCAACGAATCTAAAATAGAACATTGCTTGCGCAACCTTCGTTATTGGCAAAACATAACAGATTACTGGCTTACAAAAGTAGTGGTTGAAGTTTCTCACTGCTTTTTGGATGTTTATGAAAATAATATACATAGTTCCTTCGCGTGTTAATGTCCGCTGCTAACCACAGTGAAATAAGTAGGTGTGATTAGGGTAACGTGTGATAAGTTCCATCAACACCCTCACAGTCTAGGGTGAAGTGCTTCGTTAGTGCCAGACATCGTGAATCCCACACTTCAATGGCAAGGAAGCGTTACTGAAGGACCTTGTGTAAGTTGAACTATTTCCTACTTGTTATTACTTTGAATGTCTATCCGCTGTTTTGCAACATTCTTTGTCGTTCTGATACCTTTTTACATAGACTTGCAGGCTATTGAAAAAAAAAGAACAATCAACCATACTGAATGACTCATATCAATTGTGCTTACCTATTTATCTATTTCTTTGTTGAAATTTTACTGAATGCCTCATATCAATTGTGCTTACCTATTTATTTATTTCTTTGTTAAAATTTTGTCTGATTTATGTTTAATTGGTGTGTGAGAAAACGCTTTTGCTACTCCCTAATATTACCTCACTTTGTAATAAAAAATTTTATATGCTTTTATCGTTGTTATATTATATAGTTTATCTAAACAGTTTCTTTTATTTACATGCTACAAAGTACTGAATAACTTAGATGTTTCATTGCTGCTATGCTTATTTTCTTTATTTCAGGTTTGCAGGACTAATTTTTTTTATTGCAGGTTTGTTATTCTGACTTTTTCTTTTGCAGGTATTGTTACAAATTCCTTACAGCCGCGTACATTAGATGTTGGTCTGCTTTCTACACCCCCACTCTCCGATTGAGCCTGGTCATTTCTTTGATTTTCTTTGTCATTTCTTTGATTTTTCTTTGTGCTACGCGCGGCTACGAACCAACGTAGTATAACTTTGGCGCCCAACGCGCGCGCCACGGAAAAAAAGGTAACATCCTACGGCGTGATCTATTTTTCTCTAGATTGATACTTATTTGAAAACTAAAATGTGAACTTTCATTCTTAATCATTTTCTGTTAATCTTACTTTTTAAACCACACCAAAATCTTTAAAGAACATTAGTTATCAACAGTTACTAAACAGGAACTTGTCGTCTGAGGTTTCCTACATTCTCATGTTTAGCGTGCGTTAAATTGCCATTCTTCAAACTTTTATTCTTAAGAAAGTATTTTTAATTTATCAGCATTTGGTAAAAACAGATTCCATTTGTAAGAGAATGTAACTGATCATCATTCCTAAAAAATTTCAGTTTTAACAAATACCTTCATTATGTATTAACTTTCATGAAACAATCATTTAAAATTTGGTTACAATACACGTTCGTAAAACTTTACATCCTTACTTAGAATTTGTTAACTATTAATAGCTCTCGTTTACCTCAATTCTGTATAATCCGTTAACGTTACTGAAAATGCAGAACAAAACACAATTGAATTACTTAACATACACATTTACAATTAAATTTTTATTAATATTTTTGCCTTCACATATTCACTTAAAAACTGAAAGCATTTTGGTAAACCTTTACTTTCTTTCCTTAACACTTTAAATCAATTCACGGTACTATTACATACATTAATACTAACCTTAAACTTTCTGGTTAAAGCGTACCATAAACTTAAGTTGATAGAAGAGTGCAGTCATGTATTATTCATAATCCTGTAACTTAACTTTATTCCTATACATTAATCTTCAAGTGCATAGCATGCTTGACACAATTTTACGAATTTCTTATGTTTTGTACGCATTATTTAAAAACCCAAAAAAAAGAGAGCCAAAAACTATATAAGTATAGTTCGTAACTGATTATTAACTGTAACACGGTAAGAAATAAATTAGGTTATATAATTTTTTTTAAATATTACTTTAAAGTTAACTAAAATTTAGAAAATTTCCAAGGTTCTATTTTTTTAGCAAGCCTGGTTACTATACACTCTGCGAACCTCATATTTTTAAGTAATTTTGCTATAGACGAAACATACTTTTAGAAAGCAGGAAACTAACTTTCGTATTCCTTTATTTGGGACATAATGATTTAAGTATTTTTACATATAGATTTATTCTCCAGAAAGAAACGTTTTATAAAAACGAGTATGATTTTTTTATCAAGATAAAACAAAAAAAAACTTATTTTAAGGAAACCACAAAAAATTTGGTGCAACCAATAATGGCACAACGTTCTAAATATCTCCTATTGGACATTGCATTATTTTCTGTTTAACAAACCTTCTAGATATTTAGCTTCATGGAAAACCACTCCAGGGACATTTTGGCAATATACGATGCCAAATATGGATTGTCAGAACTTCCAAAAAGAAGAACTGCATTTACAAGAAACTAATGTAAGTACTTCAAGTAAGATATAATATGACATATTAATACTCTGAACTTGGAAATAAATTTGAATTTTTCATTTCTTTAAGATATATAAAAATATTAAAACGTTAATGTAAATGACTTGCTACAACGGTTTCAATTTTTTTTTAATTTCACATATCTTACATTCACCGCGTGGTTGACGGTCAAAAAGTAGCACCACGATACGGCCAACCTGTCGTAAAAAGGGACTAAGACGACTCAACACATGCATATACTCTACACAATTTACTGGGAACAAATTGAGACTTACTTTTATTTTTGAGTTTCAAACACACTGGACATACTGAAGACATCATTATATTTGTTACAGAACAACACTCTATATTTTTTCTTTGTTATGAATTATATGAAGAATATTGAAATAAGATGAGGAATATTGAAATAATATGAAGAATGTAAAATATTAGGGCGTCAACGGACAATAATTGTAGACGTTTTAAATAATTTTAGACATTTTCGACATTCTTAATCATTCTAGTCGATTTTCTAAACATTTCTGTCAATTTTAGGTTTTGCACTTTTTATACACATGATTTATCAATATATTTTAACAATTTTCATATTTCTTGTTTTACTGGTATGAGTCTAGATAACCCTACATCCAGTTAACATGATTTGAAAAGTTTAAACTAATCTTTTTTGTTATGAGGGTATTATTTATTTTATACGGTCATGAACACCATGGCTGGAGAGACCTAACCAAACTTTCCAGACTCTAATTTTGAGTAACCTTAATTGCTGGAGAAACCTAGCCAACTTCGGATTTAATCAGTTTTGGAACCATTGGTTAATACATGTTAAGCCGAAATCATAATAATATTGAATTTCCTTTTTCTTATGTCAGAAGTCCTACCTAATTGAGTAAACCATTCACTTTTATATTGAGGATACCTACTTTTTTGTTTAAAGTCATTACCTTTAAATTTCCTTTTGACGATTTATAACCAAACTTTTTGCTTTATCTTTTAAATTTAATTTTAATTTACATACGTACAGAACGTGTGCTTTCTTTAAACATTTGTAAGACTCAATGGGACAACGAGACGTTGACGTATTCCGCTCTTTCTCCAACTGAGTCATAATTATTTTTCTTCTGTAATGTTAACTTTAACTTAGTATAAGACATTACCAATATTTTTTTACAACCCTACTTTGTTCTTAGATTTACCACTCATTCCATTGCACATACACTGACTACATAATTTCAATTGTACTAATACTTGATTTTAAATATGAAATTCACCTACAAATCTAAACCACACCAATAATATTTGATCCAGCAACACTTGCAACAGATATTTCCAATTTTTTAAAATGAAATACAATTTTTTAATGGATATCATGGTTCGTCGATACTGAATACAGAACATAATGAAACAAACATTTTGCTACAATTACTACCAGTAATTATAAATAAATGCATGGAATATATTATGGAATATTGTACTTCTCCCACAGTGGAAGAAATGATTAAAATGGTTTCACCTCTAGTTTCCAAATGAAATAACTGAAGCAATCACAAGAAGAAGTGTTCAAACCAAAATGCACTCTTCTTTGAGCAAGATAAAAAGGAACTTGCCTTTTATACATTATTTGATCATGGTACAAAGCAGCAAAGATAAATTACTATTACTAATATGAAGTTATGAAGTCATAATCTACTCATGGTCATGCATCTTTATGGTCCAACCTTCTTTAACTTTTTGTTTAAATGGAATCATCTTAAACATTTTCAACAAATATTGAATACTTTACAAGCAAGATTAAGTTTCTAACTATAAATACTCGTCAACTACCAGACATACAGTTACTCAGTCAATTTTCAAGTACCTAATTATTCAGATAGTGTTTGTGTATGTTCATTTCGATATTTTTTAGTGATTTTATGTTTATATCAATTATTTTTAAAAACATTTCTGCTCCTCTAGACTTACAATTTTCTATTTGTTACTGTTAATTTAATTGAACACTTTACCTTCATTGATTAACTTTAAATTTGAAATTGTTTTGAATTTCTAACTATTTTTTGAATTTTTTTTATTGAATTGTTTACTGATTTTTTTCTTTTACACTTATACCTTTTAATGAATTTAACTTTTTACTATTTTACTTTTTACGTAACTTTTTTTTTATAGTGACCATTCATTTTCAATCAATTTACTGTAAATGTTTCATTTATGCAAGTGCCTCCTTGCCATACTCCTTTTTATTTACTTTTCAACTTTTACTTTATTTTTCTGTTAATTTGGAGTACAAATTTTACAAAGGCGGGGTATGTGTTGTATAAGCCGAATCCATATTTAGATTACAAATTTTTTTAAAATATTAAAACACAATCAGTAAGCCGCACGTGCCTTCTAGGAAAACTTGCAACATGCTTATCATATGTCACGTTCCTGAAATTAGGTCAACACACTTATCTTTTTGTATATTTAATCTTTTGGTCAAGAATTTACTGTGCTACGTTATGCAGCGTACTGGTCAGATAGGAATACCGGGCTAACTACCAATGCGGAAAGGGGGGTTCCTAGCAACACAAAAAAATACATCGCCAACGATTTTCTACTTACAATAAACAAAAATAGAAATTATATCTAAACAGCAAAAAAAATTAATTAAAGTTACTATTTAAAAAACAGCAATTTTACTCTATGGACAAGTTCAATAATTGTTCCACGAAGTGCGCATTTCGTAGCTAACATACAATAAATCTAACCAGTAAAAAAAGAATAATGCCGATACTTTCGTATAAGCAGATGGGTTAAGTAGAAAAAAAGCATTAAATTTGGAAACCTTTTTAGTAAGGATTTTACCATAAGAAACATTAACTTATCTAATTTCAAAGTGGGTTTGTTAAAAGCGTGTTTTGTTCGTCAGCGCGATGCGAATTGTGTTTATCCCTTGGTATGTTAAAAAAAAACAAGTCACATACATGTGTCGGTATACTTATCTTGCCGCGGTAGTCAACAACAACCATGCTACTACCGTAATTGCAATAGCGGTTTGCACGCAAGAGCAGTGGATCTACGTCAAAGAATAATCGGGCCTACATAACATACAATTTGGCTTCCAGCTAAGAACTAAAAAGAGAGTTTTACTAATATTAATAGCGCAGGAGAACTCACCGATAGAGTCAGGATCTACATTACTTATAAGAAAACGTGCATCGCCCTTGAAGTAAGTAATTTAAAAAATACATCTAAGGACGAACTGCAGAATTAAATTGGAATTGTTTAAATAACAAGAATTCGAGCTTCGACCCTCGCATTATCAACATACCAAAAAGGAGATTACAAAACTCGACTCAAGCTTTATCAAATACTAGAATACACTATTTCAACGAGTCTTTAGATGGAAATCACATAAGAATCAATTATACGCGGTCGTAATGTATAACAAGTTAACGGATACCTAAATCAAGGTATTGTCTATTTAATTTTAGCATAAACTTTATGTTTCGAAATAAATAAGTTAAAAATGAAAATTAGTACGAAGCGGTACTTATTGTGAACAGGATGTTGTTGACGTATTATGAAAGAGTAGAAACGGAATCGATGTAAATGAAATAACCAAATACCGCCGAAAATAAACGTAACAACTGTGTCTTTACTTTGTAGCAACTGCAATTATGTTTCCTGCACATGTCCTAGGACTCAGTGGAGTTTTGGCTTACCACTAAACATACATTCTTTTCGCCTGCCACAGCCTTCAACAGAAAACCCATATCTTGTTATCAGCAGGTATAAAAGACTAAGCACCAGAATCGGTTATTGAGTTAGTTAGTTGGCATGAAGCCCTAGATCATCCGCTTCTCTGGAGCAAGTTGGCTCGGAGCCAACATTAAGAATGGTGACTTCATCTTTTATGGTTGTTGAGACATTGTCAATCAAGATGGTTACTTATAGTCTCAACCGTAAGTTAACTCTTCATTACTACAACTGTTTAACTCATTTACTGCTTCGTATTTTATTACACTTGTTGTTTAGCTTTAAGTTTATTGATTATTAAATACTGCTGTTTGATTTTATCAGCGGCTCCGTGGCGTAGTGGTATGTGTGTGACTACTACGCCCAAGGTCCCGGGTTCGAATCCCGACACGGTCCGCTTGAAAAATGTTAGGCGAGCATTTTTCACAAAAATACACCCTCGTTCGGATGAGAGGTAAAATGGAGGTCCCGTGTGTGAGTGTTGTCACGCACGTTAAAGATCCCTACCTTGCTTGGAACAGCAAGGGTTCGGCAAAATTCCAAATTTTCCAGGTAAAAAAACTCGCTTCCTGGCCAATGTAGTACCTTCGGGTGGAGCATTGGAAAAAAAAAATCAAATGTAATGTTTGATTTTATCGTTTCATTACTTCTATTCAGGTAATTGTTACTTTCACTTACACTTCTCAATAGATTCCTAGGTCCCTAGGACCTGAGTTAAATACCACTTCTCGCAACTTACCATCTATAACAAGCTCTACCATCACATTACAATTGCAATGGCATTACCCCAAAGCGTATTTAACATTTGGTGAAAACATATTTAACATTCCGATATTTTTAACCAAGGTACTAGAAATGTATTTAATAATATTTTAGGAGTTTAATAAATTCAATTATTAAACAAAAGCCTAGTGACACCTATTAATCTGAATAGTAACGTCCAAGAACTGCATTGACATATAGTCATGGCCACGTGAAGATGTTCACCTGCTTGGTCGTTGGTATTTGTTATTATTTTTATTCAATTTAAATATTTAGTGCACTGGGAAATGACAAAGTGCATTCAGAGAACCTTGATGTAATTATTAATCGTTATTGGTTGCTATGGCCAAATAAAAAAACAGTTCTCGTACTATGAATTGCTCACGTGCGTGATAATTAAAATGAGCCAAAGGATATTCGAGATTTAAGAAAATTGTTTGTGGACAAAATGCAGAATTTTGGAATACAATTACGAACTGCATTGGCCTGTGGCTCTGGTGACAGTAGTACATCTAGTAAGAAAGTTTTTGATAAATTTCTTTCTTTAAAACAAAAATAAATAGACTTGTGCAACAGCCAAATGGTCGTTTAACTGCCATTGACAATAAAATAAATGTCTTAGATAATTATTCACGCAGGAATTGTTTAAGGTTACATGGTATTTGTTATTATGTAAAAATAATTAAAATAAAATGCAATGAATTTGGATAATATAATTTTTTACACATAATTGAAGACACGAGTGGATGAAGGATTCAAGTCACACCGAATTGGTTTTGAGAAAATTAGGTTTAAAGTATTTTTTTTTTTCTTTTTTTCTATTTGGAAAGTAATAATTCAATGTGTGGCGTTTTGTAGACCTTTACTGCGAAATTATAGCTACATATTTAAAATAACAATTACACTACTTAAGCAGAAGTTAGAAGAAGTCACACAGATCGTTCATCAATTAGAAAGTTTAAAATATGCTAACTATTCTTAAATGAAGTAAGGGTTGTGACGTAATACAAAGAAAATCAAAGAAATGACCGGGCTCAATCGGAGAGTAGGGGGTGTAGAACGCAGACCAACTTATAACGTATGCGGCTGTAAGGAGTTAGTGATAACACCTGCAAGAAAAATAGTCAAGCAAACCTGAAAAAAAGAAAAAAGAAAAAGCATAGCAGTAATGATAAGTCCAAATTATTCAGTACTTTGTAAAATGTAAGAAAAAACTGTTTGGATAATCTATATAATATAACAACGGTAACAGCAATACCAAAATTTTTAGTACAAAGTGAGGTAATATTGGGGAGTAGCGGAAACGTTTCCTCATACACCAATTAAACATAAATCAGACAAAATTTTAACAAAACAAAATAAATAGGTAAGACACAATTGATATGAGTAATTCAGTAGTATTGAACTTTCTTTCTTTCTTTTTTTTTATGTTTTAAAATATCATGCAAGTCTTTTGTAAAAGGTATCAGAACGATAAAGATATGGTAAAGCAACGGATAGATATTTAAAATAATAACAAGTAGGAAATAGTTCAACTTACAAAAGTCCTTCAGCAACGCTTCCTTGCAACGGAAGTGTGAAATTCACCATGTCCTACGCTAACGAAGCACTTTACCCTGGACTGTGAGAGTGTTGATGGAACTAATCACACGTCACACTAATCACACCTACGCATTTCACTGGGGTTAGCAGCAGACACCATCACGCGACGGAACTATGTAGCATTGATAAATTTCTTGTTAATTCTATTTCCTGAGACAATAATTTCGAAATATTTTGTAGCACTAGTTTAATTTCAACTGAGACCAACTGTATATTATTTTCATAAACATCCAAAAGGCAGTGAGAAACTTCAACCAATACCTTTGTAAACCGGTAATCTGTTATATTTCGCAAGTAACGAAATTCGCGCAGGCACTGATCTATTTTAGATTCTTTGGTGTTTAGAAAAATGCAGAAACTACAGTATCCACTGTATTTAAATAATCCAAAGTATGCACTAATCTGATAAAACAAAGGGACACTAGACTAGATCGCACACACCTTAATCCTAAAGAAAGAATCAGTCAGTTTAGCAAGTTCTACGACTCCTATATCACAAGACAAACAACTAAAACCACATATTAGTAAAGTACGCGTAACACTAAAGTAAGTCCGTCAAATGTTCCTTAAAGCATTTGTCTCACAAGAAAAACAACTAAAAACAATTAGTAGGCACGCGTAAGCAATAAAACCGTCCGTTAAAATGTTCCGTAAAACACACGTGCCTCGAGTTTAACAAGCTTTACCGCTTTTATTTCCAACAGAAAATCGATTAAAAACATGCCGTGCTTGTTCAGGAACAATACGAAAATTAATCCCGCATTCATTCTCACTATTGTCAAAAGCAGAAAAAGAAGCAGTATTTTCAACGTACTTAATATATCGGAACAAAAAACAAAACTCTACTCCTCATCTGTTTATTCAATTCTTCGCTATTACAACCGCTTATTGTCTCTTATCTAGACTTGTATATCCACATAAGGAACAAAATTTATATTTACGGCAAGACAAGGACGATGCAATCCACTCATTATAATACGATGCACTCGCCTAAGGAATTAATAAATATCAAATATAAAAATAGTAATTTGTAGAAATGTATTTATGAATTGAGGATAGCGTCAAATGTTAAATTACAAAAATGCCCGTTACAGGGTGTATGTGGTCTCAATGTTTGGAATATCAAGTATTACTTCTCTTTGTTACCTTTGAATTTTCATTTATATCTTGGTTAGATAAGTGTCGAAATTCTTCGTCAACAAAAACTATTTGTTTTTAAAATTTGCAAGTTTTTCGTCAGATATTTGGTTCTTTTGTTGTGGTTGAAACTTAATGTGTAACTTTCTGGTACAACTTTTTTGGTACCATTTTTTAAAATGTCTACTTTTAGAAAATGCATGTTCTCATCTAATGTACTCTTGTATAGATAACTCCCATATTCTTCAACTCGTATCCATTTAATGCCATATCTAAAAGGCACCTTCTCCTTCAAACAACCCCTTTTTCGATTGATAAGATGCATTTTTCAGATATTTCACCTATATTCTTGAAATGATGTTCCATGTTGGATACAGTCGATTGTTTTATACTTGCAGACTTTATAATGGTTCGATGCTGATCAGGAGTATAAACAGTTGAGTGTTTTTGCAACTTCTTCTCAGTTTTTCCAACGTCCCTATCCGAGTCCATGTAAGAATGTCCAACTACTGGAAATTTGCGGTTCAAAATCAAGTATTGAAATTTTTATTTTGTCCAGAGCATGAGTCTGGCCATAATATAATATGTTTACTTTTGTGCTGTCGAGCAGCCATAAATAGTTGAACACACATATAAAGACAGCTGCCTATCTCCAAACTTTCTTTTGTTGAAGTGTTTTCAGACCAAGTAAAAAAGAAGGACTTTTCTCCAGACGCTGACACTGCGTGTACACTAAAGCTATAGCACCACATCTGCCTTAAATAAAAAGCTTTAGATGATGTTGTTTACGAAGCGGCATTGTTCGTTGCGAGTCCATGTCACATATATTGTATCATTGTTTGATTTAGCCAATTCTGTCTCTTTTTTGTTGTTCAAAGGCATACCTGTAGTTTTCCTTATGCTCCTCATTGTCCATGCCAACGTCACAAGTATCACAAGTATCGCTTTTAGGTTGACCGAACGAATAATTAAAACGCTACGAAAAAATGTTACTATAGTTGCATTTCTTTATAAAAAACGTTTCGGGATACTTGTTTCCCTTGCAAAATTCAAGATAAAGTTCATATAGTTTTTGAATATTTAACAAGGGCGAAAGGAACTTCTTATGTATGTTCTTATTCCGGGAGTAGTGAGACTGCTCTGCGTGGAATTGCTTAATATAGGTCATAACATATTTTACAACTTCATCTGCAAACTTATGTGGTCTGTTATGGTGCACTCCTCGCCTATCTGTTGGTGGTGCAGATTGACCAGCTCAAAGCTTGTTTTGCATCACTTGGATTATTTTTAGACGAACCTTGATACAGTGAGCAAATGGCTGATTTACACACTTGAATTACCTTTTGTTTATAAGTAACACTATATTTGTATGAGAATGACTTGGCTCTTGTTATGTTTTTTCTGTGACGCTTAACAAGTCCAATCGAAAGGCTTTTAAATAGTAGGGATTTTTGAATTAATATCCAAATTGTAAAAGTGACTCAATATTTTTGATCTTGCTTCATGGTCAAAATGTCTGTCACACGCCAACTTGCAATTTTCTTTTTGACATAGGCAACCCACCACAGCTTCTTTGCTAGGAATCAACTTTCCTTTTTGTGACATATAACTTTTACCTTTTTGTCTTGATATTGCAGCTTTTTTCTCTTGCAGTCCTTTTCATTTCTTTCCGCATTTTAGAAGTTTTTCTTGCAATTGAAATATCTTTAGTTTTTCTTTACACAGACATCTCATATCTTTTAAGACTTACTGTTGCCATTTCGCCGATTGTTTTCTTAGCAAGTTCATCTTGCTCATTTCCTCCTTTATATTTTTGTGCAGAATTCGACTTTTTAGCAAAGGGATCTTTTTTGCATTTCACATCTTCAGATTCACTACCATTTTTTTAATGATTTGGCACATACTCATCAGAAGAAGTATAATCGGAATAATCTACGAAAAATAAAATAAAAATACGAGTGATCTGAAAATTAATAAAATATACCATAAAAAATTTCTTTAACAGGCGAGCTGTGATCATAAAAATTTCTTTCTGCATCTTCAGCATCAATGGGCAATTTTGATGTCAAAGGAATATTATTTCTATAGCTTACTTTATCTGCTGCGGTATGAGTATAATTTTTAAATAATACATTTGGGATGGAAATAATTGAGGTAGCACAATTTAAACTTGAAAGTGTATTTTTATCGCCTATTATCTATTCACCTGAAATGCAAAATTTTATAGATTAGATTATTTACTTATTGCGAGTATGCTCTTAAAGCAGAGTATTCATAAATCAAAATGATACTAAATTTTCGCATTTCAGTGACCATAAGAACACTAGAAAATTACCCAGTATAGGTATTTTATTTCAACATCATGCTAGAAGACGATATACGTGGAAGATGCCAGGAGATATAGGAAGATATCAAATAGATTACATACTTGTTAGACAACGGTTTAGGAGTCAAGTAAAAGACTGTAGAAGCTACCCAGAAGCAGATATAGATACTGACCACAACATCGTAATTATGAAGGCCGCACTTAAATTTAAAAAGTAGAAAAAAGAAACGGAAAAAAGCACTTGGACTTAGAGAAACTAAAAGATAAAGATATTCAAGAAAGATTCGAAAAAAAGTCAAATGAATTGCTAAAAGATATCGGGAAAATATCTGATACCAAGGAAGCAGAAACAGAATAGAATAACATTAAATCCAGCCTAGACATGGCGGCCTGAGATATTCTGGGGTATACACAAAAAAAAAAGAAACCATGGATAAAAAAGGATATCGTGAATTTAATAGGAGTAAGACGAAAATACAAAAATAAATCAGACGAAACAGAAAACAGAGATACAAAGCCATAAAATGGGAAATTATTCGAAAATGCAGGAAAGCTAAAGAACAATGGATTGATGAAAAGTGCAAAGAGGTACAAACGAAGATGAAAATAGGAAAGACAGCCGAAGCATACAAATTAATTAGAATGAATTTTAGGGATATAAAGACGTATAGCAAAAATATAAGGGACGCACAAAAAAACGTCATTATAAAAAACGTAGAGAAAGTGGGTAGATGGCAAGAATATATAGGGAATTTATATGCAGGAGAGGAACTAACTGCATTAGAACAAGAATCAGGCATTGAAAATGATGACTTGGGATATCCTATACTTAGAGATGAGTTCGAATTAGCATTAAAGAGTCTGAAAAATGGTAAGGCGCCGGGTACAGATAAGGTGCAAGCAGAAACTCTAAAAGCCGCTGGACAAGCAGTAACAGAACGTGTCTTCCAACTTGTAACCTATATGTATGAGACAGGCGAGATACCCAAAGATTTCAAACGTAGCATCAAAGTAACTATACCAAAAAGGAAGGCGCGGATAGATGTGAAAATTTTCGAACAATAAATTTGACAGCACACGTGTCAAAAATATTAACTGGAATTGTGCAAAGACGATTGGAAAAACGGGCGGAAGAAATACTAGGAGACGACCAATTTGGGTTTAGGCGAAACAGGGGAACACGGGAGGCTATTTTAGCTCTGAGAGTGATAATGGAGAAAACAATAGAAAAAGGGGAAAGCGTGTATATAGGGTTTGTAGATCTGGAAAAAGCATTCGACAATGTAAAATGGAAAAAAATGTTTGAAATACTCAAAAAGATTGGAATGAGTTATAGGGATAGACGAATAGTACATAGCTTATACAAAGAACAAACAGCAGTATTAGAATTATAGCAGGAACGTAGAAAATTAAACATTAGGAAAGGAGTGAGACAGAGATGTGCCCTATCCCTATTAATTTTTAACTTGTACATTGAAGAGGCAATGAATACTGTCAAACATAGGAAGACATACGGAATTACTATGCAGGGGTAAAACATTGATATGCTTAGATTTGCAGATGATACAGCAGTATTAGCATCTAGCAAGGAAAAGTTAGAAGCTGCTCTTAATGAAATGGAAATGGTTCTAACAGGGAGATACGGTATGAAAATTAACAAAACTAAAACTAAAATTCTAGTATGCAAAGGTGGGGAAAATAAATCAAAAACAAGAATACAAGTATGTAACACGAACTTACAAGAGGTTAAGGATTTCTGCTACCTAAGAAGCCAAATAACGCAAGATGGGAAATGCACAAAAGATATAAAACAAAGATTAGCACAAGGTCGTGCTACATTTAACAAGAAAAAGCAGCTACTGTGCTCAAAGACCATAAACATAGAAACAAGGAAAAGATTGCTTAAAACATATGTGTGGAGCACAGCACTATACGGCTGTGAAGCCTGGACAGTAGGAGAAGCGGACAAGAGAAAGGTAGAAGCCTTTGAAATGTGGTGCTACAAACGTATGATGAAGATATCATGGACGGACAAAGTTAAGAACGGAGAGGTACTAAAATGGTAGGGGAAGAAAGAATATGTGGAAAACGGTTAAAAATAGGAGAGATAGGATGATATGCCACATACTACGGCATGAGGGAATAGTGCGGAATATATTAGAAGCGGAGATAGGAAAAAAAGAGAAGAAGAGGCAGACCTAGGTTAGACTACTGCACACAGATAGCAGAAGATGTAGGCTGTAGGGGTTTCAGGGAGATGTATAGACTAGCCCAGAATAGAAATCAATGGAGGTACGCATCCAACCAATCCCAAGATAGATAGACCAATGACGAAAAAATAACTGTGCTTAAACATGATGATTATTATAAGTAACTACAAGAATTCGTTGAGCAATATTCTCGAATAATGTTAAGTATGTGAAAGGATTTACTGGAAAACCATTATTTCTGCAAAGTGTTGGGGGATCTTGGTAGCCACAGGTTGCTTAATCCCCTTCACTGAATTTCGGTGAAATAGAGCATAAAATTAGAAAGCAATAGAAGGGGAACGAGCTGTATACACTTGCTATGTGAGAATTTCAGGGAACTATGTGGGCTAGCTCAGAATATAAGTAAGTGCAGTACGTGTCCAACCAGTTTTGAAACGGAAAACCTAATGACGAAAAAATAAGCGCAGATAAATCTGATGATTAGTATAAACAACTAGTTGTTGGTTGCGAAATATCTGCAACTAATGTTGACTGTGCAAAAAGATATATTGAAAAATATATTAAATCGGTAAATGGTTAAGTGTTGGGGGAACTTGGCAGCCACAGGCTGTTTACCTCCCTTCACAACCACTGAAGGTCGGAGAAATAGAGGATATAACTGTAAAACAATAGAAGGTGACCGAAATGCATCTAACAAAAAAGAACAACGCCTATGATGAAAGACAACAAACATAGAACAAGAAGAAAACTGTTGAAAGCATATGTGTGGAGCACAGCACAGTATGCCAATGAAATACGGGCAGTCTGAAATGCAGACAGAAAAACGGTAGCAGCCTTTTGAAATGCTGTGCTTCAGATGCAGGAGGACGATAGCATGGAGAGACAAAGATAATAACAAATAGGTTATAAAAATAATAGGGGAACAAGGATATCTGAGGAAAAAGAGAAATAAAGGACGAAATACGTTCTAAAGCATTCTTGGGGAATGGTATGGGATATATTACAAGCAGAGTTAGGAAAAAAGAGGTAGATGTAGACTTAGATCAGATAGTGATAGATGCAGACTGTGCAAATTTCAGGGAAATCTGTAGGTTAGTTCAGAATAGGAAACAATGATGGTACGCGTCTAACCAGATCCAGGACTGAAGACTTAATGATGATGAGGTATTTTTCAATGTAGCTGTTAAATACGTAACATTTTTTATGTTTATTTAATTGTATAATACTTACATTAACCGCAATAGCAAAGTCTACGAGTAACCTGCTTCTTGCAGACATTGTAGTAACTTGTACTCCACAAAATACGAGTTACAAATATAAAATGGGTCTTAAGTTTAATTATTTGCACTATTGACAGTACTATTTAATAAAATTCGCGAGTATACATGAACTTGAATAACCACGATCAACCTGTCTTTGACCACATTTTATAGGTACTATGTACAGTTGCCGATATTATTAAGTAAAATAAACGACGTTTTAAAATGGATATAAGGTTGAAGTATCAAAAAATTAGAATAATAGCGGATGAAGGATTCATGTCCAGAGAAACAGAGTACATATATCCTTTATCCAATGATATTTCTTAATATGATGTGTACATACACTCTTTATCAACTCCTAACTTCTGTATTTTTGACAATAGATCGATGAGGCTTGAAGCAAAAGAATGTTAGTCGGTTACAACCCTTATCCATTAAAAAACTTAGTTTGTAATGAAAATGTCACATAGATCCTTCATCCACTTGTGTCTTCAATTGTCTTAAAGCGTCATAAAGCCGTAACGTCTTATGCAGACAATTTCAGATATGGTTTCTGATACTCAAATGTTTTTTATTGCTGCATTAAATAACCCTTACAACTTTAATCTCATAGTTTTAAATCACCCTGTATACAATCAAAGACGGTACTAACGACAGTCCATATTCATGTGAGATAATGCGTGTGAACGTTCACAGTAAATCCCTCTTAGAAGCTTACAGTATTACGAGGACAACATTTATGAGAGGAAAAATCACTCGCTTGGGAAAATATTTATTAGAGCTGCGTTTGGACATTAAGTTTCGTCCCTTGAGGCTTTAGGCAGCTGTGAAAGCTTTTTCAGCTTAACGCTTCTTTAATCATTTCTTATATAGGTTAGAGCTTATAGAATTAATTTTGTGATTGCTTGCGGATTTGAGTTTAATTCCAAATGATGTAATTTTGATAGCTTGTCGCAACCACTACGATTATCCACATCTTTGAACTGGTGCTAACACTTTTCCGAGTTATCGCATTCTATTAGTATCAGCTAAAGCAGAATAGTATTTGATGTTACAGTGAGTTCAAGAGAGTTTAATTTAGCAGCAGTAATTTTGGCACACTATGGGGTATGCGATATACTGGGTTTGGGTTTAATGTGAAATAAAAGTTGTAACGCGTTAAATGTGTTTTACTATAAAATCCTTGCATGGGTATTGCAACTTAAGTTATAGGACATTGTTATAGTCTTTATTTGTGTGACTCCAAGTGACGTCATCAACACCTTTATAAACGTCAATATAGAGTATGCTGTGTTTTGCTCTATATAGTCAATACTATAAAAATTACAGAAAATAATTATTTTTTTAAAATTAAATGTTTTCTTTAAGTAAACATGCTTCAGGTTCTTTAACTGATATAAGATATTATTTAAATCACCTGTAAGTATTACTAGTTTTGATCTCAAGATTCCGTGTCATTTATGAAAAATTAATAAATCAATCATGTAAAATACTAAAACAAAATTATTAACAGAGTAGTAAATAATTGGTAATAGCAAAACAATTTTTTTTTATAATTTGCAACGCTATGTTAATATAGTTATTTATAATACTGTAGCAGGCTACCGCTAACGCGTTTCACCAATTTATAACAAGTAATAACAAAAATCTTTATTATTCACTATTCACAAGTCTAATTAACAGTATATGCCTTATTTATAGATGTTTTCAGTCCAATTAACAATGAAGCACTCTCACACTAATGAATTTACAAGCACAATTCTGTTCTTTTTTCAAACGTTGACTCTCTTACAACTAATACCAAGAACAAACGGGCTTCTTCCATAACGTATAGTGAGTCTCGTAAACCCCAAAAACCACCACTACCGCCACCATTGCAACCACATCCTCAACCGCGAGCTACAACTCCTGTTATTCCTGTTTAGCAAAGCAACTTCCCAATTAATACTTCCACCTGTTCCCGTATCTCGACCTACAAAACCGAATAACAAGAGAAATAGGATGAGGAATATAAACATAAAAGTTGCATTACGGGAAGGTACTGACCTGGATGCATTTTATGATAACGATAATGTTCCTGATCCCGTCTAAAGCTCCATTCCTAGTCCTCGCGCCCCCAGATTCTTATGCCGATTTTGCTCTCCTTAGGACTTGACTTTTGGACTTTCATTACTTGCTTTCCTGTTTGCTGGGTCTTCTTTCTTTACTTTTACTCCACCCCGTGTGGGTCCAGATTAAAATAACCCCATAGTAAGAACTACCTGTCGTAAGAGGCGAATAAAGCGACGTACACACAAACACATACACACACGCACGCACGCACGCACACACACACACACACGCACTCACGCAAGCCCCAACACACACACACACACGCACACCCACGCACACACACACACACACATATACATACATACATACATACAAGCATACATATCCGCATATACACCCGCACACACATTCATAACTACGCTCGGTTTCGGTTTTGTTTTCTTTTTGTGTTGGTTTCTTTAGAGTTTTCTATTTTAGTTTTACGTCTCCGTTTCTTTTGGTTCACTTTATCATCCTTGTCCTTTAGCTGGTTTTTCTCCCTGCTAGTTCCCATACTAACTTGATTAAACGTTTACATGCACTTCCTGTGGTATATGCTTGCTAGACCTTTTTTGTTTTCGTCGCAAGTTACGATTTAATCGACTTTTCGGCTTAGTTAGTGATTCTTTTCGTAGGTTGTTCGTTCAATACGATTCTTGTTACCATAGCATGAGGTACCTTAATTCCTTATACAGTATTCTTGTTGAAACCAGTCTTTGTTGTTGTTTGATGGGCGCCAGTGAAACTTATTTTTATAAATGGGCGCCAGTGCACAAAAATTTTTCGCTTCCTTCACACAGAATCGAAGAAAGGGCCATCTTCCGACATAGCTAGGGGTCTATTCCTGGGTAGAGCAATAAGAAGTGGGGGGTAAGTCGAATTTTGTTTTCAAACCAAAGCTAAACTAAGTTAAATAGGCACCACCAAGTCCTGAGATAATCACGATAAATGCAAAGCACAATTCTAAGGGCGGACGTGGAAACCCAAAGATAAAACGATCGCCTTCGTTAACAAAAACCTGTCTTATAAAAATAAGACGCAGCTCCTGTAAGAAATTACAAAGATTAAATAAAAAAAATGTATAACACCATTTGTGTCCTATAAAAGTATCAAAAATAAAAAAATGTATATCCAATATGATATTGGCACAAAATTATTACCCAAAAATTCTACCTTTATGTTATCAGATTTGATCGCATTTGACCAAAATAAAAGTCTCAAAGTTTAACTAATTGTTTACTGAAGTAAAAATACTTTCTTTTAAAAATTCATAACTTGTGAACATGTAAAAAATTCTCAACAATAATGTTTATAACAAAATCAAAATTTTGTCTTTTTAAAGCAAAAGACTGCTTTCTAAACATAAGCTTGTTTTAAATATTTAATCAAAAAAATTTGTAAACACAATGCATTGAACTATCATTTCTATCCTGGGCAGATCTTATCAGGTAAATTACAGTTTCATAATTATTACGCAGCGTGTATTTAAATTTTGCAATAAAGTGAAATAAACTTCCATGTACACAACAAATTAAAAATAAACAAAGGTTCACTGTTATTACTTATCAAGTACTTTTTGTATTAAGTATATAAATTTTCATAACCTCAAAATTTTGTATGAACACAAATGCAAACACTTTGCAATTGTCACTAAACGAATATAAATTTTTATACTTAGTTTTTATAATTTATATGTGAACAAAAGCTAACTTCAAGATTGAAGAATGTTTAATTTGAATTTTAGGAAAGCTACACCAAGCATCTGCTTTCACGGCAAATATCTCTAAAATGTTACTACATCACAAAAAAAGTATAACGTCGAAAATATACTTCGAAATTTATCTGAAGTTCGAATGTGAACAAAGCCTACAACTATATAAAGCTAACCTAACAAAAATTTCTTTCTACAGTGTGTAAAACCAGTTTGACAATAATCGAAGGTGAAACAGGTCATATGGTTGTAAACATGATAACAAATTTTGTGTTTTTTATATGACCGTCTGTTTATCAAGAACTAACGACATTTTAAACACATGCAAAATTTGTTAAATTTAATAACGAACCTAACTGCATCTGATTTTCCTAGACAAATCCCTACAGAAATTTCATCCGCTCCAAGCAACACCATAAACTATGTCCTGGGGTAGCAGCAATCACGACCATATATCTGCAATCTCAAATCCTTGTACAGAACCATACAACTTACAAAAACTAAATTCTCACTTGTACTTTTTATTGTTTTTCGTAGGCGCGCGAGTTATGTATCCCCCAATTATCTATAAGCATTGAATATATTGAATCTAATAGGAATTATTAGAAATTGTTAAATAAAGTATAAGTTCATTGCAACAATGTAATACAAGGATAACCCAGGGAGGTTATCGACAGTTCATGAGAACGGACATGCAACTTTGCATCCAAGAGGGCAGTGATACTGCAGGTGGCAGGTCACAGGCGGTTAACATACCGCAATTACTTAGAAATAAGATTATTACATTGTAATAAAGTGTACAATTAAGAGAAAAGCAGACATGAGATCTGCAAGTTCCCACAGCCGTGTGAGGGGCAGGTTATTATAAAAAGCCCGGGAGCTCAAGGCCCGGCAGTCAGTCTTCGAACTCCATACTTCGTTGTTCAAGCTACTCAATCGAGTCAGTCTGAGTATTACAGCTTTTGCATTGTAGTCTACCTAGACTACTCGCCTTAGTACAATTCATATTATTTTTTGATTAAAGTTATTATTTTTGACAGTTATTCTAAATTCCATTGTAATTTCTGTTTAAGAATCAATAAAAAATTTGTTAAGTGTTTCGAATTGTTTTTAAAAACACCGCTCCAAAAGCCCGAACCTTAACTCGCGTTAGTAGAAGTTATTGAAATTTATTCAAGTCTACCATGACTTGAACCACTCACACAAACAATTTAATTGAAGGTTGCAAACCTCTAGTCTGGAAAACATCTTGATGAATTGATAGCTAGGCTGAGACTAATGAACAAAACTAGAAACGGACGATAGCGACGATTCAAAGACTCGCCGTTAGAGGTGGGGAAATACGAAGGCAACAAGATTGCTAGAGATGCTCGACAAAATAACTTTATGTCACACAGATATTTTACTACAAGAAGATTATTAAAACGAAGCGTTCCATTATGTACTATATGGAACATTAATAAAGAATAAGGCACGCTTGGCGCATTATACTTGTAATTCAATGCGAACAAATACAGAACAAATTAAACATGCTACATTGTCATTCCCTTGCATGTTTTAATACTTGATAGATGCTGTGTCGTTTTGGCTTGTAGTGTTGGTTTCCACTTCGTTCCTTTTATTACCTTTTGTTTAATTTCTTTTCTGAAGTTGAAAACTTTACTATTTCTTCCTTTGACGACTTTTGCAATGTTAAGACATTCCATCTTTGTGCTTTGTGATTGCTACATTATACATTTCCTTTTTCTATACCTCTCTAAATTTCTTGACTTGGTCGGTTTACTGGCTTTTTAAGCCAGATAATTTTCTTTTGTTTTTTTGGTTTTCTTTGAGTTTTCTGGAACAAATTTTTATTTGATTCATTCTATTAGTATGTATCGATTCTTCAAACTGGATAAAATTGATTTTATTGTCGTTTTTTGTTTTCTTTAAGTTTTATGAAACAAATTTTCTCTTGGTTTGTCTTATTCGTGTACTGCAAGGCCTTATCCTTCTGCTACCTACCCCGATTTTTTAGTTTTGATACGTTCCATCCCTGTACCTAAATAATTTGGCTTACATATAATTTAAAATTTTATATTCCGTACGGTATTTAAGGTCATTTGCGTGTATAAACGAATCCGGCAGCCTTTGTCAATTAAAAAAAAATTGTTTATTCAATATCCTATAGGTTTTATAAGTACATGAAATGATCATTTAAATATAGCAAATTACTCTTTCAATACAATATTAAAAGCTGACATCTATTTATAAAAACACTTGCTTCAAAAAGATTATAATACGTTCAATAACGGAATTTTCGTTTGTCAGAGCAATCTGTTTAGAAAATATTAGATGTATTTAGCGACGTGTATGATCAATGGGTTTTACGTTATCAGTTGTTGATTTTCGAGTTTGAAATGTGTGTTATTGGAGGTATTCGTTGTCCAACTTCTATTTCGGTTCGAACTCATGAAAATAATGACCTGAATTGGTAGCTCTTTCTATGAAACTGTACTGATGAAGTTATAACTTGGAATACTGAACTTAATTTGTACTAAGTTGTTTCTTTGAAATATGGGATTTTTCAGTAACTAAATTATTTACTGCAGTCAGTGCTAATTTACTTTGGACTGATTCAACCCGTCGCTGCATATATGTATAGACATACATCTTAGGTAAGAAATGATTTGCTACTAGCTACTGACCAAAGAGAATTGAAGAGTTACTATGTTCACAGTCTCTTCTTCTTAATTTGATTGACTTGGTTTCCAGGAGATGATTTTGGTATGCGGTGTCATGTGATCCTTCCTAACTCGGCTGTGACCAGTATGGGACCGGAGAGCAACGTCCAACTATTCTGCAGGAGGTTCTATACTTTGTCTGCACTTCTTTGAAGACCTACTTCAGGAAGAATTGTGTCTGGGTTCTTTAATTAAGCTTTTCCGGTTGCTCCTCGCACAAATAGGGCTATCGCAGTGTTGAAATTAAATGTGCTTCGCTCTAATTGGAGGAATATACTAATAAAGACAGCTTTTTCCTGTTTCGGAATTAAATTTAAGACAACAATTTTTCCAATTAAATTATTTACTGCAATCGGTGCTAATTCACTTTCGAATGACTCAACCCTTCGCTGCGTAATATGTAGATACATAGATCCTATATCAGGAATTATGTGCTACTAGCTACTGGCTAAAGAAATTTGAAGAGTTACTCCGCTCGCTGTCGCTTCTCCTTAATTTGATTCACTTGGTTTCCAGGAAAAAAATTCGGTATGCGGTGCTATGTATCCCTCCTAAATCGGCTGTAACGAATATGCGACCGGAGTAGAACGTCACACCATTCTGTAAGAAGTCCTATTTCTTGTCTGCGTCGCTTTGAAGACATACTTCTGGAAGAATTGTATCTAGGTTCTTTTATTAAGCTTTTCCGGTTGCTCCTCGTACAAATGGAAGCATCGTGGTGGAGAAATTAAATAAAGTTCACTCTAACTGGAGGCACATTGAAATCTAAAGTTCCTGTAACCTGTTTAACATGTTTTACAAAATGTAAGACGATGTTGCACAGTGTTACTTTTGGCTGAACTTGAGATCTTTTAGGGCGAAGGGATCTCCTAAAAAAGATGGAGATTCAACTATCTTCCGACTATGCTAGAGGTCCATTCCTCGGGTAGAGCTTATGAGGAGTGGTCGTGGTTCTTATGACAAAACATTATATACTTGCCAACTCTAATAATACTAAAATAGGGGTGCAAGAGGGCGCCACGCCTAAATTTTCTATACAAGGGTTTGCCCTAAGGGGGGACTTGGAAGTCCTTAGAGAAAATTATCGTATATATTGCCTAAGCAGAATCTGTAAAAAATATAATTAGTATAGCTAAGAAGGACACAAGAGAGGTGCTCGTGCTACCTTATAGAGTAAAGAAAAGAATAGCTATTAATATAGATTATTTGAACTGTATTATTAACACATTTTTAGGCATTAAATTCTTGAAAATACTATTAGTGATCTTTAGTCAAATGATAGCTAAAAACATTTAAATTTTAAAAGGTAGTAATGCCTTTTTTACTTCTTGAACTAATTACCCTATTCTTGAACTCTTTGTTCAAAATAAAACAATTACTGAACTAATTTAAATGCGATTGTTCTTTAATTAAAAGTTTCCTTCTAGGTAATAAAATTTTATGTACAAAATATACATCCCAAAGGTAGTTTTAATTTCTTTAGCACAATTTTAGAATGAGAAAACTGTTACTGTCTCTGCTAAGAATTAAAAAACATCAAAAATATATCAAACATTTTATAAGGCTTTTCAAATCAATTACCCAAAATATCAAATCTGTTATTTCGTTTACAAGTGTGTATTAAAATTTTCAAAATCTAATAATATTAGTTTTCATAACCACTAAAGATACGATTGGATTTAAATGAAATATTTTGTTGGGATTAAATTAAGGTATTCACATTCCTTTGTAATATTATTACACATAACCTCTAGTTCAAAATGTGATACATTCTAAGTACCAAAAGTTTTTCATAATTACTGAGCAAAACAGGAATCGTAGGTTGTTACAATGTTGTTTACGAAATTTAGCCTCATGGTTAACATTGGGAAACAGCTGTCGTCATGCCAAAGTAATAAAAGAGTTTACCTTGCAAAGCGTTGTTCTATGCTACATAAGATAATTACATTGTAAAAACCAAATGTGCTGTCATATGATCCTTTGACAAACAAATGACGTCAACTTACTGTCCATACTTTATTACGTAGTAAAACGGAATTTTACTGGAATCATTTAAATGAACTTGAAGAGCTTCTTATTTTCGCAAGTTGAAACAAAACCAAATAATTTAAGAGGCTATCCAAAATATATCATCTTCAACACAATTTTAACGGTGATTCAGAGAAATACACATGGTATTTGAACATGTAGTTCGGAATCTTATCTTTGCTGAATGTCCAGAATAAACATTATTATAATTACGTTACGGATAATAAGCTTGATAATCACCAAGATCGAATTTCATAACGTTAGTGAAATCAAAATTAACAAATTAAATAATTCGTTATCAAAAATCCATGGAGCATTTAAACGCTATTTTACTAAAAATATCATTGAACATTTGAAAGCATTCTTTAAAAAAATCGTAGAGCTTTTGAGTGTTAGCTTACAAAAAATCATTAAACTTGCGAGCGGATTCTTACTAAAATAATGAATAGAACTTAAGAGCGCTATAACAAAATTGTTTAATTTTATCTATCAGTAACTTTATGTGCTTATCATTATTAAAATACACTTTACTTCAAGTGCATCTTGCACTTGGTCACGCGGCACCGCCTATCTAGATGCAGGTTGCAAGAACCCAGTTCAACTCCATGACGTTTCCCCTTCAAGCGGTCGTGCTAAACTGACGTATGCTATATGCGTACAAGCAATTTGAAAGCAGCCTGATTTGTTTGATTCTATTCCAAACACCAACGTTTGCTAGTAGTAATAAAACCAGAATTATTAAGTAATTTTTGTCTTGTGATTGGGCTACACAGCTCCGATTTAAAAATTTATTTATATAGCAAGATTTAACTGTTTATTTAAATATACAATACAGAGTATTTAATGAATGATTTTAAAAGATTTGCAGTCGTCAAAAAAATTGTTACACTATAGTAATTAAAACAGCTTTTTCTTGTTCTGGTATTAAATTTTAAGACATAACTTTTCAGTATATAAAAATTTATCATACACTAAGTACATTGTGACGTTTGCTAATATTATTTTCTTCAATAGTGAGGTAAATGCATTTTACAAGTAGTGCAGCTACCGATAGTAAGTTACTGTTATTATATGTTTTTTAAATTACTTGACAGGCATTATCAGGGGGCAATGTATAAGTATAGGGTTGGTAACTTTTTAATCAATTGATGTTTTATGTAAATAGTAAGATTTGAAGGTAAAGAAAACAATTCACGATATAATTTTTTTTTAAATGCTGTTTTATATAAGTAATACTTATTTATTTATTTATTTATTAAAAAAGTAGTCAGCAGCTATAAGGTCAATAATAGGTCACAAAAAGAACTAAATATAAATTATGAAATATAAAGTAGCACACAATACTAACTATTAACTAATTATTTCATCATCATCATTAGGTCTTCAGTCCTGGAATTGGTTAGACGCGTACCACCATTGTTTCCTATTCTGAACTAACCTACAGATTTCCTGAAATATGCACAGTCTGCATCTATCATTATCTGATCTAGGTCTACATCTACCTCCTCTTTCCTATTTTTGCTTGTAATGTATCCCATACTATTCCTCAAAAATGCCGTACAACGTATTATGCTCTTCTATTATTTCTATTTTTTTCCACGGATATCTTTATTACCCTACTATTTCTATAACCTATTTGTTATTAACTTTGTCCGTCCATGATATGATCCTCATACATCTGAATCACAACATTCCAAAAAGCTACTACTGTTTTTCTGTTTGCTTTTCCTACTGCTCGTATTTCATAGGCATACTGTTCTATGCTCCACACATATACTTTCAACAATTTTCTTCTTATTTCTATGTTTGTTGTCTTTGATCATAGGCGCTGTTCTTTCTTGTTAAATTCAGTTCGGTCCCCTTCTATTGTTTTACAATTATATAATCTATTTCTCCGGCATTCAGTGGTTGCGAAGGGGGGTAACCAGTCTGTCGCTGCCAAGTTCCTCCAGCATTTGAACATTTGCCGATTTAATATTTTTT
Source organism: Platerodrilus igneus (assembly GCA_036346225.1). NCBI lineage: Eukaryota > Metazoa > Arthropoda > Insecta > Coleoptera > Lycidae > Platerodrilus > Platerodrilus igneus. The sequence goes on along the minus strand of JARFIW010000713.1, from coordinate 2,562,209 downwards.
CCAATATATCTTTTCGCACATTCAACATTAGTTACAGAAATTTCACAACCAACCCCTGTAGTTGTTTATAATAATCGTCAGATTTATCTCCACTTATTTTGTCGTCATTAGGTTTTCCGTCTCAAAACTTGTTGGACACTTATCTCCACTTATTTATATTCTGAGCTAACCTACACAGTTCCCTAAAATTCCCACACAGCCTATATACAGCTCGGTTCCCCTTCTATTGTTTTCTAATAATATGCCCTATTTTACCGAGATTCAGTGGTATTTGAAGGAGGACGGCTTCGTGGCGTAGTTGCTATGTGTGTGACTACTACGCCCAAGATTCCGGGTTCAAATCCCGACACGGTCCGCTTGAAAAATGTTAGGTGAGCATTTTTTACAAAAATACACCCTCGTCTGGATGAGAGGTAAAATGGAGGTCCCGTGTGTGAGTGTTGTCACGCACGTTAAAGGTCTCTACCCTGGTTGGACCAGCAGGGGTTCGGCAAAATTCCAAATTTTATAGATAAAATAAACTCGCTTCCTGGCCAATGTAGTACCTTCGGGTGGAGCATTAAAAAATCACATGTAGGGTATGTGAAGGGGGTTAAACAGCCTGTAGCTGGCAAGATCCCCCAATACTAAGACATTTGCCGAGTTATTAGTTTACCAGTAAATCCTTTCACACATCTTTCACTATCTGTGCGTAGTAGTCTAACCTAGGTCTACCTTTACTTCTTTTTCTTCCAATCACTGCTTCTAATATATTTCGCACTATTTCTCATGCCGTAGTATGTGGCCTATCAACCTATCTCTCATATTTTTTACCATTTTCCACATACCTCATTCTTCCCCTGCCATTTTTAGTACCTCTTTGTTCTTAACTTTGTCCGTCCATGATATCTTCACCATTCGTCTGTATCACCACATTTCAAAGGCTTTTCTTGTCGCTCTCCTACTATCCAGGCTTCACAGCCGTACAGTTCTGTGCTCCACACGTATGTTTTAAGCAATCTTTTCCTTGTTTCTATGTTTGTTGTCTATGAACACAATAGTTGCTTTTCTTGTTAAACGACCTTGCGCTAATCTTTCTTTTGTATCTTTTGCGCTTTTCCTCTCTTGCGTTATTTGGCTTGCTAGGTAGCAGAAATTCTTAACCTTTTGTAAGTTCTTGTTACCTATTTGTATCCTTGTTTTTGATTTATTTTCCCATCTTTTGCATACAAGTACTTTAGTCTTAGTTTTGTTAATTTTCATATCTTATCCCTCCGTTAGAACTGTTTCCATTTCATTAAGAGCAGCTTCTAACTCTTCCTTGCTAGATGCTAATACCGCTATATCATCTGCAAATGTAAGCATATCAATTTTTTCTCCCTGCATAGTAATTCCAAATGTCTTCCTGCATTTGACAGCATTCATTGTCTCTTCAATGTACAAGTTAAAAATTAATGGGGATTGGGCGCATCTCTATCTCACCCCTTTCCTAGTGTTTATTTCTCTACGTTTCTGCTTTGATTCTATTACTGCTGTTGGCTCTATATATAAGCTATGTACTATTCGTTTATCCTTATAGCTCATTCCAATCTTTTTGAGTATTTCGAACATTTATTTTCATTTTACATTGTCGAATGTTTTTTACAGATCTACAAACCATATATACACGATTTCTCCTTTTTCTATTGTTTTCTCCATTATCACTCTCAGAGCTAAAATAGCCTCCCGTGTTTCCTTGTTTCGCCTAAAGCCAAATTGATCTTCTCCTAGTATTTCTTCTGCTCGTTTATCCATTTGTCTTTATACATATCTAGTTTGTTAAGTTTATTTTTCTCCCTAAATCAAATACTCTTTTTCCCCTGGTTGTTATTACCCGCTCGAATAAATTCCATTTCTATTTTTAAATTTTCCAACAATACCCTATATGGTGTAACTGTTCAGTATAGACCCGCTTAAAATAATTTTAACTCAAATCCCTTTTGTTTTCAAAACAAAAATTTATTCGGTAAAGTAAATAGTCTATACCATGTTTTAAGTATCCGGTAATTTGTTAAACATTCCGATAACGTATAATTGCTTCTTATGTGTTATTTGAACCACTTTTGAATTTGATTCTGCAGCTTGTGCGTCAAAATATTTTCTATCGTTCGTCACTTCAAAAGCAATGCATGTTTTTTTTTGGTTTGACAAGTAGGAGGTGTCTTACGTATGTATATTGGTGAGTTTTCTCTCGCTTACTCATTCTAATCAGATTTTCTTTTTAGCTTTTAGCTGGAGGCCAAATTGGTTCTTCGTTTTTATGTAGGCCCAACTGTTCTGTGCCACAAACCAACTGCCGTTGCCTGTAGATTACTAGTGCCGTTATGGTAACAGGGTAAATGGACTCCGACGACCGTGGCAATGTGGTGCTGACTCACTCCCGAGGGATAGCAAGTTAAGTATCCGGACCCATACAGGTATACAACTTGTTTTATTTGGTTACATCAATAGCATAATCCGTATCAGCTTTTGGTGTAGATACGTGATAAGAAACATTGACCCTGTAAAACTACTGTTTGTTGCTGCGAATCGATATTATCACTCTACAGGTGTGCCATTGTTAAAAATGCTTGACAAAAACACGCTTATTCTTTTCTACTGATTAGTGTATCTGACAAACGGTATTAAGTACAATTTAAAAAGAATATTTACCAAAAGCTCTAACACATTAATTCTGTCCTACTGATTAGTTTATTTTCCAAAAAGTATTAGGTAAAATTTTAAAAATGCTTGACAAAAACACATGTTTATTTACTGCTGATTAATTTTGTTTTGTGTAAAATACGAGATACGTACTTCGTATCTAAAGTACTAAATTGTTCATATTACCTAATTGTTTGCTTTGGAATAGTAACGTTTAATTTATTGCTTTTGCTTGTTTGTACAGAACCTTTCATTTATTCTTTTTTATTTGTTAATAAATAATCAAAGGGTACATGTTGTTTTTATGTATTTTTGGTATGTAGGTAAATCCTCTCCCCCTCACCGCGTTTGGTTGTTAGGCTGGTAGTTACTTTTCTTTCGCCCACGTCTAGGTACGTAGAAAGTTAATATTTTTAATACGTGTGCTGTCAAACTCATTGTTCAAAAATTTCACATCTACCCGCGTCTTTCTTTTTTTTGGTATAGTTACTATGATGTTACGTTTAAAATTTTTGGATATCTCGCTTGCCTCATACATATAGATTACAAATTGGAAGAGACGTTCTGTTACTACTTGTCAAGCAGCTTTTAAAGTTTCTGCTTGCACCTTATCTGTACCACGCGCCTTACCATTTTCTAGATCCTTTAATGCTAATTCAAACTCATTTCTAAGTATAGGATATCCCAAGTCTCATTTTCAGTACCCGATCCCGTTCTAATGTTGTTGGTTCCTCTCCGGCATATAAATTTCCTATATATTCTTGCCATCTACCTACTTTTTCTACATTTTCTATAATGACGTTTCCTCCAGTGTCCTTTATATTTTTGTTATACAGTTTTATATCCCTAAAATTGAGTGTAATTAGTTTGTATTCTTCATCTATCTTTCTTATTTCTATCTTAGTTTGTACCTCTGTACTTTTCATCAATCCATTTTTCTTTAGCTTTCCTGCATTTGTAAATAATTTCCCATTTTATGGTTTTGTATCTCTGTTTTCCTGTTTCGTCTGATCTATTTTTGTATTTTTGTATTTTTTTCTATTAAATTCAAGATATCCTTTGTTATTCATGGTTTCTTATTTTCTTTTTGTATACCCCAGAATATCTCTGACCGCCATGTCTCAGCTGGATTTAATGTTATTCCATTCTGTTTCTACTTCCTTAGTATCAGATATTTTCCAGATATCTTTCAGCAATTCATTTGACTTTTTTCGAATGCTTCTTTAATACCTTTATCTTTTAGTTTCTCAAAATCAAAGTGCCTTTTCCGTTTCTTTTATTTTGAAATTTTTTTATTTAAGTGAGGCCTTCATAATTACGATGTTGTGGTCAGTGTCTATATCAGCTTCTGGGTAGCTTCTACAGTCTTTTACTTGATTCCTAAACCGTTGTCTAACAAGAATGTAATCTAATTGATATCTTCCTATATCTCCTGGCATCTTCCGCGTATATCATTTTCTAGCATGATGTTGAAATAATGTGTTTGTGATGATGAAATTGTTCTTGTCGCAAAATTCTACCAACCTATTTCCCCTGTTGTTTCTCGTGCCTAAACCAAATAAACCTACAATCGCTCCTTCCCTATCCTCGCCTACCTCTGCATTAAAATCCCCCGTAATTATTAAATTTTCATGTCCTTTTACGTATCTTAATATGTCTTCGATACCTTTGTAAATCGCTTCTACCTCATCGTTACTGTAGCTAGAGATGGGCATGTATACTTGTGTTATTACTGTGTTTACCGGTTTAGATTCTAATCTAACCATGAATACACTTTCGTTTTTTGTAAGTAATTTTCTACACAGTGTCCTATCTTTTTTCGCATAACTATCTTCACACCTGAATTTCCTTCCTCTGCTTGTCTATGAATTACTTTGAAGCCTCCACTCGAAAAATCCCCCGCTTCTGGTCATCGAACTTCGCTGATTCCTACTATGTCTAGTGCTAACCTATTCATATCAATTTTCAGATTCTCTAGCTTACCTACTTGCTTCATTCTTCTAACATTTCACACTTCGACTCGCAAATTGTTCCCGACTCTTATTCTGAACTCTGCGATCGCATTCTCTGAAGTAGTCCCTTCCCGGGGATCCGAATGGGGGACTATTTTACCTCCGGAATGTTTTACTCCAGAGGATGCCATCATCTTAAAAACAGTTTAAGTACGCTGTGTACGTTGCCGTTGCCTTCCACAACGCAGTAGTGTGTTCTAGAATGCCATACGTATCCCTATGGTCTCTGCCAATCCAAGTACCAAAAGAGCCGTTGCCCTCTTTTGGGGACCTATCTTCGTCTGTTTCCTCACTAACGACCCTACTACTTTGGTTGGACCTGTAGTTTGGCTCTTTAGCTCATTAGAACACGCAAGCCATTTCACATGTTCTAGTAATTTCGAACTTCGGCAAGGTGTAGGTCCATTGGAAATGGAACTAATTATTTACAACAGCTTAATTTTATAGTGTTTATAAAAATTTCTGTTACCCCTTCTTAGTTTTAAAACCGTTACATATTATAGAAGACGATATACGTGGAAGATGCCAGGAGATATAGGAAGATATCAAATAGATTACATTCTTGTTAGACAACGGTTTAGGAATCAAGTAAAAGACTGTAGAAGCTACCCAGAAGCAGATATAGACACTGACCACAACATTGTAATTATGAAGGCCGCACTTAAATTAAAAAATTTGAAAAAAAGAAACGGAAAAAGGCACTTGGACTTACAGAAACTAAAAGAGAAAGATATTCAAGAAAGATTCGAAAAAAGGTCAAATGAATTGCTCAAAGATATCGGGAAAATATCTGATACTAAGGAAGTAGAAACAGAATGGAATAACATTAAATCAAGCCTCGACATGGCGGCCAGAGATATTCTGGGGTATACACAAAAAGTAAATAAGAAGCCATGGATAACAAAGGATATCCTGAATTTAATAGAAGAAAGACGAAAATACAAAAATAAATCAGACGAAACAGGAAAACAGAGATACAAAGCCATAAAATGGGAAATTATTCGAAAATGCAGGAAAGCTAAAGAACAATGGATTGATGAAAAGTGCAAAGAGGTACAAACTAAGATGGAAGTAGGAAAGACAGACGAAGCATACAAACTAATTAGAATCAATTTTAGGGATATAGAAACGTATAGCAAAAATATAAGGGACGCGGGAGGAAATGTCATTATAGAAAATGTAGAGAAAGTGGGTAGATGGCAAGAATATATAGGGAATTTGTATGCAGGAGAAGAACTAACTGCATTAGAAAAGGAATCAGACATTGAAAATGATGACTTGGGATATCCTATACTTAGAGATGAATTTGAAATAGCATTAAAGGGTCTGAAGAATGGTAAGGCGCCGGGTACAGATAATGTGCAAGCGGAGACTCTAAAAGCCGCTGGTCAAGCAGTAACAGAACGTCTCTTCCAACTTGTAAGCTATATGTATGAGACAGGCGAGATACCCAAAGATTTCAAACATAACATCATAGTAACTATACCAAAAAAGAAAGGCGCAGATAGATGTGAAAATTTTCGAACAATAAGCTTGACAGCACACGTATCAAAAATATTAACTAGAATTGTACAAAGACGAATGGAAAAACGGGCTGAAGAAATATTAGGAGAAGACCAATTTGGGTTTAGACGAAACAGGGGAACACGGGAGGCTATCTTAGCTCTGAGGGTGATAATGGAGAAAACAATAGAAAAAGGGGAAAGCGTGTATATAGGGTTTGTTGATCTGGAAAAAGCATTTGACAATGTAAAATGGAAAAAAATGTTCGAAATACTCAAAAAGATTGGAATGAGTTATAGGGATAGACGGATAGTACATAGCTTATACAAAGAGCAAACAGGAGTAATAGAATTAGAGCAGGAACGTAGAGAAGTAAACATCAGGAAAGGGGTGAGACAGGGATGTTCCCTATCCCCACTAATTTTAACTTGTACATTGAAGAGGCAATGAATACTGTCAAATGCAGGAAGACATTTGGAATTACTATGCAGGGACAAAAAATTGATATGCTTAGATTTGCAGATGATATAGCGGTATTAGCATCTAGCAAGCAAGAGTTAGAAGCTGCTCTCAATGAAATGGAAACGGTTCTAACAGAGAGATACGGTATGAAAATTAACAAAAGTAAAACTAAAGTACTAGTATGCAAAGGAGGAAAAATAAATCAAAAACAAGAATACAAATATGTAACACGAACTTACAAGAGGTTAAGGATTTCTGCTACCTAGGAAGTCAAATAACGCAAGATGGGAAAAGCACAAAAGATATAAAACAAAGATTAGCACAAGGTCGTGCTACATTTAACAAGAAAAGCAACTACTGTGCTCAAAGACCACAAACATAGAAACAAGGAAAAGATTGCTCAAAACATATGTGGAGCACAGCACTGTATGGCTGTGAAGCCTGGACAGTGGGAGTAGCGGACAAGAAAAAGGTAGAAGCCTTTGAAATGTGGTGCTACAGACGTATGATGAAGATATCATGGACAGACAAAGTTAAGAACGAAGAGGTACTAAAATGGTAGGGAAGAAAGAAGTATGTGGAAAACGGTAAAAATAGGAGAGATAGGATGATAGGCCACATACTACGGCATGAGAGAATAGTGCGGAATATACTAGAAGCAGAGATAGGAAAAAAGAGAAGAAGAGGTAGACCTAGGTTAGACTACTGCACACAGATAGTGAAAGATGTAGGCTGTAGGAGTTTCAGGGAAATGTGTAGGCTAGCTCAGAAGAGAAATCAATGGAGGTACGCATCCAACCAGTCCCAAGATGGATAAATTAATGACGAAGAAAGTAACTGCACTTAAACATGATATTTATTATAAGCAACTACAAGCATCGGATGGGCAATATTCTCGAATAATGGTAATTGCGTGAAAGGATTTACTGGAAAACTATTATTTCGGCAAATGTCTAAGTGTTGGGGGATCTTGGCAGCCACAAGTTGCTTAACCCTCTTCGATAAATCTCAGTGAAAAAGGGCATAATATTAGAAAACAACAGAAGAAACATGATATTTAGTATAAGCAACTACAAGCATTGGATGGGCAATATTCTCGAATTATGGTAATTGCGTGAAAGCATTTACTGAAAAACTATTATTCGGCAAATGTCTAAGTGTTGGGGGATCTTGGCAGCCACAGATTGCTTAACCCCCTTCAATAAATCTCAGTGAAATAGGGCATAATATTAGAAAACAATATAAGGGGAACCGAGCTGTATTGCTGTGTGAGAATTTCAGGGAACTATGTAGGTTAGTTTAGAAAAGAAATAAGTGCAGGTACATGTCCAACCAGTTTTGAGACGGGAACCCAATGACGAAAAATAAGCGCAGATAAATCTGATGATTATTATAAACAACTAGTTGTTTGCTGTGAAATATCTGCAACTAATGTTGACTGTGCGAAAAGATATATTGGAAAAAATATTAAATCAGTAAATGTTCAAGTGCTGGGGGAACTTGGCAGCCACAGGCTGCTTACCGCCCTTCGCAACCACTGAATGTCGGAGAAATAGGGTATATAATTGTAAAACAATAGAAGGTGACCGAACGGCATCTAACAAGAAAGAACGGCGCATTGATGAAAGACAACAAACATAGAACAAAATGTTGTTGAAAGCATATGTGTGGAGCACAGGACAGACAGTATGCCTACGAAATACGAGCAGTCTGAAAAGCAGACAGAAGAACAGTAGCGGCTTTTGAAATGCCGTGCTTCAGATGTTTGAGGATGGACAGACAAAGGTAATAACAAATAGGTTATAGAAACAGTAAGGGAACAAGGATATCTTTGGGAAAAAAATATGAGAAATAGAAGGGCAGAATACGTTTTAAGGCATTTTGGGGAATAGTATGGGATATATGACAAGCAGAGATAGGAAAAAGAGGGATGTAGACCAGGATCAGATAGTGATAGATGCAGACTGTGCAAATTTCGGGGAAATCTGTAGGTTAGTTCAGAATAGGAAACAATGATGGTACGCGTCTAACCAGTTTTAGGACTGAAGACCCAATGATGATGATGATTATAGAACTAACCTTATACATTAATGAGATATTACGCATGTCTTCAACAAGTAAAAAACAAATACCTAAACTATAAATAACCACTTGCATTGAAAGACGTGTAACAAAATAGTATTACTATAAATAAATAATAATAAAGTGTGTAACAAATGCCTAAGCTATAAATGAATAATATTAATGCAAGTAGTCGAATACTAAAGTACTCAAACAATTAACTATTCAAAAAATATAAAGTAACACTAATCATATAATTGTAACTAATTCTCAACAAAAATAGGTCCAAATATGCCTAAGCAACCCCAGTAATTTTCAAACGATTCTTTTAATTTTTCTCAAGTAATTTGAAGTTATCAATATCTACACCTGACAATAGCATTTTATTACAAATTAAACACATTGTGTACATAGGTGAATTTCTATAAATAATTTTGCCCGGCATGGGGAAAGTAATTTGAGCATAGGGAACAAAAATCAATGTAAATTGTTGGTTATTTTGCATGATTAGTCTTATGTGTGTTAAGATATAAAGTGTATTTTGATCTAGGGTTCCGAAATGGTATACAAAAATTGAGGTTTTATAGAAAAAATACATCATCTGTACTTTTATGTAATACTTTATAGATATGCTGACGATTTACGTTTGCTTTAAGTGTAATGAAAAGGAATTGATTTAGTAGATGGCCAAACGAAAGAAAGTTTGGGTATATACCTTTTTTTTTATAGTAATGGAAACGCAGGAATTTCTTTTGAATTCTCTCAATATTATTTTATAATCGAGGGTAAAAGTTGGTGTAAGTTACTTCGGGAATGTAGTAATTATTTTTGCTCTGATTATTGGTACTGTGTAAATCCTTCGCGATATTTTATAAAAAATATTGTTTTTGTCACGGGGTGGTTTTCCTTTCTTGTTAGGTTTTTTTTAATTAGTGGCTTAGTGAATAAAATTCCTTTCTTAAGGTTTCTATTCTTTCTGTATAACCCACCTCACTCTACGACGTATTTAGCTAGCACGGCTTTTTTACGGTACTCGGTGCAGGCTATTGTTACTGTGCTTACTGCGCTTTACTTTTCTCTTATCCGTACGTATTACCGTAACATGAATAAAGAATTTTTCTTCATTGTGCAAATAGTCAATGTGTACTAAGATATAAAACGAATACACAATTTATTTATTTGTGAAAAAACTAATACAGCATCGATCCTGTTGAATTTTTGAACAACGATTTTGATGTTGTATTATGCAAGTTACGTTTCGGGCCTTGGGAGCGGTGTTTTTAAAAACTACTTCTAATTCTTCGTAACTTAAACAGAAATTAATATGGAATTTTGACAACTTAGTATTAATTATTCTAAGTCGAAAATAAAATTTTAATTGAACTAATATTAGGGCGAGTAGCCTAGGTAAACAACAATTCTAAAGCTGAAATACTCGAGACTGACTGACTGACTGGTCTTGGGGCTCCCGGGGTATTTATGTTGTCCATGCTCCTCACAATTCTGTGGGAACTTGCAGAGCTCATGTCTGCTTATTCTTAATTCTATTCATTAATACAGTGTAACAATTTTACTTTCTAGGTATTTGCGGTATCTTAACCGTCTGTGACCTGCCACCTGTAGTATCACTACTTAAATTTTCTCTTAACATTTTGTCGTGTTCTACGGGGTTGTAATCGTTTTCTAAAATTTTATCTATTTCCATTTCATTGAAATTTAATCCTTCTACGTTAATGGGGTTGGTTAGTGATAGTTCGACGGGGTAGTGATTTGCGTTTAAAATTGTTGTAGTGGCATAATTATCTTTTATCTGTACTAATGCGGTAGGGTGGGGGTTTCTACTCCTTATTGAAATGTTACGTGATTTATGAATCCTACTTTGTTATTAGAATTTACTGGGATATCTTTCTGTTCGGTGTCTATTGTGTATTTTTGCTCGATTTGGGTATTTTGAAATTTAATGGGGATTCGTCCGTGTTTTGTTCTCACTATTCTTTATGTCAATGTTGGCTCCTAATTTTCTTAGAAGGTCTATTCTTATCAGTTCGTCATATTTATTGTTGAACTCGAAAATACAAAACTTGTGTTTCATTTTTACATTGAATGTTCTAGGTAAGGGTATATTAGCTACGAATTGGTGTAGGGTCGTTTGATGGGCCGTTTTAGTTTTAAATGGTTTTTTTTCTACGCAATCTAAATAATGTATTTTCGGTTTGGAGGGTAATTTGTGTTTTTGAGGATCCGGTATCGATTAATAAATTAAGTTCGGCATGCGGTATTTCTATGTATGGTTGTACTAAGTGATTAATATTATTTAAATTTATTAGGTTTGGTCGTTTATAAATCTGTCTATCTGAAAATTGAGTACGCGTTTTCTTCGTCGCCCTCCTCGTATTTTTCGCATGGTTCGTCACGTTCGTAATTGTCCAAATGGTTTGATTCATTGTTTGTACTGGGGTGAATGTAATTATTCTAGTCATTGAATTCTTCTACTTCTTGATGAAATAGTTCTTCCGATGTAAAGTTGCGTTTTTGATTTGATTGATTCTTATTTTTGTATTTTGTCTGGTGTTGCCAGATGAGGTATCCATAGGTGCTGGTTTGTAATAACTGTCGGGGTTGTTATTGTTATTTGTCATTGATGTATTTCTAATAGGGTTCGCGCTGAATTCTGGTCTTTGTTGGTTTATGTTTTGGTTGAATCTTGGTTGAAATGCGGGTTTCGTAAAGTTTGAATTTGACGCTGGTTTTGGGAATTGTTTAAATTGATTATTAAAATTTGCGTTATTATAATTTGAGTTATTATTTCGTGGTTGATTTGTTTGTGCATTAAATGGTGTGAATTTTTGTTGGAGATTGTTTGTCTTGCGGCTTGTATAGTTTTTATTGGTGAGTAATTTTTATTTGCGTTGGGGTTGTATAGTCTGTTTCTATAGTACATCACAATTTCTTCTATTATCATGTTCACAGCTTCTTTTAGGATTTGGGGACGCTGGAATCTAATTTTATCTGATAGTCGTTCTGGTAATGCGTTTATGTAGGTGTCCAGTACCATTTTGTAATACATTTGTGTTTTTAAATGTCGGATATTTTGGTGGGGTTTTTCGATTATTAATTTTGTTAAGATCAGACTTTTCACGTCTTGGCATTTTATTCCGAATTGATACGGAGATTAGTTATTTTTTATTCTGAGGTTTATCATTAAGCATTTTATGTTACGTTGATCGCCAAAATATGCAATTAGTATGCGTTTAAAGTCCTGCCGTTCTTCTAGATCATCTCGGCTGGCAATTAGCGTTAGTGCCTGTCCGGTCAGTTTGCCTATTACCAGGCGTAAAAGTAATGCATTTCTTTCCTTGTCTCCGGGTTTGTAAAAAGTTTTCAAAAATATTTCACACACTGTAATAAAATTCGCAAGCAAAACTTGATCTCCGTTAAAGGTGGAGATGGTTTCGAGATAAATCTTCATATCTGAACTCATTTTGTTAAGGGTTGCTATGGTTTTTAATTAATTTCAAATTTTATAAAACTTGATATTTATTTCGCGGTTTGTATTGTAATTTTTTAGTTTGGTTTGTTAATCTTCAGTTTAAAGTGTGTTGGGTTATTTAAAGAATCGTAGTTGCTTATATTTGTACTTAGTTATACGGTGCTGTAATTAATTTGTGGGATTTGTGCTTGGTAATGTCTGATTGATTGCTTTAGCTTTGAATTCGTTTATTTATATTTCGCGAATGTTAAAGTTATTACGGCTTTAATTTTCTGAACGGTTTCTATTTTAATTTCTTGCAATATTTTCGTTGTATTTTGTACGTTTTGTTGCGCCAGTTATAATTTTATTTTATTCTTGCTGATTAATTGAGTTCGCTTTAATTACCTCTTCTCCATAGATGTTGTAATTGATAAATTTGTAAGTTTTTTTTTTGTAATTATATTGTGTAGTTACCTTGAATGTTTTAATTTTATAGTTGTAAGTTTTCAGTTAATTACGTTGGTACAATATTTGCATCAGTTTCCTTTATAATTTGTACAATAAATTGTTTAAAGTACAAAGTTTTAAGTCTACTTGAAAGATTTTGTTTCAGACTTGTGATAAGTTAATTGCGTAAATGCTTTTGTATAATTAAATATGCAATTATACTTTATTTAATTTTTCTGAATAGGTTTTATTTTCAGTCTGTGTGAGAATGAATAGTTTGCGTTTTTACCTCGTTAATTGCTGCATAAAATGTTACGTTTGATAATTATTTCGTTATAGTTGGATATCTCTGCACTGAAATAACTTTTTATTTAATAATGGTCATAATTTATGTGAGAATCACGCTTTTGTTTTAATTTTTAATGGTTTAATTTATTAAGAGGTTGCAAATTGCTTTCTATAATTTATAGAAGTACGATGAAAGTCAAGTTTTAAATAATCTTTTCTGTAATTAATTGTCTATAAGAATTGCATTATATACATAAGCTTTCGGTACTAAATGGTAGAGTTAATTACGTTCTATTTTTGGGATTTTAAAATCGTTTTCGTTTTGTTTCAACTTTTTTCTTGCGTCAGTTACGTTTTGGTTTGTTTAATTATTCATCATAATTGTCTTATTTTTTTTTTAAATTCTCTTTTACAAGTCAATTTTTTTAAGATAGTTCTCGTTTTTAAAAATAAATTTTCTCAAAAGAAATCTAGACAATAATTCTCTTAGTACATAAGTAAATTATTTTCATTAAATGGCATAAAATTGCAGTAATAATAATTAAAATCTGCATATACATAAAATAATAAAATAGAAAATTCTTTTACTAGTTAATATCAGTAAATTTGTAAAAATCAATTGGTTTTAAGGAAATGAACTTACTCATTTCTTAGTCGCTTTCATGAACTCGGTCGATTCGTGTAGTTTGTCCACGTTGGTTTGGTTTAGATTCGATCGATGCTTGTATCTCCTCTAAGTTTGTTTGTTTAGCTGGATTCGGTCGATGCTTGTACTTCTTCCAACTTTGTTTAGGTTCTGTCAAATTGGGAATTAAAATTCCAGACCACCAGTTCTTCGATTTTTGGATTCCTTAGTGGCCTTTTGACATCCGTAGGACTGCGCCAGTTACGTTTCGGGCCTTGGGAGCGGTGTTTTTAAAAACTACTTCCAATTCTTCGTAACACTATTTATTTACTTAAACAGAAATTAATATGGAAATTTGACAACTTGGTATTAATTATTCTAAGTCGAAAATAAAATATTAATTGAACTAATATTAGAGCGAGTAGCCTAGGTAAACAACAATGCTAAAGTTGTAATACTCAGACTGACTGACTAGTCATGGGGCTCCCGGGGTATTTATGTTGTCTCTGTCATTCACAATTCTGTGGGAACTTGCAGAGCTCATGTCTGCTTATTCGTAATTCGATTCATTAATACATTGTAACAATCTTACTTTCTAGGTGATCGCGATATCTTAACCGTCTGTGACCTGCCACCTGTAGTATCACTATCGTCTGGAATACATTGTATTGCATCCGCTCTCATGAACTGTTAATAACCTTTTTATATCTATCTTTGAGTTACATTGTTGTACTCGACTTAATAATTTCTTAATGGTTTTTAATAATTTCCTAATAACTTCTATTTTATGATACATATATAAATTGGGGGATACATAACTTGCGTTGTTAAAAAAACTTGCAGTTAGTAACTGTTAGTAACTTTTCATTTCCGAGCGAGTTGATGTTATAAGTACGGATGCTGTTAATAAAACATTTGTAATAAACTGAAATATTTAGCTTATGTTGAATTACATTTGAATTGATAATATCGGCAACATTTTATTTTTCAGAACTTCACATAAAATTAAAAAAAAAATAGGAATTGTCAAGTACTTCCGTTCTTGCTATAGCATATGCTGATTTAGCAAAAGCATTAAAAAATAATCCCTTATACAATTTTATCTAATCTGCTACATTGCAGCTGTTACCTGGCGATTAGTAGCTAATAACATTTGTCAAATGTCTATCTTCTAATATGATGTAATTTATACCTTAAAAACATCGGTTAATTTTGCCCCTAGAAAGCTTTATCATATCAGGTTTGAAGGATCAAGTTGATTGACAAGTTAAATGGCTTTCGTCCCGGACATATTCTATAACAACGTATTTGAATTAATCTCCTACCGTGTTCGAGAACAAATTCCACAAACTTCATTTAAAATGTTTCTCATTTACATTAGTGAAGGTAAAGGTCTGACATGGTAATATTGTATATACCATTTTTACTGTTTAAATCACTTATTATATTCTTAGCGTTCGCATGACAATGTGAAATTTTCGAAACAAGCTCTAAAACACTGACGAAAATCTATTATTTTTCTCTTGTCTATTCTTAAAACTCTCTTGTTTTAGACATATTATAGAGTAAAGCTTGAATTTGTGTGTGAGCAAAATTGTTCTATTTCAGCAGGCTTATCTCTAAGCTTACACAAGTAGTATCTGAGTGTACATAATCAGTAAGGAATGCTGAGAACAAAGAGCATGCTTAGTAAATGCGACTATAGATAAGCTCCTTGAAATGTGCAATACAAATTACGGTATTATAACGGGAAAACATGTTAGTAGTTATCACTCGTAGTTAACTGCCGAATTTAGTTGTGTATGTTGATAAAGTTAAACCAATTATATTACCAATGGGATACCATTATGCAGACCACTTTGCTGTATTGAACTTTTTAGGTAGCGTTTTTTGTTTTATTTGCTTAGATTATTTTTTCTGTTATCTAGAAATTGATGTACTCAAAAAAGCGTAGTCTTTAAACAAGTAAATTTATTTACCTAAAAATATCGACTAAAGGCTTGTACAGGGAGTTTATAAAATAACTTGATTTAAAGTTTTATTTGTATACAGTAAAGTTAAAATAATAGTTATTAAACCTATATAGTGTTAAAGAGAATCTTCTCAAGTTTTTTTTTGATACCTAATAAAGTTCTATATGTGCAACATTTGTTGCCCTGGCCACGTCTAAACGATAATCAGTTTCTTCCCAGGTCTTCAGCAGCATATCAGGCGTGACGGATGCTACAGCTGCAACAATCCTCTCCCTCAAATGAGCAATGTCACGGATCTTCTCGGAATAAACAATGTTTTTTACATGTCCCCAAAAAAAGATATATAGTGGAGTCAGATCTGGACTCCTTGGCGGACATGCAATCGGGCCACGTCTACTAGTCCACTTGTCAGGGAAACGCAAGTACAACGTATCACAGACACGGTTGTTATAGTAAGATCGATATCATCTATCTGTGTGAAAATGTATAGTTCAAGCATTTCACAATAAATATCCCCATTAATTGTCTTCTCTGCGAAGATGAAAGGTCCTACGATACGATCATGCATCAATCCACACCAAACGTTGACTTTGTGAGAGTCTCGCTGATGTTCTATGAATTCATGGGGTGACTCAGACCCCAAATCCTACTGTTAAATCTTACATTAAGCTTTGTTGAATTTACACTTATTTTGATTATTTTAATTCGAATCTTTTTATTAGTTATATTTTGTGCCGTATAGTTAGCGTTGCGGAACGTAATTAAGAAGGGTTGTAGAAGTGGCATTCGCGCTTTAGACTTCCCCAAGAATGCATATACACAATATTAGTATTTTAAATTGAGTTGGCGGCAAACAGCTGCAATGTATTCTGGTTTTTAACAATGTTTGTTCAATAAATAACACTGCGTTTTACGAGTTTTATGCGTTTTTTTTGATAGTGTTAATCTGCAGACTTGCTTGTAGATCACGTCAAGGAATAAAATTAACATGGTCCATCGAGCGAATAATAATTACTATGGAAATGGAAATTAAGGTCCATCACAATTACAGAAGGCATTGAGCGTCTATGCCACGGAGCGAAACAGTAACCTTTCAAATTACTGGAATTGGAGCGATTATACATTTGCGCAAAAAGGATTGGTCCAGGTATCCATATATAAGACTTCCTTTATAAAAAAATAGCGTTTATTTGAGGAATCAAGTAAGTTTCCCGATCAATTTTCAATAATTTGCGTAATTTTGAGGTTACAACTTTTTATATGTGCATAACACGTTTTAATGTGGTTGTTCCAATTAAAATAACGTTTTTCATATGCACACATTCAATTTGCGTTGAAATATTGCCAGAGGGTAGTAAATGTTAAGTTATTAAAGAGCTTATTTGTCCTTGCATGCATTTAATTACACCGCCAAACACGTTCTTGCAGGCGTATTTTTTTTCAAAAAATAACCTTGAGCTTTAGAAAGATGAACATGCTAGGGGTTACTCATTCATAACTGTGCATTGCCTTAGGCGATCTGAAAACATTTATTGGTTTTAGAAAGTTTGACTTGCATGTTCTGCAGGGCGGCAAAACGTCAAAACCGGTATTGTATAACCTAAAACCATTGAGCGGTTAAACCATCATTTAGTGTTTGAAAATTAGAAGTCAGTTTTGATAACATAAGCTTAAAAGGTTTGGCGCGATTTATGTGGTTGGTTTTTAGCGAGGTTCTTATGCAATTTAAAGGTAAAGTTGTTTAATTTAAAGGTATTTTTCAAATATGTTTGAACAATTAAAGACGTTTATTGCGAAAAGAGGTGTTCTTAAAAGCAAATTAACAAAGTTTAAGCAGAAGTATGAGCAGGATTTTGCTGTTTTAAATGAAGAAGTTAAGTACATTGAACTTAAAGAGCGTTATACTCGTTTTGTCCCCTTGTTGGAGGAATATGAGGCGATTCAATTAAAAATCGATAATCTTGAGCATTCGGAAGATGCTGCGGGCTATGAAGAGGGCAGCCAATTTGAAGATGCGTACTTTTCTTTAATGTCTAAGGTTCAGTACACGATTCAAACTTATGAATCGGTTGCAAAAACAGAAGTAGTTTCACGGGCTAGCTCAGATGCTTCCCCAAAAGGGTCTAAGGAGATTAAGCGATCAGCTTCTTCTGACAATTCAAATGCAGGCATACGTCTGCCAACGATAAACTTACCAAAATTTGACGGTTCGTACGTTAAATGGCTCGATTATAAAAATACGTTCGAATCACTTATTCATTTTAATAAAGATATTAGAAACGTCCAAAAATTTCATTACTTGAAGGCCAGTTTGCAAAATAGTAGCGCGGAACAAGTGATTAAAGCGATACCCATATCAGATTCCAATTATACGATATCGTGGGACATTCTATCTTCGAGATATGACAACAAAAGGTTACTCGTTCATAATCATATAAAATCTATTTTTAACCTAGAAGTTTTGACTAGCGAGTCATCATTTCAAATTCGAAAACTTATAGATACGGTTAACACCCATTTGAAAAGCTTAGAGTACCTTCAGTTACCAATAGAGCACTGGGATGTGCCGTTAGTGTATGTTATTGCGTCAAAATTAGATAGTATCTCTGCACGAGAATGGGAATCGTTTAAGGGCGATAAGGATTTACCTACTTTGGAGGATCTTTTTAAATTTCTAAACGGGCGTTCAAATTTGTTAGAAACTCTTGAAACTTCTGGTTTAGAAAGGCGTTCTGACAAACCTCATAAAGGCTATCATAATAAACCCAGACAATTCACAAAGGCATTAGTAGCGAACAGCATCTTGTGTAATTATTGCAAGAAAGGTCACAGCATTTATAAATGTATGAAATTCGGGGATTTAACGGTTAAAGACCGCATAAAAAAGGTTAGAGATTTAAAATTGTGCGAAAATTGTTTGCGCGAAAACCATTATGCCAAGGATTGTAAGTTTGGTTGTTGTACCAAATGCAAATTAAAACACAATTCTCTTTTGCATATCGATGCAGCTGAGGCGAGTGATATTGTGGCGATGAATTTATCTGCAACATCGATAAATACACAGGTTTTGCTTTCGACTATATTGGTGAAAGTGCAAAGTAAGGGCAATAAGGAGTATATTGTCAAAGGTCTTTTAGACACAGGTTCACAAAACAGTTTTATAACTGAAGAACTGGTGGAATGTTTGAAGCTAAATAAAAATAAAATAAACCTTACAGTATCTGGGCTTAGTCAGTCATTGTCAACAATCGAATGTAAGTGCGACTTGACTGTACAATCTGCCAATAAGCATTTCAGTGCGGATTTGTCTTGTTTAGTTATCAAAAATATTACAGGATACTTACCTTCGTTTAAGTTGGATAAGGATGACGTTCCTATTCCAGAAAATCTGAATTTAGCGGATCCTAAGTTTTTTGAGCTACACCCCATACAAATTTTGATAGGTAGCGATTATTTGTGGAACTTTGTTTGTAAGGGTCAGATTCAGTTGGGAAAATATATGCCTATTTTACAAGAAACCAGCTTTGGTTGGATTTTATCAGGGCCAGTATTCAGTAATCGTAAAAATCTTAAAGGCACCACATACTGTAACTTAATTAACGTAGATGTTCAAACACAGCTACAGCGATTTTGGGAACTGGAAGAAATTGCTCCAGCAAGACAACACTCTTTAGAAGAGGAGGAATGCGAGCAGCATTTCTTAAGTAATTATAAGCGCCTAGAGGACGGGCGGTTCATGGTATCTATTCCATTAAAGACATCTCCAGATATTTTGGGAGAATCTTATGAATTAGCTAAATCACGTTTTCTAAATTTAGAGCGGAAATTTGCGTCTAATGCGTCACTTGGGCAGAGATACACTACTTTTTTGTCTGAGTATGAAAGTCTAAGACACATCTCTAAGGTAGAATATCCCTCTGATGTTAAGCAGTATTTCATGCCGCATCATGGAGTTTTAAAGGAGATCAGTGAAACCACAAAATTGCGTGTGGTTTCAATACATTTCAGGCGACTAGTTCAGGCAAATCTATCAATGACCTGCAGATGGTAGGTCCCGTATTGCAAGATGACCTACTTTCAATATTGATTTGTTTTAGGCAACATAAGTACGTTTTCTATAGCGATATCGAAAAAATGTACCGTCAGGTACTTGTAGAGCCTTCACAAAGGCGATTGCAATGCATATTATATAGGCATACACCCGATGAGAAACTGCAGGCTTACGAATTAAATACATTGACATACGTAACAGCATCTGCATCCTTTTAAGCAATACGATCCTTACAGCAGGTAGGTCATGATTGTAAAAAATCATATCCTCTGATATCTGAAATAATATTGCGTGATTTGTATGTCGACGATTTACTGAGCGGATCTGACAGCGTCGCTGAAGCTAAGAGTATTGTCGAAGATATTTCGGTTGTTTTAAGTCAAGGAGGTTTCAGTTTGCGTCAGTGAGTTTCGAATAGCGATGAAATTATTTCCAATAGTTTAGGGAATGATACGATAGATCTAGGACCCAATGAGAACAAAAAGACTCTTGGTCTAATGTGGGCAGTTAGCACAGATTGCTTCAGGTTTAATATTAGCGAGAATAAAAATTCGATGATTACAAAGCGAACGATTCTATCAGAGTTTGCTCAGGTATTCGATCCTATCGGATTATTGTCACCCTGTACTATAATTGCTAAAATTTACAAAGGCTGTGGCAAGAAAAACTGGCATGGGACGACGAAGTTCCAAGTCCTATTAAAAATGAATGGTTGAGATTTCGAGAGTCTCTTCGTACTTTAAATAATTTAAATATAGAGCGGTGCGTGAGATCTACAGACTCTTTTAATTTTGAAATTCATGGCTTTTCCGATGCCTCGGAGAGAGCGTACGGTGCGGCAATATACATAAAATCACTAAATAGCAAAGACACGGTTTGTATAAGATTGCTATGTGCGAAGGCTAAAGTTAGTCCTTTAAAGACTTGTACAATTCCACGTTTGGAACTGTGCGGAGCACTTTTACTGTCTTGATTAGTAGAAAAGGTTTTAAAATCGCTTACTTTAAAGCCGGAGAAAATATATTTATGGTGTGACTCGACCATAGTTCTAGGGTGGTTAAAAACTCAATCAAATTTATTAAGACAATTTGTTGCTAATCGCGTAGCCACTATACGAAGGTTAACAGTAATTGATCAATGGAATCACGTTCGGTCACAAGAAAACCCTGCTGACGTATTGACGCGCGGAGTTAATCCAATAGCTTTACCAAGTTTAAATTTGTGGTGGGACGGTCCTTCCTTTCTGCAACAAGATGCAGAGTGTTGTCCAAAAATTGGCGCAGAGACGATATTTTTACCAGAGTTGCGTAAACAAAAAAACGTATGTTTAACTATTAATGATACTAAGTTAATCGACTTTGCTCGAT
The DNA here is from genome assembly GCA_036346225.1 of Platerodrilus igneus. NCBI lineage: Eukaryota > Metazoa > Arthropoda > Insecta > Coleoptera > Lycidae > Platerodrilus > Platerodrilus igneus. Next base: position 2,541,287 of record JARFIW010000713.1, on the reverse strand, counting down.
TTTCTAATTTTAATAGATTAATTCGCAGCGTTGCTTATTGCGTTCGTTTCACTACGAATTGCAGAACTAAAATTAAAAATATTGAGTTATTAACGAGAATTGAGATTGAGCATGCTACATTGATTGTAGTAAAATATTCACAATCTGAGTCCTTTTCTGAAGAGCTAAGAGCACTTAAACGGGGAAAAGATATTTCCAGTAAAAGTAGAATTTTAGGTCTTTCTCCGTTCTTGGATAAAGATTGTATCATGCGCGTTGGCGGAAGATTAGACAAGTTAAATCTTCCCGAGGATCTAAAGCATCCCATCTTATTATGTTCAAGACATTTGTTATCAAAGTTAGTATTTGAGTATGAACACTTAAATTCGTTACATGCGGGTAGTCAAACTTTATTGTACACAGTACGTCAGAAGTATTGGCCGATTGCAGGAAAGGGCTTGGCTCGTAAAGTAGTCAGGCAATGTGTAACATGTTTTAAGGCAAAACCAAATTTTTCTAGTACTATTATGGGAAATTTACCTAGAGAGCGAATCACTCCTGCTGCTCCATTTGCAACTACAGGTGTTGATTATACTGGAGCATTTTTAATAAAAGAGCGAAAAGGTCGGGGATCAAGAATGATTAAAACATATATATGTATATTTATTTGCTTCGTAACAAAGGCTGTACATTTAGAAGCAGTTACAGACTTATCATCAGAGTGTTTTATTATGGCTCTGAGACGATTTGTTTCACGACGGGGCAAACCCTTTAAAATCTTCTCCGACAATGGGACGAACTTCGTAGGTGCCAATAATGAATTAAAGGAATTGGGTAAGTTTCTTGCAGAGAACCAATCACATTTAGTTCAAGCTGTTGCTCGCGTAGGTATTGAATGGCATTTTATACCGGCTTACTCTCCCCATTTTGGTGGCTTATGGGAGGCTGGGGTTAAATCCACTAAGCATCACTTAAAACGGGTTATGCATGATTCTCATTTGACTTATGAAGAGTTTATAACTTTAATTTCACAAGTAGAAGCTATTTTAAACTCCAGGCCTCTATCCCCTATGTCCTCAGATCCCAATGATTTGAATCCTTTGTCTCCTGGACATTTTTTAATTGGAGCTCCGTTAACGGCATTACCAGATTTCGATCATCAAGATGTGCCTGATAACAGATTGACGCGTTTTCAACTCGTGCAAAAAATGCAGCAACATTTCTGGTCACGCTGGGCGAAGGAATATATTTCCAATTTGCAAGTTAAAAATAAATGGAAGCAGTCTTCATTAAACATAAAGGTTGGTGATCTCGTTTTAGTTAAAGACGATAACTTACCGTCAATGAAGTGGTTGACAGGAAGAATTGTGTTCTTACATGCTGGAAAAGACTTAGTAAATCGAGTTGCGACAATTAAGACTCTGAATGGAAATATTAAGAGAAGTTTTCAGAAGTTCTGTGTTTTACCTGTGAATTAAAAGTTTTGCGCTAGTTGAATATACGGTTCTATAGTCTTAAGATAGGCACTTATTTGTATGTTATGTTACATTTACTAGTGTTTTCTTATTGATTTGTGTAATTTGTTGAAAGCCTGGTGCTTCCAAGGGGGCCGGCATGTTAAATCTTACATTAAGCTTTGTTGAATTTACACTTTTTGATTATTTGAATTCGAATCTTTTTATTAGTTATATTTTGTGCCGTATAGTTAGCGTTGCGGAATGTAATTAAGAAGGGTTGTAGAAGTGGCATTCGCGCTTTAGACTTCCCCAACCCCAAGAATGCATATACACACTATTAGTATTTTAAATTGAGTTGGCGGCAAACAGCTGCAATGTATTCTGGTTTTTAACAATGTTTGTTCAATAAATAACACTGCGTTTTACGAGTTTGATGCGTTTTTTTTGATAGTGTTAATCTGCAGACTTGCTTGTAGATCACGTCAAGGAATAAAATTAACACCTACAGTTGTGTCGGTTGACAAACCCACTTACGTGAAAAGCCGCCTCGTCTGAAAACATATCATTTTCTAGGAAGTTCTCATTTTTTTCAATCCTGTATAAAATGTAGACTGCTAAATCAAATCTTTTCACTTTGTCATTGGGCTTGATTTAATGCAGAAGTTCAATTTTATACCCACGTAATTTAAGCCTATTTTGCATCACTTTGTAAGCGGTAAACGTAGGTATTCCCAACTCCAAACTTCGCCTTGTCAATGATTTTTTAAGGCTACGAATACAAGATGTACGGATCCGTCCCACATTCTGTTCAGAGACTGAAGGCCTACCCGGTGGCTTAAATTTTAAGATATAACCTGTTTCCTGAAAATGATTATACCACCGCAGAATAGTTTTGTTGGTAGGTACATCACCGCCATATTCACGTCGATAATTACGCTGAACTGTGATCACTGAACTCGATTGAATAAACCAAATCACACTCTAAGCTCTCTGCTGTGCTGTGGCCAAGACTGGTGAGTGGCGACTGCCGGCCGGCGGGAGCAGTAGCACTTTTCCCCCACCACGCTCGCTCGAAGGTTCCTCACTGCGATCGAACATTAGCAAAATAATCTTGACAATATACCGAACTCAAGTTCAAAACTGAAAAGTTTATTACTGGTTTCATTTTTTAATTATGATTTTTTAAATCAAGGAGTTTTTTTATTAACTCCCAGTATACTGACCCTGAGCAGTAGTCTTACTTGTAATTTATTTATCTAATATATATATATATATATATATATATATATATATATAAATATATCACGTAAGCGAATTTACATTAATTTATGTAAATCAAACGTTGGTTAGGATCTAGTTCAAACTAGTACTAACATATCTCAACGAGGTTCGTGCTAATTCAAATAATCCTTTGTTCTAGTTAAATCGGGAATGTAACTAGAATGTGCGTCATCAAACCTATTGTAATACGATTCCTATTGATCATCCTTCGTGTCGCTCATCAGATATGAAGCCGTTTCAGGAAAAACCGCATAAGCGTAATTTCCTGAGTGCTCTGTTTACTCCTTAATAACTGTTACACTGCCTTCCTCTTAAAACTATTCTGCCCCCAATACATTTCCCGCGCTGGTAGCTGGATGTCCATGTGACGATTGAAACAACAGCCGGAACCATAATTAAAATTTCCATTTCGATGCTCTTAATAGCGAGTGACCTTCTATTTGGGTTAAAATTGCATGCTAAGATTAGAACCCCAGTCTCTTGAAATAGTTCATCTAGCATGTTTCGTACTATCCCTCAAGTCCAATTCCTCAAGCCCACAACCAATTTTAAATATGGCCAACTTATTGGCCATAAAATTTCATCAGCCGGTCTTTGATGCCACAAATGCTCTTCATAGGTCCTGGTAATTAGGACTACCAGAGGACAATTACTTTGTCACTAGGTAATATATACGACACGTTCATCTCTAAGGCGTACGGTTTTAACCACCTATGGTTGTCGCTGGCAAACCACCAAGTTACTTTTGAACACCGTAGCAATCCTTTAAATCATATTGAGCTCCTCCGCTACGCAATGTGCAAGAGATCAATTCGACAGCACATAGAATGGATCCCTGTTGGTCTCTTCGGTAATCCCAAATTTGGTCTTGCCGCTACCGCTGTACACGGATATAGACTACCCTCAATCTGGATCAGACCTTGGTTCGCCTTCCTGACTCCCTACTCGCCTCACTATATCATGTCCACCGTCATTGTTGTAGACATCACTGTCGTAAGTTGGCAGTCTGTTAATATCCACCACTATAATTCCGCATTTTAGGAGCTTACGAATGCTATATACTACATAAATAATTCGTTTGTGTACTAGGTGAATACCGTCCCAATCACTGTAATTTTGGCGACAATCCACACCTTCGTCTGAGATTGTACAACCATTCGCGGTGTCCGGTTTGAAAACCGGACTCCTACGACTTCATGTTATACCTGGTGTTTATCGAGTCGCTCGCAATCTGAATATTCTTTTTCACATCTCCACGGATGTCATGCATTTTGTCCTTGAGTGTCTCGACATAACTTTTGAACACAACGTCTTTTTCAGGCTTACTACCAAACTCAACGTCACATGGTAAACGCATCTTGCGTCCCAGCAAAGCACATGCGGGAGTCTGTCCAGTACTCACGTGAATCGCAGATCGGTAGGCCAATAAAAATAGGCGTACGTATTGATCCAATTGCATTTGATAATCAAACTATTTAAAAAAATACTTTCTCAAGGTGCGATTCATGCGTAATACCATAGCAGCCAATTGAGGTTGCAATGGTGTCATACGGATTTTTCTCATCCTAGCAAAGGCAAACTTTTTGTAATAGCACCAACTCAAAATTTCTGTCCTAGCCAGTTTGCAAATCCAAAGGTATTCCTAGCAGGGATAGCTCTTTGGTTAATACCTCAGATATCGTTGCAGCTTCATTATAGCATTACCCTCGGATATATTTTGTGTTAATGCCAAATGATTTAAAACTATCTAAAATTAAGCTAATCTAGCCTCGCGAATGCGAGATTAGATGCTGGGACACATCATTTTTGTATTAACCATCTGACACATGAAAGTTTCCTCAACGCCACAAATATTTGCAGTTGCATTTGACATTACAGCAAACATTTGGCTTTGTCAATGTTGTCAGTTACTTGTCATCAAAATTTTATAACAAAATTCTATAATTTTATTTTGGGTTTTTGGACTAAGATACCGGTGGCCTAATCCTTCCAATGTATCCCTTAGATCGGTGTCTCCTATTGCCTTGTAACAAATGGCTGGAAAAAATTCTCTTCGTTCTTTGTTGTTTTCTCCAACGGAGTGAATTTTCTAAAGTCACGATGTCCACGAAGTGTCAAACCTGAAGGAAGCGAATTATTTTTAACTGGAGTTATTTTTAACTGTAAATTTTGAATTTTGTGGAACCGTTGCTTTTTCCAACCAAGGTAGGGATCCTTAAAGTACGTGATAACACTCACACACGGAACCACCATTTTACATCACATCCGAACGAGGGCATAATTTTTGTGAAAAATTCTCGCTTATCATTTTTCAAGCGGACCGTGTCGGGATTCGAAACCGGGACCTTGAGCATAATAGTTACACGCATACCAACCTTGCCACGGAGCCGCCTGCCCACCGCACAACAAAGCTACATCAATTATAGGAACAATTTGTTTTCTGTTGTTTAAAATTTCCTTCTGCAATTGGATTGGCTATCAAGACTTCTGGACGTGCCCGTATTTGGTTAAAACGTTCTCCATTGGCAACACTCTCCGTATACTATTCCAAAAACGTATGGTGAGTAAATGTTTCTTTCGCATGTTTCCAATTACTAAAACCTTTTTTCACCACCAAACTAAGTTTTTGTGAACTGACACAGCCCTGCCAACAGCAAGTAGTGGACACTGCTTGCAGTAGGCACCATTTTCAGTCGCCGAATATACCAACCATGAAAATCGCTTTAGCCAGTTATTTTGGTAACGGAGGTTTCACAATACTCTTTCTCACTATCTTGTACTTTTTGCACTCCCTCGGTACTAGAAAATTTCTAATTTTCAGATAGTATCCATATATTATTGTCTAAATCTTGTTTTGTTTCGGTAGTGTTTAGAGAACGATTAACGAAGAAGCTGAAATAATTGAGCTAGCTGGGGATGGTTTTCTTATTTGTAGAGGCAGTAGATGCCGCCAGTACAAAGTCATCTTTTCCTTTTGATTCAGTTTCGGCAACTCTAACACCGTGATCTTTGTCTCCATTGCTTGTTGTCTGCTTCTATATAAAAAAATTTGATATCGAAATTTGCCTCTCCTTGTCATCAGTCATCATGGACGTACCCAAATATACTGAAAAAATGAACGATAAGCGACCACGTTTATAGGAATGTGATATTCTTGCCTAAAAAGGATGGGCAAAAAGGTGTTTATGGTCCACGAACGAGTTCCTCTAAATTAAAAATTAAAGGATTACCCATTACACCTGGTAAAATATTATTATACACTACTCTTTATAGCATAGTCGCAAAACAGAATTACATATAAACGATAAGCAGTAAAACTACGTATGATGGTGTGTGTCCAATATGCACCCAATTAGAATACAAACCAGTATAATACTGGCGTAAGAACTTTTTCTGATCTTCTTTGGGTATTAAAACCATAACGTCGCTCAGAACCATATAAAGTATTCGTAGAACAACATTGATATCTGACAAATGTAAACCCGCATAGGGTCGCCTCAGAACCATGCTAAAATCTATTAAAGAGGTAGCTTAAATCATAACGAGTTTTCCTTTTCAAGATAAATATAAAGAAACGGCTGCTTAAGCCTAACGGTAGCGTGATAGCACACTTTTTTAATAACCATACTCTCAACCATATAAATAGAAACATGTTAAAAAATGTTTTCCAATCCTCAAATTATTGAATTTATATGACTATAAAAATTAATCAGCTGATTTTACATTAAGTGTATTGGCTACCTCAAAGACGCTTCCAGGGCGCAACACAAATTGGAGGCACTCATTCTTTCAAACTTTAAAATTTTCATCCAATGTATTCAAATTAAATATATTAAATATTAATAAATCAAAATCACCTCCAATTTATGTAACAAATGTCAAACTTAATTATTTTGAATTATTTTGACAACAATTCTAGGTCATGGATCGAAATGTAAATAAAGACGATTTTAAAAACTACGAGTGGTTTAATTCCCAAAGAGGATCAAGAAAAATACAAAACAAACCACAACAAACATACATGGCGTGGTATGAAATGTCGGTAATATTCAACATGACTAAGAATCGTTTGAGTTTTTGGTTATAGCTGTCTTTTCTGTTTTTTTCAGCTACGAGGATTTGGTAATACGCTTTGGCAAGTTCGACTGTAAAAAAATTTTTTGCTGCTTTGCAGTTTTTTTACAGAATTTTCACAAATAAGAAGATACCTATCAGGAACTGTGTTGGAATTTAATGCTCTAACCTCCACAGGGTCACTATGTTGTGTCTGACCACGAAATGTAGGGGTGATGCCCAGGGTGATTTAGATGGCCTTGTTATTTCTTTGTAGTGAATTCGTCCAAGCGATTTCGAGTTTTTCAACCGCCAATTTTCGTGTGCGACTGTATACTGGAGATCATTTGGTCGTTAGGTTGTAATGCTCGGTACTATGCTTTATTGGCCTGGGAAAGCCTTTCAGATGAACTACTTTGGATATTTGGTTAGGATTTCGTAGTGGTTTGAACTGGACGTCGTGGGTGATATCGCACTGTGATTATTACTGGCGGGTTAACCTTTGGTTGAAAGTTGTGCCTCAGAGTCGATTAGTTTCATGTTTTCTGCGTCAACCAGTAATTCATGGTGTACGAGGAAATTCACACTAATAACGGGTTTCTTGACGTTGGCGATGACAAATTCCCAAACGAATGTTCGCTTTAGCCCCCAAATCTATTTTAATGTGATAGTACTATATGTGTTCAATTGCATCATTTGCTGCAAACGATTGATAGTACGTCGATATGAGTATTTCACGGACATTGCTTCTTGGGCATATACAGGGGTATGTTCTAGAGTCGATTAAAAATTTCACAGACGTGGTGCGATCTTTTATGTACAAACGACATGAAATAGCGCACAGGGTATTATTTGTCTCTTATGCCTGTGTTTGTCGTTTCCTTGTGTCGTAAAGTTTCAAGACTGTGTACACTCATGTGCTGTGGCTCCGAATTTGTGGTGAAACAAGCATAAATCTTTGGGTTGTTGGCACCGTAGACTTTGGCTGCATTGCTGTGTTCGGAACAATGGTTTAGGACTTTGGCTGCATTGTTTGTAACGCTTTGTGTTCTCTGGAGCTGAACTTTAAGTGCGGACACTTCCTTTGTAAGCTTTTCATGAGTGTAGAGCTTTTGAACGCAATAGTATTAGCGTGATGTGCAGATTGCGCTTCGTAGATGGCATATGTCAAACGTACTGTGTCCTCCAGGGATGCCTGTGATTGAGTAGCTAGGATTTCTGGCGTTTTTATTAACTAACGAACCAACCAATTAGATTTAAATAATGTATCTGGCACGATGGTTCCACTCAGTTGTTGTAGGCCCATCAAGAATTGTGGAGGTTCTTTGTCGCCTAAAGTTTCGTGCTCAAACAGCTTTTTGGTTCGTTGTTCGTGTGATGAGCTTAGCCGACTAATTCATTCGGCTTTGATTTTTACGTATTTGTCGGTCTCGGGTGGTATAATTATGATGTTCCCGACGTTTTTTGCGAGTCTCGTTTATAGGTTGCAAATTATATTCGTGTATCTTGTAGCGTTTTCTATAATAGCATTGACTTCAAAACTGTGATCTACTTGGAATAAGCATAATCCTTGATCCACTGCAATTCTCTTGGATAATCACGTTGGGGTCAACAATGTTGTGTTCTGTTTGTCTATCACTTTGTTTATGCTTCGTAGCTACAGGGATAACATTTTTTTTGCAAGTTAAAATATTGTTATGAAATTAACATTAAAGGCATGGCACACTCAGGAAATATTTACGAGTCTTTGTGAGAAGTTAAATTGCATTCATTGTTTTTAATATTAGAACCGAAAGCACTTTAGTTTCTTATGTTACAGAACGAGTTTCTATGTTGAAGCTTTCCGACGGTCGTGTTATGTGAAGATATTCATGGTTGTAAGTAACCCTCGCGCGGGTTACGCCGAATGCAAGTGGCAGTTCGTGGAAGTCGTACGTCCATAAAGCAGACGGTCGTTGAGGTACGAGTGGTTTCCTGAGTTGGTAGAAATTGAAGCAAGATAGTGACGGAATCTTCCCAATCCTGGTGTGCTTGTTAGCATCACGTGATCTAGGAGGTGGTCTTGATGGCTTCGTAGATTGAACAGTCCAAGTTATGGCGGGATCCTGTTCCTAGCGTTGTGAGAGTTTACTTCGCTTTATCCCATTAGATTTAGTGGTCACAATGAAATAATCCAAAAGAAAAACCTTAGTGCACCAGGAGCTTGGTGACTTCCTTCTTGCACTATTTTTTGTTCCCTCCAAGAAGTTTGTCGCTTTCTTAAAAATAGAAAATTAAAGGAGTGATTTCTCTAACGTATAGAGTCCCTTTTATACTGCAGTTTCTTCGTTTTGAACGTTCGAACGGTTCTATTTTGTATTTCGAGAGGTATTTCACGAGTCCACTATTGATTGATGGGTGTTTTAAGTGTGCATGTTGTTTATCTGTATGCTGCGTGCTTATTGGTTAGTCAGAAGTAGCATGGTTAGTTGCATACTCCCACAATAGCAATATATCAAGATTAACAACGTCAAATGCTATTCGAAAATCTAGTAGTATCAAGGTAGTGTGATTAAATTATTATCTATACCTAAAATTAAATTTAATAATAAGTGAGTTTTTAACAATGCATCACTACGACTGCACTCATGTCGAAACCCTAATTATGCTTCCGGTAATACGTTATTTTACCATTTTCAACGGACCTGCACCTTGACGGCGTCCTAAAATACTAGAACAGGTAGAATGGCTTGCGCATTTCAATGAGCTAAAGAACCGAACTATAGGTTTAACCAAATTAGTGGGGTATTTAGTGAGGAACCAGACTAAGACAAGTCCCTGAAGGAGGGCAGCAGCTTTTTAGGTAGTTAGAGTGGCAGAGACCATAGGGGTCGTAAAAGAACATGAAAATTTAATAATTTCGGGGGATTTTAATGCAGTGGTAGGTGAGGATAGGGAAGGAGCGATAGTAGGTTTATTTGGTTTAGACACGAGAAATGACAGGGGAAATAGGCTGGTAGAATTTTGCGATAAGAACTTAACCATCACAAATACATTACTTCAATATCATGTTAGAAGAAGATACACGTGGCAGATGCCAGGAGATATTGAAAGATATCAAATAGATTACATTATTGTTAGACAACGGTTTAGAAACCAAGTAAAAGACTGTATAAGCTACCCGGAAGCAGATACAGACACTGACCACAACATCGCAATTATAATGGCCGCACTTAAATTTAAAAATCTGAAAAAGAGGAACAGAAAAAGGCACTTTGACTTTGAGAAGCTAAAAAATAAAGATATGCATGAAAGAATTGAAAAAAAGTCAAATAAATTGCTAAAAGATATTCAGAAAATATATGATACTAAAGAAGTAGAAACAGAATGGAATAACATTAAATCCAGCTTAGACATGGCGGCCAGAGATATTCTGAGGTATACACAAAAAGAAAACAAGAAACCATGGATAACAAAGGATATCTCGAATTTAATAGATCATCATCATCATCATATTGTTTTCGACCTTACTTAAGGTCGGTTTGACGCAGCTCTAACTTCTTTTCTAATCTGTGCTAATCTAAAAAGTTCTACATACCCTTCACAACCTAAATTTCTAATAATTTGACTAATATAGTTTGGTCTAGGTCTTCCTATATCCTTTTATCTTTTTCCTATCCACCTGACTTAACATAGATATTAGCAACATGATGGTTGTTAAAGAACTCTAACATGTTTACATGTTTACATGTTTACCATTTATAAGGAAATGAAATATAACCTTCAAAAAGGAAAAGTGTTAAAATATATGTTATGGTAAGGTTTAAGCAACGAAACGCTACCCACATGCCAGACCGCTACCTAGTTGTGAGTTATGTCATGGTGACGTTTAGTTAACTGATTTTTATTTTTTTTTGTTTTGTTTTCGAACTTACTTAAAGTCGGTTTGACGCAGCTCTAAATTCTTTTCTATTCTGAGCTAGTCTAAAAAGGTCTACATACCCTTCACAACCTACATCTCTAATAATTTGACTAATATAGCTTTGTCTAGGCCTTCCTACTCTATTTTTATTTGGTAGTCTATAATCTAAGACTTTACTAAATAGTCCCTCATGTCTTAACCGGTGCCCTATCATTCTATCTCTCCTGACCTTCAATTGTTTCCACATACAGGATCCTCACCTATCCTTCTATAAACTTCCTCGTTTGTTACTCTATCTGTCCAACTAATCTTTAACATTCTCCTATAACACCAAGTTTCAAAAGCTTCTATCTTTTTCTTATCTACTTCTTTAATTGTCCAAGCCTCACTACCGTATAGTAGAACGCTCCATACGTACGACTTTAAGAAACTTTTTCTATTATCTAAACTAATACTATTAACTATTAGTAAGTCTTTCTTTTTTAAAAACATTTTTCTAGCTTGAGCTATTCTAGCTACTATATCCCTTCTGCTACGTCCATCCTTTGTAATTATACTACCTAAATAGCAAAATTCATCTACCTCCTCTAACTCGGTATTACCTATTTTTAATTTTGCTTTAGAACTAGGCAGTAACTCACTTGTCATTATCTTTGTCTTTACTGAGTTAATTCTCATACTATAGTTACTCTGTAGTATCTCATCTAAAATATTTAAAAACTCTCCTAACTCTTTTCTAGACTCTGCTATAATGGCTATATCATCTGCAAAACGTAACATGTCTACTTTCTGTCCCTGTACACTAATACCTATCTGTTTTCTCTCTCTAGCTAAGTTTAAAGCTTCCTCAATATAAACATTAAAATCAAGGAGACAGTATACAACCCTGTCTAACACCATTTCTAATCTTAGCTTCCTTTTCTATTTCATCAAATCTAATTACTACGCTTTGGTTTTTATATAGACTGTAAATAATTTTTCTATCCCTATGAGAGATTCCTATTTTTTGCAAAACCCTGAACATAACAATCCAATTAACCCTATCAAATGCTTTTTCTAAATCTACAAACGCGAAATGAGTTATTTTATTTTTTGTAACCTTTTTCGATAATTACCCTAATCATTAGTATCGGTTCTCTAGTCCTCTGTCTTTACGAAAACCATATTGGTCTTCGCCTAAATAATTCTCAGTCAAAGCTTCTACTCTATTTTTAATTATTATTGCTAGTATTTTGGAAGCATGAGAAGTTAAACTAACTGTTTTAAAATTCTCACACCTATCAGCTCCTGACTTTTTGGGATTGGGATAATAATATTTTTTCGAAATCTATTGGAACCTCACCTGTGTCATATATTACATTTATTAGTTCATATAATCTGTCTAAAGTTTTCTGACTTGCATATTTTATTAATTCTGCGGAATATCGTCTATCCCTGGCGCTTTATTTAGTTTAAGATCCCTAACAGCTCTATCAAATTCCTCTCTTAATATTGAGAACCCTATTTCTACATCCTCTTCTTGGTCGTTCTCTAACTCATCCATATCGTCTCCTTATATAAATCTTCTAAATATCTTTTCCATCTATCAGCTACCTCAACTTTATTTATTAGAAGCTCATTATTCTCGTCTCTAATACCATTATATTTTTCCTATCTTCCCAAAAACTTTTTAACTGCTCTGTAAGCCCTGTCTGTCTTACCTACTCTCAAATCATCTTGTATTCCTTACAATTCTCTTCCATCCATTTATATCTAGCTTTTCTACACTCATGTACTATCTTATTTCTAACTGTATTATATTTTTGCTTATTTTCACTATCCACTTCTCTGAAAGGTTTAAGCTTTCTTCTATTCTCTATTAAATCTAATATCTCCTTTGTTACCCAGGGTTTTCTCGCTTCTATTTTTTTCTTACCTATAGTCTGTGTTGCTGTATCATGTACAGTCAGTTTTATTTCTTTCCATCTATTTTCTACGCTCCCTCTTACAGCTATCTCTTTGCTCTTATTATCTAATGCTTGTTTATATTCCTCTTTACCCTACTATCATTAAGCTTACCTAGATCCCATCCTCTCTTTTAACCTTTCTCAATTTTTAAATTTTAGTTTACACTTCATTTTAACTAAGTTATGATCGCTATCTATGTCAGCCCCTGGATAACTACGACAGTTTTTAACTTGGTTTCTAAATCTTTGTTTAACTAAAATATAATCTATTTGGTACCTAGCCCTATCACCTGGGGCTTTCCAGGTATATCTTCTCCTAACATGTTGTTCGAATAGGGTGTTTACAGTTACTAATCTATGTTTCTGGCAAAACTCAACTAATCTTTCTCCTCTATCATTTCGTCTGCCATACCCTAATTTTCCTACCATTTTTCCCTCACTACCTTCTCCCACTGACGCATTAAAATCGCCCATAACTATTAAATTCTCATCTCCTTTTACTTTTCTCACTATACTATTTATATCCTCGTATACCTTTTTTACTTCCTCATCCTCGTACTGAGTTGTTGGCATGTAAACCTGTACTAAAACAGTGTCTGTGGGTTTTGTACTCAATCTAACCATAATTATTCTATCACTAAATTGTAAGTACTCTTTAACTTTATGCTCTAATCTTTTACCTAACACTATTCCTACGCCTGCCTGTCCATTAGTTGAAGAAGTTGTAATTATTCTATAATTATCTTTCCAAAAGTCATTACTATCTGGCCATCTCACCTCACTAATACCTAAAATGTCCAGCTTTTCCTTTCTCATTTCGACTAATAAATTCGTTAACTTATCTACTCTGAGTATTGACCTTACATTCCAAGTCCCTATCACTAAATCGAACTGTTGCTTTATATTCTTACGATGACGAGCCCCAAGTACCCCCTCCCGGAGATCCGAATGAGGGAGTATTTTAATAGAAGAGAGACGAAAATACAAAAATAGATCAGACGAAGCAGTAAAACGGAGATACGAAGCCATAAAATGGGAAATTATTCGCAAATACAGGAAAGCTAAAGAACAATGGATTGATGAAAAGTGCAAAGAGGCACAAACTAAGATGGAAATAGGAAAGACAGACGAAGCATACAAATTAATTAGAATGAATTTTAGGGATATAAAACCATATGGCAAAAATGTAAGAGACCCGGGAGGAAACGTCATTATAGAAAATGTAGAGAAAGTAGCTAAATGGCAGAAATATATAGGAATTTATATTCAGGAGAGGAACTAACAGCATTAGAACAGGAATCAGACTTTGAAAATTATGACCTGGGGTATCCTATACTTAGAGATGAGTTTGAATTAGCATTAAAAAGCCTGAAAAATTATAAGGCGCCGGGTACAGATAAGGTGTAAGCAGAATCTCTAAAAGCCGCTGTACAAGCAGTAACAGAAAGTCTCTTCCGACTTGTAAGTTATCTTTATGAGAAAGGCAAGATACCCAAAGATTTCAAACGATTTCGAACAATAAGTTTGAGCCCACACGTTTCAAAAATATTAACTAGAATTGTACAAGGACGAATAGAAAAACGAGCTGAAGAAATACTAGGAGAAGATCAATTTGGGTTTAGGCGAAACAGGGGAACACGGAAAGCTTTTTTATTTTTGAGTGATAATGGAGAAAACAATAGAAAAAGAGGAAAGCGTATATATAGGGTACGTAGATCTGGAAAAAGCATTCGACAATGTAAAATAGAATAAAATATTCGAAATACCCAAAAGGTTTGAATGAGTCTTAGGGATAGACGGATAATACATTGCTTGTACAAAAAGAAAACAGCGGTAATAGAATTAGAGCAAGAAAGTAGAAAAGTAAATATTACGAAAGGGGTGAAACAGGGATGTGCCCTATCCCCATTAATTTGTAACTTGTACATTGAGGAGACAATGAATATTGTCAAATGCAGTAAGACATTTGGAATTAATATGCAGAGACGAAAGATTGATATGCTTAGATTTGCAGATGATATAGCGGTAATAGTATCTAACAAAGAAGAGTTAGAAGCTGCTCTTAATAAAATGGAAACAGTTCTGATGGAGGGATATGGTATGAAAATTAACAAAAATAAAACTAAAGTTCTAGTATGCAAAAGAGGGGAAAATAAATCAAAAACAAGAATACAAATAGGTAACGAGAACATACAAGAGGTTAAGGATCTCTGCTACTTAGGAAGTCAAATAACGCAAGATGGAAAAGCACAAAAGATATAAAACAAAGATTAGCTACATTTAACAAGAAAAAGCAACTAGTGTGCTAAAAGACCACATACATAGAAACAAGGAAAAGATTGCTTAAAACATATGTATGGAGCACAGCACTGTATGGCTGTGAAGCCTGGACAGTAGGAGAAGAAGACAAAAAAAGGTAGAAGCCTTTGAAATGTGGTGCTACAGACAAATGATGAAGATATCGTGGTCAGCCAAAGTTAAGAACAAAGAGGTACTAGAAATGGTTGGGGAGGAAAGAAATATGTGAAAAACAGTAAAAAATAGGAGAGATAGGATGATAGGCCACATACTAAACATGAGGGAATAGTGCGGAGTATATTAGAAGCAGAGATAGGAAAAAGAGAAATAGAGGTAGACCTAGGTTAGACTACAGCACACAGATGGTGAAAGATGTAGGCTGGAAGAATACCAGGGAAATGTGTAGGCTAGCTCAGAATAAAAATCAAAGGAGGTACGCTTACAGCAGCAGCGGCTACTTTATGGGTGCTGCAGAGCTGCAGAACCACCCATAACAAGCAACAAATAAATACATTTAGTAGTATAAAAGAGATCGCTAACCAACCACTAAAACTATTATGAATTCCTAAGTTGGTTGCCCATAACAGTCGGTCAATAATACAGTAAACATGCAACTCTAAACAAGGAAAATCCATAAAAACACTGTCTGACTACGTTGTGCTGCAGGTCTTATTTACGAGTTCGACTAAGTGTCGGAACATTTCGCGCAAATACGAGCATAGTAAGAAGCGGCCTCATTAAGTCATGCTCGGGCTGCATAAATTGCAGCGTCATTTGTTTGTTGCTTACGAATCGTTCAAGTTTTGTGTGCTTTCCGGTTCTTGTAGACAACGCGTCACGCATTTCATCTTTCGTATGTACTATTAAGTTTTAACTAGAAATGGTCTGTGTAGAGGACATGATACATCGTAATGATATTTTTTCTTAGGTAATGAGAGACGTTTTACTTTACTTTAATTATCATATTAACCCATCACCAGTTAGTTATTCACAGATTAAAAACTGAATAAACATTGCGTTTGAAATTTTAGTGTATAGGTAGTAAGTTTGTGTATTCGTCTAGTTATAATTAGGTTCACCAACAATAAACTTTTACACAGTTCCCTAAGAACGTTTGCTATATTAATCGTTTCTAAAATGGATGTTATTTTTAATTTAAGTGAAAAAAAGGTTCTTTCAGCTTACTTTTCAAGAACAATTAGCTATTAAAGATCAGGGTCGTCCTATACCAAAACTGAACATTGAAACTTGTGGTACAAGTCGTGGTAAAACCTATAAAAGACAGTTCAATACAGACATTTATCAAAGAAACAGTTGGATTTGTGGGTACAATCGAAAAAATGCATTATTTTGCTTTCCGTGCGTGTTGTTTTCGGATGATCGTGATGAAAAACTATGGTCGCAAACAGGTGTACGGGATTTGGTTCACTTAAGAGAAAAAATTAAAAAACATGAAAACTGTAAATCGCATGTTGGTAACGGAATGCGATTAGCTCTGTTTGGCAAAATAAATATACAGGCTCAACCTAATTCTGAGTACTGGATAAATATACAGAAATATAACGAAAAAGTAATTAGAAATAGATATATTTTATTTAAAATTATAAACTGTATAAAATTTTGTGGAGGATTTGAACTGCACGATCGTCGCCGCTCTAGTAGAAAGACTTACAATCGAACACCGAAGCGTCATGCACACATGCATCTTAGTTCTAATTGCTCAATATTGTAATTTAGGTAAATTAGTAAGAATATTTAATATTGGTAAGATATTATGCAGTCATCTTAGCCGCTTTAGAAGTGTGAAAAACCAAGCTGATAATATAACAAAACTTCTATGAATTTTTTTTATTTTAGTAATTTCAGAAACAGATTTTTATTATTATTATATGACAGATGCGCAGACTAGAATTAAAGTCTATTAGAGAGAGCGCATAGACAGTCTTAACAGTAACATTAAGTGTTTACATTTTACTGAAGCCATAACACCCGTTTTTAGCAGTGATGGCAGATGAAACGACAGATATATCAGCAAAGTTTCAAATGGTTACAGTTTTTTATTATGTCACAAAAGATGGCAATCCCGTTGAACGGTTTTGGAATTTTTTACTTCCAAAAAAACATGATGCAAATTCACTTTCTGAAACAAATCTAGATGTTTTAGAAACTGTAATAATATATAAATATAAAAATAACAATGTCAAACTTATTACACAGAGTTACGATGGGGCCGCAGTTATGAGCGGGAAACGTAACGGTGTTCAAGCTCAAATTAAGCAAAAATACAAAAATGCTCATTTTGTACATTGATACGCTCATCAACTAAATCTCGTAATGACAAAAACATGTTCCATAAATAGCCAAGTAAAACTTTTTTGGAAATTTGCAGGATATACCGGGAATTTTTAGCTTTTCACTTCAACGTGTAGCAGTACCTAATGAAATAGTTGGAAGGAGAATGCCTCGTTCTGTTCCTACTCGCTGGAATTTTATTATTCGTGTGGTTAATATAGTATACGAATACAGAGATGCATTAGTTGAATGTATGGAAAACTTTGAGGAAAGCACAAATATCCAAACGTGCAAGCAAGCTTCTGGAATTTTGCGAATTTTGATGGATCAAAATTTTTCTTTCTGTTTGACCTTCTTTCATTATGTTATGCTACACGTGGATTTACTGTACAACCAATTGTAAAAAAGAAATATGAATCCAACTGAAGCTCAAAGAGTTATAGGTGTGTTTGAACTCAATATTAATAATATACGTAATAATAAAATAGGAAGCGTCATTGAATAAGCATCAAAATTAGACACCGTTCCTGCAGAAGCTAAACGAAAACGGCTTAATAATAGTCAACGGGATCACCGTGTCGCCTGCATAGAAGTATGCGACATCATTGTTAATAATATAAAAGAACGTTTTTCTTTTACCGACCATTTAATAGCCGCTTAACAGAGCTGTCCGTATTATATTCCAATAGAGAATGTAGAGAAATTTGTGGTGCTGTGCCTTTTCTTAAATTTATAATTGCGAATAATTTGGACGAAACGATGACCGAAACAAAAAAGCTATTACAAATTCTTGTGACCACACCAATGACCACTGTTGAAGCCAAACGCAGCTTTTCTACTCTAAACAGTGTAAAAACTTTTTTAAGAAACTCGATGTGTGAAGATAGGTTAACGGCTCTTTCAATGCTATCAATTGAAAAAAATTCATAACTTATTTGCCGATTTTAATGAAAAAGAGATTGACCAATTTGCTACAAAGAAAGATAATCGTTTTCCACTCATATATAAGAAAACACAATAAAATATCTTTACATTAACGATGCAGCACTACCAAATACATTCGGTAGAAGCCGTCACTGGCTTACAGCCAGTCGCAAGATGGAAAAACTAATAACAATAATAATTACTGTACTTAAACATGGTGATTATTATAAACAACTACAGATATTGGTTTTGCAATACTCTCAACTAATGTTAATTGTGCGAAAGGATTTACTGGAAAACTATTAATACGGCAAATGTCTAAGTGTTGGGTGATCCTAAGCAGCCACAGGCTGCTTAACCCCTTCACATACCACTGAATTCCAGTGAAATAGGGCATATAATTAGAAGAGAATAGAAGGGAATCGAGTTGTATATATATGCTGTTGGGAGAATTGCAGGGAACTGTGTAGACCAGCTCAGAACATAAATAAGCTGAGGTACAAGTCCAACCAGTTTCAAGACGTAAAACCCAATGACGAAAAAATAAGTGCTCCTAAATCTGATTATTCTTATAAACAAGTACAGGTGTTGGTTGTGAAATATTTTCAACTAATGTTCATAGTGCGAAAGGATAAATTGAAAAACTATTAATTCGACAAAGGTTCAAGTGCTGGAGGAACTTGGCAACCAAAGGCTGCTTACCCCCTTCACATACAACTAAATATTGGAGAAGTAAGGTATATAACTGTAAAACCATAGGAGGTGACCGAACTGCATCAAAGAAGAAAGAACAGCAGCTATGTTCAAAGACAACGAACATAGATACAAGAAGAAAACTGTTCAAAACACAGTGTGGAGCGCAGTGCAGTACATCTATGAAATAGGGGCAATAGGAAAAGCAGACAGAAAGAGATAGAAACCTTCTGTAATGTTATGCTTCAGATGTATGAGGATGGTAGCATGGACAGACAAAGTTAATAACAAATAGGTTGTTGAAATAGTAGAGGAATAAAGATATCTGTGGAAAACGAAAAAAATAGAAGAAATAAAAAGACAGGATACGTTCTAAGGCATTTCGGGGGAATAGTATGGGATATATTACAAGCAGAGATAGGAAAAGATAGGTAGAGGCAGACCGATAGGGATGGACTAGGGCTCGGGATTTCGGGCTCGAATTCGGGCCGGGCCGTTGACTATTTTTTTCGGGCCGGTTCCGGGCCGGGCCTATCTTTTTTCGGGCCGGGCCGGGCCAAACGATTCGGGCCGGCCTGAATTTCTCGGGCCGAAAAACGCATGAGTAGATACTCCACTGTCCTTTCACTTCTATCTCACATTGAGTAAGTAAACGTTCTTAATTATATTTTCAGGTAGTGTCTTCATGAACCCATTAATAACACTGGACCACAAAATTTTAGTTTTTGTTTGTTACAAGAACTGTAACAGCTGAAGCTTACAGTATTTTTGGCGCTGATTTCAAATATGTTAGTGGGGGTTTTCATCGGGCATAGTTTTTTTGTAATTTCAATTTAAAGAAAACCTTTGTTATACACACATGTTATATTGGTACATTCCTAAAATCTGCTTCGCTTGGATTCTCTGGCGTCCTCTGCTGCAGGTATTTTGGTCTTAAGATTTCAGCAAAAGTCAGCTAGCATTCTGGGGCTCCACTTTCCTTGGTAACGTGTTTCCATGGTGAATATTTCCTGACGGAAGCGTTCACCATATTCGTCACTAACAGCTCTAAAATTGTTTGGAAAAAAGTCCAAATGTGAGTCTAAGAAATGGATCTTTAGTGACATGTTACAGCCAAGTGTTTTATAGCTCTCCAGAAGCTCGATTATCAGTTCTTTGTAGTTATTTGCCTTGTAATTTCTCAGGAAGTAATTAACAACATTTTTTAAAAATTTTTAAGTAGCAAGTTCACAGTCATTCAAACTGCCTTCGAATCCATTATCATTCATTAGGTTTCTTATTTCTGGACCAACAAATATACCTTCTTTTATTTTCGCATCACTCGAATTGGGGAACTGAAATCCACTTCCCTCCCGATCCATTGCTCTAACAAAATTTTTTATAAGACCTAGCTTAATGTGTAGTGGGGGAAGGTAAACTCTTTCAGGTTTTACTAATGCTGGTCTCCAACGTTCTTCTCTCTCCAACAGTCAATGTTTCTCTTTTTGGCCACTGTTTCTTAAGATAATAATTCTTTCTATCTCTGCTGTTCCACTCGCACAAAAAGCAACAAGATTGTGTATAACCAAATTGTAAATCAAGTAACAGTGCTATTACTTTAAGATCTCCCCAAACATGTCATGGATGTTGCTCGTTCATGTCTCCTTCATGTTAGCTGCATGAACCAAAGGGACCGACGGGTATTTATTCCCAAGATAAAGAAGAACCGCTTTTATACTACGTTTTGAAGAGTCTATAAAAAGACGCCATTCATCAGGATTGTGGGTAGGTCAAAAAGCTTCCAGTAAAGATTCCACATCATTGCAGTGAACTAAGTCCGCACACTGTGAGAAAAAACATTCGAAGTCACACTGCCTGTCACGGAAACCACTTATTTTTGTGTTGCGTTGTAAAAGATTCCATCCTTCCAGTCGTCATGCTAGTATTTCAGCTCGATTCTTGGATAAATGTAGATCACGAACGAGATCATTTAGTTCAGACTGATTTATTAAGTGCGGTTCAGTATTTGTATTTTCTAAAAAGTCTGGGTCTCTTCTTTCTTCATCATCCGATAAATCTGTACAACCTTCAACAAATTCGTCGTCTAATTTCCATGTTTTTGGTGCTACCGGAATTGAAAGCTGTGGACTGTGCGGCAATGGTCTTAAAGCAGAGGGAATATTAGGATATTTAACAGTGTGTCTAGTCTTAGCTGTTATCCCTGATTTCGTTAAACAAAAATAACAGTTTGTGGAGTGATCCTTAGGTTCTCTCCAAACCATCAGAACTGAAAATGCCATGTGACGGGATCCATTCAACCAACCAGTTAACAACGTTATACACGAATTACAACAACTATGAGGGGCCCGGGACTTATCCTGATCACCCAATTTACATCCAAAATATAATTCATACGATTTTGTTGTCAATGGAGTTATATTTCTCCTCTCAGACTTTAGTGTTACCTCACCACAAATATAGCAGAAACAGTCTGGGTGGTTAATGCCATTACGTGGCATTATTATTAAAAATTTCACTGTAATGCACTCACAAACACTTAACACAGATAATTTAAACAGTACAATACGGAAAATTAAATCACAAACTGATAGGAAAAGAATCGGTACCCGACGAATGAGCTGCAATACTTGAGAACTCACATTAGACTAAATGGAGATATTTGTTAGTTGCGTTTGTTTGATTTATTTCAATGTAGACTGCGTCATCTAAGTCGTAAAAACTGGACAAAACTAAACACGCATAAAGTACGCGCATTTCAGTGTAATTAATCACGCAGGACAAAATTGCTAGTTATGTAATTTGGATGAGTCATAGTAATGTGTCATTTGTAAATGATTTCATTAATGGGTTGAAATAATAAAATTATATTATTATTTATCCTGGACATTAAGAATAAAAATAAAATGTTTAGTTTGAATAGCAAGATACATATTGAAAAAAAAATCAACTTATTATTATTAAACAAGCATAGTTAGTGCCCTTGTTACGTTTGCGAGAAAATGTATAATAATGCCATTATCGAACTCATGCCATAAATAAAGGATAAAGTAAATAAAATTATATTGGTATATAAAAGGATCTACGTACTGATATATACCTTTTGGTAATCATTTTTTAAAAAACTTTTCAATCTTAAACAATTACTTCATTTTACTTCTGTTCTATCACATAATATGTATTTCTAAAGAATAAAGTATCCTCTACATACCACAATTTTAAAATCTAACTTCTTTTAGCAAACATTCGGTATATTATTTGACTTTCAGGTTCCTTAAGTTCTAATAACATTAGGTACCAGTTTTCAATCGCTTGAGACATTAACTGATGAAGTTTGGTGCCGTTTGTACTACGAACTATAAACAATTTATTTAATTTTTAGCATTCAGTAATTCACCAAAAGTGTTAAATCTTAAACTTTGGCACGATTTGACAGTCGGTTAAATAAAAATTTAAAACAACAGAACAAAGACAGTCAATTTATAGATCAAAGTTCAATTCCAAAAGTTTCAGTTTCTTAAAGTAAAAAAAGCTATTAAAATCCGTCTGTAGAAATTTCATAAACATTGAAAAATGCTAAACATTTTGTACTTTTGTTACACATTTCTAGGATTTTTCAAAGAATCAAAAATCAAATCATATACTACGGTGTTCCACAAGTATCTTGATTGTAACTCAAAATCATTATACTCTTAAATCAAACATACGAGTGCTAGTTACTTGTTGAACACAACTGAAAAACATCTTCTTCTCATTCACTGAATGAAAGTCGGGCCGGCCCGAAATTTCCGGCCGGCCCGGCCGGGCCCGCCGGGCCGGGCCGTCAGTTTTCATTTCGAGTCGGACCTCGGGCAGGGCCGGTCACTTTTCTGCATCGGGCCGGGCCGGACTTATTAAAAGCCCGGCCCGAGTCCATCCCTACAGACCGAGATTAGACTTTCGCACACAAATAGTGATAGATGCATACTGTGCAAATTTCAGGAAAATGTGTAGGTTGGTTCAGACTAGGAAACAATGAGGGTACGCGTCCAACCAGTTCTAGAACTGAAGACTTAATCATAAATATGAAATCAGTGTGGACTTGATTTCGAGTGGTTCTTTTAAGGTGAGTTACTTGATAGTCTCTACATCATCGTCATCATTAGGTCTTCAATCCTAGAACTATTTGATCGTGTACTTCCATTGTTTCCTATTATGAGTTAGCTTACACATTTCCCTGAATGTGCCACATTCCATATTTTTCACTATCTGCGTGCAATAGTCTATACTAAGTCTACATCTACATCTCTTTACTCCTTCTCTGCTTCTAATATATGCTATACTATTCCCTCATACCAAAGTGTATGTCATAACATCTTCATCTTCATCATTAGGTTTTCAGTCGTAGAACTGATTATATGCGTACCTCTATTGCTACCTATTCTGAGCTAACCTATGAAATTCCCATAGCCTACATCTTTCACTATCCGTATGCAATAATCTAATCTAGGTCTACGTCTTCGTCTACTTCTCTTTTTCCTATCTCTGCTTGTAATATATCCCGCATAAGAGAAATAATTGTGTAGTGCTAGTTTGAGGCCTATCTTGAAGATGTGATACTAGTTTTAATTTATTTCTGCTACAAATATAACTAACAATTGTTTTTGCTTAGGCAAATTGTATTGTTGATTTTATTTAAAGTTTAAATTGCGTTTTCCGCGTAGAACGTTGTTTCTGTGTTACCTTGGACTTTTAATGTTGAAAATACAAACCTAAAAAGCTCGTTTTCGTATAGGTAAGATTATTTAGAAATAGGTACCTATTCAAAAAGAAGATACTGTGCTACTGACCACTAAACATAAACCCATGAAAAATCAATAATTGTTTCATACCGGAGTATGGGCTTGTGCACATGATTTTTGGACGGTCAGAAAAGCTGAGAAAACATCCAATCAAATAAATTTAACATAATTTGTCGCCAGTTAAAAGGAAAAGCTAAACAAATTAAAATGTATTTAGTAAAGCTTTTCTCTACTGCACGCTCCACGTTGGTTGCCAGTGAAATGTAGTTAATATATTTTTTTTTCTCTAATTGGTCACAAGGCTAGCCTCACGCATGGGCGCCAGTGAAACATAATTTTTTCTTTCTTTAATTTAATTATGGGGTGAGTCAATTAGTGAACAAAACCTCGGTGGACCCACGAGCTTTACTATATTCGCGGCTTAGTCTGGGAATTACCACAAGGGTGAGCAATGAGTTTGGGCGTGGATATAGGGTGGGCTTAACCACAAACGAGAACAAAAAAAACGTAAATGGACGCCACTGCATCTATATAGACAATAAACAAAACTAAAGTATCCTACAGGAAGACGCAGAAACCTATAGGATATAATGATTACCAAAAAAACATACAAATTACAATAAGCAATATCTCTGGAGACCTCTCGGACCTCTGCTCTAGCTTCTGCGATGTCGGACCTGCAAGAAAATGTCACACAAAAAAATAATATATAAGACACTGTTTGTGCCTTACAACAACAAAATGTTTCGACCTTTATAGATCGATTGGCCTGAATTCAAAATCTCAATAACACCTTACCTATGAAAAAATACTCTACTGGACATTACTTATTCCGTTTCTATTACCTGGTACTGTATCAACTGTTTTCTACATTCAAAATTTTGCTGATCTAATATGGACAAAGTTAATCTCAATTAGTGAAATAAAAAGACGAAAGTATTAATTCAAAATATAATTTAAATGGTATTCTCTTTTGTTGCAAAAATTATTTACAACAAAAATTAATAATCAATATATAATAAGTTCAAAAATTTCTTAGTGTGTTTCTCTATAATCGAAATAATCAACATAAAGTAAGTTTCAAAAATCTCTGAATTTGCTTCTCTACATAGAGAGGTCTTAGCATTTATAAATTATTTAATACAGTCTGGGTTCTTAAACATCCATAAAACAGATCTGTTCTGGCTTACAAGATTTTTATCTAAAGAACTTGTTACATAAACAGTTCATATGGCTTAAGCATGAAATTAATAAAAGTCAGTTCAACATATGTTAAAAACAGCTTAGGTATTCTACTAATCACAACATATTGCAAGAAACATCTTTCAATCAAAGGTGAATTTCATACATATTTTTAACAATTAACATGTGCATCATATTCGTGCTCTGAATAACAACTTTTAAATTATCTAAAGGTTCAAAATTTCTCTTATAAAAAATTTAGTTCTGAACGAAAGGTATTTGACCTATCAAATATCCAGGGAATAATTTTCAAACTGATTTTTACGTGAGATTTGAACATAATTACATCTTGCAAATAAACTTGAAATTTACGTTCTTTAACAAAAGTTTCTTGTGATTTAGTAAATGTTAAATCAAAACTTTAACCGTAACTCGTACACAAAATTAATTTTCAATAAACAGTTTCATAAGTACCTGGTTGCTTTTGTTTTAATTGTACAACGGCTATGCTGGCGAACGTAATAGATGAACTAAGACACATAGCATTCCATCCTCTTGAAATACAGAAAGATACAAAACATGCCTGTATTAGTTACAATCCTTCGGACAGCCCCAAATCAAACAATTTCACCATACACGACCAGATTTTAATTCCATAGCCAAGCGTGTTACTTAAATGTGCACTAATGGATTTCCTCACCACGTGTCGTAACTGTTGCTCTAGGTTGACTGGGCAGCTTTCACGAGAGCTCCTTCGTGAAGCCTCCACGCGACAACCAAAAGCCCTACCATCATCCTCCCAGAGCTACTCTTAGCTCCGACTTACAAACAAAATTTCTCATCTTCAAAAATGAAGTCTACGTACACGTAGTTGCTTGCAAGATGGATGTCCTCCTGCTTTGCCAACAACCTTAGCTATCGCGTCACTTTTCGCGCAGGCGTTAAGTTTAACAATTGTTCTAGTGGACATCAGAACGCCTGTAAGTTATGTAACTCAAGTTACGTTCAAGGTATCCACGATATCGAAAGTATAGGAGTCCCCATTAAATACTCTTTATAGGTGAAAAATAATGTAAACGGAAAGGGGTGTTCTTCCTTATAGAACATTAAATTATTCAACGATTTCACGCTTAATGACAATCCCGTAAAGTAACAACAGCTAGTATTATTTTTCTTTACAGATATTTAACGTAACAAAAAATTTGTTACAAAATAAAGATTAAGTACAAAAAGTCTTAAAAAAATAGCAAACATAAAAAAGGTTTCAAATTTATAAATAAAAGAAAAAGTAACCAAATGTAGAATATGTTTAAAAGGCAGTTACATAACTAGAGATTCGATTGAAAACATAAAAAAGTAAGACATATATAAGAGAAAAGGGATAAGTGTTGATTGATCGATGAGCTGTGAAATTATACGTAATAGCTAAAAAATAGACGCACAAGCAAACTGGAGTATCAATTTGTCTTAAAATAAAACACTGTAGACCTGTTCAACACAAAGAACGTGAAATTATTTCAAAAATGACTGATGGTTTATCGATAATAAACGTTACTCAAAGCAGGAGTAAAATCGATCTTTCACTGAATTCACTAACAAAGTTAAGAAGCAAAGTTGGATGAGGAGTATCAAGTGTAACCTGTTCTTTAATTCTCAATCAGCATAAAACACATATTAATAAAGAAAATACACAAAACTTTAAAAGAAGCAGAACGAAAAATATATTGCCTTATTCAACTCCTACCCAAAGTTAGACATTGTACATGGAACTATAGGGACCAACAAATTTCCAATTAAAAAACACCACTACATATTTTACAAAGTAGTACTTTGTGCGTCTTTTTTAACTGTCTAAATTTAACGATTTAATGATGGGATATTATTTGAAAAGTTCTCATCAAAAATGTTTAAAGGCTAAAACTAAAATAAAAATAGAAATGGTTACAATAATTTCCATCACCAAACTGCGGAAATCGAAAACCTTGCACTGCTCTGATAAATGCGAAACTGGATTTAAGGTAGAACATGTAGAAAGATTGAAAAATGATGACGACGTACATCTACAAATTATTTCTTTCCTGGGAATTTGCTTCCGAGCTTGTGACTTATGAGCTTCGCAATATGACCACTAGCAGATATGTTGGTACAAGTGAAATTTTCAGTATATAAAAAATAACTCCCTTAATGTTTATTTTTCTTGTCTTATCCTTATTGTGCCCACAGGGGATTTAGCGAAACGACGCTGAAACAGAATCGCGAAAAATTCAATATTTCGCCCTTATTCATTCTAAATACAGCATTGTCATGAAGACTAAAAGTATTTTAAGGTGTATTCTTAAGATTTATATTTTTTGTGCCAACAAAGCAGATTTATTTCAGCAGGCTTATCTTGAACTTTTGTATTCTCTGAATGTACGTAATCGGATAAACGTTTTCGATACAAATGATTTTGCTTTATCAATGCATCTACTCTTAACCCTCGCGTGTAAGTGTGAATAACTTTGTATTTAATTCCATATTAGAATGAAAATAATAAAGATTTAGTTACGCGTTTGCTTAGTCTGTGCTCCTTCCCAAATATTTATTTATTAAATATCTAAAAAATGCATTTCGGTTGGCACGTACAAAATTAGTTCCGCAAGCGCTAAAAATTTATGAACAACGTTTTCGACAGGTTATAGAACGTCGCAAGAGAGCAACAAAAGAATTCGTTAAAGGATCTGAATCAGGCTCACTACAACTTGCCTTACTAGCAAAACAAACAAAAATGCAAATACAAATCTTAAGAAATTGGTTCTTTCTAAGACAGTTAACTCTGATGGAAGGAGGACCAGCGAAATCTACTCCAATACTGAAAGGTTTAGTTTCATTGATTCGTACCGCAAGTAAATCACCTGTGGGTGACACTTCCGAAACTAGTTTGGTACGAAAGCATTAATTGCACTGTGATAAATAATCTTGAATTAAGGGCTTGATAGAATTATTCCAAAAATGCTGCCAAAGGAGATAAGCTGTTGTATTAACGCCAGGATGAAAATATTTTTCATGGGTAAAATGAGCAATGAACGCCTGCCTTGCCTATGCTTGCGCGGCAGCAAGGCCAAAAAGTTTATGAAATATGAAAGGGATTAATGTTTCAAGCATCCACCTATCCCTAAAATAATTTATTTACGAATTAATAAATAGAAAAAGCTTTTAAAAGGCCTTTGGTAATTTAACATTGACCTTGACCGAGTAGATTTCTGTAGAAAATGTGTCAGCTTGGTAGCGTCTAACAATTACAATTAGGGCATTGTGTAGGTGAGAATCTGCTAGTGGTCCGATATGACCCTGCGCTTTAGGTTTTAGAAATTGATAACATAACTTAAAATTCCTTGAATTTTGTCAAAAAAAAACGAGTTAATAAAATACCGAATATGTTACATTCTGTTGGACAACAAAGAATAATACTTTTTTTTCTAAAGTTACCTCCGCTGCGAAGGCAGAAACCGATGGCTTAGACGGCCGTGGTTCACCGTAATACCGGAGCCAATGAGGTCCAGTCCACCAAAGCGAACACGAGAGATCCGCGTTCGGCAATAATCCTCTAGAATCACGATCTGCCGGATTGTCTAAGGAAGTGGCATAAACCCATAATCTAAATGCAGTAATTTTATTAATGTGACCAATACGGTTTGCCACCCACGCAAAAGGGATAAGAACATATCCAGGTGAGAGTGACAGTTGATTACTAATATTTTGATAGACCCAGAAATAAAATCGAAAGAATTAGACTGACAAAAATCTGTTAAAATATCTTACCATATGGAAGCGGAATTTGAACTTCACTTGCTAGACTCAAACCTAGCAGATTTCAGAAATTTATTGCGAATAGTGAGTACAGCTGAAACTGATTCAGCGCAAAATCATACATTTGATTGTATAGCTGCTAACGGAAACCTGTCACCTTCGTTAACCGCTATTTGAAGGATTTTTATCGTTTAATAGGGTGATAATTTGACACATGTATCTAACTGAAATGTTTGAATTTGCTTCTTAGGTCAGAAACGCCATGAAGTTAATTGATTCCTGCGATGTTCCTTGGTAATCAATATTTGAGGATTCATTTGACATATTATGCCACAAAAAAAAACAAAAAGATGAATTCCAAATTTTATTCAAATCGCCGAATTGTCGTTCTGGAGAATGGGTCCAGCAATTTGAGTGTCGTAGAGTGAAATATCATATACGCCTTAGCTGAGTCGTCAAAAACTCGTTTTTGAGTTGGACGATTTTATTAGCAGTCGGCCATTTAAATCCTCTTATGGGGAGATACTGACTCATCGCCCACCCGTACAATTTATTTGCGTCAAGGTAAGATAAGTATCTTGACGGGGCGGTAAAATTGTAGTGATCCATATACTTGTTATTGGTGCGAACATATCTACCACTACACTGGGTCAGTCCACCTCTGATTCCAGCCTTCACGAAATGATGCATGTCGACATCGATCAGTAGCTCCAGTTTGACGCCGGTGTGTTTAAGCATGGCGTCCCGGCTTATCTTGAGGCTGTTAGGTATTGACACGAGTCCAGGTTATATGTCGTGATGCAAACATTTCTGAAGTTTTCAAAGGTATCTGCCAACAACAGTACATCCATCTTCAGATACAAGTCGCTGTTTTCCCCAAGGGTTTGAAAATTGAAGATCTGGTACACGTTCTGTGCGTGCGCGTACTCTACGAACTAAATACCGCTGAACGTTAATTTGTTTGGGAAACAGTTTTTGGAAGCAAATTCCCTTCGTCCAAAATTGAAGTATCAGTTACATAGAGAACACGCCTTTCTGGGTAACCAGTTTAATTTCTCATTCTCGGGGAAACATGATGCAACTCAATAAACAGCTGCAAGTTCTTAGTCAATGTATCCAAACTGAATACCATAAACCGCAATCGGTCTATGAAACGCAGCTGGATACATAAATTATCTTTTGCTTCATTGCTCTCATCCTCTTCAGGCTCGTCATTGTACAGTCTCGCATACCTGGTGAAAGAACTAAACCTCTCCTTGTTATTAGGGATCACGGTGACTCTCTCCCTATCACAACCCAACTCCTTGACGATAAAATGAGTCGTAACCGCTTAAATTGTGGAACACAACTGGGATGAAACTGGGAATCCGGTACTCTATATTACATTTGCTGTGAGTTGCAAAGCGGAATTTTCTTGTCAGATGATCATGATCTCTTACTCTATCTTCACCCAGAGGTTTATGGCAAATACCGCAATCGTCGGATATATGGAACAGTAATTCGTCTAGAGGCTCCATAGGCGCATTAGTCCTAAGCATTTCATCCAATCGTCGGGTCTCCTCCTTCATTTTGCGCATTGCAATTTGTGCAGCATCTAGACCTCTGTACAAATCAAACTTGCTCAAGGAATCGTCGTAACTGCAATTAATGTAATATGCGAAACTGTACGGTTCGTGCATCTGCATACTGCTGGTGAAGAATGTGGTGTCATCAGGTATTGTTGAGCTGATTGGTTTTAGAATAGATTCAATGTCTGCATACATCACAAACGGTATACGCATTTGCTTACGTATATTTGTAAATTCGAGGAAGTTATTGAAAGCGTTGGGCATGTTGATGACAACATTATTGCAATCATGTTCTGCATGTTTTGCCACCGCTTCTTTCGTTGAAAAATATATCAAACAACCATCGCAGATCCATTTGTGCAAGCAATTTTTGGAGAGTTGTTTTCCAACCAACCGGCTCAGATGCTTGCTACAGCAGTTGTGCGTTTTCTCACCCCCTCCTGCACGAACAAGAGATTGACGTGACGATTCCTCTTGTGTTGGGCGAAATGTAACGGTCCCACGATGGATTTACCTTCCACCCAGAAAACGTTGATGCTAATATCGTTTATCTTCTCAAACTTGGGGATATCGGCGATCTTAATAGGGAGCTCGATACCCACCAAGTTGATAGCAGTGTCATAGTGAAAGTATCCTGATACCTACCTGTACAGGATGTTGGTCAACGGGATGCAGCGCTGCCACTATGGACCATGCAAAGCAAGCAGAGTCTTAGTTCTGCACATTAACTACCACCTTCTTGTCCTTTACCCATTTTGGTAGGTTTATGTAGCAGAAAACTAGCAGAGGAGTATACTTGTTGATGTTGATGAAGTGTAACGCCTTTTTGAAGGTTCGACCTAAAATTAAATAAAATACCTGCAACGCATTTTATTCTAAAGACTTACCAGACTCCTTCTGCTAAAACTAGTCAGGTTTCGCAACCATCGCCTTTATGAAAGAATTGTAGATGACATTGTAACGTGCATTTTTTATAGTTTAACATTTTATGCTATTTCCCAATTAACAAATACCTTTCTGTAAATACGATTTCTATATTTTATATTTATTAACTCCTTAGGCGAGTGCATCGTATTATAATGAGTAGATTGCATCGTCCTTGTCTTGCCGTTGATATAAATTTTGTAGCTTATGTGAATATACAAGTCTAGATAAGAGACGATAAGCGGTTGTAACAACGAGTTGAATAAACAGATTAGCAGTCGTGGTTTTGTTCTTGGTTCCTATATATTAATCACGTTGAAAATACTGTTTTTGTTTGCTTTGTTCCTATAAATTACTGAGTTGTATATTAACGGCGAAGTGTAGTTCTGATTCCATAGAAGGAAGTATGCTTATATAGGCTAACGTGCGGTTTTAAGGTCGTTGACTGTCGGACTTATTGTTTACGCGTGCCTTACTCATGGTGTTTTTAGTTGATTTTCTGTTGGAAATAAAACTTGTTAAACTCGACCGCACGTGCGTTTTACGGAACATTGTCTTAGTGATACGCGTTGCTTTACTAATTGTGTTTTTTTAGTTGATTTGTCTTTTTATATTTGAACTGTGTGTGCGATCTAGTTTTCGTGGTCCTTTTGTTATCAGAGTAGTGCATACTTTGGATTATCCAAATACAGTTTTAAGCTTGAGTGCTTCAAAAACAAATGATGATACAGTTGTAGCAGGTTTAGTAGAAAAAGGTTGCTTCTTATAAACAGGTATCTCATTCACTGGTAAAGACAGTTAATACTGTAGTTTCTGAATTTTCTAACCCCAACGAATCTAAAATAGATAGTTGTTTGCGCGAATTTTTGTTATTCAAAAGCATTAGATTTTTCTTTGTTACCATAGGTAGCAAATAAAACACCTCGCGTTACTGTTAGTTTAATGCATTACATCGTGCCTTGCAAGCGTGATTCTAAATTCTTATTACCATTTTGTACGATTTGTGTTACAAAATATTTCGAAATTATTGTCTCAGGAAATAGAGTTAACAAGAATTTATCAATGCTACATAGTTCCATCAGCATGATAATGTCTGCTGCTAACGCCAGTGAAATACATAGGTGTGATTAGTGTAAAGTGTAAGAAATTCCATCAACACCCTCACAGCCAAGGGTGAAGTGCTTCGTTGGTGCAGGACATCGTGAATCTCACACTTCCGTTGCAAGGAAGCGTTGCTGAAGGACTTTTGTAAGTTGAACTATTTCCTACTTGTCATTACTTTAAATATCTATCCGTTGCTTTACCATATCTTTGTCGTTCTGATACCTTTTACAAAAGACTTGCATGATATTTTAAAATTTAAGAAAAAAAAAGAAACAAAGAAAGAAAGATCAATCCTACTGAATTACTCATATTTATTGTGTCTTACCTATTTATGTTTTTTTTTAACATTTTGTCTGATTTATGTTTAATTGGTGTGTGAGGAAACGTTTCTGCTACTCCCCAATATTACCTCACTTTGTACTAAAAATTTTTTTGTATTGCTTTTACCGTTGTTACATTATATAGATTATCCAAACAGTTTTTATTTACATTCTACAAAGTACTGAATAATTTAGACTTATAATTGCTGCTATGCTTTTTCCTTTTTTTTCAGGTTTGCTTGACTATTTTTCTTGCAGGTTTTATCACTAACTCCTTACAGCCGCGTACATTGTATGTTGGTCTGCTTTCTACAACCCCCCCTACTCTCCGATTGAGCCCGGTCATTGCTTTGATTTTCTTTATGTTACGCACGAATTACGTAACGTAACATTTTTGGCGCCTAACGTGGCGGCCCCTAATAACTTAATAACATCTAAGTAACACCTGGTGACGAGGCAAGATAGGCGGTATTGAACGATCACATACATATCGAGTCCAGAAAGAATACGGCGAAGCCTTGAAAATCCACGTCGACGATATAACACGTGTTACACAGAACCCGGCACCGCTCACCATCAACCAGGTCAGAACGTTGTCTTCAGCGGGGGGGGATTACCAATCAGCACCTCCCAAAAGCCAACGGCGTTCTGACCAGCGACGCTCACGTAAAATCTAATTACGTAAATCTGCAACCAATGGCAACGCGAGCCGCGCTTTCCAACCACAAAGATAAAAAAAGCGCAAATTCAACCATCGTGGTACTCGTCGATCCTCACCCAAGTAGCACACTTCAACAACACACCGTTGGTCGATATTCATCGTAACATTACACCCTGCAGGTGGATAGCGATCCCAGCAAATACACCCTCCGGTAATCTTATATTCCGGGCACACTAATCCTCAAGTACAGACTAGTATAAAGTATTGGACCAGTATTTTCCATAGGAAAATCCTCTGCTGTTGCTTTTAGGAAGCACCGCCGTAACGAACGACGCTTCCAAAAGAAGATACTACCTCTGCTGCCGCCGCCCGCTGCACAAGCACCGCTATCATCAGTGGACACCACTCGCTAGTGGCTGAGAACCATTGACCTCTCCGACTGTATCTTCTACGACAACACCCGGCTCGATGACGTCCGGCCGATCGATCCTCGACGCCCCTTCGTCTACAAGGCCTGTATCCGAGAATTCGAAGAGATGTACGAAGCCCTAGATATTCCGAGACCGCCGCTGAAAGGCCGTCTTTCCGTCGACTTCAGGGACGGAGAACAAAGCCATCACGTCCGCGAGTGTTTCAGTTAGTTTTAAGTTGAACAATAGTGTAAATAAGGACTTATGTGTATTATGAGTTATAGTGGACAGTACATTTGTTAGGTTTAAGTTGTTTGTGTTTGTATGATTTTTGTTGTTGTTTTTAGCAGTTAATGAAAGCCCCATACAAGCTGCTTTCTAAATACTGTACTTGTAAATATTTACCTGTAATTAATGTCATTTAAGTTATTGGTATATAAAAGGAACAAATTAATATAATTAAAGTTTTAGTATACAGAAATGTGAAAACAATTAATCTGAAAAGAAAACGAACAAAAATATGTCAGTACTACAATTACAATTCATCTCGCCGTGCAGTATCATCATCTTCAGTCTCTTCTTCAACTGGCTCTTCTGCTGCACCATCCTCAACACCACCTGACTCTACAAACTTAGATAACCCTTCAAAAGTCCTAGGACCATTGTAATCAATAACTTTGTTGTCTTCTTTCTTGTATAGTTTAATTGTAGGGAAGCTTGTAATACGAGTATGTTCGAGTTCATTTGCTGTGGAATCAATTTTAGCAATAACAACATCAACATTACTTTCAAAATGCTCTGCAACTTTTTCATAAATAGGGACCAACTGTTTACAATGACCACACCATGGAGCATAATTTATCTAATACAACTTCATCGAAATTGCTTGCAACAAGAACACGCACGGGTTGTTTATTCCAATCTTCAGGAAGTTCTTGACTTAATAAATGTTGTTTAAGCTCACCTTTTAAGAACTTATCTACAAATGTAGTTATGCTTTCAGCAACAAGTTCGGACGATTCAGGTTTGAATTTTGACATTTCTTCCTCAAGTTTAATAATACGTGCAGTGGGAGCCTCTTCTTTTTTAATTCCAAAGAATTCTAAAATTCGCTGGTGGTCTTCCTCCTCTACATCGATTGTAACAAACAAAATTTTAGATTTGTAAGGTTTGGCGACAGAACGAGCAGCAGATACAATAGCACTGGTTTTGTCATCACTTTTAGATACAAAGATGAGTAAATGGCTCTTAATTTCACCTCCAAAGATTTTAGGTGCCGTTTCATGATTGAATTCTACGAGGTTTGGTAGCGACTCTGATGTAACAAAACTTTTGATGTTCTGTTCAGTATGTTCACCTTCAAAAATAGATTTTCCTTCGTCGAACTGTTTAGATAAGACAATAGAACCACATGTAGCTTCATATTCCTTGTAAATTGCTTCGTCAGAAGTGATTCCGAACTGATAATCATCGACAGCATTAGCAACAGATAAATAAGCTTTAGCTTTATCTGAAGTTTGATCTGAGAAGAAACCAACAACTGCAACTTTATTTTCTTCAATAAATTGTTTAACTTCTTCGACTGTCTTAAGCTCTTTAGCTGCAGGACCAGTTTTCTTTTCAAGCCAAGCTACTATTTGGGCAGCATCACGTCCTCCTGAATAATCAATAGGCTGTCCATTTCTAAAGAATTTAAGGGTAGGATAACCTTTGACATCATATTCCTTAGCAAGATCTTCCTCTTCGGTAGCATCAATTTTACCAAGCTTTATCTTTGACTCTTTGTCTGCTAATTCTTTTGCAGCTTTGGAATATTCTGGTGCAACGGCTTTACAATGTCCACACCATGGTGCATCGTCATAGCAAGCAGAATTTTTAAAATTTGATCTATATCAACCAAAATTCTTCACGAGTATGGTATATTTTTGGTGCAAGTTATCTCGAATTGACTGTAAATCCATGGGTCGTTGGATAATATTTTGATAGTGTTCGACTAAATTCGCATTAACAGGAAATAAGAATGGTTGTACATCTGGCATATCATGAAGTTCATTTAAGATTTCTTCAAGAATACTAGATAGTATAACAATTGGATCGGTTGTTCGTCTATTGGCAGGTTTATTATGTTTTGTCAGATAATCGCAATGTAGTTCAGAATTAGACCGATACAGGTTTCTTGCATGCATTGTATCTCTAGGAACTTTCGAAACTAAGGTACTTCGTTTCATTTCTTCAGAATGCATTTCGTAGAATAGAACATATGCTTCTGCTTTTATAAGTGTTTTAGAGGATATACTGCACACCTTGGAATCGTTATATTCATGCCATACAAATGAGTACGGGTGTCGACAGAATGCGATGTAATGGCCTTTCAAAGTAGTCCCACTGTGTTTCGATATTGCATACAGGTTATAATGACAATTTCCAAGATTTGTTTCTGCAGCGTAGTGTCGCATATCTAGACCTTCTAATGGAAAATCTATAGGCGTAGTTAGCTTTCTTTGATATGTACCTGTAGGTGAAAACCGTTTTAAGTGTATCACCAATATTTTAGGAAACCTCTGTATGGACAGTGATTTGATGCATTTTCTCCTTTCTTTGCACTTAAAACATACCGGTTTTTCGTCGTCATCCAATGTTTCAGGCCTAGTAAAATTAGCTAGACAAAGCTGTAACGTTAAGCAGCCAGTGTGCTTAGGTATAGCTAGTGATAGATCCCAAAAGACTTCGAAAGTTACAGAAGAATGATTACAGTGTGTGCAACGTATTTTTGATTTTAACTGTCCAGCGAAAATATCAACAATTTTGGAATTGTTACTTCATAAATATTGCTGCCAGGATTCATTACCTTTGTCAGAGTCACTTAATGGTTCATTTAATTCTGACAATATAGGAATTTGATTGGAGGTAACCTGATTAACGTCTTCATGAATACCATCTAGCAAGTACCGCATAAACTCTTGTGCGTCTTGTTGATAGAAGCCCATAAAACTAGGTGCAAATCGATGAAAGAGTGATTTCAAGTTATTAGTATTTATCACTTTGTCGAAAGTATCTTCAGACCACAGATCTTTTATTACTTGTGCAAAAGATTTAATTAAAGCTCCTTTCATGGTTGAAGTGCTAGTATTGATATGCTTCGAAAACGCATTATGTATAATATAATCAAGTAATAATTTTGTATTTGAGAGGCAGTGAACTATACAGTTTATAAAGCAAGTATTGCCAATATTTTCCAATCCTTTTTTGCCTAAATTTGTAATTGTATTTGAAAAATCATTTAAGTTCTTAAAGTAAGGATCGAGTTGTGATGCATTAATTGTATGTTGGAGATGAGTAGATGTATTTGAAGAATGGCTCAATCTGTTAGAGCAATTAGGGTTTTTTGAAATTTCTTTTATTGTAAAAGCGATCAGTGTTTTATTTTCTTCCATGTCAACATTATTTAGCTGTTTCTTAAAGACAGTGCAAGCTGATCGAATGTTTTGGTTTTCTAAACTGTAACATTTTGAAGGCAGGTCAAAAATTTCACTTAAATCTTTGGAAGGTGGAATGGTTCCTAATATGGATGCAGCATTACCTCTTTGAATAGCTATGCCAATTCTTTGTAATAAAAATGAAGTGGCTCTTTGATCAAAGGTATTATAATAGATTCGTCTACCAATTTCCTTTATGAATTCCAATCCTTGACTACCTAGAACTCCTAAGGTTTTAATTGAAACTGGGTAAAAGATATAAAGGTCTGATAAAGAGGAACATTTTTTGTTTTTTATTCTTTCGCCAGCTTTTGCTGCTGCTCCAGTTTTGTTGGAACAAGCAGTAACATGAGAACTAGCGAGAGTGTTGGTACATGTAAAATCCCACATTACTGCTTTACCGTATTTCCCAGGAATTAAACTAATGCCGTCAGGTCTTTTACCGTCTTCTCTGAATAAATATGTAGGTTCCAGAATAGAAGGAACATCGGCAGAGACTAAAGCTCGTTTAATTAAATCGTTAACTGCTTTGTGCCTGGAATGCCTTCCTGCACTAAGCCTGCAACTTAAACCATGTATACCTAACTCGTCTGCAGCTGATCCACAAATGCACGAGTGTGGTGTACACAACCGAGTACCAAGCCTCAGTCCTACAGCAATTCTAAACGAATGATTATCTAATAATGTGCCCAGAGATGCTATTGGAAGAGCGAATAACCATGCACTGGCATATTTCGAAGAAACTGCAAGAATACGAGTCCTATGTGTATTATTGGTAGCTGATTCTAGCAACTTATTGGAAGATATATCCAGCAATGGTATATCCCATTCTTTTTGGACGAGTTTGTTGATTTTAATTTCATTTAAATTTGTTGCAGACTTCCAAAGTTCTTCAGCTTGCAAAAAGAAATTATCAATAGATATATTGCAAATAGCATTAGAAAAGATTGATCTAATTGTAGGTAAAGATGAATGAAAAGAAGACAGGTAAGCAGGTAGTGAAAGTGAAGTTGAAAGACGGACACCTAATCCTCCTCTGTTATTGGAAGAGATGCTTGCGACCATTCGAAATGGTTCAGTTTGATATTTATTACTTCCTCCAAAGTGCATCGTAATAGTTCGTCAAATATCTCAAGAGATTGCATACAAGTCCAAGATGGGCTACATCTGAGGATGTACATCAATTTAGGAATAGCAAAACAATTCTTAATCAGACAAAATGAGATATGATTTGGAATAGAAGATGACTTTAAACGAGAGCGAATGGAGGACATCAATTCGATTTTTTTATTGATACTTTCTGGAATCGCGTCAGTACAGAGTGGTGCGCCAAGTAGGGTCCAATTACTTTTATTTGGTATCTGAATACCTGGTGCGATCATGTTTAAGAGTGAAATGGTTTTGTTAAAATTGGATGGAGGTGAACATAACAGTTCACATTTATTAAAATTGAGTTCCAAACCAAACGACTTAGCGATTGAAATTATCTTTTCAAAATTTTGGATTACGGAATGAATCTCACCACCAATAAATACATCCTGATCTAAATACCAAATATTAAACTCTGTGTTTAATGAGTTAACAAGGTTGTTTATTGCCAGACAGACGATTGCCGGGCCTAATGGATCGCCTTGTTGTATACCTCTTTCGGAATTAATTATGTTATCACCAAAAAACAGAAATGAAGGATTTGCATAACATTGTTGAAGAAAAGGCAATAGATGGGGAATGTGGTTGTAAATATTATGTAATAAAATATCTAGGTTAAGTGAGTTGAAAGCATTTTTAAAATCAAGCTTAAGAAGAATGTTATTGGGATTATTAATTAAATATATACGTGCAGCGTGTGCTACAATTTCACAACCGCCTGAAGTCCCAAATCCAAACTGTTTGGGCCTGAAAAGATTTCCTAATTTCTCCTTTATATTCCAGCAAGATAATTTAGCTGCAAGTCTTCGATAAAAAGTACCTACGGCTATTGGTCTAATGCCGCCGTCCTTTTTTTTAAGTGCACATAAAGAGGCGCCATATAAAATAGGACAAATTTCGGAAGATATCTTGCCCGAGAGCATTAGGTTACATAAATCAGTTAAAGATGATATTTATATGTATATATGTTGTTTGCTTTGTGCTATGTGTGTTACATCATAATGAACATTGCAAAATTATTATTTCTGCAATCTGTATTAACGGGCAATAAATTGTTTCTGTATCTGTTATTTAATTGTATGTGTTATAGGGTGTAAATGTAATGTTACTGCGGCGCAACAACGACCGACCCGAGGTAACACTCGAAATACAAGGAGTTTGCAGCGTCAGAAATACAACAGATTAAACAGCCAAAAGGATCGCGATTTATGGCCGAGGTAGCCTGACCCAAGCCAAAAATTGGAACATCCGAGGGTTTGCGTGGAAGTCCCAGTTTCTTCACGCAATAGCCGAGAATGATATTCGCTTGGGACCAGGGATCAACTAGGCTGGATTCGCAATAACCAGGAAATGCATAGGTTTTTATTGTGGCTTTTGGTGTATGTCTATAGGGATGTATAGGGATCTAGACTCCATAACGAAAACATGCGAGATAAAGAATTATTTGCTATGTACAACCTAGGTAACGTTAAATCTTATCGACAGGATCGCCAGTTAAATAAGTTCATTTACGGCCGATGAATTAAAAACCACATCAATTCCGTTTCTACTCCTCCATATGTCAATAGCATCCTATATATTTTACCTGTTTATAATAAATACGCTTGCAAATAATTTTAATTTCAATCTAGCTACTCTAAAGCGACGAGTTTAAGCAATACATTCTATAGTTAGCACCTTGCTTTGAGTGTCCGTTAACTGGATACACTTTTACCGTTTTACCTTCTGCAGGTAATAGATGTTACCGGTGCTATGCTCTAGACATTACTCTAAGCGGTAGAAAGCATGGTTCGGTGGGGGGAATAGATATTAAAACTTAAACTAAATATTGAGCGCCACTACATTCAGAACAAAAGGGGAATGTAGAACCCATAAATTGGCTACAACGATGAAATATCTGAAATAAATTACAAGATTAATAATATAACACACGAGGCAGCAGTTTCCTCTTCCAATATATTTCAAAATGACATGATATGGAAAGTATCTTTATATACCTAAAAATTTTATACCTTTTTTTGTTGTTTTAAATAAAAATGTTCTAAGTTTCTTAGAAAAGTATAATGCAGCATAATATCCTTTGACAAATTATATGTTATTACAAAAAAAATTGAACGTATTTATAATTCAGATATAAAAAAAGTCTTTAAAAAAATAACTTAGCTTTCTTTAATTATGCTTTTATAAATTGAATATGTAATTTTCTTGATTTTAAATTTCACATTAATAATGGAATTTCACGTTTAGTTCTAATAAATATGGAACAATATTTATGATATGTAGAAATCGGATCCGTTAACTACTTACAATTTGACTGAATAGATTTTAAAATTCATGAATAAAGTAAGTAAATAATCAACGTTTCCTACTCAGATGATAGAAGAGGCAAAATTATACTTAGACAAAAGATTTTAAATCAGTAACATGATTTATACAAGTTACATATCTAAGTAAGTTGAAGTATAAAATTTTTATAAACGAAAACAACACATCTCTATGAACTCGTAAGAGTATTAGAATGTCCCTCTTTAATCATAATAAAAAATAAACAATTTATACTTTCATTTGATAGGTGTTATATCACATTATGTTTAAATTAGCAGGAACTATGTTTAGATTTAAATGCATTGATCAATATTCTCTAATTATTCAATCAATGTGAAATATTCCTTGCTCCTAAGTTTTAAGTTCACTTTCAATTTATGAAATATTTTTAATCACATTAGAGGTTATTATACCACTGTTATAAAATGAACAAAAGTAGTTGACAAAAGGCATCTGTCGAATGAAAGTATAACTAGTACACACCTCGAGTATTCAGTTTGACACCTGTAATAGCAACCAGTTATAAGTATTGATGTCGTGCTGTTTACATAGCAAATTATCGTTTGCACAAACCTCTTCGCTGATAATTAAGACATTTATTTAATTTAACTAAGTGGAAATCTTGCGATCTTGTACCGAGCATTTATGGTATTTTGAAATTCTATACATCCTAGATAGACGTAAATATATTCAACACGGCGATTCTTCAAAATAAAAGAACAAAACGAAGCTAACTATCTTGAGGGTAGACGTTAAACGAATTATGGTATTAAATGATAAACCAAAGTACCGAACAATGTTTCTGCATTGCCACTACAAATTAAAATATTCACGTCGACCATTCTCGACGCTATATTCCGTCCCGAATATGGCAATTCTTAGGTCCGAGGACGCTAAGCAAGCCATGTTGAATTGATAAAGAGCGACTTTAGACTGATTTTTCAAATACGAACCAGTTCATATTTACTCGATATCTTCATTTTCGTATATTTTCGGCAGATGGCTGTGCATATTACTACGTATTTCATAGTGATGTTATTTAGGTATGTATTTATATATCTACATTATAAATGTAATAATAGATTTTCATTAAATCGCTTAAGGATATAAGTTAAATGTTGTAAACAACAGCTGGCTCAATTGTTGTGATATAATTATTTTGTCCCAACATATTAACCATAGCTAATTAAATATACTAATTGTATAGTGGGCACTACAAGGTGTATTGCAAATATTGGGGTTTACTTATTAAAATTCTTTTTGAGATTATATTGACAAACGTAACATTTGAAAATGTTACAACACAATACTATAGCGTAAAATTAATCCTTATACTGCTACGACCGAAAGACTTGTTGAAATAGTGTATTCTATTATTTGATAAAGCTTGGGTCGAGTTTTCTAATCTCCTTTTTGGTATGTTGATAACGAGAGGATCGAAGCTCGAATTCTTGTTATTTTAAACAATTTTCAATTTAATTCTGCTGTTCGTCCTCATATGTATTTTTCTAAACTACTCGTTCTATTACTCCAAGAGCCACGCACGTTTTTCTTTATGAGAAGTGCAGATTTTGGGTATATCGGTAAGTGCTCTTAAGTTATTAACACTAGTGAGACTCTCTTTCTAGCTCTTAGCTGGAGGCCAAATTGTTTTACGTAGGCCGATTATTCTTCTTATGTAGAACCAACTGCGCTGGTATGTGTTCCGTTGTTGCAGGGATGCAATGGACACACGATAATAGCTGGCACTTGGAGGTATGTTGTATTAATCTTCCCATATATCGGGAGTACTTCTTTTCTTCCTAGTGTTATAAGTTTATTTTCCCGCAATATTTTGACGAATATTTATGTTATTACTTTTATAGAAGGTCCATTTAAGACTAATATCTCTACATATTTTTACGTAACAATTATTACATGTTGATTAATCTAACATAAGCTTTAAAACCGCAAGCATAAATTACAAGTTGAGCGGTGACATAAAATACCATTTACAAGTGTCATTATAAGATCTCCCTCCTTCGATAATTATAAAGATCGTTGTAACTGTTGTCAAGCGGTAGGCTACGTCAGAATACAGGCACTTTCACCTGGGCTGTTGGTTAAGAAAGTCGTTCTTGTTATAAGAACATGGCGCTAAGCTATGCTTGGTGTTGGAGCCATGTGAAAAGAAAATCGATTTAAAGTGAAATCGTCTTTGCTGGTGCACTCAATGTCGACACTTTACCGACTGTGTTTGCATTAAACTAGACGTAAATGCAAAATATTGGCGTTAGAACAGCAATAAGTATTATCGAGCTCCAAGACCTTTGTTAATTTAAATTTGCAGTGCAATTACTTGACGTGGATGCACGTAGATGTTTGTTTGATATTTTGTAACAAGATTATTTAATTTATGTGATTTTGAAGAATTCTAGCCTGATAATTAATGTAACAAGAAGATTGAAAACAAAAAATTATTCCTTCGTGAGTATCAGATAGTAAATTGGACCACCATAAATCATAAACCCTTACCTGATATCACAAGGTCGAGAATTTCTTATTGACAATGAAAGCCCAAAGTAAAGTTGTATGGAAAACGGCTTGAGGAAAAGAAAAACTCTTTAGACATAAACGGCTAGTAGAGTGTTAGCTCTGGGTAGATCATGAGCTTGGGTCATGAGTTGTCAAATGACCAAATATATAGATAATGAGCGCCACCGTATTTTACAATACAACAACCTACTAAAATTATCTGTGCTTGTATTAGGGGAATGCGGAA
This sequence comes from Platerodrilus igneus, assembly GCA_036346225.1. Classification (NCBI taxonomy): domain Eukaryota; kingdom Metazoa; phylum Arthropoda; class Insecta; order Coleoptera; family Lycidae; genus Platerodrilus; species Platerodrilus igneus. The sequence continues at coordinate 2,498,016 of JARFIW010000713.1, read as the reverse complement.
ACCTTAAATCTACACCACTAATATAGCCACAAAACCTGAATTTCACCTTTATAAAGCACTTACCAAAATCTCAATTACCAGATGTCATACAGATGTCTCGACTTAACCTGTGAACAAACAAATGTACAACATGGACACCGTTTGTGTCCTCAAAAATATATACCAAAAATAAAATAATATAATTTAAGTTCCAAAAGTATACACCCAGGGTATTTGTTAACATTACACTCAATGTTTGCTCATGAATGACCAATAAATCTTACTTGAATTTTTTAATAATAAAAGAGTTATGCAAAAACGGATTCTATTCAATAAAATTCACTTGATTTGTTTTAACATAATCTGGTTCATCTAATATGTTTATAGAACAGAAAATTAATGTGGTTTTGTATTCAAAAAAATATAAAGATCTCTAAATGGAATAATTCTGAATAAATTTACTAAAAAGTTTGAGCTCTCTTAATAATTCATATTCCATATATTAATCTTTAGCCATCTGTAGTACTACGTTGACTTCACAATTAAATTTAATTATTTAAGTTCTCATAAAATTGCATCTTTCAACATAGAGTTAGTTTTACTTAATATGTATAAAAAGAATCATCACGTTGTTTAAGAATCAAAGTACATGACTTCAAAATTGCTAAATATATTTTTAAATTAGAGTAAAATAACAAGTGATATTTAAATTGGATAATTAGATATTTTTGACATCATATATCAATAGCAACTTTTTCAGTGTAGTTAACGCTATCTGTTTGTGAAATAATTACGATAAGCAAACTGCATAGCCATTTTAAAAATTTTGCAAGGTTACATATTTATAACGGAATCTTGCTTTTACTAAATAATTTTTAAGTTACTTAAATCAAGGTAAAGCTTCAACCTTCATGTTTTGTAAAACTTTTAAATAATTATAAATGTGATTAAAGATTAAATATCACTCACGTGTCAAAGTACAGTACGGCAAAAAGAAATTGAACTATGACATCAGATGTGGGATATTTCATAACCATCTGCGATGCACAAACAGGAAACACATGATTACGAATGAATTTATCGTTGGAACTAAGAGAAATATTCTGAACAAAACATTATTTAACCAAACCAATTCCTCCTTAAGTACTTCCTATAAATTTCTTGTATTTCAAATCTCAAACTAAAATTTCTTTTCAGCATTATATACGACAATTACGATATTAACTATATCCATAATATTACTTCCATGATTTTAACTGTATCCTTGATATTAACTGTATCCTTGATATTAACTGTATCCTTGATATTACACTAAGAGGAAAACATCAGTAAAATTTATTTAATTAATTATACCAACTGTTTTAAGGATGGGGGAACCTCTAATACTTCGGCCAGCAGGAATCGATTGAGCAGCTACAGGTGAAACACAAAATGAAATCTGCACGCTACAACTGCCAAGAACCACATTCCGACACGAAGGTTAAAACAATTCTATCTTCTTGTGGACCGTATTACAGGCCATGTGCCTGTCTAACATCTTGACTTTCTATGCCGCTGATTGCAGCTTACCTGTTCACACGCTGATAGAAAAGTGCCACGAAATGACAACTCGACGAAGCTTATTGTAGGAACTTAGACCTATAAAGCGGAGGAGCATATATGCTATTGTAAATTTTATGAAATATTTTTAGTAATCAAAAATTTATAAATTATATTTTTATTTTATTGCGATATTATTTTAGATTAATAAGCAAAGTGTAACTGCGTAAAAAAATACGTTACAAGATTTCAATTATCATTAAATATTCCGAAAATGGTCCGAGTACATCGCAATTATTCTTTTGATGGATAAACATCTGGTATGTATTTAGTTGTTCTTTAAATACGTCAAGTTGTAATAACATTTGGAATGACAAACAAGTAAGTTTTTTTATTGTTCGACTTGGAAATTTTTAAGTTCATTATGTTGTTGACTTTGGATATTCTCGTTATTTGTGAAGAAAAATCTGATAAACTTCATTTTTATTTTTCATTAGCACAAATGAAAAGATTATAGAGGGCAGTACATATGTATATTAAGGGTTAACTTTCAAAACTAACAAAATTGAAACTATCATATTGAATATAAAATTATCAAAGTTCAGATAACTAAATTGTTTCATTTTGCTCTACAAAATTAATTAATTGAAATATTTTAAAATGCAACTTAAATGTAAAGTCTCTAAGTAGTACTACCGAAGGCTAATAAAATTCTGTAGTACACCATTAGTCATTCTTAATAATCAAGTTGGAATATTAACAAGAATAATCATTGCTAAATTTTTATGTTGTAAAAATAACAACACTATCCAATTTTTGTGAGATATAGGTGTTAAGAAGTTTATTGTGTATATAAGTACATATTTCTCCTAACTATAACTGATACAGTCAAATTTTTTGAAGTTAATTTTGTTAAGAGAAATCATTGTAAATAATTTTCAACTGATACTTAAGAAAATAGAAATTCATTTCGGTCACCCTTAAGATTATTAGTTGGAATGAACGAGGTTTGATTATTCTTAGTAATTATAAATTTTTTTGAATTAATTAACAGAATGCACAAACTGTGCTAGTCTTGGTTTAGTTTGATTACAGGTGTAGCGGTGCATCTTTAACAAGCAATATCGAGCCAGAAGGTAAGCATTTGTAAGGGTTATGTTCACGTGATATTTTTAGTACAGCGGTATTTGAGCATATGTTTCTGCATTCCCCTTATATAAACATACTAAAATTAAGTCTTCATTGTATTCAAAAATTCGGTGGCGCCATATTTACTATATTTTTGATCGTAATCCAACCCCCAACCCAAACTCATGTTCTACCCAGAGCAAAACACTCTACTAGCCGCTTAGCCTTTGGAGATATCCTTATCTATGAGCCGTTTTCCATCTAAACTAACCTTGGGCTCTTTACATCAGCAGGAAATCCTCGTTAATTATCCTTGTGCCTTCCAGTTGGCAATATAGGAGTAAAAATCCATTAGTAAGGCAAAACGTTACACTAGTTTGGTTGCTAGTGGGTCGCTGGTGCTCCACAGTACTTCACTACATGATTATTAGAATTTGTTCTACCGTAAATAATATTTTTTTACTTTAACACCCTGGTGTTATGAGCTAGAATAAACAACAATAAGTGTAAACAGTAATTTTCTTTCTTTCTTTTATTAATGAATACTAAATGTCAAACAAAATGCACGCTTCGTACGTAAATTTCTAAAATTTGTTCCTTATAATACAACTATTTATTTATTTTTTTTTGTTGATGCAAACCGAATTCTTCTTTTATTAATGTTCACTGTAAATAGAAAATCGATGACTATGTACTCCTATGTACTCCTCTCCGCATTGGTAGTTAGCCCGGTCATTCATCATTCATTTTGTTTTCGACCTTACTTAAGGTCGGTTTGACGCAGCTCTAACTTCTTTTCTATTCTGTGCTAATCTAAAAAGCTCTACATACCCTTCACAACCTAAATTTCTAATAATTTGACTAATATAGCTTAGTCTAGGTCTTCCTATACTCTTCTTCTTTTTCATATCTACCTGGTTCTACATAGATATTAGCAACCTGATGGTTGTTAAAGAACTCCAACATGTTTACATGATTCCCATTTAGAAGGAAATAAAATCTTACCTGGTTATCTCCTCCAAAAAGGAAAAGTGTTAAATTATATGTTATGGTAACGCTTAAGCAACGAAACGCTGCCAACATGCCAGACCGCTAACTAATTGTGAGTTATGTCATGGTGACATTTAGTTACCTGATTTTTATTTATTTTTCTTTGTTTTGTTTAGTTTTCGAACTTACTTAAGGTTGGTTTGACGCAGCTCTAAATTCTTTTTTATTCTGAGCTAGTCTAAAAAGGTCTACATACCCTTCATAACCTACATCTCTAATAATTTGACTAATATAGCTTTGTCTAGGCCTCCTACTCTATTTTTATTTTGTAGTCTATAATCTAAGACCTTTCTAAATAGTCCTTCATGTCTTACTTGGTGCCCTATCATTCTATCTCTCCTGACCTTTAATTGTTTCCACATCGTGATTCGTGCGGGTCCGCACTTTAAATATCCTTTCTATTTCTATCTGACCCGTACGCTGCAAAGCGTAGCAATCTGGAAATAGGTGCCCAGGCGGTACGCGTATACGAAAGTTATTGAAAAAAGGAAGGATAAAGGTATTTACATGCACTGAACTGACCTTTGTTTTGTTGATTTGTGTGGTGTATGTAGTCACATCTCTGTTCCTCGGTGCTAAAGTTCAACGCGGTTAAGCAAGGTTTTTTATGCTACTGCCCCGTACAAAGGCTGCCGATTGACTCCTCAAAGGCACCTCATACAGCACTGACTAGAGTGTTTGCACGCACACTTTCGAATTTAGAAATGTTTTGCACTAACGGGCGTCACTATTGTCGTAGCGGAACAAAATATTTTGATCTTTTCTATAATATACCCTTATTCATTCTTTGTTTTCTATAATAGTAGAAATTACTAGAAGTATATCAAATCGACTAGAAACATTTAATTTCCAGATTTTATTCTTTTTTTAATATATACTTACGTGGTTAATTAATTCCACTCTTTTAATCACCGTCTTTATTGTAATTAATTTTATTATACCTATATTGAACTGAACTGAACTGAATTAACAAAGTTTTAGTTCTAAACCAGTAAATAAAATTTTAATCGTTGAAGCTAATTCAGCAATAAAGACGTGCATTAACTGTGAATTAAGCATCGATTTCATGTGTAATTAAATAACTCTAAATGTCGGCTGAATTTAGTACTGCAATAAAAAGTTCCTGTATAGGTCGTCTTTGAAAGTTAATTTTGCGATTGGTTGTCCTTTGAACATTAATTGAAGTGGAAGTGGTCTTAATAACTTCTTTGATATTTCTACGTTTTCGCAGACTTTTTTATTGGAGCTTCTACTCTGAATTTTCACTAACACATTTCATTTATCAGTAGTAGTGTATTTATGGCGTAATCAGCACCACATTTCCACCAGCATCCACATTTCCACACACATCTGGACCAAATTTACATGTAAATTCCCATAAGGAGGAAATGAGGAGATTCATCTCCACATTTCCACAAGCATCCACATTTCCACACACGAGATAAACCTATTTTTAAGATTTTTTACCGCTAACATTCTGGACCAAAAAGTTTTCTTCGACTAGCCATTTTTTATCTTTCATCTGAACCAAATAGTTTGTCTAGCCATTGCATCTTTCGAGATAAACCTACCTTGTTTGGTATCAATTAATATTAGAATTTTCTCAGCTACCCGAATCTTTAGGAATTTTTTAGATTGCACCATCCCCCAGGGAGCTACCCCATTTTAAGATTTTTTACCTATAGCGACTTTGAGCGTTCTTATAATTTTTTAGTCATGCGATACATCTTGTTAGCTTAGAATTTTATTGCAGAATCTGTAAACAGATTTAAAATCGGACTACTCCTTACAAAGTTACACTTTAAGCTCTCAAACCTCTAAATTTCGCCTTTGCTTTATAAGCAAAACTAACAAATAGTTTTCCTCGTCTAGCCAATGCATCTTTCGAGATAAACCTATCTTGTTTGGTATCAGTTAATATTAGATTTTTCTCAGCTACCCGAATCTTTTTATTTCTAATTTTCAGATCTCCGCGGCTAGCTCTTTTTCAACGTCTTAAAACCGGTTGTAGAAATTGTTTTGTGAGCCTTAGAATTTTGGTGTTGAAAATAAAAAACTAAACATATTAAATAAAATTTATTGATAAAATAGCGCTACTGAACACCTTATCCATCTAACGTATTAATTTTTTTAAATAATATTAACAAAGACGTTAGTTCGCAGGATCTGATATTTGTGTAAACAAGGATGAACTCCATTCAACGGTACATCAACTACTTATTTTCTATTTAGGAATATACACCAGAAACTTGTATGCTTTTAATTAATTAAAAGCAGAAAGTTTTGTCCGGAAACGCTACTGTAAAATATATAGAGCAAATAAATTATTCCCTGAATGTGTTTTCAATTGCAATAACTGACTATACAATCACAATTTAAATTACACTTTATTTAACTAAGTTACTTTAAACAAGAAATTACCGCATCCAAAAATTCCAATGCATGCTTAACAATAATGTAGAAATGGCAAGGTCGACTTAATAATTAAGAAAGCGCATTTTGCTGGTATGAAATCTATGGAATTTCTCCTGTAATGAAAGAAGAATGCATTCGTAATTGAAAATGCGTGCTACAACTTTCGCTAGATACCAGCCATGTATGTTAATTAGAAATTTTGTGTATGACATCATTAACTACCTAAATTCCAGAATTAACAAAATGTAATAAACCAGATTAAGTACTGTTCAATAATAATCAGAGTGAAAGTAAATGGGTCTTATTACCTAAATTACCTTACGTGAGGCGGTAGAAGCATTATAACGCAAATTCCGGAAACTTCCAATGTAGTATTAATAAAATTGTAACTCGTAATCCAACAAATATTCTAGATTTCTTAACGAACATTTGAATGCTGTTTTATAATTTCTTTTCTTGGACTTTCTATTAATTATGTTGAGAATATGTTTCAATGACGCGCATTTCAAATCGAGATATAATTGTTTGTAGATTACCAATAACACGAGGCGCTGAAAAGTGTGTATTTACGGGAAATACAAACCTCATTTAGTAGTATAATTAACGGATTCAAAACGTATATAACGCAGCCTGGTTAGTAGAATTCTATTAGTTTCGCACGCTTTTGTGTAAAGCCCGTCGAAATTTTAAACCGTTGTTTCGCGTAGTTATTTTGTGGAAAGTTTTGAAGGAAGATTTAAGGTAAGTTTACATTTTTTTATTAAAGTAGAACTGAATTTATTTGCAAACACCAATTATTATGTATTCGGTTATTGGTTCTTTGTATTTTAAAACATTAATTTTTCCAAAGTAATGCGCTGTATTACAGATATATTTTTTCCAAATTTTAAAGGTATGCTTTTGCTAGAATAAAAAACAATTCTCACAAAATATTTTATTAAAATTTTAATACATTAACAAAAATGCTTCAATACCAATACGTTTTCTTTAGAACAGCTTAAATTATTCAAACAATGGTTTAAACAGTGATTGTACCTATTACCGAATCTTCTTAATTCTTTGAGCCTTGGAAGTAAGAAAACACTCTCCATGTTTAAAATGTTGTTTGATAAATATTTTGACAGTAACTGTCTTTTCTGTTCTCCTTTAACATAGATAGTAGCATCGGGGGTATGACTTCTTTCAGCAAATCGCCTACATTTGTATATCCACTTGTGGACTGTCCATCCCAGCTAAGCCCATGGATTCTTTGCTTTAACCACTGAACTTGCTTTTGAAATCATCACTTAGGGTGTTATACTCACAGCCATGTCCAGTATCTCATGCCATATTACATTATTCGCTACATCCAAAATGGCAATCTCCTTGCAATAGAAATCACTAGTTTTGTATTGATATCCTTGTAAATCGATTATGAAACACATGCTTCCTGCTTCAAATCACAGATGGGAATGGGGTTCTAAGCAAATCTCTCCTATATATCCAGTTAAGGGACTTTACTCTCTCCTTTTATGATTTTTTCATCCAGGTAATTATCTGGATGATACTAAAGCAAGTCTGTTTTCTTAATCCAACTTTTACCATCCCCAACCACGACACTAATAATTCGCGCCGTGCTTCCGTTTCCGTAAAACTTTTCCACTAAGTACGTGTCGGGTGCTGCTGTGAGCTGAATTTCATCTTCGTAAAAGCACCTAGAATTGGTCGACCTTCCAAATCTTGTAGCAGATAGGTTGTCGGTCTCGTTTGTTGTGCTTTAACAATTTTGAATAGTTCTGTACTCCAGTTTGGGTGAAATCCTCGATCGAATACTGCTTTATATTTTGATATACGCACAATGTCTCCAACCTTATACAACTTCTTGTGACTTTTAGAAACGCTGTTAGCGGTGTAAAGTTTTATTCTTTCCGGATGTTCTTCTGCTTCCATAGGTGTCATGTTAATAGCCCGATGCGGTGTATTATTGTATTCTTCCATAACCTTAGGCAAAATATTCACCCATTTATGACTGCCTTGCAAGTAAAATCTTCTGTACAATTTGTTTTTGATTGTTCTAATCAACCGCTCGACCATGCTAGCTTTGATTGCGGAATACGTGGAGTAATGGTTTATCTTACATTTTTGCATAAGATTTTTAAACCAGCGGTTGTAGTACTCTTTCCCAAAATCCGTTTGTAGATTGATTTTTACGTTATTTTCTCCTTGCAGCATTTTGTCCAATATTTTTTTCATAGCATTTGTGACTTCTGATCCAGTTTTATTTTTTAAAGGTTCAGCTAAAGCATATTTTGTGAAACAGTCCACTGCTATTATAATATATCTGTACCCATTGTTCACACGCGAGTAAGGCTGCATTTCGCACAAGTCCGATTGGATAAGATCACGTTTCACATGTTTCAGATTTGTATGACGACGCTGAAAATTTTTTCTTGCAGGTTTAAATAATTCCTTAACGATGATTTCTTTACTCATTTTTGCTTAACACTGTTGCTAAACTAATAGGGTTATCTTTATCCAATTGCACCTTTGACATAAACTGAAGCTTTGGTTTGTAGTATTTGTTTTTTATAGCTTCTGGTGACGCCTCGTAAATCGATGCTATTGCAAGACTGAGCTCCTTTTCATTTGTCTCAGAAGTTGCAGTCAAATTAATAAAAAACTGTATAAACGTTTTAAAGTCAGATACAAGCTTATCCAATTTTTCATTTACATATTGTTTATTAACTGCATCAGATGGCTCAACTGGTTGAGCAAGCATTGCGATACGCTGGTTTCTTGCATTGAAGGCTTTATCTTTACGTTGTATATCATCAGAACTTTTAGACAGTATGAAAAGGCTTGATTCACGAGCTTGATTACAGATTTCTTATTAACACAATCACTATCTTCTTTAGGATCCATTACATCCACTAGCCTTCTTTACGAAAACTAATTGTTTCTTCTCCAGACTTGAATACTATAGTACTCCTCTGATTAACACAATCACCATCTTCTTTCGGGTCTGATGAATTCACTAACCTTCTTTGCTGCATATCGTACCCATCACCATCCAACGTTAGCACAAATCCTCGACCTGGAGGACCGCGCCGAATATCAGCATCTTTACGCTCTGAACGTCCGAAGCGGTCGATAGGCATTTTAAAACTGTGTAATTATTTGCTGAGCTCACTGTATTATACCTTCTTCTCTCAACTCTTCTATTATGGACACCATCTCGTTAATGTTTTCCTCGCTTGTATTTCCAGCTCGGTTGGATGCGTTCAACAATCTCAGTCGATCCACAAGTTCATGTACATTATTCCAGTAGACATATTGCACCGGCTTTGAATTTAAACTTTTGTAAAACCGATTAGAAAAGCCTAAACCCGATCCCTTAGACTGTTTTCTTCTCTTTGGCTGTTTTCTTTCAGGATTCCTCCGAAATTCGGTGAGATATTTTTGCACATATTTGTTAAACTTTTGTTATTTGTTGGGAATCCGCTTAAATCGTGCACCGCAAATGGGTTAAACTTTCTTCTCAAAATCGAGGCAGATTTGATCATTTCAAGTAATTCTGCAAATCTTCATGCAAATTGAAATCGCCATCTTCGGGGCTGATGTCTTTGTAAACCAGCAGGTTGTATAAACCCTTCGTACCTGGATATATCACATTATTTAATGTTATATCGCTAGTTTCCGGGTTAATTACCAATACACTTTTCCACAAACTCCATGTATCGGTTTCCGCATTATACTTTACTCCATAAATTGATTTGTCAATATTTTCGTCCTCGTCTCTAGCTAACACATCCGCATAGTAAAGATGGAACGGTTCTTCTGGAACGAGTTGTTTAATTTTCTTTATAGGTACGTCCATGTTTTCAACTTTAACCTTTGTTGTAGGTGTGGGAATTTTTCGGTGATCGATTGCAACTGGGAAGCGGTTATTTCAAGGGATCAATCAATTGTTTGTGCATCTCTTTGAATTTTGCTGAGATGTAGCGTCTCCCTTTTGTACGCTACAAACTTTTTCGTACAGCATCCTGCATAAGATGAAGACTGCGTTTATTCGCAATAAAATTGTTAACGTCCGTCATCATGAAACTTTGGATGAGAACTAGCTGTTTTTGAATAATGTCAAATATTTATATACTCGTCGAAATTCTTCCGATACCGCCCTTATCCAAATCAAAATCTTTCACAACAGTTATAAAATTATGTTTTGAGTCACCCCAACACTGTAAACACATTTCTTTAAATTTCGGATATGTCATGTCACCACTTATATGATCCGAAAAGATATGGCGAAGGTTTGTGTCATCCTGTTTCCATAATGCGATTACATTGGCGTTATCTCTGAGTCTATGTTTTAAGGCACTAGCGTAAGTTTGACATAGATAGAACGAATCTATTGCTTTATGTCGGCCGAACGAGAAAAATTGAGTGATTTTACTTTGCTCGTTTACAGGTATATCATCGAAAACCATAATTGAATCTTCTTTGGTATCTCCGGGTTCGATCAAATCATCGTAATTTTCAAACTCATGGTATCCAATTTCTTCTTTTAATGGTGTAAAACGTTTCTTAACAATTCGTATTTCGGTTGATATAAACTTTTCGAAAATACATAACATTTTGGAATCTAAGACCGTTCTCGTGCAGGATCAGAGATATTAAAGCGTTAGTCTTCCACAACTCGATGGTCCCGCGAAGATAGCTCGTATGTTAGACGGGAACAATGAACCATGTTTACCATCCTCTCTTGCACTAGCAATAGCAAAGTTATCATAATTCTGTATAGGTATTTTAACTTCTTGTATAGCATCACCCGTGTCTCTCACATTTTCCGACCTAGGAACACCATTCTTCTTTTGAGGTTTACGGAGATCCAAATGCCTGCTTAACGTTCTTCTGGGTATACCATATAACCTACTTGCAGAGTTAACACTTATACCCTTTTGTATTTCACTAACTGCTGTCTCGAAAGATTCCTTGGTGTACATCTTTCAAATATAAGTTTAAACTGATTCAAATTGAAAATAATATTCCTTATATACCAGCATGGGTAGGGGTGTGCACGCGCAGGGGCGCATGGGCAGGTGCGCGCGCAGGGTGCGCATGGGCAGGGGTGTGCACGCGCAGGTGCGCATGGGCACAGGCCTGCTAGGTGTACACCGGAGTACGTGAGAAACTGTCTTGGATCACCAAAAATCTTATTAATATTAAAACAACATAGATTTTATACAATTTTATTAAAAATATATACAAAATATTTAATTGTGAATAAATCTATTAACAATTTCCGTAAACGGATTATATTCAAACATAGAGTCATGTATAATTAAAGCATAAGCCTTCATCGACGGTTCAAAATTTCTTGAAGCTTCTAATTCCATTCTTACATCAACAGTTGCATCCTTGATGCTTTCAAATTGATGACGACAGTCGATTACAAAGACAGGTGATTCCTTAAACCTGTTGTAGTCCATTAAACATTTATTTGACGATTTGTTCGGGTAGTATTTTTCCATAAAGATGCATAAGACAGGTACGCTGGCAAGTAGTCATTCTGCTCGAAGTCCAAATTTAATCGACCTTGAGGGAACATCTGAGAGTTTAAAACACTTTGACATTGGTTATATTGGCATTCGTAAAGCTTGTAGCATTTTCTTCTTTCTTATCATATTTTCCATTTTGCAGCGCTAGTAATATCAACCGAGCTTTCTCTGTTTCGTTCGATACTTTAATTCTCCATACTTGCGACTATGATTGTGTTAGAGACTGTAATTCGTGTAGTTCCCATTTTCTGAATGCAACCATTATAGATGATTGATTTTGCATTTCCGAAAGCAGCGATGCCTTGGCAAAGTCGCTTAATGTTATATGCGGAACCTCCCATGAAATACGTTGTATTTTGAACGTTACTATATTTCCAATCGACTTGTAGCAATTTACGTCCGACTTGGATCTGATTAAAATCAGCTCTTGAGGCATGTTGACGATAGTTTTCTTGTAATCTTCAAAAACCCAAAATGGTTTTAGCGGTATAGCACAACTAAACCGTCCATCTTGGAATATGGTATCGGGTTTCCACCCGGTATGTGTAATAGATTTTGTTTCTGATTCTTCCATGGATACTAAACCTTTAATAGTTCTTGTAATTCCAGGGATTCGACAGACATCTATTATTTGATTATTACCCAATTTGTATTGAATTTCCTCAAACAGAAAATATGGTGCATTTCTAGTAAATTCGTAAGCTTTAGGGTCTGGTTCTGCTGCTCTAATCGGGTCTCCAGTTGTTGACGCTTCCTTAATGCTTTCCGTAGGCTTATAGGTACCCTTTATAAATATAAAACTTTCATGAGGGTATGTGATGTTATCACTGCTCTGGATTTCAATTGAAATTCTATCGTTGTTTTCTGCGTTCAATGTAAAGGAAGATATGTATAATAATCTTCCTTTATTATGGTCTCGTCTAATTTATAACCTCCAAACACATCCAATTTGGGCACGTCCTCATATTTAAGCCTTCCAAGTTTAACGTTTTCATCACCGTGGAGATCTAAGCTGCGTTTACTTCTGCCTCCCATCATTTATAACTTTTAATCCCAAAGATTTTAAGAAACGTATTTCTTCTGCTGTAAGTCTCTCAACAACTTGACGCTTTGACGCCGTATTCACTTCTAATCGTCTGGGGGTGTTGTAGCGTGCTTTATATACAAAATCGATAGGCATTTTCAGCTACTTTTTATTTCCAGTCTCACACAGGTGTATGTTTCCGGGGAAAAGTTTACCAATTCACCCAAATGATCGACTAGTCTGATTGTAATATTATCAATTTCTGTCACGCTCAGCGGATAATATATGACGTGGTTAGGTTCCTTTTCCAGATTATACCCGGGTGGTACAGATAGACTGAATTCAAATATGCTGTGCGTAAGAAAATTGTTTCTGAACGATCCGCTGGTGATATTGGTTTCCACAAAAATGTTTGAGACCGATATTATGTTCACTTGCTGATTAGCGATATATGACGGTATCTGCAGCCAATTTGCGGTTGGTAAACCCCAAGATGCTTCCAATATTGTTTTACGGTTTGCCCCAAAATCAATCGGTATACTGCTTCGTATAGAACACTTTAATGTATTATTGTTGGCACTCAGTTTAAAATATTTTTCAATGTTCTCGTTGATGTCCGGCTTCTGACTGAACCATTTTTTGAAGACGTCCTGTATATATGCATTTATTTCTTCTAATTCGTATGATCCAGGTTCAATGGTTATTCTGCGATGCTCTGGATCGTTAAAGTATAATATGTTGTTTCCCGGGTGTATGTTTTGCACAGTGTTACAAGTGTACAATCCCACTAGACCCAAAGCATATTCACCGTCTTGTTTCAATTTAATTGGTGGGTAAATGGATCCTGTCGATATGACATTACCATACCCGAACACGCTCACTGTTTTAGCCATTGTCACTAAGAAACTTTAACACTAAATGTCCACAATTGTATGTGTTGTAAGTCTGCTCCGTTACACTGTTGTAGTAAATTTTACAACCTCGAAAATATCTCTTCACTTCTTCCGGTGGTCTCAAGTCTCCAAACGAATCGTAGTAATACACACTATTTCCGCGTTTTCGGTACCCCACCCAATGTGTACCCGAACCTTTGGTGGTATCCAAATTAATCACTCCCGATTCGTTGACATGCGGTGTAATCTTCTGTAACTGATCTCTAGAAAAGACACCACGAAAATGAGGAATGTTAGATGCGTGTTTCCTTATATCTACATCGGTAAGAGCTCTTCGAGGTAACTTGCTTAGTTTTTTGATACTTTTTTACAAATGCCACGCCCCTGTTTGTACGGTTTCAAGAATAATGCTGTGCCTTTTTTGTATGGTTTTAGAAACATTCCATTTCCTTTTTTCCCAACGGTAATGGCCTCCATAGATCTGTTGTGTCGTTCGCTCTCCTTAAGCTGTTCGTTGGCTGTCTTGACATCATTTACTGCTTTAGCTATCCCCGCAGCACCACCTGTTAGTGCTCCTAGGGCACTTAGTCCCGCGAATATCGGAATCAATGGCAGAAAACCTCCTTTCTGTGGAACGGGTATAATACGTGGGACTTTAATTTTGTTTCTCCCACCGGCTCCTTTTATGATTTTTTTACCAATTAGAATACCAACATCTAACAGCTTTTTCAAGTTGTCGGAACCAACTCGGTCTATTGCGGATCGTATTTTCTTCAAAAATCCACCTTTAAAACTTATTTTCTTCTTTAAACCCATACCCATTTTTCTCTTCGCTTTCATAGCGTTTGTCACAAACCAAGCTGCGGCTTTTTCCCCAAACTTTGCGTTTTAGACTTAACTCTCCCCAGGCTTCTTCTTCTAAAATTTTATCTGCTCGGTGTCTGGCTGGAAGATCGTCGGGGTACTTGGAGTATGCAATGTCGTGGTCTTTACACAATTTATCTAATTCGTTTATTCCAGGATCACCTCTTGCTAAGCGTTCATCCAACTTTGTACCAGGACCGCAGTACTGATAACCTGGAATATGCAGCTCAAACGGTAACCTGTTTATAGCGCTGTTGATTAAACCCTCTCCAGAACAGATAATCATGTGTTTACTCAAAAAAATCTCAAACTATACTAAATAAATAAACAACGACGAGTCTATTTATACTTGTTCAAAAAAATTTACAATATATTTACAATAACAATACATTTACATCCATGTCTCTTGAGCTGTCTTTTATAAAATACTCTTTCTAGTTATCACTATAACCAGAATCTTCAGATTCCGACAAATTTAAACGTCTAAACATTTCCACTAATGTTCTTGTACGCATCACATCTTGCACAAATATATCCGGAAAACATATAACCAGCTCCAATGCATTTAGTGCGCTCTGATTCAATTCGTTGTAGAATAAAATATTGCCAATTCGAACTTCGCCTTCAATCAAGATTTTAATTCGTTTCTCCCCTTCAGTCAGAGTATTAAACCCATCGCAATCATTTAAATTAGAATTAGCAACAAACCCTACTAATTCGCTGTATAATGCTGGGAAGTCACGACTTTCCAACTGTTTAAGTTGATACTCAAACAACTCCCGCATATGGAATAGTTTACGGCACTCCAATTCATTTATAACTATCGAGCTATTACCCATTATTATTTTTAACTGGAACGTTTCGTTCTCGGTTGATCCAGACACTGGTGACAGAGTGATAAAGAACGGAACCTCCTAGTTGTATGTGTAGATCTTCCATTTCGGTGCACCATTTAATCGAGTGTTTAGTACGTCACGAGAAAATACATTGATTTGAAATTCCACTTGAAAATTTGTAAATGCTAACCAATTTTCGTATGTCAATTCCAGAACATGGCGACCACAATATTTCTTGCTACACACCAATCGTAATACGGGTTTTATTCTCTGGTTTATAACAAACCCAATTTCCACATTATGAGGGTGTTCACCCAATTCACTTAAACTATACGTAAACTTATTAATCAGATTTTCGGTATACGAAACTTGTGCATCATTAACACCTGCAGACTCCATTGCTTTGCACTGATTTCACCGAGATGACTGAGAAGGATGCTATGCAGATCATCCTTTTAAATGTTTCAGGGTTGTTGTTGCGCATGCGTAAATTGTTCTCGGATAATTATACATGTAGTGCGTAAGCAAGAAGCTAATTGATTTTACCGACGTGATTAGACTAGTTTGGAATGTTACTCAAGGTTAAACGACGCTGGGTTTTTTTCTAATTTAAAAGTAAACTACCTAATTGATTTTCACCGGGTATAAAAGCATGGTACGAGGCGATATAAATTCAGTTTTTGTTTAGTCTTCGGCTAGTTACAACTGTTAAAAGTCTTTGACCAGTTTTAATTTCTTTATAGAAAATGGCTTCCTTTGTCTGCAACGTCTGCGGGCTTCCTTCTCGAGAAGCGATAGTTTGAAGAGACATCTGCTCCAGCAGCATGACGTAGCATCGAAATCCGCCGGTCTTTTTGCCTGCGATGTGTGTCCGGCATCCTTCTCGCGGAAGGACAGCCTAAAACGTCACAAGGATGCCAAGCATGGTACAGTGGTACCAGTTGCAGGCCCATCCGGGGTCAAACGACCTGCTGCACCAACAGTTGAGGACCTGCCCCAAGAAGTCGCGAGATGCGAAGAGTGTGGTGTGGATGTGGCTAACATGGCAGCCCACCAGCGCTCCAACACTCACAAGACTAATGCAAGTCGTGTCTTGGATGGAGGCGTAGAGGTTGTAGCTACCGCTTTTAAAACAAGAGTAGCTACATACAGAATTAAAAATGCTAATACTAGTGGTATGTATACTTTTAACACATTGAATGAGTGTTTAACCTAATTATTTCTAGACATCTCAGAATTTTTGCGTCAGCAGAAGAGAGGTTCACCGCATTAGTTGGCGAGAAATTAAAGATCACTTATCCCTCAAGGTTAACTTGAGGTGTTTGGTGGTTACACCAAGATGGACAGTGTTGAAGATGTTAAATCTTTCAACACTCGAAATGTTGTGGTCACCTCCTCCAGTAACCTAGGGAGATCTACAATCCTTTGTGGAGGTAATGTCGGCAAAGTCTGAGGAGTTCCAGGAGCGTGATTCTGGTTAGTTTCTACAATTATTGATTTTTCTAATTTGTAAGTTTTAGGATGGAGTCTGAAACAGGCGTTGTACTTGGAGATAAATGTAAACAAGTACAACCCTTTGCGTGGGTCTTCGTACATTGAGCTCCCCAAATGGGTTCGAAACACCAGAGCAGTTATAAATATACAAAATGAGGACAACGCATGCTTTGCCTGGTGTGTTGTGGCTGCGCTCTACCCCAGTGCTCACAATCCGCAAAGAGTCGGTAGCTATCCCCATTACAGCACCATTCTCAATTTGACAGGACTGCAGTTCCCAATGCTCATAAAGGACATACCCCGGTTCGAGGAGCAGAATGCTATAAGCATTAATGTTTTTGGTATAGAAGGCAAGTCGATTGTGGGACCGCTTCACTTTACAGCGCGCAAGAGGGATCGACACGTAAATTTGTTATATGTTCAGAAAGACGGAAAGGAACATTTTGTTTGATCAACAATTTAAGCGGTTGGTTAAAACTCAGCTATCTGCC
Source organism: Platerodrilus igneus (assembly GCA_036346225.1). NCBI lineage: Eukaryota > Metazoa > Arthropoda > Insecta > Coleoptera > Lycidae > Platerodrilus > Platerodrilus igneus. Next base: position 2,480,766 of record JARFIW010000713.1, on the reverse strand, counting down.
CGCACAGGATTCAAACTGTTATGCGATGGATGCCTGATATACTTTCATTCGGAGGAGGAGTTACACCGACATACAGAGCACGAATGCAACCATATTGTGACTACAATGCCGACTGCAGCTAAATGTGTGCTGGAATTTGTTAATATTCACAAACAAATGACCGTACCGTTTGTGATATACGCTGATTTCGAGTCGGTGCTAAAACCTATTAGTACTGCTACTCCAGATACATCTTCTTCGTTCACGAATAGCATCCAGGAACACAAGCCGTACAGCTTCGCATACTACATAAAATGTTCATACGATGACTCGTTTAACAAGTTTGAGCTGTACAGGGGGCCTGAAGCTGCCAAAGTGTTTATGGAGAAGATGGAAGAAGAAGCTCGACGACTGGGTGAAATTTTAAAAACAAACACCCCCATGCTTCCAATGGAACCCCTAGATGAATTGTTGTTTCATATGACAGTGGATTGCGGAATTTGTAAAAGCCTCTTGGGAGTGAAAGAGTTAGGGATCACGACCACTTGACTGGTCGCTTTCGCCCGCTGCACACCCGCAATGCAATATAAAGTACAGGGTACCTCATTTCATCCCTGTTGTATTTCACAATTTAAGGCGGGTATGATAGCCATTTTATTGTGAAGGAGTTGGGGTATGATAAAGAGAGGATCACTGTAATCCCTAATAATAAGGAACGCTTCGTATCGTTCACTAAAAATGTGAGGTTATATGGTGAACAACCAGAGGAGTGTGATGGCGAGCCTGAAGGATCTGACAATACAGCGATACAGCTCAGGTTTATAGACTCGTTAAGATTCATGGCTTCATCGTTGGACAAGTTGAGTCAGAATCTTGATACTACTCAGTTTGTGGAAACTCGCAAATACTACCCCGATGAGCAAGAGTTTGGGTTGTTGACGCGGAAAGGCGTTTTCCATACAACTATATCACCGATGCTGTAGTACTGAACGAGACATCATTACCACCGAAAGAAACCTTTTTAATAATTTAACATCTACGGATATCAGCGATGCGGACTACGAGCACGCACGGAAGGTGTGGAATACGTTTGGCATTTGCACGCTTGGGAGTATAGCGATTTATACCTGAAAACCGATGTGCTACTACTTGCAGATATTTTTGAAAACTTCCGCTCTGTATGCAAGCAGACGTATGATCTGGATCCATGCCAGTACCTGACAGCTCCAAGTTTGAGCTGGGATGCGATGCTTAAGCATACTGGTGTAAAACTGGAGCTGTTGATGGATATTAGCATGCATAATTTTATTAAGGCTGGAATCAGGGAGGCTTGACTCAATGCAGCCAACGATATGCTAGAGCGAATAATAGGTATATGGAGAATTACAACCCTGACGAGCCATCCAAGTACCTAGCATATCTGGATGCTAATAATCTTTATGGGTGGGCAATGAGACAGCACCTGCCCATTGGTGATTTTAGATGGATGGATGCTAGAAAGATTGCTCTCCTAAAAGAACTAATTTTGAATATACCTGAAACCAACGAGAAAGGTTATATTCTAGAAGTTGATCTGAGTACCCTGAACATCTACACCATTCCCACAACGATCTACCCTTCTGTCCTGAAAACATGGTACCTCCATCACCCAAATCAAAGACATCTAAATTGTTAGCAACTCTGTCGGAAAAGAAAAACTATATTATTCATTATCGGAATTTGCAGCAGTGTATGCGATACGGTCTAAAACTAAAAGCAATCCACCGGGTTTTAGAGTTTACTCAGTCTCCATGGTTGAAGGCGTATATCGACCTTAACACCGGGTTGAGGATGTCGGCGAAAACGCATTTGAGAAAGACTTTTATAAATTAATGAATAATGCGGTGTTCGGGAAGACTATGGAGAACGTAGACAAACGTGTAGATGTGAAAATCGTGACCCGGTGGGATGCTTCTGGTAAATGGTTGTGCGCGAACAAGCTAATTGCTCGACCAAACTTTAACAGTTGCTTAGTGTTGGGGAAAATCTGGCGATTATACAGATGAATCGTGTAAAAGTGAAGTACGACAAACCGATTTATGCAGGATTGTCAATTTTAGATCTCTCCAAAACGCTAATGTACGACTTTCACTACAGTACTCATGGTTCCTCTGTATGGTCCCAGATTGTCCCTGCTTTATACAGATACAGACTCCTTAGTGTATAGTGTGCAAACTGAAGACTTGTATAGTGACATTAGTGCAAACATTGAGCATTTTGATACAAGTGATTACCCCCAAACAATAAGTACAATATACCGCGTGTGAACAAAAAAGTTGTGGGGAAATTTAAAGACGAGTTTTGTGGGGATTTGGTGTTGGAATTTGTAGGTAGTAGGGCTAAGTCCTACTGCATTATTAGTGAGAAAGACATTGTTAAGAAAATTAAGGGTGTTAGTCGTAATGTGGTGGCGGGGATTAGTGTAGATAGTTTTAGGGATGTTGTTATTAATAATAGAGATGCCCTCATGAATACGATGGTATCAATCCGGAGTAAAAAACACGTTTTGTACACCCAATTAATTAATAAAATTAGTTTATCGGGCGCAGATGACAAGCGTTACGTCATCCCCGGAAGCATATCAACCTACGCATGGGGGCATAAAGATATTAGATAGTTGTTTATATTTTATTGTGTATATATAGTATATAAGTTAGTTATAAGCATATCTACCCTCCCCCATCCTTAATAATTCCTTTGTTCCCGGCGACATGTGTTTACCTCCACGTGGTGTCGCTGGACGGTAAAACATATTGTTAGATTAACAATATGTCTTATTGACCGAAAACACGTTTCCTCTTTTTTTACATTAATCTCTTTTTATTACAGGTCTATTTAAACAACACATTAATCTCTTTTTTGTTACAGGTTAAACTACTTGGATTCGGCTACACAACGGAAATAATGTTATACTTTGTAAAAATTGTAATTAGTTTATTAAACTGTAAGTTGGATAAATAAATTATTAAACTTTTGTGTTCTTAATTTTTGTGTTACTACCTCTAACTGTTTGGTTAAAGCATATATCTTGGATAGCGAAAAAGGTTTTAAAAATGGAGTTAAATATATACGAGCAAAAATTTTAATGAGGTTTGAGAGCTTAAAGTGTAACTTTGTAAGGAGTAGTCCGATTTTAAATCTGTTTGCAGATTCAAATTCTGCGTAAAATTTTAGACTAACAAGATGTATCGCATGACTAAAAAAATTATAAGAACGCTCAAAAGTCGCTATAGGTAAAAAATCTTAAAATGGGGTAGCTCCCTGGGGGATGGTGCAATCTAAAAAATTCCTAAAGATTCGGGTAGCTGAGAAAATTCTAATATTAATTGATACCAAACAAGGTAGGTTTATCTCGAAAGATGCAATGGCTAGACAAACTATTTGGTTCAGATGAAAGATAAAAAATGGCTAGTCGAAGAAAACTTTTTGGTCCAGAATGTTAGCGGTAAAAAAATCTTAAAAATAGGTTTATCTCGTGTGTGGAAATGTGGATGCTTGTGGAAATGTGGAGATGAATCTCCTCATTTCCTCCTTATGGGAATTTACATGTAAATTTGGTCCAGATGTGTGTGGAAATGTGGATGCTGGTGGAAATGTGGATGCTGGTGGAAATGTGGTGCTGATTACGCCATAAATACACTACTATCAGTTCATGAAGCGAATTACCTCAGAAAGGCGCTTTCTGATTTCGTATGCGAATTTATGTTTCTCCCATTCTAATAAACCAATTGTAATTTCTGTCTCTTTTACGACTTATTCGAACCTCCTCCAAAAAACTACAACTCAAAACTACATTGTCCTTTGTGTTCAACTCTTCAACAGACCATCTTTGTCCCCTTGGATTCTATTTTTAATTCCTTGTAGTTATGAAAGTGGCCCAAATACGGGTTTATATTCCCCTAGTTGATATGGTTTGTTTGAACACACCTGACTTCTGTTGGTTAATGTTGACCAATTCCGTTCTTGATTGCACATTATTGGTTTTGTGGCTAAGACTTTTTTATGGTTCGTTAATATTTTCTGATGCCCTTTACTGCTGGATTTGAACTTGTTGGTGTACGATGCGCATCATCTCGAGTGTTGTGGATATGCAAACGTTTTCTTGATTGACCACCTCCTCTATTATCCCGGTGGCTTTTAGTTTGGGGGATTGTAATTTGCCTTAAGTTTCTAACTTCCACTCTGTTTGTCATGTTGTACGAAGGAGTATTTCCGTTTTCTAACCACTGTTTTTTGTTTTTCTTGATTATTATATTTTGTTTGTTTGCCCTAGGTGTATTTTATAGCAATCCAAATATTATTAGAGACCGTTTGACTTTCTAGTTCCATCTAAATTTTGGGATGTTAAGTAAAATATTAATATTTATATATTATTTATTTATGGTGCATATGCTGTATGAACGAGTATGAAAAATGCAACGAATCATACTCATAAATGATAAATAAGTACGCAGCATGCAAACAAATAGCATGTACGCATACAACACTTCTCAGACACTAATGAACTTGTGCGACGTCGCTTGAAATAGAGAAAAATCGTCCAAATGTACAATACAAAGAAAACTCGGTATAAAGGAGGTCCAAACGCAAGACTAAATCACTTCTTATTGTTCTCTCTTTAAGAAAGCTGCCAAACTTCTTGAACAGAACCTAAAATATCCTAAGCTCCTAGTGTACTAAGTATTTTCCTTCAGATTATTTTGCTGTCACCACGGAATCTAACGGGATAAATTCAGGCGAGCTCGCTCTACACTAAGAACAGGATCCCGTCATAACACAGCTTGGAACCGTTCTACCTCCAAAGCCAAGCTTATCAGAATCACCTCCTGAAGCATATGACACCAACAAAAACGCCAGGATTGGGAACATTCTGCCATCAGCTTGCTTCAATTTCTACCAACCAAGCAAGCCCACCGTACACCAGCATCAGTCCATCAGCCGCTAGGTTTCGACGCCATAGAAATCTGACTACAATCATTGCTACAAGGTACCGCATTGAATTCAGCATAACCTAGACTAGAGTTACCTACTTACAACGATGGATATCTTTTCCTACATGCTACCAAAATCAGGACTTCGTTGTGAAGCAGCAACAACCAATTCTTCAACATGGAAACTCGTTCGGCAATTTTACAACCTATTGTTTGTTATTTTCAATTCTAGTGTTAAAGACATTTGCAATTTTACTACGCACATAAGGGGTTGTAAATATTTTCCATGCATGTTTGCTAATATATAATAAGTACAGATAAATATTATAACTTGTAAATAAATGTTATCTTTGTCTTTGTGAAACATTAATCATGTGACCCCATACAACTACAAGACCGTATGTGCTTTCTAAACCCATTTGAACCTAGGTTTTTTTTAAATACAGTTGTAGTGGGCAAATCGTTTTGTTTTTATCATATTTTATGTGCTACTGAATCATAGACGGCGACTGCTAACTTACAGTGAACGTATTTGGCCTCATTTCAGTTAAATGTTAACCTACACGTATCAAGTATTTGGCAATTTAACAGTGTTTTAAAGTGAACAAATTTTATTTTTTGAAGAATTGTTTCTTGATCACTGTTCAGTTCTTGACACAACACTCGAAAAAGTTTGGTCTTTAAAGCACTGGACTTTACATGATTAACTACTTTCACTGCTAAGTTCAAAGCAATGTTTAGTGATTCAGGGAGAGCTTGGCAAGCCAAAGCTTGTCTGTGGATGATACAATGGGATCCAACTATTTTATGGTTCTTTTTCTTGGCCAATTCAATAAAAACACAGTACTACAAGCCATAAGCAAACAAAGTTTTATCAGTGACTTACCGATTGTGTGGGGTTTCTTGCCTTTAGCTATCAACAAGGCAATTTTGTAAGAAGTCTTGTAACGTATTTTTTTTACGTTATTACACTTCGTTTATTAATGTAAAATAATACCGCAATAATATATAAATATAATTTGTAAATTTCCGTACAATAAAAATAATTCATAAAATTTATAATAGCATATAGACTCCTTTGCTCTTGAGGTCTAAGTTTCGTTAATAAGCTTCGTCGAGTTGTCATTTCGTGTCACTTTGCTATCAGCGTCTGAAGAGGTAAGCTGCTATCAGCGGCATAGTAAAGTCAAGATGGTAGACAGGCACGTGGCCTGTAACACAGTCCGCAAGAAAACAGAATTGTTTAAACCTTCGTGTCGGAAAGTGGTTCTTGGTAGTTATAGAGTGCAGATTTCATTTTGTGTTCCACCTGTAGCTGCTCAATCGATACCTGCTGGCCGAAGTATTATAGGTTCCCTCATCATTAAAACAGTTGGTATAATTAATTAAATAAATTTTACTAATATTTTCCTCTTAGTGCAATATCTCGGAAGTAATATCTAGAAAATATCTTGAAGAAAATATGTTGGATACAGTTAATATCATGCAGTTAATTTCAAGGAAGTAAGCAATGTCATGGAATTATATCACGGATTTTGTTAATATCGTAATTGCCGTATTTAATGCTGAAAAGAAAATTTAGTTAGGGATTTGGAATACTAAATTTTATAGGATATAATTAAGGAGGAATTGATTTCGTTAAATAATGTTTTGTTCGGAAGAATTCTCATAGTTCCAGCGATAAATTTGTCCGTATTCATGTGTTTCCTGTTTGTTCATCGCAGAACGCAGATGTTAATGGAATGTCCCACAGCTGAAGTCATAGTTCGATTTTTTTTGGTCGTACTGTACTTCCACACGTGAGTGATATTTAGCATTTAATCACATTTATAATTATTTAATCGTAATACGAAAAATACAAGATTGAAGCTTTACCTAGATTAAAGTAATTTAAAAATTATTTAGTGAAAGAAAGAATTCCGTAATAAATTTGTAACCTAGCATAAATTTTAAAGATGGCTATGCTGTTTGCTTATCATAATTGTTTCACAAACAGATAACCTTAACTAAACTGAGAAGTTGTTAGTGACATATGATGTCAGAGAAATATTCAGCTGTCCAAATTTAAATATCAAATGTTATTTGACGCAAATCTAAAAATATATTTAATAATTTTGAGGTCATGTACTTTGATTGTTAAACAACGTGATGAATTCTTTTTATACATATTAAGTAAAACTATCTCCATGTTGAAAAACGCTATTTTATGAAATCCTAAATAATTAAATTAAATTGTGAAGTCAATGTAGTATACACATGGCTGGGAATTAAAATGTGTAATATGAATTATTAAGTGAACTAAGGCTTTTTAGAAAATTTATTATGAAATATTCCATTTAGAGATTATTATGTTTTTTTTTGAATACAAAACCTTATTGATTTTCTGTTCTATAAAATTAATAGTAGAAAAAGATTATATTAAAACAAATTAAGGAATTTAATCAAATATAGTCCATTTTTGCATAACTCTTTTATTATTCAAAATACAAGTAAAACTTATAGGTCATTCATGAGCAGACATTGTGTCTACTGATAACAAATACCCTGGGTGTATATTTTTGGAACTTAAATTCCATTATATTATTTTTGTAAATATTTTTAAGGACACAAACGATGTCCATATTGTGCATTTATTTGTTCACAGGTTAAGTCGAGACATCTGTATGACATCTGGTAATTGAGATTTTCGTAAGTGTTTTAAAAAAGTGAAATTCAGGTTTTATGGCTATATTAGTGGTGTTGATATAAGGTTTCCGCATTTCCCTAATACAAGCACAGATAATTTTTGTAGGTTCTTGTATTGAAAAATACGGTGGCGCTCATTATTTATATTTTTGGTCATTTGACAACCCATGACCCAAGCTCATGATCTACCCAGAGCTAACACTCTACTAGCCGTTTATGTCTAAAGAGTTTTTCATTTCCTCAAGCCATTTTCCATCCAACTTTACCTTGGGCTTTCATTGTTAATAAGAAATTCTCGACCTTGTGATATCAGGTAAGGGTTTATGATATATAATGGTGCAATTTGTTATCTGATATTCACGAAGATAAAATTTTTTTTGTTTTCAGCCTCAACGGTCTTTTCATTTTCCACTTGAAAACTTCTACTGGAATCAAGTTTCATTCGCGGCAACTTTTCTTAGAAACAAAAATTCAGTAAATTTGTCCTTCAGGGCAGCATGATTTATAGTCAAATGGCGTTCCAAACGTCCAGGTCGCATTGCATCATTACTCAGAACTAAATGGCAAATTACGCACTAAAGTAAATGACTACCGTTTTTCTCAATAAATGTAAAACCGTATTTAATATAGTTATCACTATAGAGTCTTTTCTTCGGTAGTAATTTAGCCATTTTTAATAACAGCTAACCACTAAAACACACAATAATTGTCACTGTTATGGCGTTTACAATCAACAACATTCACAGGCAAAGGCAATCGCCCGACTGGTTACTGTGTGACTAGTGGCACTGTTAGTGGACAGTGGCACTGTGGCAGACATCCGCAGAACGCCGCGCTACAATAAACAAAGACCTACGATATTGAGTCAGCTAGTTTCTCACGCCTTGCCGGACGCTCACTGATTCATGTGTATGCATCATAAAGCAATTTCAATACTCGTGTGTTTTTGTTCAGCGTAAGACAAATTCAATTTTTTTTGTAAATATCCATGAAAAAACTACAAATTAATTTAATTTTTTTTAATTAACTGACGCCTTCCCTGGATTTCTTCCACGCCACCCAGGGGGGGCGTGTCCCCTAGGTTGAGAACCGTTATATTACAGAAACGTGGTTTCCAGCACTAAATTCTTTAGAGTTATTTACATCAGATTTTACAGTATTTCGTCATGATAGCTGCAAATCTTTCAACATCAAATCAAGAGGTGGTGGTGTTATGATTGGATTTGGAAATAATCCTGATGTACAAATTGTTCCTAATCCAAGCTGGTCACGTGAGTCTGAATACGTGTGGGTGTCAATTACTTCTAACTCTTTTAAATGTTTGTTATGTTGTGTTTATATACCAACAAATGATGAATTAGCTACTAATTTATTTCTATATAATCTTAATTCGGTAATGTCGAGGTTCTCAAATAATAACATTGTGTTAGTAGGCGACTTAAATCAAAGCTCAATTAATTGGCTACCTTTACATGATAACGTCTATTATCTGTTGCGGAATGAACAATAACAAAGCTGCTGTATTGGTTGACGTTTTAGCGCTTATTCAACTTATGCAACTTAATTCAACACAACCCATTAGCGCCGTGCGTTGCCATTTAGGTTGACTATATGCAAGCCAGAAAGAGACTTCAGTAGTTCTTGGATAGTGAAGAGTATACTTCCTTTATTGTTCGTCTTATATGGAGTACGCAACGGAATTTAATGTTCGGTTTGAGTAAGTAATGTTGGCTTGTTGGGATGATAAAGGTGATAAGATATGTTAATTATAGGGAAGGACCAATTGCTTTTTGTAGCAATACCAATGGCGGTGGAGCGGTTATGTAATAACTAAAAACAATTACAACAACTACTTAAGGAAGGGTATAAATACCTTAAGGCCTGTGCCGCTGTGGGCAATAAAAGTTCACACACAAAAGGTTTGACGGACAACCAATAACACGCACGTTTGGGTGTCGGTGTCGCTTTCAAAAGCTCTCATACAACCGTCTTCTGCAAGGGTTCGAATGCGACTGTCTTCACGCACTTCCACTGTCGGTATATAATGTTTCACTGAAAACTGTAGGATACCCGCACTACTGGTGTTTATTGTCAACCACTACCAAATTGTTCAATGACGACGTAACATACCGCCCACCAAATTCATAGAATTTTGAAAAGGAGGGAAGTAGGTTGGGTGAAGGAAATCACATGGGATTTGACCTTGCTAGGAAAACAGGTAACGAAAGATAGGGTAGTACACTACAGCGAGCGATATTGCCAACTATGCAAAAATAAGAATATATATGTAAATAAGCAAATATTTAAAAATAATATACTACTATACATGTAAGAAATGTGTATATACATCTAAACATAAAATAAAATTAAAATACCGGTAGCGGCGCTAGTTTGACCAAAGGTCGTTTTAGTGTGCCATGTGCAGTTTTGACTTCAGCGACACGTATAATACCGTCCGCACCGGAAAAAGTATTACTAATACGACCAAACTTCCATTGAAGTGGAGAGAGCTGGTCGTCCTTGATGAGGACAATAGTGTCCTTTTCAACTTGTCGGATACCTATCTTAGAGTGCCATTTAACCTTTTGATTCAGAGTATGTAAGTACTCATGGCTCCAGCGAGCCCAAAAATCTTGATGGAGTTTTTGCAGGAGTTTCCACCTGCTCTTTAAGGATAAAACGTTGGTTGAATGGTCCTCATCTGGTGGTGCAGAAAGAGGCTCCATAGTTAGGAAATGACCTGGTGTTAAGCAACGCAAGTCATTTGGATCCGAACTCAAAGCGCAGAGTGGCCTTGAATTTAGAACAGATTCAATTTGAGTAAGAACTGTGTAAAGTTCCTCAAAGGTAAGTTTTGTTCGCCGATTACGCGAGCTAGGTGTGTCTTTACCGACTTAACACCGCTTTCCCACAAGCCACCGAAGTGAGGGGCGCTAGGTGGATTAAACGACCACTTTATCTTTTCTGAGGTTACTGCACTATGCAGATAACTCATAAGCTGACGATAGGCACCTACAAAATTAGTATCGCAATCACTAAATATTTGAGAACAGCGTCCTCGACGTGCTATAAATCGTCGCAAAGCGGCAAGAAACGCGTCTGCCGACAAATCCGAAACAAGTTCAATATGTGCTGCCTTAGTGGCAAAACAAACAAAAATACAAATATAGGCCTTAAGAGTTTTAGAGCCTCGCAGGCGGTTAGCCTTTATTAAAAGAGGGCCAGCAAAATCAACACCTACAATACTGAACGGTTTGATTTGGGTAATACGTGCTGCCGGCAGGTCTCCCATAGGAGGAGTTACCAGGACCGGTTTGGTACGAAAACATCTATGACATAATGATAAATAACTTCGGATTGAATTTTTAATAGAAAGGATCCAGAAATTCTGTTGGATAAGATACGCTGTGGTATTAACACCGGGATGGCAATACCTTTCATGAGTTGACCGAATGATAAGTTCGGTTAATCGGTGCCGCTGAGGCAATAACGCAGGAAACTTTTCGAAATAGGAAAGCGAAGAATGTGTCAAGCGCCCACCTACTCTTAAGATATTTTGTGAATCAACAAATGGAGAGAGTTGTCGCAAGCTTTTAGGTAATTTACGGTTTGTCTTGATCGAAGCTATTTCCTTTGAAAATGTAACATTTTGTACATGCCGAACGATAATCATGGGAGCATTGTGTAATTCAATGTCTGTTAAGGGACCCGTATGACGTTGAGCCATGGGTTTAGAAAATCTATAAATGTAAGCCACGATGCCTTGGATTTTATATAACGATGAAAAGCGACTTAGTAAAATGTCAATGACGTTTGGATCTGTTTGAGCGACAAATGTTAGAATCTTCTTTTCCGTAGTTACCTCAGCAATTGAGGTTGACAATGTTGGTTGAGGCCGCCACGAGTCACTAGGGTAGTGAAGCCATTTAGGCCCCGCCCACCATAGCGAACATGAAATAACCGCGCTTGGCATTAATCCCCGAGATGCAGGATCAGCCGGATTATGCGAAGATTTAATATAAAACCATCGGCTAGGTGCAATGATTTCTTGAATGTGACTAACACGGTTTGCCACAAAAGTTTTCCATCGAAAAGGTGGAGAACGTATCCAAGTGAGAGCGACCGTAGAATCGCTCCACGTGAAACATCGGAGATGTCAATCAAGCCTTGATAAGAACGCATGGTAAAAGAAAGTAAATCGGTTAATAAAACGGCGGCACATAATTCCAAACGTGGAATTGAAATGCGCTTAATTGGAGCTACTTTTGTTTTAGCGGTTACAAATTGTACAGTTATTTCTCCAGTAGTTTGATTTATGAACTGGAAATACACTACCGCTGCATACTCTACCTCGCTAGCATCGCAAAACCCATGCAAATGACAAGTAAAAGGATCCGAAGGGGGTAAACAACGTGGTAACTTTAATGACGATAATAACGGCAATTCTTCTTGATACTGCTGTCATTGAGACGAAATGTCTGCTGGTGGGATGTCATCCCAATTTAAACCTAACATCCACAGATGCTGGATTAGGCGTTTTGCAAAAAGTGTTAGTGGGGCTAAAAATCCTAATGGATCATATATTCTGGCAACTTGTGAAAGTATGTTGCGCTTTGTACATATTGGGTTTAATGGTTTAACCCGAAATGTGAAAATATCTTCTGTAGGTGACCATTGAAGACCTAATATTTTTATTGATTCGTCAGAATCGAAATCGAGAGAAGTATATTGGCAAAAATCTGACGGAATGCCTTCCAAAATAGAAACTGAATTAGAACTCCATTTTCGAAGTTCAAAACCAGCCAAATGTAAAAGTCGGATAAGTTGATCTTTAATTTCTCGGGCCGTTTGTATAGAATCTCCACCAGCGACGAAATCGTCAATATATAGATTTGACCGTATAGCCTCAGCGGCTAACGGAAACCTTTTGCCTTCGTCAATGGCTAATTGCTGAAGAGTTTTTAATGCTAGATAAGGCGATAACTTAATACCATAGGTCACTGTATTAAGCTAATAAGTCTGAATGGGTTCTTCTGCGGAGAACCGACAAACAATTAACTGAAACTTTCGATGTTCTTCGGTAACCAAAATTTGTCGATACATTTGGCGAACATCACAAGTAAAAACGAAACGATGAGTACGAAATTTCAATAAGATTGACGAAATATCATTTTGGAGATTAGGTCCAGCCAATTGAGTGTCATTAAGTGACACGTTGTTTTAGCCTTTGCAGAGGCGTCAAAACCACACGAATTTTAGAAGTATGACCTTCCTCTTTAAACACAGGGTGATGGGGTAAAAATAATTATCGTTCCCAACGGGCGGAGAATCGAGTAATGCCATATGACCCGCATCAAGATAGTCCTGCATGAAATTGTTGTATTGGGCGCGTAGCTCCGGTTGAGCATGCAATTTGCGCTCCAACGAAAATAGTCTTTTTAGCCATCTCAAAGCAATTATCAAAACGGGCAAAGTATCGTTGAACGGTAACGCAACAATAAAACGACAGCTAGGGTCACGAGAAAACGTGTTTTCAAAAATCAAATCTGCCTTTTCTTCTTCTGGAGAAGTATAAGGCTTGGATGGCAACTCTTCTATCTCCCAAAACTGCCTTAGGGTCTGGTCGATAGGATCTTCTACAGAAGTAAAAAATGCTTGGACAGTATCAGACTGCAAGCTTTTTGTGGGACCAATAATAGTCCAACCAAAAATTGTATTTATGGCGGCAGGCTGAAGAAATTTGCCATGTATAACACCGCCATTGATGATGAACGGATAAACATTTGCTCCAAGGAGCATGTCAATAGTTCCTGGAGAGTTCCAGGTCGGGTCTGCAAGGTGCAGGCCGCATAAGTGTTCCCAATTATTAGGAACTTCAACGCTGGGTAATTTGCCAGATATTGACGAAAGCACAAAAGTTGTGACGTCTAGAGATTTTTCAGAGTCTAACATAGAGCGAATAGTGCAGCTGACGGCACCCCTATTGACTGCTGAAGTTGTCTGCCCAAGTCCATAAATCGGAACTTGAGAACGTATGCGTGGAAGCCAAAGTTTGCTCACGCAATCGTCTCGAATAAAGCTAGCTTGGGAGCCAGGATCTAAGAGTACCCTGATCGGTTTGTATCTACCAGACCGATCTTGAACTTCCACAACAGCAGTGGAGAGTAAGACAGTAACCCCAAGATTTGAATTCGTCTGTGAAGACAAAACATTTGCCGGAATAGGAGAGGCTGACTGCGTCCTATTGGCATTTTTATGCATAGGTGTAGCGGTCGATTCAGCTGAACGGCTAGAAGCAGGTTGCGCTTCAAAATGTAGCAAGGTATGATGCGGCTTGGCGCAAGTTCGACAGGAATTAGAAGATTTGCATTGCATGGACGCATGGTCTGTTCGTAAGCAATTTAAACAAAGGCGTAAGCGTTTGACAATGTCGAAACGTTCTGTCGGAGTTTTCTTTAGAAACGATTGACATCTATAAATTAAGTGATTGCCCTTGCAAGAAGGACAATGGTGCGAAAATGAATTCTTTGAGTCACTGGAGCTACTTGGTGTATCCAGTGAAACTACGTTAGAAGAAACTTTTGGTTTAAATTGAAACGCTGAGGATTTCTTAGGCACTGACGTGTGAGATGTATGGACAGTCGTCGAATAAGAAACAGGTGCGGTTGAAGAAAAGGTTTCCAACGCTGCACATTGTTGAGTTAAAAAATATCTCAAACCATCGAAATCGGGTATTTGCTTCGGATCCGATTGGAGTTCGAAGCGTTTTCTAGTGAACGGATCGAGTTTTTCTAAAAGAAAATCGACTAGAATAAAGTTCCAATGTTCAGTGGGAAACTTTAAGTTAGTTAGAACAGCAAGGTTCTCTGAAAAACAATCAATAAGTGCCCTAAGTTTCTTAGGGTCTTCTGATTTTAAAGGTGAAAAGTCTTTCATAGCTTTCCAATGCAAAGTTGCCAATAAACGCGGATTGCTAAATCTCTCACGCAAGGCGTTATATGAAATGATAAAATTATCTCCCGAAATGGGTACCGATTTAATGATTTTCAAAGACTCCCCGCTACAGCAACTGATAAGGTAATTTAGCTTTTCGATATTGGACATCGACGCGTTATTATAGACTAGACTGTCAAATAAATCGATGAAAGATGCGAATTCAGTTACCTCATTATTAAAATGTGGGAGCTTTAACGGTAACAATTTTGATACTGTGCTGCTTGGAGCATTTTCCGTAATTTGTGCCCGCGTTTCTTGCATCGTTTCGAGATGCAGCAGTATGCAATAATAAGCGGAATCTACTTCCTTTTGTAAAGCGTTGTAATTTAATAATTCTGTCTCGTTAGAGGTCGCTAAGACCTCAACTAAAATTTTATTGAAATTTGAGTAAAGGTCATTTACTCCCCTTGTTTGAATAAGGAACAACGTTTTTAAAGTTGGGTCCCTTTGTATAGCGTTACCCAGTTCCCACATTTCCATAATGCGTATTTTAATCAATTCGAGCTCGGCTACCTGTATTTTCTTCGGAGCCATTCTAAAAGTTATTCTGAAAGGCCTACACTATAAAACTGCTGTAAAACGGTAACCGGTCAGATGTGCGCTGAGAAATATTAAAATATTATGAGTTGTTCAAGCCACGAAAAATGTCAAATAGCGTATAAACCAATAAATCACGTTTTATGACTATTGGCCTGCAATGTGGTCTTAAACCACGTAGAAAACCTAACGGTTTGTCAAACAAAGCGTTTAGATAAGATTTACAGCTTAAAAACCCGGGCGGCTTTTACCATCAAAGATCACAGGAAAGTTTAAACATGTGGCTTAACATATTTGCAAAACGGGTTCAGCTTTACAACTTTTTTACCCTGCAAATGTATTAAATATTTTACGTTGTAAACCGACTAAAAGTTGTATGTGAAACTTAAAACGCGCAATGGATTTTAATGCAAAGAAAATCCCTTTACCTTTCTTATTTGAGAAGTATAAAGCGAATTATAATTTTCAGGTTGCTTTGTGTTTTATGCCGCTAAAATGAATTTAAGACTGAAAACTAACACATTACGGCAAAATCGCTTATTTAATTTTGAAGACAGTATAAATAATATTTACACATTTTAACCCGCTACATGTGGGGTTTGAACACAAATTTAAAGCTAAATCATTAATTAATTAAAAAACGCTCGCTAGAATGCAAAAGTGTATTTAATTTAGGACATGCGTATACCATAGAACTAGTTAATTCGGATCGTATTAAGGACCAATGGCTTGTTGGGATGATAAACGTGATAAGATATGTTAATTATAGGGAAGGACCAATTGCTTTTTGTAGCAATACCAATGGCGGTGAAGCGGTTATGTAATAACTAAAAAAAACTACAACAACTACTTAAGGAAGGGTATAAATACCTTAAGGCCTGTGCCGCTGTGGGCAATAAAAGTTCACACACAAAAGGTTTGACGGACAACCAATAACACGCACGTTTGGGTGTCGGTGTCGCTTTCAAAAGCTCTCATACAACCGTCTTCTGAAAGGGTTCGAATGCGACTGTCTTCACGCACTTCCACTGTCGGTATATAATGTTTCACTGAAAACTGTAGGATACCCGCACTACTGGTGTTTATTGTCAACCACTACCAAATTGTTCAATGACGACGTAACAAATGTGTTTTCTATAAATATTTGATTTATCATTCTTTTGTAATTGTAGACACATTGCCAACAGTTCAATAAAGATAACGTAGCATAATTTGAAAAGTTTGTTTGAAAATGTGTCTTTTGTAGTTTTTTGAAGTCGAACGTTGCAACTATTTAATAATATATATTGGTAACAAGAACCATTTATATTTTAGGAGAGGCCTCTCGCTTGTCGATGCCCTCGATATTGCACATCGTGACGATATCGGAGGCAATATTTATGTAGAACCTCCCGATACCAATGTGGGCACAGACGAGGATGAAGACGGTGGCGGGTATGTTTTGTTTTATTTATCGACATATAAGTTCCTTATAGATTTTTATTTTTGCTGATTAGTTGATAATCTTTCATCTCGGCAATTACGAGCGGGTACAAAAATTTGCCTAGCGAATAATGAAAGACTTGATGTGGACTATAAAAAGCCTGACGGCGAATTTATGAATATTGTTAAGATAAATTCTATACCCGAAGAACTGCAAAACTGGATCATAGAGCGGTTTGACGGTAAAAAAAAAACAATCCACTTTGGAAAATGGATGCCGATTTTGATAGGGAAAGTGTTTCACTATTTCCGAATCCTGATTATAGTAAGTATAATGAAATGTGTGTAACCAATGTGTTCGAACAATTTGTGCATCGTGAATTTATTAAGCATTTGGTAGAACAAACCAGTCATTACTCGCTGTTTCTCAATTGTTCTGACTCCAAAATTACAGCTGATGAAATACTATTATTAATTGGCATGTTATTTATTAGTTGTTATAACGTGCCATCCAAGAGCCATTTCTAGAACTATAAAGATGACATGTATAACTATGCCGTATCTCAATGTATGCGCAGGGATAGGTTTCTACAGATCTGTGGATTTCTGCATGCGGCCGATAATACAAGTACGAATCCAAACGATAAAGCTTGGAAAATACGTCTACTCATAAAAATGTTAAATAAAAGTTGTAACGAAAATTTTGTGCCTGAGGAACATTTATAGAGTACGATGAATGTATGATAAAATATTTTGGGAGACCAGCGGGTGCAAGCAATTTATTCGGGGAAAACCAATCAGATTTGGTTACAAAATGTGGTGCTTGAATAACAAGCATGGATATTTGGTAAACTTCGAGCTATATCAAGGGAAAAATTTTAAATCAAATGATGACTTTGATAAATTGTATGGAAACGCTGCCAGCCCATTATTGGTTTTCCTAGAACAATTGCCATTTGAAAAAGCATATGAAGTATGATCTCTACATGAACAACTTGTTCACGGGAGCATCTTTATTTTCCTTTCTACGATTTCGTGGCTGTACTGCTATAAGAACTATCCGCGAAAATCGTATCTCTAAAGCACGCCCGCTTACGGAAGAAAAATTGTTTACACGAAACGAACGCGGTTACTTTGAAAATGCTTTTGAGCGGCATAATGGGCTGTTGTATGTGCGATGGATGGACAATGCTGTAGTAACCATGATTTTGTCTTCCTGTGGTACCAGTGAGGTAGCTTCTGTTAAAAGATTTTCTCAAAAATATAAACGAAATATACAAATTACCCGACTACAACTAATTAAAAATTACAATACTTTCATCGGTGGAACTGACCTTATGGATCAAAACGTGACATGTTATCGTATAGGAATACGGGGAAAAAAGTGGTTCTGGCCAATCATAACTTCGTTGTTCGATGTTGCACTACAAATCAGTTGAATTCTATACAATAAAGCAAATAAAACTAAATTAGTTCAGTTATATTTTAAAGGAGAAGTAGCTCAATATAGCAAAATATAGTGTCCCTTTTAAAGGAGCCGGAAGACCATCGGCATCTCCAGCGTCATCCGCCGATAGTCGAATCTCCAACGAGATTCAATTTGATAGAGTTGATCACCTTGTACAGCATACAGATGAAAAGAAAAAAAGAATCCGCGCTCTAAAAACCTGTAAATCGGTTGTAAGGAAAATATGTTCCAGATGCAATGTGGCTTTATTATTGACTACTTTATACCTTTCCATTCCTGTTAATGCGATATATTGTGTAATTTTTATTTTTAATATATATTTTACTAAGTTTTCCATTGTTTAGAAACTATATTACTTCTAAAGGTGGTTTTATTTTAACGTTTTAGTAACAACCAACTAAATGATCGATTTAGCGGTAGTTTAGACGCCTTGTGTTGCCAAATGGCAACAGCTCTTATCTCAAGAATGGTTGGAGTTGGAATATTTGTTTCCCATTCTTTTTTGTTAATTAGTCATTTCTAAGACTAAATATATCAATAAAATCAGTGAAACCAAAATATCCAAAATTCAGGCGCTAATGGATTAATATAAATAAAGTGATTGAAGTCTTTATTCTTTTTAATGATGTTGAATTACTTTCTTCTATGCGCAGAAGTTTGAACTGTTTTCTCCCGATGCGCATAAACCTCAATTAGAATTTTTTATAAACTTTAAAACTTTGACACCATTAAATGTCAACTACCAATCTAAGATATTTTGATACGAATTTTGAAGTTGGCTGGCTTCACGTTGTGACGCCAGTGTAACTATTTTTGCTAGACCTTACGTTGGATGGGTGCCACTGAAACGACTTCTGTTTTACAAAAGACTGGAACGTCTTTTTTTATATTAAGGCGCTAGAGAACAAAGTCTTCCGACAAAGCTAGGGGTCTATTCCTGGGTAGAGCAATGAGAAGTGGGGGGGTAAGTCGAATTCTGTTTGCAAACCAAAGTTAAGCTAAATCAAATAGGCGCCACCATGTCCTGATATAATGACGATAATTGCAAAGCACAGTTCTAAAGGCGGACGTTGAAACCCAAAGAACAAATGATCGCCTTCGTTAACAAAAACCTGTCTTAACAAAATAAGACGCAGCTCCTGTAAGAAATTGCAATGGTTAAATAAATAAAACAGTAGAACACCACTTGTGTCCCATAAACATATATAAAGAAATAATAAAAAAAGTTTTTCCAATATAATATTGGCATCAAATTATTACTCAAAAATATTTTGGCTTTATGTAATTAGATTTGATCGCACTTGACCAAAATAAAAGTCTTAGATTTTGAACTAAATGTTTACTAAAAAAACTCTTTTAAAATATCGGAACTTGTAACAAAAAATGGTCATAATCAACTACATCAAAATTAAAGTTTTAACTTTCCTTTTTTTCTTTCATTAATCAATCGACTTTACTTTAAACATGAACTTGTTATACAAATTAAAGTGATAATGATTGGTAAGCATAACACAGTGAATTAAATTCTAACCTGGGCGGATCTTTTCAGGTAGATAACAAATTACTAGAACCTAATATAATGAAAATTTGAACTTTTAAATTTACGTCTAATAATCTATGTATAGATAAAGCTGATCACAAAAATAAGGCATGTTTGTTTAAATTGCATTACAGCTGCTCAAAGCATTTGCTTTCAAGACAACATCTGTCAACTGTACAAAATAGAAAAATATGACGTCGAAAACACATGTTGAACTTATTGACGGTTCATATGGAATAAAGCATGTTATTTTAGAAAGCTAATTCAACAAAATTTCGTTTTACAGCTTGTAAAACCAGCTCAACAATTAATTGAAGTTTACACAATTTACGTGTACTAAACATAAAAGCAAATTAACGTGTTATAAACTTTGAAACACATGCAAAAAAAGATCTTATAGCTAATTACGAACCAAAAACTGCATTAGCCGCTTCACAACAAACTGAGACGGGATTTCCGTTCTTCAATCAAAGTTAACAGCGTTTCTAATTTGAAACGACTCCATCCAAATTAACTTCTATAATTCCTTATCAGACAAATTTCTTATTAGACAAAGTTTAAATCGACTGTTTATAACTAACGGTAATCCTTTGGATCCTAGATGACGAATTGTATTTGTTTCATTCTTAATTGTCGAATTATATTTGTTGCATTCCACATTGTCGAATCATATCTGGTCGCATTATATTTTGTTGCATTATATTTTGTCGTTGTCGTGTTCTAAAGGTCGCGCTAAATAAATTACCTCAAATTACATTAGTTCGTATAATATATACTTTACCAAGGTTGCCGGCCTCTAGCCAAAAATACATCTTAACAAAGCTGTTGCTCTTGGCCGACTGTTTATCGAAACTAGATACGAGCGGTCACGCTGTCAGAGGGGGGAACACGAAACAATCAAATAGATATTTACTTGGAAATAGCTTTATGCGACACAGATATATTAATATAATTAGATTTCTAAGGAACAATACGCGCTTAGCGTGTTTAGCGTGTAATTCAATGCAATTAAATTACGACTGGAAAAATAAAATGTTACAATTTAACTACGACAGGGCAGATTACGCCAAAATAAACTGTTGTTTAATGCAAATAAATTTGGATAATCGGTTTATACAAAAGACGGCAAATGAGTGTGTTGATGTATTTTATAGTAAATTCAATAATATCATTTCAGCTATGGCTCCGCAATCTATTAGACGATTTAAAACGTTTCCCACTTGGCTTAGCAAAAAATACTATTGCTCTTATCAAGGAAAAACAAAAAGCATATAAAAAATATGAGGACCAAAAGATACTTAGATTACTTAACTTTCAGTTTACTTCGCTCTAGATCTAAATTTTTGATAAAGAGTGACAACTATGTATATTTAAAAAAACGTTCAAAATTCTGTAAAAAGTAATCTCAAACTAATCTGGCGTTACATGAACGATCTAAATGTAAATAATTTGGTTTCAATTAGCATCATAATAAGGTAGCCAATAACGGGCAGGACATTGCAAATCTGTTCTCGGATTATTTTAATTCGATATTTGTTCAACCTGATGCTACACGTAGAACTAACTTTAAAAATAAATTTGAACATCTACTTGCTTATTACAATAAGAGCACCACTACTAGTAAGATATGCATAAGCGAAAACAAAATTGTGGGTTACTTGCTGAAGTTGAAGACAATTAAAGGTACTTGTAACAATGGCTTGCATTCAATATTTTTTTAAAATACAGTAGATAATCTGGTTAAACCTTTATATATTATTTTTAATAAATCAATAAAGAACAGTCAATGCCCCAGCGTGTGGAAACAAGATGAAATAGTTTATATATTTAAAAATTGGTAGTAGACAGTTTGAAAATTACCGACCGATATCAAAATTAAACTTATGTAGTAAAATTTTTGAAAAATTAATTCATGAGAAACTCTCTAATATGATTATCCAACAAATTATCTCTGAACAACTTGGCTTTTATTCTGGTAGTTCTGTAACTACTAATCTCATCTCTTACACTAAGTATCTGTTAGTGTCACTTAATGATAGAACACAAATTGATGCTGTGTACATTGACTTCAGTAAGGCGTTTGACAAAATAGATCATGAAATATTATCGTCGACGTTATCTGCAGTTGGTGTACATGGTAGTCCATTCCGCTGGTTCTTGTCATACATAGAAAATAGATCACAACGAGTTAAACTTAATGGTTTTCTTTCAGATTTTACTTCGATTACGTTTGGTATACCGCAGGAGTCAAATATAGGTCCTCTATTATTTAAAATATATGTTAATGATATATCGATGTGATTTCGCAACTCTAGATTTCTGGTTTTTGCTGAAGGCCTGGAAGTCTTTAGGAAAATTGATAATATAACTTATTGCATTGCGTTACAAGAAAATATATAACTCGTCTTGAACTATATTGCACCATTAATCAATTATTTCTCAATATCAAAAGGTGTCATGCAATACAATTTGATAGAAATTTGTGTAAAAATAGGTATAATTATGGTTTGCATGGTAAACTATTAGGTAAGACTATAAAGCTATGATTTGGTAGTAGTTTGATTCAAAAGTAATTTTTAATGAACACATTGACTTAATTGTCACTAAAGCATATAGAATGCTTGGATTAATTAATAGGGTGTGTAGGAATTTCAGATGCTCTACAACAATAATTAAACTGTGTAATACGTATGTGTATATTTTTTAGTCTTTCTTGGTTAAACCACTCAGATTTTTTAAAATTGTTTTTATTTACGTTTCGATCCATGAAAGATTCAGAAAAATACAAAACAAACCTCAACAACATACAGGGAGCATTTACATATGTGTATAGTCAGCAAAGTCAATGCTCTGTAAGATGGAATCTTTTACTTGCAGAATATTTCACGGATAGAGATGGTTTAAAGGAAGTTTATTAAATGTCTTTGCTGTCGTATTGGAGCCAATTATACAATATACCAAAATGAATTATTGCATTTAAAATGCTTCAAGTCAGCCAGCGAAGAATGCTAGCTGATATATTATTTGTTTATAAAATATATAATAATCACATTAATTGCCCAGATATAATTCGAATGCTAAATTTCAATATTCCACCAGTACACTCTCGTAAGATTGTTCCTTTATTTATCAAAAAGTTTTCACAAATGCTTATTTTAATTCGCCTATTAATCGACTGGTGACTTCATTTAATTCATTATGCGCCAGCAATAGTAATTCTGTCTTCGGATTAGATATTTTCAGTATGTCTTTTACCTTTTTTTGAAAGATATGTAGTTGAAGTAATTCTAAATAGCACCTAGTTGATTTGTTAGAGAATGAATTTTTATTTTTATTCTTTTTGAGCTACAACTGATATGTGGCATTAACTATTTTATATTTGATTCATTACATTTATTTATCCTTTGCTAATTTTTTTGTTTTGTTGCTAGTTTGGGTCTGTCCCTTAAGCATCTAATGTATATAAATAAATAAATAAATAAATAAATAACACGCAAAACTTGTTTTCAAGCAGCCACCAGACAACTATAAAGAAAATTATCTTTGTTTATTTTATTCATTTAATTTAATCAGGGTTTCTGATTTATTTGTTATTGTTTATCTGTTATTATTTATTCCCGATTTCCCGAATATTCGCACATAATTATGAAGATAGGCAGTGACTGTATTAATGGTGTGTGGGGTTTCTCGTGCATATTAGACATTTGGGTATAATTATCATGTTATTTTCTTTTTAATTTTTTTTTTTATATCAGGTTTTGGTTATATCTATGCTCGTATCCTTACTCACGCCAAGTCAATCTAAAATTTTCCAATCCTCCCACCAACCCCACCGAATTTTACACGCGGTTGTCATTGTCCAATCTCGCGACCCTTCCCGCGAATTCTTTTAAGACTGTCCAGAACGCCTTCTGGTTAACCACTTCCCCGACTTCCTCTAGGTTCTTTGGCCATGCCAGACCTAGAATAGCTAGTTTGCTATCAGCCAACCCTCGATTTCCCGCCTTAAGCGGGCAGTCGAAGAGCACGTGCTCTGCGCTTTCCGAACCCTCACCGCATTCGCAGCGGTCGTTGTTGGTTAGACCAAACCTTTGTAAATACGCCTTCAGGGCGCCGTGCCCTGTTATCAACTGCACCATTTTGTGATCGAGCTTAACCTCGATCCTACTTCTAGCTTCTATGCTCAGTATGAATTTGTGGGTCAACTTGCCCGTGGCAGAGTTGTTCCACCTCTCTTCCCATTGTCGAATTGATTTTTCGCGCAGCTTTCTTTAGATTAAAGACCTCGGTATCGACGAATGTGATATCCGAAATTCGCCCGTCGCGGCTTCTTTAGCTAATTCGTCAGCCCTATCATTTCCTACGTTACCATCGTACGACCTAACCCAACAGAACTATAAACATCAAAACTCGAGCGCTGTATGCGCTATTCTCCAGACGTCCGCCTGGAGGTCTATTGAGGTGTTCATGTTAGTTAATGCCGTCAGCGCCGATTTACTGTCGCTGATTATATAATAATCGTCTCTGCCCGTGTGATTTATTACGTAATCGATAGCCTTTCATATGGCTACCAATTCGTACTGGAAGATAGTGCTCCAGTTCGCGAGTTTGGTTTGAAACCGAAACACCACCCTTTCCTGATTAAACACGTCAAACGCCGCGTCTGCTTGCCTGTCATCCATACGTGAACCGTCCGTGTAAATTATGATACCCGTCGCGTCCCGATCTCCTTCGACAAACTCGATTCCTCTAATATCGGCCGGGTGCCCCAACTCTAATATCACGATCTTTCTTGCAACGTCTCTATTACCAAGATTAATATCTTCGATAAATTCGCGCCCTTACCCTATATCTCTAAGTCTCCTATCTCTAATCTTCCTAACGACATATTCGATAGGGAGAGTCCTACTGATCACCAGGACAGCCTCTGTGGAGGTGGTCCTGTATGCCCTCGCCGCCTTTACCGCGGTTATACGTTGCACGCTCGTTAAATAACGCATCTCCCGGACTTTACAACCTTCCGCCCATACGGATGCTACGTACAGGATTGCCAGTTCAATTGCTCCGGCATAGACCGTCCTCAGCGATTCGCCCCTGAAACCCCACTTTATTTTAGTCGCCGCCATCGTTCTATTTGATATTGCGCCGCCCTTTCTTTTAACGTATTGTACGTGCGCTTTCCAATTTAATTTATCGTCGATCTTGACGACGAGGTAGGTAATACAATCTTTAAACGGGATTTTTTCCCCTCCTAGCTCTAGCCTAGGAGGTCTCTGTCCTGGTTTCGTGCCGAAATAAAGCGCTTCTGACTTTGCCGTGTTAAATTTTAATTTTACCGCCTGCGACCATTCGTGTAATTTATTAAGCGCCTCGTTCGGTTTTGTGCGCATATCCATTAACAATCCCGATCTTACAATTAAAAGCGTGTCATCCGCAAACCCAACGATTGAGCATCCTGCGGGCAGCTTGACCCTAAAGATGCTCTCATACAGCAACTTCCAAAATGTGGGACCAGAACATGAACCCTGCGGGCATCCCTTTTCCACCTCACGCGACAGAACTTCTCCCGGAATTTCAACTTGTGCCAATCGCCCCGAGAAATAACTCTTGACCAAAGACATCAAGTTTCGCGGACAACCCCTACGATCTAACTCGCAAACGATTAATGGCCACCAGGCAGCATCAAATGCTCCTGAAATGTCCAAAGCAATAACGACACAGTACTCTTTAGCATCTCTCGCCTGCTTAATTTCCCCGACAACGAATTCTAACGCGTCGATAGTCGACTTGCCCTCCACGAAACCAAACTGTCGGTTATTAAAACCGCCGCTGTCTCGCACTAGGTGCTCAACACGCGTAGTCATAACGCGATCTAAAACCTTTCTCAACACCGGTAGCAAGCTAATTGGACGATAGCTGCCCGGATCTGACGCATCCGCCTTTTTAGGTTTAGGTATAAATTTCACGTTCTGGATTTTCCAGCAACGCGGAAAAACTCCCCTTTCTAAACAAAGATTAAACAACCCGACAAAGACACACGGGGCTAACAGGCACACCTCCAGAGCTGCGTCTGAAGTGATTCCATCATGCCCCGGTGCCTTCTTAGGGTTCATCCTCCTAAGAGCCCTGACAACCTCGTGAACTAGAATTGCTTATCGGCACCTGTTCCTTGCGCCTCTGCAGCTTCCCGATATACTAAATCGTGCGACCCTTCATCCTCCTCGGGATTATCCGATGGGAAAAATTTCTCTAGTAAATATTCCGCTGTGGTTTTAAAACCTTCCGTGTATTCGCCATTTGTTTTCTTTATATTACTTAGCGCGATTTTTGTTGTTTTCCTCTAATTACGCGGTATGCGGTTCCCCAGGGTTCTTTCTCCGAGTTTTGCGTGCAGAAATCTTTAAATTTATTCGTTCGACTTTCTTCTATTAATATTTTATATTCGCGGTAACTTTGATTATATTCTATTCTCCGCTGTTCTCTTATATCTCCCGAGGCGCGTTGATAGCGGCGCCTTAGGTTACGCGTTTCTGCCCGCTTGGTGGTTAGTTCCCGGGTCCACCAGGGTACGTTGTCTTTAAATGTCTTCTTTCGCGGCATGGAGTAGGACGACGCGTCTACCATCGCGTCATTTAATTTTTTCGCGAGTGTTTCCACTTCGTCTGCCTCTCAACAGTTAAATAGCTCATTTTCGAGCACAGGGATACTTTCGTCAAATTTTTGTTGAAATCGCTCCCAATTTGCTTTTTTATTACAGAACCGCGGAAATATAGTTAGCTGCTCGTTTGCGCTTGTTTTGATTTCAATGTCCCATGTTATTACTTTATGGTCAGAGAGCGTTTCCTCGTCCGACCTTAATTTCCAATTACAAATCGTTTCTAACATTTCGTGCGAGACTGCAGTAATATAAAGTAAATACAACTGTCCGACTATATAAAGTGTTACACAGCCCTAGTTAGTTAAAATATCGCAAGGAATAAAAATCATTAACATCTAACAAGAGTGAGCGTTACAAAGGATCGCATAAAATAATTTGCAACTGCTGATCATAGTAGTGATACCAAATCTATTTTTTCTATTTGCTAGTATCATTAACGTTAATACATAAAACAAGCGTTTCTCAAGTAGTGTCCACTTGACTGCAACATGGAGATGATTGAAAAAATATTTCGCTCCAGAATAGTTTGTATTTTTTAAGGTTATGTAGTTATTATAGATATTATCTTCCATGAGACTTGTTACTAATCGCGATTCGTCATCTATAATATCACATTTCACTCTAATCTAATATCGCAATGTTCTCGTCATTATCTAGAATTAACACACCCGTCTAATACAACGAATTCTCGGAATTTAACTGCTTAAACGATTTAAATACGTAATTCCTTATAAATTAATAATATTTAGGTAATCATACTTTCCAAGCGTTGTATCGATATCCCTTTGCAAATACCGTTAAACACAGAAAGCATCTAAAGCATATTTATTTACTCAAATTAACATTGGTAAGAAATCGATATTCAATTTCATCAAATAAGGGAGAAATATTTTCTAAGCTTTAAACGAACTAAACGGAAGTGTTCACGCTAATACGAATTGCTTTAGAAACTTAAAGACGATAGTTGTTTATATAAGTAACGAATATTTGCTGAACAATCAAATTCTATCATACGTAAAGCAAACCCTAAACTAGTTCGGGTTATAAAAAATGGTTGGAATGTGAGAGATTTTTGAGAAAAAGCTAACAAATGACATGTATTAAGCTTACACAGCCACTTCAGCACAATCGAATGCGATCTGTACAAGAATTTTGTGCTCATTTGTCGCTAATTTGTTGCTCTATTCCCGATTTTGTACTCCAACCGTTTCGTTAAAAACAATGGCTGTGCTAGCTTAAGATTAAAGTTAGCACAGCCATATTGAAAATGCAATTTGAGTGCCGTAGTCGAAGAAACGAATAGGTCGGAACTATTTGCCCTCAGATTCAGATTATGAAAAAATATTAGCGAAAAATAAAGTGGATTAGTGAAAAGAAAATATTTTAGAATATTGAAAGTTCCTTTCACGCAATAACTTAAGGAATAACTCCGTCAAATAATTTGTTGATCGGACACGCTTGGGCTCAAAATGTTCGTAATAAAACGTAGTTTCAGAAAATATATAGATACAAATTTGTTGCTCATCGCAAAGTATTGAAAAACGGTCGCAAAGGCGTCAGATACTGTGCGCCGAGATGGATGCACGTAGGTATTTTGCAGAGCCGATGAATAATTAAGAAATATTTTTGCACAAATTAAGAGCACATGGAAAGCACATAAAAAGCACATAATTCTGACCTATTTGTTTGTTCAATTACGGCACTCGAATTGTGTTTTTCAGCGCGGCTCTGCTCGTCTTATGCTGGCACAGTCATATGTGAAAAAATATATATACAGAGCTGTGATCGAGGAAATCAT
Source organism: Platerodrilus igneus (assembly GCA_036346225.1). Classification (NCBI taxonomy): domain Eukaryota; kingdom Metazoa; phylum Arthropoda; class Insecta; order Coleoptera; family Lycidae; genus Platerodrilus; species Platerodrilus igneus. The sequence goes on along the minus strand of JARFIW010000713.1, from coordinate 2,452,713 downwards.
TACGCCGAAATTATGTACTATTTATGTGCGCTTAATTTGTGCAAAAACATTTCTAATTGTTCATCGGCTCTGCAAAATACCAACGTGCATCCATCTCGGCGCGCAGTATCTGATACTTTTGCAACCGTTTTTCAATACTTTGCGACCAGCAACAAATTCGTATCCATATATTTTCTGAAACTACGTTTTATTATGAACATTTTGAGCCCACGCGTGTCCGAGCAACAAATTATTTGCCGGAGTTATGCCTTAAGTTATTGCGTGAAAGGTACTCTCAAAATTCTGAAATATTTTTTTTTATTAATCCACTTTATTTCTCGCTAATGGTTTTTTATAATCTGAGAGCCCATAAAAAGCGCATAATTCTGACGTATTCGTTTCTTCGACTACGGCACTCAAATTGCATTTTTTAATATGGCTGTGCTAACTTTAATCTTAAGCTAGCGCAGTCATTGTTTTTAACGAATCGGCTTGAACTACAAAATCGGGAATAGAGCAACAAATTAGCAACAAATGAGCACAAATTCCTGTACAGATCACATTCGATTGTGCTGAAGTGGCTGTGTCAGCTTAATACGCGAGTTAAGGTTCGGGCCTTTGGAGCTGTGTTTTTAAAAAACAACTTGAAACACTTAACAAAATTTATATTTAATTTGAAACAGAAATTACAGTGAAATTTAAAATAACTTGTACATAATAACTTTAATAAAAAATAATTAATTGTACTAAGGTGAGTAGCTTAAACAACGAAGTATGGAGTTCGAAGACTGACTGCCGGGTCTTGAGCTCCCGGGCTTTTTATAATAACCTGCCCCTCACACGGCTGTGGGAACTTGCAGATCTCATGTCTGCTTTACACTTTGTTACAATGTATTAATCTTAATTCTAAGTAATTGCAGTCGTGAAAAATGGCAGGTGAGCATTTTTCACAAATATTACGCCCTCGTTCGAATAAGAGGTTAAATGGAGGTCTCGTGTGTGAGTGTTGTCACGCACGTTAAAGATCCCTACCTTGCCTGGAACGGCAAGGGTTCGGCAAAATTCCAAATTTCCAGGCAACAAAAAACTCGCCTCCTGGCCAATGTAGTACCTTCGGGTGGAGCATTGGAAATGTAAATGAACGGTATGTTAACCGCCTGTGACCTGCCACCTGCAGTATCACTGCCCTCACGGATGCAAAGTTGCATGTCCGTTCTCATGAACTGTCGATAACCTCTCTGGGTTTTCCTTGTATTACAATGTTGCAATGAACTTATACTTTATTTAATAATTTCTAATAATTCCTATTAGATTCAATATATTCAATACATATATATAATTGGGGGATACATAACTCGCGTTAACAAATGCTACATAGCTGTATAGCCTCCACAGTGTTGGCTATTATAAACTGTAGTAATGTGAGATGATAGAACTGAAACGCGAATACTACAAAGTGAGTGTGAGACGCAATTTCAAACGATCCAGTAAATTACTACAAGACAAGACTACAAGAGTCAAGTTGCAATATCTACGCAATATTCTAAGTAACTAAGCTTTTGTCGCGGCCATTACGTCCTTTAATTAAAGTAACTGGTGCCGTTAGCTACGCACTTAAACACATCATATGACCTAAAACGTCAGACATAATACACAGATTAACCAATGGAGACAAATTCCTCTTAAAACGCATAAATGTGTCTACTCAAAAGCAACGTCACGCACAAAATTATTTTGTAAAATAATATTTTATAGTTTTGTCTCAAAATTCCTATGTAAATTCTTTGGAGGAGAATAAGCGAATAACGCGTACGAAAATCCATTTACTCAAGCCAACATGTGGTTATGAGATCGATATTCAATTTCGGAAGTTGTAAGAAGAATGTTTTCTAAGCTAAACGAACTATAAGGCAACGAACGTTCGCACTAATACGAAATGTTTCAAGAATATAAAGACGAGGGTTGTTTATATAGGTAAGGAGTACACGCTGAATAATCAAATTCGATTGCATAAAACCAATCCTAGGCACTTCGATTTATAACAACTAGGCTGTAATGTGATAAGTACTCAGGAAAATAAATTTGGAAATAGTATATTACATAATACTAAGGGACGTAAGTAGAATTGACAGTGACAAGATTGGTTGCAACCCGAGCGAAGCGAGGGATGCAAATGTCGAAGCACCGAAAATCCCTTACGTCCCGCGGTATGTATACTATTTTTTCCCTACCTCTCAATCATTAAAAAACGCTTTAAATTAATATGAGTTTAAAATTCAAGTAAAATTAAAAGAATTATTTAATGTAGGCTTAGTCACGTAACCATGGCATCTATTATTTAATTAAAACAGTTCAACAATACTATTATTGTGTATTCTGTCATTCACAAAACAATTCTAAAAAGAGATTTGATGATGGATAGTGTTCAAACCGTTGATGAGGCTGCGAAAACAGCTACCCAATAATTATTTCCTAAAAATTCAAAATTAAGATACGATTTAATATATAAAAAGTTAAAAAATTGATGTGCTCAAAAAAGTGCGCTGATTGTTGATGGTTGATGGTTGATTACAGGCATTTTTGTTTGAAAGGTTCTCACAATTAAAATTGCCGGCAAGCTTGTGCAGTGAGTATTCCATGCTGAAAAGCACGTTAGCAATATACAACTACGTCGACACTTCACAGTATATGAAACTGCTTGCGTTTTTAAAAAGAAAAAATGATTGCTACACCCCAAAGAAGTCGAAGGTGTTTACGAGAGAAAACGTCTGTTGCTTCATAAAGGATGCACCAGACACGAGATATCTGTTGTTTAACTTAGGTGCACTTTTTCAATTTAATATATGGAAAATTTTATAAACTGTAAGGTTTTAGGGAGTGATTGTGATTGGTATTGCCGGAGCATTTCGTACGGACAAACTTTTGAAATTACACCTGCAAGATGTCCAAGACAACAGCGATTTGATGGTTATTCACCTACGTGAAACAAAGAACAAATTTCACGTTTATACCATTATCAATAACGCTATACATTGAGTTGGATATCTTCTAATTGTAAGGAAATACCTTACTGCTAGAAATATATGCTCTCCAAAAGCAATGAAACAAACAAGATTATTTTTGAAATTTTCTGCAGGAAAGTGTTTCAATCAACATATAGGAAAGAATACGTTTTCTAAGATTCCCTAAATTATATTTTTAAATCTGCCGGAATCACTTCTGTATATAGGTCATGCTTTTCGACGAACATCAGTCACGTTGTTGGCCAATTCATTGGGAGGTATACTTAGCCTAAAGCGCCATAGCGGATGGAAATCATCCACAATAGCAGAAGGATATATTGCAGATTCCCTGGAATGTAAAAATAAAGCTGCTGAGAGAATTTTTAAGGAAATTCCTTGACAATTACTGTCGATGCACCACCATCTTCATTGGAAACTGTTGATGTTTCTAAACATATTATTAATGCAATGGACTCTAATAATATGTCCAGTTTGATAAATGTTGCTAGCTGTACAAATTACACATTTACGTTCAACATTAAAAAATAAATTAAGTTCATCGTATTGGTTTTTGAAAATATTAAATAATTCCCAGCGTTTGTTTAATTATTTTCTAAGTTAAAACAGTTGTTGACTATTAAATGTTCACTGAGGTGTTCTCTATTGTTTTTTCCTACTTCTGAGAGTTGTTTCCACCGTTTCGGTTTATGTGCTTGATTTGGTAGTGTCACGTAAGTTGCTAAATTTACATTGCCCAAATGGCATCAACGTTTTCAATAATATAATGTAAATTTGACAACTTAAGGCACACTTTACTAAGTCAAACATTCAAGCCGAAACGATGCACCCGACCCTAAGTCATTAAACATTGGTTTAAATAAAGTTTAAAATTCAACTAAGAATAGAGAATTATTTAATATATGCTTAAACCCGTAACCATGGATTTGTAGCCGTGGCATCTTTCATTTGGATGACAATCACCTACGTTCCAAGTTAGGTAAGTAAAAATTTACGTTCCGCTTGTCAGCCATCCTAGTAAATGCAACTTACGGAAGGTCGTCCCAGTGCCGTAAATGTCACTTACGGCTAAGGTAGGGAAAAAAGATATTTACGGGTAATGTAATCCTCTAAATGATTATTTACCTTAAAAAATTCCAAATTTTGAAAGTATTTATAACCTAAAAGAATTAATTATCAAATGTTTTTGTGAAAGACGGTAATGCAAAGGTATATGAGGGTATGATGTTCGTATGAAAATTTGTATGTAAAATAACCTAAGCGAGTGATAGTCCGGAGGCATCAAGAAATAATGTTCCATTTCCTTCAATTGTAAAGACTAGATTTATATCATAAATTGCAATAATGTGTAGTCGTTTTTTCCTCAAAGTGGGACGAATTAATATATATCTATTAATAAATTTTCTATGATTTCCCAAATCTATTTTTTCAACGACACATTTCGATGCTCTATTGGAAAATTTCCAAGAATTTATGTAGGTATACAGGCTGATTCAAATTCGAAGGCCACTATGGGAATCTCGCTTATTAATGAAGATAGAGAGTATGTTTAAATTCAAAAAAGTTGCTAAATTATATTCTAATTAATAATCTGCAAATCAATTTGATACATCTCATTTGGCGTTCGAGATATTTCCAAAAATGTAAAAAACTGAATTTTTGATTTTTATTTATAGTGCCGTTATTTCAAATAATATTCAAAATTTAAAAGCACTTTCTCAGGTCCACTTTTTACCCCCTATCTAATAGTCCGATTCAATTTGATAAAAACATTTCGTCGTTACCTGATCATCATCAACTTTCTAATCTCTTATGACGCCATTTTGTTTTCTTTGTACATTCGGATTCACCAATTTTTTCGTATTATAGTAGTGTATGAAAGGCAGCAAAAAAGCTTTTTAAACAATGGCTTTCTCGTCAATATCGATATTTTAGATCTACTGTTAATATTAGCACGCAATGAAGCATCTGCTGACTAATGCTACTAACGCCCGTCAATACGCACTATCTAAATAACGCATTATTTCTATTAGTAGTAAATATGCCTTTTAGTCATATCGAGAAATGAGATATGTTGCGTGTTTTTTATTCCTCTAGTCGAAATTCAACAATAAGTGCTGAAACGTATTTAAGATTGCATCCAGAACGATAACAACCGAATCGTATTATTTTTCTGAAGCTTGATGCGATCTTAGCCAAATACAGATCGTTTACTAAACCTCGAAATGCTTATGGCAACAAAAATTTGAATAATAAACAGCACTATGTTTTACAAATGGCAAACTATAAAGCTAAAATACTTTTTACTGATGTAGCTAAGAATTTTGTTGTTTAGATAAATAATATTCCTTCAACATCGACACACGAAGTAGCTGTTGAATTAAACATACCGCAGACACAAGTTTCGAAAACTTTGCGTGCAAATAAGTATAAACCATACAGGGTTCATGTAAGCCATACACTACAAGCTGAATAATACCATCGGGCAGCTAGAATATTGCAGTTGTCTGTTAATAATGCTAAATAATGATACCGATTTTTTGAAGCAAATCATTTGGTCTGACGATTCTAAATTCACAAACGGAGATATTTTTTATGGTAATACTGAACATTACTGGAGAGTAGAATATCCAACACAAAATTGGGAAAGAAGACCACAGCAGCGTTTTGGAATAAATGTATGAGGAATCATTAAATGGAGAAAGATATTTAAACCTTCTTCGCGCACAAATATCCAAATATTTGAATGACATTCCATTAAATCAACAAAGACATTAGTGGTGGCAGCACGGCGGTGTACCACCGCATAATGCAGCAATTGTAAAAGAATATTTAAACCAAGAAATTTGTTGGATTAGAAATGATGAAATAGTTGCAGGACAGCATCCATGCTGAAGTCATAAAGACGTTGGCAGACTAAATATCCGATGCGTTAACTGCATTCTACAATGAATGTTTCATACAAACAAAATTTACTACTATTTGGAAGAGGGCAAACCTGGTAATTATCCCGAAGAGGCATGACAGAGATATGTCCTCCTCCGGATTATATCGGCAGACATGGCTCCTGAACGTCCTAGGGAAAATATATGAAAGATCACTAGCCAATAGGATGGTCTGCTTTTCTTACTGCCCGTATTTCATGCTGTGCTCCACACATATGCTTTCAAGAATTTTCTCTTTGTTTCTATGTTTGTTGTCTTTGATCATAGGCGCTGTTCTTTCGTGATAGATGCAGTTCGTTCGCCCTCTATAGTTTTACAATTATATACCTTATTTCCCCGACATTCAATGGTTGTGAAGGAGGTAAGCAGCCTGTGGCTGCCAGGTTCCGCCAGCACTTGAACATTTGCCGATTTATTATTTTTTCCAATATATCTTTTCGCACAGTCAACATTAGTTGCAGATACTATACAACCAACTCCTGTAGTTGTTTATAATAATCATCAGATCTATCTGCACTTATTGTTTTGTCACTAGGTTTTCCATCTTAAAACTGATTGGAAACGAACCTCCCCTTATTTATATTCTGAGCTAGCCTACACAGTTCCCTGAAATTATTGTTTTCTAACTATATGCCATATTTCATCGATATTTAGTGGTATGCAGGGGGGGTTTCCCGACACGGCCAACTGGTTGAAAAATGGCAGGTGAGCATTTTTCACAAATATTACGCCTCGTTCGGATGAGAGGTTAAATGGAGGTCCCGTGTGTGAGTGTTGTCACGCACGTTAAAGATCCCTACCTTGCCTGGAACGGCAAGGGTTTGGCAAAATTCTAAATTTCCAGGCAACAAAAAACTCGCCTCCTGGTCAATGTAGTACCTTCGGGTGGAGCATTGGAAATGTAAATGAACGGTATGTAAAGGGGGTTAAGCAGCATGTGGCTGACAAGATCCCCCAACACTTAGACATTTGCCGAATTTTCCATTAAATCCTTTCACACAATTAACATTATTCGAGAATACTGCCCAACCAATACTTGTGGTTGCTTATAATAATCATCATGTTTAAGTACAGTTTTTTTTGTCATTAATTTATCCATCTTGGGACTGGTTGGATGCCTACCTCCATTGACTTCTATTCTGAACTAGCCTACACATTTCCCTGAAATTCCAACAACCTACATCTTTCACTATCTGTGTGCAGTAGTCTAACTTAGGTCTACCTCTACGTCCCTTTTTTACCATCTCGCTTCTAATATATTCCGCACTATTTCCTAATGCCGTTGTATGTGGCCAATCATCCTATCTCTCCTATTTTTTTACTGCTAACTGTATATTTCTTTCTTTCGCTACCATTTTTAGTACTTCTTTGTTCTTAACTTTGTTTGTCCATGATATCTTCATCATACGTCTGTAGCACTACATTTCAAAGGCTTCTATCTTTTTCTTGTCTGCTTCTCCAACTGTCCATGCTTCACAGCCGCACAGTGCTGAGCTCCACACATATATTTTAAGCAATCCTTTCCTTGTTTCTATGTTTGTTGTCTTTGAACACAGTAATTGCTTTTTCTTGTTAAGTGTAGCACGACCTTGTGATAATATTTCTTTTATATCTTTTGCACTTTTCCCATCTTGCGTTATTTAGCTTCCTAGGTAGCAGGAATCCTTAACCTTTTGTAAGTTCTTGTTACGTATTTGTATTTTTGTTTTTAATTTATTTTCCACTCCTTGGCATACTAATATTTTAGTTCTATTTTTGTTAATTTTTATAGCGTATCTCTCTGTTAGAACCGTTTCCATTTTATTAAGAGCAGCTTCTAACTCTTCCTTGCTAGATTCTAATACCGCTATATCATCTGCAAATCTAAGCATATCAATTTTTGTCCATGCATAGTAATTACAAATGTCTTCCTGCATTTGGCAGTATTCATTGCCTCTTCAACGAACAAGTTAAAAATTAATGGGGAGAGGACACATCCCTGTCTTACCCCTTTCCTAATGTTTACTTCTCTGCGTTCCTGTTCTAATTCTATTACTGCTGTTTACTCTTCGTATAAACTAAATACTATTCGTCTATCCCTATAACTCATTCTATCTTTTTGAGTATTTCAAACATTTTTTCCATTTTATATTGTAGAATGCTTTTTCCAGATCTATAAACCCTATATACACGCTTTCTCCTTTTCTATTGTTTTCTCCATTATCACTCTCAGAGCTAAAATAGCCTCCCGTGTTTCACTGTTTCACCTAAATCCAAATTGATCTTCTCCTAGTACTTCTTCAACTCGTTTTACCATTCGTTTTTGTATAATTCTAGTTAATATTTTTAACACGTGTGTTGTCAAATTATTGTTCTAAAATCTTCACATCTATGCGCGCCTTTCTTTTTTGGTATAGTTAATATGATGGTACGATTAAAATCTTTGGGTATATCGCCTGTCTCATACATATAGCTTACAAGTCGGAAGAGACGTTCTTTTACTGCTTGTCCAGCGGCTTTCAAAGTTTTTGCTTGCACCTTATCTGTACCCGGTGCCTTATCATTTTTCAGACCCTTTAATGCTAATTCAAACTCATCTCTATGTATAGGATATCCCACGTTATCATTTTCAATGTCTGATTCCTGTTTTAATGCTGATAGTTCTTCTCCTGCATATAAATTCCCTATATATTCGTGCTATCTACCCACTTTCTCTACATTTTCTATAATGACGTTTCCTTCCGCATCCTTTATATTTTGCTATACAGTTTTATATCCCTAAAATTGATTCTAATTCTAATTCTTTCGTAGTTTGTACCTCTTTGCACTTTTCATCAATTCATTGTTCTTTAGCTTTCCTGCATTTACGAATAATTTCCTATTTTATGGCTTTGTACCTATGTTTTCCTGTTTCGTCTGATCTATTTTTGTATTTTCGTTTTTCTTCTATTAAATTCAGGATATAAAGAATATGCTGATTTCTTATTTTCTTTTTATGTATACTCCAGAATATCTCTGGCCGCCATGTTTAGGCTGAATTTAATGTTATTCCAATCTGTTTCTACTTCTTTAGTATCGTATATTTTCCAGATATCTTTCAACAATTCATTTGACTTTTTTTCGAATCTTTCTTGAATATCTTTATCTTTTAATATCTCAAAGTCATAGTGCCTTTTACTGTTTCTTTTTTCCAAAGTTTTAGATTTAAGTGCCGTCTTCATAAAAACGATATTTTAGTTAGTGTCCATATCTGTTTCTTGGTAGCTCCTACAGTCTTTAGTTGATTCCTAAACCGTTGTCTAACAAGAATGTAATCTATTTGATATCTGGCAACTTCCGCGTATATCATCTTCTAGCATGATGTTGAAATAATGTGTTTGTGATGATTAAATTGTTCTTGTCGCAAAATTTTACCAGCCTATTTCCCCTTTCTCGTGCCTAAACCAAATAAACCTACTAACGTTTCTTCCCTACCCTCACCTACCACTGCATTAAAATCTCCGATAATTATTAAATTTTCATGTCCTTTTACGTATCTTAATATGTCTTCAGTATCTTTGTATATCGCTTCTACCTCTTCGTCACTGTAGCTAGAGGTGGGCATGTATACTTGTATTATTACTGTGTTTACCGGTTTAGATTCTAATCTAACCATGAGTACTCTTTCGCTATTTTATAAGTAATTTTCTACACAGTATCATATCTTTTTTCGCATAGCTAACCCCACACCCGAATTTCCTTCCTCTACTCCTGTATGAACTACCATAAAGTCTCCACTCCAAAAATTTCCCACCTCTGGCCATCAAACTTCGCTGATCCATACTATGTCGTCTTATCCAAAAGAAATCCTAGAAGTAAAGTAGATACGTAAAACTCGATACCCTACTTACTTCTTTCTTTCTTAAGTTGTAGTTTGGTGCTGGACGTATTTTAAAATTTTCTTTGTGTTTGAAGACCAGTCGCAGTCATTAGCGTTCTCTTCATCACAACTTTTGTGGGATGGGCTTCTATCAATATTTTTTTCTTTACCCACCGCAAATGTAATATCTAGACCATACTATTTAAATCAAGAACACAAAATAAATATTGATAGAAAAAATATATATCCACTTACCATGATCTAAACCACGAAGCATTACTGATTTTTAGGTAAGTTTGGTAAAATAACAAATTGTAATTGAATTTTATACAAAAATTAGTACTTACAACATCATCATCGTCATACTGTTTGGGTAATCTTTCCACCTGTTCACTAATTAGTTCTTTAATAGAGGTTTCACTTTCAGGAAAATCTATGGGCATAAAAGAACAACCTCCAGTTTTCAGCATTTTCAGCCTATTTCGCGAAAACTTCTCCTTTGTCTTTTTCTTCAAAGTAGCATATTTCTTTTTTAGATGTTTTATTAAGTGGAAGGAGTTCCGACCACTTTGACTGTTGAATTTGAATTCAATCAGTTTCCATGCTTTTTCTTTTTCTGTCAACGTACCAATTGCCACTTTATTTACTTTCTACAACGTCTTTGTGTTCATTGATTAATTCCATAAGTGATCCTTCTTCCTCTGTAGTGAAATTAGAACATCGTTTTGCCATTTCTAACACGCATGTTTATTAACTTATAAATTATGTATATTGTTTAGCGACTCACTGACAGTTTTATGACCTTCAACACCTCAGAAACAATATCGATGTAGTGTAAATATATTTCAAACAATCTCTTAAAATATAGACGTTAAGACCCTAAAAATTTCAAGTTTTTCAAATGGTCAGTCAAATGTACAAGGTACTACCAATCCTACTAGAAATGATAATTTTAAAGTGTGTTAATTATAATCAATGTGCAGTATTGAAAAACGCTGGTCATACTTAATTATAAGTTAACTTTTACCTACAAGTTAACGTACCAAAAACTTAACTGGTAATTGAAAAACTGAGCCTAAATCATGTAGTAGCTTGGAGTGTTCAGTATATTAGATTGCGGTCAATTTCGAACTTACAAATTGAGTAAAATTAACTAGAACCAGATAAACGACTGCCCTAATTTAATCTACTTTGCGGGTTTACTAAATCTTTATACTATCCCTGAATGCAAATAAATTTAGCAAAAGAACAAGCTCGATTATAGAACATCCATTAGTTATTGTCTATAGCAGAAAGAATTGTACAATAACTGGCAAGTGCAATAACAGACAATATACTTTTTTAAATTTTTATAAAAACGTCAAGTATACAGATTACCATCATTGTCAAAATACTGGTTATTTTCGTTTAATTAAAACTTGTTAACAAGACGTAAACTTTTCTTTACAAAACAATGTTCATTAGCCTGTTTATATTGTAGAACTTTAAAGTTTCTTGAAGTCTAACTGAAAGGAATTGGAATTTATGCTTGAATAATAATTGTAGGCATTTGAAATTTTAATTTATGTCTTCTTTATCTGAGCTTTCCGAAGTTAGTTAGCATTTGTCAACTTTTTCGTATTCTCTTCTTGAATTCTTGTTTTCTTTTTCGATTTGAAATGAAACTCTGGAAACGAAATCATTATAAAGAAGCTTTATAATTACTTTGTGCGCACGTAAATGGTGTAATAGGACACCTTTATTCTCTTTTTCTGACTTTTCAGGTTTAACAAGTGCAAACATCAGCCATCCAACTGGTATCTCATTTATGATAATAAAGGTCATTTACTCAAATCCATACGATACTATAACTTTATAAAGTACGACACCGAATTATTTGTAAATGCAAAGTTTTCTAAAAGTTTGCATTTTTAAAAGCAAAAAAATCAGTGCTCAGCCCTGATAAATTAATATAAACCTTAATACTATACGCAGCTATACTACTAGGTACCAGTCAGCTTGAAACATGGACCAGCTTGCTCATCCAGAAGCACTTTCTCTTGCAATTATTGCTTGCCGCAACATAATATTCTGCTAAATTGCACATTTTGTGAAATGGTTCAGGTCCCCTGACAATCCCCATTACAAAAGTGCAGGAGAAGCCGATATCACTATTACAGTTCCATTTCCGACTACGAATGACTAACAAGGATTTAACATTATTATTCATTATTTTGTGACATCTGACATTTATCAGATGTTTTGCCAGTTCTCTAACTCTAAGAAAAATCGATTTTCGATTTTTACACCGGCATAAATTCTATGTTAATTTCATTGCAAGGAGCTTCTATTTCAAGAATGTGTCGAGAAATCGCATCGTCCATATTTGTCTTCTACAATAAAATAAAAATTTATATTTTATATTAACGTTTGCTTTTATTGAAAAAAACGTTAAAGGATAGTGATTCGATTATTATCTGTTTTATGTCGATTAGTGTACAACACACACACACACACACACACACACGCACGCATGCACGCACGTACATACGCATGCAAGCTCGCACGCACGCACGCGCACACATACATGCACACACACACATATGTATATTGCTGAGAGGTTTACTTCTGACTCATCGAGCCCCAGCGTTGGGAAGCCATAAATGCTGTGAGGTTTCCTCTGAAGTGTCGCACTACTTCGTGCCCCAATGTTGGGTTTACATAATGTTGTGAAGTTTACTTCTGTAAAAACGTGCCCCTCAATTTGGGTGTCATTAATATTGTGAAATTATCCCCGGCTGCTCCTCCCTATATTCTTAAATCCACCAAAAACTTCTAAAACCCACACAGACGCTTACCTGTTAACGCTGGATCTAAAACTCCCGCTCACTGCTTCTCTGCTAAAACTTAATAGAAATTCACACCCTACAATCAGACACTCTAAATAACGCAATTTACAATATACATCACACTCTATTTACATGAATATTACCATTTTAAAACATCTTTCCTTATGTACATTTGTATTTTTGGTCACGTCCAGTTTCATTTTCAAAAGTATTTTAATTCGATAACCTTATTCAAACAAATATTTTCTTAAAGTAAGAGGGCGTTCCTTATACCTTACGTGAATTCCTTTGTCTCATCATGAAATTTACCGCACTACAAAAAAATAATTAGTAATCCCCCTCTAATTATTTTAACATAGCCTGGTTATCTGTAAATTAATTATTCTTGACTACCTAAACAAATTTTATTTTGATCTCAAGTCCCATAGATTTTCAGTTCATTAAATATATCACATACGAAACACTAAAAAGTACAGAATTTTTTTTTAAAAATTATAGAAAATATACACCACACAATGTTTTTAAACAATGGCATACCTGGTAACTATCTTCAAACGTTCGCCACCAACCAGCCCTTGAAGATCATCCTTTCATGCCTACTGCTACCCCAAACTTCATTTACAATAAAATCATAATCACCTACTTTCCAAATTTTACTCTTCGTATTCCAAAATAAATTAACCAAACATTGTCGCTTTCACCATCAAATACTTCCAAATTTCACTAAGTTTCGTGTTTTCCCAAACCATAATAGTAATTGTTTGTACTTACATACAACATTTTACTCTTAGATTAACTTGCTTTATTAGCTTTTTACTTAACTTGTTATCATACTGCACTAACTTACATAATTTCACTAACAGTAAACAATGAGGCGCGTATGACTGAAGAAAATTTAAAAGAACGCTACCCCCTTTGAAAGTGGTTTATATAGCTATTGCTATACCTTCCCTATATCCAGTTTGCACGTACAAATGTTTACGTACAAGAATTATTCCACGTAAAAGCAGCAACCGTTCTACATTTCCAAAAATTGCTTTCCTACCCGTCTCGATATTCTCGCTAAAAGCTCTAACTACTCTTCGTTTAGCTGGAATTCTCATCACAAACACACATAAATACTCGGTAATCCATTTACAACCGCTAACTGTCACTTCAATTCGCGAAACTAACTTTTACTGTTTATCGATTCTGAATACATCCCCGCCTTCAAATTCAAACAAACATGTTTTCATCTTACTTGTTCATATAACTACATTTCACACATATGTTTCCACCAGCTTAATATTTGCCCTTCCTAATACAAACTTTTCGCACGTTACCTGCATCGTCCAATCATCTCGTTCAATTCATTTCTCTTAAATCAATGCGCGTTTGCTTCTAACATTCGTCGTTTCCTTGCTATACTATCTCCATGATTAACTCTTTATTTCTCACTCGTATTCATACGTTTCTGACCCGTTTTGTTTCTAAATGACAATTGTTTCTAGCTTCCTTACAATACTACCTTCATAATGAGAAATCGATATCTTAACAAACGTACTGCTTCTTAGTCTTACTTATGTGCTTTCCGTTTTGTCCTCGTTGTATATTGACTACGCTAACACCCAACGGTCTTTTACTTCTTGTAACATATTAAAGCTTGTTTATCTTAAAATATCTCCCTTTTTTATTTAGAAACGTTTTCTGGTTTTACCCTTGAAAATAATAATTCTATTTTAACGAACATGCAAAGCTTTTATGTTTTCTTATAATACCTAAGGAAAATTGAACGTGGTACTTTACCTAAACGTTTTTAGTTCTTTATTGCCCTATCTTACACTATATACTTTGCTACGTCATTTCTAAATAAATATAACTAAAATTAAATTAACCTTAGATTATTATACATTGACTAAGCTGTAAATTAATTGTTTAAAATACCCTAATTATCTAACTGCCTAACCTGATTTTCTAATACGTTGTTACTCAATCATCAAGCTTAATTTATGCCCTTATGTATTTACAATTAACTAACGAATAACACGGTGATATATTTCTTGTAATGCACTTGTTTACGTATATTGAATACCGTTGAACGTAGTTCACCTCCTAGTTATTAAATTATCTAATTAAGGATGAAAACCCTTTGAAAAACACCCGTCTATGCGCAGAATACAGCAAATAACATTATTCTTATATTAGAACACAATTCCTTTATCATTAAATTATGTGATAAAAATCAAAACTCTTTTCAATCACTGCTTTATGCATTTATACTTCATATACCGGGCGTTTTTATCTTATTAATTAATGCTTTAGTAGTTATAAACTTGCCTTGTGCTATTACCTAATATAATATTTAATAATTAGTTTCATTCGTAGTTGTAAGGGTCACTTCCTGTCTAAACCTAACCATAAGTCAAAACCTTGCCACTGTCAGATACGACTGACAAAAATGCTAAACACAATTGAAAGTTGGATTGATGTAAGGTTTCGTATAGGATATAATTATGCAAAATTTTCCAATTGTCATTACCAATCCCGGTAGTATAATTGGTGACTACATGAACCACGAAAGCTAAAGAAATGTACGAATCCTGCATGAGACATGATTTTCGTCGTTCAATTACTAGCTCGTTTTGAATTCGAACTCGAATCCCGGCACGGTCCTCTTGTAAACTGTTGCGCGAGTATTCTTTAACAGAATACGCCATCGTTGAATGAGCGATAAAATGTATATCCCGTGTGTAAATGTTATCATGCATGTTAGAGATTCCTACCTTGCTTGCAACAGCAAGTGGCCGAAAAAACTAAAAATTGCAAGGTAAAGGAAAACTCGTATCCTGGTCAATGTAGTACTTTTGGTTGAAGCATTGGAATATCAAATATAGCGCGTAGAAAGGTACTAGAATGATATGCGTGTAACTGCCCAGCCAAAGGTCCCAAGTTCGAATCCTGACACGATCCGCTTGAAAAATGTTAGACAAATATTCTTTACAAAAATACGCTCTCGTTCGGTGGAGACGTAGCAAGTAGATTCCGTATGTAAGTGTTGTCAGACACTTTAATGATTCCTACCTTGCTTGGAACAGCAAGGGTTTGGCAGAATACAAAATTTCCAGGTAAAAAGCCCCACTTTCCGGTCAATGTAGTACTTCCGGGTAGAGCATTGGAAAATAAAATGTACCGTAGAAAAGTTCAGGGCGGTTCCTTGGCGTAGTTTGTAGTGACTACTATGCCCAAGGTCCTGGATTGAAATCCCGACACGGTCCGTTTTAAAAATGTTAGGTGAGCATTTTTCACAAACATACGTCCTCGTTCGGATGAGAGGTAAAATGTAGGTACCGTGTAGTGTTGTCATATGTGGGCGGCTCCGTGGCGTAGTTGGTATGCATATTCCGGGTTCAAATTTTGGTTCTGCATGCCGCTGGTAATAAAAGAAGACATCTTACTAAATTCCCCAACAACAGTTTGCCGTATTTTTTGTATTGTACGGGCTACATACACGCAGCTGGTATGTAGTACGGTTAGGTTTGAAATAATTCCTATTTACATTTACTGCAGTTTCTTTCTTTGCCTTACTGATTTCTTTTATGATTATTGTATTGAGATACACTTCGTTTCATTTGTTCTTGTTATTGGTATGTTGTTCTTGGATTACTGCACACAAGACGAGCGGTCCTGTATTAAACACGGGTTGCTGCTCTACTGGAGGTTAGCCCGTCACTCTACAAAGATCATATTCGCAATTTTTATTTCCGTTACTTTATCAAACACAAGTAGTATAGCGACCGCTATTATCCTTCTGTTTGTGTTAGCATATGTTATTAATTTATATTTAGTTAATAGTCATTTGGACGCACTCTAGGCGTGACATATCTGTTAAAGTTTCTAACAATCAAGTACGCGCTGTGCTACTATTTTTGAACCACTATTTTATGGAACACACCCTGAGGCATCGAGGAGCGCTGGGATTACAGGAAGCGCTTAGCGAAGGCCGTGAGCAAATTTGAAATCAATTTTCACGTACTAATTTATTGCTACTACACGTGGGTCAATTAGTAGACGGTGTGGGGTTAGTAGAGATAAAACTCATTTTTCTTAGCTCATAGTTTTTAAAATCATCTTTATTTACGTTTCGATCCTTGACCGAACATCAATAAATCAAAGTCACCTTCAATTTATATCATAAATGACAAACTTGAAGTTTTTATTATTTTGACAACGATCCTAGGTCATGAATCGAAACATAAATAAAGATGATTTTAAAAACTACGAGTGGTTTAATTCCCAAAGAAGATTAAGAAAAAAAAGAACAGGTGGAAGGTTTACACTATCAGTATAACGATGATGCTGATCTACATGTAAGTACTAATTTTTGTATAAAATTTAATTACAATTTGTTATTTTAGCAAACTTATCTAAAATTCAATCATGCATTCGTGGTTTAAATGATATTAGGTAGATATATATTTTTTCTATCAATATTTATTTTGTGTTTTTAATCTAAATATTATGATCTAGAAATTATATTTGCGGTGGGTAATGAAAAACATATTGATAAAAGCCCATCCTGCAAAAGCTGTGATGAAGAGAACGCTAATGACTGCGACTGGTCTTCCTACACAAAGAAAATTTTAAAATACCTCTCAGCACTAAACTACAACTTAAAAAAGAAAGATGTAAGTAGGGTGTCGAGGTTTTACGTATCTACACTACTTCACGGATTTATTTTGGATAAGACGACCACACGTTACGTTATTAACAACCAAAATACCACCAATGAAGATGTTGCGATTGGCTATTAATTAATGCAAGAAAAACTGGAATCTATTAAGGTTCAGAAAGAAATTTTTTAAAAGAAAATGTATTACGGACGAAACTGTTGAAAACGGAGATTGAATTTGTGAATAATAAACTAGATAAATAGCGTTAGTTCTTGAATACTTCAATCTTTTTTTATGAAAAGATACCTGTCGAATTTCTAAATTTCCTTTTCAGTTCAACGTTGTCGTTTACATTGTACATCGTGTGGTTTCGACAAGTTAGGAATTCTGTGAAGGATTGAAAGTCTTTAGTAGGTCGGTTAAAGGAGGATTTTCTCCTTGCTCACGTGGAAGATGAACTTTGGGAAAAAATTAAGTCGCGTCATCAGCGCAAAAATGAATCTGTAGTTTTGTTTGTGGCTCACATGGAGAGTTTATTTAGTAGGTTAGCCAAGATGCTTGCAAGAGTCACTAAGTTTCTTATAATGAGGAAGAATTTATTACCACCCTATGTTACTTAGCTTGTTTTATCTGAAATTGAGGATGTTCCCACATTGGTGAAATTAGGTAAAAAGTTAGAAAAGCAGTTCAATCAAGACAGACTGTGGTAGCTATACTTCGTCGGAAAATAACCTTTGGTTTTGTAAAGATTTTAAACCACAGTCTGAAAATGAACGTCCAGCAGTAGTTGGGAACGCTTCAGCATTTCGTAGTAGGGTTTACAGAAATAAGTCTTCAATTCCTCAAGTTCAAGTTATTGATCAAGAGAAACCTTTGGCTGCGGAATCACCAGGCGTAGTGAAGGTAAACAAATTTGTGTGTTGGAATTGCTCACACCATGGTCATACGTTTAGATATTGTAAAGCCCATAAGAAAATATTCTGTTTTAAATGCGTGCATAAAGGAGTGACCCTAGTATGCTGTCAGTCGTGTTCAAAGGATGAATGAAGCGGGTGCATAGTAGTTGGCATGCTGCTCCGAGTTATACGGTTCAATTATATGTGTACTAAGAAATAATGCTTTCATAATTTATAACACTAGTTTTTGCTGTCGTAATATTGTTTGAGGATTGCTCTTGTGTATGGGTACGTTTTTGGTTTGATAACAATTTTTTTATTTATATCGGTGTTGCAACGCAACATAACTGGTTTTGTTTAGTCTAGGCAAGATTTGTCGTCGTGGTTGGTCGCTCAGCACTATATTAGTCTAGACGAGACTCATGAATAGTTGGATGTTCAACATTACGTAGGTCTAGACAAAACTCGAGGTGAGTTTGTCGTTCTAGAAATTTTTGCATCACTATTTTTGAGATCAGTGATGATGTAAATTTTTTGGGTTAATTAGTCAAGGTGAGGCCCGTAAAGGAGTCTGTCATTCTAACAAGTTTATGTGTTGTAAAACACAGTAGTTTGTTTCGACAGTTTGATTAGAAGTAAAATGAGAGTTTACCAAAGCATGGATTTATTGTTAGCCATGATAATGAATAGTTTTATAGAAGAATTTGTTTAGTAAATCACAGGTTATATATATTTTTTTAATTTCTCACCATTTCGTTCGAAATAGAAGATAAAGTTTGGAAAGTAAATAAAGTACTGTCTAGTGCAGGTGAGAAGTTTGCAGCTAAACTTGCCCTTAAATTTGTTTTATGTAAAGTCATAAAGAAATTTATAATTTGGTATATGAACTAGTAAACATGGATGGATCTAGAGCCGGAAAGTGGCACATGAAAGATGTGAAGCTCTTTTTGTAGCAGATCAAGAGGACGCTGTTCCGATTTAGAGTAGTTGCTGTTTTCCATGTTAAAGTCTGAAAAAGGTAGAGCACCTGTTCGTTGTTTCGTTTGGTTTTGATTTCCTTCGAATTCTATTAATATAAATAAATTTTGATTTGTAGAGAGAACACCAATAAATCAAAGTCACCTTCAATTTATGTCATAAAAGTCAAACTTAAAATTTTTTTAAATTTGACAACGACCCTAGGTCATGCATCGAAACGTAAATAAAGATGATTTTAAAAACTATGAGTGGTTTAATTCCCAAAGAAGATTAAGAAAAATACTAAACAAATCACATTAAAACTCATTTTGTTTATTAAATATTGTAAAATTCTTTGATTTGTTACCGCAAGTTTATTATACGTTCTCTATCTATTAACGACTCCGTTTATCTCCTATCTTGATGATTAAGTACGGCCCTATCGCTTAGCAATAGGATTGCAAAATCAGTTATTTATCCTACGACGTATCCGTGGCGCCTACCGAGCTGTTATTTTTTGGATCTTGTGTCTACGCTATTCTGCCGCTAGCAGCTAGCCGTAAGCTGGGCAATTTCTTTTCACTGGCCTTTGCTCTATCGCTCAGTCTCTTTCTACTTTGCTTTAATTTCTATAATTTGTTCCATTGTTGTTTGCAAAACCGTTCTTTTGAGATATTCTCCCAGAAGTATGCGTGTCAGATATGATGCTCTTAATGCTTTTTTTTGCAGTTTTTTCGCCTAATAAGAAAGTTTATTAGTTGCTCATATAAATATTTTAATTGTTTTTTTCTTACACAATGATTAACTAGACGTTAGAAACTAATAACTTGCTGAAATATGGACTACAATACGAATTGGCGTCTAGGAATTTTAACACTGAACTCAGTGTAGAACGTTTGCGCAAAGCCGCTCGTAGCGCAATTCAACTCGAATCTAATATGTCGTTAACTCCAAGTACATACAAAATTTCTTTTGATGGCAACAATATCGCTATTTCACTTTCGCTTTCTGAATTTGAACTATCTGCGCCGAATTTCTTGGTGATGTGGTTAATAATAAAATTACTCACTTACGCTTTTTATGGTCTAATATGCAGAGGCGTTGCGAACTGGTGGAACCTAAATCGAAGAAACAGTCTCTTATCATAAATACATTGTTTCTCACATTGCAGATGATTCATGGCGTTGTAAAGTCTAAGATTATGAAATATAAGCATGTGAGTTTCTATGAATGTACTTGCCTACTTCCTTTACTAAACTCTGCACGGAAATATTATGGAAGAAGTAAAATATAGGTCCCGTTTGTGAGTGTTGACACGCACGTTAAAGATCCCCACTTGCTTAAAATAGTAAGGGTATAAAGCCCCGCTTGTATTAGCTAAGTTGTGTCATAAGGGAAGAGCGGTTAAGGTGGCCGTTTTCAACAGCGTAACGGAAGGGAGACCGCGGCGGGTAGTTGAGTGCTGGTAGTGCAATGAGTGGTGTGTTGAAGATTAAGTGACCCTCTGAAGACGCGCCCTGCGAGTTAAGTGGCTGCGACGTTCATAGTATAACTTTTAAGATATGTTTAGTTATTAAAGACGTTGTTTTAATATGTATATGTTGGTGAATAAGGACATTTTACTGGTATATGTCTTAGTAAGATAGTGATGTTTTTACCAAAGTGTGAACGAACACTACGCAGTTATTCACCTGTAAACAACCTTTTTTTTTGTGTCTGACTCGCTTCTGTGACCGATTCTTATATTATGAATCAGTTGTTACCTACCTGTTATTCGAACATAATGTAAAATTTTGAAAATATACTTATAATCATTTAAACGTTAGCTTGATTTTCAACTGTACATACACTGTTCGTTTTGTCTTATGCCTTATCCGTACGAGTATTCAGTTCAAATTTATATAGTTTTTATTTTAAAAACTGCGATTGCGATGAGGAGCTTTGACTACCTATTAGTTTAATTAATTTAGTGCGTAATTAGTGTTGGTGGTAACGGTAATAGTTATTAACCCTAGAATACTAGACATTCGTAAAATTTACGACTGTCAATTTATTTCGGTGCCTTTCGGATATTTCCGATATACATTCATGTTTGATACGTTCAGTACCTTCCTCTTCAGTGTCATAGTAAGCGTTAGTGAGTTCAGGTGTGAAAAATTTGTTCCCGATCTTATATATTCTGCACAGCTGTCGTAAGAATTACGAAAGTCCCGTATTTCCGTTATAATTAATGATTTTGTGTTTTTTTATGAATTGTTATATTTGAGTACTGTTTTGACTTGCTGTAAGTATGGTATTGCACATTTTGATAACTTTAGTATAAAATAAATATTCCTTAGAAAAATGGCATCTAAAAAACAACTGTCTGATGAAGAATTGGAAGCTATTGTTCAAAGGATTATGAATGGAGAAGAAAGTGATCCTGAACCTTTCGAGGATAGCGGTAGTGACTGGGAAGAAGACAACGTTGAAGTCGAAGTGCCTGATTCCAGTGAAAATAGCGATGGCGAATATAATCCGGAAATAACACAAAATACAGAAGATTTACATGAAGTAGGTGGTAGTGAAGATTCACAAATCCCTGAGCATACTGATAACTGCATCATATAGTAATAATAGTATTCATTTACCTGCTATTTCACGAAATACTAACTACATTATCCGTCTGAATAAAAGACGATTGAAAGGAAAAAAGGTTATAAGTGGTCAAC
This sequence comes from Platerodrilus igneus, assembly GCA_036346225.1. NCBI lineage: Eukaryota > Metazoa > Arthropoda > Insecta > Coleoptera > Lycidae > Platerodrilus > Platerodrilus igneus. Next base: position 2,430,890 of record JARFIW010000713.1, on the reverse strand, counting down.
CGTAATACCTAAAATGTCCAAAAGAACGGGTGCTCGAAATATTATTCATTTTATGGCTGGCACCAAGGGTGAAGCTACAAAGTATAATGTAATTAATGAATACTTTCTTCATTTTTTTTCTGAGAACATTATAGAAACTATTCTTCAATATACAAATGATAAAATAACCAAACAAGCTGAAAAATACACAACAGGACATGCTAATGTTTCATCACTCGTCAACGATGAACTTATGGCTTTGTTTGCAGTACTAATACTTGCAGCTGCTAAAAAAGACAATCATTTATCTTCAAGGCATATGTTTGACAGAAATATCTCTGGAACTTTCTATAAAGCGTGTATGAGTTGTGAGCGTTTTAATTTTTTGATAAATTGTCTTAGATTTGACGAAAAAGAAACACGGGAAGAGAGAAAGATAAATGATCCTTTTGCACACATACGTCAAATATGGGATATTTTTATAGAGACATGTAGGACCTCCTATACACCATCATCTTATCTAACTATAGATGAACAACTATTAGGATTTCGCGGGCGATGTCCATTTCGTATGTACATGCCAAACAAACCTAATAAGTACGGCATAAAGACTGTAATGATGTGTGATTCTTCATCAAAGTATATGATAGATGCCAGTCCATATTTGGGAAAGAAAACACCAAATAATGGCCTACCCCTGGGAACGTATTATGTAACAGAACTATCAAAATCGGTATATGGCACTAACAGAAACCTCACCATAGATAACTGGTTTACCTCCATAGGACTTGCAGATGAGTTACTAAAAGATCCATACAAGTTAACTCTAATTGGAACATTGCGTAAAAATAAAAAAGAGATTCCCAGAGAAATGTTAGAGGTAAAGAATAGAAATCCAAATTCGTCACTTTTTTGTTTCGATAAAAAGAAAACTCTAGTTTCCTATATGCCTAAAAAAAACAAAATCGTTTTACTACTTTCGACAATGCACGAAGGAGCAGAAGTTTCAAAAGAGAATGGTAAACCATCAATCATTTTGAATTACAACGAAACAAAGAGTGGAGTAGATACTTTCGACCAAATGTGTTCGAATATGAGTTGTAGCAGAAAAACGCGAAGGTGGCCACTATGTATTTTCTTTGGAATGATGAGTATGGCTAGCATCAATTCTTATGTTTTATATACCTACAACAATTGAAAAGCCCAAAGGAAACCCCTCTCTCGGTATCAATATATGATCGAATTGAGTAACCTATTAGCAAGGCCATGGATGGAGAAACGTTTAAATATAAAAACTTTGCGCCGTGAACTTCGTTTGGATATATGTAAAATTTTAAATATAATTCTAGAAAAAGATAGTACTATTCCCCAACGAAGGAAAAGAAAAATTTGTTTTTACTGCCCAAGTCAAAAACGCCGAATGACCACTACATATTGCCAACAATGCAGGGAGGCTATTTGTGGAGAACATCGCGGCAGTATTTGCTCACAGTGTTCTACTGAATGTTAAAAACTATGTTCTTTTTAAGTCAAATAATAAACAAATGTGTATAGAATATTTCATTATTTTGATAATTTATTTTTGAACAAATTTTTGTTTCATTTTACCCAATTCACTTGAAGTAGTAAATAATACGATAGTCCAGTAATGACGTATATTTAAAGTAATCCAGTATTCTAGGGTTAATTACCAGAAACATATAAGAGTCAGCGTCTGCTGTATATTTTTGTATGTATGCATCTTTAGCGATAGTTTTAAAATGTCAAACCAAACCGAACTCGGAACGTGTGACGACGTTGTACATTTCATAATTCAAAACGGATTTACATCGTTAACCTACGAAAATAAAATATACATTAAAAATTTAGGAGGACCTTGCCTAGATCTTAGTACATCTTTAATCAATGCAGGAAAACCAAATAGAGCATTTGCTAATTTATGGTACCAAAGTGCACGTGGTTGTGTGGTAGCACACAATTAATAAATTGTTCTGCTGGTCGTGCGTTCCATTTTCTACGAGTAGTGAAGTAGTATAGTATAAAACCGGTTACTTGGACATGAAAAATTTATCAGGGACAATTTCTGAACATGAAAAATCTAAAGACCACATTTCTTCCAACTGCAAATTACATCTTTTGGGTAAACAAAACATTGTAAACGTTTTGGATAGTGCACGCGTTATTGAAATTAAAAGATATAATGAACAAGTGTCAGAAAACCTAGAAATACTTAAAAAGATGTTGGAGATAATCCTGTATTGGCGTTATCAAGAACTACCATTTGGTGGACATGATGAAAGCGGATCTTCATTAAATAAAGGCAATTTCTTAAAACTTTTATCTGTTTTCGGTAAAAGAAATCTTCTTTTTAAAAAATTTATATAGAAGGCGATAGCGACACTAAGTCTGTGTTTTTAGGTTACTTCATAAACAATTCAGCACGAGTTAATAGAATTGTTTCATGTTTTAAACAAACATATTAGCTCCGAAATAAAATCATGCGATTATTCTTCTTGGCAAATCGATAAAACCACAGACGTATCAACTTCATTCCAGTGATCAATAATTATTAGGTATATCAAAGATGGAACGGTAGTAGAGCGTTTCATGGGATTTTTTTATGTAAGTACCAAAAAAACTCAGACTGCCTGTTTGAATTGCTAAATGCTAATTTTGCTAAGTTTGACTTTAAGAACAAACTTATTGCTCAAACGTATAATGGTGCTGCAGTTATGGTTGGTCACCTTAACGGGCCACAAGCACAAGTTAAGGCAGTTATTCCACAAGCTTTGTTTACACATTGTTTTTGCACACGTATTAAATTTAGTGCTAAATAATGCTTGTAATTCAATAAAAAAGCCAGAATATTTTTTCAAACGTTATCTGGATTTTCTTCGTTTTTACTAAATCGTCTAAGCGCACCGCTTTATTAGACAAAATCTGACAACGTAGACTTCCAACTAACGCTCCAACGTGATGGAACTTTACATCAAGAGCTGTGCTAACCGTTTCTGCTAATAGAAGCAATTTAATAGAAGTTTTTAGTAACATCATTGAAAGTGACAGGATTGAAAGTTTTTAGAAGATAATGGTTTTATACTTTGTTTAGAAGTATATAAATTATTTTTTGAACAAACTGACGTAGTGTTTTCTATTTTGCAACACAAGCTCACTGATACAAACATACGCGAGAACCAGACTGCAATCGCTCTTAATAAAATTAAAATAATTCAGATCAAATAGCGTGGTCTTTGATCAAATTTATGATTCGCTAGAAACTGTACGCGATAACAAGTCCACGGCCTCTAATAGCCATAGACAAAGACGGGAAGATTTACCAAGCGACCTTGTGGGGCCTTTTCCTTGGTCACGGTCAGGGGCGACACAATTGCTGGTGATCGTAGATGCGTTTAGCAAGTTGGTGACAGCTTGCCCGTTAAAACGTTGTAACGCTGCTAGTATACTTCGCTGTCTAAGTAAATAAATATTTCATAGAGATTGGTAAACCTCAAATGATTTTAACCGACAATGGTAGTCAGTTTTCCAGCATTCGGTGGAAAAACGTTCTAGAAGATTATTGGATAAAAATATGTCACACTTCCGTGTATTATCCGCAGGACAATATGACGGAAAGGGTAAACCCCGAAATTGGACGTCTGTTATGATCAATTTGTTATAAGCTTCACACAAAATGGGAAATGGTATTAGACGAGGTGATGGTCTATATTAATAGAGCGGAGCATAGTTCTATGGGTTTTAGCCCTTATGAAGTGCATTACGAAAGTGTAATTGATAATCCATTTGTAAAAAAATTTTGTTCCGGCTGTATCCTTACCGGTATGTAGTCGAGAACAGCTAATCACGTTGACTTATGACAAATTAAAGTCGAAAGCGTAAAAGCGTAAACTACGACATGAAAGAATTCACAAAAAGTTTGTACAATTTGAGTCTGACGATAAGGTGTGGGTTGCACACACCCACAGTTTTGCAGTAAAGAAAACGGTATAAAAAATTTTTCTTGCTCTATTCCGGTCCAGCTACAATTCTAGCTAAAAAGGACCGAATTCATACGAAGTAAAAGATGACCTAGAGGGTACTCCGCTTGGTATTCAGAATGTGGTAAATTTAAAGCGTCGCCGTGGATCAATGTAGTAAGATAAGACTACGGATCCCAAGGTCCTGGGTTAGAATCCTGATACGGCCGACTTTTTGAAAAATGGCAGGTGAGCATTTTTCACAAAAATTACGCTCTCGTTCCGATGAGAGGTTAAATGGAGGTCTTGTGTGTGAGTGTTGTCACGCACGTTAAAGATCCCTACCTAGTCTCAAACGGCAGGGGTTCGGCAAAATTCTAAATTTCCAGGCAACAAAAAACTCGGCTCTTGACCAATGTAGTACCTTCGGGTGGAGCATTGGAAAATCACATGCAAGGCAAATTTAAAGCGGTATGTTTCACCATATTCAAATTAAACAAAGCTTCGCTTAAAATTTTATTTGTAGCGCCTGAAGTTAAGCTTATTGATTTTTTTCTTATGTATAAAAAAAAATGAAAAAACATAAATAAGGGGCTGATGTAAAGCCCCGCTTGTATTAGTTAAGTTGTATCATAAGGGAAGAGGGTGTTACGGTAATGGTTTTCAACAGGGTAACGGAAGGAAGACCGCGGCGGGTAGTCCAGAGCAAGTAATTTAATAAGTGGTGTGTTAAAGAGCAAGCGACCCTCTGAAGACGCACTCAGCGAGTTAAATAGCTCCGACGTTTATAGTATAACTTTTAAGATATGTTTAGTTATTAAAGACGATGTTTTAATATGTATCTGTTGGTGAATAAGAACTTTTTACTAGTATATGTCTAAGATCGTGTTGTATTTTACCAAACTGTGAACGAACACTACGCAGTTATTCACCTGTAAACAACCTTTTTTTTTGTGTTTATTATATTAAGAATTTCTATTAACCGGTATTGCAAATACCGGTATTAATCAAATTACACAAACGCGCCTGAAGGACTTTTATTTGATGAGCTAGACAGGGATATTACAAAGGTTCGGCAAAATTTGAAATTTCGTGACAAAAAAGAACTCGCTTCCTGGCCATGTAGAATCTTCGGTTGGAGCATTGGAAAATCAAATGTAGTGTAGAAAGATTTTAGGCGGCTCCGTGACTTAGTTGGTATGCATGTGAGTATTAAGCCCAAGTTCCCGGGTTTGAATCCGCTTGAAAAATATTAGTAGAGAATTTTTCATTAAAATACCTACCCTTCTTGAAATAGCAGGGGTTCAGCAAAATTCAAAATTTCCAGATAAGAAAAATTCGGTTTCAGGTCAATCTTCGGGTGGAGCAGTAGAAAATCAAATGTAGTGTGGAAAAATTCTTTCGCGTTTCTATCGGCTCAGGAATTAAATTGATATATTTCTTACGGAGAAACATAATTATGAACTTCTTTTATTAAATATTATCAAATGTATTTGGAAATTGATAATTTTTTGATGATTTGGTAAACCACATGAACAATTTGAATTTATAGTTGCAAGGTGATACGACTTAATATGTAATTTATTTTCACAAACCAATGCATTCTGAGCAAAATTGATGTTATGGAAAACTCGAGGGGTGGCTCACTTCCGCAATACTGTCACATTTTAGCCCGAAATCTCTGGCAGACTCATGGAAATCCCTCGCAGTCGCATTAAATTGCCCAAAATCGCACAGAAATCGCTCCGCAGTCTTTAGAAATCTCCCGCAGACTTCAAAAATTCTTTGCAGACTCTAGAAATCACCCACAGCCTCCCGAAATCGTCCGCAATTTTTAGAAATCGCTGAAAACTAATTTCGATTTCCAATTCCATTTTATGACAATTCTACAGAGTAAAATTGGTGAAATGCGATCATCATCATTAGGTCTTCAGTCCTAGAACTGGTTGGAAGCGTACCCTCATTGTTTCCTAGTCTGAACCAACCTGCACGCTTCCCTGAAATTTGCAGTCTGCATCTATCACTATCTGTGTACGATAAGAAAATGCAAATTATGCTTGATGTTTTTCCGTCGGAATTAGTTAATATTTCAAAACCATCAATCAAATGAAACTACCTTAAATTCTTACCACAAAGGTTTTAAGAACTATATTACAACTTTGGAACCCTTTTCAAAGGACTACAGGTAGATTAAGAATAAAAGAAATGTTCCGAATAAAAGCCCCAATTTAGACCAGGCGTTAATAGTAGATATTTCCGTGACGTCAGTTCTTTGTTATAGTGTGGAGGCTGAATTTATGCAAGACTCTTGCATCGAGTCGTTGCAAATAAAGCTGGCTTATTACTCACCCCTTTAGCGGTGGCGTCATCACGTTGCGATTATATAACAAGCACATTAATAGCGCCAACTCCACAACCAATGGAAATAATTAGTACAAATAGTCCTTTGTGACCCCTATGTATCAAAAGTATTATGTAAATAGAGTTTTTCCATTTTTTGAATCTGTGTACACAAATGGCCAAAAAAGGTAATTTTTGACACTACAAATTTTTCTAAATATTATAGTATCTGAATATTAGTAATCTTTTTTAATGCTAAATTAAGCAAGTTTATGTAACATAAAATACTTATTCCCTTACAAGTAATTCCTAAATTTATTTACAAATGACAGATAGATATCAAAGATATAACTTTTAACAAACGGTTCATTTCAAAATATTTTAATGCCATAATATTTGTTTCAATCTTTTATGCTTATTTTTAATTACTGGTGAATCGGCCCTTCGAAGTTTAAATGGATCCTGGTTGATCCTGCCCTCTCAGGGCACGTCTCGTAGTCAGCATTAACCAAGTGGTTTCTGCTGTCTTGTCTGTATCATTTGTCGTGCGAGTGTTCTAGGTGTCTATTTTTCCACCTAGTGGTCTGAATCTCGTGTTGTGTCCTAGTTGTTTTTTCATTTAGCCAACTAGGTCCGGTCTGGAGTGCGTGTCTGATGTCATGTCACACATCAAGTAGTCGGCGTGGTCGTTTTTTAATGGTTTGTCGTGTGCCTTGTAGCGGTGCGACGTCTCGTATGGATGGATGTGGTGAGTCGTCTATTGTTTGGTATGTTTTTGTGGCGTTTGTTCTACAGTATTCGTATACTGTGGGAATGTTTAGGTCGTTGCGTATCGTATCGTTTCTGACGAACCACCGTGCGCCGGTAATCAGTCGAAGAATGGTGTTCTGAAGTGCCTCTAGGCGTCGTAAGTTTGTGTTTGAAAGGTATGTCAGCTATGCCTGTGATCCGTAGGTGATGATTGGTCTTATGTGCGTTTTGTAGATTCTGGTCCGTGTTTCTGTCGGTAGTTTGTTGTTAAATGTCAGCATCGGATGTAGGTAGCCTTTGGTCTGTCTTGCTTTTTAAGCGTCTCGTCTAGGTGTTCGTGGAAGCAGAGGTTTCTGTCGATCGTCACTCTGAGGTATTGTAATGTGTTTTTCCACGGAAGTCGCTGCCCTCCAAACGTCGGCGGAGGATGTGGGTATAGCCTGTGTCGTGAGAAAAGTATGGCTTCTGTTTTGTCGACGTTGATTCGTATTTTCCATTTACTTAACCAGTCGGGTAGGGCGTCCAGTTGGCGTTGTAATCTTTGTGTCGCTAGTCTGAGATGGCGTGCTGTTGTGATGTATAAAGTGTCGTCGGCGTATAGTCTGCATTTGATGTTGTCGTTGCATGGTATGTCCTGTATGTAGGCGTTGAACAGTGCTGCTGAGAGACATCCGCCTTGCGGAACTCTAGCCGTGATGGGTATTTCGTGCGATAGATGTCCGTCTACTCGTACTTGTAGTTTTCGGTCTGTGAGGTAGCTGTCGAGTAGCTGTATGTATTGTGGTGGTACTTGGTGGATAGTCGCTAGTTTGTACAGGAGTCCTCTGAGCCAAACCTTGTCGAATGCGTTCTGTATGTTCAGAAAAACTGCTGTCGTGACATGAGCATTGTTGTAGTTCTCTGCGATGTGGTCTATGACGTGAATTATTTGTAGTGTCGTCGAGTGATCTTCTCTGAAGCCGAATTGTTCTTGTCGGTCTCGTAGGTGATGTTTCAGTTTCTGTAGTAGCAGTCGTTCGAATATTTTGGATAACGCACTGAGAAGCGATATCGGTCGGTAGTGTGACGGGTTTGTCCATGTTTTTCCTGTCTTGTGAATCATAACTGTGATTGCAGTCTTCCATGTTGTGGGATAATGTCGTTGTAGAAGTATTCCGTTGAACAGTCTCGTGATGTATGCTAGCGTGCGTTTCGTGATGTTCTTGAGTGCTTGGTTTGTGATGTTGTCTTTTCCGGGTGCTTTTCTGTTTGCGTTGCTGAGGATGGTTTGTTTCGTATCTTTCGGTGTTATAAGTGGTATGTAGTCTTCTGGGTTCGTTTGTAGTATTTCGTCCAAGGTTTCGTTAACTTGTGTTTCGTGTTGCTGGTGTGTTGTCGGTGAGTACGTTTCTTGTAGCGTTGTGGCGAATATGTTTGCGTTATCACGGGCGTCGTAGATTTTTCCGTCTGGTCCATCTAGTGGTGCGTTGGATTGTCGATGTTTTCGTATAAGTCCTCTGTTGAGTCGATGTAAGTTCCTCTCAGTCTCGAGAACATTGTTGATGTGTTCCGTCCACTGTTGCGTATTGTGTTCGTCCAGTAGGGTTTTAAGTGCAGTTTGTGTTGCGTTCAGTTGTGTTTTGATGGCTGGGTCCCTCGTTATCCGCCATCTCCGGACTAACTTTCTTTTCTGTTTGATGATGTCACGTAGGTAGTCAGGAAGTCGTGGTCTGTTGGTGTTCCGGATTCTTGTCGTTGTGCTGTGATTTAATGCTTCTTGTAACGTATTAGTGATGTATTCTGTGGCTGCGTCGATTTGTTCGTGTGTGTTGACGGTCGGGTTCCCAGTTGTTATTTTGTGCTGTAGGTATTCGTTGAATTTCCTCCAGTTTGTCGATGTGACGGTGTTATTCGTCTCTTGCGTATGTGGCGTTGTGTGAATCGTAGTTAGTATCGGTAGATGGTCGGAGCTTAAGTCTTGTATTACTTCTGTCCTGAAGTTGTACGGCATGTTTTTTATTAACGTTATGTCTAGTACGTCAGGTTGATGGTCTGGATTCGGAGGAATTCTTGTCGGTGTGTCTGGTCCGATGATGTCGAAGTCTTTACCCAGTGAGTGAGTAAAGAGCGTCAGTCCGTCGCGATTGTTGATTCTGGAACCCCATGTGGTGTGTTTAGCGTTTAAGTCGCCCATGATTATCGTAGTGGTGTCCCCGAGCATTAAGTTGTCGATGTCTTGCGTAGATAGTATTCTCGTTGGGTTTCGGTATACGGGGATGAGTCTGAGTAGTCGTCCGTCTGCGTATATTTCCACGCCTGCAGCATCTAGCTGCGTTTGTGGAAGGTCTAGTACGTGATGCGTGATTCGTCTGTGAATAAGTACGGCTACTCCTCCACTTGTTATTTGTCCTGGTTCGATGGTCCTGTCTTTTCAGTGCGTTGTGTAATTTGCAATCTTGAGTACGTGGTTGCGGTTTAGTTTCGTCTCTCCAAGTAGTGCGATGTCGATGTCGAATTCGGTCAGCAAGTGTCGTAGTTCAGTTAGTTTGTGTTTTATTCCGTTGGCGTTCCAAGAGAGTAGTCGCAGTTGTCGTCGTGTTCGGTGATTATCCATTAAGGATCGTGAAAATGCCGTACAGTGCATTCAGTAGAAGCGGCATAACGGGTTCCCCAGCCATGTAGGTCGAGATGAGTCGTTGCGTCCACTGTAGTGCTTTGTTCAATAGTGTCTTGGTTTTTCTGTCCTGGTCGGAGTTCGTTCGTGGCGTGACTGCTTCAGGTGCTGGAGCAGTGCTTACGGTGGTGTGAACTTCTGTTGTAGGCGTTGCGGTAGTAGTCGGTGTCGTTGTTTTTGTCGACTTGGTCTTTGTGGAGCGTCTGCGTCTTCGTTTCACTCGTTTCTCTGGGGCGCTGTCCATGCTGACGTCGGAGGAGCTGTCGGTGTCTGCTGTGCGGTGTGTGGTGGATGTCGTTGCCGTAACCGCTTCGGTCGGTTTTGTCGGTGCTTCCTGTGGGGTCTTGCGTGATTGTGTTTTCTTATTGCGGTCGACTCTCGTCCAGCCTTCCTCTTCGTCTGAGTCGGAGCTGTCGGATGTATTCTGTGCGAGTATCGGTGCTGGTGGTTGGTGCGTCTTCTTTTTTTTGTCGAGTATTTCTTTGTAAGCTGGACAGTTTCTGTAATTAGCGGGGTGTGGTTCTCTGCAGTTATCGCATGTCGGTGTCGTTTTGCTTTTTTTCGTACATTCGGAGGCGTAGTGTTCATTGCTGCACTTAATGCAGCGCGGTCGGTATCCACAGTTAAAACTGGAGTGTCCGTATCGTTGACGAGCAAAACATTGTGGAATCTCCACCCTCGATTGGAAGGCAGCAACCCTAACGCCGTGGCAGTATAGAAGTTCGTGAATGTCGTAAATTCTCTGTGATGTTGCTTCATTTTTTAAAATAACCAGGAACGTGTTGCTGTATTGTTTTTCTTTGGATTGTAGTCTCGTAACGTGCTCAACATTAAATTTCCTGTCCAGCAGTTCGTTTGTAACGTCTTCAGGAGTGATGTTCGCTGCTAGTCCTTGTATTACAACCTTAAGTTGTCGTTCGGTTTTCAGTCCGTAGGTTTGAAATTCGATGGCGTGCTTTTTTAAGTAGTCTTGTGCGAATCGGAATTCGTCTGCGTCGGCTGCGTGGATTCGTGCACCAAGTCCAGTTGCACGTATGTTTAGGTCTCGTTTAGTAATCCGTTTCATTTCTCGTGCGTGCTTTATGAAGTCCGGAAATGTGGCTATAAAAATGGGCGGGATTCTGTTACTTACCGTTGGCGTCTTGTTTGTAGCGTTTGAGGTCATTGGTCTAGATGTTGAAGTGCTCGTAGTTGGTGCGCTGGAGGTTGCAGTAGCATAGGAAATGGGTGTCGTCTTCGTCGGCTCAACGGATGGTACGTCGGGCACGATTGTATATTGTTTGTCCGTCGGTTTGTCAGTAGTCTTGCGGGTGCGTTTCGTCACAGTTTCGGGATCGGAATGCTGTTCGCGGTGTCGACGTATCTTAATCGTTTCGGCGTCCATGTTGCTGTCTGTGAACGTCACCGAAGCACGCTTCGGGTTCGTCACGTCCATCGCCCTGAGAAGAGCAATGCTTGATTCTCGTAAGGTTTAATTCTTATTTAAGTACTAAAAGTACAGTAACCTTAGCCCAAGCTACGCTGCGGATGCGAAGAGCTCGAAGAACGATGCGATGCGGTGTCTTCTCGCGCCAAAGCACAACTCACAACTATTAAATGGATCGTTCCACTACTCAGATTTAAAGGGCCGTAAAATGTAGATTCTACATCAACTCTTTGTATGTCTTTATTTTTTTGGCCATTTGTATTCACCCAGATCTTCTTTTGAGAACTTTATAAGACACTCATTAACATTAACCTATTATATTATTCTTGAGATTATTCTACTAATGCACCAATTGGAATAATAATGTACAGTTAGTCTTTATGTCCTATTACTTGTTTAATAAAGACATGCTATACATCCAATTCTTTCGATACTTTTGTTGTATTTTTATCTCGATTTTTATTAATAGGCAAACTCGTAGATAAGATATATTTTTGTGGTTCCTGGTTAATCAACAACTACAATCTACCTGCACTGCATTTAAAAGGCAGTTTTTACTATAACAAAGACGGAAATAAAGTAAAGATAAAGTATTCAGGTGATTCGCGGTGGAAGGCCTATTAGACGTTTAAGGAGAACTACTTAACATACGATTTTGAATTTTTGGTCACTTGTGTAAGTAAACATGCTCTCTCCATTTAAAATATTTTCAACTACGCAGTGTTGCCAATTCTATTAAAACGTAGTAGCAACTTTACTATTTTAAATGAAATACCCTATACCTAATGCCAGTTTTCGAATCCGTGTTTAATTTTGATTAATTTCTCTTAATGTCTTATACTTATCTGTCATAGTTTTCGAGATTTTCATTGTTTTCTGTTTTTTTATTTGAGAAACTTGACTTCTATTAAATGTTGATAAACCTATGCTTCTAAACTTTAAGGAACTCTAGCTTAGGTTAGGGTTAGTTAAGACCCAAGGTACCGCATCCTGTAACCAAATCTTCCAGTAAACATAGAGGGTGATCCAGGCGCAATAGTTCCTTACTTAATTGAAAAAATTACTAAATGTTCGGATTTTTAAATGGAACACTCTGTATATTATTTGCAATTCAGAAAGCTGCTGAAATTTATTATATTTCTATGCATACTGTTCCTAAGCTAACTCTAGTTTTGGACTTAAAAGCAAATATTTAAATAATTTTATCAAATTGGATCTTTTTTTACCAAGCAGTCTATGGAAATTTGACACTCTGTTACTGTTTATTTTCTATTTCTTACTATTGCATACCTATAAAGTAAATTAAACCTCGCATAAAATGGCAGAAAATGTCTATTCATATACAGTTCTTATGAATTTATTTATGTTACATGGAGAGTGTCGTAAAATTATAAGCCGTATTTGTCGAAAATTCAATGACATAGATCCAGATTTACCGGCAATTATTAACAAGAAATTTAGACGACTACAGAAAAATTTTGTAAATTTTGGTTCATCTTTAAAGACTTCTATTCAAATTTTCATAGATTGTTTGATGGAAAAAACCTAATTTCATAAAATTATTTAAATATTTACTTATAAATCCAAAACTAGTCGAGTTAGGTATAGGAACAGTCGGGAACAGTATACATAGAAAAATAGTAAATGTAAGCAGCTTTCGGAATTGCAAATAATATACAGAGTATTCCATTTAAAAATCCGAACATTTAATATTTTTTTCAATAAGTAAGGAACAATTGCGTCTGGATCACCCTGTATGTTTGCTGGAGGATTTGGTTATAGGATGTGGTGACTTTGGTCCTTAACTAACCCCAACCTAAGCTAGAGTTTCTTAAAGTTTGGAAGCATAGGTTTATCAACATTTAATTGAAATCACGTTTCCCTATTAAGAAATCGGAAAAAAATTACAATCTCGAAAACTAGGTATGACAGATAAGTATACGACAGTATACGTCTAATAGGCCATCCACCGTGAATCACTCTGTATAGATCAATAAATCACTTTAAGGACATGCGAGGACATGCCAAACTTATATAAATCCCCGGCAGTCTATATAAATCTTTGGCAGACTCTGGAATAATCCCGCATACCTAAGAAATTACTGTTCGTCTATACAAAATGGCAGACTGTACAAAATCGCGGAAATCTCGTGGCAGTCTTTGGAAATCCCAAAAATCTCTTGCCAGTCTGCCAGAAATCGTTGGTAGACTGCTAGAAATCCCATATTTTCGCAATACTGTCACATTTTTGACCTAGTGAGCCACCCCTCGGGAAAACTCAAGTGAAAGGATATAACTTAGTTTAAATGTGCAGAACTGTATATTATGGTGAAATATGACTTACTTTTTCGTATCAAAATTTAGTAAATTGAATTTTGAGAGAACAATTTCTGAATCGATTTGCTGATATAGATGTAGAGGTTTAGGAAGTTAGATTGTTTCAAAATTCGTTTGACTGTGATGCTGCGGACAAACACAAAGAAGAGGTTTTGACAGAATTTCTGAATTTCTTCCTATACAATTCAGAAATTAAAGAAATTTGTATGTACATTTATTTTCATATTTGGGAAAAGTCTCTGTTTCAGCAAACTTTTTTTCCAAATGTAATATATAAAGCCGAAATACAGAACAAATTCATCTGATGAAGATTTAAGGGCACATCTGTAACTGACGCTTCGAAATTTTAACCGCAATTTACTAATTCAGATACAAACGCAGTAACATCACCCACGTTAATGGTTTGGTTAAAATTCGTGATAAAAATACACGTATTAACATTCGCTTCAAGGACCTGTCGTGTTTAATATAATTTTACTCGATTGTTTTGTAATTACTTTATAAAAGTTTGTAATTTCAATAAAACAAATAATCTGCTTGTTTATATGGCCTCTAGAAAAATGCCGATATGTCTAATGTGAATCAAGTTTAAAAAATTTTGGAGACACCTGCTCTAGCGAATGATTTGAGTTGAGGAATTCAAACTATTTCAGTTATCGAGTAGAATTACAAAGGCCAAGGCCATTAGAATACAAATATTTAAGCAATCCAGAATTGCTCAAAGCAATTTCATTTCCAATTATAGCACCGGTAGTATTTTCACCCAATCTACTTTTGTCTCACTACCTCCGAGATTAGGGTCACCTTATAAAATAAATCGATGAGCTACTTGGGTTTACTTTACGCTTCACTATTCCGGAAAAGCTCGTTACCTATATAAACGACTTTCGCCTCCTTTCTTTTGCTATATTTTCGTATTAATGCAAGAATGTATCCTTATACCTAGCTGGTTTAGAGCGTACAAAATATTCTTCCAAGAATAGATGTAATTGAATATCGATTTTCATAACCACACACCGACTGGGCCGAATAAATAGCGTTATGTATACTTTAGATGCTTGTGTGTAGATTAAATTTAAAAAAGAACACCCAAAATAATGATGGGGAAAGTTTACGTTGCTCGAATAGCTTTATAGCTGGAATTAGGTTTGTGTTTGAGTATACACTTTTAGACGTATAATTACATGAAAATCTATGTTTACTTTGCATTAGTGTAATCTGCTTTACTGCACCCTACTGTTTAGATAATGTATAGTGTTTAGGTGAGCCGTAAGCTGCACTAATTACGCTAATGAAAGGGGGTGACACGTCAAGTACAACGGCTCAATTAGCCGTAATTGGTCTGTAGTTCCGTAACGAGGATGGAAAATATTTTGAAACTTGTAAATGCGTTGTTTCTGATACTCGATATTATATTCTTTATTATTTTCCTCTACTAAAGGTAGCTTCAAGTTCGATGTGTACTACTGAGAGTCAGAGTAGGAACTTTTATATTTTTAATAATTTTACGTAAACTTATAGCCTTTTTATTTATATTACAGGATTTTTCATATTGTTTTTTTCTATGTGACCAGCTGAAAGGCACAAGAAAGTTTTACGAGGATTTCCAGTAAGTGTATAGAGCCCACGGCAAGTTTCGATGGAAAACGGCTCGTAGATGAGGAAACCTCAAAAGGCTAAGCGGCTAGTCGAACTATTTGCTCTAGGTAGAACATGAGCTGTGGGTCGGGGTTGGACTGCGACCAAAAATGTAGAGAATATGGCGCCACCGAATTTTTCTATACAGAGAAGTCTTTACTTAAGTCCCTTGTACAAGGCGAATGCGGAAACCTTTATTCAATTACCGCTATACAATTTATTACATCTACACAATCCCTAAAGTTTCTTACCTTATGGCTCGACTTTGACCTTTATAGATAACTGCTGTGAACAGATTAAACAAAGATAGCACAGTTTGTGCATGTACACCCAAAATTTAAAATTTAATTCTAATCAACCTTCATTCATTTTTAATTAAAAAGAATAGCCTTGACCAAAATAAAAATCTATTCCTTCAGTATTTAGCATGTTATTTACAAAACATGTTTTTCCTTTAATATAAACTTGATTAATTTAAATTATTGCAAAATATGTACATAAGTACTTAATAGTATAAATACTTCTCACAGATGAAACATGGTAATTTCTGTTAGAAATGTCTAGCAAAATTTATTTAAAAATGAGTAAGCAAGAGTTTCTTTCTTGAATTTTTAACTATATGTAACAATTTCGGTTGGTTGAGTAGTACCGCTTAACGTCACAAAAATACTCCACTCAGCAATTAGTGAAATATGAAATATAAAAATTTAATTTTTAAGATTTAAGTAAATCATTTTTCGAATAATTAAATTAAATTTCATGGAATATAGAATTTAACTTTTCTTATCTCATAATGACATCTTCCGTATATTAACTATATTAATAAAAAGACAAAGTGAAAACTTATAGGTTCCTGTTGCTTAATTTAACAAAAAGATTTAAAGTGAAAATTTACAGGTTTCTGTTGTTTAATTTGAAAAATGAATAGTCTGTCATTCAACTAATACGAACTTGAAGTTCAGATCACGTGATTAAACAAAAAATTATTTGTCTGCTATATCTATACTACAGCTGACATATGAAAGTAAATTTACAAACTCGATGTGCATCCGATGGAAAAATACCTGCTAGGCATATGGGCTATACCCGGAATTATAATTGATGATTTACTATTCGCCTGCTTCAAAACTTAAATACAGGAAATATCCAATTCCATACAACCAGATTTGCTGTTTATTGAAGTTCCAAACCATATCACAGCATCCATATTAACTAATTGATGCACGCCAAATCCACATTCGTACAAAGGTTAAACTTTACTAAATACTGATAAATTTCATTTTTTGTCCAAATAAATTAGTTATACTTCTTAAATTTTCTAAATTTTCCTACGTTGCATGTTAATTAAAATTACGTTGCATGTTAAATAAAATTACGTTTTAACTAAAAGTTCATATTAACCAAAAGTTGCATGTTAACCAAAGGCCCTTCAAGAAAACAATTTAAATTTCGTGTGCTTCCAACACGTGGATCGAATAATCGTCATCGTCCTTGCGCTCAAGGAACAATTGACCTCTTCTAACGACAGCTGTATTGGAAGTGATCATATTACGCGGGTTACCGCCTGACAACAAGCCCAACGCTACAATCGTCTAACAGAGAGAGCTCTAAGAATGACACTAATAGAAAAGTATCTTTTGTCACCGCATACTTTAAAATTATACACTTCCGAATTAAAAGTTATTATTGTATTCGACAATATTTAATATGTATTTTTTTTTATTGTGTAGCATTATTATGCATTAAGTTGGTTCTTATTAAATAAATAGATTAAATATCTGTAGACATAATGATAGAAAATAAAATCTTTACAAACTCCTACTAAGTTGCCAATTTCTTAACGGAGAAGATTCATCACTAACATACCATCATCATTCATTTTGTTTTCGACCTTACTTAAGGTCGGTTTGACGCAGCTCTAACTTCTTTTCTATTCTGTGCTAATCTAAAAAGTTCTACATACCCCTTACAACCCAAAATTTCTAATAATTTGACTAATATAGCTTGGTCTAGATCTTCCTATACTCTTCTATCTTTTTCGTATCTATCTGGTTCTACATAGATATTAGCAACTTGATGGTTGTTAAAGAACTCCAACATGTTTACATGATTCCCATTTACGAGGCAATAAAATATTACTTGGTTAGCCTCTCCAAAAAGGAAAAGTGTTAAATTATATGTTATGGTAAGGCTTAAGCAGCGAATCGCTACCAACATGCCAAATCGCTAACTAATTGTGAGTTATGTCATGGTGACATTTAGTTAACTGATTTTTATTTATTTGTTTATTTTTTGTTTTGTTTTCGAATTTACTTAAGATCGGTTTGACGCATCTCTAAATTCTTTTCTATTCCGAGCAAGTCTAAAAAGGTCTACATACTCTTCACAACCTAAATCTCTAATAATTTGACTAATATAGCTTTGTCTAGGTCTTCCTACTCTATTTTTATTTGGTAGTCTAAATTTAATACCTTACTAAATAGTCCTTCATGTCTTAACTGGTGCCCTATCTTTCTATCTTTCCTGACCTTTAATTGTTTCCACATACAGCATTCCTCATCTATCCTTCTATAGACTTCCTCATTTGTTACTCTGTCCAACTAATCTTTAACATTCTCCTATAACACCAAGTTTCAAAAGTTTCTATCTTTTTCTTATCTACCTTTTTAATTGCCCAAGTCTCACTAACGTATAATAGTACGCTCCATACGTACGACATTAGGAAACTTTGTCTATTATCTAAACTAGTACTATTAGTAAGTCTTTCTTTTTTAAAAACATTTTACTAGCTTCAGCTATTCTAGTTACTATATCCCTTCTGCTACGTCCGTCTTTTGTAATTAAACTACCTAAAGAACAAAATTCATCTACCTCCTCTAACTCGGTGTTAACTATTTTTAATTTTGGTTTAGAACTAGGCTGTAGCTTACTTGTCATTATCTTTGTTTTTCCTGAGTTAATTCTCATACTATAGTTACTCTGTAGTATCTCATCTAAAATATTTAAAAACTCTCCTAACTCTTCTAGACTCTGCTGTAATGGCTATATCATCTGCAAAAGGAAACATGTCTGTTTTCTGTCCCTGTACATTAATACCTGTCTCTTTTCTTTCTCTAGCTAAGTTTAAAGTTTCCTCAATATAAACATTAAAAATCAAGAGAGATAGTATACAGCCCTGTCTAACACCATTTATAATCTTAGCTTCCTTTTTTATTTCATCAAATTTAATTACTACGCTATGATTTTTTTTATATATAGACTGTAAATAATTTTTCTATCCCTATGAGAGATTCCGATTTTTCGCAAAACCCTCAACATAACAATCCAATTAACCCTATCAAATGCTTTTTCAAATCTACAAACACGAAACGAGTCTTTATATTTTTTTGTAACCTTTTTTCCATAATTACCCTAATCATTAGTACCGCTTCTCTAGTCCCTCTGTCTTTATGAAAACCATATTGGTCTTCGCCTAAATAATTCTCAGACAAAGCTTTTACTCTATTTTGAATTATTATTGTTAGTATTTTGGAAGCGTGGAAAGTTAAACTAACCGTTCTAAAATTCTCACACCTATCAACTCCTGACTTTTTTGGGATTGTAATAATAATATTTTTTTCGAAATCTATTGGAACCTTACCTGTGTCATATATTACTTTTACTAGTTCATATGATCTGTCTAAAGTTTTCTGACTAGCATATTTTATTAATTCTGCGGGTATATCGTCTATCGCCGGCGCTTTATTTAGTTCAAAATCCCTAACAGTTCTATCAAATTCCTCTCTTAATATTGAGAACCTTATTTCTACATCCTTTTCTTGGTCGTTCTCTAACTCATCTATATTGTCTCCCTTATATAAATCCTTTAAACATCTTTTTCATCTATCTGCTACCTGAACTTTATTTATTAGAAGTTCATTTTTTCGTCTTTAATACCATTATATTTTTTCCTATCTTCCCCGAAAAACTTTTTAATTGCTTTGTAAGCCCTGTCTGTCTTACCTACTCTCAAATCATCTTTTATTCCCTTACAATTCTTTTCCATCCATTTATTTCTAGCTTTTCTACACTCATGAACGGTCTTATTTGTAACTCTATTTTATTTTTGCTTACTTTCACTATCCAATTCTCTGAAAGGTTTAAGCTTTCTTCTATTCTCTATTAAATCTAATATCTCCTTTTTTACTCAGGGTTTTCTCGCTTCTACTTTTTTCTTACCTATAGTCTGTGTTGCTGTATCATGTACAGCCCTTTTTATTTCTTTCCATCTATATGCTTCGTTCCCTCATATTGCTAGTTCTTTGATCTTGTAATTTAATACTTGTTTATATTCCTCTTTTACCTCAGTATCATTAAGCTTACCTAGATCCCATACATCTCTTTTAAACCTTCTCAATTTTTTTGAATTTTAGCTTATACTTCATTTTAACTAAGTTATGATCGCTATCTATGTCACCGCCTGGATAACTACGCCAGTTTTTAACTTGGTTTCTAAATCTTTGTTTAACTGAAATATAATCTATTTAGTACCTAGCCCTATCACCGGGCGCCTTCCAGGTATATCTTTTTTTAACATGTCGAATAGGGTGTTTACAGCTACTAATCTATGTTCCTGGCTAAACTCAACTAATCTTTCTCCTCTATCATTTTGTCTACCATACCCAAATTTTCCTAGCATTTTTCCCTCACCACCTTCTCCCACTGAGGCATCAAAATCGCTCATAACTATTAAATTCTCATCTCTCTTTTCTTTTTTCACTATACTCTTTATATCCTCGTATAGCTTTTCTACTTTCTCATCCTCGTACTGAGTTGTTGGCATGTAAACCTGTACTAAAACAGTCTCTGTGGGTTTTGTACTCAATCTAACTATAATTATTCTATCACTAAATTGTAAATACTCTTTAACTTTACGTCCTAATCTTTTACTTAACACTATTCCTATCCCCGCCTGTCCATTAGTTGAAGAAGTTGTAATTATTCTATAATTATCTTTCCAAAAGTCATTACTAACTGGCCATGTCACGTCACTAATACCTAAAATGTCCAGCATTCCTTTTCTCGTTTCGACTAATAAATTCGTTCATTTATCTGCTCTAAGTAATGACCTTACATTCCAAGTCCCTATCACTAAATCGAACCGTTGTTTTAAATTCTTATGATGACAAGCCCCAAGTACCCCCTCCCGGAGATCCGAATAAGCGGGTATTTTACCTCCGGATTCAATAGAACGTAATTTTACCAAGAGTTTTATTTGCTTTCAGTATTTTATCTTCAAGATTTTATATTTTTTTAGCGTCTCTACAATTTATAGAGAAAAAGTTTCACATCTACTATAAAGGGACTCCACTCCATCGGCGCAAAAAGTAGTATATTTTTGATGCGTGTGTAATGTATTATTATTCGGTGTTCTGGTGGTAAATCTTTTTTCTGGAGTACCGTTGGTCTTTTAGAGCAACTTCCTAAAACAGTTCCGCGGGAGTCCAGAGTAATAAATTAAGAAAACAAGTTTTTTTTCAACTTCAGCTGAGTATTATTAAAAGACTTTCAGTTTCGCACAAATTATTTTTTCTCTTTTTGAGGTGGTTGACAATCGCAACTCGTGTACTATTGGTGTTCCCGCCCTCCTGTTGTATATTCTTGTAATCTTTTTTTTGTAAATGTAGCACATTAAAACACTTGATATAATCAAGATTTTTGCTTTGTGGACGTCTAACAGATCAATATCAATCAATACCTAATAACTGTGACATTGATCATGATTTCATCATGATGCACTCGTAGGTTGCAGCACTTGACAAATTATTCGGGACCAAAATCTTCATATTTGATTCTGCTACACATGCAATACCGCCAAACATACCATCTAGCTTTAATTTATATCTTGTGATTCATACATATTCTGTATGTATTAGTGACAGCGTTAAAAAATATAGGTGCTTCTTTTACTATCAAATATTTACCTGTATCACATATGGTAGCTCAGTACAGCAATTATGACTTTATGGCCTTCTCTTTTGATTATTTTGTGCACTATTTAAAAATTGCTTATTAGGTCGTAAGGAAATGATTATTCAGCGCCAACTCGTGACGCTATCGGTGGACCCGATAACCACAAAACACTAGTAGCACGGCGTTTGGTTATTAAGTAATTTATAGGGATAGACTGTAAATTTGTCTCCAATTCGCCACCTAAAGTATCATCTTGGAGAAGAGGCAAGTTTTTACCAGAAAGTTTAAAATGCACTCCAATCCGTACCGAAACAAGTAAGGTATATGTCCTTAACACTTATAATACTCAAATACGGGGCCTACATTTAACCTCTCATCTGAACAAAAGCCCATTTTTGTAAAAAGCGTTCCATGTAGAGAATGAACCTATAACCTTAGAATTAGTAGTAACATGCAAAGTAGATTAATTAACCCAGCCACCAGCCTGGTTTGGCCACTGACCAAGTTTAACCTATACACCTAATCTGACTAATGGCGTTCGTCTGAGTTAACAACTGGATATAACAATTGCTGAATAAACCAACACCACAGGGAGGCAGTTCCAGCCAGACCTCGAGAGAGTAAACATTTCGAGCATCACGACATAAACAATCGGCAAAAACTTTAAATCAGCCTTATGCCTTTCTACGAAGGCAACTCGAGTCAGCTGCATTTAAAGCTGTAGCGGTGTACATCACACACCAATGCACTTAGTGTACACCGACGTTATTAACGGCACTTTTCAGAGCGAATACTAAGGAAATTGACAACTGATCCTTTTGAAACAAATAAGAGAGAGCCATTGGTGCACGAGAATACCAGCGAACAGCCTCTTGAAGACACGAGCATCCGCCACCATCGCAAACAACATAGACTACCAGACCGCTTCAAACCGCAAACGTCGGGAAAACTAAAAAATATCTCCCACACACACGACAACTGAGAGAAAGACACCACCAGCAGGAGCAACGCAAACACCGCTGCCACCACCTTTGTAACAAGTTCATTTTTCCGCAATACTTTGACAAATATTTATATTATTATTTTTATAGATGGCCAATTCAAGCCTAATATCTCTACACATTTTTACGTAATATTTATTACATGTTGTTTAATCTAACATGAACTTTAAAACCGCAAGCATAAATTACAAGTTGAGCGGTGACATAAAATACCATTTACAAGTGTCATTATAAGATCTCCCTCCTTCAATAATTATAAAGGCGTTGTAACTGTTGTCAAGCGGTAGGATACGTCAGAATACGGCACTTTTACCTGGGCTGTTGGTTAAGAAAGTCCCTCTTGTGATAAAAACATGTTGTCAAGCTGTTATGTTTGGTGTTGGAACCATGTGAGAAAAAAAGTCGATTTAAAATGAAATCGTCTTTGTTGGTGCACTCTATGTCGACGTTTTACAGACTATGCTTGCACTAAACTAGGCGTAAATGAAAATAGTTGGCATTTGAACAACAGTAAGTATTATCGAGCCTCAGGGTCCTTGTTAATTTAAATTTGCAGTGCACATTACTTGACGTGGATGCACGTGGTTGTTCGTTTGATATTCTGTAACAAGATTAATTAATTTATGTGATTTTGGTGAATTCTAACCTGATTAATAATGTAACAAGAAGATTTCAATTATCATTAAGTATTCCGAAAATGGTCCAAGTACATCGCAATTATTCTTTTGAAGCATAAGCATCTGGTATGTAATTAGTTGCTCTGTAAGTACGTCAAGTTGTAACAACATTTGGAATGACAAACAAGTAAGTTTTTTGTATAGTCCGACTTGGAAATTTTCAAGTTCGTTATGTTGTTGACGTTTGAATATTCTTGTTATTTGTGAAGTGAACCTGATAAACTTCGTTTTTATTTGTCATTAGTACAAATGAAAAGATTACAGAGGGCAGTATATATGTATACTAAGGGTTAACTTTCAAGACTAACAAAATTGAAGCTATCTAAGTTTAGATAATTAAATTATTTCATTTTGCTCTACAATATTTATTAATAGAAATAATATAAAATACAATTTAAATGTAAGGTCTTTAAGTAGTACTACCGAAGGCTAATAAAAATTCTGTAGTATACCATTAGTCATTCTTAATAATCGAGTTTGAACATTAACAAGAATAATCATTGCTAAATTTTTATAATCTAAAAATCACAACACTATCTAATTTTTGTGAGATATAGGTATTGAGAAAATTATTGTGTATATAAGTACATATTTTTCCTAACTATAACTTAGTCGAATTTTTTTAAGTAAATTTGTTAAGAGAAATCATTGTAAATAATTTTCAACTGATACTTAAGAGAATAGAAATTCATTTCGGTCATGTCCATGATTCTTAGTTGGAATGAATGAGGTTTGATTCTTAGTAATTATAAACTTTTCTGAATTAATTAACAGAATGCACAAACTGTGCTAGTCTTGGTTTAATTTGACTACAGGTGTAGCAGTGCATTTTTATCAATCAATATCGAGACAGAAGGTAAGCATTTGTATGGGTTATGTTCACGTAATATTTTTTGTACGGCGGTGGCGCCATATTCACTATATTTTTGGTCGTAATCCAACCCCGACCCAAACTCATGTTCTACCCAGAGCAAATCGCTCTACTAGCCGCTTAGCCTTTGGAGGTTTCCTTATCTACTAGCCGTTTTCCATCTAAACTAACCTTGGGCTCTTTACATTATCAGGAAATCCTCGTTAATTATCCTTGTGCCTTTAAGTCGGCAATATAGGAGTAAAAACCAATTAGTAAGGCAAAACGGTTCACCTTTATGATTACATCAGACAACGAATAGCAAAGACAACAACCCCAAAAAACACGAATTTCATCAATATTTATAGAAAAATTCATCAACTTCCTGCAGCACGGCAAGATACTAAAGAACAAACTACACTAGATTTGATTTTTCAATATTCCATCCATTTGCCAGGAAGCGAGATCTTTTACCTGAAAATTTTGAATTTTGTCAAACTCATGCTATTTCAAATAGCATGCAGATCTTTAACGTGCAAGACAACACACACGCGCGCGCACACGCACACACACACACTAGACCTAAATTTAACCTCTCATCGGAACGAGAGCGTATGCTTGTGAAAAATGTTCACCCAAAAGACCATGTCGGGATTTTAATCACGAACCTTGGGATTAGTAGTCATACGTATACCAAATAAGCCACAAAGCTGTCTAAGGACAAACTACAGAAGAATGTGGGAATTAGAGTTTCCGGACAATGAGCTTACACACAAACGACAGACAGCAAGAGTACCTTAAAACAAGCAACATCGAATTCCATACCTATACGATATAAAATGAAAGGAAAGTTAAGATCGTCATCAAAGGCCTACCGGCTAATATTGTGGCTGAAGACGTCAGCATCGAACTCCGCGACATGTGCTACACAATTATATAATTCAGTGTCATTAGCGAACAACCAGAACTCCACTGGAATTTGTTAACCGGCGAGCTTCCTCTTCTGCATTCGGATCAAAGTCTTAGCACTCGATTCAGGATAGAGCTCCCCAGTGCTTTGTCTGCCATGGTTCAAACACTCCGGCATAATCAGGATATTCAAGACACGCTTGGTCAAGCAAAATAAGCAACACTTTGTAGCTGCTTACTGCAAAACCAGAGCAACACCAATAGTATGTTGCAACTGCAGCGGCCTGCACTCTGCGAATTACCGTATGTGTGTGATATTCCAAAAACTACTAAGAAAAAAGAACACGACGATGCCGCAACAGCATCAACCGCTACAGAGATCAACAAAGGTGGCTTGACATAAACCAAAATTGGGTAACATGGAGTCCTCTCGCCCACTCCTACATTTGCTTTTCCAATATTCCAGGAAACGATTTTTTATTTTATATGAAAATCTTTAATTTTTGCCAAACGCTTGTTATTCCATGAAAGGTAAGTATCATTAATTTGCGTGACAACATTCACATGCGGGACCTACATTTAACATCTCATCCAAGCGAAATAAAAAATGCTTGCTTGACATTTTTCAAGGGAATCGGGAATCGAACCCGAGAGCTTGGTATAGAAAGTCATATTTAAACCTGTCTGATCCACTAAGCCAGTCCACTGCAAATATCACACCACTGCCAAACGTCGACACCGACACCGATGCCACTATTACTACGATGAAGGACAATCCGGCTCCGACGATGCAGCGCATAAAATTCCAACAAGACAAAGCAAGGAGAAAACAAAGAAACTAGGAAACAACCACAAAACTATCTTCATTCCCGACAGAAAACAACATAGCACATCACCAGACGAAGTTAGACAAACCACCAATGAGTAAAGTAGCACAATATCACCAGGAAAGACCGAAATCATTCAGAAAGCTTTGAAATACATTACGAAAAAGACACGCGTTTATTACCAACATCTTTAGATGCTTTACCGATGCCTGGAAGAGACAACCGTAATCGTCATGCTCCCAAAATCAAGGCAGAAGAAGCAAAAGCCGAAAACTAAAACCCCATTGCACTACCAAGCACTACATTCAAAATTTACAAACTACTACTACTAATAAGACACAAACCACTGCTACAATACAAACAAAACAGTACTATTTCAAAGATCAACATTCAACAACATTACAAGCATTCAGGGTACTAACAAACACTACAAACAGCTACAACAATGGTTAACAACCGTAGACGTTGTTATAGACGTCAAAAATGCCTTTGATATTATTTAAACTCGTCACCAACCACAAGCTGTCGAATTCGTACATACGCATACTGCAGAGCTATCTATTTGACAAGAATACAAGTGGAGGTAGAAAACACATGGCCCACAGAAATACCAATTGCTGCTGGAGTTTCACAGGGAGGATGATCCACCCACACACTATCCAATGCTTACATCTAAGATAAACCAAGCCTGCCCAAAGTCATATACTCGTCACATGCCGATAACAAGTTGTTTCTAACAACAAAACAAACCCCCAAAGGGACCGTGGCCAAGATGCAACAACTCGGTACTCGACTTGATTAGTTCCAACAGTGGGAGAACAAACGTACAAAAACAGAAGCCATAATTTTCTTGAGACAAATAACCAGGAGTCAAAATCCGCCGACACCGAAAGACCAGCAACTCCAATGGAGGCCAATCAGTAAAAACTTTAGGATACACATAGACAAACGACTAACCTCCAACAACCATGTCACCAAGATAATAGACAATGCTCGGAGAGCGAAAGGCTTTCTTTACGGAATTCTCAACCGCAAGAACAAACTTCTTACGGACATCAGATTCAAGATATATGACCTAAATACGACCAATTCTGAAGTACGCTTTAGAAGCATGGTATAACTATACCCAAACAACAATTAAACCAAAATAGAGGCCTTCCAAAACAGGATCACCATAACTATCACCAAAACCCCTTAGATTGTCAGAAACGCAGGATCTACAACTACCGACATCAAAAGATCACTTCAAAACGCTGACTACAAACATATAGAACCAGTAGACAACATATATATTCATCGCGTCCTAATTAGACAGAAACCAATACGGAAGTGGAAAACTACCAGTCTTATACTGGATGGTTGAATCGTAAATATCAACCCAACCATATTAGAAGTCCACCCACCAGCAGAACTGGTGGCAAGAAATACATATACATACACACCATCTGCGAGCAGAGAAACGAAGAATTACAATGCAAATAGAGACGAGAGACCCAGAATCGTCCAGATTAATGCTATATAGGAAGTTGGGCCTGTGAAGTTTAAGATCGACCACGTTGAGATTAAAAATACCACCACTTCAACTGTCCAAGCCCAATACAAAATATGATATACTTATCTCTCTCGCTTCTACAATATTCGTTCAACAGACAAAATGATGTAATTTCCTTAATTCTTTTTAAACGAGTACACCAGAGATGCAATAGGACTGCTTAAAACCCAAACAGTTCTATGCCTTCGTCGATTCATGTCAGAAAAGTTATGGTAGCAGAGCGTGGTTTTAGTTTTTAACCAAGTTTTGACTCTTTATTAAACACCACATAAAACATTTAGTAGACATATATTTATACAGGTCATGGTAATCCCTAAGCAACCAACCTACACACACATCGATTTGATGTACGTTCATCAAGTGTTAGTTCAAATTTTAAATTAATTTTAGCAGATAAACTTTGAATTGAATAATTGTAGTTGGTATTGTATGTGCTCCATTCCATTACTTTAGTAATTAGTTTGACTCGGTTCTTTTATAACCCCTTTTGGGTATAGGATTGTGTGTTTTTTATTTTAATTTTTAAACTTTAATGCTCTTTGAATATTAAATGTGGCCTAATCTTAGTATATATTTCCACCTATGTATGTCTTAGTAGTTATGTAAGTAACTTTGTTTGTACTTTTTATATCTTGTGACTTACCCCTTTATGTTTTTTAGTCTTTGAAGAAGACACAAAATTGTCGCCGAAACGTCGAATAAAATTACGATCTGACATATAAATCTAATTAACTTTGAACGAGTGTATCCCAAGAGTTCACCACCTTTGTTTTTAGCTATTGATTTACGTTCAAGAATTTAGTATTATCATTATTATATATATATGCATATATATATATATATATATATATATATATATATATATACATATTTACAAATGCCTAGGTTTAACATTTCAACACATTTTTCGTGTTTACATTTATTTAACGATTTTGTATATATATCCGCCGGTATGAGGTCAGTTTGCAAATAAATAATCACTACATCTTTCTTGTCCATAAGTTTGCGAGTAAATTGAAAGCTGATGTCTATGTGTTTACTAAGCTTATGAAACACTGAATGTTTGGATAATTCAATGGCACTTTGATTATCACAAAACACACTTACTGGAGGTTTTACGCACCTTTCAAAACCAGTATGTGCCAATAGTCATTTGACATAAATAATCTCACGCGAGTTAAGGTTCGTGGCTTCGAGCGGTCCTTTTTTAAAAAGACTTCTGTGGTCCTTAACACGTTTATTTGTTTATACAGATTTGAACAATTACAATCTTGAATTAATTTATTCTAAGTCGAAATTATTACTTATTGTACAGTGAGTTATTTACGAACTGCAATGCAAAAGCTGAACGCTTGATGAACTGCCTGGGAGGGGAGCTCCCGGCCTTTTTATAATCTCCCTACCTCTTTACAATTCTGTGGGAACCTGCGGACCTATGTCCGCTTACCCTTGACTCTATTCATAATACTTGGTTGCTATCTTAAAAGCTATTCATAATTACAATGTTGCAAGCTTTTTCTGCGTAATCTCGGTACGTGACATCCTACGACCGTCTGTGACCTGACATCTGCAGTGTCACTTATCATTGTGCTACTTTGTAGCGTTTCCACTCGTGGGAACTGAAATCATCATAATAAATTGTAATAAATTGTTGCAATTTGTCTTTTATGACATTGTTGCACTGTCCTAACATTTCCTAATATCTTTATTAGTTTTATATGTATAACAGATGGGGGATCCCATAACTCACGACACTTCAGAAAGCGCAGTGTATTTCGCCTCCATAGTCGATTCCAACTAATTGGCTCTGTTGACAATATCAAGACATTACCGGTACATAATTTTCTATCGTCAATGTCCCCGGCCCAGTCTGAATCAGTATAAGCTCTGAGACGTTCATTATCCTTCGTGTACGTAATGCCATAGTCAGATGTAGCCTTTAGATAGCGTAACACACCCTTCGCAAGAGTCCAATGTAGATCTGCTGGATCAGCCCAAAAACGACTTAATGTACTCGCAGCAAAAGCTATATTAGGGTGAGTTGCATTTGCAAGATAAATCAATCCTCCCTCTAATTCACGATATGGAGTATTTTTATTTTTCGTCTTTCATCTTCTGTTTTGAGCGCTTCTGCTTCGTTATCTTACAATTTGACTTGATTGGGGTTATTGTAGTCTCTGGATCTTGCATATTAAATTTATCAATTAAATTTTCAATGTATCTTCTATGTGAAAGTTGAATCTTTCAGGTCGCGCTTTCACGATGCACACCAATTCCTAGAATGTTGCTTACTTCACCAAGATCTACCATTTAAAAAATTGCATTAAATTGTCTTTTAATTAATTCCATCGTTTCTATATTTTTCGCAGCTAAGATCAGGTCGGTTACATAGACTATTACTATAACTCGATTGGCATGCTCACTAAATACATAAACACTAAAATTCACGGGGGTTGGTATACCACCATTCAACAGTTTGCACAACTTACTCGCACATCCTTGAGCAATAAACATTGCTGGTTGTTCCATGTACACTTCATCATGCAGGTTACGTTGTACATACATTATAATTTGAAAAACGGCCGCTATACTTGCGGCCACGTCCCCAGTGATCCACCCGGAGGTACTACATTGGGTTTAAACGCGAAAATAATCGTGCTTCTAATTCATTCTAACTTCATAGTTAATCCACCCTAAATAAAAAAAACTAAATAAAAATCTAACACACCTAAAAACCTAACAAACCTAACAATCTAACAAACCTAAAAATCTGACAAACTGAAACAAAAACTAAAAACAGGGTTGTAAATAATGGTATCCCTAGCGCTGACTTTGGAGTGTACGTTGTACATACAACGAAACAACGTCCATTTAATGTACGTGCATTTCCTCCATAACAGATGCTGCGAGCAATGTGAGGATTGTTTCAAATCGTGTTGCGGGTGCAAAAACTTTTTTGTAATCCACACCATACTGTTGTGTATGTCCCCGAGGCGGCTCCGTGGCGTAGTGGTATGTGTGTGACTACTACGCCCAAGGTCCCGGGTTCGAATCACGACACGGTCCGCTTGAAAAATGTTAGGCGAGCATTTTTCACAAAAATACACCCTCGTTCGGATGAGAGGTAAAATGGAGGTCCCGTGTGTGAGTGTTGTCACGCACGTTAAAGATCCCTACCTTGCTTGGAACAGCAAGGGTTCGGCAAAATTCCAAATTTTCCAGGTAAAAAAAAACTCGCTTCCTGGCCAATTTAGTACCTTCGGGTGGAGCATTGGAAAATCAAATGTAATGTGTATGTCCCGGAGCAACGAGTTTTGCATTGTATTTTTCGATTTCACCTGTCTGGTTTAGTTTTGTTTTGAACACCCACCTGTTTGTTAACACTCTTTATTTGTGGGTCCTAGTACGCGAGGCCAAGTGCCATTTTCTAGAAAGGGTATCGAGTTTAATCTTCATGGTGGTTAGTCACATGCTTCCGTGCCCTCTCGTTTCAAAATTTCGGAAGTCCATGACATACTTTGAATTATATACTTTTTGCGGTCGGCCGGATCACTTGTAGTTGTCTTTCATTCCATTGTTCGTTTAATGGCTTTATTTCTTTCAGTGCTAGACTATTGGGTGTCAACGCTGCAGTACTATTTTTTTAATAATTATATCTTGTTGCGTTTTATGTAAGTCGACAAAGGCAAATTTAAACAAGAGCAGCATGAATGCTAATCGCGTGCCTGCTAGTCAAGAAACTTTATTTGGAAACAAAGTGGTAGGTAAGAATAATAATAAGTAATACGTAAATAATTTTGGTACGTAGTATGGTAACAACGTTGGAATTAAGGCTATTGAATACCCATGCTGCACTGCTCGGTAAAGATTGAATGTTATTACTTACATTATACATTTATTAAAATAGGGTAAACTATAGACAACACTAAATTATCTATAAGTTTGTGGAAAGGTTATAGGTATCCCGACAACGAATATCATGAGTGTAAAATTATACAAACGCTATGACACAGCCTCAAAAACCGAAAGGTTTAGTTGCAAGGTCTATAAGCAGTTTACCAATAATTAAGCTAGCTTTGGATTGGATGTACCTATAACACATTTTAGTTTGATTGTGTTTTTTGGATTAACTAGACTGCTAGATGCAATAAATAACTAAAAGCGCCTGTTGTACTGAAGAATTATTGAGAAAACAATGTATCTTTACATCTATATAGCAAGCAATACGTTCCTTTGAAAATGTCTTCAAAGCCCAGTGGGCGACTAATGTATTTGTTCAACCTAACATGTGGTTATGAGAATCGATATTCAATTTCATCTGTTGTAAGCGAAAATTTGTCTACGCTCTCAACAATGTAATAGGAAACACTTTTGCACTAACACTAAATATTGGAAAAATATGATTAAGGTTTTATAGAATAATTTGAAAGTACATAATTAACCGAACGCGTCATCTAAAGTAGCAGCGTGCAGCATAAAACTTATTTTCACAGCGGTCGATGTCAGAATAGGCATAGTCTGAACCTCAACTCTGTCTTGCAGTATCTATTCCAAATGGGACGTGTATATGATACGGACGATATTAAAATGCCCCTCGAGATTTGGCATTAGTTTTATGAACTACTATTTTTCTTATTTATTTATTAAAAGATCGTCTTGACTATTAGTAATTTTCCTAAATTAATTCAATAATGAGTCACGTCGCATTTGTATTTAAAGATTTCATATAAATATTAGTTCGAAGTGGATTATTAAGGCTGTTTGAATAGGTTAATATTTACGATATTCAAATAAATTTGATATTTTATGTGTGAATTCTCAGTATAGTTTTTACAACTTGGTACAAAAACCCGTCGAGTGATACGGACTGGGCGCTAGTGTACGTAAAATTTTAATTTTATTTCATGGTAGTGTGTATGTGTCTACATCTAACTATCTCCTATATTGATGCTATATCTAGTTTTATTTTCTATAACTACTTACTTCTAATCTTCTATATACACCTATTTCTATCCCTATCTATTTAAATTTTACTCTATTATACACCTATCTCTACTTTCTATATACACCTATTCATATTTATCCTATTTCTACTTCTACTTTTCTATATACACCTATCGCTATCTCTATATTCTACATCTATACTAAAATACACCTATCTCTATCCTTTTGTCATTAACCTTCATCTTGCCCATTCTGTCCTACCTCTGGCGAATAGGGAAACAATAAACTCACGTGGAATTTCCCCCTTTCCGCCTGTGTTTCCATATCTTTCAGGACATAGGTACACCCACCTACGACTTCCCCAATCCTAAATGGTCCTTCGTAGGGCAAGTGTAGCTTAGCACACGTCATCAGCTCTCGCCTGCCTACTCTCAAACTTCTGACTATAACCAAATCTCCAATTTTGAATTTTACCCTCTTCTTAATTTTCTCATTCATATGCCACGTGTATTTGTCTGACCTTCTTCTTAATTTTTCTCTGGCATTACACAACAATTGCTGGAATTCAGCATCTCGAGGCACAATCTGCCAAGGTCTCTCAGGGTATTGCTGTTTCATCAGCATTATGGGACTGGTTTCAGTATCCGTACTCGGGGTTTCATTTAAAAAGGATTCAATCCTAGACAGATTGTCCTCCCAAGATCGATGATCGTTGTATGATGGCAGACGTAAAAATTTTACAGTTTCCTGTATGTATCTCTCAGCTGGGTTCGCCTGAGGATGCCTGATACTACAGAAAACAACCTTCACACCTTGTTGCTCCCAATAAGTCACAAATCTTTGGTTATTAAAGTACGTGGCATTATCTGCTAGTACACGTTTAATTTTCCAACCTCTCTACAATATAATTCTAGTTTTTTATTCGTGTCTACCGTACTACACTCTTTTGTTGGGTATAATTTAGTAAATTTTGAAAAAATATTTATGACTATTAATATGTGTTGATGTCTCTTCCTAGTTCTCACTAAGTTGCTCAAGTAATCAATGGCAATTAAATCCAATGAGTTTTCTACACGTATACTTTGTGTCACATTCTGACTCGTGTGGTTTTTATATTTCCTCAATGTACATAGATGACACAATTTGATTACTGATTTTACAATGCTAATGTTTTTCACGAAGAAAAAGTTTTCTCTAAATATAAGCCAAAGTTTCCTAACCCCCATGTGTCCATATTTTACATGCAGGTCCTTCACAATTAACTCTGCTTGCGCCCTATCTACTACATAAAGCTCCAGATCCAGCACTCTCTTACACAGAAACCCCTCTATCATACTATAATTTTTAAAACCCGGTTCAGTTTCTAACCGTCTTTTGACACGTAGTAGCTCTTCACTCTGCTCCTGATTCCTCATTACCTCTTCATGTCCGTATATGGATTCATCCTGTCTCAAAATGTTGATGACAATCATAATGTCACAAGGCCTCTTATTCACATTATCCTTATTTCTGCTGAACGCGTCCGCTATAAAATTATTCTCCCCTTTTATATATTTTATTTCAAAGTCGAATTCTTGTAACAATAAACCCCGCCGATATACTCTATTATTGGAGAATCTGGTATTCATCAGGGCACACAACGCTGAATGATCCGTCTTAATGACAAAATGTGGTATGAGGTAAAATTTAAGTTTACTTATGCCAAAAACCACCGCTGCCATCTCTTTCTCACTAATAGTGTAGTTCAGCTCATGCGGCTTCAGTGTCCGTAAAACAAATGATTTAGGAATCTCCTCACCATCTTGAACTTGATAAAGCTCTGCCGCTAAGGCACTATCCGTTGCATCCAGGGCCGTACCTGGGTATATGGCCGCCTGCGTGCCAGTCTGTATGGCCGCCCCCAGGATAACATTAAAAAAAACTACTTTAATTTTTAATGTTTATTATTATACAGGGCATCAAACCGGGAAAAAATCAGTTTTGGTTAACCGAAATCGAGAACGAAAAAATATTGGTTTTGTTCCCAAAACCGGTTTCTGAAAAGAAAAACCGGCTAAAACCGGTTAGGTTACCGGTTAATTAGAAATCTTTCAATCTTTCAATTATCGCGATTGAAAGTGAAATTGCTGAATCTTCACAAAGCAATTATTAAATAAAGTACATATTAAAAGTTAATCCTACGGGATTTTTACTGACAAAATCGTCAATTGCTTCGTGAATATTTAAAGATTCAGCAATTTCACTTTCAATCGCGATAATTGAAAGATTGCTCATACGTTCTTGCGTCATGGAAGTACGTAGGTAATTTTTATGATTTTCAATTTAGAAAACTACGTTCTCCAGACGCAACTGATACAGGCATGGTCAATAATAGTTTTAAGCTTGTAGATACATTTGGAAATGAATTTTGTAAATTGTGTTTGTACAAATACTTTAGGAGTTCTTCGGGTTGTTTCCTATCTTTTATAATTATTTTCAATGAAATTAACTCTTCGTATAATTCTGCTCCGTTTATGTCGCACGATTCGCCATCCTTGAATTTATTATGAAAGTCGAAGCAACTTTTTTATGTCGTCCTCTCCTATTTCAACAAATTTATATAAAAATCCGAAAGACTGTTCGAAATTGGATAATGTTTCAAATCGGGTAGTAACAGATGAAATGGCTGTATCCAATATTACATAGAAAAAATTAATTTTGAAATTTTCTTTAGCAGTTAACTGAATATCCTCATCTCCTTCATAGTCAAATTGTTTTCGCTTATGGCGTCGACGTAGATTAATTTCAACAGGAAATTCCGGTTGTATTTCAAGTGATTCACATAATTCATCAGCAATTTTCAAATACTTTTCGAAATTTTCATCATTTCTAATACTTTGGAAAAAATTAAAATATTATTAATAGATTCAGCACATGAAGTAAGATTCCAAGAAACGGTCTGCATCATTTTACTAATAATATTTACTTTTTCTAAGATTTCGTACCATATTACTGTGGAACAAATAAATTTGTACGATTTAATTTTCATTGCCAAACATTTAGCTTCATGTTGACCTATTGGTGTTGAACATTCTTCCGCTAGTTCTATTAGGCTGTCATAAATTTCACCTAATTCATGACGCAGTGGTCTAATCGCCTTAATCCTTGATTCCCACCGGGTTACGCTAACTTGTTTTACTGTTAACGATTTTACATGTTTTTAAAATTTGCCATCGAAAAGGTGATCCGGAAAAGTAATTGTATATTGCTGACACATTACTAAAAATCCACAGTTGAAAAGAAACTTTCGCTGCATCATTGACGACCAAATTTAATGTATGCGCGTTGCATGGCATAAACAAAGCTCGTGGATAATTGTCCAAAATTCGTTTCTGCAATCCAATATGTTTTCCAGCCATATTTGATCCATTATCATACCCTGGCCTCTCATATCGTGAACATTTAATTTAAGAGAGCTTAATTTTTCAATTAAAAGTCGTAAAAGCTTCTCCAGTACTTTTTGACCTGGAGAAAACCAACGAAATTTTCTCTCACTTCTACTTCGTCATTTTGAATATGCACATATCTCAAAATTATTGTAATTTGCTCGACATGTCCCATGTCCGGCGTACAATCAAAATTACTGAAAATATTTGGCGTCTTTTATTGCTGACAAAATATATTTTTGAATTTGCGCTGCAAGGATACTAATTATTTCATTTTGGAAGCGATTTCCGCATAATGTGGCATATGGTTCTTTAAAGCAACTGATTGTTGAATGCGATTTATGTGATCTGCCATAACATCATCAAATTTTCCTATCATTTCAATTGCTTTTAGAAAATTTCCATTATTGTTTTCATACAATCTGCTCGAGCTACCTCTAAACGCTAAACCCTGTACTGCCAGAAATTGTACCACAGATATCATGCGTACGACAATTTGATACCATCGTTTTTTCTCTGCGTCATAATACCGTTGCAAATTTTTATCAATTGTAGCTTTGTTTCTTAAATTTAATTCCAAATTTTTCCAATTGGTGCAATTTCCGCTATGCAGCGATGTTTTTTCATGACGAGATAAATTATCAGATGTGTGTTGCCAATCATTGAAGCCTTCATTAACTAATTTTATTTCTTGTTTGCCAAATAATTTACAACAGAAGCAAAATATGGAATCCGTTTTGGAGAATAGATTAACCACTCACGATTAAATTTTTCACCATTTGGCATTTTCTATAGAAATAAGTTGATGAAAATGATCTTCCCAATTCATTAATTGGATATGTAGATTGTTTATTTTGTATGGGTCCTTTTTCGATTAATATATCCAATATTTTAGTGGTAATTGTTAAAGGCCAGCAAGCTGGATCATTTAAATCCATACACATAGCAAAATATGCTTTATCAATTTCAGCGGTATCGGTATTGTATAGATCGATATCCTTATTATCTTCTGTTTCCATTTCGTCGGTACTACTAGTATTGTCATTAGCCTTTTCATTTTCGACAGATAATTCATTTTCATTTTTATCGCAAAACAAATCATCAATTGGATTTAATTGGCTACTACAACTACTTTCCGGTTCTGGCGATTTTACTAAAACTTTGTTAATGAGCCAAACATTTGTTTAGCTTCATTTTGCTTTTCCTCTCGCTTTCTTTTATATTGCGCTCCAGACAATCTTTTCGTTTTCCTTTCAGACATTCGTAGGCCTTTAAAAATGTAAATGAGCAGTGATATTAAATTTTAGGGTAGACTTTCAATTTTGGGCCAGGAAATTTTGGCGGGTCTTTTGGAGGAAAAGGCCTTTTGATATGAAATTCTTAAATAAATATTAAAAATATTTAATAACATTAAAAAATTTAAAAAAAAATTAAATAATAATTAAAATATATAATAAAATAGCGCAATTTAATATTAAATTACTTAAAATCTATAATTAATGTATATTTTAATGCGCATAGGATGACACGATAAGAAAATCATTTATAAGCTTTTTAAGTAAAACATATTTTTAAACATAAATATGTCAAGATTTATTTTGAAAATGAAAACGGAGAGGAAAATCCAACCACATATAACTGTTTTCTAGTTCAATGTCAGGTAAATTTCTTCCATTTAATAACAATAACATTGCTATTATAAAAAGGAATCATAAGCTTAATTTAAAGAGTTGCTTTCGGCTACACAAGTTCAAATGCTTGATTTTCCATCGGCGGGTTGTGAGCGATTTAAACAGAGAATCTCGTATGCAAACAAACAACTTTTAATTATTATATAAATGCATTCAAAATGAGAAAGATATTCATTTTTTAGTATAAATTAAGGAAGATTTTAAGTAATTTAATATTAAATTGCACTATTTTATTATTTATTTTAATTATTATTTAATTTTTTTTTTAATTTTTTTTAATATTATTAAATATTTTTTAATATTTATTTAAGAATTTCATATCAAAAGGCCTTTTCCCTCCAAAAAGACCCGCCAAAATTTTCCGGGCCCAAAAAGTGAAAGTCTACCCAAATTTTACATTTTTTGTGTATTACCTTTTTCAGTCTTTGTCGAGTAAATAAACTTTTTATTAAATTTCACCACACGAACACACAACTAAAAGTTTTCAGGAATTAAGCAATTTATTTTATTCGTTAAATTAAAGACTTTAATAATATCGGATCACACACAGGACACAAATAACGATTTATCCTCGCTAGTCTATAGACTAATACGACTAATAAGACGAATAAGACCGCTTACGCGACGCCGGTCAATTGAAAAAACTATTTCGGCTCGTCGCTCGTGCAATGTTCGAAAAAATTCGGATTCGCTGCATGACTAGGTATATAAATACTACAACGACCTAATCAGTTTTTATACATTTCTTAATTCTGAGAAACTCTTTTTAGATAGATTAGATTAGAGAAACTGTTTTTACTTCGTATCTTAATGAAAACAAACCGATTGTATTTTTGGCCAGTAAACAACTTGTAACGATTTGGCCGCCTCTTAATTTCGGCCGCCTGCGTGCGGTGCACGCAATGAACGCCCGTCAGGCACGGCCCTGGTTGCATCCGTTCTTAAAATAAACCCTATGTCAAATCTGGGATACCTTAAAATGAGTTGCTCATGGAACTGCTCCAACAGGGAGTATGCTGCTTCTTGGCTCTCCGACCACTTCCATTTGACCCCTTTTTTCAAAAGTTTGAACAGCGGCCCTGCTTTTTCTGAAAATGCCGGTACAAACTTTTTATAAAAATTGGGAACTCCCAAAAATGCTCTTAATTTCCGGATATTATTCGGTCTTGGGTAGTTTAATATTTCGGATAGTCTCTCCTTGTCTATACACATACCCTCATGATTCACTACATATCCCAAAAATTTTACCGTTTTTGAAAAAACTCACACTTGTCAATATTCAATCTCAGACCTGCTAACTTCAATTCTAATAAAACTCTCTCTAAATGAGTGTAATGCTCCTTTTCAGTTTCACTAAAAATTCATATATAGTCTACATAGTGTATGCAAAACTGCTCATATGCTCCTAAAATTGCCTGCATGGCTTTAATTAATGCTGCACTCGATGTCGACAAACCATACGGTACTACTTTAAAGTTGTACACTCTCCCTTCTACGGAAAACCCCGTATACCTTCTAGACTCTTTGTGTAATGAAATTAGCCAGAACGAATTCCTTAAATCTAACTTACTAAATATAAATTTGCCACTTAATCTCGTCAAAAGTGTGTCCATGGACGGTGGACAATGGAATTGTGGTTTCGTCCTCTGATCTATCTTCCTAGCATCCAGACATAAACGAATACTATTATCCTTTCTTTTAACCATAACTAACGGATTTATAAAATGCGTATTTGAAAACTCAATTATGCCATCATTTAACATTTTAGTCAACTCCGGATTCACTTGCTCCCTATATGCTGCCGGTATTGGATATACTTTTGCATGAAATGGTTCAGAATTGTCTACCTCTAAAACATGTTCATAGTTTAACGCTGTGCTTGCCTCTACTCCTACTAACTCTGAATGTTTCTGTAATAAATTTTGTACCTCTCCTAACTTTTCTTTCGCGCATTTAATGGTGTCGATCTCCCTCACTTCTTCGTCATCTCCCTCTATACTATTAACACATAACCCCATGTCATCTTCTGTGACATCATAACTTGCTTTCCAGGGCAATATCCTATCCCCAATCCTAACCATTTTCCTCTCCATATCAATTATAACCCCTAACTTCATCATGCAATCGACCCCTACTATCCCTTTAAACTTTAACGCAGGTACAATTATAAATTCTTGTTCACAGCTAACTGAACCTAACTCTACTTTCAAAATAACCACGCTATTCACAACAGCGAATCGTTTTTTATTCGGCGCAACCAGGTGATTTCTTTTTATTGGCATTATGCTGTCACACACTTTATCTTTAATTTCATTGACGAATTCCTCCGATACCGAACTCGCCTCAGCTCCTGAATCTAATAATGCTCCTAAATTTTTCTCAAAAATTTTAATCTCAATTATGGGCAAACAAAATTTTTTTATAATTTTTGGCTCAATTTCTTCCTCTATTTTTAAAAATTCCCTAGGATGTTCATATTTGTAAACAGTGATGTCTAGTGGTTTGTCCTGCTCTAAAAATCCTGTCCAGGTCTGGTCTCCCTACTCGGTCCTAGTCTAGCTGTCACTTCTGCGTATGTCCTTGGCGTCTCAACTCTGTCCGTGTTGTTAC
Source organism: Platerodrilus igneus (assembly GCA_036346225.1). Taxonomy (NCBI): domain Eukaryota; kingdom Metazoa; phylum Arthropoda; class Insecta; order Coleoptera; family Lycidae; genus Platerodrilus; species Platerodrilus igneus. The sequence continues at coordinate 2,391,355 of JARFIW010000713.1, read as the reverse complement.
CTTCCTGGTTTGTAGTTGAAGTCTCCCTCATGTCCGGTGAACTGTTTTGTCTCGTTGGTCCCGGTCTAGGTGCAGTTCCCCTACCTACACTGTTACTCCTGTAAAACGTCCGTCGCGGTTCACATTCTGTCGCGGGTGCGAAAAATTATTCCCCCGTCTTGCGTAGTTGTCCCGTCGTTCGAATCTTACAGCATTAACTTGTCTTTCCCTACGTCGTCCACTGTTAACGTCATCGTACCTTTGCAGGTACTCCAGAAACATCTCTCTGTCCACAATATTCTGCAACGCTACGTGTTGCCTCACCACAACCTCAAAATGTCTTGATAAGTATTTAATAATCTGTCGGTCCGTCAGTGGTAGATTGAGTTGTTTCGCTATGCTATACTTTCGTATAGCATATTGCTCCCTCCTTTCTGAAAATTCCCCTTTAAATTTACCCGTGATCAAATCGTCTCGTACCTGGTCCTGTCTGTGGTCACTCCAGTACTGTTTCAAAAACCTGTCCTCAAAGTCAGTGTAAGTGTCAATTTCTTGTCCTATTAAATTGTACCAAGCTTCAGCAAAATCTTTTAGTAAAGTTTTTACAACATTTAATTTTGCCTGTTCATCATATACATTATTTATTAAACCTCTAATGTTATTTATGAATATCTGAGGGTTTACCCTACTATCCCCATAAAATTTTATTTGTTGCTCCAATGACATATTACTTGTTACAAATCTTGGACCATCTCCCATTAAAGTTGTTGCATTCTGTTTAATCCCTGTCACCTCTCTCAACCCGACCTAACTGATCCTTACACGAGTCCGTTACCTCAGTCATTTCAGCATTAATCTCGTCCTCACAGAAAATTCTTACATCGGTCCTTAATTGTCCCATTTCAAACTAATTTGCTCAAACTTTTTGTTCGATTCGTCTCTAACCCCGCTTAATGTTTTATTCATCTGCTCAAATTTCTTATTCGATTCTTCATTCATCCTCTCTAGCATTCTCAAAATTACTTCATTTCCAGCTTAACCTGATTCCGTCCTTGACTGATCCTTACTACCTCTAGCTTCCTCCATTTTCGAATTTTTATTACACAAGGCACTATCTTCACTTCCAATTTCCACTCCTTGGCTTCTTAACCACTTCTTTCTCTGCATACGTTCAAATCACTCTCACACACACTCAAAATATTCTTAAATTTACTTACACCAGACTCTCTCTCTCTCAGATCGTCAGTTTCCTGGAATAAAATTGTTAAAATTCTACCTGGAGCTCGAGCCTCACGTTCGGGTCGTCATAAATTGCCGTGGAATTTCCTTAGCCCTGGCACTTTCTCAAAAAACATTTGAGCCCCACAAATTGGAAGCCATAAATTGCCGTGGAACCCTCTTAGATTAGGTCCGGACCTCACCAGTTTTCAAAAAGAAATTTATTTTCAAACATATAAAAATTTTACAAAATTTTCTTACCCATAATCTGTTTTACCAAATTATTTTCTTCAGCAGCTTCCCTGGCTAGCTCAGCTGTGCTTCTTCTCGTATACCTAAATTTACTATCATACTCTTTACCGTTCACGCACACTCTCAATAAAACCACAAAATAATACAACAATCAAACAATATTTATTTACCACTATTTAGAAATAATAATTCAAAATTATGTACATTTCGATGCTCAAGCTACACCTCAATAAATGATATCTTTGTAAAGTCCTTGTTTTTAGATTGAAATATCAAACACATTTAATGTAACAGGAGTAAATGGGCTTTAAATAATACCTTATTTATATTTTTTCTAATTATTACACTCTGGAGTATGGTGAGCTCATGATAACCCAGTTTATTTTTTAATATATGCTTTTTGCTTTGCATACTCTTACTACAAACACAAAAAAAAACCCATGTACTCTTAACAATAAAAATTTAAATTCATGAGGAACGTTAATAAGCTTTACGTACCGCTTTAGATTTATATTCAAATACCATAATAAATGTTAGTTATACGTATTCTTATCAATACGCAAAATAACGAAAAATACCATCAAAGCTCACTCTCACACATCACAAATAATTTCCACAGTTTGAAAAAAAAGCAAATTCTAATGCGTTACCTGGAAAAACTTGAAGATTTCATCTCTGTCGACGATGTATTATGTTCCTGAAGCCTCGGTCTAGTGATTATGCGCTGTTTGCCGCCTCCAGCTATAGATGAACACCATCTACGTTGCGCTGCATGCTACTCATTCAAGATCCAACTCATTATCCAAATCTAAGTATATTTCACTTCTTTGTTGTTGCATAATTTAATTTACGTTACGAGCTTGTTACAGTATACGTTGTGCCTTAGTTAAATATAAATAAACTCAACACTATCCGCGTTCAAAGTATCAGGCCACAACAATCTAACACTGTACTATTTAATTTATAAATTTTAATACTTACAAGCTCGTTAGTAGATTTTTGTACGTCGTAAGCGATGCAAATTAAAGAAGTCAAAGAGAGCCTTAATAACTCTCCTTTCATATTTATAGGATTCAAAATGTTACTTCTCCAAACCCTCTTAACGCGAAATATTTAATTGAACTCACTCTTTCTTCAAATTTTGTATAACTGTTTTCAAACTCCCCGAAATTTAGCTCGTCGCTACGCTATTTTCCGAAAAACTAGCATTCATCTGTCTCGTGTTCGTCTGTTGTAAAACTAACTACTTAGACCAATGATATATTTCAGTGGCGTCTTAAAACTCCGCCTGTATTAACTCTATTCCTCTCTTATATTGGATGTTTCCTTCTAACCTTGCTTGAGTGGTTGAAAATCGATATTACTGTCCGCGTGATATCTACCCCAGGTGGAGTTGTATACGTGCTTTTCGACTGTCGGTTGACCACTATTCTTTGAAACTTTTTTTTATGCTCCAAAAATGCATAGAAGTCGACCTTTCAAAACATGCAGGTGTTTAATTAACGATCGTTTTAAAATAACATTTCTAGGAGTTTGCGTTTCAAGGTATTTCCTATATTCGACATCTGTTTGTTTGTTAGTAACGCGTTTCGCCTTGGAATTATCGATTTTTCATGCTTTGATGCGTTTTCTGACTTTATAACCCTTTGAATTAAACTGAATTGAATTAATTAATAATTTCTATTGGCTTATACAATATATTTTCTTTACGAACCTACGAATTTTTAATCCCTAATTATCAAATTATGGTAATACTTGTTACTTTAAATTAACTGAATGAAATAACTTTTGCACGTAAATTATGGTTGTTTCTTCTATACAGGGTGTTTGAAATTGCATTGCTTATACCCAAATTTAACCCTTTAAATCCACTACAATATATGTATATATATATATATATATATATATATATATATATATTTAATATGATTGTTTGCGGGTTATAGGTCTACTAGAAATAACTACTCTTCTTTAATACCTAAATTTTCGCATATATTTTATGCTTGATCACAGGTTTAAAATGAGGTTGGTTATAAATATGATCGAAACATGAAATGACATTGTATACATTTTATATTTAAAACAGCTTTTTCAAAATGGTAAAAAATTTTGTAATATAGAAAAGGTAAAATATTGATTTGGCAGAATTTCAAAATTTTACCATTTTGAAAAAACTGTTTTAAATATTTAATGTATACATAGTCATTTCATGTTTCAATCATATTTATAACCAACCTCATTTTACACTTGTGATTAAGCATAAAATATATGCGAAAATTTAGGTATTAAAGAAGAGTAGTTATTTCCAATAGACCTATAATCCGCAAACAATCATATTAAATTAAAACTAAAGGTCGTTAACAATAAAAATTATATATATATATATATATTACTCAAATTTAGACCAGGGTAGAAAATTAATTAACGTCATCAAATAATTTTAATCACCCTGTATAAAGAAACAAATAGAAATTACGTGCGAAATTTATATTAATTAATTCAATTTTTAAGTAACGGGTATTAAAACAAAGTGTACAAATAATAATTAATATTTAATTGGTATTCGCTAAAAATTAAAGGGTAGAAGTCAATGCCACTCATTATTATTTTAATTGGAGTTAATTGAACCATTAGTAATATATAATAAGCATAAAAGCCTGTGAAAATCCAAGGTTGGTAACAAACAGCTAAAAGGAAGGTTAAAATACCATGAAACAAAGCTCGGAGAGTTATATTAAAACGTTCATTAGGAGCACACACCTGCAAACTTTTAAATGTCACGTTCTAATAAGTTTGAATAGATAAACATGCAGCTTCTACGTATATTGGAAACGGTCGGATGTTTTAGCAGGAAATGATAGATGAGGGGTTATTTTACTCACGTAGGAATCCACGTGGATTTAAATAGCAGATAGACGGGAATATTGATTTGTACCACTCAGACCAGGGTAGAAAGGGATGGAAAAACGCGTAAAACAAAGACACTGATATTAGAAGGCGTGATTTGTGAGGCGTCACTAGGTCTACGATTGGTTGAAATAAGATGCAAAAATGAGAGGGGAAAGCATATCAGTTGGTGTGTAAAATTAATTAGTTGTTCTCGGACGTGTTGCGAACTGTGTGGAAATTTCTTAGATTTTCAACTTGGACGTGTGCAAATTTTTAGTAGAGTCGCTGTGCCAAGCCGTCGGAAGGGAAACTAAAATGCAAAATGCTAAAAATTGTCCGTTGCGGGACAAATTCGACTTGCAAGCGGGCCATTATATAAACCCGGGCTAATAGGAGTTTCGCTCTCTTAGATTTTTGATTTTATTCAATACTTTAAACAGTTTTGCTTTTTATTTTTTTGATTAGTCGATACTTTAAGTAGAATACGTGGTGATTACGTGCTACAATAAAAGTTATTAGTGCACTTAAAGAAGATACAAGTGTTATTTTACGGGGGTGTTAATAATCAAATGTTATTCGTAAACGTGATTGGATCCACAAAACAAGATTTAGATATACGTAGATGAATTCCTGAGAAGCCCTGAAACCTTGTTAGACGAATGGTGGTGTACAAAAATTTTAAAAGCGGTCAGAATCTGAAACCGTAAACATAAACCAGCTGGAATGGTGGAATTAGCAAGGATGATGTACATTGGAGCCACAAGTGCAGTAACCTTCAGGTAACTTATGCTTTGTCGTTCGATCTTTGATGTTTTGGTGTGTGTTGAATATCTTTATAAATTTGTTTGATAAAAATGGACAGTAGTAAATTTGTATAAACAACAAATTTTTAATTTTAAGGTAAAGTTTTCTTGTATCAGTAGAAAGGAGTATTTATCAGGTTTATGTTTTTGATTATGATGAAAATTTGGGTCTGTCTTTGAGCTGAATTAGACTAACTTGTTAAATTAACGTAAAGGGGTGGGATATGCTCCTTTTTATTCAGACTTAGGTCTGCACATATTGTTAACTTAATTAGTATGCATCCTACAATGGCTCTAATTCTGGAAGCAAATTAAAATGATGACAAATTTTAACTTGAAATTTTATGATGCTGAAATTTATGTTGAAATTTAATTTTGAAATTTTAATGTATTATGAATATCGATGTAAATAGAGTTAACGTTGATGTTTGTGGTAGGAATGTGTTTGTTTTTGTTTATGAATGAGGATGAAAGTTTTAACTAGGTGAGCAGCCGAGGCGGAGAGAGTAAAGAGGCGATTATCAGAAGAGAATCACAGCAATCTGGACGGCCCAACGTTGGGGCTCGAGTGTTGTTTTTTTTACTCTGGTGAGTTTTTTGTAGGTTTCACAGAATCTTGACGCCCAGTTCGTGAGGCTCGATTCTTAATACAAAGGTACACAGCAATCTATATATATTGTAGCCTTTTAAATTCTGATTTTAGTTTAACGAGAATTTCCGATAATTAAAAAGGGAGCCCACGGCAAATTAAGATGGAAGGTGGCTCTAAGTTGAGGAAATCTCAAAGGCAAAGCGGCTAGTCGAACTTATATGCTCTGGGTAGAGAATGAGCTGTGGGTCGGGGTGTAATTGCAACCACTAATAATAAAAATAAGGCGCCACCGTATTTTTATACTGAGAAGACCTAATACAAGTCCCTTGTACAAGGCTAATGCGGAAACCTTTCTCCTATAACCGCTATATAATTTCAAAGACCACCTAATCTTTAAAGTGTCTTACCTTATGGCTCGACCTTGACCTTAGCAATCCTGCACTGCACCTGTGAACAAATTAAACAAAGAAAAACACTGTTTGTGCATTCAAACTCAAAAATAATTAAATACAATCCGAATCGACTTTCATTCCTCTTAAATAAAAATAGTCTTTAGTCCGAAAATAAGAATCTATTCAACTGGTATTCAATAATGTAATTTTCTACAAAAATATGTCTTCCTTTATAAGTTAATTTAAATTAGGAAGAGTTAATTACAATGGTACTGAATATATCCGTACCAATTAATATTTAATGAGGTTTATGTAACAAATTGACAAAGCATAAAATTGCTTATTTATAGAAAGCGTTAATTATGGTAAATTTACCTTAATTTCACAGTAGATAATTACAGATAACTTGTTCATAAAATATCAAATGTAGAGATTTAATTTCTAAAAATTAAAGTTGTAAGAATTTACTTTATTTAATTAGTAGTGACATCTTCTGATGTTTCATTGAGTTAATAAAAAATTACGTAGAAACAAATTACAGATTCATATCGTATGACTACGAAAAATATAATTGAGGTCTGTCCTTGACCTGTTCAAAGTTAACACAAGTCGGATAAAGTAAAATTTATCTCGTTACTACGTCGACAGTTCAAACAACATACGAACATAATTTTTTGTACATACCAGAACTCCAATTTGCACCTAAATACTTGCTTGAAAGCTGACATATGTGATGACAACGGAAAATTCCATTCCAAACGAACAGCTGCGCTGCATACACGAGAAACACGTCACTTGGCTTCCATTATCTGCGTTTCAATTTACAGATGTTCCAGGAGTAATTCTCACCACGAGAAAACTGATGTTGTTTGTAATTAACTTGAATAAATTTATATATGTGATTCCATATTATACAAGAATAGAATTGTTTTCCTCAATTTCGCATGAATACCATTCAGAAGAATTTCTTATTTATAATTTACGTTGCAATATATTTTAAAATAAATTATTATTATTCCCAAAGTTACACTGAAAATTTCAATTAATATTATTATAGAAACAAATTCACTTACTGTTCCTAATGGTCTTTTAACAAAAACTTCATCGTTCTTCACGACTGGTTTCAACAAACAAATGGACCATCCAAAACAATTTATGAAGATAGCTTCCACGAGCAATCTTCCATCGTGCACGCTTCCAACACCAAAAATCAATCACGGACATCGCTCCTAAGAACAATTTTCGACCTGCTTGAACCCCAGCTGTGTTAGAAGTACCAGCCGAGCTTGTTGCTACCAGTAACAATTTACCTTGCAGTTATTGAGTGAGGGGCTTTAAGAAGGATACTACACAAAAGCTTTTATATTGTCACCGTAGAATTTAACTTTTAACATGAACTAAATACGAGTTCTTTATTGGACAATAGATATTATTAAATTAAGTGGATTGGATAACATTATAATGTATTATATTATTTAATATTTAATAAAAGGATTGATTATACAGATATATATATTAGGTGGAAAATAAAATTGCTACACTGCCTCTTTCTAAGAGAAAAAATTCTGGAATAAATACGAAGAATTTTTTTTTGAATTTATTGTTACATATTCATAACTTATTATTATTAATTTTTACAAAATAAAACAAAAATTACCACTTAAGATACAACATAATTGAAAATGAGTGACGAGTAACTACGCGTACTATACGCCACAAGGGGACAAATTCGGGAAGTCTTAATCGGTAGGATGTCATTATCGTTTAATCATATTCGGGGTTATTTTATCACTCATTTATACTCGAAACTTAAACAATAAAATATATAATACTGCCGTATTATAATTCTTTAATAAAATATCAAATTATCATGACAAACATATTTTTACTATATTAACCGTAATTTACATATTTACAAAAGAAGAAAAGGACTCTCACTACTTTTGAGATCCACGACAAACATAACTTCAAAACAGCAAACAAGTCTTGAAATCACTAACGTTCAGCAATCTACCGCATGTATATGCAACCAAAATGTAGAAATATCTCTTTCCCAGAAGAGACAAGTAAAACGTCACCACGTCTTACTTCTTAAAAATCTCACTCACGCATGAATGAACAAAATAGAACATTGCTATCTCACACAATATTCATAATTAAACATAGAACATTGCTATCTCACACAATATTCATACTAAACATAGAACATTGCTATCTCACGCAATATTCATAATTAAACATAACTATCAAAGTTACTAACAATATTGACCTTCAACCAATATTTAATATGGACTCAAACTACTTGATTCCCGTTCTAATTATCAAACACCTTAATTTTAAATCCGAAAGAAAATAATAACCAACTATATACAACTTTATTTATCAAACACTTTAATCATAAAAATACCTAAACATTCCTTTATAACCTTGAACAAAAGAATTATACGACAAATGAAATCATTTGACAAACGGAAACATGTAACTTTTATCTTGACTCAAATGAATAACTTGCAACTAACAATATCAGCACAGTCTAGTATCAACCTTACTGCACTACAAAAATTCTTTTTATACTTCTTCTCCAACGTCTAAAATTTTAGACTACCAAACAGTATTCAATACAATAATTAAATCCTTTACTAAAAGATAAGACAGAAATAATTCCTACTATCAACCATTAAATATATCAACAACACTAATTAATGTTCAGAAACGTTCTCTTTTTCAATATCACCACTGAACTCTGAATAAGGTTTTAAGTCCTTAACATGCCATCTGCCTGCCCTTGAACCATTTTCATTACTCAATTCATAAATTAAATTGAAACCTTCTTTTAACAATGCTCAAAACATATTTTGGCGCAAGCTTAGCTGTAAACTTATCACTTGCTTTCGAAAGAACTTTATTTGACCTCCAAACCTTGTCACCTACTTCGAAAGAAATGTTACGTCTCCTTAAATTATACGAATTACTAGACTGCATGTAAGCTAAATGTAACCTTTTCTGTACGTCTATAAAAATATCAAATAGTCCTTTATGATCTGACACATACGAAGGTCTATCACTAGAAATAAAATCAATATCAACTGAGGGTTCCACATCAAGACCATAAAATTTTCCAGACACAGGAACATGTCTACCAAAAACTAAGAAATTTGGCGAATAACCAGTGGCATGATGTTTTGCAGAATTAATCGCATACTGAATTTGGGGTAACTCTATGTCCCAAGTATCATGTTCTTTAATATACGAACGTATAGCCGTTCCTACCGTTCTATTTATCCTCTCTACAAAATTACATTGGGGAGAGTAAACTGCATTAAACCAAATTTTTTGAACGTCATATTTTTACATACTGCCTTGAAATTTCTACCACTAAATTGTGAGCCATTGTCACAAATAATAAATTTGGGAACACCATAAACTAAAAAAACTTTTTCCTCCAATACACGTTCTATTATATGCGCTTTTGCACTACGTAACGGAAACAATAACGTAAATTTCGAGAACCAATCACCAATAACTAATAACCATTTGTGTCCAACCTTGGACCGTGGAAATGGGCCCATAAGGTCTATAGCGATAATCTGAAAGGGGAACTTCACTTCTTTTTCCTTTCCCATTAAACCAAGGGTCCTCTATTCGATGCCTTCTGTGCACCACACGTTAAACAATTTTACAAAATTTCAACACATCAATACGCATTTTGGCCAATAAAAATTCTCTTGTATGCGTGCCAATGTTTTAAAAAAACCAAAATGACCGGCCACTGAAGGGTCATGATTTATCCGAATAACCTCTTCCTTCTGTGATCTAGGGACTAAATATTTCCATTCCCTTACATTCGACGAGAGTGGTAAATTTGATGAAAGAAATTTAAATACATAATTATCTTCTACCTTCCATTGTGGGTAATCATCAGGTGAAGCTAAAATTTTCTCTCGAAGAGACACATACCAGGGATCCACATTATCTAACTTGATCTCAACTAAATTATCAACATGACTCACGACTGGAACTGCACGACTAAGACAATCTGGAACTACATTAAACTTTCCTTTTCGATGAACCAACTCAAAAGTATGCTGTCGTAAACGGACAGCCCATCTAGCTAATTTTCCGGTTGGGTTTTGTATATTATTAAGCCATAACAAAGAAAAGTGATCTGTGATAACAGTAAAACGGGTACCTTCTACCCAAGGTCGAAATTTTTCTATAGCGAAAATTACAGCGAGACATTCTTTCTCCGTGACTGAATAGTTTCGCTCAGTTCGGGTAAGTGATTTACTGGCATAAGAGATAACGTGCTCTACATCATCGATTTTTTGAACTAAAACTGCTCCGAGTCCTGTATCACTAGCATCGCATTCGACAATAAATGGAACTGAATAGTCCGGTTGCGATAACAATGGAGCGGAAACTAAAGCCTGTTTAATCTGTACAAATGAGTTCTCAGCCTCAGATGTCCAAACAATAGATTGACCCTTTTTTCTTCCTTTTACCAAATCACTAATCGGTGACACTAAAGATGAAAAGTTTTTTATAAAACGACGATACCAACTACACATTCCTAAAAACGTTTGACCTCAGTAGTTGTCTTAGGTCTGGGGAAATTTACCATCGCAGAAACCTTTTCGGGGTCTGTACGAAGAGAGTTCGATCCAACAATATAACCAAGAAATTTTAACGATTTCTTAAAGAATTCACACTTTTTCAAATTAATCGTAAGGTTTGCTTCCTTAAGACGTTCCTTCACCGTTTCTAATAACTTCAGATGTTCCTCAAAGATGATGAACACAAAATAATGTCATCTAAATAACAAAAACATGTGGCTCAAACTTCGGTCCAAAATTGAATCAACCAAACGCTGTTGCGTCTGAGCAGCATTCTTTAATTCGAATGGCATGGTGACAAACCTATATTGTCCTCTCGAAATAACACTAAACGCTGTTTTATCCTTAGATGTTTCGGAAAGTGGGATTTGCCAAAACTCTTTCTAAGGTCTAAACTAGAAATATAATTTGCACCTCTAAGTAAATTTATAATCCTATCGATATTTGGCAATGGGTAACTATCATGTTTAGTAATATCATTGAGCGCTCTTCCGTCAAAACAAAATCTGTACTCACTGTCTTGTTTTTAACCAACAGTACAGGGGATGACCATGGACTCTGACATTCTTCCACTACTCCCAATCTCAGCATCTCATCTAATTCTTTATCTAACATCCTGCTCATAAAGGGGACATGACATATGGTTTTTGCGAAATGGTTTTGCATCACCAGTATCAATATCTAAAACAATTTTATCGGTACGCCCTAGTCTCTCTTCACTGCTAATTTCCTTGAAAGATTCTATTGCTATTCGTGCTTTTTCTTGTTGTGTTTCTAACAAATCATCCAAACTAAGTAATTGATTACTACAACTTAAGGGTACTGACGAATGACCAATATACGAAATACTATTGTTATCATAATCTTGAATGTGCCATGTATTGTTTTTGAAATCTGCTATTAAACCAAAGGATTTTGCGAAATCGCTACCAAAAATAAATGTGTGAGGAAGAGATGGTACAACCAAAGCGTTAACAATGCGATATTGTCTCCAATTCTAATAGGTAAATCAACTGAACCAATAACTTTGAAGAGCACCATCAGCAGTGGAAACTATTCTCTTCTCAGTTTTAAAAACTTTTAAATTTAATTCTTCCAGAACAGAAAACGCTAATGAACCAACAACGGTAGTAGTACAACCAGAGTCAAACAAACCTGTGACATCTCTATCTAACAATTTTACCATAATGTACGGACGATTGTCCTGAGGTTTCCTTAAAAATAACGCGTCAGCTTTTGGCTTGACGTTCCCTTGACAGAAATCTTTAACGATGCCTAGCCATTTTGACCAATCATCTATATCAAAAAAATTTTCCTGCTTACACAACATAAGCGTAGCCTTTTGCATGAAAGCATGATGCCGGCCACTCTGCATCTGCCTATCTACTCGTTTTTTGAACACGACGGACAATTTATCGACCTAACTCCACTATATCCGCAGCTATAACAAAATATTTTACGAGGAATCTTACACCTCCAAAAGTATGACCTTCATCTAAACAATTCCAACATATAAGTTTATTTAATTTATATTTATTTACGGAGACTCTACTAGAGGGATTATTATTATTACTATGATTGTTACCAAGAGATTGTATTTGAGGGGGAAATGATTGATTATAAAACTACGACCAGTTCGCGCTGAAAAGTTTTTTACAGGAGCTGACCACTTATTTTCAACTTGAAATTTTGAATTTCCTAATGCTTTCGGAACATATTTTACTGGACTTTGTACTAATTTATGCGTGGATGCATATGCTTCTTCCAATTTCTTACACAACTTTATCAATGTAGACACACTATCAATTTCCGTTAGAGCTAATTGACAAATAAAATCAGGTAATAGGTTCTTCTTTACCATTCTAACTTTTGTACATTCCGCAGGTGATTGTGGTAACCTACTAAACAAATTCTCCATATGAGCTATATAAATGACTACAGATTCTCCTTTTTGTTGATGACGCGACCTAATCTTTTCCCAAATCTCGTCCTCTGAGTGTGATGGTAAGAAATCTTCCTTTAATCGAATAACTAATGAATTCCAGTTTGTTAAAGAATTTCGAACACAACGATACCATTCTAAACCGTTACCTGTAAACAATTCTACAGAAGCATTAAATAAATCTTCTTCAGATACTTTACGCGAGTGTGCCAACTCAGCTACTCTATCTAAAAATTGATGAACCTGTTTTGGATCTCCAGAAAATTTTACTGACCACGAACCAATTGGAATAGGGGGTACTAAATATGAAACAGTATGAATAGGAGCACTGACAACTGCTGGAATGGTTTCTCTCATAGAAAATTCACCATATGCGTTTACATCTTCATTCTTCTTAAGCTTTTCATGTAGCTCTGCCTCCATAGTAAGAATAGTTGCCAATGATTCATTCTTAAATAAAGTTACTTCATCTGAATTATCTAAAGGGATTTTATTCTCTAACTCGACCATCAAGATGTATCAATCTCGACTGTATCCTCTTAAATGTAGGGTCTGCTAATTCGCCTTCAAATTCTAATAAAACATTTCTTACTGACTCTATCGAAGCCTCAATTTCATCTCGTTCATCTGAATAATCTACGACATATGAGGAAGGATCAATTAAACGACCAGGTAATGTTGTTTCTTTGGCTAATAATCGGCCTAACATTTTCCTCTTATCCTGCATCGGTCTGCTGCTAATAACTCCACGGATTCTCAATTCATAATCCAACTCATCTTTATGCAAATAAACTACTTGATACGTCTCAGCCATCATGGGATAGACTAACTAACTAATTACAAATTAAACTCAATTAAACAACAACATCAATAGACTAAACCAATCTGAGGGTAAATGAATTACAAACCACAAGTGTAAACAACCAAAGTCAATCGAAGCCTATACTTTATGTGTTTATACAATTGGTACAGCAATCGAGGCCTACACGCTAGGCGCTATTTGTAGCCTTTTAAATTCTGATTTTAGTTTAACGAGAATTTCCGATAATTAAAAAGGGAGCCCACGGCAAATTAAGTTGGAAGGTGGCTCTAAGTTGAGGAAATCTCAAAGGCAAAGCGGCTAGTCGAACTTATATGCTCTGGGTAGAGAATGAGCTGTGGGTCGGGGTGTAATTGCAACCACTAATAATAAAAATAAGGCGCCACCGTATTTTTTTATACTGAGAAGACCTAATACAAGTCCCTTGTACAAGGCTAATGCGGAAACCTTTCTCCTATAACCGCTATATAATTTCAAAGACCACCTAATCTTTAAAGTGTCTTACCTTATGGCTCGACCTTGACCTTAGCAATCCTGCACTGCACCTGTGAACAAATTAAACAAAGAAAAACACTGTTTGTGCATTCAAACTCAAAAATAATTAAATACAATCCGAATCGACTTTCATTCCTCTTAAATAAAAATAGTCTTTAGTCCGAAAATAAGAATCTATTCAACTGGTATTCAATAATGTAATTTTCTACAAAAATATGTCTTCCTTTATAAGTTAATTTAAATTAGGAAGAGTTAATTACAATGGTACTGAATATATCCGTACCAATTAATATTTAATGAGGTTTATGTAACAAATTGACAAAGCATAAAATTGCTTATTTATAGAAAGCGTTAATTATGGTAAATTTACCTTAATTTCACAGTAGATAATTACAGATAACTTGTTCATAAAATATCAAATGTAGAGATTTAATTTCTAAAAATTAAAGTTGTAAGAATTTACTTTATTTAATTAGTAGTGACATCTTCTGATGTTTCATTGAGTTAATAAAAAATTACGTAGAAACAAATTACAGATTCATATCGTATGACTACGAAAAATATAATTGAGGTCTGTCCTTGACCTGTTCAAAGTTAACACAAGTCGGATAAAGTAAAATTTATCTCGTTACTACGTCGACAGTTCAAACAACATACGAACATAATTTTTGTACATACCAGAACTCCAATTTGCACCTAAATACTTGCTTGAAAGCTGACATATGTGATGACAACGGAAAATTCCATTCCAAACGAACAGCTGCGCTGCATACACGAAAACACGTCACTTGGCTTCCATTATCTGCGTTTCAATTTACAGATGTTCCAGGAGTAATTCTCACCACGAGAAAACTGATGTTGTTTGTAATTAACTTGAATAAATTTATATATGTGATTCCATATTATACAAGAATAGAATTGTTTTCCTCAATTTCGCATGAATACCATTCAGAAGAATTTCTTATTTATAATTTACGTTGCAATATATTTTAAAATAAATTATTATTATTCCCAAAGTTACACTGAAAATTTCAATTAATATTATTATAGAAACAAATTCACTTACTGTTCCTAATGGTCTTTTAACAAAAACTTCATCGTTCTTCACGACTGGTTTCAACAAACAAATGGACCATCCAAAACAATTTATGAAGATAGCTTCCACGAGCAATCTTCCATCGTGCACGCTTCCAACACCAAAAATCAATCACGGACATCGCTCCTAAGAACAATTTTCGACCTGCTTGAACCCCAGCTGTGTTAGAAGTACCAGCCGAGCTTGTTGCTACCCAGTAACAATTTACCTTGCAGTTATTGAGTAGAGGGGGCTTTAAGAAGGATACTACACAAAAGCTTTTATATTGTCACCGTAGAATTTAACTGTTAACATGAACTAAATACGAGTTCTTTATTGGACAATAGATATTATTAAATTAAGTGGATTGGATAACATTATAATGTATTATATTATTTAATATTTAATAAAAGGATTGTTTATACAGATATATATATTAGGTGGAAAATAAAATTGCTACACTATATATATATATATATATATATATATATATATATATATATATATATATATATATATATATATATATCTTCTTAATATGGACTGTTTAATATATAATGATCTTGCTGAAAATGGTAATTGTACTTGGGATATTGTGGTCCAAAAATAAACTAAATGTTGTTTTGCATATATTCAATTAATTATCTGACGTTTCGGCAAGGGTTGTTGCCTTTTCAAAGATACTACAAAATTATACAGTATTGAATGGACATTAAAATTATAACATAGGCACTTACTTAATTACTAATGCATAATTATTAGAAAAGTTTCCTCACACATGTGGATTAGTGTTGGTTGATACATAAACAAAATTATAAAAATAAATTTTAAATTAAATGTCATATTGACATATTTGTTAAGTTTGATACATAGACTGACAGGAATTCTTGATTTTAAATTTTATATTGGTGCATGTAAATCTTAACTGTAATTGAACTATTGCTTTTTTTGTGTAATTCTATATAAATTAGAGTATATTGGATGTAGATTTTGAGTGTCCTGTCTAAAGTTCATCGAATTAATCTCATTTTGTATATAATAAGCTTCTAAAAAAAGTCTCATTTTGTAATTGTTTTCAGAATCCAAAATTTCAATATCTTTATAATTTGGAACATGTTGAGTTATATTAATATGTTGAGAGAGAGCACAATTCTTTTTTCCTAATTTTATATCTGACTTATGTTGTGTAAGTCTATTTTTTAACCACTGGGTGGTGTTACCTACATACGTCTGATTGCATGAACAAGTTATTTTATAAATAATATTGCTACTTAATAATTTGTTAGGTTTGTCTTTGAGTTTTGTAAAAGGTTTCTTACAGATTTTCATAACTAAATCCTATAGTTAGGTTATGTTGTTTTAAAATTCTAGCTAATAAAGGAGTTAATGTTTGTATAAAAGGTAATTTTTTGTATAAAATGGTATTGGGTCTAGTTTCAGTACTGTTAAAATGGATGTTTGTGTATAGTAATTTCTTTACTAATTGTTTGGGATAACCATTATTACATAGCGTAAATTCTAAAGTTTTTAGATTAGTTTTTTTGAATTGTGGTTCAGAGATTATTTCTATTCTGTGTTTAAGTGCTAAAGCTGTATTTATTTTGTGGTGAAATGAATGACTGGAATAGTAATTAATGTATCTACCTGAGTTAGAAGGCTTATTATAGTAATCAAATAGAAGTTTGTTGGACGAATCTCGGATGACAAAAGTATCTAAAAAAGGAATTTTTCTTTCTTTTTCAAGTTCATACGTGAAATTTAAGTGTTCATTGAAATTATTGAAATGGTCTAAAATGTATTGTATTTTATCTGGTGGAGCAGAACAAATGATATCATCAACATATTTTACTAAAAATACCATATCGAAATCTAAATTAGGTAAGATTGAGTTTAGTAGATGATCCATAACTATTTGTGCTATGATAGGAGATAATGGGGAACCCATTGGAGTACCAAATTTTTGTTGATAGAATACATTTTGAAAGACAAAATAGGTATTATTGAAAATTAGGGAGATGGAGGCAAGAAATAGGGTTTTTGACAAGGTGGTATGTGGTTAAAAAATAGACTTACACAACATAAGTCAGATATAAAATTAGGAAAAAAGAATTGTGCTCTCTCTCAACATATTAATATAACCCAACATGTTCCAAATTATAAAGATATTGAAATTTTGGATTCTGAAAACAATTACAAAATGAGACTTTTTTTAGAAGCTTATTATATACAAAATGAGATTAATTCGATGAACTTTAGACAGGACACTCAAAATCTACATCCAATATACTCTAATTTATATAGAATTACACAAAAAAAGCAATAGTTCAATTACAGTTAAGATTTACATGCACCCATATAAAATTTAAAATCAAGAATTCCTGTCAGTCTATGTATCAAACTTAACAAATATGTCAATATGACATTTAATTTAAAATTTATTTTTTATAATTTTTGTTTATGTATCAACCAACACTAATCCACATGTGTGAGGAAACTTTTCTAATAATTATGCATTAGTAATTAAGTAAGTGCCTATGTTATAATTTTAATGTCCATTCAATACTGTATAATTTTGTAGTATCTTTGAAAAAGGCAACAACCCTTGCCGAAACGTCAGATAATTAATTGAATATATGCAAAACAACATTTAGTTTATTTTTGGACTACAATATCCCAAGTACAATTACCATTTTCAGCAAGATCATTATATATATATATATAAATATATATATATATATATATATATATATATATATATATATATAAGACTGTGATTTGTTATTACATCTATACCTATTTTTAAATGCGATTACTTTTTGGTGTATCTATTTTATGAATCTGTAAGAAGAGAAATATCCATGAGCAAAGTTTCGTTGTTATTTTATCGTGTCTATCGTGTCAATTGTATGTTATTCTTTTATATATGCAACGTAATACCGAAATAAAGTTTGTATTTGAGATTTTCTCATATGGCGTATGGCGTATACTTGTAGTAGGACAATTCAAGAACTCTTACTTTACATTTGTTGACGATTGCCTGTTCTATAACTATTACTACAATTATTATCATTAGTAATATCATTTATGATTAAGTCAGCTCTCTGAAGAGTCGATGTAGAAAACAAGCATGCTGTTAATGGTGTTTCATGCCTGAAATTACAACATCCTAGAAATTAAAAAATTTGACAAGAGTTATAATAACTCTGGATCAACTATTCAACCACCATTAAAAATATTTAGTTAGTATTAAAGCGTATAACTATTAGATAACCTATCGCGTAATAAATTTTCTGTGAAAGTACCAGTCACTACTTAATCCCTATAGAGTTGTCCAAAATCAATATCCACTTCAACATAATTTTATCACGTCGTTATATATTTCCGCTTAGGAAGCTATAGTCAAAACAAAAACATCAAAATTTATTACTTACTTGAGAAACATGTATACCCCAGTTTGCTCCATTGCTCTGCTTATTCCTTTCCATGAAGCCATCATGCTGTATTTCTGTTTTGCTGTTAATGGTAAGCGTGGATCAGTGGGTGCTGGTGGTGGGGGTTCATCATGTTTAGCTCCGTTTGACGCAGTGGTGCTCGCTGCTAATTTTCCCAGTTTGCAACCCATCATCAACGTATTGTTGCTTTTACTGTAATTGGGTTTAATCGATTGTACGCGCACAGCACGAAACCGCCACGATACTACACTCTGTCGAGTTTACTCTCGCACTTTATATCACTACACATTTCGCTTTCATTTTATTAAGTCATTACGGAGACGCACTTAACCCAAAGGCTAGACGATTACAAACATAGGAAAAGCCATTACACTGAAACGCACTTCCTCTTGACTGTCCGAAAATGCTTTTGAATGCTTTTTAGTTGAGTTTTTGTATATGTTTCATTAGGTCGACCTGCAACAAAAAATTAAATCAACCTTTCGTTTAATTAATACGTGCGAAGACTGGGGATTTTTATGTTCAAGGGCTAAAAAAATTTAATTTGGCGCGCATATAAAAACTTTAATCAATTATCCTACCTATAAAAGCTTCTACCTTGGGTAAGTTGGAAACGTTCGTCGTAAGCGTTCTGTATTCCGACCAAATATTTTGTAAGTGTAACTTATAGTTTAGTATTCCTTTTCGTGAACTTTATAGAAACGCATTTCTAGGTATGTGACAAATGGTGGCTTATATCATCAAATATTCTGTAGAATTATTACAGGTTAGACATCTAATAATATTTGAAACTACGTCAGGTGCAAATGCTATTTCGTTAATTCAAAATTTTGAAAACAAATTTAGTAGGTGAGAATTCTAAAATTAAGCTTTATAATCTCAAATGCTCTGTTGCTTAACTTTAGCGCAATGAAATAAAGTGGCCTGAGCTGTCCAAAATGTTATCATCATGTCATAATGAACCGAAATAAAAGGTTTTTGAGGGTTCTACTTACTTAGAAAATGTTCCCAGACGATTGCTACGGACAACATTACCTAAAATACGCTAAAAATTTAAATTTGCCCAGAATGGGCGAGAACCCCGTAATGATATTAAGGGTAATCCGGTTAACTACAATGGTAAGGGAGTGGGTTCTTATTCAAAAAATAATAAAAAATAAACATCTGAAATGGCTGAATTACAAAATCCACATTCAAAGGCTTCATTTGTTTTCATAAATAAAGAGAGCCAAACTGTCTTGTCTCAGCAATCTGTTTTCGCCGTACACGGGAGACGAATATCCCAAATAGGACTTTTTTACTGTTAGTTTCCTGAATTTAATGCAGCATACTCTACCTGTCTATACAAAACCTTAAAGATACTAATTGAATTTTATCACATCAAACTTTAAAATAAAGAGCCTCTCGCAAATACGACTCCATCACTGGAGTGGCTGTATATCCGTTCACTAATTTATCTGGTTTTGTCTAGTTTATAAGTAAGTTCAAATAAAGTTCAATCAAACTTGACATCTACAATCATTAAATAATTACCATAAGTTCACTATTGAATTTTGTGCTTGTTAAGTTTTACTACAGCCTATCCTTAAAAATAAAACACTAGCAACGAACGTTAATTTTAGTGTAAATATAGTTTAGCAATTGCAAATGGCTATTTTCTGCTGATGATTGGCATTTGTGTTCGAAATACGCATCTAAGGGTATTCATCTGTAGGTCTTCAGTCCTGAAACTGGTTAGACGCGTACCATCATTGTTTCCTATTTTGAACTAACCTACACATTTCCCTGAAAATTGCACAGTCTGCACCTATTCCTATTTGATATAGGTCTACATCTACTTCCTTTTTCCTATCTCTGCTAGTAATATATCCCACACAATTCTCCAAAAATGCCTTAGAACGTATTTTGCCCTTCGATTTCTCCTATTTTTTTCCCACAGATCTCCTTGTTCCCCTACTATTTCTAAAACCTATTTGTTATTAACTTTTTTTGTGCATGCTATCATCCTCATACATCTGAAGCACAGCATTCCAAAAACTGCTACCGTTTGTCTGTCTGCTTTTCCTACTGCGCGTATTTCATAGGCATACTGTGCTGTGCTCCACACTTACGCTGCCAACAATCTTTTTTTTGTTTCTATGTTTGTTTTCTTTCATCATAGGCGCTGTTCTTTCTTGTTAGATCTAGTTCGAACCCCTTCTATTGTTTTACAATTATATATCCTATTTCTCCGGCATTCAGTAGTTGTGAAGGGTGTAAACAGCCTGTGACTGCTAAGTTCCCCCAGTACTTGAACATTTACCGATTTAATATTTATCCACTATATCTTTTTGCACAGTCAATAATAGTTGCAGATATAACACAACCAGCACATGTAGTTGTTTATATTAATCATCAGCTTATCTGCGTTTATTTTTTGTTATTAAGTTTTCCATCTCAAAACTGGTTGCACACGTACCTGCACTTATTTATAATCTGAACTAGCTTACTCAGTTCCCTGAGATTCTGACACAGCCTATATACAGCTCGAGTTCTCTTCTATTATTTTATAGTTTTATGTCCTATATCACCGAAATCCGGTGAAGGGGGTGAAACAGCCCGTGGCTGTCACGATCCCCCAACACTTAGTCATTTGCCGAATTAACAGTTCTCAAGCAAATCTTTTCACACAATTATTATTATTCGACAATATTGTACAAGCAATAATTGTAGTTGCATATAATAATCATCATGTTTAGGTACAGTTACTTTTTTCGTCATTAATTTATCCATCTTGGGACTGATTGGATGCGTACTTCTATTGATTTCTATTCTGATCTAGCTTACACATTTCCCTGAAATTCCTACAGCCTACATCTTTCACTATCTGTGTGCAATAGTCTAACCTAGGTGTACCTCTACTTCTCTTTTTTCCCATCTCTGCTTCTAATATATTTCGCACTATTCCCTCGTGCCTTAGTATGTGGCCTATCATCCTATCTCTCCTATTTTTTACCATTTTCCACATATTTCCTTTTTTGTCTACCATTTTTAGTACGTGTTCGTTCTTAACTTTGCCTGTCCATGATATCTTCATTATACGTTTGTAGCACCACATTTCAAAGGCTTCTACCTTCTTTGTGTCCCTTTTCCTACTGTCCAGGCTTCACCGCCGTACAGTGCTGTGCTCCACACATATGTTTTAAGCAGTCTTTTCCTTGTTTCTATGTTTGTTATCTTTGAACACAGTAGTTGCTTTTTCTTGTTAAATATAGCACGACCTTGTGCTAATCTTTGTTTTATATCTTTTGTGCTTTTCCGATCTTGCGTTATTTGACTTTCCCCTCCTTTGCACACTGGTACTTTAGTTTTATTTTTGTTAATTTTCATACCGTATCTCTCTGTTAGAACCTTTTCCATTTCATTAAGAGCAGAATCTAACTCTTCCTTGCTAGATGCTAATACCACTATATCATTTACAAATCTACTCATATCAATCTTTTGTTGCTGCATAGTAACTCCAAATGTCTTCCTTCATTTGACAGTATTCACTGCCTCTTCAATGTATAAATTAAAAATTAATGGGGATAGGGCACATCCCTGTCTCACCCCCTTCCTAATGTTTACTTCTCTACGTTCCTGCTTTAATTCTTTTACTGCTGTTTGCTCTTTGTATAAGCTATGTACTATTGGTCTATCCCTATAACTCATTCCAATTTTTTTGAGTATTTCGAATATTTTTTCCCATTTTCATTGTCAAATGCTTTTCCAGATCTACAAACACTATATACACGCTGTCCCCTTTTTCTATTGTTTTCTCCATTATCACTCTCAGAGCTAAAATAGCCTCCCGTGTTCCCCTGTTTCGTCTACACCCAAATTGGTCTTCTCCTAGTATTGCTTCAGCTCGTTTTTCCACTCGTCTATGTACAATTCTAATTAATTTTTTTGATACGTATGCTGTCAAACTTATTGTTTGACAATTTTCACATGTATCCGCACCTTTCTTTTCTGGTATAGTTACTGGGATGTTACGTTTGAAATCTTTGCGTATCTCGCCTGTCTCATACATATAGCTTACACGTTCGAAAAGACGTTCTGTTACTGCTTGTCCTGCGGCTTTTAGAGATTCTGCTTGCACCTTACCTGTACACGGCGCCTTACCATTTTTCAGACCCTTTAATGCTAATGCAAATTCATCTCGAAGTACAGGATATCCCAAATCATAATTTTTAATGTCTGATTTTTGTTCTAATGCAGTTAGTTCCTCTCCTGCATATAAATTCCCTATATATTATTGCCATCTACCCACTTTCTCTACATTTTCTATAATGACGTTTCCTCCCGAGTCCTTTATATTTTTGCTATACTGTCTTTTATCTCTAAAAATGATTTTAATTAGTTTGTATGCTTTGTCTGCCTTTCTATTTCCATCTTAGTTTGTACCTTTTTGCATTTTTCATCCATCCATTGTTCTTTAGGTTTCCTGCTTTTGCGAATAATTTCCCATTTTATGGCTTTGTATCTCTGTTTTCCTGCTTCGTGTGAATTTTTTTGTATCTAGGTCTTTCTTCTATTAAATTTAGGATATCCTTTGTTATCCATGGTTTCTTATTTTCTTTTTGTGTATACCACAGAATATCTCTGGCCGCCATGTCTAGGCTGGATTTAATGTTATTCCATTCTGTTTCTACATAAGATATTTTCCCGATATCTTCCAACAATTCATTTGACTTTTTTTCGAATCTTTCTTGAATATCTTTTGTCATTTAGTTTTTCTAAATCAAAGTGCCTTTTTTTGTTTCTTTTTTCAAATTTTTAAATTTAAGTACGGCTTTCATAACTACGATGTTGTGGTCAGTGTCTATATCTGCTTCTGGGTAGCTTCTACAGTCTTTTACTTCATTTCTAAACCGTTGTCTAACAAGAATGTAATCTATTTGATATCTTCCTATATCTCCTGGCATCTTCCACGTATATCGTCTTCTAACATAATGTTGAAATAAAGTGTTTGTCATGATTAAATTGTTCTTGTCGCAAAATTCTACCAGTCTATTTCCCCTGTCGTTTCTCGTGCCTAAACAAAATAACCTACTACTGCTCCTCCCTTACGCTCATCTACCATTAAAATCTCCCGTAATTATTAAATTTTTAAGTCTTTTTACGTATCTTAATATATCTTCGATATCTTTGTAGATCGGTTCTACCTCTTCGTCACTGTAGCAAGAGGACGGCATGTATATTTGTATTATTACTGTGTTTACCGGTTCAGATTCTAAACTAGCCATGAGTACTCTTTCGTTCTTTTGTAAGTACTTTTCTACACAGTATCCTATCTTTTTTCCGCATAACAATCCCCACCCCAAATTTCCTTCCTCTGCTTCTGTATAAATTACCCTGAAGTCTACACTCCAAATATTTCCCGCCTCTGGTCACCAAACTTTGCTGACCCCTACTATGTCTAGTGCTAACCTATTAATTTCGATTTTTAGGTTCTCTAACTTACCTACTTGCTTCATACTTCTAACATTCCACGCTCCGACTCACAAAATGTTCTCGACGCTTATTCTGGACTTTCCGATCGCATCTTCGGAAGTAGTCTCCTTCAGGAGATCCGAATGGGGGACTATTTTAACTCCGGAATCTTTTACCCCAGAGAATGCCATCATTTTATTATAATTTAGGTACGCTGTGTACTTGGGAGGTAATGTGATGGTTTTTCCTTGCCTTCCACATCGCGGTGGCGTGTCTTAGACTGCCATACTGACCCGTATAGTCTCTGCCAATCTAAGTACCGACAGAGCCACTGCCCTTTTTCGGGGACCTGTCTTAGTCTGGTTCCTCACTAACAACCCTACTACTCTGGATGGACCTGTAGTTTGGCCCCTTAGCTTATTAGAACGCGCAAGCCATTTCACCCGTTCTAGTAATCTAGAACTTTGGCAAGATGTGGGTCCATTCGAAATGGCTAGAGGTATTATATTAGGAAAAATTAAAAAACTGTGACAAAAGGAGTTGTACTTTTTTATTTATATCACGCCACAGAGTTCCTTTAATTATTAAAAACTTAACAGATATCGTAGTATTACTTTTAGAATTAGTGTTAAGGCACATATTTGATTTCTAAAGGATTGTAAATATTTTAAAAATGTTCAAAATTTCCTGAATAATAAAGTTAGTAGTAGTTGTAAAACGAGTAAAGCAATAACAAATTTTGCACAGTTCAAATGATTAGATTTAAAAATCAAATATTTCTATAGAAAACTTAGTACTGTGGATCTGGAAACTTAGCTCTTATGTGGAATCTGTCCGAGTCTGAGTTTAATGAATGATGTATTTTCCAGAGAATTAGCTTGGAAGTTAGTAATCATAAATTGCAAAAAAAAATTGAAATTTAAAGGTCAAAACTAAATAAGTTGTGGACATATCACACAAACGCGTAAAATCTCTAGAAATTGCAATTTTTGCTATAGCGTGTAAAACTTTAGTTTTAAGCAAGCTCGGAATGTGCTTTATGCTATGTGGATTGCCGGTGTTAAGGCAAAACAATCTTTGTCGAAGTCCGTGGGCTGAATACTCGAACGCAACGGTCAGACAAAAAAACGATTATAATTCTGGTCGTGACATGTAGTCCGTAAATGCGCTTTTCAGAAGAAACGCAAGGACTTTTTAAGCGTTCACGGGTGATAAAAAGTATCACTCATTGCAGTTACGTATTGCTTGGGTTAGGTGCGAGAACTCGCGGCCATTCTAAGAAAGAGCTGAATTTCAGATTTATAAAGCGGCTCCAAGCAAGTTTTAGATGTAATGAGATGATTGTTAACCTTTGGCGAGGAATTCTTGTTTTTCCGCATTAAAAATGGCGAACTCACGAGGCTACTACCAAAAAGGTATTTGGTAATTTTTTGTTACACTAAATGTCGTCGAGCTGGATGAGTACTATTCCTTTTTGAACAACAAGCATCAAATTGTACTAGAAGTACCTTATGTTAGAAAATGTGCTTTACTATACTGAAAAATTATTAGTTAAATAATATAAGATTAAGCAAATTTTTTTGAAACGCGAATATCAAGGATTTCTTTAGTACAGATATGATGATCTGGCAAAACTTTTTGTAGTCATTTTCTAGTATTGAATAGTCGCTGAGGACGACCTTTCAATCTAACATCTGTAAAGATAAATATCTAGTTTTGTTTGTTTGTTAAAACAAAATTGCACTTATGTTTCTAAATAAGTTTTATAATGAAATAATTCTTAATATAGAAAAAATTTACTAAAACATTAGAAAGAATAAAGTTTAAACTAAAAACAATTTTGTGAGCCGAATCAAAGATCTCTGATTACAGCATACGTTCGATGTAATAAGATATTAAGCAATTTTTTATGATAGGCCTAGCCTGTTAGTAACTATAAGTTTTTGCCCACTTAATATTTTATCAGCATTCAATTTTATGCTATAGTATATAACGCTGTATTACATTTTTCTTAATTTTTTTTTGTACATAAAACGCAAGAAACAAATTCCATTAGATACTAATTAAATTTCGTAATACTTTTATTTCCAAAAATTTAATATAAGAAATAAGTGGACTCTCCTTTTTGTTGGGATAATAAAGTAAAAAGAAAAGAAATTATGTTACTGCAAATCTAAATTCAGGCATAAGTAATTTTCTTAAGGTTTATCTGCATCTATCTTTAGGATGAGAATTTTTTTGGGGTTAAATTTATTGACGCAGTGGCGCTTCAATTTATTCAAGGACAGGTTGCTACGTACCTAAACGTATCCGGAAGTAAAGTAAATACCAGGCTAACTACCAAACGCGGAGAGTGTGGGGATTTGCCTACATACCAAAAAAAGAAAACAAAAAATAAAGTACATCGACCACGATTATCTATTAACAAATAAAAATAAATAACGGTTTCTGTACAAACAAGCAAAAAGAAAATAAATTAGGTGTTATTATTTCACAGCAAATAATTAGATAGTACGAACAATGACAAATGACAAATGAATTGCTCAAAGATATCGAGAAAATATCTGATACTATGGAAGTAGAAACAGAATGGAATAACATTAAATCCAGCCTAGACATGGCGGCCAGAGATATTCTGGGGTATACACAAAAAGAAAATAAGAAACCATGGATAACAAAGAATATCCCGAATTTAATAGAAGAAAGACGAAAATACAAAAATAAATCAGACGAAACATGAAAACAGAGATACAAAGCCATAAAATGGGAAATTATTCGAAAATGCAGGAAAGCTAAAGAACAATGGATTGATGAAAAGTGCAAAGAGATACAAACGAAGATGGAAATAGGAAAGACAGACGAAGCATACAAATTAATTAGAATGAATTTTAGGGATATAAAACCGTATAGCAAAAATATAAGGGACGCACAAGGAAACGTCATCATAGAAAACGTAGAGAAAGTGGGTAGATGGCAAGAATATATAGGGAATTTATATGCAGGAGAGGAACTAACTGCATTAGAACAGGAATCAGACATTGAAAATGATGACTTGGGATATCCTATACTTAGAGATGAGTTTGAATTAGCATTAATGAGTCTGAAAAATGGTAAGGCGACGGGTACAGATAAGGTGCAAGCAGAAACTCTAAAAGCCGTTGGACAAGCAGTAACAGAACGTCTTTTCCAACTTGTAACCTATATGTATGAGACAGGCGAGATACCGAAAGATTTGAAACGTAGCATCATAGTAACTATACCAAAAAAGAAAGACGCGGATAGATGTGAAAATTTTCGCACAATAAGTTTGACAGCACACGTGTCAAAAATATTAACTAGAATTGTGCAAAGACGAATGGAAAAACGGGCGGAAGAAATACTAGGAGAAGACTAATTTGGGTTTAGGCGAAACAGGGGAACACGGGAGGCTATTTTAGCTCTGAGAGTGATAATGGAGAAAACAATAGAAAAGGGGGAAAGCGTGTATATAGGGTTTGTAGATCTGGAAAAAGCATTCGACAATGTAAAATGGAAAAAAATGTTTGAAATACTAAAAAAGATTGGAATGAGTTATAGGGATAGATGAATAGTACATAGCTTATACAAAGAGCAAACAGCAGTAATAGAAATAGAGCAGGAACGTAGAGAAGTAAACATTAGGAAAGGGGTGAGACAGGGATGTGCCCTATCCCCATTGATTTTTATCTTGTACATAGAAGAGGCAATGAATACTGTCAAATGCAGGAAGACATTTGGAATTACTATGCTGGGACAAAAAATTGATATGCTTAGATTTGCAGATGATATAGCGGTATTAGCGTCTAGCAAGGAAGAGTTAGAAGCTGCTCTTAATGAAATGGAAACGGTTCTGACAGAGAGATACGGTATGAAAATTAACAAAACTAAAACTAAAGTTCTAGTTTGCAAAGGTGGGGAAAATAAATCAAAAACAAGAATACAAGTATGTAACACGAACTTACAAGAGGTTAAGGATTTCTGCTACCTAGGAAGCCAAATAACGCAAGATAGGAAAAGCACAAAAGATATAAAACAAAGATTAGCACAAGGTCGTGCTACATTTAACAAGAAAAAGCAACTACTGTGCTCAAAGACCACAAACATAGAAACAAGGAAAAGATTGCTTAAAACATATGTGTGGAGCACAGCACTGTGCGGCTGTGAAGCCTGGACAGTAGGAGAAGCGGACAAGAAAAAGCTAGAAGCCTTCGAAATGTGGTGCTACAGACGTATGATGAAGATATCATGGACAGACAAAGTTAAGAACGAAGAGGTACTAAAAATGGTAGGGGAAGAAAGAAATATGTGGAAAACGGTAAAAAATAGGAGAGATAGGATGATAGGCCACATACTACGGCATGAGGGAATAGTGCGGAATATATTAGAAGCAGAGATAGGAAAAAAGGGAAGAAGAGGCAGACCTAGGCTAGACTACTGCACACAGATAGTAAAAGATGTAGGCTGCAGGAATTTCAGGGAGATGTGTAGGCTAGCCCAGAATAGAAATCAATGGAGGTACGCATCCAACCAATCCCAAGATGGATAAACTAATGACGAGAAAATAACTGTGCTTAAACACGATGATTACTATAAGTAACTACAAGAATTGGTTGGACAACATTCTCAAATAATGCTAAGTGTTTGAAAGGATTTACTGGAAAACCATTATTTCGGCAAATATCTAAGTGTTGGGGGATCTTGGTAGCCACAGGTTGCTTAACCCGCTTCACTGAATCTCGGTGAAATAGGGCATAAATTAGAAAATAATAGAAGGGGAACGAGCTGTATACACAGTCTTTTGAAATGCTGTGCTTTAGATGTATGAGGACGATAGCATGGACAGACAAAGATAATAACAAATAGGTTATAGAAATAGTAAGGAAACAAGGATATCTGGGGAAAAAGATAAGAGAAATAGAAGGGCAGAATACGTTCTAAGGGATTTTTGGGTAATAGTATGGGATATATTACAAGCAGAGATAGGAAAAAAGAGGTAGATGTTGACCTAGATCAGATAGTGATAGATGCAGACTGTGCAAATTTCAGGGAAATCTGTAGGTTAGTTCAGAATAGAAAACAATGATGGTACGCGTCTAACCAGTTCCAGGACTGAAGACCTAATGATGATGACGAACAATTTAGAAATTTAGATACGAATTGCACATCTCGTATTTACACAAAATAAAATTAATCAGTAGAAAATTGATATGTGGGAGCTTTTGTCAAGCGTTTTTAAAAAATTTCACCTACTACCTTTTGTAAGATAACTAATTAGTAGGAAAGAATTAACGTGTGAGTTCTTTTGACAAGCATGTTTAAAAATAGTACGTCGCACCTGTAGAGCGTTAATATCGAATTGCAACAACAAACAATAGTCCTATAATGTCACGTAACTACACCAAACGTTGATACGGAATATGCCATTGACACACACAAAAAAAACGAGTTGCATACCTGTAGGTGTCCAGATACTTAACTCGCACACTGTCAGGGATGAGTCAGCACAGAAACGCCATGGTCTTCAGGATCTGTTTACCCTGCTACCGTAACTGTAGCAGCGGTCTATAGACAAAAGCAGTTGGTCTACAGACATAGGCAGTTAGTCTACGTAAAGAAAAATCCAATTTGGCCTCCAGCTAAAGAAAAGCTAAAAAGAGAATCTGATTAGAATGGGTACGTGTGGGGAAACTCACCAATCCACGTTAGACACCTCCTAGTTGTCGAACAGAAAAAAACCCAACGTGCATTGTTTTTGAAATACGGTGATGAATACTGTAGAAAATATTTTGATATACAAGCTGTAGAATCAAATTCAACAATGGTTGAAACTGGAAAACCCGGGTTTTATCGGATAGTGCGCGACCTTATTTCAAAAGGTCTTTACATCGGAACAATAGAGAAAACCATTATACACGGTTGTAATGTATACCAAGATAACAGGTACCTAAAAATGGATCTAAACTATTTAATTGTAGCATAAACTTGTCGTTTCGAAATAAATAAGTTCAAAATGAAAATTTGTAGCTAGCGTATTTATTATTAATTATGTAAAAGGATTTAACAGATTACCGGATACCTAAAACAAGGCATAGACTATTTTATTTATCGAATAAAATTCGTTTTAAAAGCAAAAGGGATTTGAGTTGAGGAATTTATTTGAAAGCGTGTTTATTGAATTAACTAGAGAGAAAATAGGGTAATTAGTTTATGCTGAAAATAAACCTAACAAGGTTCAATCTCAGAAACAAAAATACCTACCGTCTCATGCCTCCGCAGGAATAGACCCCGAGTTTAGACCAAGAGTTTTTTGTTTTTTTGCAACCCTGTTTGGCCCCCTTACATCCTCGATAAATGCCATCCTCAGAAAAGGGGATTAGCTGTAAAAAATAACATAACAAGCGGTTAACAAATCTTTCAAAATTTTTAATAATGAAGTGATGGCTTTTTTTAACGTGGTAGTAAATTTGGTTTAAGGCATGTAAAAACACCTATTGATGATATTATACCGGATATTGAAAGTTCGATTGAAAAATTAAAAGAAAACACAAAAATGTTTATTAGAAGTGCTTGCAGAATTCAGTTTTCGAAACATCTGAATTCTAGAGCAGCCAGTCTCAGTACAAACAGAAAAGGACCATCTTATTATTAAAGAGCCCAGGAAGAAAGATTATTATTATTATTTAATAGCTGACAAGGGCAACAAGATAGTCGTCCTAGATAAATAGGATTATGCCGATAGAGTTAAAACTTTGCTATTTAACGGTCTTTACAGTCCAATCGTAAAAAAACGTTTAAATGAAGACATTTTTGGTAATATGATTAGATCAATAACATCGCTTATGAAAGAATGTACTACACTTGTCACGTCTGCCTTGAAATTCAAATTAACGGTTTCAAATCCAGAAATTCTAAAATTGTGTTGCTTATTAAAGAGCAATAAACAAGATAAATCAATGAGGCCCTTTGTATCTGGTATTGACGCGAGTTCTGTATCCCCCAATCTATATATGTATAACAAAATAGAATTTAATAGGAATTATTAAAAATTTAAAAAAAAACTTAAGTATATGCAACAATGTAAATTCAAGGATAAACCAGAGAGGTTATTGAAAGTTCACAGGCAAGTTGTGAGAACGAACGCAATACATTGTATTCCAGACAGTAAGCGATACTGCAGCTGCAGGTCATAGACGGTTAAGAAACCGTAATTACGTAGAAATTAAGATTATTACATTGTACAAATAAATAGAGTTAAGAAATAAGCAGAAATAAGCTTTACAAGTATCCACAGATATGTGAGGGGCAGGGACAACATAAATACCCCGAGAGCCCCATGACAGTCAGTCAGTCTTGAGTATTTCAGCTTTAATATTGCAGTTTGCTTAGGCTACTCACCTTTATTAAACTCCAATTATTATTTAGTTTTCGGCTTAGAGTATTTTAAATCAGTTTCTCAAAATTCAATTGTAATTTCTTTTTAACCAAATAAATTGTTACGAAGTTTTTGGAAGAAGTTTTTAAAAACACCTCTCCATGGCCCGAAACGTAACTCGCGTCGACTTATCATTTATTCAAATAATTATCTAACGAAATTAGGATTCTTAAATTTAATAGTTTGTCAGTGTAGAATTCCATAGAATTTATTAATAAAGTTAAAAATGTTACGCTATAAAGACAGCAAACCTTTATTTCATTTTGATGTCTGTTCTTTATTTTCAGGTTTTCCTATTCCAAAAACTTTATCATGTTTTAAGGAAGTTTTAATAGAAAATAATTTAGATAACAAAGTTACAGGTGAATTTGTAAAATGAATTTCTCATTGTATGTCCCAGAACCACTTTTAGTTTAATTAAAAGGTTTCTGAACAACATGGACAATAATGAGGAATAGTTTGTCACCATTGATTGCAACTTTATTCGTGCCTTATTTTGAAACAAAAATTAAAGAAAGCGCCCACTACTTCCAAAAATATGAATAAGGTATTTCGATGATGCTTTTGCCATATTTGATACCTCAAAATCAAATGTTAATGAATATGATTAACAGTTTCAAAATATTAAGTTCATATATGAACTTGGAAATAATGAACAGTTACTTTTTTTTAAATACTTTAGTGATAAGGAAAGACAATAAACTAGAGTTTGACATCTATAAGAAAGAAACCAATTTTAACCAGTTTATAAAGTCTAAATCAAATCATAATATTCAATACTAACTTGCTTCTTTAAACTTCTTAGTAAACAGAATGCTTATTTTTTCGTTAAATAAAGAAGGATACAGTAAGGAACTTCCCTTATTAAATCGATAGCGGTGTACAATTGTTTCAAATCTACTATGAATGATAATATATTTAGAAAATGTTAGAACAGGATTATCGCTCATAAATCCACGACTTTACTATTTATTAATTGCTTAGAAAACTTAAATTTTGTTAAGCTACATTTCCACAGTTGCACAAAGGGCCTTTGTAAAATTTTCAAACATATTAATTACAAAATTGCTTTTAAACGTCTTCCATGTTATACGAATCAACAATCGCATCGAGTGCATATTAAAAATCCAAAAGGGTGGAAGCATACGCACACAAATTGGTTGCAAGTCTTGCAGTAGAAGATGTAGTGCTACTATAAACAAAAACTTAATAAAAGTCTTTAAACTTTTACTAAGAGAATACCAAACTTGTTGTTTACAGGACACTTACTAATAAAGCAATTTAATTTAAAATAACTTTTACGTCATATTTTCGGAAATGGTTGGCTTGAATATTTTCTTTGGAAACAATCGAATATTGTCGAAGACACTCGAAAAGTGCACAAATGCGGTCACTAAACTAATTAGCATTAATACCAAGTATTCCGTACTTTTGTAGGTTGTTCATTTCCTAGAACCAAATCTTCCGCATAGCGGTCGGTAGCACGTAATGATTTCTAGAACCGGCAAGTACTCGATATCGCCCAAATAGAGAATTAGATTCTCGATGTTTGTCAACTTCCGATTCCCTCGTAAAAGGTAAAAAACGCGGTCAATCATCCATCTAACTTATACTCGCTCCCGTTCTGATAATTTCCAAACATTTTTTAAACGACAATGGTCTCCAAATTTTTAAACCTCCGAGGGATCTATAAGTCGTGATCAATTACACATCCGAGCTACCCGTAAACTAACATATTTTATAGCAACAGTGCACTGTATAATACATGCATACCCATTCTCTACGCTACTGTTATCCTTGTAGTTGCTAGAAAAGGTCAGTCGCCCTTTTTACTGCTAGGACCACTGTAAAGTATTATTCTATACTTTCTTTATAAGTATAGCACATTGCACACTTTTTTGTCTGATAATTAAATTTTGCTCGTGTAGGCTTTTACACTTTTGCATATTTAAACATCTAATACGATCGATTAACCACTTTCGATTATTCTAACGGGAACCGCCATACATTTCGCCGCACCACTCCTTTTGAATCCAACGATCCTATGGGCTTCCACACACTAACACCTAACGTATCTTTCCTACTAGTTGTTAAACAAAAACTAACGGTATCGCCATGTTCGTATGTGGACGTAAGCAGATGTTTGTGGATGTGTACGAGAATATGTAGCCATATACATTAATCAGTCTAAGCTATTTTATTTAGTCCAAGAAAACTAATATTTTTATAAACCACAATTAATTATCGCCTTTATAGGTTTAACATTTTTACCATTTCCCAATGACTGGTGCTACGTGCATGGAAACTTTAATTTCTTATTGGAGAGAATCCTTATTCTCTCACGCACTGCTGCGTAGTTGCATGCCCACCCCTTTTTGGACTATATGCTCGTTATAGTTTGTAGCACGCTCGGTTTTACTTAACTACACTTCGCGAGACCCCTTTAATCTTTTTAATCGCGTCTTTCTCGCTTACAATACAGTTCGTCTTTGAATTTCCCTACAACTTTTTGCCGACAAGTGGTATATTGTGTTTATTATCTGCAGGGTAGTCACTCTTTTAAGATAACTATATTTTGTTTGGTATCAACTAATATTAAATTTTTCTAAGAACCCCAAATCTGTAAATAGATTTTAAATAGGACCACAGCATACAAAGTTATGCCTTTTAAAGACTAATTTTTACCCATCTTTATTTAACTCCATCTTTAAAACCCTTTTTTCCCTACCCAAGACATGCGCTTTGACCAACCGTTTCCCTAGAAATCTAAAACCGCTGTGTCCCGCGAACACCAAGTGGAGGTAACACGTATACACTGTCAACCAGGATAGAAGCAGGAAGGATTTGGAAAAAGGGCAAGAAACTTAAAAATTATGGAATTTAAAAACTAATATATACAATAGATTTACAAAATCTATACAAATATAAACAACTATCATACATCTTTATGCCTCCATGCGTAGATTGATATGCTTCCAGGATGACGTTACGCTAGTCATCTTCGCTCGATAAACTAATTTTATTAATTATCTGCGTGTACAAATCGTGTTTTTTACTCCGGATACATACACCGGCAAGTACTCCATACCAAATAAAGAATTAGATGTTTGGTGACTGTTAACATCCGTTCATTTACATTTCCAATGCTCCACCTGTAGGTAATACATTGGTCAGGAGGCGAGTTTTTTGTTGCCTGGAAATTTAGAATTTTGCCGAACCCTTGCCGTTCCAGGCAAAGTAGGGATCTTTAACGTGCGTGACAACACTCACACACGGGACCACCATTTAACCTCTCATCCGAACGAGGGCGTAATTTTTGTGAAAAATGCTCACCTGCCACTTTTCAAGCAGTCAGCCGTGTCGGGATTTGAACCCGGGACCTTGGGATCCGTAGTCTTACGCTTAGACTGTTAACATCCGCTTTCCTCGTGCACACCCATGCGCACCCCAGCCCATGTGCACTGCCCATACGCACCCCTCTCTGTGCGACTACTATTTCGTGGTGACGTCATAGCCTTTTATAAATAAAGAACAATGTAATACTATTCTAAAATTTATATTCTGACATTATACACTACAAAATTTAAAAATATTTAATACCAAGCATGGAGCCATTTAAACTTAATTTTAATACAAAGTTATACACAGAAGATAGTCCTTTCTTTATGTTTGTTTGGAGTGGTTTTAATTTTATTTAGTTTTATTCGCAGCTTAAAATTTAAATCGACACCCAAGTCCTCTATCTCCTTTTCCAGCCAATAGTTTGATACATAGAGACCGTCTAGGTTCTCGAATTGTAAAATGTACCGAAGTTTGCCTATATATATACCATCCCTTCGTGTAATTTTTGCAGCTTGTGACAATCTTTTAATCGCGGCTCTCCCCCTATATCTTGCATACGTATCTTGTTAGCTTGATCGACTTCTTCTTGTCGGTATTGGAGGAAATCTTATTCTTCCACTCACAGTTGCATAGTTGCAAGTCCACCACTTTTGGAAATATATGGTTGTTGTAGGTTGTAAGACCCTCGGTTTTAAATGATCCGAAAGGTTCTTTACTATACAAATATACAATGTTTAACGGACCCCCTTTGCGTGTGGTGTACGCAAAGGTTACGAAACCCGCATTCCTTAGGTCGTCTATGTTATCCGCCATTTCGATAAATACGTTTCTAGAATAACCTTTTAAAAAATATACGGATTTAGTACCATCCTTTCCCGCAAGAACGCCTACATAACTAAAAGTGTCTTTTTTACTAACCACAAATGCATACAACTTGTAGAAACCAGATGTATCTAAGTCAGTCCATCGGCACATAAAATAATCTTTTAATTCTTCCTCATTTTCTCTAATAAGATGTTCTTTGTCTAACACATCTTTGTATTGTTCGCGTATTATCGTAGTGTTTTCCATGAAGTCCAACTTTCGCTTTTTTGCATCCATTTTCTCTAATTCCAGTTGTCTTTTTCTTCCACTTACAGCGTATGGCGTGCATAATGGAGCAATTTCCTTTCGCGTAAACGGATAGAGCTTACTGCCAATATTTACGCGTTGTCGTACAACCTCTGGACGAATGTTAGGCGTATCTATCAACCCCAATTCCGAAATGAATATTTCGTTTGGAATTGTAGAATATGGTGTTGCAGATTGTGTAAAATATGTACTACCTGCTTTAATGTAGCATTTGTGTAAGATTTTTATTTTATCTTGGCTATCTTCCTTCTCTACTATCTCCAAATAATTTACAGGTATATAGTTAAAACTGAAAGCCGCAAGCACATACTTTATCAATGTTTCCCTTTCTTTTGTTTTTTCGGACAACTTAATTTGCAAGCCCGTCAATTTCTTTGTATTGCCATTACCCTAATACACGTACTGTAGCAGGTTATTACACACTAAACAGCAGCTATTTTGTAGCTTGGCCGATAGCTTACTCCACATTTCGGCAAGTTGTACCGAGTACATTGGCGCCTTTAGAAAGTATAACTTACTATCTTCCAATAACGTTAAACAGTCTTTTAAGGGATTATACACCCGTTCCGCACTGGCATAGCTTCCAATTGCACCGTTGTATATTATCGCTTCCAATCGCGTAATATCATGTTCTTTGGCCAAAGTAGACGCAAAAGTTTCCCTTAAACGCATATCTGGTCAACGTAAAAAATCTACTATATGATTGCCAAGTTGTTTATAAACACCAGGACTTGTTAACTGACACACAAATTTGTTGTATATCTTAATTCGTGCATTGGTTGTTAGCCATGTTAAACAATCAATTCCCGCAGTTTTATCGTTGTCAACTATAATATTACACTTTCCTTCGTATTCTTTCTTATAGCAAAAGTTATGGTTTGTAGTTAAATAATTACACATCTCCATCTTGCTAAATATGCCAGCAAAATCTTGGGTTACATCCATTCTTCTTAATCTTCTTTGGGGATTAAACCACTCATAGTTTTTAAAATTATCTTTATTAACGTTTCGATCCATAACCTAGGATCGTTTTCAAAATAATAAAAACTTCAAGTTTGACATTTATGACATAAATTGAAGGTGACTTTGATTTATTGATGTTTGAAATATTTGGTTTGAGTACACTAAGCAAAATTTTTAAAGTTTAAATGAATAATTGCCTTCAATTTGTGTTACGGCCTGGGACCGACTTTTTTAGGTAGCCAATACGCTTAACGTGAAATCAGCTGATTAATTTTATTGTAACTTGGGTATTGGAAAACATTTTTAACATGTTTCTATTTATACAATTTAGAGGATGGTTATTAAAGAAGTGTGCAATTGCATTATTAAAAGGCTTAAGTAGTCGTTTTTATATTTATTTTGAAGGAAATCATTATGATTTAGGCTACCTCTTTGGTAGATTTTAACATTGTTCTGAGGTAACCTTATGGTGGGTTTACACTTGTCAGATACCAATGTTGTTCTATGAAGGTTGTATATGGATCTGAAGCGACCCTATGGCGGGTTTACACTTGTCAGATACCAATACTGTTTAACGGAGATTGTATATGGTTGTGAGGTAACCTTATTGCGGGTTTACACTTGTCAGATACCAATTTTACAATAAAAATTAATCAGCTGATTTCACGTTAAGCGTATTGGCTACCTAAAATAGTCGGTCCCAGGCCCTAACACAAATTGAAGGCAATTATTCAATTAAACTTTTAAAAATTTGCTTAGTGTACTCAAACCAAATATTTCAAACATCAATAAATCAAAGTCACCTTCAATTGATGTCATAAATGTCAAACTTGAAGTTTTTATTATTTTGAAAACGATCCTAGGTTATGGATCGAAACGTTAATAAAGATAATTTTAAAAACTATGAGTGGTTTAATCCCCAAAGAAGATTAAGAAGAATAATAAACAAACCACAACAAACATACAGGGAGTAGTTACATCCACGTCAAAAAGAAATAATCTTTTTCGAGTTCGTCTAATATATCTGGTAGTTTCTCCAATAAAGTTTCTAACTTAACATCTGCTAGTTCCACTTTGTATGGAACACATATAGGATTTTGGAATTTTTTATTAATGCATTCGAGGTCTTCTTTTCCGATAATTTCTTTTATTCTCTGGCCCATCTTGTTAGTGCTTTCCAGAGAAAACGGAAGCTTAGCTTTAACACCATGCCTAGCGGAAACAAATCGGTCAAACTTTCTTCGTAGATACCTGTTAAATGCACCACAAATTTCTTTTTTTAGGATATACATCCTTTTGTTTGCAGATGTTTGTTCGGCGTCAGAAAGGTCGCAAATTTTAACCAACATTATATTGTCACAAAATGGTTCTGTAATTGGTGTGCGTAGTCCACCAGTCAGGATCTGTTCGCCTTCGACATAACAAATATTACCAATATCTGTCACCAGATTATTGTTGCACATATTTTCTGCCAACAACCATAATCCAAATCGCTCATTTTTCAGTTTCACTTTATTCCCAAGAAGTTGAGAAACGTTAATCACCTAAGAGACGCTCATGTTTACCGTTCTAGCTATTGTCGAATACTATATACGAAAAAATTGTTCTCTTATGTATCCTACAGAGTGGGGGCGTATATTGTCGAAGATAGTCGAACATGTCGGTTTTGTTATCCGACCTAGGCCGGCAGGGATGCGCATTGACATATGTCCGGATATATGTAGGATGTTAGGTTAGGGTGAAATTGCCCCATAGTGTGAAATTGCCCCATAGGGTAAAATTGCCTCATAGGGTGAAATTACCCCATAGGGTGAAATTGCCCCATAGGGTGAAATTGCCCCATAGGGTGAAATTACCACATAGGGTGAAATTGCCTCCGATCTAGGTTGGATGTGGACTTATCAGGAGTTAGGTTAGCTGGTGTTGTCTGGTGTTAGGTTAGGTTAGTTGGACTTAGGTTAGATAAAAGGAAAAATTAATAGGTTAGGTCAGCGTCGCGACGCTGACCTAACCTATCAATTTTTCCTTCCTACACCAGACAACACCAGCTAACCTTATTGATCGAAAATTTTCAAATCTATCCGATCCTCTCTTTTTTGGTATAGTAACTATGACGATACGTTTGAAATCTTTGGGTATCTTGCCTGTCTCGTACATATAACTTACAAGTTGGAAGAGACGTTCTGTTACTGCTTGTCCAACGGCTTTTAGAGTTTCTGCTTGCACCTTACCTGTACACAGTGCTTTACCATTTTTCACACCCTTTAATGCTAATTCAAGCTTATCTCTAAGTATAGGATATCCTAAGTCATCCTTTTTAATGTCTGATTCCTGTTCTAGTGGTGTTAGTTCCTCTCCCGCATGTAAATTCCCTATTTATTCCTGCAATCTATTCACTTTCTCTACATTTTCTATAATGACGTTTCCTCCCACGTCCCATATATTTTTGCTATACGGTTTTATATCCCTAAAATTCATTCTAATTAGTTTGTATGCTTCGGCAGTCTTTCCTATTTCCACCTTAGTTTGTACTTTTTTGCACTTTTCATCAATCCATTGTTCTTTAGCTTTCCTGCAGTTGCGAATAATTTTACATTTTATGTCTCTGTATCTGTTTTCCTGTTTTATCTGATCTATTTTTGTATTTTCGTTTTTTTTTATTAGATTCAGGATATCCTTTGTTATCCATGGTTTCTTATTTTCTTTTTGTGTATACTCTAGAATATCTCTGGCCGCCACCTCCAAGCTTGGTTTAATGTAATTCCATTTGTTTTCTACTTTCTTAGTGTAAGAAATTTTCCCGATACCTTTTAGCAATTCATTTGACTTTTTTCCAAATCTTTTTTGGGCATCTTTATTTTACAGTTTCTCAAAGTCAAACTGCCTTGCTCCGTTCCTTTTTTCAAATTTTTAAATTTATAAACGACTTTCATAGTTACGATATTGTGGCAAATGTCTATATAGGCTTCTGAGTAGCTATTACACTCTTTTACTTGATTCCTAAATCGTTGCCTAACAATAATTTAATCTATTTGATATCTTCTTATATCTTCTGGAGTGTATCGTTTTCTAGCATAATATTGAAATAATGTGTTTTGATTGTTAAATTAACCTTGTAGCAAAATTCTACCAGCCTATTTCCCTTGTCATTTCTCGTGTCTAAACCAAATAAATTTACTGCCGCTCCTACCCTACCCTCACCTACCACTGCATTAAAATCCCGTGTAATTGTTAAATTTTCATGTCCTTTCACATATCTTAGTATGTCTTCGTTATCTTTATAGATCGCCTCTACCTCCTCCTCACTCTAGCTAGAGGTGGGCATGTGAACTTGTATTATTACCGTATTTACCGTCTTAGATTCTAATCTAACTATGAGTACTCTTTTGTTCTTTTGTAAGCAGTTTTCTACACGTTGTTCTATCGTCTTTCGCATTACAATCACCACGCCTGAATTTCCTTCACCTGATCCTGTATGAATTACCCTGAAGTCTCCACTCCAAACGTCGCTAATCCCTACTATGTCTAGTGCTAACCTATTCGTTTCAATTTTGAAGTTCTCTAGCTTACCTACTTGCTTCATTCTTCTGTCATTCCACGCTCCGGCTACAGAATGTTCCCTGCTCTTCCTTAGACCTTCTGATCAAATCCTCCGAAGTAGTCCATCCCGGATATCCGAATGGGGGTCTGTTGTAACTCCGGAATCTCTTATCCCAAAGGATGCCATCATGTTACTTACAATTTAAGTACGCTGTGTATTTGGGAGGTAATGTGGTGATTTCTCGTTGCTTTCCACATCGCAGTAGTATGTTTTGGAATGCCATACTGACTCCTATGGTCTCTGTCACTCTAAGTACCGAGAAAGCTGCTGCTCTCTTTCGGGGACCTGTCTTAGTCTGATTCCTCACTAAACACCCTACTACTTTGGTTGGACCTGTAGTTTGTCTCTTTAGATCACTGGAACGCGAAAGCGATTCCACCCGTTCTAGCAATCTAGAACTTCTTCAAGGTGCAGGTCCATTCAGAACGGAAAAACTATCAATAAATAACTAGATTTTCATGTATATTTAATTCCAAGGAGTGAACAGTTTAAGATATTCGTAGCAACCCAAAAGCGAAAAAGTTAGCTACTGAATTATGGGAAAACCTATACGCAAACATATATTTACCAAAGAAAATTAGTAACATTTTTATTTCTCCTGATGTCAGACATCCTTGCATAAATTTTTCTATGACCACAGAGAAATTTTATAATACATTATCTAACTGTAAAAGTAATTGGGCTCTGGTAGTAAAGTAATCTTCTATTATATGAGTTTTTAAAAACCTTCCGATAATTGGTCGGATATTATACTTAACTGTACTTTTTAATTTCATTTTTGATAACGGTTTGACTCCTAATGTCTGGTCTAATATTTTCTTTCTATGTTACACAAATCTGTGCCAGTAAGGGATCCTAGTAATTATAAAGGCATTGCTTTAATAAGCTGTAGTGCGATATTATTTACACAAATACTATTAACAAGACTCTTATTATGATTAAAAATAATCTTAGCAATCTCCCGGAATATCAAGCGGGATTAAGGAGAGGTGGTGGGTGTATTGACAATGTTCATATCTTGAGCTCCATTCTTCATGTACATATTAGACTTCGAAAAAGAAAAATGTTTGCAATCTTTGTCGATTTTAAAAGAGCTTTTGATTCTGTAAAACATTTGCTTTTGTAGAATAAGCTATATAAACGAGGTATGTCTGAAAAAATTTCTAATTTAATAATTAATTTGTATTCAAAAGCCTCGGTACAAATTAAGGCCACGAATGGCTTAACAAAACCTTTTGACGTATCTGCTGGTGTATTGCAGAAAGAAATTTTAAGTCCGTTATTATTTGCTCTATTTATTTCAGACATATAGGTCTTTTACTATAATCACGGAGCGGGAGGTGTGAATATTGATAGTACATACGATGTTTCAACGCTACTGTATGCGGATAATATGGTCATACTAGACCACTCTGAAACCGAAGTTTCGAGAAAACTAAAAATTCTAGAAAAATACACATTACTAAACCAACCAGAAGTTAATATAAAAAAAACAAAATTATGTTCTTTTCTAGAGGAAAATTTCAAAAATGTAACTATCTCTTTTGCTTTAATGAACACATAATAGAAACTACCTATAAGTACGATTATCTGGGTGTAAGATTTACAACTTCAGGATTATTTCTGGAAATGGAAATAGCACTTACCAACAAAAATGTGATTAAAATTAAGATTATTCATTATAAGTGAATAAGATGTCTAATTATATTATGTTAATTTGTTGTCTGCTTTTCATTGTTTGTGGGTTTTTTTCCAACTACAGTAGTTTGTAATTCACCCATCACTCTATCCTGTCTCTTATTTAAAAGTAATTATTTCAATACCAAATTTATACATTTATTTATAAAACTCAAACTCTTTCTGTAACTATGATTCAGATGCAATAACTATTATTATTATTTTATTATTGATCTATTTTATAGAAAAAAGTGGAAACACATACACTTAGAAGAGTCATATAACGACAAATTAAAAAGAAATCTGAAAGACTTTATCGCTACAATATGGAAGAAAAAGGCGCTATTAGAATATTATGTTGATTGTGCGAAAAAATATTTTGAAAAACTATTCATTCGGCAAAAGTCTAAGTGTTGGGGGATCTTGGTAACCTCGGGTTGCTTAACTCCCTTCGCATACCTTACAAGTGATTTTCCAATGCTCCACCCGAAGGTACTGCATTGGCCAGGAAGTGAGTTTTTTTTTACTTGGAAAATTTGGAATTTTGCCGAACTCTTGCTATTCCAAGCAAGGTAGGGATCTTTAACGTGCGTAACAACACTCACTCACGGACCTCCATTTTACCTCTCATCCGAACGAGGGTGTATTTTTGTGAAAAATGCTCTTCTAAGATTTTTCAAGCGAACCGTGTCGGGATTCGAACCCGGGACCTTGGACGTAGTAGCCACACGCATACCAACTACGCCACGGAGCCGTCTCTCCTTCGTATACCTTAGATGTGGTTTTCCAATGCACCACCGGAAGGTACTACATTCGCCAGAAAGCAAGTTTTTTACCCAAAAAAACTACGCCACGGAGCGACCTCTCCTTCGCATACCACTGAATATCTGTGAAATTTGTAAATATTTAGAAAACAATAGAAGGAAAACCGTGTTCTAACTAACATGGGGGAGGGGTGGCGACTGCTGTGTTTGAAAACAACAAACATAGAAACAAGAAAAAATGGTTGAAAGCAAATGTGTGAAGCGCAACCGTGTACGGCTATTAAATGGAGACAGTAACAGAGCAGACAAGAAAAGGGTAGAAGCCATTTGGAATGTGGTTCTTCAGATGCTTGAAGTTGATAGCATGAGCCAGACAAAGTTAATAACAAAGAGGATCTAGAAATAGTAGAACAAGAAAGATATCTGTGAAAAAAGAAATTGGAAAAATAGAAGGATAGAATACGTTCTGAGGCATTGGAAATCAGTGCGGGATTACAAGCAGGGATAGAAATAAAGAATGGTAGATGTTAACCTAGATAAGACTATTGCACGCATATAGTTGAAGATTTGGGCTAGGGAAATTTTAGGGAAGTGTATAGTTTAGCTCAGAATAGGAAACAATGAGGGTACGCATCTAACCAGTTCCAGGACTGAAAACCTAATGATGATGCATATTTCTAGAATATCAAATAAAACGTTAATAGGACACAATCAGATGAATGTTTACCACCTGGAAATAGTGTTTATAAGTTTTGTAACGTTTTCGTTTATAACCAAATTGAGGTTATAAAATTATATGTAGATGTTTATCCACAAACTAAACAATAATCAACATTGCAAAACGTGTATAAGGCCAAAGCAGTTTTAAACAATTAAATTTAATATTATTACATTAATCTAACACAAAAACAATTAGTGTGATATGACTATCACTTATTCGCCACTCATATGTCCTACATGTGATTTTCCAATGCTCCACCCGAAGGTACTACATTGGCCAGGAAGCGAGTTTTTTTTTTTTTACCTGGAAATTTTGAATTTTGCCGAACCCTTGCTGTTCCAAGCAAGGTAGGGATCTTTAACGTGCGTGACAACACTCACACACCGGACCTCCATTTACGTCTCATCCGAACGAGGGTGTATTTTTGTGAAAAATGTTCGCCTAACATTTTTCATATATCACTCACCTTTGAGTAGGATTTTATTGACTAATTGTGGTTGGGAATTTTCTTAATACGGTTAGGAAGAAATTGTGAGATGAGCGTGAGCGCCCAC
Organism: Platerodrilus igneus; assembly: GCA_036346225.1. NCBI lineage: Eukaryota > Metazoa > Arthropoda > Insecta > Coleoptera > Lycidae > Platerodrilus > Platerodrilus igneus. The sequence continues at coordinate 2,347,176 of JARFIW010000713.1, read as the reverse complement.
TTCGGCACATTTATGAATTGTATCCTTAGTGCTTGAATCATGACTGCAAAAAATTTAAGAAATCTAAAACTTATGAATGCATCTTTTTCAACTTTATCCACTTTATGAGCATTACTTAAATAAGCTCATACACAGTCTTTCAAAGCAGAAAGTGATAATTTTTTTAAGTGTTTCTACAGTGCTTTTAAGAGCACTTAACAGAAGCTACAGAAATATGTTTGTTGGAGGTTCTAAGCTCACGTTTACAGCTTTTAACTAATTATTAAGAAACAAACACAAATAGTTTTCGCAGATATCTAGTCTTCTACCTGGTTTCCAATTATCGCAATACTTGTGAATGATGGAGACGAATTGATTTTTTAAACGTGGCAAATATTTGTAGCGACTAAAGTTTCTGCCAGTCAATCCACTATCGTTAATAGATTTTAGAAGGTTTAAGCCATTTATAGTTTGTCAACTATGCAAAGATAATCAAGCATCCTATTAAATATACAATGCTTGGCCTTAAACCAAGTTCTACAATAAATTAAGGGTTTTACACTTAAAATGGTAGTGGAAGTGGATTTTTGTATTTTCTACAAACAGCTTGTTTATGAAAATACTTGTTTATTCACATCGACAGCTAAACAGAAACCTTTTTTACGCTTGTGCGCTTTGTGTCACATATAAAGGGAAGCGACGCACTAGAAAGAACAATTTATATCTAAAAAGCTTTAGTTCGCTTCGATAAATAAGAAAAGTGTTTATCACACCTTTGAATAGAGTTGCCGTTAAAAAATGTTATGAAGAAACAGAATCAGCAAATAGAAGCTATTCTGTTTATTACTAGACAAATACTTCTTCGATAGAATGGACTGTAACTTATAAAATTGTAACTATATTTTTAAACTGATACTTATTTTTCAATTGGATCCTTCTTAATTTCTTTTTCATGACAAATACACTGTGTAGACGAATAAATACATTTATTTTTAATCAAACATTAATGAATAATTTAACAAATCTACAAAACTTGACAGTTCTCAAGATTCATTTCAAATCATATATAAAAAGAATCCATTTCGAATGGACCTGCACCTTGCCGAAGTTCTAAATTACTAGAACAGGTGAAATGGCTTGCGTATTCTAATGAGCTAAAGAGCCAAACTACAGGTCCAACCAAAGTAGTAGGGTCGTTAGTGAGGAACCAGACTAAAACAGGTCCCCGAAAGAGGGCAGCGGCTCTTTCGGTACTTAGATTGGCAGAGACCATAGGGGTCGGTATGGCAGTCTAAGACACACTACCGCGATGTGGAAGGCAACGGGAAACCACCACATTATCTCCCAAGTACACAGCGTACTTAAATTGTTACAAACATGATGGCATTCTCTGGGGTAAAAGATTCCGGAGTTAAAATTGTCCCCATTCGGATCTCCGGGAGGGGACTACTTCGGAGGATGCGATCAGAAAGTTAAAAATAAGAGTCGGGAACATTCTACGAGTCGGAGCGTGGAATGTTAGAAGTATGAAGCAAGTAGGTAAACTAGAGAACCTAAAAATCGAAATGAATAGGTTATCACTAGACATAGTAGGGATCAGCGATCAGATTTTTGGAGTGGAGACTTCAGGGTAATTCATACAGGAGCAGAGGAAGGAAATTTGGGTGTGGGGATAGTTATGCGGAAAAAGATAGGATACTGTGTACAAAATTACTTACAAAAGAACGAAAGGGTACTCATGGTTAGATTAGAATCTCAACCGGTAAACACAGTAATAATACAAGTATAAATGCCCACCTCTAGTTACAGTGACGAAGAGGTAGAAGCCATCTACAAAGACATCGAAGACATATTAAGATACGTAAATGGACATGAAAATTTAATAATTACGGGGGATTTTAATGCCGTGGTAGGTGAGGGTAGGGAAGGAGCGGCAGTAGGTTTATTTGGTTTAGGCACGAGAAACGACAGGGGAAATAGGCTGGTAGAATTTTGCAACAAGAACAATTTAATCATCACAAACACATTATTTCAACATCATGCTAGAAGGCGATATACGTGGAAGATGCCAAGAGATATAGGAAGATATCAAATAGATTACATTCTTGTTAGACAACGGTTTAGGAATGAAGTAAAAGACTGTAGAAGCTACCCAGAAGCAGATATAGATACTGACCACAACATCGTAATTATGAAGGCTGCACTTAAATTTAAAAATCTAAAAAAAAGGAACGGAAAAAGGCACTTGGACTTAGAGAAACTAAAAGATAAAGATATTCAAGAAAGATTCGAAAAAAAGTCAAATGAATTGCTGAATGATATCGGGAAAATATCTGATACTAAGGAAGTAGAAACAGAATGGAATAACATTAAATCCAGCCTAGACATGGCGGCCAGAGATATTCGGTGGTATACACAAAAAGAAAATAAGAAATTATGGATAACAAAAGATATCCTGAATTTAATAGAAGAAAGACGAAAATACAAAAATAAATCAGACGAAACAGGAAAACAGAGATACAAAACCATATAATGGGAAATTATTCGAAAATGCAGGAAAGCTAAAGAACAATGGATTGATGAAAAATGCAAAGAGGTACAAACCAAGATGGAAATAGGAAAGACAGACAAAGCATACAAATTAATTAGAATGAATTTTAGGGATATAAAACCGTATAGCAAAAATATAAGGGACGCACTAGGAAACGTCATCATAGAAAACGTAGAGAAAGTGGATAGATGGCAAGAATATATAGGGAATTTATATGCAGGAGAGGAACTAACTGCATTAGAACAGGAATCAGACATTGAAAATGATGACTTAGGATATCCTATACTTAGAGACGAGTTTGAATTAGCATTAAAGAGTCTGAAAAATGGTAAGGGTCCGGGTACAGAAAAGGTGCAAGCAGAAACTCTAAAAGCAGCTGGACAAGCAGTAACAGAACGTCTCTTCCAACTTGTAAGCTATATGTATGAGACAGGCAAGATACCCAAAGATTTCAAACATAGCATCATAGTAACTATACCAAAAAAGAAAGGCGCGGATAGATGTGAAAATTTTCGAACAATAAGTTTGACAGCACACGTGTCAAAAATATTAACTAGAATTGAGCAAAAACGAATGAAAAAACGGGCGGAAGAAATACTAGGAGAAGACCAATTTGGGTTTAGGCGAAACAGGGGAACACGGGAGGCTATTTTAGCTCTGAGAGTAATAATGGCGAAAACAATAGAAAAAGGGGAAAGCGTGTATATAGGGTTTGTAGATCTGGAAAAAACATTCGACAATGTAAAATGGAAAAAAATGTTTGAAATACTCAAAAAGATTGGAATAAGTTATAGGGATAGACGAATAGTACATAGCTTATACAAAGAGCAAACAGCAGTAATAGGATTAGAGCAGGAACGTAGAGAAGTAAACATTAGGAAAGGAGTGAGACAGGGATGTGCTCTATCCCCATTGATTTTTAACTTGTACATAGAAGAGGCAATGAACACTGTCAAATGCAGGAAGACATTTGGAATTACTATGCAGGGACAAAAAATTGATATGCTTAGATTTGCAGATGATATAGCGGTATCAGCGTCTAGCAAAGAAGAGTTAGAATCTGCTCTTAATGAAATGGAAACGGTTCTAACAGAGAGATACGGTATGAAAATTAACAAAACTAAAACTAAAGTTCTAGTATGCAAAGGTGGGGAAAATAAATCAAAAACAAGAATACAAGTATATAACACGAACTTACAAGAGGTTAAGGATTTCTGCTACCTAGGAAGCCAAATAACGCAAGATGGAAAAAGCACAAAAGATATAAAACAAAGATTAGCACAAGGTCGTGCTACATTTAACAAGAAAAAGTAACTACTGTGCTCAAAGACCACAAACATAGACACAAGGAAAAGATTGCTTAAAACATATGTGTGGAGCACAGCACTGTATGGCTGTGAACCCTGGACAGTAGGAGAAGCGGACAAGAAAAAGGTAGAAGCCTTTGAAATGTGATGCTACAGACGTATGATGAAGATATCATGGACAGACAAAGTTAAGAACGAAGAGGTACTAAAAATGGTAGGGGAAGAAAGAAATATGTGGAAAACGGTAAAAAATAGGAGAGATAGGATGATAGGCCACATACTACGGCATGAGGAAATAGTGCGGAATATATTAGAAGCAGAGATAGGAAAAAAGAGAAGAAGAGGCAGACCTAGGTTAGACTACTGCACACAGATAGTAAAAGATGTAGGCTGTAGGGGTTTCAGGGAGATGTGTAGGCTAGCCCAGAATAGAAATCAATAGAGGTACGCATCCAACCAATCCCAAGATGGATAAACTAATGACGAAAAGATAACTGTGCTTAAACATGATTAGTATAAGTAACTACAAGAATTGGTTGGGCAATATTCTCGAATAATGTTAAGTGTGTGAAAGGATTTACTGGAAAACCATTATTTCGGCAAATGTCTAAGTGTTGGGGAATCTTGGTAGCCACAGGTTGCTTAACCTCCTTCGCTGAATCTCGGTAAAATAGGGTATAAAATTAGAAAACAATAGAAAGGGAACGAGCTGAATACACATGCTGTGTAAGAATTTCAGGGAACTATGTAGGCTAGCTCAGAATATAAATAAGTGCAGGCACGTGTCCAACCAGTTTTGAGACGGAAAACCTAATGACGAAAAAATAAGCGCAGATAAATTTGATGATTAGTATAAATAACTAGTTGTTGGTTGCGAAATATCTCCAACTAATGTTGGTTGTGCGAAAAGATAAATTGGAAAATATATTAAATCGTTAAATGGTTATGTGTTGGGGGAACTTGGCACCCACAGGTTGCTTACCTCCCTTCACAACCACTAAAGGTCGGAGAAATAGGGCGTATAACTGTAAAACGATAGAAGGTGATCGAACTGCATCTAACAAGAAAGAACAGCGCCTAATGAGAAAATGCAACAAACATAAAACAAGAAAAAAATTGTTGAAAGCATATGTGTGGAGCAAACCACAGTATGCCTATGAAATACGGGCAGTCTGAAACGCAGACAGACAAATGGTAGCAGCCTTTTGAAATGCTGTACTTCAGATGTATGAGGACGATAGCATGGACAGACAAAGATAATAACAAATAGGTTATAGAAATACAGTATTGCCCGAAATAAACAGTACTGAAATTGTAATTGTTTTGTATATTTAAAAAATACATCTTATTGACACTTTATTATATGTTCTAAATGTGCACCTCCTCGTTCGAGACAGACTTCATAACGATGTTCTAAGTTTCTGGTCATGTTATTGAATAAGGGTTGTCTCAGGGCTGCGAAGAAGACTCTAACGGCATCCTTTAATTCATCGATGGTGTGTGGTGCCCGTTTGAAAACGGCATTTTTAGCCATGCCCCAAATGTATGCGTCTGGAGGTGTGAGGTCTGGAGAAGGTGAAGGATAAGGGAAGTCAGTAAATCGGGATATGAATTTGCTTGGAAAATGTTCTTGAAGAAATTGACGAATTGCGGCAGCAGTATGGCAAGTTGTCCCGTCCTGCTGAAAAAATTGGTTTCGAAATGCCGTTACGTGCACGACAGAATTGACGTAGATCAGGGATAAATCGTGTTAAAATTTGTCTGTACCTCTGTTGATTAAGTGTGACTTGCCTACCATTCTCTTCGATAAAGTACGGACCAATGATTCCGTGTCCGGAAACAGCATACCAGACACTCACTTTTTCACTATGTAAAGGAACCTCTTGAACCTCATCGGGTCTGGCAAAGCCCAGAAATCGATTTGTGCGACGATTCACATAGCCTGACAAGCGAAAATGTGCTTCGTCTGAAAACCAAACATTTTTCAAAAATTCAGGATTTTATACTGTAACGCGAAAATTCTGGCGCAATATTCCACTCTACTGCGATAATCCTGAGGATGTAGTTGTTGATGTACCTGAATCACATACGAAAATGTACCCAGCTCCTTCAGGATTCTTTGAAAGGAAGTTCTTTTAAATCAAGTTGTAACGCTGTCCTTGCCTGGCTGACTTTCGGATTTTCTAAGATTTGCTCAGAAACACGTTCATGGTTATTGTTGTTGTTAACTGTCCTGGGACGCCCTGAGTTTCCTTTTCGTTGGCACAATACACTACCTGTATTTCTAAACTCTTCAATAACCTTCAAAATTACAGCATTACTTGGAGAACGTTTATTAAACCTTTGTGTGAATTGATCAGACACGTATAGCAAACTTGCACCATTACGTCGGCCGATTCCGTATGAACGAAAATAATGCTCTACCAGAAACACTTTCTCCTCTGTACTTAACACCATTTTTAACAATTAGGCCCTACTAATTACTTGTTTGAGGTTTACTTGACAGGTCTATACTAGCTAACTTGAGTGTGACAGCGCACGCATAAAACACCGCCAACTTAGTTTCAGTACTGTTTATTTCGGGCAATACTGTAGTAGGGGAACAAGGATATCTGGGGTAAAAGAGAAATAGAAGGGCCGGATACGTTCTAAAGCATTTTGGGGAATAGAATGAGATATATTACAAGCAGAGATAGGAAAAAAGGGGTAGATGTAGACCTAGATGAGATAGTTAGAGATGCAAACTGTGCAAATTTCAGGGAAAAATCTGTAGGTTAGTTCAGAATAGGAAACAATGATGGTACGCGTCTAACCAGTTCTAGGACTGAAGACCTAATGATGATGATAAAAAGAATGTATGTTACTGGTTGAAACCATAGCAACCACATCAAAAATGAATACTAGCATGGACATATTGATATTTATCTTCTAAATAATTGTCCATACTCCCGGTCTTGAACTTGTATGAACGTTCAACATATAAAAACATTCAAATGAAAAAATTGAACAAAATAGTCAATACAAACTAGTTGATCGTAGAAAAATTATTTAACTAAGGTTGTTGGGAATCACTATCATCACTAACACAAGGTAGTGGACACACTCTAGTAATGCCATGTTTTAAAAATCCAGTTGGCGTCTTAATAGTCACAACACGCACAATATTGTCCTTACCCGGGTGAGTTTTGACTATTCGTCTCATCATCCAATTGCCAGATAGCAAATTTTCATTTTTAATGAGTACAAATGTACCTTCTTGAAAATTGTCAATACTACCTTTCCACTTATACCGCTGCTGTAAGTGCGACAAGTAAAATTGACACCATCTGGTCCAAAAGTTTTGATTTAACTTATGAATTAACTGAAATCTGGTTAGCTGATTCAGTTTTACATCAACATCATAAAGCGGATCAGGTACGCTAGTCATACTTCTTCCAATTAAAAAGTGAGAAGGTGTTAAAGATTCAAAATCATTTGGATCACTTGACATGGCATATAAAAGTCGCGCATTGAGCGTTGCCTCAGTCTGTACGAGAAATGTGACGAACTCCTCGTATGTCAGAACAGTATCCCCTATTACACGATGCAAATGAAATTTTATTCCCTCAACATTACTTTTCCATAATCCCCCAAAATTTGGTATTTTTTGGAATAAAATTACACTCTATACCATCGTGTGCACAAGCAATAATCAATTCATCCTGAGCATTATTTAACAGTTCAAATAATGCCTATATTTCTCTTGAAGCTCCCACAAAGTTGGATGCGTTATCTGAGTACAAATGTGATGGCTTACCGCGACGTGCTGCAAATCGCCTCGATACTGGTAAAAATATTTCTGTCGGCAAACTAGTTACAAGCTCTAAGTGCACCGCTTTTGTTGTAAAACAAATAAATAGACAAATATATGCTTTATAATTTTTTGAACCACGTCCTTTTCGGTCTTTCAATAAAAATGGATCTGCATAGTCCAATCCAGTTATTGTAAACGGACTAGACACCTTGATATGCGCTTCTAGCAAGTCTGCCATAATAATATTAATTGAAGTAGGTTTAAATGGAAAACATCTTATACAGTTTCTAACCACTGCTTTGGCAATAGACATATCCGAAGTGGGTCAATAATTTTGGCGCACACTATATAATAATAGTTGAGGACCAGCATGTTGCAACTAAATGTGCTGGTACTCAAATATCAACCTAGTCAAGCAATGCTTTCCATCCAATAGAAGTGGATGCTTTTTCTCATATTCCATAGTGGAATTTTTCAAACGTACCCCGACACGTAGTAGGTTATCAGTGTCTACAAAGGGTGCCAAGGCAGACAATTTACTTTTCTGTTGAAATTCATTTTCAGTTTTTAAAAGATTTATTTCATAAGAAAATGAGTCGGTTTGTGTCACTTGCACCAACTTGAGTTTGCTATTCTTTAATTCACTTACCGTTAATGGACCAAATTGTCTGACACTATTTCTGATATTAGAAACATATCGAAAACGGTAAGCAAAAATTCTAATCAATTTTAAAAATTGAGAAAATCTAGAAAATAATTCTAAAGGCTCCCTTTTAGTTACTGTCAAAGATTCGGCTTCGCGCTTTACTTCTGGTATTCCATTTAAATCAATAGTCTTAAGAAAGCTTGACCACTTGTAATCACATTTTAAAAACGAAGGACCATGCCACCAAAATTGGCAATTTACAAGTTTATCTGGATATAATCCTCGAGAAGCTACATCGGCAGGATTCTGCTTTGTGACTATAAAATTCCATTTTCTGATGTCCGTAACGTTTTGAATCTCTGCAAATTGCTTGGACATGTATTAATCGAAAGGAGCACAATTTGACAATTGCGCCAAAAAAAAATATCATAACTTTCAGACAAAGAACTACTAACATTTTTCATCAACTTAGCTAAAAGAAGAGCTCCACAAATTTCTTGTTTTGGAATGGTTATAGCTTTCAAAGGTGCAACCTTTGTTTTTGCACATAATAATTGAACATGCCTGTCACTATTTGAATCGACAGTGCGCACATAAATTGCAGCGCTATATGCATTTTTAGAAGAATCGCAATAACCATGAAGTTAGTTTAAACAAACATTTCTGCACATAACAAATCTTGTAATCCGTAGATCATTCAAACTACTCAAACACGATTTGAACTTCTCCCACTTTGATTTCAAACTTATTGGTACTTCCGAGTCCCAATCATATTTCAAAGTTCATAAAAACTGAATCATTAATTTTGCCATAAGGGTACAAGAGCAAATTAATCCCAGTGGATCATACATCTTTGCAATTGTCGAAAGAATAACTCTCTTAGTAATACACAAATCTGCCTTCTCGCCATGAGCTTCATAGGATAAAACATCTGGTTTGCTGTACCATTGAACTCCTAAAGTTTTAATGCGGTCCTCGTTGACTAAGCTTATAACACTCAAAGAATCTGAATCATCATAAAAAGCATCTAAAATAACTAAACTATTTGAAGCCCACTTTCTCAAATGAAAATATGCAGATTCCAGAATAGCACAAATATCTTTACAGACTAAAATCGCTTGAGATTTATCAGAGAAACTAGAAATCAGGTCATCTACATGCAAGTCTTTATCAATTACATCAGAAGCTATAGGAAAAGATGCCTTGTTTTCTAACACCAGTTGTTTTATACATCGAATTGCAAGGTAGGTGCACTAGAAGTTCCATATGTTACCGTATTTAACGTAAAAATAGAGAGTGCTTTTGAAGAATCGTCTCTCCAAACAATCCTTTGTAAATATCTATCATCAGGATGTACCAAAATCTGACGGTACATTCTGACAATATCTTAAACAACCACGAATGGGTGTCCTCTAAATTGAATCAAAACTCCAAAAATGTCATTTTGAATCGCTGGACATATAAACTGTATATCATTAAGAGAAACCCCAATACTTGAAGGAGCAGACCCATTAAATACTACTCTCAACTTTGTAGTTGTACTGCGTTCTCGCAAAATCGCATGATGCTGCAAAAATAACCCTGAACACTATAAGAGTGGATATCAGTCAACGTCATGTATCCTAACTCACAATATTCTTTCATAAAAGAAGCATATTCCTTTTTAAATTGAACATTTTTCTCAAATCGCTTCTCTAATTGTAACATGCATTTTACTGTACCGGTCTTTGAATCCCCTAATTCCAAAAACGAACCTTTTAATGGAATTTTTACTATAAATTTTTCATCATTAGCTCTAGAAACTGTACTTTATATAATAATCTTCACAAATCTGGTCATCTTCAGATAAAAAGGTATTTCGAATAGGCTCCCTCTATAACCCAAAACCTTTGTAATTCATTTTCCATTGAATGCGTTGTAAAACAACACCGAATAGTTTTCACTGGATCAGAAAAACTTCCTGAAACAACGTATTCAAATACTGTGTTTTGTAATGGAGGCAAATTTTTCCTGAATGAAATTTTACCATCACAAAGTAAATTCCAAAATAAATTTGTACTAATCAAAAGATCAATATATTTACTTACATTAAAATTGAGATTGGTTAAATGAACATTGGAAGCAATTTTTCACTACAAAACATTAAAATTACATGCCGGTAAATTCGATGTAATTTTAAATATCACAAAACAGGAGATGGTAAAAGAAAATTCACTATACATTGAACTAATCTTTAAGTTGCACTTTTTATTTAAAGTAGAAGAAACATTATTGATTCCTGAGATACATATCCGTGTATCCTTTTGTTCTAAATCTACTTTGTTACATAATTGCTCAGTGCAAAACATGACTGACTGCCTGAATCCAAAATCGTTAAAGCAGTATGCACTTTACCGTATTTATCATAAACAAAAATCTCTGCAGTCGACAACAAAACATAATCAGAACCTTCATTACTATTCAAGGTAACAAATCGATGCTTCAAGTCCTTATCCAATCAAGTCCAAGTGTGAATTAGCTAGAAAAAATGTTAAGTTTTGAGCACCGTTTTCTCTGGTGGATGTAGCAACATCAATCAAATCAGAGGATTTAGTTCTCTGACAATCTTTTGAAATACTCTGCGGCATTTCAGCTTGTGTATGTAATAAACTACTGTGCCTTTTTATGACAAAGCTTGCAGTCTTTATTCTTGCAGAGTCTGCCAAAATGACCTCTGCATAAACAATTACAATAAAGTTTCAGAAATCGAACTTTTTCCCATCTTTCAGGAACTGACAGCTCTAAAAATTGTTCACAGTCCTAAATCAAATGTGCCCCTTTGCACAAATTACAACTCCTTTTTTTAGAATTTTCAACCAGTAATGAAAATTGCTTATTCTTTTTTTTAACCTCAATTGGTTCTTTAATTACTTTTGTTAGTTCTAGTGTTTCTAGAAAATTGGCACGATTTTGTAAAAATTCAAAAAACTCTGACAATTTAGGTAACTGATTGTCTTTTTTATATTTCTCCCGGTCCCTCGAGGTTGTTGTATCTAACTTTTTGGAAATCATGCAAATAATAATAACATTCCACGAATCCGTAGGTACATCTAAAGTTTTTAATGACCGTTGATGCTTAGTAACATTGTCAACTAAATTTCTCTAACCATTGGCTGATTCTTTAGTCAAAGATTAAATAGATTAAATAGACCTTGCAAATGATTATGCACTAACATTCTACAATTATCAAACCTAGCACAAAGTGCCAACCAGACACTGTGATAATTTTTGTTTGAAAACTCCAAGTTTTGGATTATTTTCAACGATTCTGTACCTAGGCTACCTAAGCTTGAGCGCAAATAATAAAAATGTTGGATGTCACATAGCAAATCATTTTTATTAATCAGAGCATCAAAGGTATCTCTGAACTCAATCCAAGACAAGTACTCTGAATTAAAATGCGGGAGCTTGACAGGGGACAGCTTTACAGTTTCCAGGTTACATCCTGGTAATCCTTTATTAGAATCCTTACTTGAGCTTCTAGAGTTTGAACCAGAGCTACTGAAATTCTTAATCTTTCTTTTGAGCATACCTTGAGCTATTGTTAAATTATCAATAAATTTATCATCAAGCTTTTCGCGCTTTCTGTAGTCATTTTCTATATCCTTATATGAGCATAAAAGCTCAATCTCCAGCTGGGTTTCTTCAAAATCTTGAAATAATAATTGAAACCTATCAATTGCCAATTGTAACTTAGTAACAACCGTATTATTGACTCAGAAGCATCTCTAGTTGCATCTAAATAGTTTATAAAATTGGTTAATTTATTTTCAATCGAATCACGCTTTTTACTCAATTGCTTCAAACTATTAGCCATTTTAATCGTTTACAATGCACTCAAATACAAAATTAATGCACCCAAATTTGCAGTAAAGCAACAACTTATTTTTAATACTTTTACTTTAATCAAATTTTGGTTTGACAGTATATTCATAAACCCAAACCAACTTTACACAAATTAATAATCACCTTTTGCCTTTAACCCTAGAATACTGGATTACTTTAAATATACGTCATTACTGGACTATCGTATTATTTACTACTTCAAGTAAATTGGGTAAAATGAAACAAAAATTTGTTCAAAAATAAATTATCAAAATAATGAAATATTCTATACACATTTGTTTATTATTTGACTTAAAAAGAACATAGTTTTTAACACTGTGAGCAAATACTGCCGCGATGTTCTCCACAAATGGCCTCCCTGCATTGTTGGCAATATGCAGTGGTCATTCGGCGTTTTTGACTTGGGCAGTAAAAACAAATCTTTCTTTTCTTTCGTTGGGGAATAGTACTATCTTTTTCTAGAGTTATATTTAAAATTTTACATATATCCAAACGAAGTTCACGGCGCAAAGTTTTTATATTTAAACGTTTCTCCATCCATGGCCTTGCTAATAGGTTACTCAGTTCGATCATATATTGATACCGAGAGAGGGGTTTTCTTTGGGCTTTTAAATTGTTGTAGGTATATAAAAGATAAGAATTGATGCTAGCCATACTCATCATTACAAAGAAAATACATAGTAGCCACCTTCGCGTTTTTCTGCTACAACTCATATTCGAACACATTTGGTCGAAAGTATCTACTCCACTCTTTGTTTCGTTGTAATTCAAAATGATTGATGGTTTACCATTCTCTCTTGAAACTTCTGCTCCTTCGTACATTGTCGAAAGTAGTAAAACGATTTTGTTTTTTTTAGGCATATAGGAAACTAGAGTTTTCTTTTTCATCATCATTAGGTCTTCAGTCCTAGAACTGCTTAGACGCGTACCATCATTGTTCCCTATTCTGAACTAACCTACAGATTTCCCTGAAATATGCACAGTTTGCATCTATAACTGTCTGATCTAGGTCTACATCTACCTCTTTTTTCCTATCTCTGCTTGTAATATATCACATACTATTCCCCAAAAATGCCTTAGAACGTATTCCGCCCTACTATTTCTCTTTTTCCCCAGATATCCTTGTTCCCCTACTATTTCTGTAACTTATTTGTTATTATCTTTGTCTGGCCATGCTATCGTCCTCATACATCTGAAGCACAGCATTTCAAAAGGCTGCTACCGTTTTTCTGTCTGCGTTTCAGACTTCCCCTATTTTATAGGCATACTGTGCTGTGCTCCACACATATGCTTTCAACAATTTTCTTCTTATTCTATGTTTGTTGTCTTTCCTCATAGGCGCTGTTCTTTCTTGTTAGTTGCAGTTCGATCACTTTCTATTGTTTTACAGTTATATGCCCTATTTCTCCGACCTTCAATGGTTGTGAAGGGAGGTAAGCAGCCTGTGGCTGTCAAGATCCCCCAATACTTAACCATTTGACGATTTAGTATATTTTCCAATTTATCTATTCGCACAGTCAACATTAGTTGCAGGTATTTCGCAACCAACAACTAGTCGTTTATACTAATCATCAGATTTATCTGCGCTTATTTTTTCGTCATTAGGTTTTCCATCTCAAAACTGATTGGACACGTACCTGCACTTATTTATATTCTGAGCTAGCCTACATAGTTCCCTGAAATTCTCACACAGCATGTGTATTCAGGTTAATCTTCTTGGGGAATTAAACCACTCATAGTTTTTAAAATCAACTTTATTTACGTTTTGATCCATGACCTAGGATCGTTGTCAAAATAATAATAAAAACTTCAAGTTTGACATTTATGACATAAATTGAAGGTGACTTTGATTTATTGATGTTTGAAATATTTGGTTTGAGTATACTAAGCAAAAAATTTTAAAGTTTAACAGAATGATTGCCTTCAATTTGTGTTGCGACCTGGGATCGGCTTTCTTTAGATAGCCAATACGCTTAACGTGAAATCAGCTGATTAATTTTTATTGGTGAATTTTATATAAATTCAATAACTTGGAATTGGAAAACATTTTTTAACATGTTTCTATTTATACAATTGAGAGGATGGTTATTAAAGAAGTGTGCGATTGCATTATTGAAAGGCTTAAGTAGTCGTTTTTTTATATTTATTTTGAGGGGGGAAATTCATTATGATTTAAGTTACCTCTTTGGTAGATTTTAACATGGTTCTGAGGCGACTCTATGGCGGGTTTACACTTGTAAGATAGCAATGTTGTTCTATGAAGATTGTATATGGATCTGAGGCGACCCTATGGCGGGTTTACACTTGTCAGATACCAATACTGTTCAACGGAGATTGTATATGGTTTTGAGGTAACCTTATTGTAAATTTATACTTGTCAGATACTAATGCTGTTTTACAAGGATTATTAATATGCTTATTTTTATGTAATTAGTTATTTTATGTATAAATAGAAATCATGTATGTAGGCTGTATTTCAAGTTAATATTGCAAGGAAAACCCAGGAAAAACTTGCAATGCTACCTAGATATTGTGGGCATTTGATTTTCAATTGTCATTTCTTTTGTTATTTCTTTTAGTAATGGAATCCATTGTTTACTGAAAGTCACGGATTCGTTTGCAACTCAGTTATTTTCATGTAGGGTTATATAAGCAGCTTTTTTTTGCGTTTTTGGTAGTTTTCTTCTTTTCAGGGAGTATGTGTATTCAGCTCGTTCCCTTTCTATTGTTTTCTAATTTTATACCCTATTTTACCGAGATTCAGTGAAGGAGGTTAAGCAACCTGTGGCTACCAAGATCCCCCAACACTTAGACATTTGCCGAACAAATGGTTTTCCAGTAAATCCTTTCACACACTTAACATTATTCGAGAATATTGCCCAACCAATTCTTGTAGTCACTTATAATAATCATCATGTTTAAGCACAGTTATCTTTTCGTCATTAGTTTATCCATCTTGGGATTGGTTGGATGCGTACCTCCATTGATTTCTATTTTGGGCTAGCCTAAACATCTCGCTGAAACCTCTACAGCCTACATCTTTTACTATCTGTGTGCAGTAGTCTAATCTAGGTCAGCCTCTTCTTCTCTTTTTTCGTATCTCTGCTTCTAATATATTCCGCACTATTCCCTCATGCCGTAGTATGTGGCCTATCATCCTATCTCTCCTATTTTTTACCGTTTTCCACATATTTCTTTCTTCCCCTACCATTTTTAGTACCTCTTCGTTCTTAACTTTGTCTGTCCATGATATCTTCATCATACGTCTGTAGCACCACATTTCAAAGGCTTCTACCTTTTTCTTGTCCGCTTCTCCTACTGTCCAGGCTTCACAGCCGTACAGTGCTGTGCTCCACACATATGTTTTAAGCAATCTTTTCCTTGTTTCTATGTTTGTGGTCTTTGAGCACAGTAGTTGCTTTTTCTTGTTAAATGTAGCACGACCTTGTGCTAATCTTTGTTTTATATCTTTTGTGATTTTTCCATCTTGCGTTATTTGGCTTCCTAGGTAGCAGAAACCCTTAACCTCTTGTAAGTTCGTGTTAAATACTTGTATTCTTGTTTTTGATTTATTTTCCCCACCTTTGCAAACTAGAACTTTAGTTTTAGTTTTGTTAATTTTCATGCCGTATCTCTCTGTTAGAACCGTTTCTATTTCATTAAGAGCAGCTTCTAACTCTTCCTTGCTAGACGCTAATACCGCTATATCATCTGCAAATCTAAGCATATCAATTTTTTGTCCCTGCATAGTAATATCAAATGACTTTCTGCATTTGACAGTATTCATTGCCTCTTCTATGTACAAGTTAAAAATCAATGGGGATAGGGCACATCCCTGTCTCACCCCTTTCCTAATGTTTACTTCTCTACGTTCCTGCTCTAATTCTATTACTGCTGTTTGCTCTTTGTATAAGCTATGTACTATTTGTCTATCCCTATAACTCATTCCAATCTTTTTGAGTATTTCAAACATTTTTTTCCAATTTACATTGTCGAATGCTTTTTCCAGATCTACAAACCCTATATACATGCTTTCCCTTTTTTCTATTGTTTTCTCCATTATCACTCTCAGAGCTAAAATAGCCTCCCGTGTTCCCCTGTTTCGCCTAAACCCAAATTGGTCTTCTCCTAGTATTTCTTCAGCTCGTTTTTCCATTCGTCTTTGCACAATTCTAGTTAATATTTTTGACACGTGTACTGTCAAACTTATTGTTCGAAAATTTTCACATCTATCCGCACCTTTCTTTTTTGGTATAGTTACTATGATGCTACATTTGAAATCTTTGGGTATCTCGCCTGTGTCATACATATAGCTTACAAGTTGAAAGAGACGTTCTGTTACTGCTTGTCCAGCGGCTTTTAGAGTTTCTGCTTGCACCTTATCTGTACCCGGCGCCTTACCATTTTTCAGACTCTTTAATGCTAATTCAATCTCGTCTCGAAGTATAGGATATCTCAAGTCATCATTCTCAATGTCTGATTCCTGTTCTAATGCAGTTAGTTCCTCTCCTGCATATAAATTCCCTATATATTCTTGCCATCTACTCACTTTCTCTACGTTTTCTATAATGACGTTTCCGTGTGCGTCACTTTATATTTTTGCTATACGGTTTTATATCCCTAAAATTCATTCTAATTAATTTGTATGTTTCGTCTGTCTTTCCTATTTCCATCTTAGTTTGTACTTCTTTGCATTTTTCATCAATCCATTGTTCTTTAGCTTTCCTGCATTTTCGAATAATTTCCCATTTTATGGTTTTGTATCTCTGTTTTCCTGTTTCGTCTGATTTATTTTTGTATTTTCGTCTTTCTTCTATTAAATTTGCAATATCCTTTGTTATCAATTGTTTCTTATTTTCTTTTTGTGTATACCCCAAAATATCTCTGGCCGCCATGTCTAGGCTGGTTTTAATGTTATTCCATTCTGTTTCTACTTCCTTAGTTTCAGATATTTTCCTGATATCATTCAGCCATTCATTTGACTTTTTTTCGAATCTTACTTGAATATCTTTATCTTTTAGTTTCTCTAAGTCCAAGTGCCTTTTTCCGTTCCTTTTTTTCAGATTTTTAAATTTAAGTGCGGCCTTCATAATTACGATGTTGTGGTCAGTATCTATATCTGCTTCTGGGTAGCTTATGCAGTCTTTTACTTGATTCCTAAACCGTTGTCTAACAAGAATGTAATCTATTTGATATCTTCCTATATCTCCTGGCATCTTCCACGTATATCGTCTTCTAGCATGATGTTGAAATAATGTGTTTGTGATGATTAAATTGTTCTTGTCGCAAAATTCTACCAGCCTATTTCCCCTGTCGTTTCTCGTGCCTAAACCAAATAAACCTACTACCGCTTCTTCCCTACCCTCACCTACCACAGCATTAAAATCCCCCGTAATTATTAAATTTTCATGTCCTTTTGCGTATCTTAATATGCCTTCGATATCTTTGTAGATGGCTTCTACCTCTTCGTCACTGTAGCTAGAGGTGGGCATGTATACTTGTATTATTACTGTGTTTACCGGTTTAGATTATAATCTAACCATGAGTACTCTTTCATTCTTTTGTAAGTAATTTTCTACACAGTATCCTATCTTTTTCCGCATAACTATTCCCCCACCTAAATTTCCGTCCTCTGCTCCTGTATGAATTACCCTGAAGTTTCCACTCCAAAAATCCCCCGCCTCTGGCCACCGAACTTCGCTGATCCCTACTATGTCTAGTGATAACCTATTCATTTCGATTTTTAGGTTCTCTAGCTTACCTACTTGCTTCATACTTCTAACATTCCACGCTCCGACTCGCAGAATGTTCCCGACTCTTATTTTTAACTTTTCGATTGCATCCTCCAAAGTAGTCCCCTCCCGGAGATCCGAATGGGGGACTATTTTGACTCCGGAATCTTTTACCCCAGAGAATGCCATCATGTTTGTTACAATTTAAGTACGCTGTGTACTTGGGAGATAATGTGGTGGTTTCCCGTTGCCTTCCACATCGCGGTAGTGTGTCTTAGACTGCCATACCGACCCCTATGGTCTCTGCCAATCTAAGTACCGAAAGAGCCGCAGCCCTCTTTCGGGGACCTGTCTTAGTCTGGTTCCTCACTAACGACCCTACTACTTTGGTTGGACCTGTAGTTTGGCTCTTTAGCTCATTAGAACACGCAAGCCATTTCACCTGTTCTAGTAATTTAGAACTTCGGCAAGGTGCAGGTCCATTCGAAATGGGTTTTCTTTTTATCGAAACAAAAAAGTGACGAATTTGGATTTCTATTCTTTACCTCTAACATTTCTCTGGGAATCTCTTTTTTATTTTTACGCAATGTTCCAATTAGAGTTAACTTGTATGGATCTTTTAGTAACTCATCTGCAAGTCCTATGGAGGTAAACCAGTTATCTATGGTGAGGTTTCTGTTAGTGCCATATACCGATTTTGATAGTTCTGTTACATAATACGTTCCCAGGGGTAGGCCATTATTTGGTGTTTTCTTTCCCAAATATGGACTGGCATCTATCATATACTTTGATGAAGAATCACACATCATTACAGTCTTTATGCCGTACTTATTAGGCTTGCTTGGCATGTACATACGAAATGCACATCGCCCGCGAAATCCTAATAGTTGTTCATCTATAGTTAGATAAGGTGATGGTGTATAGGAGGTCCTACATGTCTCTATAAAAATATTCCATATTTCACGTATATGTGCAAAAAGATCATTTATCTTTCTCTCTTCCCGTGTTTCTTTTTCGTCAAATCTAAGACAATTTATCAAAAAATTAAAACGCTCACAACTCATACACGCTTTATAGAAAGTTCCAGAGATATTGCTGTCAAACATATGCCTTGAAGATAAATGATTGTCTTTTTTAGCAGCTGCAAGTATTAGTACTGCAAGCAAAGCCATAAGTTCATTGTTGGCGAGTGATGAAACATTAGCATGCCCTGTTGTGTATTTTTCAGCTTGTTTGGTTATTTCATCATTTGTATATTGAAGAATAGTTTCTATAATGTTCTCAGAAAAAAAATGAAGAAAGTATTCATCAATCACATTATACTTTGTAGCTTCACCCTTGGTGCCAGCCATAAAACGAATAATATTTCGAGCACCCGTTCTTTTGGACATTTTAGGTATTACGGTTGACCACTTATAACCATTTTTTCCTTTCAATCGTCTTTTATTCAGACGGATAATATAGTTAGTATTTCGTGAAATAGCAGGTAAATGAATACTATTATTACTATATGATGCACTGTTATCAGTATGCTCAGGGATTTGTGAATCTTCACTACCGCCTACTTCATGTAAATCTTCTGTATTTTGTGTTATTTCCGGATTATATTCACTATCGCTATTTTCACTGGAATCAAGCACTTCGACTTCAACGTTGTCTTGTTCCCAGTCACTACCGCTATCCTCGAAAGGTTAAGGATCACTTTCTTCTCCATTCATAATCCTTTGAACAATAGCTTCCAATTCTTCATCGGACAGTTGTTTTTTAGATGCCATTTTTCTAAGAAATATTTATTTTATACTAAAGTTATCAAAATGTGCAATACCATACTTACAGCAAGTCAAAACAGTACTCAAATATAACAATTCATAAAAAAACACAAAATCATTAATTATAACGGAAATACAGGACTTTCGTAATTCTTACGACGGCTGTGCAGAATATATAAGATCGGGAACAAATTTTTCACACCTCAACTCACTAATGCTTACTATGACACTGAAGAGGAAGGTACTGAACGTATCAAACATGAATGTATATCGGAAATATCCGAAAGGCACCGAAATAAATTGACAGTCGTAAATTTTACGAATGTCCAGTATTCTAGGGTTAACCAGCAATATAGCAAGCAAATTAAATTAAAAGTATTTAATTCTTCTACAATACTAATCAAAATATACAAAAGGAATATTTTATCCTTCAATTTTTAATTGTGTAACAGTATCATACAGCAGTTACCACCCGAATCGCACAGATTGGACAACTAGGTTAACCACAAAATCAAAGGATGGAATACACTCAATTTAAATTGGAAAGGACTCACTTTTATAATACAATGTGCGTACTGGAATAGCAGTGCAGCATCTACAGTCACGGAGTTATAATCTTCATAATAAATGCTTCTAATCCAATTCGTTCAATCAATGGATCGAGCTCGAAGGATCAAATAGACAAATACTTCTTCGATAGAATGGACTGTAACTTACAAAATTGTAATTATATTTTTGTACTGATACGTATTTTTCAATTGGATCCTCCTTAATTTCCTTTTCATCTCAAATACAATGTGTAGACGAATAAATACATTTATTTTTAATCAAACATTAATGAATAATTTAACAAATCTACAAAACTTGACAGTTCTCAAAATTCATTTCAAATCATATATAAAAAGAATGTATGTTACTGGTTGAAACCATAGGAACCATATCAAAAATGAATGCTAGCATGGACATATCGATATTTATCTTCTAGATAATTGTCCAACTACTTATACACTTTTTTAGTAGTAATCAATACTATAATAACCTGATGTATATGTATACTATATCTAAAATAATTTGGGTAAAGCCAATATAAACTTCACGTTGTAATTGGCTTGTATGCCGCAGTAGAGGGTAAACCAGATGAAGCTATTGGACGTATAAGTAATACTATTGAAATCCTAGTTAATCAAACAAAAACACTACATATTTATTGTAGATTATACTTTCCTACACAATGTTGTTATTAAATTACTATTACGTTAACCTTAAGTCAATTAGGTTAAATTTCAAATGTAGCCTTTTCTTTACTTTTACAATAATAATAATGTATAAAAACGACAGTTGACAGTAAATGATCAACAATCACTGCTGAACATTATACACTCGCACTATTGAACTTAATTTTATTAGAGTTGTATTTGATTTATAACAATTTGTTCCTTTTTCAATAAATACTTTCTATTGGAGTTTTCGTTTTCAAAAACAAAATTAACGCAGCCTATGGGATCACAAAGCCACTTGTAACGAAAAACAGACAAACATCTGAGCTATTAGTTTTAACCTTTAATTTTAGATAGCACAACATACAATACCTGGACAACAACACATACGTTAACCCCCCAAGACTTATACAATCCTAAATCCTCAATCTTATGCATACAATTAAACCTACAACACTCCCGCTCCGCTACATTAGAACTTATAAACCTCCTACAAACACACAAATTCCAAATTGCCTTCCTTCAAGAACCATACCTTCACAATCACAAAATTCCAAATATACCAATTCACTATCGAACATTCGTTCATCCCACCCCAATAAATCCTAATTAAACATCTGCTATCATACACACTTATGTAAACCTAGATGCCTCTTACCACCTCTCCCTATCCAATCAATTCACGACAGTTATAGAACTCCATTGGACATCTGGTACTCCATACCTCATATTCTCCTACTTCCAATACAGAGCAAACATTGACGTCCACTTACACCACCTTGAGACAACACTAGACTCACTACACAACAAAACATTCATACTAGCTACAGATACCAACGCTAAATCCACACTATGGTATAACACATTCACAGACACGAACGGAAACAAACTAGAAGATTTTATTACACTCAGAAACCTTCACATACAAAACGCACCTTCACATATCCCAACCTATGAAACAACCACAGGCACATCCTACATTGACTTTACCATCACTTCTGCCTCAACATCACACCTAATCCACTCCTGAAAAATCTCACGCATGCACACCACTAGTGACCCTAACGCTATAACTTTCATAATTCTTCCAAACCTACTCGCTAGATCTTTTGCTAAATCCGACACTTTCAATACCTTCAAAGTATACTGGAAAAAATTTCAAGAAACCTTAACCACCCTGCTACCAGAATTCCCACACACACCATATAAAGATGTTAACGTAAACGAACCCACACAACTAATCACAACAAACATTCTAACCGCCGTACAAACTACCATACCAAAAAGGACACGCACACAACGATCAACACCCTGGTGGTCTCTACACTAACAACCAAACGACGTTCCCTAATACAGCAATGTCACCAATTACAACAAGCACGCCGCAATAATAACCCTGATAACATACAACCACTTATCAATACATTCCGCACCACACGACGAAAATACAAATCACTTATCATAGACGTCAAAAAACAACAACTAAACAAAATCATAACTGACCACAACGGAAACCCTTAGACCACCTACCGCAAATTAATCAAACCACCCCATACGCACATCCTAACAGCACCAATACACAACTCCCCCTTAGACTACGAGACATCTCTACATACCATACTAAACTGTGCAATCCCTTCTGCTCCACATGACGTTAACACCTACCCTCAACAACAACAAGAAAACGATTCCTGCACCCCACCAGACACCGGACCATACCAAGATGTTGACATAACCCTACTAGATAACTTAATCAAAAACCTCATCACAAATCTAATCCTACAACAATCTTGGTCCATAATCAGAAATCCCACCCACATCCTCTTCAAAAAATGCCTGTTTACAGGAACCTTTCCAGAATCCTTCAAATCCGCATCAATAACCCTAATCTTAAACGCCTGACAAACCACCAGAACACCCAAAATTTCATCGACCAATTGCACTTCTATCTACTTTATTAAAACTCCTTAAGAAAACAATCCTTCACAAAATCAATTTCCATATCACAAACCACAACTTCCTATCTCAACACGGCTTTAGACTTAACCACAGTGCTGAAAAATCATCAACCTTCTAGTCTCCTCCGTCAAAAATTCCACAGCCAAATACACTATCGCGCTCTTTCTTGACTTCAAATCCGCCTTCCTTCTATGGTCGCCTAACCTATTAAATCAACTAGGACTATCCCACTTTACTTCGAACCTATGCAAAATAATTAATTTGTTCCTAACCTCAAGGACAGCATCCCTAACCTCAAATTATGACCGTATAGCCAAATATCTTACCCCCTAGGCTTCTGTTTATCCCCCACCCTCTGAACATAGCCATTAACCTCTTACTCCTACACAACACACCCAACGTCACCACCCTCGCATACGCAGATGATATAACATTCCTTATCCACGGTAATTCCAGATTCTCCATTGAACAAACAGCCCTAACACTAACATGCTACATAGAACCCTGGTCCCTCTTAAATAAACAACCATTATCCCCATCCAAATCAAAATTCCTCCTGCTGAAAGGTTTTCTAAACCCACAAAATCTTCCCAAGATCAAAATCTTAAACACCGCACTTAAATTCTCCCATTACGTACAATACTTAGGACTATATATATAGACACCCGACTACACACAAACGCGCGCTTAACCAAACTAAGAACAAAAAGACAAATCATACTAAAGAACCTCCACCAATCGTTCCTAACTTCAATACATCTAACCACACACACTCGACGCCTGATTCTTTCCCAAATTATAATCCCCATCATACAATACGCATTTGATACCTGGTTGACATTAACTCTACCCTCTTCTAAAAAAAAACTAAACACAATAATCCGTCTTTTTCTACTATATATATATCCTGCGCATACAAAACCACATCCACACTAACCTTACATACCATTTTTCAAATCTCGCCCATAAAATTACATTTCAATGCAGCCCTACAAATCCGAAACATGAAACGCAATCTTCCAATCCAGCCACATAACATCATCCTAACTCCTGACAAATACAAAACAGTATCTATATCCAACATTAAAATCCGCATTCGTTCATCATTAAACCATATCTGGCAACAACTCTGGTTCACATCCCCATCCGCCAGATACACATACGAGCTATTCCCAGAAATACTAAAAATCCCATTAAACGTACCCCACTCTGGCCCTCAAAGATACAATTCCTAATCTTTCACGGCAAATTTCGATCAAAACGTCACTCCTTCAACAGCACCACATCCCCATATTGTCCTTCTGACAACTCCACACCTGAAACTCTTTATCACCTCATCTACAAATGTTCACTGCTATCCACTTCTCGCTCAAACTTTAAATCCGCACTAAACCTAGATCCCTACACCCCACTACCTAGCATAACACACCTTATCACACACAATCCTGAGTTATCAAACAAATTCCTCACCGACATCCTAAACACACAACCCCTAATAAACACTTAAACACTCTAATACATAACCTACTCCACATCTCATACTCCATACAATGCACAACACAATTGCCTACTCCCTTACATCAAACATACAAGCACTGCGACAAAAAAGGGACTTGCCTCATCAAAAACAATTTACAGCAACAGACCTCCACGCAACCATATTCAAGAATCATGCTTAAAGAAGAAATCTCGTTTAAAATTATCACCATTTATTTAATTACATATATTTCATTCAAAGTACATATCTCACTAACCAGTATGGATACTCTATCCAGGTATGGTTACAAAAAAATGCTATTTATTATTATTATTAATACATGGAGGAAGAAAATGTAGTGCAATGAGCGTTGAGTTCTTTTCTTTTTCTATAATTTTCTAAGAATTTTTAATAATAATCAAGTGAGTAACTTAATATTTTTGAATATTTTATGTCAATCGATTAGCAATCGAGTCTGTAATAGAAAATTTTAATCAAATATACATAATTAACATGGCATCAGTAAAAGCTGCTAAGGAAATTGCTAGTACAATTAGAACTTGGACGCAGTAAACATCTCAAACCGTTTATAAACATAGTACACAAGCACCATAATAAATATAGGAAACTACGGATAACAGTTTGAATGAATTTGTATTTGCCTCAACATGCTTACAAATAGTCGATAAAGTTTGGGATTTTATTTTATGTCGACCAGATTAATCGACTGGGCCTGAAATTAAAGAGGTACTAAAACAAAAATTTAGTGACAGATTAGATAAAGACGTTCTAAAAACACAATTAATATATTAAACAAAACAAAAAATAGGAAATATTATCGATTTTTTAGATAGACTAACATTAACAAAAATATGGTTAAATTTAAAATTAAACTCGGCTACGTCACATTCTTAAAACACTAAATCTGCATTAATTTCATAAAACACTGTAACAACCGTTACAGTTTTAATGTCACATACGAACACAGAATTAAGAACGCCTCCAATGCTACAAAATTCTAATACGATCCATGAAGCAACGTCGTTAGTTGTAAATCACATTTTCTGGGAACAACGCAGCAATAGTAAATCAGCAAAAATCAGAAATACGACAATAATATACCATTACAAAACTCTCAAAATGAGTACAAGCATCATTACCAACAATACCCACAACAAATGTATAATCCAAACTATAACAAATACATCAATCGGTTTCAACAAAACGCACAAAACACGCACAATCCTTACTTTTATAGCAATAACTATTCTCATAATAATGAATATCCACTCCCAAGCCAACCTCAAAACATACAGAGTAAGAAAATTCCCTACAAATAAACAAGTATTATCCGGAAAACCAACTAATGTATTTGCACCACAAAATTCAAATAAACCGCATGGAACATCATAACTAATCCCAATAATTCCAACGCTGACAAACAATAATTAAGTTCAATAGTTCAATCCATTTCAACTTTATACTAGATCTAGAAACGATGAAATGACAAATATAGAGACCTTTTCATATGAAACTGAATGCACTGAAGAACTAAAAGAGGATACTAATTATAACAACATTAATTACGTAAAGTAAAATAACTATGATGAAGAACAGAATATTTATATAACAACCAATATAAACGGTAACTTTAACAAAACGATCTAATGAAGACAATTAGCTCGATAAAAATTTTCTAGCAAGCAATCATTTTCTGGATGAAACAATAGATTTAAACAATTTAATTCCAAATCCGTTACCTTGTTAGGTTAAATTTCTGAAAGCGATTGACTTCCGCATCGTTCATAAAAATTTTAATTTCCTAGTTACTTTGTTTACTTCATATTATGATCTAAACGACTGTACTCCCACATCAACAATATATCATGATTAACTGCGTCAAATACTATTAAAATATCTAGTAGTATCAAGGTGGTAACTAAATTATTATGTATAGCTGAAATTAATTCAGCTGTGATTTTTTAACAATGCATCACTACAACTATACTCATGTTAAAACCCTGATTATGCTTCCGGTAATATGTTATTTTCATCTATGAATAACCTAATCTGATCATCTACAACTTTTTCTAATATTTTTAACAAGACAGGTATCATTAAAGTCGGACTGACGTCTTTTAACACTGAAGGTAAATGCTTTAGATAAAGGGACAACGTTCGTTTTCTTAAGGGCCCCTTGGGTACAGAATGTTCTAAGAAATAATTGATTGTATGTGCCATAAAAGGCACAAGATGGGGTGTACGGATTTTTATCATGTAAATAGTGAATCCACCATGTTCTGCCGCATTAGCTTTGATACTGATTATAATTCTAATTATCTTTCCATTTGCTGTTGATTTGAAATAAAATTTTTGGGAGGAATTGGTTGTATATCAAGACGCTATTACTTTTTGATTGTTTGTAGTTAGAAGCGGTACTGATTTTATAAGAAAAGATTTAATATTGTTCACTTTTAACATTGTCGGCGAGGTGATGTTCTATTTCAAAGCCAAAATTCAGTTTTGAGTCTGCACAGCACCATACTTTGCGAGTTTGCTTTGGGCCAACTAAATTGGTGAAATATTTTTTTTTTTTGTTTTACGGCAGGTTTGCATTACCTGATTTCGAAGTTGATTATATTGAGTACGATTGATCCTAGATGTATTGTATTTGTGTATCGATAGAGAATGACCTCGCATTTGCATAAAAAATCGATTACTCTCATATAACCATGGCGCCAGTTTTTGAAATTCTAGATGTACGCATGGAGACATGGTTAGTGAATAATGAGATTAAACTAGTGGTGAAAAATTCCACATACTAGTTAATTTCTGGTAGGCGATATACCTTTCCCAATTTGTTTTTTCTAACCCTAATTTAAATTTTAACGTGGCTATAGTTACTAAAATTGGGTTTTTAAAAATTGTTTGGGCTTTGTAATATTAGTCTTAAGTTGCAAAAAACTATTTCAGACCGAACATTTTTCATCCGTAATAGTTTCCGACTTTAATAATTTTAAATTTACCAATGGTAAGATTAAATCAGTGAAGGCTTGATTTCGAGTGGCTCTTTTAAGTTGAGTTACTTGATAGTTTCCACATCATCGTCGTCATTAGGTCTTCAGTCCTAGAACTACTTGAACGCGTACTTTCATTGTTTGCTATTTTGAGTTAGCTGACATATTTCCCTGAATGTGCCACAGCCCACATCTTTCACTATCTGCGTGCGGTAGTCTATACTAAGTGTACACTTACATCTCATTACTCCTTCTCTGCTTCTAAATCACGCAATATTCCCTCATGCCGAAGTATATGTCCCTTAATTCTCATCCTCATCATTAGGTTTTCAGTCCTGGAACTCATTAGACGCGTACATCTATTACTACATATTCTGAGCTAACCTATACATTTCCATGAAACTCCCACAGCCTACATCTTCCACTTTCTGCATGCAATAGTCTAATCTAAGTCTACGTCTTCCTCTGTCTCTCTTTTTTGATCTCTGCTTCTAATATATCCCGCATAAGGGCAATAATTGTGTAGTGTTACTTTAAGGCTCATTTTAAAGATGTGATACTAGTTTTAATTTATTTCTGCTACAAAAATAACTAACGATTGTTTTTGTCTAGGCAAATTATATCGTTGATTTTATTTAAAGTTTAAATTGCGTAGGATTATTTAGAAATTAGTACCTATTCAAAAAGAAAATACCGTGCTGCTGACGAATAAATATAAACCCATGAAGAATTAATAATCGTTTCATGCGGAGTATGGGCTTGTGCACGTGAGGTTTGGACGGCCAGAAAAGCGGAGAAAATATCCGATCGAATAAATTTAACATAATTGGCTTCCAGTTGAAAAGAAAAGCTAAAGGCTAAACAAATAAATATTAAGTACAAAAAGTCTTAAAAAAAGGTAGTAAAAGCAAAAACGGTTTAGAATTTATAAATAAAAGAAAAAGTAACCTAATGTCGAATTTGCTTAAAAGCCAGCTACGTAACTAGATATTCGATTGAAAACATAAAAAAAGAAGACAAATATAAGAGAAAGGAGTTAAGTGTTGAATGATCGTGAGCTGTAAAATTATACGTAATAGCTAAAAGATAGACGCACAAGCAAACTGGAATGTCAATTTGTCTTAAAAAAACAGTATAGACCTGTTCAATTCAAAGAACGTGAAATTATTTCAAAAATGACTGATGGTTTATGGATTATAAACGTTACTCAAAGCAGGAGTAAATTAGATCTTTTCCTCAATCCACTAATAAAGTTATGAAGCAAAGTTTGATAAGGAATATCACATGTAACCTGTTCTTTAACTCTCAATCAGCATAAAACAAACACATATTAATAAAGAAAATGCACAAAACTTTAAAAGAAGGAAAAATATATCACCCTTTTCAACTGTACCCAAAGTTAAATATCGTACATCGAACTATCGCAACCGACAAATTTCCAATTACAAAACACCACCACATATTTTACAAAGTAATACTTTGTGCGTCTTTTTTAACTGTCTAAGTTTAACGATTTAATGATCTAAGTTTTATGTTGAAGTATTTAACAGTAGAAACGGAATTTATTCGAACGGGTATTGAATTAATCAGGAAAATTTTAAAAGCAAAATTAGAACGTAGCACTTGTAGGTATTTGTTTTCTGCAGTTCCTATCACTAGTGTGCCTTGTATGTAAATTTGTGGTCCGGTTTTCAGATGTCCTTTAAATATGGTGTACCTAGATTTAGTCGTGAAAATTTCCAACTTGTTGTTTTCACTCCAGTTGTTTATAATTTCTATTGCTGTGTTGAATTTTGTTTGCAGTTGTATTAGTGACTCTCTATGTACAACAACGACAATATCGTCCACGTATGCGGCGACGAACCATACCTCCGGTGTCCACTACTATGTCTCAGAGGATTGGTCCGCAGATCGAACCCTGTGGGCATTGGTAATTCTATTAACGGTAGTCTCGTTGTCGCTCTTTACTTTAATATATTTGTCTTGGATGTTTTGCAGACGTTTGTATAACGCCGGCACATTCAGGTTATTAAATGTCCTTATAATGTTTACGAAGATTGTTATCGCGTTCATAATACTGTTTATTGCATCTTCTGTCAAACTGCCCTTCCTGAATTCAAGTTGATATGGAATTTTTCCTGTTTTTTCTATGTTCTTTTAATTTGTTTACTATTAGTCTTTTGTAAACCTTACCAATGGTATTTGTTCATGAGCGACTGTTTAAATTCCAAACATAAGCAACCTGTTGAAACTGGGTATATTTCTGACTATTTTTATTATATCTCGCATCATTTTGTTGTGAAATCAGAAAATGGAAGTACCAAACTACGTGTAGTTTTCAACGCCAGTTACATATCCCCCAATCTATATATGTACAATTAAATAGGAATTATTAGAAAATTATAAAGAAACTTAAGTTAGATGCAACAATGTAATTCAAGGATAAATAAAAAAAAGGTTAATGAAAGTTTACAAGCAAGTTGTGAGAACGGATGTGAATACATTGTATTCCAAACATAAGTGATACTGCAGGTGCAAGTAACAGACAGTTAAGAAACAGCGATTACTTAGAAATTAAGATTGTTACATTGTATAGTGAATAAAATAAAGAAATAAGCAGACATGAGCTCTGCAAATTCCTACAGGCATGTGAGGGGCAGGGGCAACATAAATACCCGGGAACCCCAGATTAGTCAGTCAGTTTTGAGTTTTTCAGTTTTAACATTGTTGTTTGCTTAGGCAACTAGCCCTCAATTAAATTCAATTAATAATTCAATTTCCACTTAGTATAAACTATATCAGTTTGTCAAAATTTTACATGTAATATCTATGTAAGAAATAAAATTTGTTACAAGAAGTTTTTAAAAAGAACGCTCCCAAGGCCCGAAACGTAACTCGCCTTCGCTAAAACTCTATCTCAATCGTCTTTAAATGATCATTTGTGTATTAGGCCCAAGCTTCAACGAGGTATTATCGCAACTTTGTTACAATTTCATCTTTATTTCAGTGTTATTACTGTAGATATTCGTCAAATGTGTAGACAAATCCTTGTTAATTTGATCAGTGTGCTTATCAACGAATTGTTTAGTGTTCTTCTCCTGATGAACCTATTCAGGACTTTAAGTTACCTATGGAATAAATTACGTCTCTTTTCTTGCGATACGCACTCTCCTGCAGGTGGCTGAAGACGAAAGAAATTTCTTTTCTTTGGCCTTTTTTGCCCTTCGCAACCATACCTATATCAATGATATCGCTTTAGGTGGAGACGCCATGGAGTCAACCTTGGCTTCACGTAATCAACTACCTGCTTTTTTAAAACTTTGTAATTTTGAACTGCATAAGTGGTCCAGTAATTGTCCGGAATTACTAAAGGATCCTCTCGCATTACTTCACTCCTTTGCGGATCCTGACACTCAGCCTCTGAAAGTTCTAGGTCTTCAATGGAATCCTATCTCAGATACCTTTTGCTTCCTAGTTCAACCACAGTGTTCCGCCTGTACCAAGCGCAACTTATTTTCTAACTTACCCGTAGTTTTGACGCTATAGGAATTTTATCTTTTTTGCTAAAACATTTAATTTAGTGTTTGTGGTTTTTGAAATTAGACTAGTATGATCCCCCTCCCCTCAACTTACTCCGTTTGTGAAAGAGATATCTGCATAGATTACCGCTTCTTTCCGACTTGTTTGACCATGCTTGCTACTTCCGCCACAATTTTCTACGTGTGAGGTTCATTGTTTTGAGGACGATTACAAACGCGGATATTGTGCTGTTGTTTATTTTCGCTTTCTTACCTTTTCCGCTGTTGAGGTTTGCTTGCTTTGTGCTAAGTTCAAAGTTGCTCTGCTTCGACTCTCTTTTTGTCTAGGCTCGAACTATTACCCTCCGCTTTCCACATGAAACTATTAACCTCCATCATCAAAACTCTTGATCTTCATATTACCTTTGAAAAAAATTTTTGTTGGACTGACTCCACGGCCGTTCTTTCTTAGATTCGTTCCCCCATCGCATGCTTCTTAATATAAATAATTTGAATACATCCTATATACCATTCATAATTAGTAATCTTCTGTAATAATGGTTCAAAAAATAAAAAACAATTATATTTGAATAAATAATACGTTGCAAAAACAGTAGGTCATTTTAAACAAAGTTGAATACAATATAAAGACACATATAGATGTATAAGATATACAATTACTAGAACTAAGATTGTTACTTTGTATTGTATAAATAAATAAAGAAATAAGCAGACATGAGCTTTGCAATTCCCACAAGCAATGTGAGGGGCAGGGACAACATAAATACCCTGGAGAGCCCACCATAGTCAGTCAGTCTTGAGCTTTACAACTTTAGCATTGTTGGTTGTTCAGGCTACTCGCCATAAATTTAGTTCATTTAAATATAATTTCAATTTAGAATAATTTTGATACAGTACTTGTAAATTAAAAATCAATTTGTAATTTTAGTTTAAATAAAATTAGTAGAATAGTTTTTGGAAGAAGACTTTTTAAAAAAGCAGCTCCCAAAGGCCAAAACTTAACTCGCGTTTAAAAAATATCAATTTTATGAATCTATAAAGCAAAACATTTTCCGTGTGTAAATATACCCTAGAACACTTTTCATCTACCGTAAAACAATTCTTATTGCATTTATGAAGCATAAGAACGTAACCTTTATTAATTATGTAATTAAAATATGTGTATCGGCATTTATTGCTGGGTGAAAATGAGCTGCATGCACTTTTAAAGTAGGAAAGTTTCTGAAAGACAAATTACATAACGTAATGCATCGTCATTAAAAATACCATTTTTATAAGTTCTCAATAAAAAATAGCTTTCTTTCAAAGAAGTTATCTTCGAATTAGTCCAGGAAGTTTAAGAATTTACGTTATTTACTAAAAGAATACGCCATTTTTCTGAGAAATGTTTTAAAAGCTATTACATTAACGAACTATTTGGTATCAATAAATAAACGCCCCAATTTAAGAAAGCGCTAGTATCGGGAAAGCTATAAAATTAGATAAGAATCATTTTAATAACTCTAAGAGAGAGACAGTAGCGTTTCGTTTCATTCATTAACAAAAAATGGTGGATTCTTACGACCGCAATAACTTTATACTAATAGCTCATTAATGCTTTAAAATAGAACCAAGAAGAATCGAGAAGATGACGTATTGAGTTTGTTTTTGTACATAAGACGGAAGCAATTAAACATCAAACGTGTAAGTTTTGAGTAATTCATAATTCATTTTACGACATGCAATATGTAACATAATTTTAGATAAATATGAAGCATAATTATTTTTAAGAATACTACGAAAATTAAACGATTAATTAATTAAACAACTAATCTATTAAAAATAAATGCACTTTGCAAACTGATATTTTTACGTTAAGATTAAAAATGGAAATCTGATATGGAACCAAAAAGTATCCAATGCTGTTAATTACAATGGAAATGATATTTTTATAAGCGCTATAAAGAAGTTTTTGACAATACCAACTGCAAGTATAATTTTGTAGAATATTTTAGTAAATTAAGCTGGAATAAAATTTTAATTTTATAAAAATTATTTGTCATGGTATAAATTCCACCAATTTTCAGGTCAGAGCTCGAAGCATATTGACCTTTTCCTAAATTAATTAGTGCGTTTGCATCAACCACTGACATCGATGAGCGATTTGAAAGGAATTACACGATTTGTAAACGGTTTGATACTAATTTTTTTAAATAAAATTGCTCTGTTTAAAATTCTATTGAGTACTTGCCTTGTTCCAAGCTAGTTTATCCATTCCTCCAGATACCTTTAAGTCAAAAGTGCCCCTACCGTCTTATATTTGATTTTTCAACGCTTCGCCCGAAGGTACTGCAGTACGTCTCTACCGCCGTCTACATTTAATTATTCCAATGCTACACCCGAAAATATTACATGTTCCAGGAAGCGAGTTTATTTTTAGCTGAAAAATTTTTGAATTTTGCCCAACCCTTGCTGTTCCAAGCAAGGTAGGAATCTTTAATGTGTGTGAGAACACTCACACATGGCACTTCCATTTTACCTCTCATCCGAACGAGGGCGTATTTTTGTAAAAACTGATCGCTTGACATTTTTCAAGCAAATCGTGTCAAGATTCGAATCCGGGACCTTGGGCATAGTATTCACACGTCTCTGCTGTCGCTTACCCTCCCTACTTTAGAAGGGGTTGGTTGCTTATTTTTATTGATCTTTTGATAGTTTAATCAATCTGAATGACGAACTGTCTGCAGTGGATAAATTTTAATATCTTTAATTAATGCTGAAGGGTTTCGAATTGCTTACTATTAAGAACTTTTGGCTTACGGACGCCAATTACCTTCTTGCGTACGATAAGCTCCGCGAAAAATATTGCAATACTCGCCCTACTACATCCGCTCTTTGGAAAAACTAAATTTCCTAAGTTGAACTCTGACCATCCGTTCAACTTACATAAACTAGTAGACACGTTTGTAGACAACTTGCAGGCGCTTAAAAAATTTGAGCTACCTAGAGGAATAAGATTTCATTCTGGTACACATGATTCTAGACCGCTATGATGTACATACGG
The DNA here is from genome assembly GCA_036346225.1 of Platerodrilus igneus. Taxonomy (NCBI): domain Eukaryota; kingdom Metazoa; phylum Arthropoda; class Insecta; order Coleoptera; family Lycidae; genus Platerodrilus; species Platerodrilus igneus. The sequence continues at coordinate 2,313,262 of JARFIW010000713.1, read as the reverse complement.
CTCGCAATTTTGAATTGCGCAACCTATACGGAGGTAATTGCTTACTTAGAAAAAACTTTTAAACCCTTATCAAATTTGTCAATCAACCATGAAACCGATTTAAACAAAGTTATTCATTCTAACCACATGTCTAGGTCTCACTCCGCTGTTTCCATGTTAGTACATACCAGTCTTAATGTCATTAAGTGTCCGCCCTGTCATCAAGATCACAGTCTTTATCGTTGTAATAATTTCGCTAAACTTTCTCTGAAAGATCCCTATACCTTTGCCAAAAGATAAACTTTGTATCAACTGTCTTAGTACTTCACACGTTTTGAGTTGCCGTCAGTGTAACGAACGTCATTTTTTATTCACTTTCATCGCATTTCACTTAGCACGCTACTGCTACTGGTAATACGGCTTGTTTGATAAGAGTATCACATGTAACCTGTTTTTTAACTCTCAATCAGCATAAAACAAACACATATTAATAAAGAAAATGCACAAAACTTTAAAAGAAGGAAAATATATCACCCTTTTCAACTGTACCCAAAGTTAAATATCGTACATCGAACTATCGCAACCGACAAATTTCCAATTACAAAACACCACCACATATTTTACAAAGTAATACTTTGTGCGTCTTTTTTAACTGTCTAAGTTTAACGATTTAATGATGGGATATTATTTGAAAAGATCTCATCAAAAATGTTTAAACACGAAAACTAAGATAAAAATAGAAATGATTACAATAACTCCCATCACCAAATTGCAGAAATCGAAAACCTTGCACTGCTCTGTTAAATGCGAAACTGGATTTAAGGTAGAACATGTAGAAAGATTGAAAAATGATGACGACGTACATCTACAAATTATTTCTTTCCTGGGGATTTGCTTCCGGGCTTGTGACTTATGAGCTTCGCAATATGACCACTAGCAGATATGTTGGTACAACTGAAATTTTCAGTATATAAAAAATAACTCCCTTAATATTTATTTTTCTTATCCTAACCTTATTGTGCCCGCAGGGGATTTAGTGAAAGGACGCTGAAACAGAATCGCGAAAAATTCGATATTTCGCCTTTATTCATTCTAAATACAGCATTGTCATAAAGACTAAAAGTATTTTAAGGTGTATTCTAAAGATTTATATTTTTATGCCAACAAAGCAGATTTATTTCAGAAGGCTTATCTTGAACTTTTGTATTCTCTGAATGTACGTAATCCGATAAACGTTTTTGATACAAATGATTTTGCTTTTCAGTGCATCTACTGTTAACCCACGTGTGTAAGTATGAATAACCATGTATTTAATTCCACATCAGAAAGAAAATAATAAAGATTTAGTTACGCGTTTGCTTGGTCTGTGTTCCTTACTAAATATATATTTAATAAATATATAAAAAATGCATTACGGTTGGCAAGTACAATATTAGTTCCGTAAGCGCTAAAAATTTATGAACAACGTTTTCGACGAGGTATAGAACGTCGCAAGACAGCAACAAAAGCATTCGTTAAAGGATCTGAGACGAGCTCACTACAACTTGCCTTACTGACAAAACAGACAAAAATGCAAATACAAAGATGATTAACTCTGATGGAAGGAGCACCAGCGAAATCTACTCCAACAATACTAAAAGGTTTGGTTTGATTGATTCGTGTCGCGAGTAAATCACCTCTGGGTGACACTACCGAGACTGGTTTGGTACGAAAACATTTATTACACAGTGATAAATAGTCTTGAATTAAGGCTTGATACAATTAATCCAAAAATGCTGCCGAAAGAGATAAATTGTTGTATTGACGCCAGGATGAAAATATTTATCATGGGTATAATGAGCAATAAGTTTGCCTAGCCTATGCTTGCGCGGCAGCAAGGGCAAAAATTTTTTGAAATATAAAAGCGCCTACCCTAAAATAAGGTACGAATTAATAAATAGAAAAAACTTTCGAAAGGCCTTTGGTAATTTAACATTGATCTTGACCGCATAGATTTCTTTAAAAAATGTGCCAGCTTGGTCGCACTTAACAATTACCATTAGGGCATTGTGTAAATGAGAATCTGCTTATGGTCCGATAGGACCCTGCGCTTTACGTTTTAAAAATAAATAAAAACATAACTTAAAATTTCTTGAATTTTGTCAAAAGAAGAAGAACGAGTTAATAAAATATCGAATATGTTAGGTTCTGTTGTACAACAAAAGCTAATACTTTCTTTTCTAAAGTTACCTCCACTGCGACGGTAGAAACCGGTGGCTTAGACAGCAAATCTTTTTCCGGATGAAACAATCGATTTAAACAATTTAATTCCAAATCCGTTACCTTGTTACGTTAAATTTCTCAAAAAGATTGATTTCTGCATCTTTCATAAAAATTTTAATTTCTTAATTACTTTGTTTACTTCGTGTTCTGAGCTAAACGGCTGTACACTGTTTATGTTATCCCAAATTATACAAACGGTAATTTAACAAATTCAATTGCAATAAATACGTATTAAAATTTCTTTAAGTCTATATTCTATAATAGTCTGCTGCTTGGCAAAGGTCAAAAAGCACGAGTATTAAATTCTCTGAAATATTTCCTTATCGTTAAACAACTTGTCTATATAAATTAATGAAAATGAGCATGCAGCAGCTTATTATTTTGAATAGTTATTTTTTGAAACGCGCTTTAAATAGTTACATAATAAAATACAAAAGCCCTAGTGGTATGGAAAAATTTTATTTTGTTATCTACGCGTGTTATGGGCAATAAACTATCCTCTCAATTAATTTCACTCTCGGCATTCCCAGTTGATAATATACAAATCGCTGTCGTTTCAATAAGTTAGGCAACTTGTTACACGTTTCTCTCCATGTGACTGTAATCAAGGTTACGTACTTGCTTGAACAACGCTTTTCCATGCGAACACCAAAATTTAGTGAAAATCATTATAGTATGTTTGTCTTGTTAATTGGATATTCTTATAAGAATCCTTTGCAGTTGCTGTTTGGAAAATATACTTGTACAATTATTCGCAGAGTATTTCACACATTGTCGCTGGGAATTGTGATACGTATCTTCCCCCGTTTGTCAATCCAATATAAATACAAGCTGAGCTTTTGAAAGAGCGCTATTCTATACAACATCCTTTTGCTGTTGTAAGTCGCGATATTAAGATTTTTTTGTACTTTGAGCTCTAACCTAGTTAAGTTAGCTGATCCAATGTCTAATCTATCGACGAGTGCAGCGCGCAATTTCAAATTCTTTAAAATGGTACTACAGAGGCAGAGAGCTGGATCTAATCAGGTACAATTATTTTGTTTACTGTTCTTTACGAGAAGACAGTCATTTCTTTCGCTGGTTCTGTAGTTTTGTCCTCATGAATATCCAATAAATTACAGATGGCGCGTTACAAAGTTACGTTCACAGTGTACGGGTAATTATGTAATAATTTTCCAAGTCACAATTAAAGCAACCGAAGGTTGCGTTAGAGTACTTTTTACTGTTGCTTTTCTCTTTGTACATTAATGTTAACGTCAATAACTTGTTTACCAAATTAGTTGACACCTGGTTCATTTAAGTTATGGGTTCGCTAGTTAAATTTACTATTACGTTCTTAATTTACAAAATGCACTTCACAAAGCAGGTACAAATTACCGAATATCTTATGTCTAATAGTTTCTTGTATATATTTAGGGCTGTAAACAGTGCGTAAGCATCCTTGTATGTACTACTTTAGATTTTAAGATGTAGTCGAGAACGTTTATATTTATATTGTGTTATATGCAAATTGATTACGTAAAAGTGCTTGTTTGACTTTTGGAAATATTTCTTTTTGGGACTGTATGTTTAACTAAAGAGCTGTAATAAATCTACTTACTGAGGTTTCCAATTTTTCTTTTTGTATGACCCATCCCACTCTACGATATTTTGAACTAGTCCGAAATCTAAGTTATTTGTCTTGACGCTAAAATTGTCAGAGAGTAGCATTTTTATTCTAGTTCAGTATGAATTTCTGCTTTTAATATATTAAAAGTCTGGTGTATTGGCGAGTCAGTAAAAATAAATTCACCTTTTTTACTGACTAGTGTTAAACAAAAATACTCCTTTTTATACGAAACATGATATAAAACATCTGCTGCAAATATATCATTTACCGATGTACACAAAGTTTGAAATCAACGGACTTTAATAGAAACTGCCATTACATTGTAGCTTCAGTCACAGAGCCATGCACACTTATAATATACTCACATTTCTAAAATAATCATGTTTAAGTACAAAATAACGCCTTTGTAAGACGGAAATAAAGAAACACTATGAAGTAAGTGATAGCGTGTTTATTCCAACTATGTCATACAGTTACCGAAGACGCACTACTCATGCAGACTCACAAATTTCATGTCTAGACAGAATAACTGTCGGTGAGCGCAGCAACTGACCACACAAACATAGTAGTTTTAACTTTGCGCATCATTCGTCTACAATTAACAAGCTTTTCTTGTTAATGCAGCCGTAGTTCAATGCAAATATAGTGAAATTAAAATTTATTGAACACATATTGGTTTTCCATTAAAAAATTTTAATCCTTGTAAAATATTTCACATTTTATTTTTTTTAGAAAAAACTAACAAAAATGCGAAGTCCCGTGCAATAACTGTAGTAGATAAGCAAGGTTACCACAAGATCAAAAAACCGGTTTTCTTATTGTAAGGTCCAAAAAGGCCATTTTTGTCAGATACAAAAGTCATTCACCCTGGGCGATCCTACATTCAAGGTTTATGTGACTTTTGCTTAACCGTTTTATACAGGAATTCTAGTGCAGTCCGATCCACAATCCACCCTTCCATTCTCTGCCCCTCCCCTTGCCCACCATCTTTCGCAACCCCCCACCCCCACCCCCTTCACATCCTTTCACATCCACCACCCACCTCCACATCCCTCCATATCCCTCCACATCTCTTCACATCCTTCCACATCCCCCACATACCTCTACATCCCACCACATCCCTCCACCCACCTTCACGTCCCACCACATCCCTCCACAGCCCTCCACATCCCTCCACCCACCTCCACATTTCACAAATCCCTCCACATCCCATCACATCCCTCCCCATCTCACGATATCTCTCCACATCCCACCACCTGCCTCCTAACGCGGTTAATTATTATTTATAATCTAATTTGTTTTAAATAAAGAAATCGAATAATAGACTAGATTCAATTAATCATATAGGTAAAATCACCACAGCGCTGTGCTTTCGGCCACCTATTTTCAGCTACTTTTCCAAGGTCGTGGAAAAGTCATATAGATAAAATCACTACTTCGCTATGCTCTCGGTTTCCTAGTTTAAGCTACTTTTCCAAGGTCGTGGTGACGTAATAGTCTTTTATAAATAAAGAGCAATGTAATACTATTCTACAATTTTTATTTTGACATTATACATAACAAAAATTAGAAATATTTAATGCGAAGCATGAAGTCATTTAAACTTCATTTTAATACAAAATTATACACAGAAAACAGTTCTTTCTTTATGTTTTTATAGAGTCGTCTTAATTTTATTCGCAGCTTAAAATTTAAATCGACACCCAAGTCCTCTATCTCTTTTTCTACCCAATAGTTAGATACATAGAGACCGTCTAGGTTTTGGAATTGCAATATGTGCCAAAGTTTGTGTTTAAGAAAGAGACAACTTAAATCGTATACTAAAGATGATTTAAATAAAGCCCTTGACGAAATTAATAAAGGATGGGTTACTGGTTCAGATGCATCCGAAATCTACAATGTTCCAAAAGCCACACTCTATACTAAAACTCAGATCAAACGAAAATCGTTAACAAAATTTGGGTATGTATACTACACATTTGCCAATCAAAAGGGAGAAAAAATGACTTTTGTGTGTGTGTGTGTGTATTAGTTTTAATGAACAAATATATGTTTCTATAATGTGTGGTGTACTTGTTATTTATGACGATTTCAAAAAGGTTACTATAAAATTCACAAATAATTACATTTATATATTTAAAGCATTTTTCTAAAAAACGTGGCTAAGTTGTTAATAGGTTTATACACAATTAAAATATATAGTTTGTATCTTCTGTTTTAATAAAGTTATATAAAAATACGCGCGCCGCCCACCGGCTTGTCCGCCAACACGTCCGTCCGCTCACACGTTCATCCGCCCGCCCACCCAATCATTCGCCCGCCCACCCAACCATTCGCCCGCCCACCCAACCATTCGCCCGCCCACCCACCCATTCGCCCGCTCACCCACCCATTCGCCCGCCCAACCACCCATTCGCCCGCCCGCTAACCCACCTATTCGCCCGTCCGCTCACACGTTCACCCGCCCGCCCACCCGTTATACCCGTCCGCCCACCCGTTCGCTCTCCCGCCCACCCGTTCGCCCGCTAGCCCACCCGCCAGTCTGACCTAGGTCGGATGAATCAGACCTAGGTCGGATGAAAATTCGACCGAGACCGGATTAATCCGACCTAGTCCGGATTTAGTTCGAATGTTGGACATATGTCGGACATATGGCGGGAAAAATTGATAGGTTAGGTCAGCGCCGCGGCTCTGATGTAACCATACAGTTTTTCCTGCTATCTATCCTGAGTCCGCATAAGTGCAACTAACCTAACCTAACTCCAGACAACACTAGCTAACCTAACTTCTAGCAAGTCCAACTAACTTAACCTAACTCCAAGCAAGTCCAACTAACCTACCCTAACTTCAGACAACACCAACTAACCTAACTCCAAACAGCGTAAACTAACCTAAACCCTCCTTCCTCCACCCTACTTTGCTCCTCTTCCTCCTCTAGCATCCGTATGATATACATCCGACATACATCCAAACTATATCCTACATATTTCCAGTATACATTCTACATATAATTGACATATATCCGACACATGTCCAACATATGTCCAACATATGTCCGCCCTGTCCGCCATATGGCCGACATATGTCCGACATATGTGCAGCATTCGGACTAAATCCGACCTAGGTCGGATTAATTCGATCTAGGTCAAATTTTCATCCGACCTAGGTTGGATTGCCGGGCCGGCTGGCGAACGGGTGGACATGCGGGGGAGCAAGCGGAGGAGCGTCTTGGCGGACGAGCGGATGGGAGGCGCGGTATTTTTATATAGCTTTAATAAAACAGAAGATACAAACGTTTTTTAGAAAAATGCTTTAAATATATAGAGGTAACTATTTGTGAATTTTTTAGTAACCTTTTTGAAATCGTCATAAATAACAAGTCATCATCATTAGGTCTTCAGTCGTAGAACTGGTTAGACGCGTACCATCATTGTTCCCTATTCTGAACTAACCTACAGATTTCCCTGAAATATGCACAGTTTGCATCTATAACTGTCCGATCTAGGTCTACATTTACCTCTTTTTTCCTATCTCCGCTTGTAATATATCACATACTATTCCCCAAAAATGCCTTAGAACGTATTCCGCCTTACTATTTCTTTTTTTCCCCAGATATCCTTGTTCCCCTACTATTTCTGTAACTTATTTGTTATTATTTTTGTCTGTCCATGCTATCGTCCTCATACATCTGAAGCACACCATTTCAAAAAGCTGCTACCATTTTTCTGACTGCGTTTCAAACTGCCCGTATTTCATAGGCATACTGTGCTGTGCTCCACACATATGCTTTCAACAATTTTCTTCTTGTTCTATGTTTGTTGTCTTTCCTCATAAGCGCTGTTCTTTCTTGTTAGATGCAGTTCGATCACTTTCTATTGTTTTACAGTTATATGCCCTATTTCTCCGACCTTCAATGGTTGTGAAGGGAGGTAAGCAGTCTGTGGCTGCCAAGTTCCCCCAACACTTAACCATTTGGCGATTTAATATATTTTCCAATTTATCTTTTCGCACAGTCAACATTAGTTGCAGGTATTTCGCAGCCATTAGGTTTTCCGTCTCAAAACTGGTTGGACACGTACCTGCACTTATTTATATTCTGAGCTAGCCTACACAGTTCCCTGAAATTCTCACACAGCATGTGTATTCAGAATAATCTTCTTTGGGAATTAAACCACTCATAGTTTTTAAAATCAACTTTATTTACATTTCGATGACCTAGGATCGTTGTCAAAATAATAATAAAAACTTCAAGTTTGACATTTATGACATAAATTGAAGGTGACTTTGATTTATTGATGTTTGAAATATTTGGTTTGAGTATACTAAGCAAAAATTTTTAAAGTTTAACAGAATGATTCCGTTCAATTTGTGTTGCGACCTGGGATCGGCTTTCTTTAGGTAGCCAATACGCTTAACGTGAAATCAGCTGATTAATTTTTATTGGTGAATTTCATATAAATTCAATAACTTGGAATTGGAAAACATTTTTTAAAATGTTTCTATTTATACAATTGAGAGGATGGTAATTAAAGAAGTGTGCGATTGCATTATTGAAAGGCTTAAGTAGTCGTTTTTTTATATTTATTTTGAGGGGGAAAATTCATTATGATTTAGGCTACCTCTTCGGTAGATTTCAACATGGTTCGGAGGCGACCTTAAGACGGGTTTACACTTGTCAGATACCAATACTGTTCACGGAGATTGTATATGGTTTTGAGGTAACCTTATTGTGGATTTATACTTGTCAGATACCAATGCTGTTTTACGAGGATTGTTAATATGCTTATTTTTATGTAATTAGTTATTTTATGTATAAATAGAAATCATGTATGCAGGCTGTATTTCATGTTAATATTGCAAGGAAAACCCAGGAAAAACTTGCAATGCTACCTAGATATTGTGGGCATTTGATTTTCATTTGTTATTTCTTTTGTTATTTCTTTTAGTAATGGAATCCATTGTTTACTGAAAGTCACGGATTCGTTTGCAACTCAGTTATTTTTATGTAGGGTTATATAAGCAGCTACTTTGATTTTGCGTTTTTGGTAGATTTCTTCTTTTTCTTCTTTTCAGGGAGTATGTGTATTCAGCTCCTTCCCTTTCTATTGTTTTCTAATTTTATACCAATGTAGTAGCTTCGGGTGGAGCATTGGAAAATCACATATAAGGTATGTGAAGGGGATTAAGCAACCTGTGGCTACCAAGATCCCCCAACACTTAGACATTTGCTGAAATAATGGTTTTCCAGTAAATCCATTCACACACTTAACATTATTCGAGAATATTGCCCAACCAATTCTTGTAGTTACTTATAATAATTATCATGTTTAAGCACAGTTATCTTTTCGTCATTAGTTTATCTATCTTGGGATTGGTTGGATGCGTACCTCCATTGATTTCTATTCTGGGCTAGCCTACACATCTCCCTAAAACATCTACAGCCTACATCTTTTACTATCTGTGTGCAGTAGTCTAATCTAGGTCTGCCTCTTCTTCTCTTTTTCCTATCTCTGCTTCTAATATATTCCGCACTATTCCCTCATGCCGTAGTATGTGACCTATCATCCTATCTCTCCTATTTTTTACCGTTTTCCACATATTTCTTTCTTCCCCTACCATTTTTAGTACCTCTTCGTTCTTAACTTTGTCTGTCCATGATATCTTCATCATACGCCTGTAACACCACATTTCAAAGGCTTCTACCTTTTTCTTGTCCGCTTCTCCTACTGTCCAGGCTTCACAGCCGTACAGTGCTGTGCTCCACACATATGTTTTAAGCAATCTATTCCTTGTTTCTATGTTTGTGGTCTTTGAGCACAGTAGTTGCTTTTTCTTGTTAAATGTAGTACGACCTTGTGCTAATCTTTGTTTTATATCTTTTGTGCTTTTTCCATCTTGCGTTATTTGGCTTCCTAGGTAGCAGAAATCCTTAACCTCTTGTAAGTTCGTGTTAAATACTTGTATTCTTGTTTTTGATTTATTTTCCCCACCTTTGCAAACTAGAACTTTAGTTTTAGTTTTGTTAATTTTCATACCGTATCTCTCTGCTAGAACCGTTTCCATTACATTAAGAGCAGCTTCTAACTCTTCCTTGCTAGACGCTAATACTGCTATATCATCTGCAAATCTAAGCATATCAATTTTTGTCCCTGCATAGTAATTCCAAATGTCTTCCTGCATTTGACAGTATTCATTGCCTCTTCTATGTACAAGTTAAAAATCAATGGGGATAGGGCACATCCCTGTCTTACCCCTTTCCTAATGTTTACTTCTCTACGTTCCTGCTCTAATTCTATTACTGCTGTTTGCCCTTTGTATAAGCTATGTACTATTCGTCTATCCCTATAACTCATTCCAATCTTTTTGAGTATTTCAAACATTTTTTTCCAATTTACATTGTCGAATGCTTTTTCCAGATCCTACCTTTTTCTATTGTTTTCTCCATTATCACTCTCAGAACTAAAATAGCCTCCCGTGTTCCTCTGTTTCGCCTAAACCCAAATTGGTCTTCTCCTAGTATTTCTTCAGCTCGTTTTTCCATTCGTCTTTGCACAATTCTAGTTAATATTTTTGACAAGTGTGCTGTCAAACTTATTGTTTTTCACATCTATCCGTGCGTTTCTTTTTTGGTATAGTTACTATGATGCTACGTTTGAAATCTTTGGGTATCTCGCCTGTCTCATACATATAGCTTACAAGTTGGAAGAGACGTTCTGTTACTGCTTGTCCAGCGGCTTTTATAGTTTCTGCTTGCACCTTATCTGTACCTGGCGCCTTACCATTTTTCAGAGTCTTTAATGCTAATTCAAACTCGTCTCAAAATATAGTATATACCAAGTCATCATTTTCAATGTCTGATTCCTGTTCTAATGCAGTTAGTTCCTCTCCTGCATATAAATTCCCTATATATTCTTGCCATCTACTCACTTTCTCTATGTTTTCTATAATGACGTTTCCTTGTGCGTCCCTTATATTTTTGCTATACGGCTTTATATCCCTAAAATTCATTCTAATTAATTTGTATGCTTCGTCTGTCTTTCCTATTTCCATCTTAGTTTGTACTTCTTTGCACTTTCATCAATCCATTGTTCTTTAGCTTTCCTGCATTTTCGAATAATTTCCCATTTTATGGCTTTGTATCTCTGTTTTCCTGTTACGTCTGATTTATTTTTGTATTTTCGTCTTTCTTCTATTAAATTCACGATATCCTTTGTTATCCATGGTTTCTTATTTTCTTTTTGTGTATACCCCAGAATATCTCTGGCCGCCATGTCTAGGCTGGATTTAATGTTATTCCATTCTGTTTCTACATCCTTAGTTTCAGATATTTTCCCGATATCATTCAGCAATTCATTTGACTTTTTTTTGGAATTTTACTTGAATATCTTTATCTTTTAGTTTCTCTAAGTCCAAGTGCCTTTTTCCGTTCCTTTTTTTCAGATTTTTAAATTTAAGTGCGGCCTTCATAATTACGATGTTGTGGTCAGTATCTGTATCTGCTTCTGGGTAGCTAGCTTCTACAGTCTTTTACTTGATTCCTAAACCGTTGTCTAACAAGAATGTAATCTATTTGATATCGTCCTATATCTCCTGGCATCTTCCACGTATATCGTCTTCTAGCATGATGTTGAAATAATGTGTTTGTGATGATTAAATTGTTCTTGTCGCAAAATTCTACTAGCCTATTTCCCCAGTCGTTTCTCGTGCCTAACCAAATAAACCTACTACCGCTCCTTCCCTACCCTCACGTACCACAGCATTAAAATCCCCCGTAATTATTAAATTTTTATGTCCTTTTACGTATCTTAATATGTCTTCGATATCTTTGTAGATGGCTTCTACCTCTTCGTCACTGTAGCTAGAGGTGGGCATGTATACTTGTATTATTACTGTGTTTACCCCACACCCAAATTTCCGTCCTCTGCTCCTGTATGAATTACCCTAAAGTCTCCACTCCAAAAATCCCCCGCCTCTAACCACCGAACTTCGCTGATCCCTACTATGTCTAGTGATAACCTATTCATTTCGATTTTTAGATTCTCTAGCTTACCTACTTGCTTCATACTTCTAACATTCCGCGCTCCGACTCGCAGAATGTTCCCGACTCTTATTTTTAACTTTCCGATAGCATCCTCCGAAGTAGTCCCCTCCCGGAGATCCGAATGGGGGACTATTTTAACTCCGGGATTTTTTACCCCATAGAATGCCATCATGTTTGTTACAGTTTAAGTACGCTGTGTACTTGGGAGATAATTTGGTGGTTTCCCGTTGCCTTCCACATCGCGGTAGTGTGTCTTAGACTGCCATACCGACCCCTATGGTCTCTGCCAATAAAAGTACCGAAAGAGCCGCTGCCCTCTTTCGGAGACCTGTCTTAGTCTGGTTCCTCACTAACGACCCTACTACTTTGGTTGGACCTGTAGTTTGGCTCTTTAGCTCATTAGAACACGCAAGCCATTTCACCTGTTCTAGTAGTTTAGAACTTCGGCAATGTGCAGGTCCATTCGAAATGAAAATAACAAGTACGCCACACATTATAGAAATATATGTTTGTTCATTAAAACTAATACACACACGCACAAAAATAACGTTTTCTTCTTTTTATCGGAAAATGTGTAGTATACATATCCAAATTTTCTAAACGATTTTCATTTGATCTGAGTTTTAGTATAGAGTGTGGCTTTTGGAACATTGTATATTTCGGATGCTTCTGAACCAGTGATCCATCCTTTGTTAATTTCGTCAAGGGCTTTATTTAAATCCTTTTAGTGTACGATTTAAGTTGTCTCTTTCTTAGAGACAAACTTCAGTAAATTTTGCAATTCGAAATCTACACGGTCTATATGTATCAAACTAATGGCTAGAAAAAAAGATAGAGGACTTGGGAGTCGATATAAATTTTAAGCTGCGAATAAAATTGAAACCACTCCAAACAAACATAAAAAAAAGACTGTATTCTGTGTATAATTTTGTATTAAAATTAAGTTTAAATGACTCCATGCTTTGCATAAAATATTTTTAGAATTTGTTATGTATAATGCCAGAATAAAAATTTTAGAATAGTATTACATTGCTCTTTATTTATAAAAGGCTATGACGTCACCACGACCTTGGAAAAGTAGCTGAAAATAGGTAGTCGAAAGCACGGCGCTCTGGTGATTTTACCTATATGATTCATTGAATCTAGTCAAGTATTCGATTTCTTTATTTAAAACAAATTAGATTTTAAATAATAATTAACCGCGTGTGTAGGAGGGTGGAGGGATGTGAAGGGATGTCGTGGAATGTAGAGGGTTGTGGATGAATTGTGTGGGATGTGGTGGGATGTGGGGGATGTGGAGGTGGGTGAAGGAGTGTGAAGTTGGGTGGTGGGGTGTGTAGGGGAGGGGGAGGGACAGAGTATGGAGGGGTGGATTGTTGATCGAACTGCATTAGAATTCCTTTATAAAACGATTGTGCAAGTCACATGAACCTTGAATGTAGGATCGTCCGGAGTGAATGACATTTGTATCGGACAAAAATGGTCTTTTTGGACCTTAGAGTTTCCCATGTTAAATCCCATAAGAAAACCGGTTTTTCGATCTGGTGGTAACCTTGCTTATCTGCTAACTGTAACTGTAGACCATTTCAATAGCTACAATAGCAAAGAGAAAAATTGATTTTGAGCAATTATTAATTGAGCTATGACCGATTCCCTGACATGCTTTTCGTGACTTTGCACCCCTGTCCTTATGTTGTAGACCAACTCTGGAAGCGACGTCATGGTTTTAAACACTTACTTATCACTAATATCAAAAATCAAATACTATGCCTATTTCCATGCATACACCATGTTAGCTGGTATCTGGACTATAATTTTGCATTTGCCGTATTTTATGTTTACTTTAAGCACGGTACAAATTCAAACGTTCTGAAATTAACGTAAGGTTTACAGTATGACGAAAATTTATTTTCGAATATACTGCTCTAAATATGAAAGTTCAAAAGCGAACTTGGTAATTATAAGTTTGATGGGTAAAGTTCCAATTAATGTCACACTGTACGATGTGCGATACTAGTTCGAAGAACATTGTATCTCTTTGTTATTGCAGCATACCCTTTATTCTATACAAACGTGTCGCGCTTTGTAGAACTTGTGTAGACTCAGCAAGTAATTACATATTAAGTTAGGTGTATTAGGGCAACCCACCAGTTTCTACAATAAGGGTCGGAAATTAATAAGCTACAATATTCGTCAAACGTATAAAATTCTATGAATGGGATAACTACACATTAAAATTTCACCACCTGTTATATATACAGAATTATTTTTTAAGTAAGGTCTGTTTTGGAATAAGAAGAGAAATACTGTTTGTGTTGTGCATACTTGTATCTGCTTTCCTACATAATTACCATACTTGTTCAAACATTTGTCATAGCGCTCAAAAGTATTTCAAATCGAACATCATACAAATCTGCCACCTGTAAAGAAGCTCAATCATGATTGAAGTTTTCATTCTTCATCGTTAAATTGTTGACCACTAACGAACTTAGTACCAAAGAAAGTGAAAACCCTTGTGTGCAAGGTCTGTGCTGTAAGGTGGATGATCGAGTTTTTTTCATTCAAAAGACCGAATTAGACCTTGTATGTTAAAGAAGGAATACATTTTTTAGAAGAGTATAACTTTATTTATTAGCCAACTTTAAATTTATCTTTTTGTCTCCTAAGATAGGTACATTGATACACAGATAATTAATTAGGTATACAGCTAACCATTAACTCGTTATTTACAGTGTTCAAAGATTAAATTATTCAACGTTAATAGTTTTATAAATTACTAAAGGACAAAATTTCACAATCACAATCGTAATAACAGAAAACCTCTTGATTTTCTTTTCTCATAAAGTCGTAACCACGGATTCCTGATCATTCCATTCGCTGCAACTCTCGTAACACTTGAGCTTGTGCAGAAACATGAGGAGCTGTTAAAATTAGAACGCCGAACCAAGGTCACCACATAGGTTTGACATTTGCGTTAATTGTTTTATTTTATTTGAGTTTGAATTCTCGAATTTAACGGTGCACTAGTTGGTTAAACATGCCTGTTGCTTGTTTAGTGTACACTGTTTTCGAATCAAAACAGCGTAAACAGACATCGCAAACAAGTACACAGCTTAGACAGTTTTAATGTGGACTATGAGGGAAAACCTTATAACTAATGATTAGAAAACCCTTGCAAAGCTTCGTTTAAAGATTAATCGCGATAAAGCGAATGAAGAAGTTTAGATTGATTTCCTATATTATAACGGTAAGTTAATAATATTATTTTATATACTTTTTAACCTTCAACTACCCGCACTGGCGTATAAAATACACCATTTCTACTAAAAAAAAAAAGGGATAAAAACCCGATGCGGTATCCCCCACTCATGCCCCTTGATGTAACCCACGACCGATGTGTTTACTAGGTGCTCAGACAGTTGCGCTTTAGTGCCTGGAAAGTTAGTTAGTTTTACTGATAATTTCCTTTAATGCACTACAGTCTGGTGTATAAATACAACGGCGGGGGTAGCAAATAATATTTATTGCCATTTAAGGGTTTTTATTTATCTTAAAATTTGTGTTTATTTCGATTTTTGAACATTTTTATCATTTTAGGTACAAAGTAAAAGTAAAAAACCCAACAAATTGATACAGGCGAAATTAGAAGAGTTGGCGACTCAAGTGATTTTTAACTCCGATTCAGAATAAGAATTACCCGACGATGATGTAGATATTTCTTATGAAGACTCCGCATCAGAAATCGAACGACTTCGCTGATTTAGCAGATGTTGGAAATAGTAGTAACTTGATTACCAAAGCTAGCATGACTAGCCCTTCCGAATGGACCTGCACCTTGAAGAACTTCTAGATTATTGAAACGGGGGTGAAATGGCTTGAGTGTTCCAATGATGGCGGATTCTTCATAGTATAGGCGTCGCAACTGGTTCGGGGTGTATGTCCGCTTCAGTAGAGGTGAGCGCCGAAGGCGTCACGAACGCCTCGGACATCCCGTCTCTGGGCCGTGTTTGGCTTGGGTTCAGCAGTAGAAGCTGATACAAAAATGGTTTTACTTGGGAACTTCCTTTGGTGGAAGTCCAGGCCCTGGTGGTAGGATATGATGAATTACTGTTTCAACAGTTTTATTGAATCTCTCCACAAAATTGCATGGGACGAATAGACAGCATTAAACCGAATTTTTTGTACTACAAATTTATCAAAAAAAGTTTTGAACTAAATATCAGAAAATTAAGTTGCATTATCACATATAATAAATTGTGGGACTCCAAACATAAAAAACAGTTTTCTCCAATGAGATGAATAATAGTGAAAGCCTTTGCATGACGTAATGGAAAAAGTAAAGTCTAGTTGGAAAATCAATCTGCAAGAACCAAGAGGAATTTACCTCCAACTTTCGAACGTTGAAAAAAACCCATGACGTTGATCGCTATTACTTGAAATGGGAAGTTGACTTTCTTTTCACGACCAATGAAGCATAGTGCAACTGAATTACTTGATTTTTGGGCTCCGCATACTAAGCACTTATGAAAGAATTTCAATACATCCTTACTCATTCTTGGCCAATAATATAATTCTTGCATACGATATAAAGTTTTTGAATAACCAAAGTCACTAGCGGTGGGAGGTTCATGACAAGAACGAATAATTTCCTCTTGTTGAGATTTAGGAACGAGTTGCTTCCATCTAAATGTTTGAACACGCCAACAGGACAAAGTTCACTTTAGATATACAAAATTTATTATGAAACATCTGTCTATTCAGTATTAGCTTTAACAGAAATATTTTTGCATTTCATTATACGATCTAAGAAAATTATCATCCCTTTTTATTAAAAGAAAAGTTTTACAGTAATTAAAAATATAAGATATTCTAGTGATATTTGCTTATGTTATGAGATACAAAGAGATAACTGCTATATAGCACTGTTTTAATTTTAAACTGCCTCAACTATCTCATTGTTAAACTTATGATTTGTTTCAGGGATCTCATCGTTGTCATTAATTTTTCGTATTAGTATCAATTTCTTTTGGGTTCTACATTTCCATTTCTTACTAAATGTGGTGGCGCTCATTTAAACATCAGTGAAAACAACCCCCCCCCCACGCTCGCTCCATTGCATTGCATTTTAACGTTCTTGGGTAATGGACGCTCTATGGAGAGTTTCTGTCAACTTCAATTTGGAAAACGATTTTTCTGCAGTGCAATTAGTAATCTCCTTGCACGGAAGTAAACATAACATGATATCAATATTAGCATATAATTCTACAAAATCATTTTGTCGAATCCATCGACACAATTGAATTGCGTTTTTGGAAGCAACGCTCTATTGTCACTCTGCAAATGAGCTCGCAGCTGTAAGCGCTCTCCTGAAAACTTTCTTCAAATCATTTGGGTACGCTTTTAATATAGGTGCAATAAGGCGTTCAAATACAGTAACAGACGCATTTTTATTTACTTTCTAAGTAAAAAAAGTATGGCAAAACACAGAATTGCTCATTAATAATAAGGTATGCCGTACATTTTTCTTCAAGATTGGCATTGAAATTATCCAGAATGACACAGAATACATTGGTTCTAAAATTATCAAACCCAGTAAAAGAAATATTTCGTTTGCTACACGCTCATGAAATTCTCTTTGTTTTTTATAATTCTTTCTTCTCTCGTCTTTTTCAAGTTCGTAGTCTGTCATTTGTTTCACT
Source organism: Platerodrilus igneus (assembly GCA_036346225.1). Classification (NCBI taxonomy): domain Eukaryota; kingdom Metazoa; phylum Arthropoda; class Insecta; order Coleoptera; family Lycidae; genus Platerodrilus; species Platerodrilus igneus. Next base: position 2,295,672 of record JARFIW010000713.1, on the reverse strand, counting down.
CTTTCTTCAAAACGTTTAAAATTTTCTTTCGTTCTAGTGGCTTTTAGAAAATCAATCAGAGAACTATATTAGTTGACAGCTATACTTAGATCCACTTCTTTAGCTTGCAATCTCTTGCTGTTTTCATTTATCCTTTCAAAAAGAAAATACCAGATAACGACTATTAACCCCATCTCGAGCTCCTGTAACATTTTTCTCAAATTTTTGCATCTAACTTTGTATTAGTAATCTCAGTCTTAGAATTTTCTATAAATGTGCAGGATTTTGTAATATTAACGCATCCTTTATTTACGACATTGGTTGCATTTCCTTAACCTGACTGAAGGATGGCCTACAACGAGGCGATCAGCGGTTACAACTCAATGCAATAACAAGTAGGATCTTACTCCACCGAAACACTCGCATGCAACCGCACAGCACATATTAAAAAATACAACCTTAAATAAGTCAATTGGTTTTTTTAAACTCCAACATCTATAACAACAGGAAAAGACATTCACGAATATGCCAAACAACTAAACTACGCAATAAAGACTGCAGTGGACGCATCAATATCCCGACAAAAACTCAACACAACACTAAAAAAAGTACAATGGACATCGGAACTAACCGAACTTAAACAACAATGCCCGAAGGACTAGAACAAATTACAAGGAATTCGTGACAAAGGAAGAACGACAGCACCACCTGACTATATACCGTGAAACAAAGGACAACTATACAAAACAACAGTACACACTGAAAAGGCATACCTGGGAGATCTTCGTAAGAAGACACTCACAGGCTGATTCTGGAGAATATCTCTTTCGAAGTAGTAACCGAAAAATTGAAAAGACCAACTGCTGCTTGATCTTAAAAACACCACGGCACGGAGACAAAGAACTGGGAGGAGAAAGCATACATGCTCGTGACAGCACTGTTACCCAACAACGAACCGCAACACGATTCACGGGGACAAACTGCCAAACATACACAAATGACTGAAGAAAACGGACATGGCAATAGACCCTGGAACCGAGTATGTAAAACTAACCGACCCTATACAAACAAAGAGGTCATTGCCACAATCTGGCGCTTAAAACCGCATAAAACTGTAGAAGGATTGTCACAGTTCAAATTAGAAATCTAATCGAAACCAAACTAATAGTCTCCTTTGGGGAAAACTGATGGCAAATAACTAAGTCACGGCTTGGATAATATGTAATTTTAATATTTACCTACCGCGTGAGGGTATCCAATTAACAATAAATAATCAATAACAGGACCTCTAACACTATCGTACCCTCACGTTTCGGGACGTTGCCTCGCAAGCTGCAGCAGTCGGTGAAAGGGGGGGGGGTCATTAAACAAACACACTGAGACGAAAATTCGATTGTTTTATTGAATGAGCTACTAACTAAAACTTCAACTAATTACATATGCATAACAAAATATAAAGTAAATAACCTTATGTACAATGGGCGCCACCATGGGAATTAAACGGCCCATGGACCAATCGCGGTAATAGCTCTCGTCGCACTTTGTTCGTGGGCGATGAACCAAAATGGCAGAACAGAAAACAAGTCACTTATAGTCTCCGGCTAGCACAAACACAACTTAACTAAACTTAACTAACAAACATATTTTTGAATAGATACAGTTCTAGGTGTACACACCCCAATAACAAAAATTTATTAATGCTACACTAGTCTAACTAACTTGCGTAGTGCGACGACCCTTTTTTAACCACGGGATCATCTACACCATGAAAAATACGACCTTCTCAAGGGTCAAATAGTACCGTAACTTGACTTCGGACCTGAGCTTTGCATTCTCAGGTAGTCTCGTGGATTAGTGATTAACGGCCTCTGACACCGTCGAAACACAATATAATAGAAGACCCTTCTAAAACGATGCGGTCTCCCAAAGCAGTAATCAAACGGATCAATTTACTTGAACTGGGCATTCACCCGGAGTTATATTTTATGGAAGTCGACAAATACTGTTTTTAAACAAATAACTGACTTATGCTGCATAACACAGCCTTGAGTTCATGGTAATAACACATATACTAATTACTTACTCAGAGAAATAATTAACTTAAAACATAACGGCACGCACTGACTTCAGAGAAATAAAATACTTCACACAATCGGGCAAATAAACAGCCCTTTAAACTCTAACGCGTCTGAAATAAACAACCCCATTCCCACCGGCTGGCATCCTTATATACATTTAGGTTAATTGAAAATAACCCTTTCTTGGCGCTCTTACTCGGCTTAGGATGCGCCGGTCGTAAATCTTTAAGATTAATTAAAACTGCCAATGCCTAAGATAACCACACAAGTAGCTCTCAGAATTGATTTTAGTTGAGTGCTCAGCTAATTGAATAATTGCTTCAGACCACCCTGACATAAATAGGATCCTAAAGCATGATTGACATCTAATCATAGATATGGACTAATTTGACATGTTTAGTGCCCTTAAAGTAAGTGCCTTTAGAAAAATTGATTAACTCTTGGATTAGATCTTTCTGGGAACTTCGCTGGGAAGCTACTTGGGTGATCCTGCAGCCGCTACAATTCTAATAATTAGCATGCTAAAATTAAACTAGAAACTAACTATTTTTAGGAATACTAGAACTGTTAAAGCGTATTAAAACAGTATGTTACAAATATAGGGTCGGGATTCGTCAACGTTGGGAAGAACAAAGGCTCTGCCAAGGAGAAAGAAAACCCAGAGCACAAAGAGGGCACCAAGGTCCAGGAGAACAATAAAATAAAGACACTGATAAGTCCGGGGACCTAACGTACTCCTATAGTTTTCCCAGCGCAAAATGCAAGAGCTGTCACTTCTAATAGAACAAAAATTATAACATGGTATTTATTGTAGTTTAGCCTGAATAATAAAAAAAACGAGCAATACAATAAGAATGAATATAAATGTTTAGGTTTGTAGCGAGAGCTTGGTGTGAAACTACACAATAAATATCACAAAAAAACCAAGATTAAAGACAAACACACCAAGACCTCGTACAAATAATTATGGATTAAAATTTAATAAGAATACGCACGCGCGAAAGCGTCAAATAATTAATTTTAAAACTCATTAAGACGAGATACGCAAAACAATTCGATGAAAGGAATAATTTGGTACCTAACACGCGACGTGGATCCACCTCGGCGCATAGGCAATTTTTATCGAGTGATAATACATCGAAACTCAATGACGCGTTCGGCGGACGTTAACAAACCTGTTATAAATATAATATAATATTTGCAACCAAAGAAAACGACGTTGCAGCATACGGGATTTAGGCGGAAGTGATAAGAATACCAGAATCTCAACTGGTGTTTGCGTTTCGTAGCCTTTACAATGAATGCCTGAACCAATCTAAATTTCTGAACATCTGGAAACGGACAGACGATGCTATAATCCCAAATGGTAAACGCAAGAATCTAACAAACACAAATTCCTACAGATTAATATGCTTCCTGAACACAGTGGGCAAGGCATATGAACGATTATTGTGCGACAGGATGTGTGACCACCGACAGTGATGGTTTAGACGAAGAGGCTCGACAGAATACGCAATAAATGCCACGACAAACACAGCGCAAAACAACTCAAAAATACGTGATATTTGTCATGGTGGACGTAGAAGGCTCCTAAAATTACTTAAGGTGGCCTTCGCTTTTTGTTCGCTTATAGCACCTAAGATGTCCACAACAATTATATCACGTGTTTAGAAGCTACTATCGGGACAGATATACGACATTAGGGTCTACGGAACCAAACATATGCAACATTACCAAGAGAATAGCCAAGAGTTGCCTACAGGGTTTAGTGTGCGGTCCGCTTTTTTGTGATATTGTGGTCGAGAAATTGTTGGAGATCCTAAATGCCGCGGAAGAGGTGTTGTTTGTCATATCCTATGCAGACAACATCTTGATTGTGGTAGAAGAGAACTTAATGAGGATTCTTGAAGACAAAACGACAAGTGCACAATTCAAACTACATATTTGGATTGCTAACAATACACTAGAAATCGCACAGACAAAAATCGCATATACATTAATCAAGGGATCCTTTAAACGCAACCCACGCATTTTAATAGACACCAAACCATCGCACAAGCACAAACATGCAAAAACTTGAGAGTGTCACTGGACGAAAAACTCGATTACAATCACCACATAACAACAACATGTAACACCGCGACACAGGTAATGCAAACTATTGCCAGGTTAGCGCAACACGATTGTAAAATACTAGTAAACAATGTGCCCTTGTACAGTGCAGTGTGCTGGCAACTATGGTGTCATACGCTGGGAGTATATAGATTTACCATATGACAATACTAAAATCAAGGCAAACAATTAACAGAATGCAAACAGGCACAATGATTCGACTAATTTGTGCCTACAGGACGACCGCCACTGATGCCCAATCCGTGATTACAGGGATAATGCCGTTAGACATGATATAAGGAGAAAGAGGGGCAATGTTTCATCTTCGTGAAAATCGACTGAAAAAGTAGAAGAAGTACTACTATCTCCAGCAAACACGAGTAGTAGGATAAAGTAAGCGGCCCTGTCCGATTGGCAAAATAGATGAAACAATAGCACAACTGGGCAACGAACATACGGACACAGACTCAAGACCAAACACATACAATCAAACTAAGACTTAATTAATTTTCTGATGGTCCACGGGCCATACCCGACATACATATATTGAACGCACTTGAGAAATGATGACTTGTGTGAATGAGGAGAAGTTGAACCACCAGAGAACATGCTCTTCGACGGTGAAGGCTTTTCAAACACACAACGAAAGAAATACAATACTAAACATGCCGATACGACAAGTACTATTTAACGAACACACATTTAAACATTACTTGTGATTTTTCCAATGCTCCACCCGAAGGTACTTCATTGGCCAGGAAGCGAGCTTTTTTTTTACCTGGAAAATTTTGAATTTTGCCGAATCCTTGCTGTTCCAAGCAAGGTAAGGATTTTTAACGTGCGTGACAACACTCACACACGGGACCTCCATTTTACCTCTCATCCGAACGAGGGTGTATTTTTGCGAAAAATACTCGCCTAACATTTTTCAAGCGGACCGTGTCGGGATTCGAACCCGGGACCTAGGGCGTAGCAGTCACACACATACCACTACGCCACGGAGCCGCCTACACATTTAAACACCCGTATACGCTTGCCGATAAAATCACAAAGACTATGCATAAACGTTACCTTGAAAGACAAACACTACAACGACAACGACACTGAGAGGAACATATCAAGTTTACAAATATTCACTGGATACTCCAGGAGTACTTTGCTCCTAATGATCGTGAAACCGAACAGCAACAAAACAACGCAAGAGACGAAGTATACTAATTGTCTCTAATTAATACTAACCATAAATTTAGAATAGTTATGAATTGGTTTTGATTTTGTAGTAGAATAGGGTACTATGCACTAGCACAGAATTAACATCAAATAGAAAAACGGACTGTATTCCAAACAAAACTGTCAACAACTTAGCTAGAACAATAAACGTGCAAAATAAAATAACTATCTTTAATGAAACACAATGCAACATACACATACACACGCGCTGCACTCATGAGCAATGCACAGACAATCCCTGGTTTCCGGGTGCCGACGACCGGGGACGTGCACTATGACTGCAGACAGCTCAGTCTCTGATTTCCGGCTGCCGTATTATAACCCCGCCTTGCGGGTACGCGAGCCACTACAGTCAGTTGGTAGCAATGTTACATAATTGTAAAGAATGACGCGCAATTTAAATATTACGTCACACAATTAAAAAGTTATAAATTTTAAAGAAAACCCCAAAGGGGTACTCACGTAAACATGTAGGGCGGCTCTAGCGCTACTCCATAATGGTTGATCTTTCTCGGGCGTGGGAATTCGCTGGGCCCGGTTGAATCCAAATTCAAATTGTCTTCTTCCTATTTGTAGGTACAAGAACGGTAAGGAAGACAGGTAGAGGTACAGTAATTTGGTATAACAGGAAACCTACATAACAAAAAAAGACACGATAAGACACAAAAGACAAGTACCTTCGTTGGTCTCTAGATCACAAGTCCCGACACGTCTGGCGGAAATCACCCTTCTTCCACACCGCGTCGGCGTAATCTCGCCCCAAAGGCACTGTCTAAAATGACGGAAATACGCGCACAAGTCTTTTAAAATTTTTGGCACGAAATTCTTACCAATTAAAACTTGAATTGAAAATGTTTAGTGCCGAATTTTTCGGCACGTAACAGCCGTTGCTCGAGACCGTGTAAGAATAAAAGTAAGAATATTCAAATTTACCTACATTAAAAAGCTTCTTTAAATCGAACTTTTGGTGTTATTAGTAATGTAACTATAGAAATACCAGTAGTAGAGTGAACTACCAAATTTGCATTCCATTAACGCGATTTCTACTCACTCGTTTGATTAGTTAAATTTGAACGGTTGCAAAGTCGAGAATTTTATAAATTTAATTTCTTGAGGTGGCTGTCCTTGTTTAAATTAAAAATTTGTATTGAAGGTTGGAGGTAGAGTAAATAAACAAATACAGAGCTGTTTGAAGTTCATTTTATAAGTAATTAAGGAAATTTTATTGTACTAGCAATTTTATTTGTTAGTTTCGCTGTTATTTATGATGTTGTTTAGTGGTTTATTTTATATTTGCTTCAGTTGGAAGTCGCTACGGTCACATCGTTTTTTGAGATGGGTTTCTTGTTAGTTACTCTTCGTTGTTCCCTTGTTTTTTTTGACATTGTAGAAGTCTATCGAGAAAACACGCTATTGCCTAGCAGGAAGAGGGGCGACAGGTCGTTGTCAGTTAATTCGGAGGCTGAGGGCGCTATCGTGAAAAGGTTGAAAGTGTTGCTGTAAGACGTGGTATTAGAAACTCACAAGGAGGTCGAGGGGTCGGATACGGAGCCTGCGCCCACGGTGGGTAGGTCTTAGGAGTCAGAGTTCCTTGTGGATGTTGCTGCACCGGAATTCCCTTCAACGTTAAGATGACAGCGCAGAGCATTGACTAGCAGTAACGGAAGCGCTGCTAGCGATCTCAATAAGCTGGAATAAGTTTACTTTATTTCTCATTATACCATGGTTTTTATTATAGAAAATCAAATATGCAATACTACTACATTTTATAGTGAGTTTCACTTGTGTTACAAAATGACGCGTGTAATATATACAATATATATTACTATGAATTAACTGGAACTCTCGAACCCCGTCGTTGTTCCGTCCAATAAATACTTGAGATGATAACGCCGTACTCGGTACCAATGGCGTATTCTACTTATAACTCCACCTCTCCGTTTTTTCCTAACAAATAACACTCCCACTAATTTTATTATTCTTCTGCCACGGCTAGCGTTCATTTTGAATTATAAAATGAAGTTAATTAATTCCATATAATGAAAAGAAATATTATGTACAGGTTTTGAAAATTATTGAAATACACTTTTCAATCAATCAATATTGTAAGTCTTATTTATCTCAAAAATCATATGCTTTGCAATCAATCTAAAGTCACCAAAAACTATTCTTTTTTTTATAAAAGAAGCCTGGAACGTTCAAAACCACTTTATTATATTACGTACTTTCAACGTATGCAAAGTTCGTTGCTGACTCTGTTACACAAGTTTATATTAATTAAGCAAATTCAATATTCAAATTCAAATAAAAAAAATGTCTTAAAACTAAAAAGATCTAACCTGCTCTGTTTACTTCGTGCTTCTTTATTTTTTTATCGCAACTCAAAATTGTACCAAGACTATCGACGCATCCATTATCAACCAATCAATTAGAATTTTCCATGCATTGTTATACCATCCATTTGGATCATTAACATCGTATTTGAAATTATTCACCACCAATTCGGAATTATTATATACCCATTTTGAAATATTATCTACTGAATTATGCACCCCTTTGGCATTTATCTGCCCTCAAATTATTATTTATTGTCATCCGCCTCAGATTTAGATTTATCCTCGTCAAACTTAGAACATTGTCATCAAACTTAGATTTATTATCATCCGACTTAGAATTATTGTCATCCGGCTTAGAGTCGTTAATCGGCAATAGAAATTTTCATATTCGTAGCACTATCTGTCACTAAACAATTTTACTATTAAAATATTATTATTACGCGTTACTCCTAGATTCAGAGGTAACGCAGTTTGGCATTGTTGAGTTGAAACTGAGCTCCGTTATCATTCCTCGTTGTTAATATATGGGTATGTCCCCCTTTGTTTGTGGGCATGGCTTACATGTCCGTCGCTAATCTTAACCTATGAAATCTTTGTATTTCCTACACTTAAAGTGGTTTTCTTATGTAACATTCTTGGCTTTTCGAGTGATCGTTATTTGCTACAGATGCTTTGTTATCAGACTATGCGGTGTTTTGAGTAAATAATCGCTTTTCCATATTATACCAAAATACCTGATGCAATTTGAATTTCAATTTTCAAGTATGTTTATCTATTCACGCATTTTTAATTACTTTTACTATTAAAAATTGTTAATTGTTTCTACGCACTCACAAAGCTTCTTTAAGTTTTATCTCTTATCTTCGTATTATGTTATGATTAATTCGAATCCTTTTCAATGCGTGTTTAATTACATGAACTATGCTTACTTCTAAATACGCGTGCTCCTACTGAAATATATCATTGTTTGTTTTACCTAAAAATACTAAAGCTCTATATACCGGGTGTTAAATATTTGTTATTTAATTAATGCATGAATTACTTATTTTTATGCTAACTATGCGTCTTATTGTTATAAGATGTGTCTATTTGCGTCGCTTAAAACTACTTATACTCTATATACAGGGTGTTAAATGCTTACTATTTACAAACTATCCCAATTATTCAATTTTGTACTAAATAAATGCAGTTTTCTGCTTCCCATTGTGATTTCTCATTAGTACATGACCATTGCTATAGAATTCACACTTAAACAACCCCTTATCACAGCAATATATATATATATATATATGTTTAGTTGCTACATTATCAATCACCTCCGAGCGATCAGAAGCAACCTACTATATCTAAATATTTTATAATGCTGTACCTTTTGTCGAGTGAAATTACGTTTTTCATATTAGTTTCCATTGTGGTTTAAGTGTATTATAACTTTAGCCGTTCGACTCTAAGCCGTACAAGTATAAGACAATTTACATGCAGAGTATACTTGATTTATATGTAAATTTATTTAAAAAGCGTTATATAAACCCTCAAATGCCGTGTTGATATTATCATTCAATTATGACTTTATGAGGATAAGTGGTAGGTGTAATATAAACAATTTGTATGGACAGTTTACAAAACTGCTAATTTTTGCTTATTTGAACTGCATTATTTTCAAATTAATATGCTATAAATCTTGCGACTGTACGATAAAGTTAAAAGTATACAAATTGCATAATAGCTAGTTGTAGTGTACCTAAAATCGACATCTCGATTTGTTTTTTTTTAATAGAATTTCATACTAAGGGTAAATAATTTAATATTTTAAGAACCGCACTTGCAATCGTTTGTTTGTGTTTCAATTACGCTAGAATTGAATAGTTCATAGATTCTATAAGCTTTATATATTTGCTGGAAGACATAGTAAAATAAAATTGTTGTTATTAAACCATCCCAAAGATCTCAAAATAAATAGCCATTTTAGATTTAAATATTTACACGATAGTGTTAGAAGCTAATGAATTAATTTATATATAACCCCATCCGAAGTCTTGCTTTAGTCTAAATAATTTAAATAAAACTTCATACGATTTGATAAAATAATTTAAATAAATTTCAAACGGTCCGGATAATAATTTATATAGCAAAAATATATCTGATACTATTTTATGCTCTTAGTAGCGTAAAGTTGAAGCTCAAGCCTACTGTTCTTAAAGTTCTGTGTTCAAATCCCAGAAGAAGCTTGTGTTTTTCGTGACGAATTTGAAGTCACATTGATAGAAGGGACGAATAATTAGGGATTAGGTAGTGTATATGCTTTGGTAAAAATTAGTTTTTCATCAACGAATTGAATATTGTGTTTGACATGTTGGTGAAAGTCGATGGTATTCCTTCACAATGGAATATCTTCCTGTATTCAATTTATAAACTTTTTATTGCTTTCTCTTCTTCTGTATTAATATTATTATCAGAGAAAGGAAAAAAGAGAAAAGACCTAGATTTGACTATTGCACACAGATAGTGAAATGTACACTGTAAGAATTTCAGGGAAATGTGTAGTTTAGTTCATAATAAAAAATATTGGAGATACGCGACCAGCCGGTTCTAGGACTAAAGACCTAATGATGATGACATATTAATATGGCGAATATGTAACAGGCGCATTGATTTATTTCTCAAACAGTCTTAAAATTACAAACTAAATGCATTTTGTTTGTTTTAATTCTTATAACGTCGTGTACAGGTTAAAATACAGTGCTCACTCGTTTATTGAACTTTCCCACTTACAACTTTTAAATATTACTCAAGGATTAGTAATAAGCGACCCACCCCACCCCTCTCTTCAGATAGATAATTTCAACTATTTATTTTTATAGACACAAATATAAGTAGATCCCTGGACAATATGGGTTTTCTGACGACTCAAACGCTATCTTTTTAGTTATGCTATTTTTCAACTAATTACTTATTCATCACACATAATTAATAAAGAACAAACTATCGCATTACTAAACAGCGATAAAAACCCAACCGACTTCCTTAAACCAAAAAATACGGGCAGAAACGCAATACACATTTTCGTTGAAACTCTTCGTGCAATTCGTGCAAGGGGAGTTACGTTTCCGGTCTTGGGAGCGGTCTTTTTAAAAACTTCATCAAAAACTTCTTGTAACAAATTTATTTATTAAACAGATATTACATATAGAATGTTGACAAACTTGATAAAATTAAACTAAGTCGAAATTAAATAATAATTGAATTTAATGAGGGCGAGTAGCCGAAGCAAACAACAATGTAAAAGCTGAAATACTCAAGACTGACTGACTGATCTGGGGCTCCCGGGGTATTTATGTTGTCCCTGCCCCTCACATGTCTGTGGGAACTTGCAGAGCTCATATCTGCTTATTTCTTTATTCTATTCATTATACAATGTAACAATCTTAATTTCTAATAATTGCGGTTTCTTAATCGTCTGTGACCTGCATCTGCAGTATCACTAACGTCTGGAATACGATGAATTCACATCCGTTCTCACAACTTGCTTGTGAACTTTCAATAACCTTTCTTATTTATCCTTAAATTAACAATGTTGTATCTAACTTAAGTTTCTTAATAATTTCCTAATAATTTCTATTTAGTTATACATATATGGATTGGGGAATACGTAACTGGAACAGCATTTAAATCTTAACTGAAATATATCCGCACTATAACGTTTTACAACGAGCAGTATCGTTTCCAAGTTCGAACAAATTGAATATAAAAGCCAAGTAAGGAGAAACTGCCAATCTAGTAACAGTGCAAATAACAAAACATAAATTACCGTTTTTAAAATCCCACATCCTAAACTTTTTACATTTACATTTCCGACAATTTTTGTCTAGAAATTGACGTTTCCTCAACTTGTCTTCAGAATACAAAGTAGTTCCACCCGTATTGTTTTGAAGAAATACGAGTTCGAACCATGGCAGGTTAAACATCGTTGCTACATCGCTCTTGCAGACTATTTTATTTCACATGAACAGTACTGATTATTAATTAATTAAACCAAATACAATAGTGGTAGTAAAACTTATAGTGCCAATTATCTAAAGGGTATGTGATAAATACTAGTTTTAGACATCTATTTGAACTTATTAACAATCCCGATCGTATTTGTAAAAGGCGACAATTTAAACAAACTATTCCGGTTACTTATCGCGTTCTCTACACATTGCGACGTTACTCTGAGCTAATATGTGTATTTTAAGTTGTACATTTACTTCTTTATTATTTGGATTAAATGGATTCTGCTATCAATTCCTTGGAACAGAGGTTCCTGAATAGAATGACGGTGTTTGAAAAATTTCTGCAAGGAGTTGCTAGCGGCAATAACATGAAGAGTGTGACCACACTTGAGGCACTTACCGGTGATTTTGATTTATTTAAAACTGAAATGATGGAACTTCTTTCTGATTTAAAGCTTCATATTAATAACTTATCTGACAAGGTTAAAGCACTGGAGGCGTATAGTAGAAGAAATTGTTTGGTTTTCCACGGAGTTTTGGAAGAAAATAAAGAGGATATTAATTATGTAGTATCTCAATTTATTAAAAATAATTTAAAGCTCCTATCTGTATTTTCCATGCAAATGGTGGACCGTTGTCATCGTATTAGTAGAAAAAATCGTAATTCTGCTGTGCCTAGACCGATCGTTGTAAAGTTTATTACCTATTCGTACCGAAACTTAATATAGAATGCTAAAAAGCAATTAAAATTACCGAATCACTAACAAATCGTTCAAACGAACTCTATAAAGCAGCCAAAGCTAAATTTGGCAGTAAAAGTGTGTGGACGTTCAATGGTAAAATTTTTGCCGAACTCCCTGATAATAAAAGGTTTTGCATCCACAATTCTGTTGATATTGATAGAGTCTATATGGATCAGCAAAATGCACCTTCAAAAGAGCCGATTAGTCATCGTCTAAGATCCAGTAGTCAGAAATGATTTACTTAATATCTCCTAACAATATTGTTCATTTTCCTTTTTAAATAAGTTTTAATTTTTTTGGTTTGGAAGCGAAGTAGCTGAACCTCTGCCTAGTTGGTTATTATAATCTGAACTTAGTTTTATTATTTTTGTATTTATTCGGAATTTAGTTGCTATATCTTAGCTGTTATTTGTACTTTTATAAGTTTACGCTGCATATAATGTCATCCGTATTTTGGTCTTCCCCGCCTCCTAGTCCAACCTCCATATCCAATTCCTCTGTAAATATCCTTGTTAAGCATAATGAAGATGAAACATCTACCTTGGTTAATGATGAAGAATCTAAACACCGCGTTAATTCTGAGCATCTTTCTGAATTAGCAAAATTCCCAAACTATCTACAATTATGCCACATAAATATTCAGAGCTTACCTGCCCATATAGTAGATTTTCAACTCTTTTTTGAGAACTCTGCTATTGATGCAATACTTGTTACTGAAACCTAGCTGAAACCATCTGTTACAGGCGGAAAAGCTACTACGTATGCAAAATTATAAAATGGGGGCGGCCTGTAAAACAAAAATTAAAGGGGGGTCACCGGCGCTAGCTAGCGGAAGGTCGTGGATCATATAGTGGGTTAAAATTTTGAAAAAAAAGGTTAAATTACTTATAATATACTACAAAAGATTTGGCACTTACTTTTCATAAAATATTGTGGCTTAATGACAATTGCCAAGGGCGCCAGACAAGTCGAGAATGTCCAAATGTTCGTACAAAACCTTGAGAGACTTGTCATCCCAAGGAGGACAATTGTTTCTTTTAATCACTTCCTCACTTTTTTTACTACTTATAAAACTTCCATGATAAAAAAATTAAAAAAAACCTATTGACTTAATCAACGGCAAACAAAATTATTTAATTTACAGAGCAAGAAACGTGAACCTCTTACATTCATTGACTTTAATTTAGAAATTTAAGTGAATAGGTGACTATGAAATTTATGAAAATTTTGAGTACATAAGTAGTTATCAAACACTTGTATATGAAAGAAACTTATATTAAAAATCGTACACTAAATTAATCCTACGGTTTATGGCCAAAACGTCCTAACAAACAAACTAACTAAAATTGGTCATGCTACTTAACTATAAAAACTTACTTACTAAAAATTGTCCATTGTTTGAGGGTTTTTCTTCCAACGTAACACAGTTCTTAAATTTGGGAAGAGAATTTCGCTTGTTGCTTCTGTTTATACGTTTTAAAGAATTTACTGGCACACGAACCCGGCAGAATTTTTGACCATATCACTTACTTGTGCGTCACACGCCTACAAGTTTTTAAATATTTATCTTGCATCACTATAAATCCGCGAACATATGGGCATAACCCTCGCGAAACTGGAAGAGTACTCACCTCTTTCCAATTTTTAAGTATCATGATATGAAGTGGAATATTCTATCTGTGAGCCGAAAAACGCTACCCGCGAACTACGCTTCTCTCTACTTCTTGACCACGGACGGTCCCATTGGAAAAACTCTCCGTCTTTTGGCTAAACCTTGAGTTATATAGACTAAATTCCTACCCTAATAATTATTTACGTCATTTTCTGTTATCCAATGACTGAACAGAACCTCCCACAAAACAAGATTTCAGAAAACAAATCCAACCCCTTTTTAGATGAGAATCACGGAAGCAATTATTTTCCTAAGGGTTTAAATGATATTTTACCTTCTACGAATTACTTAATTATGGCAATGTGGAATCTACCAATGGCGGCCGTAGTCTGGCATTAACAAAGACCGGCTAACCTACTTGAGCCGAAATGGATTTTATTAAATACAATGGATGTCTCCAGACTACTTAAAATTACTTGTAATATTTGAACAAATCAAATTGGAAATAGTTTCCGCTATTTATAAAAGGTTTCGTTTTGTATAACCCGCTGTAAATCAACGAAAGTATTTAGAAGGTTAAGCTTTTCAAACTGAAATTGGTTTCCTTTATTTACGCTAAAAGGTACTATACATTTTAATTTTATCAGACCTAACTTTAAGAGGTTTATTGTACTTGGTTTATGAGGGTAGAGATTTAAGTTATTATGACCTGCCGCTGGAATTTAGTCGCCTGAAGCTATCGGTATAAATGTGGTCTTTTATTACAAGGGAGCCTGGCTGAATGTGAAGTAATTTATTGTGGGAATTTTTGTCTATACTTTATTCAAGTTACTGAATTTTAATTAATTAATGTGTTTATTCGTTAACATTACAAAATAATGTTACACATCTATTCCAGATACGCTGATATCCGTGCATAACTTCAATATAATTAGGTTTGATAGACTATCTAGTAGAGGTGGAGGAGTTGCTATCTATCTTCGCAATACATACGAATTTAAAATTATTGCTCAGTCAAATCCAAATAACTAACATTCGTTTGAGTTTCTATTTATTGAGCTTCCAAAGTTCAAATTACTTGTGGGCGTCATTTACTGTCCGCCTGAAGCAAACTACTTTGATGTTCTTGAGGATACCTTCGAGCAGTTGAGTGCTGAATATTTAAACTGTATTATCATGGGTGATTTTTTTACTTGCCTTCTAAAAAATGACTACCGCGCTGTCAAACTTAAGAATATTGTTTCTTCTCTTAATTTATTCATTCAATCCTCTGATCCCACATATCACTACAGCGAACACTCAAGCTCTCTTTTAGATCTAACCATTTGTTCGGATCTTAGTAAAATTATGACATATAGTCAAACTGGTAACCACAATTTTTCAAAACATGATCTTCTCTATGTAGCTTATAAAGTAAAATCCATTCCTCACCGATCTAAATTCATTACATTTCGAGATATCAAAAACATTAATATCAACCAGTACAGATCCGATTTAGCTTCAATTTGTTGGGATCACATGCTACTACTAGACACAATTGATTTAAAAGTGGACTGGTTTACAAATGTTATATACGCAATTTTTGACAGAATCGCGCCTCTCGAATGTGTAAAAATTAAAAACAAACCGGTACCTTGGATTACAAATGCAATTAAACAATTAATGAGTATACGTGATAAAGCGAAACGTAAATATCTTCAGCAAAAAACTGAAATACGATGGGAAGGATATAGAATTCTACGTAACCGTTGTAATCAACTATGTAGGAACGCCAAAAACAAATTTATTAATGATTCCCTACCAGAAATCCCAATAGGGAGTTATTGAAATTTTCTTAATAGATTGGGCGTAGAGAGTCAAAAACGTGACATACCTATAAATATGTTTGATTTAAATGAACTAAATATTCATTTTGCACAACCTTAAACAATCCTGGGACACGAAATAAAGGCTGCTACTATTAAAAAGCTTAGTTCCGAAACAATTGCCACAACTTCTGCTTTTTCGTTTGTAGAAGTAAATAATGATGAAGTACTACGTGTTATGCATGAACTTTATAATGAATATACGGGTTATGATGGCATAAATCATGAAAGTATTTTAATTGTTGTGGACATTATTCTTCCCATTATAACCCACCTTGTTAATTTCTCTTTGTCCACTAGCTGCTTTCCAAAAATATGGAAGAAAGCGCATGTCATTCCAATTCCAAAAATTTCAAATCCGGGCTTAATGTCTGACTTTAGACCAATATCAGTGTTGTCTTTTCTCTCACGTTGTTGCGAAAAAATAGTCCACAAGCAGTTGTCTGATTATCTTGAAGTCAATAACTTATATAATCCTTTGCAGTCAGGTTTTCGTAAAAATCATAGTACATCAACGGCGCTTATTAAGGTTATTGATGACATTCGTTATGCACTAGACAATAAAGAAGTTACAATCTTGATCCTACTTGATTTCACTAATGCCTTATATTTAGTTGATCATGACATCCTACTAGCTTATTTAAAAATGTATAATTTATCTTTAGCTGTCATTACATGGTTTGAATCCTACCTAATTGAACGTGAACAACGTATACAAGCCAGAAGTGGATCCTCTGATTGGGTAGTAGTCACCAAGGGTGTTCCCCAAGGTAGTGTACTTGGGCCGTTGCTTTTTAGTTTGTTCATTGCCTCTATTAGTAAAGGTTTAACCGGTCGTTATCATTTATTTGCTGATGGTTTTCAAATATACAGGCATTCAGAGGTACAGCATATTAATACTACAATTGGTCTAATAAATGAAGATTTGAGCAAAATAGCTGATTGGATTAATAAGCATGGTCTAGTAATTAATCTTAAAAAAACCCAATGTATTATTATTAGCTCACCTTATAATAAAGTACTTATACAGAAGAACACCCTTACCGATATAAAATGTATTGACACCGTAATACCTTTTAGTAGTGTAGTTAGAAACCTAGGTATCCATATCGATGATACTTTATCCTGGATTCCACATGTAAATAAAATTAGTCAAAATTTCTTTTTTACCTTCCATAAGCTAGCATTATTAAAAAATTTTCTTCCGTTCCAAGCTCGCTTACGTTTAGTCAATGCATTTTTAGTTCCAAAAATAGAATACGCTGATGTAGTATTTACAGATATGGCTGGGTATCTGCGTAACAAACTCCAACGGTTACAGAATGTTGGAATAAGATTTCTTTATAACTTACCTAAATTTGAACACATTACTCCATACAGAAATGAACTAGGTTCCCAAGCAGCATTTTTAGTCGTCACCACGTACCAACAACAATTTCCAAGAACTACAAAAGTTTTGTTACTGAACACAGTTACCAAATAACTACTATCTTATTACGGATTCTTAACCAAAATGGGGAACAATTATTGCGTAGCAATTATGTTGCCGTGTACACTTTGGAACTGATGCAAGAACGTTGAAGTTAAGTTGTGACTACCCACCAGGTTGGTAAAAGTTTATCACAGTCACTTTATATGGAACGTCAGTCTTCTTTGACAATTTATTGCTTTCTTTGTCTGTATAACTTAAAGCGTAGGTTTTAATGTATTTCCTATTCATTATGAGTGCTGAATAGAATAATTGTTTCTAAAAGTAAAAGAATAAACGGCGTTATATATTTGGAACTATGCCGTCTCTATTACACCAAATCTATATGCGACTATAAGTTTACTGATAAATGTAATTGCGCTAGATCGAAAATTTTCAAAGCTCTCTATTTAAAATAATTTTTGAGTGAAAATTCTTTAAACTGAAATTTGAGTTCTTTAATGTCAAGTGCATTTTTATTGATTATTCAGGAGGACGTGATGCTGCCCAAATAGTAGCTTGGATTGAAAAGAAAACTGGTCCTGCAGCTAAAGAGCTTAAGACAGTCGAGGAAGCTAAACAATTTATTGAAAAAAATAAAGTTGCAGTTGTTGGTTTCTTCTCAGATCAAACTTCAGATAAAGCTAAAGCTTATTTATCTGTTGCTAATGCTGTCGATGAGTATCAGTTCGGAATCACTTCTGACGAAGCAATTTACAAGGAATATGAAGCTACATGTGGTTCTATTGTCTTATTTAAACAGTTCGACGAAGGAAAATCCATTTTTGAAGGTGAACATACTGAACAGAACATCAAAAGTTTTGTTACATCAGAGTCGCTACCAAACCTCGTAGAATTCAATCATGAAACGGCACCTAAAATCTTTGGAGGTGAAATTAAGAGCCATTTACTCATCTTTGTATCTAAAAGTGATGACAAAACCAGTGCTATTGTATCTGCTGCTCGTTCTGTCGCCAAACCTTACAAATCTAAAATTTTGTTTGTTACAATCGATGTAGAGGAGGAAGACCACCAGCGAATTTTAGAATTCTTTGGAATTAAAAAAGAAGAGGCTCCCACTGCACGTATTATTAAACTTGAGGAAGAAATGTCAAAATTCAAACCTGAATCGTCCGAACTTGATGCTGAAAGCATAACTACATTTGTAGATAAGTTCTTAAAGGTGAGCTTAAACAACATTTATTAAGTCAAGAACTTCCTGAAGATTGGAATAAACAACCCGTGCGTGTTCTTGTTGCAAGCAATTTCGATGAAGTTGTATTAGATAAATTATGCTCCATGGTGTGGTCATTGTAAACAGTTGGTCCCTATTTATGAAAAAGTTGCAGAGCATTTTGAAAGTAATGTTGATGTTGTTATTGCTAAAATTGATTCCACAGCAAATGAACTCGAACATACTCGTATTACAAGCTTCCCTACAATTAAACTATACAAGAAAGAAGACAACAAAGTTATTGATTACAATGGTCCTAGGACTTTTGAAGGGTTATCTAAGTTTGTAGAGTCAGGTGGTGTTGAGGATGGTGCAGCAGAAGAGCCAGTTGAAGAAGAGACTGAAGATGATGATACTGCACGGCGAGATGAATTGTAATTGTAGTACTGACATATTTTTGTTCGTTTTCTTTTCAGATTAATTGTTTTCACATTTCTGTATACTTCCTTTGATGCACTTAACCACATCATATGTATTAAGAAATTTTCTGTCGCAAAATATTTTTAAGTCTGAGAATATTTAAGAAGTATACTATTTTTAGGATTTTTAAAGTAAAACTACTTTACAGATTGAACATAATTCTAGATATAATAATGGCCGTCCACATTATGTAAATAAATATGGAAGTAGTTCATAAAAATTACCACAAAGTGATAATTACTGAAAAAAATTTGTTCATAGTAATAATCTTTGTATGGGTAGTAACGCTCTCTGAAATAATTTACACTAAAAAGTTGTGATCACTTCATAGTTAAAAATTTTCATACATATTTCGGAACTAAACTGTAATAGTCACTCTAATACAACGTATATGCTACGAGAGCCAAACTTTTCTTGTCAAATTAAGCGCCATTAAAAGTATTTCTAACCTTACTTTGTAATTTGCCGACGGTATGGACGGTTTTAAAATAGTGGCCACCAAAGAAAAGCGGGGTATTTATTTTACTCTAATTCCCCATAAATGGGAAGACGGGAGACGTTATATTGGTCCCAACATTTGAAGTTTTCCGACCGGGAGATTTTAAGGAGCGATTCCAGATCAAAATCAGTGGCAGCAGTTTGACTGCATTGTCAAATGTTCCAACATAGCCACTTTTAAGGAAGGCATAAATTTGGAAAAAAGATTAACCTAGTGCATTGATTCAGATGCAGAAGAGCAGTAAGAACGGTATGATGGGTAATATTTGCGATACAATTATTTGTTTTGTTAGGGTTTTCAATAACACATTAAAAAATCCACCTACTACTAGTTTAACCGACCGGAACAATCTTTTTCATGGTAGTCCTCAAGAAGAGGAAATTATAATTCTAGGTCAGGATTTCATACAAAATGCACGTAAGTAAAATGAACAAACTTAAATATATTTTAAAATTTATTTGTAATATTCTAAATTTTGAACTTCATTACAACTGGGGATATGTTATTTAAGCAGCACTGTGTCGTTTAAACGTTTAGTCACTATCCACATTTACAATTTGTCTAAACATTCAAATGAAAAATCCTGCCAAATGTAAAACGTGTGCAGGGAAACAACTTAATGAATAAAATGGCGAGTGTTTTTTTATTTTATAATTGAATAATATAATTTAAGAGCATACAACAATTTGGTAAAAACCTACGATATTGTTGTGCTTTCGTGTTTCAAATTAACAGCCGACTGCTCAATACATACATATTATTTCGTTCAAACGTTTAATAATATGGTTTAAAAAGCACATCCCTAGTTATAAATAGAGATATTGTGAGCAATTCCCTGCATCTATTGCTCAATTTTTACTTTTAATTCTAAAAATTTTTATCTTTTTTTAGCTCATTCTACACCACCAAGTTTATTTGACCTAACACAAATCCTAGAGGACATGGAAAGTATAAAAAAGGAAATATGCTGCATTAAACAAGATATAAAGCAACACTATGCAAAAATTAATATTAATTTTGACAAACTTTATAAGTTGCTGTCGTCCCAAAATACCTGTTCACATAAAACGCAGTTGTCGGGTTAAATAGTGAACCAGATGTAAATCTCCTCGAGAAATTCAGATTTCCTTTATCTTCTTGTGAAGAAATGCTTTTGTTAAATGAGGAAATTTGCACAAAGACAGAAGTTAAGTCGAACTTGGTATGATTTATCCTGATTTACTTCTGTTTAGTTATAAAAAAAAATATTTTGTATTATAGATCACATTATTATCTCAAATTGGTAGTACCAGTGGAGAAGGGGATGCCATAAAAATAGCATAGAAAGTAATTGATTTTCTAGTTAATCCAGATGTCCTTATCAATTATTCATGAACAGGAGTATCCAGAAAGAAAACCTCTGGAAAGTTATCATTTCAAACATTAGAAAGTTACAATCTTCCAACATTCTTGATAATAGATCAATTTCTCTTCCCGATAGTTTTGTGCGATAGTTGTAATTTCCATTAACATCCATACAAGCATTTTCGCATTACACCTGTAATTATATACAAACTATAGTAAAAAAAGGCACTAGCTTGCCAGTGACATATATTAATAAAAATGTATACGGTCAGTAAACTTTTCTTATAAGCGTTTGCTTAGTTGAACTAACGTAGTTATCTATTTACCGAGGACGAAAAGTTACACATTCTTGATTGCGTCAGAGCCTGATGGCCAAGGCGAAGAGCCAAGACCATCAAACTGGCAAGGCCAAAAATGGAACGTTTTCCCAAGATAGATATTAAATTTTTCCGGAGACAAAAATTTTTGGCAATGTAGTAATGTCTGATATTGACGTTACAGTACGCGAGGTAAATAGTGCCTTGCAGTAAAATTTGCTGCCTTAAAGTAAAATTTGTGGACGTTAAATAAAAGGTCGACAAAGTGTCACTCTATGTACTAATTTGAGAACGTAGAGTGACACTTGAGTTTCATGATGATTGAAAAAGATCTTAAAGGATAATACAGGGAATTTCAACAGCTGGCAGTTGAAGTAGTGATTATAAAATTTGCCCAGAATGATTAAGTAAGGGTTTTGTTAATTAATAGGCATTATTATATATTTATATCACTAGCATTAATAATAGCTCCTACCCAAATTTTGTAAATGCAAAGATTCCGATATTATCACATCCTTGACGATATCAAAAGGAAGTTTTAATAATGGGGAATTTTCTTTATGATGTTCTTCATCCCACTTGCTACGAAAACTTTCATTGGTCCTAAGTATACAATCAATTCGTGGGTAACTCATATGCCTTCCTCCTTTAGCGTACTCTCCAACAACATTACATTTAATACAACCATGTGCGGCATTAAATCCAACTGTACCTATCATAATAAAAAGGCTGTCAAGCATCAGCATTTATCATCAAATTACTTACCTTTTATAAAACTCCTTGCAGGTGTATCACATACAAAATATTTTAAGCGAACTTCAATTTTATGCCCATTTATAAAAACTCCATTTTCAAGAAGATTTTTTAATTCGTCTACAGAAGGTGTTAGAAATTCATGCAATGGTGGTTTTGTTTCTCCGCAGAAAACTGACACCACAAGTGGTTTTAAATTTGGAACATTTTCGACTTTCATTAAGAAAGGCCAAAACTCAGTAGGTGCATTTCTAAAAGGTGGAAGTCCATCCACGTTAAAAACCAAGCACAGAGTTTTATATTTTCGTGAATTTTTATTTTATAGATAGCTGCACACAATGAATTTTTTATTCCATTATACCACACTTGTCCATTTCCCATTTGTGTAATAGATACCGAACTTGGAGTTTTTAAAAGCGTTCTACTATCCGATGGTAAGTTTAAACCCTGAACATTTAATATTACTAATAAATCGTTTAGTGAAGAATGTGTTATTCTGTGCACTAATGCCCATTCTGATATTTGTTGCAGTAGTGTAACTTGTGTAGAAACAGCTTCCTCTTCTTCGTAATCAGATACATCACATTCTTGAACATCCTCTTCGTTGAAATCATCGCTAACTGCTAAATCCACGTCCTGCACATCCTGGGTTCCACTAGTTATATATACAACATCATCAGTTGCAATTTGAGTTTGTGGTGCCACAAATTGTGGTTGAGTTAATGGCAGCTTTTGCTTGATATTGTTACTTTTCACTACTTTATATGCTAATAAATTAGCATTGCTGTTATTAGTCAGGTTCAATTCCTGTTTTAGTTTCCTATAAAAAGTAGTTGTATGTCGGAAGGTCGTTTTCGTTCTTTTATTGTACTTTGGCATTATGTTATTTATGATAAGATAAATACACAGCCCAACAATAGGAACAATGCAAATAACTAGCACAGACAGAGCAAATATAGAATTGTAGGTTAGAGTAGAGAAAATGTATCTGAGATACACAATGAAGTTAAAGTTACTAGATGGTTATTTTACATCAGAACTTCAACTTGGTGGTCATTTTAATTTAAAACAAATAGTGAAAATAACTTTAAAGTATATTTGGAGATTGCAGAGAAGTAAATGTCCCTTGCAATACTACCATAACTAACCATCACTTTAGGGGTCTAGTGTGGGTTTCAGACATGTAGCGGCAACTTGATTTGTTACACCTCAGGGGTATTCTTTACGACTTTAAAGTTACAACAACTAGAAAATAGATTAACATAGTAATAATTACGTTCCGGACACTATAATTAATTACTTTGAAGTAATGTACCCAGGTAGTTCCCAAAAGCAGTAACAATTACTAAACTATTACAAGGGATTGCTAAATGTAAGTAATTGTATCAATTAAAGTGCCAAAATTGAGATTTGTTTTGTAGCAACTCCTTGCTAAAGTTCCAATGTCAGTTGAAGCTACTTAGAATGCTGCTTGGATTGGTTAACCATGGACGACAGACCTAGTATGCATTGCGCTGTATTACTTTACAAAGTGGTAAAAACACATACTCCTCAGTACCTACAAACTAATTTTCACCTCTTGTCAGGACAGTACTCGACAAGACCGACTGATAATGTTCGTTTTACAATTCCAATTCATAGAACTAATTTCTACAATGATTCATTTACTGTTAAAGCTATTCGACAATGGAATTTCCTTCCGATAGATATTAAAATACCTAATTCAATTAGTATTTTCAAAAATAAAATTAAACTGTATTTCTTCAACAAGACCTAAATTTCATGTGATATGCTTCCTATTGTTCCCCATTCCCATCCGTTTCCGTCCTTCCCCATCCCTCTATGTTTTTTGTCTAACGTACAAATAACTTTGCATTTTTATTTAATAATAGGTATACAAATCCGATTACTAAGTTAATTTTTCTATTGTTTATTAACTTGAGGTTTCGCCAATGGTAGATTGGAAGAAATCGCCAGCTGGCGATAAATTCACCATTTGTGAACTTTGTAACTAAATTATTATTTTTTTTTCTATTTTGTGCACACCTGTAGAAATGTACAAGTTCTCAATAAAGAAGTCATTATTAAGAAATATGAATATCAATGCAAATAAAAAATCTCCACGTATTGTTTCAGGTTATGTTGAATTAATAATTGTCGTTTGTACAAACGTTATGTATGTTATCACGTAGTTATATGGTATAAGCGTTTTCCAGACGGTTGCCTACGGAGTAAAACAATTATTTGAGTAAATATGTAAATTATTTGGAAACCCCAAATGTTTTCAACCATGAGAGTCTAGAAGTAGGTCACCTGTATGTATAACAGAGAAATTTCAAAGCATTTCAGATCCAATAGTCCTATATAACCTCATACCACACGTTCATATGCAAACCGCAAGCGTGGCAACCCCTACGTCTGTCTATACTCGGCAAGTTGAAATCATAACCGCTCTTACTACTATACTCTACGTTTGCACTCATTTTTTTTTGAAGGGATGACAAAAATATTTTGTTAATTTTCAAAGCTCATTTAAACTGGACGTCACAATTTGCTTATGATATTGATTTTAAAATGTGTTTAAGTTATAAAGCTTTTTGCAGTCAGTGTGTTTATAGCTTGGAGCGAGATTAACGGCATAGTGAAAGGTGTACCTCATAGAGACCGTATAATATGAATTAGTAAAGTCTGATTGCTGATACGTCAATAATTTTAAAGATTGCGCAAGCACAAGCATGGTCCCTCTAAATTATTTCTATTTCGCTACTAACGACAATAAAATAAATCAACTTGTACGAGTATGTTGAAATTATATTGGTCGGGGGTGGTCAAGATAACCACAGATAGATTAACGTTTTTACAGTAAAAAAAGGGTACAGAAATTCATTCTTCATCAGCTAAGTTAATCTAACCCCTTTCCCCACAGTCTCAGATTGTGATGATAATACTAGCGCAGCTTATCTACATCTAGCGCCACCTGAGCACCCTGATAAAAGCCAGCGCTTCAAAATTATTGTATTTGTGAGATTTAATCGGATGATGTCTAAATTAACGTAAACCACATCATATTGAAGGAATTTAATTATACTTCCGGGGCGGGTTTCTTAGAGTTAGCGCAACCATGCACATTTCCAGAAGTAGATAGTTGCAGGCTAGTTTCCTTTTGAGGGGGACTGAGGGCGTTAAGATAACGTTAGCCCTCATAATGGAGAAATTTCCTTATGATGTTAGCTCAGGTTACTTAGAGCTATCACAAACTAGCGCACCTTTAGGAGTAGCTAGCATGGGGGAGGCGTGTTACGCTAGCCACCCTGCTGGCGGAACTATTTTCTATACTGTTAGAGGAGATTACTTAAAGCTCGCGCAACCAAGAGCATCTCGGGAAATAGCTAACGCAAACGTAAACACTATATAAAGGTAACTTTTTCACGGAGAGGAGACTAAGCTAACGCTTATTTCCCTCCGTAGAAAAAAAAACTGAGGTACACCGCTGGCGCAGATTACCTAGAATTAACGCAACCTAGCGCGCCTCGAGAAATAACTAGCGTAAGCATAAATACTATATTATGGTACACTTTCTCTGGTAGGACTGAATTGACGTTAGGCTCTCCTCATGTTGAAGCGACTGATCTATATTATTTGAGAAGATTGCTTAGGAGTAGTGCACCCTAGCACACCCCGGGGAATAGCTAATGTCGGCATAGAAACTGCGTAGTTGCCTCTTTTCTGGGAAGATTAATGCCCCTCCGTTAGTGAAAAAAAAGTAATACTGCTAGCGAAGGTTACTTAGAGCCAGCGCTACCCACTGCATAGCGAGAGATAAGTAGCGCAGACATGCAAACTATATTACGATATCTTTATTCTTGTAGGACTAAATTGCCGTTAAATTTCCCACAGTGTTAAAACAACTCAGAAACTACTCGCGCAGATTATTTAGATATAACATAACCTAGTACACCCCAATAAATAACTAGTCCAGGCGTAGAAACTACATTATGGTACTCTTTTCTGATAAGACTGAGTTGACGTTAGACTCTTCTTTATATTGAAGCAACTCGGCTATATTATTGACGCGGAGTACTTAGGAACTAGTGCAACCGAGCGCACCTCAAGAAATAGCTAGCGCACACTGAGAAATAGCCAGTACAGGCATAGGAACTTTATAGTGGTAACTTCTTTCTTGGGGGGCTAAGTTTACACTAGCCTCCCGGTGGAGAAACTAAGTAATATTGTTAGTGCAGGTTACTTACAACTAGGGCACGCCAAGAAATAGCTAGAGCAATTATAGAGACTATATTGAAACGAGCTACTGCTACCGCGTTTCCTTAACTTAAAAACAAGTAATAACAAACGTCTTTATTACTCACTATTCACAAGTCTAATTAACAGTATATGCCTTGTTTATAGATGTTTTCAGTCCACTTAACAATGAAGCACTATTACACTAATGAATTTACAAGCACTAATATCTTCTTAAACTAACTTCTTTACCATAGGTCCATTAACAACACTAACACAACTATTTATTTATACACTTCTATTTATTTATGTATACTACAAGCTGCATGTACATTAGACACAGCATATATCATTTATGTATAAATTCTTGAACTCCTAAAAGCTCAACTACGTTTACTGTACACGATATAATTTATATTAGACATTCAAGTATAGACTAACTCTTACATTCATAAGCGGCCTTATATATACCCTGCATTAAAGATATGACTCATTATCTAGTATTTTCTAGAAGGATTCTCGAATCCTGAAGAATACGCTGTGCCCCGGGCGTTTGTATGTTTGACGGGTTGCCTAATAGTGGATCGCAACAATATTATTAAACCTTTTCTCAGGTAGGATTGAATTAGCGTTATACTCTCCCTCATACTGAAGCAACCGAGTTATATTATTGGTACAGATTACCTAAAACTAGTGTAATCTAAAGCACTCCGAAGAAATAGTTCGCGCACACCGAGAAATAGCTAGTGCAGGCATGGGATTTTCATAATGATGGCTTCATTCCTAGGGGCTAAGTTTACGCTAGCCTCCCCGGTGGAGAAACTAAATAATTACTGTAACAGCAACCCCAAGAATCACCTTAGGTACCCTAATAAATAGCTACTACAGGCAACAAAACTATATTATGAGAGCTAAGTTAACTGAGCTTTCTTCGTCCCATGTTGTCAAAACCATTTGGCAACATTTATAATGTTACCTGGTATACTCTTTCACAATGCTTTATTGCAGTTCTTGCAGAATATTTACAAGAGTTCTAAATATATTATTTTTTAGTGAAGAAACAGGATAGTCGATGATAATAAACAGTTCAGACGATCTAGGAGGCAACGAACTTTGTTAGCAAATTTATCAGTCTGTCACCAAAACTTACAACAAATAATTTCTCGTACGGTATGTCCTGCTGCACGGAATTGTTATAAATAGCCTTTGGGGTTAAACAAATTCAATCAAAATGTTGTTTATGTAAAGTTCTGCATTGATATCGAAATTGAAAAGATGCGTCACATAACATTTTGCAAGAAACAGCTATCCAATTGTAACACCTTGACGTTACATTAAATAGAAACGAGATGCAAATAGAAAAAAATTAATTTTAAGCCGACAAATTAATGTCGATGTACCCTGTATATCAAGATTTCATTAATAGTAGTATAGATTATGCACGACATTTTAATAAAAGTTTTGTTTTACATTGCGAAATAAATTTCAAAATCATAAAAGCCTAGTTGTATTTCTGTGTAATACATACACGAACGTAACGCAAGCTACTAACTTATCTACAAAAATACAGATTTCCATGTAATGCGTTTTTCACAAAAAATAAGAAAACTTCTGTACACTGTTCATTAGAAATAATTTGATTTGCTAATACACTTGTTACGCTTTTGTTTTAAGATATTAGGAATTAGATTTATTAATTTAGAATTTGTAAAAATCCCCGTTAAATGGTGCAACTTCGTTGATGTAGTGAAACCCCGGGAATAGTAACGTTTACACGGATCTCAACGTCAGTTGCTTATCTTTGCAATTGTAAGCGCTAACGTGAGAAGATGTTCATCTTACCACGAACGCAGGCTGAAGTGTATTTTTATGCACAGAAAACGCACTTTTTTTATTACAAACAAATAGCTTTTGCATTTATCTTAAAATGATCGATTTGCGTTCGCATTTAATGCATTTTAAGGTATCTTAAAAATAATTATTTTTACATATACTTCTTAGATTATCTGCTACGTATCTACAATACGCTTATATCATACAGGGTAATTATTTATACACGCGGAACTTGCTTTTTTGCTTAGCATTTTAATAAATAAAAGTACGCTAGTATTATACAGGGCGTAACCGTGAATTTACGAAAATTTTTATTCTTTTATGTTTTAGTGGGCTTTATTTGTAGAATTTGGGTCTCAATGACGTGACAAAGGGTCAGGAGAGGTCATTGAGACCCAAATTCTACAATTAAAGCCCACTAAAACATAAAAGAATAGAAATTTCCGTAAATTCATATATATATATATATATATATATATATATTGCTGTGGATCCGGGGATTAAAGTTTAAGAATCGAGAGTGAGTCATTAAATACTTTTCAAAAAAAAAGTTCACAACAAAAAAAATTCTTACCTTGATTTCTGCTTCAAAATATATTCAGCAGCATCCCTGGCTAGCTGAACTGTGCCTCTTCTCGGATACCTAAATTTACAATCATTCTTCCTTCTCACTCACGCACCTTTCAATAAAATCACCAAATAATACAACAATCATACAATCTTTATTTACCGCTATTTACAAACAATTATTCACAGATATATACAGTTTGATACACTAATTACAACTCAATAAGTGATATTTTTGTAAATTCCTTGTTTTAAATTATTATTTGCAAACACATTTAAAACAAAAGTAGTAGATTGGCCCTAAATAATACCCTATATTTATTGCACACTGGAGTATGGTGAGCTCATAATAACCCAGTTTATTAAGGTATGCCTTTTACCTTGCATAAAATTACTACAAAACTAATAAACCCATGTACCCTTAACAATCCAATTTAAATTCATAATGAAATTTAGTAAGCTTTACATACATCTTTTTTTCAATATTTAAAATAACCCTACTAATTGTCAAGTACACGTATCTTTTCCGATACGTTAAATAACCATAAATAACCTCAAAGTTCACTCAAGCATCACAAAATAATTCCAAAAGTTTATCAAATAACAGAACATTCAAATGAGTTACCTAGAGATGCTTCAAGCCTCCATGCCGTTCGATAATGCTCAACAGAACCCCTTGGGTTCGTTACTATGCGCTCTGATCCTCCATATATTTATAGATGATAACCTCAGTACTCCAAGCTCCTTGCCACCAATTACCATTCCATTACAGCATACAAATTCACGTGTATTATACTCTTGTTTATTGATTTATTAGCTTGTTATGGTATTAGTTGGACCTCGGTTAATTTAATTCACTCGACACTACTCACGTTAATAACTATAAGACCTCAACTTACCACGTGATAAGTGCTAATACTACATTTACTAAATTATGAATTTTTCCAATACTTACAAGACTCTACTATAACTTCGGTTTACTGTTATAAGTAATCTAAAGCAATGAAAATACAAAGAGAGCCCTCCTAATTCTCTTAAAGTATTTATACTGTTAAAATGCCACCTCTAGGCCACTCTTTACGCGAAAAACTTATTTTAAAATAACACTTCTGCAAATTTCGATATAACCGCGTTAAAGCTTTCAGAAATTCACCTCGTGGATGCGCCGTATGATCCGAAAAATCGCTTTCACCTGTCGCGTGTTCGTCCGTTGTAAAACTACCCGTTTCAACCAATGATTCTGTTCTGTGTCGTCATGAAACTCCGCCTGTAATATTTTTATCCCTGTCTTATGCATATTTGATGTCGCGTTCCAAACCCCACTTGAGTTATAGAAAATCGATATTGCTGACCGCGTCTCATGACTCCACGTGGATTGAGTACGTGCGTTTTGAAAACTAATGCCTTTATATTCGTCTCTATCTGTAGCTTATTACTGATCGTGCATACCTTCTGCTCTTTAAGAAACTTTATTAGCTTGTTATTTGAAGCAACTGACGGTGGGAAACTGTTTTCTATAAAGCCCGCTTTATTATGCTGATAACTTTGAAAAAGGTAACCTTTCAAACATGCAGGTGTTCTTAATTATAGACTGTTTAAAATAACACTTCTTGGAGTTTATATTTTACCGTATTCGATACAACTGACGTCCTTGCTTGTTACCACAAAACCTTTTGCCTTGGGATTATTGATTTTCTATACCCCGGGTGTGTTTTGTAATGCTATTACACGTTGAATTAAAATAAATTAAATTAATTATGCGTTTCTATTTGTTTTTAAAACTGGTTTTCTTTATGTACCTCTAACTTTTCAATCATTAATTATAAAAATACGTCAATACTTGTTCGTTTAAATTAAATAAATGAAACAAATTTTGCGCGTAAATAAATTGTTTGTTTCTCTAGACAGGGTGTTTAAAATTGCATTGCTAACCCCAAATTTAACCCTTTGAATCCAAAGCAATATATATATATATATATATATATATATATATATAAAGCCGGTCTGAATTCAAAACGGTGCACGCGTATGTTACATAGAAAAACATACGCGTACACCGTTTTGAAGTCAGACTGGCCTTACCCTACTACTAAGTAAACACGGGGAGTTATTCAGCTTTAAGGGTAATAATGGAGAAAACTTTAGAAAAAGGAGAAAGCGTGTAGATATAGTTTATAGATCTGGAAAAGCATTTGTTAACATAAAATGGGAAAAGATGTTCAAAATATTCAAAACGATAAGACTAAATTATAGAGATATACGGATGGTACGTAGCTTATACATAGAGCAAACAGATGTAATATAATTAAAGCAGGAACGTAGAGAAGTAAAAATTAGAAAAAGGGTGAGGCAGGGATGTGTCCTATCCCCGTTAATTTCTAACTTGTATATCGAAGAGGCAATGAATACCGTCAAACCTAGAGAGACATTTATACAGAAATAAGTGACATATGTTTAAATTTGCTGTTGATGTAGCAATATTAGCATCTAGCAAAGAGCAGTTAAAAGCTGTTCTTAATAAAAACGAAACAGCGTTAACAGAGAGATGCGGTATGGAAACAAACAAAAATAAAACTAAAATACTAGTAAGTAAAGGAAGGAAAATAGGTCAACAACCATGACACAAATATGAAACAAGAATTTGCAAAAGCTGTAACTAAACGCAAGATAACAAAATGAAAAAGACAATTGACATAGAAGCAAGAAAAAGATTGTTGAAAGCTGCTACATGCCAAAATTTGACAATGTACATTTTTTAATTAGTAAATAAATTCCCGCGAATATTTTTTAATGGAACTTGTCAAATTCCGTCATTCCGGACAGTTGTGTTTGCGCAAAAGAATGCGCAGGTGCGGGTAATGTCGGAAGCGGTTATTAAGCCACGAGACTTCAAGCCTAGAACATCTATCTGTGGTGTGTGTGTGTGTCTTTTTTCTTTTTAGGGGTGTAGGTTCCTTACCTTACCTTCGTGTACCTCTACCTGGTATTCCTTCATTCCTCTACGAGCATAGAGTTTTAGGATGGACGGATTGGCAATTTGACTCAGCAATGGCGTAACCTACCCACAAGCATGGATCCTGAGATTTAGCTACGAAATACCATACAAGTGAGTAACCGTTTTACTTGTAGGCAATTTGGTTTTATAGTGCTTGAAACTTTGTCTATTGTGCAACACTTGAAACGTGGTGATACGTGTTATAGGAATTACGCGGCTTTAGCGATTGCGCAATAGTATAACAAATGTCCGCAATAGTATAGCTAGTGACCGGTTCACAACAAAGCATATCTGTAAAGCACAGCACTGTGCGACTGTGAAATGTGGACAGGAGAACAGCTTACAGGATAAAGATAGAAGTCTTTGAAAAGCAGTCATCAACGATGCTTTCTGCACACGAGTTTGATAAGAGGTCAACTTATTGATATAGGTCAATTATACTCTCCAATAAATGCTCATGCACTCTATTTTGCGCAATCGCAATAACGTAAATTACGATACTCTAAAATGGCCGTCTGAAATAGCAATACTGCACTAGGCATTAAGTGATAATTAATGATTATAATTATTAAAAGGGCATAGAAATGGTATGTTGCGCATCTGCAATCGAATGCGTTCAAGGGTTGAGTATCTTTGTACTATTTGCATTTATATTCCTTTTTCTTAAGAATGTCGTCAAACAATTTTACTGTTGCACACGGGTATTTTTTGAGTGTTGATCCTGGTCTAAGATGCCAATTCATTTTAGAAACATTCACGTTTTATTAGTTTGGAATATAGGTTTGATCGTCATGTCCTTAACGAAGTATTGATTGCGGAAATACGAAGGCGTAGAAGGGCCACAAAAAATCGCTCTACTTATTTTAGTTAAATTTCGACTTCGATGTCGAAATTTATTAAATTTCGACTTCGATGTCGAAATTTAGTTAAATTTCGACTTCGATCTTGAAATTTAGTTAAATTTCGACTTCGATCTCGAAATTTAGTTAAATTTCGACTTCGATCTCAAAATTTAGTTAAATTTCGACTTCTATGTTGAAATTTATCAAATTTCGACTTCGATGTCGAAATTTAGTTAAATTTCGACTTCGATGTCGAAATTTAGTTAAATTTCGACTTTGATCACGAAATTTAGTTAAATTTCGACTTCGATCTAGAAATTTAGTTAAATTTTGGAGCAGTTTTCTTCAACAGTCTTAGATAATAATATTATAAATCGATATTGTACCCCAATACAGGGCCGACACCATATTGACTTCGCTCGATTATTTTCTATTGGGTTATTTACTTAACCAATAAATTTTTGACGAATTAAGAGAACACAATGCAAGAAGTACGACGTATGCCTGTGGAAGTTATTGATGAAGTTCAAAAAGAGTTCGTAGACCGCCTTCGTCATTGTTAGGCCGTCAACGGCTTCCAATTCAAACATTTTCTGTAATTATTTGATATTTGTTTTCAATTTTTAGTAGATGTTTGTGTATAGTATAAATTCTATTTTCTGGAAATTTAATTTAATAATAATAAATAATGAATTTAATAAATGTCGACATCGAAGTCGAAATTTAACTAAATGTCGAGATCGAAGTTGAAATTTAACTAAATTTCGAGATCGAAGTCGAAATTTAACTAAATTTCGAGATCGAAGTCGAAATTTAATAAATTTCGACATAGAAGTCGAAATTTAACTAAATGTCGAGATCGAAGTTGAAATTTAACTAAATTTCGAGGTCGAAGTCGAAATTTAACTAAATTTCGAGATCGAAGTCGAAATTTAATAAATTTCGACATAGAAGTCGAAATTTAACTAAATGTCGAGATCGAAGTTGAAATTTAACTAAATTTCGAGATCGAAATCGAAATTTAACTAAATTTCGAGATCGAAGTCGAAATTTAATAAATTTCGACATAGAAGTCGAAATTTAACTAAATGTCGAGATCGAAGTTGAAATTTAACTAAATTTCGAGATCGAAATCGAAATTTAACTAAATTTCGAGATCGAAGTCGAAATTTAATAAATTTCGACATAGAAGTCGAAATTTAACTAAATGTCGAGATCGAAGTTGAAATTTAACTAAATTTCGAGGTCGAAGTCGAAATTTAACTAAATTTCGAGATCGAAATCGAAATTTAACTAAATTTCGAGATCGAAGTCGAAATTTAATAAATTTCGACATAGAAGTCGAAATTTAACTAAATGTCGAGATCGAAGTTGAAATTTAACTAAATTTCGAGATCGAAATCGAAATTTAACTAAATTTCGAGATCGAAGTCGAAATTTAATAAATTTCGACATAGAAGTCGAAATTTAACTAAATGTCGAGATCGAAGTTGAAATTTAACTAAATTTCGAGGTCGAAGTCGAAATTTAACTAAATTTCGAGATCGAAGTCGAAATTTAATAAATTTCGACATAGAAGTCGAAATTTAACTAAATGTCGAGATCGAAGTTGAAATTTAACTAAATTTCGAGATCGAAATCGAAATTTAACTAAATTTCGAGATCGAAGTCGAAATTTAACTAAATTTCGAGATCGAAGTCGAAATTTAATAAATTTCGACATAGAAGTCGAAATTTAACTAAATGTCGAGATCGAAGTTGAAATTTAACTAAATTTCGAGATCGAAATCGAAATTTAACTAAATTTCGAGATCGAAGTCAAAATTTAATAAATTTCGACATAGAAGTCGAAATTTAACTAAATGTCGAGATCGAAGTTGAAATTTAACTAAATTTCGAGGTCGAAGTCGAAATTTAACTAAATTTCGAGATCGAAATCGAAATTTAACTAAATTTCGAGATCGAAGTCGAAATTTAATAAATTTCGACATAGAAGTCGAAATTTAACTAAATTTCAAGATCGAAGTCGAAATTTAACTAAATTTCGACATAGAAGTCGAAATTTAACTAAATTTCGAGATCGAAGTCGAAATTTAACTAAATTTCGAGATCGAAGTCGAAATTTAACTAAATTTCGACATCGAAGTCGAAATTTAACTAAAATAATTAGAGCGATTTTTTTGTGGCCCTTCTACGCCTTCGTACGGTGAAATGTTCTTTATTTATATACGCCTCACGTTGCCGGCGCCTATGAAATATCATTTTATTTGAAAATGAAGTTTTCTCTTCTTTACTATATTCGCGGTCTAGTCTGGGAATTACCCCAAGGGTGAGCAATGAGTTTGGGCGTGGGTATATGGTGGGCTCGACTACAAACGGGAACAAAAAAATAAATGGACGCCACTGCATCTATATAGCAACAAGCAAAACTAAAGTATCCTACAGGAAGACGCAGAAACCTATAGGATATTATGATTATCAAAAAACTTACAAACCTCAATATACAATATCTCTGGAAATCTCTGCTTTAGCTTCCGCGATGTCGGACCTGCAAGAAGATGTCACACAAAAAAATAAAATATAAGACACCGTTTGTGTCTTACAGCAACAAAATATCTCGATCTTTATAGATCGATTAGCCTGAATTCAAAATCTTAATAACACCTTACGTATGAGAAAATACTCTACTGGAAATTACTTATTCCATTTCTATTACCTGATATTGTATCAACTTTTTCCACATTCAAAATTTTCTGGTCTAATTTGATCAATGTTAATTTCAATAAGTGAAATAAAAAGACAAAGGTATCAATTCAATGTTTAATCTAAATATATATCTCTTTTGTTGCAAAAATTACTTGTAAATAAATTTCATTAATCAATATATAAACTTTAAAACTTTTCTTAGAGTGTTCCTCTATAATCAAAATAATCAACATTAAATAAGTTACAGAAGTTTCTGAATATACTTCTCTACATAGAGAGGTATTAGCATTTATAAGTTAGTTAATACAGTTTAGTTTCTTAAACATCCATGAAACAGATCTGTTTTGGCTTACAAGATTTTTATCTAAGGAACTTGTTACATAAACAGTTCATATGGTTTAAGTATGAAAATAATAAACTCAGATTAACATATGTCAAAAACAGCTTAGTTCTTCT
This sequence comes from Platerodrilus igneus, assembly GCA_036346225.1. Taxonomy (NCBI): domain Eukaryota; kingdom Metazoa; phylum Arthropoda; class Insecta; order Coleoptera; family Lycidae; genus Platerodrilus; species Platerodrilus igneus. Next base: position 2,260,052 of record JARFIW010000713.1, on the reverse strand, counting down.
ACTAATTACAACAAATTGCTAGAAAACACCTTTCATCCAAAGGTGGACTTTATACATGTTTTTATCACTTGACAAGTGCATCATAAAAGCACTTTGAATAACAACTTTTAGAGCATCTAAAGATTAAAAAATTCTCTTATAAAGCAATCTAGTTCCGAATGAAAATATTTGACTAATTAAATTTTAGGTTATGTTTCCAACTAAATTTTTACGTAGTATATAAGCATAAATACATTTAGCAAACAAATTTGAAATTTACGTTATTTAACGAAGGTTTCTCATGATTTCATAAATAGTAATTTAAAGCTTTAACCTTAAACAGCACACGAAATTGATTTTCAGCAAAAAGGTTCATAAGTACCTGGTAGATTTAGCTTTTTACAGCAACGATGTTGACGAATGTAATCGATGAGCTCGGACACTTTACTTCCCATCTGTTTGATATTTTGAAAGACACAAAACAGGCCTGCACTAACCGCAACTCCTCGGACGCTCCAAAACAATCAACTTCCCATCTGTTTGACCAAAATCCAACACCATCGCTTAGCGTGTTCCTCTAATTGTGCTAAAGGGATTGAATCGAGTATTACTATTAAACACGGCTAATTAATTACACGGTCCTTACCACTAAGGATTTCTCACCACGTGTTGCAGCTGTTGCTTTGAATTGACTGGGCGGCTTCCACGAGAGCTATCCTCCTCTTCCACTTACAAGCAGAATTCACCATCCTTGTAAGTGAAGTCTACGTACCCACGGTTGCTTGCAAGATGGCCGTATTCTTTATTTGTCGATGCTCATAGCCTTCGCGTCATTTTCGCGCAGGCGTTATGTTTAACAACGCTCTAGTGGACGCCAGAACGCCCGCAATATATGCAACACAAACCACGCTCAAGGCATCCTCGATATTGAAAGTATAGAAGTCTGTTAAATACTCCTTATAGGTAAAAATAACATAAACGGAAAAAGTTGTTCTTCTTTATAGTTCATTAAATTAATTAATGATTACACGCTAAATGACAGATTCGCAAAATAATAGCAGTTAGAACTGTTTTTCTTTATAGATATGAAATGTAACAAAAATTTTGTTACACTGCCTCCGATCAAAAGAAAAAAACTTTGAGGTTAATTATATCTTAATATATACATAACCGAGAAGTTTTTTTTTTATATGGACGAAAACTATCGCCTTAACCAAAAGATAAATACAAAAAAAAGAAGCATTACAACAAATCGAAGTATGAACAAAGTAAGTTTGCACTTTGATTTCTGAACTAAAAAAATCATGAATGAACTCTTGGATTAAGAAGAGGAAAATGGGGTGCAACCAAATGAGTGTGTAGGTAACTCTGCGTACCACACATCCGTCAGGAGTCAATATAGGTATGTCGTAATCGGTAAAAAGTCATAATCGGTAAAAGTCAAAATATTGTAGTCTAACACTCGAGTTGCAACCAAACGGGGGACCAAAAAAACAACCCACTTCTCAAAATATAAACTGAAATTCAAACAAAAAGCTTGACATGAACTATCGCAAAATAACAACAAAAAGATTTACTTTCCTACTACTACCCTTGACATGACAACCTTACTAATATTAATAGCAAAACAAAAACTCACACCTATATACAGAAATATCAATACTGCTCCAACAATGATTATGTATTTGCTGGTCTCAAAAATTCCAGCTCAATACATTCAGCAAAATTTGATTATTGCCTCTACCAAAAATAAACTGCTCGTCAAGCCACTACTCATTGTAGCTTACTAATGAATACTTGGCTTCTTCAGCTTATAGCTATTCATAGCCCAATCGCTACTCTTTTCTTTGGGACACTCCAGTCTCAAAAAAAAATCCTCAACTCTACTGTGGCCACACCAAACATCTCGAACCAAAACTACTCAATACTACAATGGTCTCACCAACTAGGTTACTCCGACCTACGACAACAAACAGCACCTACCTTCCTCGCTTACTCTAGACACAACAACACATGACGCGATCAAAACACGTCCACAAACATGAAGCAACAAACATTTGCCTCACTCCCACTTCGGCTATAACAACAACACGGCAAAATAACCTTTTTTTTTTTGAATAATCCATTAGTGCACATTTAAAACAACACTAGTTGAGAAACTTTCAATCTCTACCAGCAACGATATACTGGCAAAAGCCTTCAATTTGTCTTCACCACTCTATCCCATAACCAAATTTATACTATATTCTTTACGACACAAATACTAAAGATAACCAATCAGTCCTCTGGTACATATTCTGGATCTACGACAGAATAGGGTTTTAGATCCTTGACATGCCACCTGCCTGCTTTTGATCCATCTAGATTAATTAGATCGTACACCACATTCGAGCACTTCTTCTTGACTACACTCAAAATAAATTTTGGAGCCAGTTTAGCAGCAAATTTATTAGCCGCGCTCGACAACACCTTGTTGGACCTCCACACTTTATTGCCAACCTCAAAAGAAATGTTTCTCCTCCTTAGATTATATCGATTGCTTGACCTTTGATAAGCTACATGCAACTTCGCACGAACGTCTTCAAATACTTTAAATATACCTTGGTGGTCTGAAGCATATAATGGGCGGCTACCAGGAACGATTTCAACATCAGCTTCAGGAATAAATCCACTACCGTAAAATTTACCGGACATGGGGACGTGTCGGCCAAAAACTAAAAAATTCGGAGTATAACCCGTCGACTCATGCTTAGCAGAATTAATAGCAAACTGAATCTGCGCTAACTCAGCATCCCAGGTATCATGTTCTTCGAGATAGGATCGAATAGCTGTCCCTACCGTCCTATTAATCCTCTCAACAAAATTACATTGTGGCGCATAAACAGCATTATACCATATCTTTTGAATTTCAAACCTATTACATAATGACTTAAAAATTCGACCAGCTAAATTTGAACCATTATCGCAAATAATAAATTGGGGCACTCCAAACATTAAAAACACTTTCTGTTCTATAAACTGTTCTATGACATGTGACTTTGCACTGCGTAGAGGATGTAGAATTGTATATTTTGAGAACCAATCTCCTACTACCAACAACCATTTAAATCCTAATTTTGAGCGAGGAATGGACCCATAAGATCTAACGCGATAATTTGAAATGGAAACTTGGCCTCTTTCTCCTTTCCCATTAAGCCTAAAGGACCTGCATTAGAAGATTTTTGCGCACCACACACTAAACATGCACGACAAAATTTCAACACATCTAAATTCATCTTGGGCCAATAATAATGTTCTTGGACTCTAGCATTTGTCTTCGAGAACCCAAAATGTCCTGCAACTGAGGGGTCATGACACGATCTAATGACTTCTTCTCTTTGAACCTTCGGCACTAAATATTTCCACTCTACTACATTTGACAACATAGGCAAATTTGATGGGATAAACTTAAAAACAAAATCGTTCTCAACTTTCCATTGAGGGTAATTTTCAGGCGACGCCAAAATTTTCTCACGTAACGACACATACCAATTTTCTAAATTATCAAGCTTGACCTCTATTAAATTTACGATATGTCTTTCTTCAGGATCAACATCAACTTTATTTTTTTCTATGAACTTTGCCAACAATAATAACTTTAGACTTAATAAAATTTATATTAAATTGCTTTAAACCTTCCATTGAGGATAACAATAATTAAATATCTTGGTACACTCTTGCACTACTCCTAATCAAACTGTTAAGAAAAACTAAAGTGCTTCACAACGCATCAACTTGCTAGCATGACAAACTCCTCCATGAGCCTCACCTAGACTAATAAACAAAAAGGTTACTTCATAACTAACCTCCAATAATGATGACCAAACTGCTAGAGCGACAAACTTACCACGAGTCTCGTCTAGACTAATGTAATGCTGAGCGGCCAACTCTCCACGAGTCCCGTCTAGACTAACATACCGCTATCCGACAAACTACTACGACAAATTTCGCTTAGACTTACAAACCTCTTAACATCCTGCGTTGCAATGCGGATATAAATAAAAAAATTGCTACCAAAACGAATCAAATCAAAAGTGTGCCGATGCACAAGAGCAAATTTTCAAACAATACCTCAACAGTATACACCAATGTACCAAATACTTAAATCATTATTTCTTAAATCAAGAAATTAAGACAACAACTATTATAACTAATAAGAATGGAAGATGAACCTACTATCGATATAGTACATCTAGAATAAAATAAACCTATACTATCTATATCGAACAACTTTACTATCACACATGGTCGATTATCACCAGATTTTTCAATAAATAATGAATTAGTCTTGGGTTGTGAATTAGTATGACAAAAATTTTACTACACTTAACCAATCTGACCAATCTTTCTTACTAAAATAATTCCTCTGCTCACAAATCATCATTGTTGCCTTTTTAATCAGTTCAACTCTGAAATAACGAAAAAAATTTACTTTAATACGAATTTATACCTGCTACAACATTTAGACGACTATCAAACAAACTTTGAGGTTCCAGACACGACATGAGTACTATAAAAAAATTTTAACCAAACTATTTTGAGTTTACCACAAGCCAATAGTTAAACGATGTTGTAACAACTTGTTACTAATCGAGCAAACCCTTTTTAAACGAACGACCATCGAGCCTCACACGTTGTGCGCCAGTGAAATGTTCTTTAATTATATTCGCCCCACGTTGGGCGCCAGTGAAATGTTCTTTATTTATATACGCCTCACGTTGCCGGCGCCTATGAAATATCATTTTATTTGAAAATGAAGTTTTTCTCTTCTTTACTATATTCGCGGTCTAGTCTGGGAATTACCCCAAGGGTGAGCAATGAGTTTGGGCGTGGGTATATGGTGGGCTCGACTACAAACGGGAACAAAAAAAATAAATGGACGCCACTGCATCTATATAAGCAACAAGCAAAACTAAAGTATCCTACAGGAAGACGCAGAAACCTATAGGATATTATGATTATCAAAAAACTTACAAACCTCAATATACAATATCTCTGGAAATCTCTGCTTTAGCTTCCGCGATGTCGGACCTGCAAGAAGATGTCACACAAAAAATAAAATATAAGACACCGTTTGTGTCTTACAGCAACAAAATATCTCGATCTTTATAGATCGATTAGCCTGAATTCAAAATCTTAATAACACCTTACGTATGAGAAAATACTCTACTGAAATTACTTATTCCATTTCTATTACCTGATATTGTATCAACTTTTTCCACATTCAAAATTTTCTGGTCTAATTTGATCAATGTTAATTTCAATAAGTGAAATAAAAGACAAAGGTATCAATTCAATGTTTAATCTAAATATATATCTCTTTTGTTGCAAAAATTACTTGTAAATAAATTTCATTAATCAATATATAAACTTTAAAACTTTTCTTAGAGTGTTCCTCTATAATCAAAATAATCAACATTAAATAAGTTACAGAAGTTTCTGAATATACTTCTCTACATAGAGAGGTATTAGCATTTATAAGTTAGTTAATACAGTTTAGTTTCTTAAACATCCATGAAACAGATCTGTTTTGGCTTACAAGATTTTTATCTAAGGAACTTGTTACATAAACAGTTCATATGGTTTAAGTATGAAAATAATAAACTCAGATTAACATATGTCAAAAACAGCTTAGTTCTTCTACTAATTACAACAAATTGCTAGAAAACACCTTTCATCCAAAGGTGGACTTTATACATATTTTTATCACTTGACAAGTGCATCATAAAAGCACTTTGAATAACAACTTTTAGAGCATCTAAAGATTAAAAAATTCTCTTATAAAGCAATCTAGTTCCGAATGAAAAATATTTGACTAATTAAATTTTAGGTTATGTTTCCAACTAAATTTTTACGTAGTATATAAGCATAAATACATTTAGCAAACAAATTTGAAATTTACGTTATTTAACGAAGGTTTCTCATGATTTCATAAATAGTAATTTAAAGCTTTAACCTTAAACAGCACACGAAATTGATTTTCAGCAAAAAGGTTCATAAGTACCTGGTAGATTTAGCTTTTTACAGCAACGATGTTGACGAATGTAATCGATGAGCTCGGACACTTTACTTCCCATCTGTTTGATATTTTGAAAGACACAAAACAGGCCTGCACTAACCGCAACTCCTCGGACGCTCCAAAACAATCAACTTCCCATCTGTTTGACCAAAATCCAACACCATCGCTTAGCGTGTTCCTCTAATTGTGCTAAAGGGATTGAATCGAGTATTACTATTAAACACGGCTAATTAATTACACGGTCCTTACCACTAAGGATTTCTCACCACGTGTTGCAGCTGTTGCTTTGAATTGACTGGGCGGCTTCCACGAGAGCTATCCTCCTCTTCCACTTACAAGCAGAATTCACCATCCTTGTAAGTGAAGTCTACGTACCCACGGTTGCTTGCAAGATGGCCGTATTCTTTATTTGTCGATGCTCATAGCCTTCGCGTCATTTTCGCGCAGGCGTTATGTTTAACAACGCTCTAGTGGACGCCAGAACGCCCGCAATATATGCAACACAAACCACGCTCAAGGCATCCTCGATATTGAAAGTATAGAAGTCTGTTAAATACTCCTTATAGGTAAAAATAACATAAACGGAAAAGTTGTTCTTCTTTATAGTTCATTAAATTAATTAATGATTACACGCTAAATGACAGATTCGCAAAATAATAGCAGTTAGAACTGTTTTTTCTTTATAGATATGAAATGTAACAAAAATTTTGTTACAACGGAAACGTTTGTATTCATCGTTGTGCATTAGTTAGTAACAGCACAATATGCACAGGCGAACTGAAAATAATTTTGTGCTCTTGAACTTTTAATTAGAAATTCCCTGTGATCAACAAAAGTTAGTAATTACAGTTTATTGTAATTTCCTTTTTGAATACAGCAACGTTTGCGAATTAAGCTCTTCCGAATATTTTTCGCAACATATGAGTGATTGTGATGTAGTTGAATGACAAGTTGCAAGTGTTCAATAAAGCGTTTAGATTTTATTGCGGTTTGGAGATCTCTGGCAGTGATATATGAAACACGTACAGAGAAAACAGAATTTGCTGAAATTGACAACTTGATTGTAATGTTAAATTGCAATTCTCGTTAGTGATTGGTAGTGAAATGACAATAAATTATAGATTTGTATATTACGTGTATTTAGGTCATACGTAGAAAATGAAAGGGTATTGCAAATTGAGCAAATGAATTCCAAACAAAAATTCTTTTTTAGTTGTAAAACCCTCTAGAAACTACCCTAGAGGGCAATTTTACTACTCAGGTGTGAATCAAAGGTAAAATGCAGCCCAATGCATAAATTAAAATTGCGTCCTTTGAGTTAAATAGTTATATAATAATAGAAACAATACGACTTACAATATTAAAAGCTGTATTATTTATGAATGCAAAGTATGAAACCGGCAAAAAGAAGCCTCGGGATTTAAATCAATCGGAAATATAGGTTGGTAAAGGAAGGATGGTTGCCAGAGAAATGCAAATATGTTGAAATTTGTATGGCAGTAGTGCATTATTACAGATCCTGCGACCTCATTTGTTCCAGCATCCTCATTTGCTCCCTCATCTGGACCAAATAGTTTTCTTCAACTAACCATTTCCACTTTCGAGATAAATGTACCTTGTTTGGTATCAATTAATATTAGATTTTTCTTAGCTACCCGAATTTCTAGGAATTTTTTAGATAGCATTACCCCCCAGGGGGCTACCCTCATTTCAAGATTTTTTACCGCTAACATTCTGAACTCGACTAACTATTGCATCTTTCGAGATAAACCTATCTTGTTTGGTATCAATCAATATTAGAATCTTCTCAGCTACCCAAATCTCTAGGAATTTTTTTAGATAGCATCATCTCTCCCCCCATCTCCAGGGGACTACCCACACTTTAAGATTTTTTGCTGGTGGCGATTTCTGACCGTCCTTATAAATTTTTTAACCATGCAATACATCAAGTTAGTCTACAATTTTACGTAGAATCCGAATCTGCAGACAGATTTGCAATAGGACCACCCCTTACAAAGTTATACTTTAAAGCACCCAAATCTCGTTAAAATTTTTGTTCATCTATGACATATGCTTTAACCAAACATCTCCAAAAATCAAAAACGCGAGAGTTTTAGAAATGAGTCCTTTATGGGACATAAGTGTTTAATATTTAAAACCGATAGATTTTTGTAAATCTTCAAAACCTTGACTTTTAAAATTTTAAACAGTTATCAATTTCTGGTTTAACTTTTTTTTTAATTACTAAGTACGTCACAAATAATTATATGCTCAATGCTTGGGAAAATACAAGTCGTTTCCGAAGTAATTCCTTTACGATTATGGATTACCCAAATTACATGTGAAAACTATATAATTTCTTTTCTTGGACTTTCTATTAATTATGTTTGAATACAGTGCATTAGAAATTGACGTATAATTGCTAGGGATTCACACAAGGTACTTTCTAGTAACTATCCTCGACTACGTATTTACGGAGATACAAATTTTAAATAAACTCTTTAAACCTTTACTAAAGGAATACCAAACTTGTTGTCTACAGGATACTTACTAATAAAGCAATTTAATTTTAAATAAAAGGAAAAATTGATAGGTTAGGTCAGCGCCGCGGAGCTGATCTAACCTATCAATTTTTCCTTTTATCTAACCTAAGTCCACACAAATCCAACTAACCTAACCTAACATCAGACAACATCAGCTAACCTAACTCTTGACAAGTCTAACTACCCTAACCTAACTTCAGACAACACCGACTAATCTAACTCCAAACAACGTAAACTAGCCTAAACCCTCCACCCTACTTTGTTCTTCTCCCTCCTTTCGCATCCGTACGACATACATCTAAACTATATCCAACATACACCTGAGATATGTCCATTTTGAATATTTTGGGACTTGACAAAATTTTTAGTAGTTCGGACTTAGAAAAATTTTAAAATAAAATTGTAAATTTTATACCAAGGCCTCTAACTCGAAAACTGATATAGATACCAAAATTTACAAAGACAGTTATTGCGACTACTCTGCGATCAGACAGACCCAACCCCACCTGCTAGGAGTCGGAGCTACACCAATTTACATCGATTCATCAAGTTAATTGCACTGTTTCTCGATTCAACCAGATATGGTACCACTGTAATGATAAAACTTAGTCATAACATCCATTTTAAGTTTCAAAGACAATTTATTTAAAACTGGTTGTAGCGTATAAATTTTGGGATATTGCAATAATATTAAACTATTTCTTTATTTGTATAATCGGATTTAGGTCTGATTGTGGGGTGCCTTAATGGCAAAGTTTTTTGAATTTATCTCGATCAGAATAGGGTGAAATTGCCCTATAGGGTGAAATTGCCCCATATGGCGAAATTGCCCCATAGGGTGGAATTGCACCAACACTGCAGAAGGCTTCTTTCTCTTTCTGTCTGCTTTTCCTACTGCCCCTATTTCATAGATGTACTATGCTGTGCTCCACACTATGCTTTGAACAGTTTTCTTCTTGTATCTATGTTCGTTGCCTTTGAACATAGCTGCTGTTCTTTCTTGTTTGATGCAGTTCGGTCACCTTCTATTGTTTTATAGTTATATACCCTATTTCCCCGATATTCAGTGGTATGTGAAAGGGGGTAAGCAACCTTTGGCTGCCAAGTTTCCCCAGCACTTGAACCTTTGTTGAATTAATAGTTTTCCAATTTATCCTTTCTTATAATTAACCTTAGTTGCAAATATTTCACAACCTACACCTGTAGTTGTTTATAATAGTCATCAGATTTAAGAGCATTTAGTTTTTCGTCATTGGGTTTTACGTCTTGAAACAAGTTGGACTTGTACCTCAGCCAATTTATGTTCTGAGCTAGCCTACCCAGTTCCTGCAATTCTCACAACAGCCTATTACAGCTCGATTCCCTTCAATTGTTTTCTAATTATATGCCATGTTTCATCGACATCCAGTGGCGTGTGAAGTGTGTTAAGCAGCCTGTGGGAGCCAAGGATGCCCGAACACTTAGACATTTGCCGTATTAGTTTTATCTGCATGTCTAAATTATTTTAGTAATGGGGTTTTTCTAGGACTTTTGAGTATTTTCTTAGTGCCACTCTAGGTATCATTTTGAGTACTACTTTAGGTATTGTCCTAAATACGACTCTGAGTACCACTAAGTTTCGATTAAAAGCTTCAAATATAAATGCAAATACATCTTCGATTATTAATGCTTCCATAGCTTTACTGGATCATGCAAACATATTCTGCAAACATATTCTAACCTATTTGATTTGGTGCTGTAGAAATAGAATTTGCTACGAATTGGGTTTTGGATTTAGACTGGGTGCCAGTTGTGAGTAATTTGTTTGGAAATTAATCTGTCTTGGGAAACGATTTAACTAAACATAGTTCAAGGTCAGATTAGCTTTTAAGTTTTGTGTTTTTTTCTAAAGTATTATTGGAAATATGCATTATGTATTCTATAATTTAATCTGATTTTTTGTACCTGTAGGATTTAATTAATTTAAACTTTTATTTATTAGATTGTTTATAACGGATTTTGTGTTCAAAAGCATATTTTTAAAGTGAGTATCCTGGAGATGAGCGTTTTCTGATCCTGAAAGGTCAATGTTAGGCTATGTCGAGTATAAGTAGATACTTTTGTGAACTTTTGTGTTTTTTATCCGATTTACTTTTGCACTAATACTCATTATTAATATTAACAGTAAATATTTGTACTTCTGAAATTTTTGTGGCGTTTACTATTCCAATTTATTAGAGTCTTAGAGTTTATGTTCTACTCACCGATATAGCGGTGGAAGTGGTTTCATTTATTTAGTTAGGAGATTTTGCGTCTTATGGATAGTGGAAGTTGCTAGCTACGAGTTCAGTAAAAAGGAAAATTGGTGCACAGCGTAGAAGATCAAATTTCGACTTTTTATATCCCAACAGAAGATTTGCACCCAAACCGTGGGGCTTATTCAATAGTTTAGTAGAAAAGATAATTGACGCCCAATCGGTGGCGCTCATCAACGTAACGCTTCCAATATCAAAGTAATATATATATATATATATATATATATATATATATATATATATATTGCCGCGATATCGATGTAAACTTCCTTATACAACAGACACCGAATTTCCGCTCTCAATAAAAGAAACTACTTCCTCGACTATTCCAGTTAGTGGAACATAAACTATTTCCTGCTCGAAGAAATTAGTATATTAAACCTTAAGATTTTTAGAGTACAAATATTTATATACAATAATATTAAAAATGAAAATTATTACAGTATAAATCACAAAAAAATAAAATTTTAACTTACACTAAAAATAGGTGTTCTTGAATTTCCAGTGTCCCAGTACTCTTACCACTGAGTTCATTTCTCAAAAATGTACCTCTTATCGTAGATACATGTAAATTGAACTTTTATTATAAATAACATACTAAATGAACTTATGGAATAATTTTTGTGAAAACTGTGTTAAATTATTACAAGTTTGATTAACAATAAATTGGACGCCATGTTGCCGTTTTATCTTATATTATCCGTATCTAAGAAATTTACCTGTTTAGTGCTTACTCATGTCGCACTACTAGGTCATAGCTTCAACTCTAAACATCTTTACTTTCTTTCGACCTTTGTGTTTTTGTAACTATGTGCGTGTATTATGTGTGCATGCGTGTGTGTGGGTATGTGTGTGCAGCGTGTGATAAAAGTTTTTCTTGTGTGTGTGTGTGTGTGGGAATCTAAGCGTCGTATAGGGTTTTTTTTATATTGAATGCTGTTTAAGTTTGGCTTACAATGATTGTTAAGATGATTCATGTAATTAGACTTTGCCTGTTTGTGATCACTATAAACAAATAAACAAATTACACCTTAAGACTATAACTTCTCACAATAAAATTAATAGGTACAAAAAACTGATTAAAATATTTTAGTAAAGCCCATTACAGAAAAACACAATTTTAAAAGCTAATCTAACCTTGATTTCAGGAGCTCTGAATTAATTCCAGGCCAAACAGTTTCTTAAAGCTTTAAACTTTCAGCAAAAACTTCCTTCACACGAATCGCATTTGGAATAAAATTATGTAAGACCTTCACCAGGTCCAAGTCAAAGAATGCTACTTTGCAAAATAAATCAAATAAATTTTAACAGTGAGTGATCTAATATTAAAAGAAATATCTGCACTAATATTCGTGGCTATAATTGAAACATTAATTGAAGTGAAGTATACTTACGATTTTTAAGATCGATGAAATCTAAAACTTACTGAACAACAGTTTCAATAAAAAATTATATCACTGGTTTGTAGAAATTCAGAAGTAATCATCTCAAAGTATATCTACTCCTATATATAACATGTAATTTTGATTATAAACTACCATTTATTCCAAGAAATTTCATTCTGGGCAAGTAGTAAAACTTGCAAAAAAGCACGTACACCTCACCAATCAGAAACGTTTCTATAAATAACGAAATTAGTTTTCCAGTAAATCCCTTCACACAATTAACATCGGTTGAGAGTATTGCAAAACCAATATCTCTAGTTGTTCATAATAATCACCACGTTTAAGTACAGTTATTATTTTTGTCGTTAGTTTTTTCATCGTGCGACTGGTTGGAAGCGTACCTCCATTGATTTCTGTTCTGAGCTAGAATACACATTTTCCTGAAATTCTTACGGCCTACATCTTTCACTATTTGTGTGCAGTAGTCTAACCTAGGTCTACCTCTACTACTTTTTTTCCTATCTCTGCTTCTAATATATTCCGCACTATTCTCTCATGTCTTAGTGTGTGGCCTATTATCCTATCTCTCTTATTTTTTATTGTTTTCCACATATTTCTTTCTTCCCCTACCATTTCTAGTACCTCTTTTTCTTAACTTTGTCTGTCCATGGTATCTTTATCATACGTGTGTAGCACCACATTTCAAAGGCCTCTACTTTTCCTTGTTCGCTTCTCCTACTGTCCAGGCTTCGCAGCCATACAGTGCTATGCTCCACACATATGTTTTAAGCAATCGCTTCCTTGTTTCTATGTTTGTAGTCTTTGAGCACAGTAGTTGCTTTTTCTTGCTAAATGTAGCACGACCTTGTGCTAATCTTTGTTTAAGATCTTCTCTGCTTTTCTCATCTTGCGTTATTTGACTTCCTAGGTAGCAGAAATCCTAAGCTCTTGTAAGTTCTCGTTACCTATTTGCATTCTTGTTTTTGATTTATTTTCCTCTCCTTTGCATACTAGTACTTTGGTTTTAGTTTTGTTAATTTTCATACCGTATATCTCTGTTAGAACAGTTTCCATTTCATTAAGAGCAGCTTCTAACTCTTCTTTGCTAGATGCTAATACCGCTATATCATCTGAAAATCTAAGAATATCACCTTTAGTCCCTGCATATCAATTCCAAATGTCTTCCTGCATTTGACAGTATGCATTGCCTCTTCTATGTACAAGTTAAAAATTAGTGGAGATAATGCACAGCCCTGTCTTACCCCTTTCCTAATATTTACTTCTCTCCTTTCTTGTTCTAATTCTATTACCGCTGTTTGTTCTTTGTATAAGCAATGTACTATCCGTCTATCGCTAAGACTCATTCCAATCTTTTGGAGTATTTCGAACATTTTTTGTCATTTTACATTGTCGAATGCTTTTTCCAGATCTACAAACTCTATATATACGCTTTCCCCCTTCTCTATTGTTTTCTTTATTATCACCCTTAGAGCTAAAATAGCCTTCCGTGTTCCCTTATTTCGCCTAAACCCAAATTGATCATCTTCCAGTATTTCTTCAACTTGTTTCTCTATTCGTCTTTGTCCAATTCTAGTTAACATCTTTAAAACGTGTGTTGTCAAACTTTTGTTCGGAAATTTTCAGATCTATCCGCGCCTGTTGTTTTTGTTGTATAGTTACTATGATGTTACGTTTGAAATCTTTGGGTATCTTGCCTGTTTCATACATATAGCTTATAAGTTGGGAGAGACGTTCTGTTAATACTTGTTCAGCTGCTTTTAGAGTTTCTGCTTGCGCCTTCTCTGTACCCGGCGCCTTACCATTTTTCAGACTCTTTAATGCTAATTCTAACTCGTCTCTAATTATAGAATATCCCAGGTCATTAATTTCAATGTCTGATTCCTGTTATAATGCGTTTAGTTCTTCTCCTGAATATAAATTCCCTATATATTCTTGCCATCTAGCTACTTTCTCTATATTTTCTATAATGACGTGTCCCGTGTCCCTTATATTTTTGCTATATAGTTTTATATCCTTAAAATTCATTCTAATTAATTTTTATGCTTCGTCTGTCGTTCCTATTTCCATTTTAGTTTGTACCTCTTTGCACTTTTCATCACTCCATTGTTCGTTAGCTCCTGAATTTGGGAATAATTTCCCATTTTATCGCTTTGTATCTTTGTTTTCCTGTTTCGTCTGATCCATTTTTGTACTTTCGTCTTTATTCTATTAAATTCAAGATATCCTTCGTTATCTATGGTTTCTTATTTTCTTTTTGTGTATACCCCAGAAGAATAACTCTGCCTAAGCTGGATTTAATGTTATTCCAGTCTGTTTCTTCTTCATTAGTATCAGAAATTTTCCTGATATCTTTCAGCAATTCATTTGACTCTTTTTTCAAATATTATATGGATATCTTTGTCTTTTAGTTTCTCAAAGTCAAAGTGCTTTTTTCCATTCTTCTTTTTCAGATTTTTAAATTTAAGTCCGGCCTTCATAATTACGATGTTGTGATAAGTCACTATATCTGCTTCTGGGTAGCTTCTACAGTCTTTTACTTGATACCTAAACCGTTGTCTAACAATAATGTCATCTATTTGATATATTCCTATATCTGATGGCATCTTCCACATGTATCGTCTTTTAACATGATGTTGAAATAATGTATTTGTGATGGTTAAGTTGTTCTGGTCGCAAAATTCTACCAGCCTATTTCTTTTGTCATTTCTCGTGCCTAAACCAAATAAAACTACTGTCGCTCCTTCCCTACCCTCACCTACCACGGCATTAAAATCCTCCGCAATTATTAGATTTCCATGTCCTTTTACGTATTTTATATCTTTGTAGATCGCTTCTACCTCTGCGTCACTGTAGCTAGAGCTAGGCATGTATACTTGTATTATTACTGTATTTACTGGTTTAGATTCAAATCTAACCATGAGTACTCTTTCGATTTTTCGTAAGTAGTTTTCTACACGTCGTCCTATTTTTTTCGCATAACTATCCCCACATCCGAATTTCTTTCCACTGATCCTGTATGAATTACTCAGAAGTCTCCACTCCAAAAATCCCCCGTCTCTGGCCAGCGGACTGTGTCTAGTGCTAAACTATCCATTTCAAGTTTCAGGTTCTCTAGCTTACCTACTTGTTT
Organism: Platerodrilus igneus; assembly: GCA_036346225.1. Classification (NCBI taxonomy): domain Eukaryota; kingdom Metazoa; phylum Arthropoda; class Insecta; order Coleoptera; family Lycidae; genus Platerodrilus; species Platerodrilus igneus. The sequence continues at coordinate 2,244,642 of JARFIW010000713.1, read as the reverse complement.
CATACTTCTGACATTCTACACTCCGACTCGCAAAATGTTCACGGATCTTTTTCTATACTTTCGGATCACATCCCCGAAGTAGTCCTCTTCCGGAGATCCGAATGGGAATTATTTTACCTCCGAAATTTTTTACCCCAGGGTTTAACAATTTCTGTACGCAGTGTACTTGGGAGGTAATGTGGTGGTTTCCCATTGCCTTGCACATCGAAGTGGTGTGTCTTAGAATGCCATACCGACCCCTATGGTTTCTGCCACTCTATGTACCGAAAAAGCTGCTGCCCTCTTTCGGAACCTGTCTTAGTCTGGTTTCTCACTAAAGACCCCACTAATTTGGTTAAATCTACAGTTCGGCCTTTAGCTCATTGAAACGCGCAAGCCATTCTATCTGTTCTAGTATTTTAGACCGTCCTCAAGTCAAGGTGCAGGTCCGTTCAGAATGGAGATGTAGACCTAGGTTAGACTATTGCACGCAGATAGTGAAAGATGTAAACTGGGAATTTTAGTGTTATGTGTTACGTTAGTTCTGAATAGGAAACAATGGAGGTATGCGTCTAACCAGTTCCAGCACTGAAGAGTTACCGATGATAATGCTGGTTCACTATTTAATTTTTACAAGCTGTTGCTATAGAATTGAACAGTATATTGTACAGAAGGCAAATCCCAATAAACTCTAATTTTATATCCGTAACATTTACTTTGAAATACAATTTCTATTTAAATTGACAATTTCTATCAGTTTTGCATTACATGCATTTACAAAGATATAAATTGTTAAAACGCTGTTATTTGAAAATGGGATGCTGCGAGCTTAAACTTAAAACTAATAATTATCGGAAATACTAAATAGGTTAATAAACTTACAGCTAGTATGAGCTTCTTATCAGGAATTTACCAACAGTTACAGTTTTTGGAAGAAAATCCACAAGATTAATTTTACAAAATGCAGGCCAATAAGTGAATTTGTATCGTTGTCTAAAGGCTCATACACTGGTTCGTTACTGCTTAAATATCAGTAAACGGAAATGATTATTTTCTTTCATAAACTATTTACCACTTTAACATGTCACAACTGCTATGCTTTTATTTAAAATATATACTGGCAATCAATCTAGGAACCAAGTTAATTTAATTCTGATTAGTTGCTGTGTTGGTAATAAATTTATCATTGACATCCGCTGAAATATTAAAACCGCCTTTTCCGATGTTTCCAGGTCAGTGCTGATCGCTAAATTGAAAAAAAAAATGTTTATTTTATAGGAAAATGGAAACACTACAGGCAGGTAAAATAAATATACAAACGTTCATTCAATCTAATGCCTGACAAGGAATTTATATTTCAATAGAGATTAAAGGAGAGTTTTCAACTGAGGGTTTTGGGTATTTCAGGACACCGTTACCTTCATCTCCGTCAGTGAAAATATTTTAGAGCAAGCTGTATTGTTTCAAATCTTGTTGGTTTAACTGTTTGTACAAATGTTTATTATTCTATCAACGAAGCTTTGTTAGTTAAACGATTTACTGTTAAACATTTTCCAGACGTTTCCGCTTGCGGATAAAATAATAGTATTTGAATGCGGTGGGTATGATACTTACAAATTCCAAATGTGTACAAACGCCAATATATCAAAGTACATGACTTATAAAATATACACACACACTAAGAGAAGTTCGAAATCCGATTCAAATTCAATAATTCTTTAAAGATGTACTTTCAAACGCCAACTCGCATGTACATCGCAGGCATGGCATCCCCTACGGCTGCTTATACTCGGCAAACTGAAAACAGAACCGCTATTACAGTCCCACCCTACGCTTGCGTCCGTTGTTCAGCCTAGATATGATTTAAAATATATTTTTTGATAAATGTTAAAGCTTATGGAAGCTGGATATTACAGTTTATTTTGGGTATTGATTTCGAAACCTGTGCATTATTTACTTAGCTTTGCCCAAACAATTTATTTAGATCTTGAAGCGAAATTAACCAAATAGTGCATTGAGAACTGTTCATTAAAAACATTAAAACGCCACTTGATCCTAGAAAAATTTCACGTTTCAGTAATTTGAGAAAGAAATGTGATCAATCATCTTCCCCAACAAGGTATTGATTACGATAAGGTCACGCTTTATCGTTGTGTAGTGGTGCGTTACTATGCAATTAAATATGCAGAGGCGAACCGGAAGTATTTTCGGGCGTTTCAGAATTTTTAATTCAAATTTTTATGTGAACATTACAATTTGATAATTAAAGTTTTTATATTGATTTATGATAGTAACAGAGTTTGCAAATACAGCACCTTTGAAAATTATGCAATATTACTATAATCCTCTTAAATTCTCTTATGACAAATGCTTGGAAGTTCTAAAAATACGAAGATTGAATTTTGACAGTGGTGCGCGAACCCAATCCGTACATTGAACAAGTGGGTCAAAAGAAAACCAATGAGACTCGTGCGTACTTGCGGATCGACGGCTGCAAGAGCGAAATATGTCGCCTCGAATGGTTCTACAAAGGTGCGAATCTGTTGTGATTTCCGATCACAATGACTCCAAAATACAGATACACCTTGTCGGAAATTGCACAGTGAAAAAATATAAGATTTAAACTGTCCACGACCTTAAACGTCCACCATCATAGCGCCCGAGGCCAAAGTTACGGAACTCCGTAAGCGAGTCACCAAAGACGACACTTCGGAGGAGGTCTGCGACGACGGCTTCACGGCGTCAAAGAAGAGGGTCAGTAAGCAGCCGAAGACGACCACCACTGTCAACCTACTCATAACGAATCGGTTTGAACTCATCAGCGCAACACAGCCGGAAGTCATGGATTCCGAAGTCAACAAAAGCGAGAACTCTGCGTTCGGCCGGACCCACCGTCCCACGTGGTCGTTCACAAGAAGAACAAGTGGGTGACGATTGCGGCAGAGCTATGTCATCGCAGACTTAACTTCACAAAGGCGCGTAAAACTCAAGATGGTATCAGTATTACAACAGCGACTCAGACCGATTATTGTGAAGTTATTGTTTTCCTGTTTGAGAGTGGCGAATAGCACCACACAATCCGTCTCCAAAACAACAAGCCCTCAACGTGGTCTTGATTTGTACACCGGAAAAGATCACCGCCGTGGTCCGTGGACGTCCAAAAGGAGCAGGTCAGACGCAGATTCTCAGATGAGCTCTGTTCCTGGCAATGATCACTTAGATCAAGTCCAACAAGGTGAAACGAATCTTCGAACTTTAGCACGTGTTGCACCAGAGAGTATTGATGGAAATACCACATCAACACAAAAAAGTAGGGCAATGATATCGGTGCCAGCAATACGGGCACATCCAGACGATTTGCAAGCATCACAGTGATACCTACCCCAAAAGCAGGGAAGTTCCAGCGGTGTGTCTCGACTGCAGCTGTGCGCACCCAGCGAGCTACAAGGGATGCTTCTCGTTCCACAAGCTATAAGTTGTCACAAAGCGGCAGCCCAAGTCTACAACTAACAGCTTTCCAGGAAAGCGGACTACGGTACCCGCTACAATGAGAGTCATTTCTATGTCATTTTTATCAGTAACAAAACTTTGGTGTCCAACTACAGGCTGTTCTTTTTAACAGAGCTGTTTCTACAACTTCGGAGCCGTTTTTTTAGTGATGCCGTTTCTTTTGCATCGAGGTTGTTTGTTTTTTAGTGGAGTCGTTTTTAAAATTACGAGGTCGTTTTTTTTGACACAATGTTTTTTCATTATTTTGCAGTAACTTCGTTGTCTCTTTGTTATTGCAATCGTTTGGCTGTTTTTGTGTTAGTCATTTTTGTATATTTAGTTTATAAAACGAGTAGTACCTTTTTGAAAAATTTAAAAAATGTCTTGAAAGGTTTTAAGAACAAATGAATTGATCGTGACAGGAAAACCTTTTGATCTGTGTATCGAAAATTAAATTTATTTCTTCGTAAAAAATTAAATTGGGTTGGTTATGGATTACGGGTTAGGATGTTAAATGTAAATAGCTATTTGATAGTTAGCAAATTAAAAGGAAACATTTTAGTAACAACATAATTATATCTTATAAAGGCATGAAGTCAGTTATTTAGTCGAAAATAAATTACGAAGTAAAATTTTGCTTCCCACGACAGACATCTTTAGGATAAAATGGGTAACTAGATTTTTAGGGTTATTTACAATTGTTGAGATAGTTTTCACGGATATGTCGAAATTTATTATCATTAAGTCTTCAGTCCTGGAACTGAGTAGATGCGCACATCCATTGTTTCATATTCTGAACTAATTTACACATTTCCCTGAAATTCGTACAGTCTCAATCTTCCAATATGCACAATAGTCTGATTTAGGTCTATATCTACTCACTCATTTCCTATATCTGCTTTTAATGTACCCAGCACTATTCGCCAAAAATGTCTTAGAACATATCCCGTGCTTCTTGTTTCCCTTTTTTTTTTGTTTTTCACAGATATCTTAGGCTCTTACTATTTCTATAATCTCTTTGTTATTAACTTTATCTGTCTATCACCATACACCTGAAGAATAACATTCCAAAAGGCTTCTTCCTTTTACTGTCTGTTTCTCTTACTATCACTATTTGATAAGCGCACAGTGCTGTGCTCCACACACATGTTACCAACAGATTTGTCCTTGTTTCTAAGTTCGTTGTCTTCGAACACAGCCACTGCTCTTTCTTGTTAGATTCAATTCGGTTCTCTTCTATGGTTTTATAAATGCATGCCCTATTTCACTGATATTCAGTGGTAAAGGAAGGCGCTAAGCAGCCTGCGGCTACCAAGATCCCCCAACACAGACATTTACCGAATTAATAATTCTTCAGTAAACTCTTTCACAGTTAACATTAGTTGAAAATATTGCAAACTCATTTGTAGTTGCTTATAATAATCATCAGGTTTAAGTACAATTCTCTTATTTTTTCGCCATAGTTTCTGTTTTGGACGCATATCTCCATTGATGTCTATTATGAGCTAGCCTAAACATTCTCCTGAAATTCCCACTACCCACATCTTTCACTATCTGTTTGCAATAGTCTAACCTAAGTCTACCACTACCTCTCTTTTTTCCAATCTCTGCTTCTAATATATTCCGCACTATTCCCTCATGCCTTAGTATGTGACCTATTATCCTTTCTCTTCTATTTTTACTGTTTTCCACATATAACTTTCTTCCCCTACCATTTCTAGAACTTCCTTTTCGTTAATTTTGTCTCTTTATGATATCTTCATCATACGACTGTACCGCCACATTTCAAGGTCTTCTATCTTTTTCCCGTCTGCTTCTTCTCCTGTTCAGGTTTCACAATCGTACAGAGCTGTGCTTCATACACATGCTTTCAGCAATCATTTCCTTGTTTCTGTTTCTTGCCTTTGAGCACAATAGTTGCTTTTTCTTGTTAAATGTAGCACAACTTTCTGCTAATCTTTGTTTTATACCTTTTGCACTTCTTCCATCTTGCGTTATTTGGTTTACTAAGTAAGCGAAGTTTTTATCCGCTTGTAAGTTCTTGTTTCCTATTTGCATTCTAGTTTCTGATAAAGTTTTCCCTCCTTTGCATACTAGTACCTAAGTTTTATTTTTGTTAATTTTCAAACCAAATCTCTCTGCTAGAACTATTTCCATTTCATTAAGGGCAGCTTCTAACTCTTCCCTGCTAGATGCTAATACCGCTATATCATTTGCAAATATAAGCATATTAATCTTTTGTCCTTGCATAATAATTCCAAACGTCTTCCTGCATTTGACACTATTCATTGCCTCTTCTAAGTACAAGTTAAAAAATAACGGTGATAGAGCACATCTCTCTCGAAGTTCTTTCCTAATATGTATTTCTCTACGTTCCTGCTCTAATTGTATTACAGCTGTTTGCTCTTTGTACAAGTTATGAACTATCCGTCTATCCCTAAAACTCATTCCAATCTTTTTGAGTATTTCGAACATTTTTTTCCATTTTCCATTGTCGAAAGCTTTTTCCAGGTCTACAAACCGTATATACACGTTTTTTCCCTTTTTTATTGTCTTTTCCATTATAATATTTGGAGCTAAAATAGCCTCCCGTGTTCCCCTGTTTCGCCTAAAACCAAATTTATTTTCTCCTAGTACTTCTTCGGCCCGTTTATCCATCCGTCTTTGTACAATTCTAGTTAATATTTTTAACGCGTGTGCTGTCAGACTTATTGTTCGAAAATTTTCACATCTATTCGTGCCTCTCGTTTTGGTATAGTGACTATAATGATATGTTTGAAATCTTGGGGTCTCATATTATTGCTGGCCTGTTAGAAGAAACGATATGTTACTGCTTGTCCATCGGTTTTTAGAGTTTCTGCTAGCACCTTATCGATACCGGATGCCTTACCATTTTTCAGGCCTCTCAATGGTACTTCAAACTCATCTTTAAGTATACGATATCCCAAGTCTTCTGTTTTACTGTCTGATTCCTGTTTTAGTGCAGTTAGTTCCTGTCTTGCATGTAAATTCTGTACATATTCTTGCCATCTACCACTTTTCCTACACTTTCTACAATGGTGTCTCTTTCCGCGTTCGTACTATTTTTGCTATACGGTTTTATACCACTAAAATTCATTATAATTAGTTAGTATGTTTCGTCTGTCTTTCCTATTTCCATCTTAGTTTGTACCTCTTTTACTTTTTATCATTCCATTGCCCTTTAGTTGTCCTACAATTGTAAATAATTTTCCAGCTGTGTCCGGTCTGTTTTTGTATTTTTGTCTTTCATCTATTAAATTCATGATGTCCTTTGTTCTTCATGGTTTCTTACTTTCTCTTTGTGTATATCCCAGACTATCTCTGGCCGCCATGTCTAGGCTGGATTTAATGTTTTTCCATTCCGTTTCTACTACCTTAGTATCAAAAACTTTCCCGATAACTTCCAACAATTCATTTGACTTTTTGCAAACCTTTGTGGATATCTTAATTTTTTACTTTCTCAAACTCAAAGTGTATTTTTTCTTTCCTTCTTCTCAAGTTTTTAAAATTAAGAACGGCCTTCGGAATTCCGATGTTGTGGTCATTGTCTATATCTGATTCTGGTAAACTTCTTCGGTCTTTTGCTTGATTCCTAAACCGTTGCCTAACAAGAAGTAATCTATTTGATATCTAGCTTCGCATCTTCCACGTTCATTGCATTCTAGCATTATGTTAAAATAATAAGTTTGTGATGGTTAAATCGTTTTTATCGCAAAATTCTACCAACCTATTTACACTGTCGTTTCTCGTGCCTAACCCAAATAAAGCTGCTACCGCTCTTTCCTTACCCTCGCCTACCACTGAATTAAAATCTCCCGTAATTATTAAATTTTCATGTCCTTTTACGTATCGTAGTATGTCTTCGATATCTTTGTAGATCGCTTCTACCTCTTCCTCGCTGTAGCTAGAGGTGGGTATGTATACTTGTATTATTACTGTATTCACCAGTTTAGATTCTAGTCTATTCATATGTAGGTAGTTGTCTATAGTGTCTTATCCTTTTTTTTTATAACTATCCTCACACCTGAATTTCCTTCCCCTGATCCTGTGTGAATTATTCTAAAATCTCTACTCGTAAAATTCTCCGGATCTAGCCATAGCACATTGCTGATGCCTACTATGTTTAATTTGTTACGTTTTTTCCGTCGTGACCCAACGTTGGGCGCCAAAATCTCTGTTACGTTTTTTTCGTGGCAGCCACGTTGGGCGCTAAATTTATGCTACGTAACACAAAGAAAGTCAAAGAAATGACGCGGCTCAATCGGAGAGTAGGGGGGGTTGTAGAAAGCAGACTGACCTATGATGTATGCGGCGGTAAGGAGTTAGTAACAGTACCTGCAACAAAAGAAATTAGAATAGTAAACCTGCAATAAAAAAGATTAGTCCTGCGAACCTGAAATAAAGAAAAAGTATAGCAGTAAAGAAAAGTCTAAATTATTCAGTACTTTGTAGAATGTAAAAAAAAAGGAAATTTTTAGATAATCTATATAATATAACAACGGTAAAAGCAATACAAAAATTTTTAGTACACAGTGAGGTAATATTGGGGAGTAGCAGAAACGTTTCCTCACACACCAATTAAACATAAATCAGATAAAATGTTGACAAAAGATAAATAGATAAAACACAATTGGTATGAGTAATTCAGTAGTATTGATTTTTCTTTTTTTCCTTTTTTTATGTTTTAAAATAGCATGCAAGTCTATTGTAAAAGGTATCAGAACGACAAAAATAGGGTAAAGCAACTGATAGATATTTAAACTAATAATCAGTAGGAAACAGTTCAACTTACAAAAGTCCTTCAGCAACGCCTCCTTGCAACTGAAGTGTGGGATTCGACGATGTCCTGCACTAACGAAGCACTTCACCCTTGACTGTGAGGGTGTTGATGAAACTTATCACACGCTACACTAATCACACCTACGTATTTCACTGGGGTTAGCAGCAGACAATATCACGCGTCGGAACTATGTAGTTGATAAATTTTATTTCCTAAGACAATAATTTCGAAATATTCTGTAGCACTAGTTTAATTTCAACTGGGACCAAAGGTATATTATTTTCATAAACATCCCAATAAGCAGTGAGAAACTTCAAACAATACCTTTATAAACCGGTAATCGGTTATATTTCGCAAACACGAAACTTGCACAAGTAAGGATCTATTTTAGATTCTTTATTGTTAGAAACTTCGGAAACTACAGTATCCACAGTATTTGGGATAATCCAAAGTAGGAACTCAACTGAAAACAAATAGAAAGCCACGCGTAAGCAATACAACCGTCCGTCAAAAGTCCTTAAAACGCTTATCTCACAAGAAAAACAACTAAAAACAATTAGTAAGGCAACGCGAGTTAAAGTTCGGGCCTTTGGAGCTGGTTTTTTAAAAACACATTAATACTTTAACAAAAAGTTTATTAGTTTAAAATTTAGATAACTTGTACATAATACTAAAAATTAATTATTGTACTAGTGAGTAGCTTGAACAACGAAGTATGGAGTTCGAAGACTGACTCGGTTGAGTAGCTCAAACAACGAAGTATGGAGTTTGAAGACTGACTGCCGGGCATTGAGCTCCCGGGCCTTTTATAATAACCTGCCCCTCACACGGCTGTGAGAACTTGCAGATCTCATGTCTGCGTTTCTCTTTAATTGTACACTTTATTACAATGTAACAACTTAATTCTAAGTAATCGCGGTCTGTTGACCGCCTGTGACCTGCCACCTGCAGTATCACTGCCCTCACGGATGCAAAGTTGCATGTCCGTTCACATGAACTATCGATAACCTCTCTGGGTTATCCTTGTGTTACAATGTTGCTTTGAACTTATACTTTTACTTAATAATCTCTAATAATTCCTATTAGATTCAATATATCAATATATATATATATATATATATATATATATATATATATATGTAATTGGGGGATACATAACTCCTCCCACCGTAAATGAAGAATTAAGGTTTTTCTTAATTTTTAAATACATAAAATACATTATTTAAATTCATTTAAAATTCATTGTTTCTAAGGGTATACTTATTGTTTCCTTTTTTCTCTTTGTTTCCTTAAATCTAGTACTGTTTCCTTCATTCTTATATCTAAGGTACATTTTGTATAATACATACATGATTACAAAAATTACTAAAATGATCAATACAATTGTCCAAATACTTATATTATTATAATGTAACTTTGGCGTTTTGAGTTCATTTAATTGTTCTTTATAACTTTCCACTAATTTCACGGCGTGGTTGAGATCGTCTAAGTCTAGATGCTCTAGCTTCATAGGTTTCTTAATTATTTCTTCGTCTTCTTGTTGTATCTTGAATTGTAGTTCCGGTAGGTTTGCAAGTTTCTTTGTTGCTATGGGATCTTGGTAAACTCTGATTACTTCATCTTTCAATTTCACATAACAATCTTCTTTGAGGGTAATTAGTTTCCTTCCGATTAATGCTTGGTTATTTTCATCTTGGTTGCAGTGGATGGTTGCTATTACTTCTGTTGGGAAAATGGCTATCCATTTGTTATCTGTAACTTTTTGAATTTTCATGTTAGTTATTTGCACTTGTGTGGTTTCACAGTTTTCGTAATGATTTGAGAATTTTAATAGTTGTACTTCACACGGGCTGTCTTCTTGAATGGTTGTTGTCGTGATCGATTGACATAAATATTGGTTTGGTGTTACTTCAGTACATTTTTCGTTTGTATAACCATATCTCAGTTCATTTAGGGATAGGAATTTGGTTTTGGGTATGATTACTTGGTATGTGCTAGTAACTTTCGTTGGAAAAGCAAATAAATGATAATACTGATAATTGTTACTTTCTACTATCGGGATTTCTATTAAAAATATTATTTCGTTATTCTTAGTGTAGCCTTTTACTATAGCTATCTTTTCAAATATTAGTATGTTCGATTCTGTTACATCAAAAGGTAATTTACTGTTAATTATAAATGATCTAATTCTTATTAATTCGTTTAATAAATCGATTGGTTCAATAATACTAGAGTGTAAGGTATTTAATTTTTCAAATGTTAATTGGGTTTTGCATACTGCCTAATTTAATTGGTAGTATACCGGGGTTGTTTTTTGTTTTTATATTATTACTTGGTTGTCCGTTCTACCTGGGTGGAGGTTGACGGTAAGGGTGATGACTGTCCATCTGAAATTACAGGGTGTCTTAGGTTTTTCAAATGAATGTATTTTGTTATTTTACCGTTGTCTACTACTGCTATGTTTTTATCTGATATTTTCTTAATTTTAAATGGTCCTAAATTTCTGGGTGCTGTTTTATGTCGCTTGCTTTGAAAGTTTTTCTCATATACGGTTTGTCCTATTGAAAATTTATTTGAGTCGGTATTTTTATTTCGGGTTGTGGTGATACGTTCCTTATCGTTCTCTAATTTATCTTTTACTTTGTCATAAGTTATTTTTAGTTTTTGTTTGTGATCTTTCGCATATTGTTGATATACTTCTTTATTGTAGTGTATGTCATAGGGATTTCGTGAATGAATGTCCTAAGGTTATTTCTAAGGGTGTAAAATTTGATGATGAGTGAATCGTGTTATTATAGGCGATTAGTGCGTATGACATTAAATTGGTTATATGTTCCTTTTTATAATTTATTCTTAATAATCGAATTTGTTCTAACAGGGTTAAATGTAATCGTTCAATTAGTCCGTTTGATTCAGGGTGATTTTCCGTTATGAAATGAATTTTTATTTTGTGAAGTTCTAAAGTGTTTTGTATTGTCTCATTTTTAAATTCGCTACCATTGTCTAAAGTGATTGATTCGGGTGTTCCGTAAAATGTGAAATATTGTAAAAATCCTTGGGTCACGTCAATGCTATTTTTGGATGCGATTGGTATTGCTTGGCCTATTTTTGTAAATGCGTCTATAATTGTTAGATAGTTCTGTGCTTTTACTACTAGAGTATCGGCATGTAGTTTTTGAAATGGTTTGTCGGGTGTTTTGGTTAACATTAAGGGTATCTTTGGGGGTTTCCTATCGTATTTCGCTTTGTCACATAATTCGCATTGGTTAATGAAATCTGTGGTCAAGTCCTTCATGTCTTTAAAATAATAACGTCTTATGAGTTGTTTTATTGTTTCGTTAATTCCACGATGGTTGGTTTTTCCTTCGTGTTGATTTCTACTTACATCGTTTATTTCGTCAGGGTCGTCTAGTGTTATTAGTTTTCTAGTACATCTGATGAGTTCAGGTCCAGAGTTATTGAATAATTTAATGTATAATTCTGAAAATCTTTGGTATAAATGTTCGGTGTTGAAATAAAAATAAAATCGTTTTTCTCGGGGTGTATTCTTTTAAAATTTTAATTATTTGTTCCTCGTTGTCATCTTTAGTTATTTGAATTTGATATATCTTTTTGTTATCTACTTTTGTATATTTTACTGGATTGGGGTTATTTAAAACTTCGGTTATTATAAATTGGTTGGGTTTCATATCGATTGCCTCGTTTAAAATTTTAATCGCGTTTTTTGGTTCTTCGTTTTGTGTCGAATGTATTGTGTCGATCTCGTCTGGATCTTCCCTTATTTCTGCTTCGTCTACGTTTCCTATAATGGATTCCGTTTCTAATGCATTGAGTTGGATTCGGCTTAAAGCGTCTGCGTTGTTGTTATAAATTCCTTTTATATATAATTTCGTAATCGTACTCTTCGAGTCTGATTCTCCATTTTGTAATTTTGAATTCGGTTCTTTCAGTTTGCATAACCATACTAGTGGTCTATGATCGGTGTATATGTAAAATTTTCTTCCGTATAAATAAGGTCTAAAATATTTTGTTGCCCAAATTATGGCTAATAACTCTTTTCTATAGTGCTATATTTTTGTTCGGTTTCATTTAGGGTTCTGGATGCGTAGCTGATGGGTTTATCGCTACCTACTTTTCCTTGGCTCAATACTGCGCCTAATGCTACATTCGATGCGTCTGTCGTCAGTATAAATGGTTTTGTAAAGTCTGGGTATTCTAATACAGGGTGATTGGTTAATATGTTTTAATTTTGTCTACGGCTTTAATAAATTCCGGGTGTGTTCAATTTTGTTTCCCTTTTTTAAACAGTTTGTCAGGGGTTTGGTTATCTGAGCGTAACCTTTAATGAATTTGCGGTAATAACCACTAAGTCCTAGAAATCCTTTAATTTCTTTGGTTGTTTTTGGTAATGGGTAATTTAGAACTGCATTTGTTTTGTCTGGATTTGGCATTACTCCTTGGGGTGTTATTACATGTCCTAAAAATGATACTTCTTTTTGTAAGAATTCACTTTTGTCTAATTGTACTTTAAAATGTGCTTGTCTAAGTCTTTCGAATACTTCTTTCAATCTTTCTATGTGTTCTACCAATGATGTGGAATAAACTATGATGTCGTCAAGGTATACAAGGCATTTCTCATTGTGTATTCCTCGTAGTATATTGTCCATGACTCTCTGGAAAGTAGCGGGTGCGTTCTTTAGTCCAAATGGCATTCGTTTGTATTCGTAATGTCCTCTAGGTGTGCTGAAGGCTGTTTTTGATATGTCTTTTTCTTCCATCTCTACCTGATGGTATCCTGATGCTAGGTCTAATGTTGTAAAATATTGGCATTTGCCTAATTTGTCTAAAATTTCGGTTATATTTGGTAGTGGATATTTGTCATCTACCGTTTTTTCGTTTAACTTTCTATAATCTATTACCATTCTGTACTTTCTCTTTCCGGTTGCGTCTAATTTCTTAGGTACTATTAACACGGGGCTGCTCCATGGTGAATTGGAGTGCTGGATTATGTCTTGGTCTAATAGGTCTGCTACTTGTCTGTCAGCTTCTTCTTGGCTTGCATGAGGTAGTCTATATGCTTTTGTAAAGATTGGTTTATTGTCTGTTAACTCGATATTATGTTTTACTGTGTTGGTGAATGTTAATGGTATTCCTTCGCAATGGAATATGTGGCGGTATTCGAAACATAAGTTTTTAATTGCTCTTTCTTCTTCTTGATTGATATCGGTGTTAAAGCGGATGTTAGTTAAATTTTCTCTTAACATTTCGTTAAAATTTAGTTCTTCTACGTTAATTGGGTCTGTCAGTGATAATTCTACGGGATAGTCGTTTGAATTTAATATTGTTGTGGTTGCATAATTATCTTTTATTTGCACTAAGGCAGTTGGGGTTTCTACTCCTTGCTGAAATGTCATATGATATATTATTCCTAAATTTTTGTTAGATTTTACTGGGATTTTTATTTTTCTTTCCGTTCGGGGTTCTATAGTGTATTTTTGTTCAATTTGTGTGTTTTGAAATTTAATTGGGATTTTTCCGTATTTTGTCCTTAATAAGCGATTTTTAATGTCAATGTTGGCTCCTAATTTTCTTAGAAGGTCCATTCCGATTAATCCGTCATATTTGTCGTTAAATTCGAATACACAAAATTTATGTTTCATTTTAACATTAAATGTTCTCGGTAAGGGTATATTGGCTACGAATTGGTGTAGTGTTGTTTGATGGGCTGTTTTAATTTTAAATGGTTCTCTTTCTACATAATCTAAATAGTGTTTTTGTACGGTTCTGGGGCTAATTAATGTTTTTGATGATTCGGTGTCAATTAATAGTTTGAATTTGGCGTGGGGTATTTCTATGTATGGTAATACTAAGTGATTTATGTTATTTAAGTTTATTAAGTTTGGTTGTCTATGAATGGGTCCATTTGAAAATTTGAATTCGAGTTTTCGTCGTCGTACTCCTCGTAAGTTTCGTATTGTTCGTCACGTTCGTAAGTTTCTGTATGATTTGATTCATTGTTCGTAGGTGTCTCAATGTAATTATTCTGGTCAGGGTCAAATTTTTCTATTTCTTGGTGGAATAATTCTTCTGATGTAAAATTACGTTTCTGATGAGGGTTTGGTCGGATATGTGTTATTTTTGTGTTTTGTCTGGTGTTACCAGATGAGGTATCCATTGGTGTTGGTTTGTAATAATTGTTAGGGTTGTTATTGTTATTAGTCATTGGTGTATTTCTATTAGGGTTTGCGTTGAATGCTGGTCTTTGTTGGTTTAGGTTTTGATTAAATCTTGGTTGGAATGCGGGTTTCGTAGAAGTTGGGTTAAATGTTGGTTTTGAAAAATGTTTAAATTGATTATTAAAATTTGTTCTGTTAAAACTTGGGTTATTACTTCGCGGTTAATTTGTTTGTGCGTTAAAGGGTGTGAATTTTTGTTGAGGGTTTGTTTGTCTTGTAGCTTGTATAGTTTTTATTGGTGAATAACTTTTATTCGCATTGGGATTGTATAGTCTGTTGCGGTAATACATTACATTTTCTTCTTCTATGACTAGGCTCATAGCTTCTTCTAGATTTTGGGGTCGTTGGAATCTGATTTTATCCGATAGTCGTTCTGGTAAAGCGTTTATGTACGTGTCCAGTGCCATTTCGTCATACATTTTTGTTTTTAAATGTCTAACGTTTTGATCGGGTTCTTCGATTTTTAATTTTGTTAAAATTAAACTTCTCACGTCTTGGCATTTCATTCCGAATTGGTAGGGGGATTGATTGTGTTCCATTCTAAGGTTTATTAGGTCTCGTACCAGGCATTTTATATTACGTTGGTCCCCAAAATATGCAATTAGTAGTTGTTTAAACTGTTCCCATTCCTGTAAATCGTCCCTACTGGCAATTAAGGTTAGTGCCCTTCCGGCTAGCTTACTTATTACCAAGCGTATAAGCAATGAATTTCTTTGGTCATCTCCGGGTTTGTAGAAGGTTTTTAGGAACATTTCGCATGCTCCAATGAAATTTGAGAGATGGGCCTGTGTGCCATCAAATGTCTGTATTGTCTCTAAATAGAGACGCAAGTCTGTGTTACTCATGTTGGTTAAGGGTTGTTTTCGATTTTTGGGAAAAATTAAAAAAAATTTTTTTTTTTGAATTAAGCTTTATTTCGCTATTTGTATTGTTACTTTTGCTTCGGATTTATTAATTTTCCGTTTGGGTTGTGAAATTTCAAATTTTGTAAAAATTGGGGTTGATATTCTATTTGTAACGTTAATTATGCTTTGGATGTATTAATTTTTCTTTTGGATTAAATAATTTCGATTTTTGTAAAGATTGAGGTTTATTTTACTATTTTCGGCGTTATTTTTAGTTTGGAATGGTTAATTTTCAGTTTGGATTGGGTGGATAAAATTTGGTAAAGGTTGAGGTCTATTTTGTTATTTTTCGGCGTTATTTTTAGTTAGGATTTGTTAATTTTACGTTTGGATTGCGTCGAGTTATTTTTTAAATCGTAGTTGCTGTTATTTATTTTTAATTACACAGTGCGGTGACGTATTCATGAGATTTGTATTCAATAACGTTGATTTAATTAACCTTAGTCTTGAGTTTCTGCTTCTTAAAGAATCTGAAATGGATGGATTTATTCTCACTTAGCTTTGTTTTGGTTAAATTCTGTTAATTAATACTCTTTCCGTGGGTTTTACTGAGTTGCGTAAACGTACAGTTCGTCTGTCTTGTGTTCTACTTATAACTTAAGGTTGATTACTCCTGTACTTCATGGTTGAAATTGAATACTTAAGTTGTAATCTTTGTTATTTAGTCACGTACGTTGAGGTAATTGCACTTACAGGTGTTAGTTTATAGGAATTAGATAATTTACTTTCCGTACTCGCTAATGCTTTGCGTAAAGTGTTATGTCTGTTTTATTTTTAAATACCTCGGTGTTCACGACTTGTAATTGAATCTCCCGTAGTTAGTTTTCAGGTGTAATTATGAGCGTTTTATTTCTTTGTATAATAACGTTTAGCGTTATTCTATTTTCGTATTGATATAATGCACTTTATAATGCTGGTTAATTAGTTGAAAAACGTTTAGATTTTATACCGTGATTGTTGTAATTGTACACGCTTTTATGGATTAATTACTTGTAGGTATTAAATGCAAAAACTGCGTTGCTTTATTATGTCGTGATAGATTTAGTACTTATGATGCAAATTGCGTTGTGCAAAGGATTCTGAAAGCTATTTCTTTAAGGTAATAATGATATTGCGTTGTTGAAGCTATACTTTAGTACTGAAAGTTGAAAGTTATTGCACTTCTCTGAGGTTCTAAGTGTATAAAAGATGCGAACTTTGTTTTCTTAGGTGGTTTTAAGTTACCGTATTTTAGTTAATGCAGAGTTCTTGTGATTTATTCAGTATTATAGAGGTCAATGGTTTTAATTATCGTTCGGTACTGCTTGTTCGAATTAGCTTTGAAATTGAATTGCGTTAGCTTACCGGTTTATAGCGTGGTTTGAATCGCGGTAATTAATGTTTCTTATTTTGGTGTTAGTAAATGTGCGCCTGTTTATTTTTGGATTATTTTGAGTTCGTTCTATTAATTATGGTAAGAATCTCTTAATATTATTTCTCATTTACTTTTTAAAAGAAAATCTCTTTTTAAAATTCAAGTCTCATTTGCTTTTTAAAGAAAGAAAAAAATATCTCTTTAACATTCGTCTCATAGGTCAATACTTTCTCGTTTTGAAAATAATTCACTTTGAACTATTTTCAAAAAATATTCATAATATAAAATACATAAAACAATGATAAATAAAATAATAATACTAGCATATATCAATTATAGTTTTTGGTTAAAAAAAGTTATGGAAATGAACTTACATTAATTTCATCTGTTTCTTTGGTGGGTTTGATCAATTCTGTATCTTGTCCACCTTGGTTTGTTTGTTGGCTTTAGACGATTTTTGCTCCTTGTCCAACTTGGTTTGTTGCTGGATTTAGACAATTTTTGTTCTTCCTCCAACTTGGTTTGGGTTCTGCCAAAATTTCGAATTAAAATTCTTGGTCACCAATCTTCCGATTTTTGGATTTTCAGTGCCCTTTTGACATCCGGTACGACTGCGCCAGTTAAAGTTCGGGCCTTTGGAGCTGGTTTTTAAAAACACATTGATACTTTAACAAAAAGTTTATTAGTTTAAAATTTAGATAACTTGTACATAATACTAAAAATTAATTATTGTACTAGTGAGTAGCTTGAACAACGAAGTATGGAGTTCAAAGACTGACTCGGTTGAGTAGCTCAAACAACGAAGTATGGAGTTTGAAGACTGACTGCCGGGCATTGAGCTCCCGGGCCTTTTATAATAACCTGCCCCTCACACGGCTGTGAGAACTTGCAGATCTCATGTCTGCGTTTCTCTTTAATTGTACACTTTATTACAATGTAACAACTTAATTCTAAGTAATCGCGGTCTGTTGACCGCCTGTGACCTGCCACCTGCAGTATCACTGCCCTCACGGATGCAAAGTTGCATGTCCGTTCACATGAACTGCCGATAACCTCTCTGGGTTATCCTTGTGTTACAATGTTGCATTGAACTTATACTTTTACTTAATAATTTCTAATAATTCCTATTAGATTCAATATATCAATATATATATATATATATATATATATATATATATGTAATTGGGGGATACATAACTCGCGTATCACCAAAATAATGTTCCGTAAAACAAGCACGTGCGGTCGAGTCAACAAGTCCATTCACTTTGTTTTCAACAGAAAAGCAACAAAAAGAACAATTAGTAAAGCTACGCGTATCACTAAAACAATCCGACTCTTTTCAAAGCAAACCGCACACACTATTTTTAACGTAATTAACTTGTAGGATCGAAGAGCAAACTCAAACTTTTAAAGCAAAACGGAAAACGTATTTTTAAAGTTATTCATGTATATCAGAACAAAGAACCAAACGACAATTGCCCGTCTGTAGATATATATCGTTGTTATTACAACCGCTTATCGCCTATCAACTAAACTTGTATATCCACATAAGGAACATCCAAATAAAAGAATGCAGTACTCCTATCTACATAATTAATTACCGCGGTTTATCATTTCCGATAAGTTGGGAAAGTAATTTACGAATAACCCAATTTAAATTCGTTCCTTGCAATTTATTTATGAATGAAAATCAATCCTCAACTAAACTACTTTTAAAATTAATACACGCGAGTTAAATTGCATACAATTCTGAAACCTATGCGGAGTTATTTCCTTTATACAAACAGCGATCCACTCATTATAAATAAAATATAGAAATAGTAATTGCGGAAAGGTATTTACTATTTGAGAAGAGCGTAAAATGTTACACTTAATAAAAATGCACGTTACAAATTCTAACTTATCCATTTTAATTTTCTAGTTCTCCAGTTTACCTACTTGCGTCATACTTCTGACATTTCACGCTCTGACTCTCACAATGTTGCCGACTCTTTTTCTCAACTCTCCAATCACATCCTCCAAAGTAGTCGCTTATCGGAGATCCGAATGAGGGAGTATTTTAATTCCGGAACTTTCTACCCCAGAAGCTGCCAACATCTTAAGTAACAATTTAAGTACGCTGTGTACTTGGAAGGGAATGTAGTGGTTTCAAGTTGCCTTTCACATCGCAGTAGTGTGTTTTAGAATGCTATACCGACCTCTATGTCTCTGCTATTCTAAGTGCCGGAAGAGCTGCTGCCTTCTTTCGAGGATCTGTTTTAGGCTGGTTCCTCACTAAAGAACTCACTAATTCATTTAGATATATAGTTCTACTCTTTAGATCACCAGAACCCTTAAGCTCTTCCACCCGTTCTAGTAATCTAGAACTTCTTTAAGGTGGTGGTCCATTCAGAACGGATGTATAAATTAGTGATGGTAAAATACAATCCCGCGAGATTTGGCGCGCGGAAAATTTATAATCGAACCGAAACGAAAGTAAAATGTAAAAGATTTTTGGTTAAAAATATTTAAAGTTGAAAAATAGGTTAGTTAGACCAATAGGATCACTTAACTTATTTTTATTTGTTTTCGGAAATCAGTTTTTCGGTTGGGATAGTTTAATAACTATAATTAGTTTTTTATTTTGTATAATGCCCATTTATATTTTGTAATCTGACAAACATGCTGACGGACATTACGGACATTTAGAGGTACTGGAGATTCTTAATACTAGATGCCCAGAAATGTGCCCTATCTTTTTTTGCATAACTATCTCCACACCAGAATTTCCTCCATCTGACCCTGTATGAATTACCCTAAAGTCTCGACTCCAAAAATCCCTTGTCTAGTGCTAACCCATACATTTCAATTTTTACGTTCTCTAGCCTACCTACTTGCTTCATACTTCTAACATTTCACGCTCTGACACGCAGAATGTTCCCGATTCTTTTTCTAAGTTTACAATCACATCCTCCGAAGCAGTCCCATCCCGGAGATTCGAATGGATCCGGCGTCTTTTACCTTAGAGGTTGCCATCATTTTAAGTACAATTTAAGTACGTTTTGTGTTTGAGAGGTAATGTAGCGGTTCTCCGTTGCCTTCCACATTGCGATAGTGGGTCTTAGAATGCCATACCGACCCCTATCAAAGTACCGAAAAAGCCGCTTCCCTCTTTCGGGAACCTGTTTTAGTCTGGTTTCTCACTAAAGACCCTACTAATTTGGTTGAACCCGTAGTTTGGCTCTTTAACTCACCGAAACGCGGAAGCCGTTCCACCTGTTCTAGTAATCTAGAACTTCCTCAAGGTGCAGGTCCATTCAGAATGGAGATCAGAAACGTAGAGAGGTAAATATTGCAAAAGAGATGAGACAGGATTGTGACCTATCTCCGTTAATTTTTATTTTGTACATCGAAAAGGCCGTGAATACTGTCAAATATAGGAAAATATTTGGAATTATTATGTAAAGATTAATATGCTTAGATTTGCAGATAAGATGTCAGTATTAGCATCTAGTAAGGAAGAGTTAGAAGCAGCTCTTAATGAAATGAAAACAGTTTTAACAGAGAGATATGGTATGAAAATTAACAAAAATAAAACTAAGGTACTAGTATATAAAGTAAGGGAAAATAAATAAAAAACTAAAATACAATGAGAAACGAGAACTTACAAGATGTTTAGAATTCTGCTACCTCGGAAGCCATAAAATGCAATATGAGAAAAGTGCAAATAATATAAAACAAATAAGCACAAAGCCGTGCTGCATTTAACAAGGAAAAGCAAATACTGTGTCTATAGATAACAAACATAGAAACAACAAAAAGATTGCTAAAAGCATATGTGGGGAGCACAGCACTGTATTGGCTGTCAAACTTAGACAGTAAGAGAAGCGGACAGAAAATAGAGAAAAGCCTTTGAAAAGTAGTGCTACGGACGCATGATGAATATATCATGGACAGACGAAGTTAAAAACAAAGAAGTTCTAGAAATGGTAGTGGAAAAAAGAAATATGTGGAAAAAATAAAAAATATGAGAGATAGGATGATAGGTCACATACTAAGGCATGAGGGAATAGTGCGGAATACATTAGAAGCAGAGATGGGAAAAAGTGAAATAGAGGTAGACCTAGGTTAGAGTAGTGCACATAAATAGTCAAATAGGGGCTGTGGGAGTTTCAGGGAAATGTGTAGACTGGCTCAAAATAGAAATCAATAGTGGTACACATCCAATCAGTTCCAAGAAAAAAAAACCTAATGACAAAAAAAAGAATTTTAGTTAAACTTTATGATTATTATAGACAAATACAAGTGTTGTTTTGCAATAGCCTCGACAAATGTTGATTGTACGAATAGGTTTATTGGAAAACTGTTAATAGAGCAAGTGGTTTAGAGTTGAGGATCTTGGTAACCGTCAGGTTCAAGTTGTATACATCCTTTCACAAACCATTTAATATCGGTAAAGTAAAGTGTATTTAGAAGACAATAGAAGGGGATCCGAGTTATATCTATCAAGAAAGATCAGCTGCGTTATTGAAAAGAACAAACATGGAAACATGGAAACATGGAAACATGGAAACATGGAAACATGGAAACATGGAAACATGGAAAATGTTGTTGAAAGCATATGTGTGGAATAAGCACTGTGCGGCTATGAAATGTGGACAGTAGGAAAAGCAGATAGGAAAAAGATAGAAACCTTTTGGAATGTCGTGTTTCAAATGATACATCGATAGACAAAATTAATAACAAAAAGGTGCTAGAAATAGTAGTCAAAGAAATATATCTGTAAAAAACAAAAATAAAATAGGATAAAAAAAAGGATAAGACACGTTCTGCGGCAGGAATAATGTGGGATATGTCACAAGCAGAGATAGGAAAACAAGAGAGGTAGAGGTAGACTTAGATTAAACTAGTGCACGTAGATAGTCAAAGATGTATGCTGTGAAAATGTGTAGGTTAGCTCAGAATATGAAACAATAGAGGTACACGTCTAACTATTTCCAGGACTCAAAACCTAATGATGAAAGAATGAACACTTTTGTTTTTTTATTATTTATTAGTAATAAGTTGGTGTTCTTTAGCTTATTAGAAAGCTTGTTGTATAACTTATTAATGCTAAATAACGAATAGCCATTATTAATGGCCATTTGTTTTATGGTGTTGAGTTCAAAAACTTTTTTTTATAGTACTGAAAGGAGCAAACGACAAAGTAAAAAATTAAAAGAAGTCAATTTGTTGGAAAAGGGGTGGTTTGACTTAAAAGGTATTAGTGTATTAGTGGTAGTAAGATTTCTGTTGATATCAAAATTGATTTCTTGAGGGGCGTAGAAAGGGAGCAAGAGATCTTGAAAGGGAAGGGTACCGTCCTATTCTAGTTCAAAAGTAAACTTTATATTTGAATAAATAGAATTAAAAAAATCTGTAAACTCCAGGAGTTAATCGTTAGTTTTATCGTTTATGATTAAAATGCCGTCCACATAACGGCCATAAAAGATAGTGAGTTATATTTTTCAATTCTACATTATTCATAAAAATTTCGGTTAGGAATAGAGAAAGGTTAGAACCAATGGCTAAACCATTCAATTGGCTATAAATTACATTATCAAAATTGAAAAAACTTTGTTTAAGGCACGAGTATAAAAACTAAAGAATAGTATTTAGTGATGCCGCGAGACGAGAGCAAGACGAGAAATGTTTACTTCTCGTTCTCGATTCTCGAAGGATGTTTCTCGTATCGTTCTCGATCTCGAGTCGAGATTTCTTGACTTCTCGATTTCTAAAATGCTCTTCAAGTTGCAACAATGTTTTTGAACCACCAATTGCTATGTGAGCAATACATTCAGATAGTACCTAGAATAAATTAAATTGTTTCTGATGTGAGTAGCTAGTAACTGTAGCTCGAAAGTTCAGAAACAACCAAGCGAAAATTACCTTAATATATTTGCATTTGAACACTATGGAAAATGAAATAAACGCTAAAAAATAAATTATGCAATTAGTTTATTATCTGTAAGTACTAAAAATTGATTGCAATAATCAACTGATAATTTAAATTTAATACAGGTTGAGTTTTATTTGATCACTATCTCAGGTATTTTCATCAAATCGTTCTTAATATTACGAACTGAAAATCTTTTATTTGAAAGAAATAAATTAATAAGAATGCCCTTTAATTTCAACATTCTTCTTATAACAATAAATGCAAATTAAACGCATACAAACCAAAAAATTGTATACTATACTAAAAAAATAATGTAATATTATGGCGGACAAGTCAGGGTTTAAAATCTTTTACCATCATAGTTTTGCAAAATCTATTAAATTTCAAATCACTGTTTTCTGCAAGTATTTAGTCCTGGTTAAAATTGCAATTTATAACTAGGTATGTACTTGGTTTATCTATCACATGCTACAATAAGTTGTCAGCTATAAATGCAACTTATTAAGAAAATCGTCTTGGAAAAATGCCTTCTTTTGTCTCAACCAAAAATAGTTTATTGAACGTCGCTCAATATACGCTAGCACATTTCAAAATCGTTAAATATTGCATGAATCTTTAAAATACCCAACAAATTAAGTTTACGATTATACATCAACCAACTGCGATGCAACAAAATTTGGGATTACATTGTTACCTAAAGATAAATATTTCCTAAGAAACGTTTAGAAGATGCATTTATACAAAATAGTGTTTGAAATTTTTGTTATATTTTTAGGGTCCAAATATTCTATACCCATTTCATCACTTCATACCTTTAAAAAGAATAATCTTCCTTAACATAAGAAGCTAAGCAGCAACCTCTACATACCGTATCTTTCAGGGATTATCGTGACTTTGTATAAACCGTACTCAGTATCTTTGGCATTTCTTATTTTTGATTCATATTTATTTTGCAAAACCTGTAAACTTTGTTTAACAATGTACTTGTTTAAGAAACTATGTGCCTTGTATACATAAAATTGGATACCGAACCCTGCTTTCTAGTTGTAGGGTACGAAAAGTATAAAAGCCTTTTGTTTTATCTACCTTTGATAAGTTTCTATAATATTATTTTTCTGAAATCCAATGTTATAACTGCAACGTATTGTCTAAGGAATTAAGATTATTTAAAAAGGGTTTGACATTTGAATATATGTCTGAAGAATAATAATTTATCCTACAACAAACACCTGTCACCCTTGTAGTACAAACTATAAATATACCGAAAACTAAAAGCTTTCACTTCAATGTTTTTGTGTTTTGCTGCATATATAGGGTGTTTCAATAAGAGCGCAAGATTTGAATTGCGCGCCACGTTTGACAGTCGTAATGTCACATGATTATAACGTGACAGATCGGAAGTTGACAGATGGGAGTTAGTAAACATGGAACATTACACCGTAGAACAACACGTCCTGATTGTCAAAAATTATTATCAAAATGGTGAAAGTTTAATTGCCATTATTCGTAAAGTACGACTAATATTCGGTCGAAATAATGTGCCTAGTTCATCATCTTGCACAACTTTACTCCTGGTCGTGTCATTTCCTGATTTGGTGACCAGAATTGGCCTCCACGCTCTTTCGACTTAACGCCTTTAGACTTCTGGCTGTGGGGTTATCTGAAGTTTATGCCAATAAGCCTGCAACCGTCGAAGCATTGAAAACCGAAATTAGACGCTGTATCAATGAAATACCACCACATTCACTCAATAAAGTTATTGAAAATTTTGTCAAAAGAGTACGCATATGCCAGCAAAGCCGTGACGGTCATTTACAAGATGTTTTGTTTCATACATAATTCCCAAATGTATATTTTCTAAATCAATAAATATTTCAATACTTTGCTACAGGAAACCATGTTTTATTGAACACTGAAATCTTGCGCTCTTATTGAAACACCCTATATAAACCCTCTGACCTCTATGTGTGCTTATTTATTCATATTAACTTGAGAGTAAGGCTGCATTTCGCACAAGTCCGATTGGATAAGATCGCGTTTCACATGTTTTAGATTTGTATGACGATGCTGAAAATTTTTCCTTGCAGGTTTAAATAATTCCTTAACGATGATTTCTTTACTCATTTTTGCCTGATACTGATGCTAAGCTAATAGGGCTATCTTTATCTAGTTGCACCTTTGACATAAACTGAAGCTTTAGTTTGTAGTATTTGTTTTTTATAGCTGCTGGTAACGCCTCGTAAATTGATGATATTGCGAGACCGAGCTCCTTTTCGTTTGTCTCAGAAGCAGCAGTCAAATTAATATAAAACTGTATAAACATTTTAAAGTCAGATACAAGCTTATCCAATTTTTCATTTACATATTGTTTATTAACTGCATCAGATGGTTCAACCGGGTGAGCAAGCATTGTGATACGCTGGTTTCTTGCATTGAAGGCTTTATCTTTACGTTGTATATCATCAGAACTTTTTAGACAGTATCAAAAGGCTTGATTCACGAGCTTGATTACAGATTTCTTATTAACACAATCACTATCGTCTTTAGGATCCATTATATCAACTAACCTTCTTTTACGAAAACTAATTGTTTCTTCTCCAGACTTGAATACTATAGTGCTTCTCTGATTAACACAATCATAATCTTCTTTCGGGTCTGATGAATTCACTAACCTTCTTTGCTGCATATCGTATCCATTACCATCCAACGTTAGCACAAATCCTCGACCTGGAGGACCACGCCGAATATCGGCATCTTTACGCTCTGAACGTCCGAAGCGGTCGATGGGCATTTTAAAACTGTGTAATTATTTACTGAGCTCACTGTATTATACCTTCTTCTCTCAACTCTTCAATTATGGATACCATCTCGTTAATATTTTCCTCGATCGTATTTCCAGTCTGCTTAGATGCATTCAATAATTTTAACCTGTCGATTAGTTCTTGAATGTCGTTCCAATATACATACTCAACAGGACCCGCATTCAATTTTTTGTAAAACCGTTCATCAAAATCCAAACCTTTATCCTTGAGCACCCTTTTAGACTTTCTTCGAAGATCTGGCGAATGTTTTAGCACATATTTTTCAAACTTCTTGTTATTTGTCGGAAACTCGTTTAAATCTTGCAACGCGTATGTATTAAACTTTCTTCTCAAAATCGATGCAGATTTGATCATTTCCAAGTAATTCGGTAAATCTTCATGCAAATTCAAATCACTATCTTCGGGGTTGATGTTTTTAAAGGTTAGCAGATTGTATAAACCCCTCGTACCAGGGTATATCACATTATTTAATGTTATATCGCTCGTTTTTGCGGGTTAATTACCAATACACTCCTTCCAAATCTCCATGTATCGGTTTCCGCATTATACTTTACTCCATAAACCGATTTTTCTATATTTTCGTCTTCATCTCTTGTCAACACATCCGCATAGTATAGATGAAACGGTTCTTCTGGAACGAGTTGCTTAATTTTCTTTATAGGTGCTTCCATGTCTTCGACTTTAACCTTTGTTGTAGGTAAGGGAATTTTTTCGGTGATTGCTTGTAAATGAAATGTGGTGGCTTACAAAGGTTCGATTAATTGTTTGTGCACCTCTTTGAATTTTTGCTGAGAAGTAGTGTAACCCTTCTTGTACCACGCAAACTTTTTTCGTACGGCATCCTGCATAAGATGAAGCTTACGTATTTTAAAGGTAAAGATGAAGCGATCAAAAGTAGCTTTTCCATATAAACAGCAAGATGAAAATGAAGGAGTCGATAATCCTGAACCATATAGCAGCGATGACAGCTTTTCTGATCGAACGTATGTTCTTGTTCTCTCAAGTTGTAGTTGTAGTGCGAATATCACCAACTTAAATGAGGATAATCAGTACGACTACGATTCTTGCATAACCGAATCATAGTCATCAGAATCATCAAATGTACAGGAAGCAGCTTTTATACCCCGTACAAAAATAGCAAAACTATCGAAAATAAAAGTGAGCGACTATTGCCACATAGATGTGGAAGACAGGAATAATAAAACTGAGACATGTAAACTGTGCTTAGAAAAGAAAATTAGTACAGTTACAAAAATGTAGTGCTCTAATACCAGCGGCTTAAAAAACACCTAATGTTTAAACACACTGCAGTGTATAACATTATTTTTGTGAACCAGGAACGTCCACGCCAAAACAATAATCAAATCTCATTTTAAAGATGATTAACAAAAATAGAAGTAACTCACTTAAGGTAAGTTATAGAAAAAGTATAATTATAATCGTTACTGAATTAAGTGATACTAACTATTTGCAATTTCTAAATTTACTTGGCAGTTTGCTAAATCGCTTTCATTTCTTGCTGTTTTAATTATTTTTTTTACATATATCTTTAGTTTAGAGTTTAGACTTTTGTAAGAAATAAGTGCTCTTTCATTTAAAAAGTACGTGTGTAGTTTAATGAGTATGTGCTACATTCAACGTAGTTTCAGATAAGTACCTGTTTGATTTTTATGCCTTACGTATTGCAGGAGTTGTACTTTGAACATTTAAATGCCTACACACTGAATTCGTATATCTAAAATAGTCCTACTATTCGTGAACTTTTAGTTTTTACGTTCTTATTGAAATGGTACTCAGCGATCATACTACTTCGCTTTTCTACGTAGATAGCACAGGCGGAATTTCTAAAGAAAATAATAACCTGTCGAATTAAGCAACGCCGTTGCGTGCTGTGAATGTTAATGTCACTACAATCTGCTGTTTGTTATGTTATCAGATTCTTATTTGGTATTTACTCTTACTAAAGTAGTTGAAAATATGAGGCGACATCGTTAAACAGATAAAACTTGTCGATGTTATAGATCAATTATATCTCATGTTACTTGTGTCTGATTTTAACTTTCGTGTAGGAACTGTACTGATATCTTTTCTTAAGTTAACAATCTTTAGCTCCAAACCTGTATCTTCTTTAAATGAGAGAATTTGTAAGAAGTTTAATAATTTAAGCAATACTAAATTCGTGATAATTATGAATGAAGTAGTAAATTTATGTTAGCTAGAGGTTTTGCTTCTGACCCTCAGTCAGACAAATTATAACTATTCATTTTGCTGTAAGCGGTACAAACGATAGTACTATCGAGTTCCGTCCCAGTCGGCCGATTAATGTTTTTCTTTTGGGCCATTTCATATTTTCAGATATTGAACTTGTTCTTTGAATTACTGAACCACATTATTAACTCTATTATATTATAAATGCTATTATGCCTAATTTCTGAAAACATTGTGAAAATAATGATAATTGGTAATTTGATAATTGTTACTGATGTATTACAAAAGTCAATTGGTTTTGATTGAGCACTCTATTTATTAAAGTGAAATTACTATATTTTACTCTTTTATTTCGGGTTGTGAACTCCAGGTATAATTATGATTATTTTCTTTATTTTACAGAAACAAAAAAAAATTAAAGTAAAAGTTTTACACAAAGTTCTTTGGGAAATTCCCACAAGTATTATGCAGACTAGCGTTCTGTATGAATTTCTTTCTCTTATTGATTTCTATATTTAAATATAATATATAATTATATTCTTTGAGCGGACTAGTGTTCTGCTATTTGATAAATATCTATCTTTATTTTATGTTTGTGCTAATACTGTAATTTATTTTTCAGGATAGATAACAACCAAATATTTACCCTTTAGTTTTTTTGACGACGATGCGACACAAAGATTGTTTCAAGTGTTAAATAACACCACCGTAGTACTGCCTAAGCAAACGGCGATGAAAGAGAAGGTGCTGAAACAGTTTGCTATAATGCAAGAAAATTAAAAGTGTTCTTGCGAAAAACTTTTCACTTATCGTTGATGGTTGGACTTCAGAATCCAATAAATCTTATTATGGTATTACTATTCAATTTATTGACAATGATAGGATTTTACAATCGCTGGTATTAGATTTTGTTCCTGCAAATGGATCTCATACCGGTAAAAATATTGCCGTAACTGTTTACCATTCACTTAAAAAGTATAACATACAGTACAAAATTCAAGGGATAGTAGTAGACCATGCAGCAGCATACACATTTACGGCGAAATTAGCAATACTTATAGATGACTATCCAAAACAACAAGGAACCGACCGTATTTGCTTTAACAGGAAAGATTAGCATTTCAAATGCTTCACGCACATTTTAAATCTTGGAGTTAAAGACTTCATGAAATTGCTTAAAGCAGAAGAAGAAGATGAGTTTGAAGAATTAGTAGAAGAAGAGGAAGAAGAGTTTTGTGAAAAAGAAACTGATGCAGATGCAGGTACGGATAAAGATTTCAACGAACATCTTTCGTCGGTAACGAAGCCGCGACAATTGTTTTTAAAAATAAAAAGGTTTGAAAAATGGCAACAAAAATTAAAAAGTTGTTGCAATGCAGCAAATTTAAAGTACTTGTCTACAAATATTGATATTTCAACGCGTTGGAACTCGACGAACGACATAATATTAGTAGCACCTACCATGCAGAACGCATTAAATGCATTGTGCGAAAACAACAAAAATTAATTGGTTTCAAAATTACTAAAACTGAATAGGAACTTTATTCAAAAATTCAGAATTCATTAAAGCATTTTAAAAGTCTTTCTACTTTACTTGGTGGAGAAAATTATGTCACTTTACCGCATGTAGTATAGTAGGCTTTAGTATGTTACTTGACAAAATAGAACATGCTATTCAGGGTTTAAGAAGAAAGTTGGCAGTCCCTATTTGTTTTCGAAATTGTAGTCCTTTATTGGAGAAAATTGTGATTGACTTTCAGTATTATGTAATGAATGTTTTGCTCATCATCATTTTGTTTTCGACCTTACTTAAGGTCGGTCTGACGCAGCTCTAACTTCTTGTCTATTCTGTGCTAATCTAAAAAGTTCAAGACTTGAAATTGCTTAAAGCAGAAGAAGAAGCAGAGTTTGAAGAAGTAGTAAAAGAAGAGTTTTGTGAAAAAGAAACAGATGCAGATGCAGGTACGAACAAAGATTTCAACGAAAATTTGCTAGGTATTCTTAATGTGCATCTGAATCATCGATATAATCGCTATGCCTCATAAAGTGAAAGTACAATCGCCAAAACACATTTTTCGACAACTATGCCAAGAAACGATTAAGACTTTTCAAAAGGGAATGGTTCTACTGAGAAAGCGTATTATTTTAAACGTAACATCCATGTCTACATCGCTTTAGCTTTGTCTTAAGATCATAAAATCATAAATGTAAAATTAGCACAAATATTTAGTTCTCGCAGCTTACCCATATATTCTAATAAATATTCAACAACGGCCTTTAAACGGAGTAAAATTAATCATGTATAATTTGTTTGTTTTAAATGACACTGCTTCCTTGTTAAAAATAACTTTCAAAGTGATATATTTATGTTCATAAATCACAAAAACATTTTATATTTGCTAATATTAACAAACGATTGTATCTTAATTTAAGCTTGAAACTGCAAATAGTATAATTTGTGTTTATAGCATAGTTTTATAACTAACTATTAAAACTAACACAATAAATAGATACACAAAGTTTCAGGAGTCAGAATTGTAAAGTTGGTTATTATTTTTGTTTCTTGTGAGATTTGCCAGATTTGAACAATTGAACTGCAGTTGAAGACCATTATAGTAACACAATATCATTGACGATTCTTTTCGGATGCTACTACGCAGTTGAAGAAGAAAACTTTTCTTTTAATATCGACTAAAATAAATGTAACTTTCAATTTTTTAAATTGTTACATTGAAAACAGTTTCTTATTTTGATAGGAATTTTATTTAATACAAGAATTCCGAAGTTCTTACTGACACAGCCTTTACCGTATTTACTGAAATTTGTTTTTGTGTATTGAATATTTCGAGCTCGAGAATAGTCGAGAATTCTCGAGATCGAGACGAGAGTTAAGTGTTTCTCGTTCTCTTCTCGAAATAGATTTTAATTTCTCGTCTCGATCTCGCCAGGAATTTCGAGACGAGATTGGAACGAGAACGAGAATTCTCGATCTTCAACGGCATCACTAATACTATTAGTTTGTTCATCTGTATTATTAGTAGGAGACATTTTGAATTTAATTAAATTAAAACAACCAATGGATGGTACACTTGGAAACAGATTAGTGGCATCAAACGAGACGATTTTGTAGTAGGTGGGTAAGTTTAATTTAGATAATTTTTCAATTAAGTTGTTAGAGTGTTTTATAGAAAATTTCGAGTTAAAAAACAATATTGATTTTATGGTAGTATTTCGCCGTTTAGTAATCTTATACACAGATGTGATGCAGAAGCAAACAACCCGCGTGAAAGGATTATTCTCTTTGTGAATTTTAAACAACCTATATAGGTTAAAGTCTTGAGGATTAAAACTAATAAACTTTTGTAGTTTTTGTTAAGAGTATTTAAAATATGACGATTATCGCAAACTGTTTTCGTTTTTACTCAGTTTTTGTGCAAATAACTATGTAATTAATATGAATAACGTTATAAAGCAAGTTTATATCCAGAAAACAAATAAAAATAAAACAAAAGCAACAACATGCAGTAATGATAGTAAAATTGACTTATGTACAAATAGAACAGGATAGACTTGATTATGATGCAATAAATAATAGTAAAATAGAGCACAAGATTGTGCTGTCAAAACAAATGTCCTTCCGCAAATATAATTTACTCGCATCATACTGTTATTTCCATTTCAAATGGACCTGCACCTTGCCGAAGTTCTAGATTACTAGAACAGCTGAAATAGCTTGCGTGTTCTAATAAGCTAAAGAGCCAAACTACAGGTCCAACCAAAGTAGTAGAGTCGTTCGTGAGGAACCAGACTAAGACAGGTCCCCGAAAGAGGAAGCGGCTCTTTCGGCACTTAGATTGGCAGAGACCATAGGGGTCGGTATGGCAGTCTAGGACACACTACAGCGATGTGGAAGGCAACGAGAAACCACCACATTACCTGCCAAGTACACAGTGTGCCTAAATTATAATAAAATGATGGAATTCTCTGGAGTAAAAGATTCTGGAGTTAAAATAGTTCCCCATTCTGATCTCCGGGAGGGGACTACTCCGGGGGATGCGATCGGAACATTAAAAATAAGAGTGGGGAACATTTTGCAAGTCGGAGCGTGGAATGTTAGAAGTATGAAGCAAGTAGGTAAGCTGGAAAACCTAAAAATCGAAATGAATAGGTTATCACTAGACATAGTAGGGATCAGCGAAGTTCGGTGCCAGAGACGGGAGATTTTTGGATTGGAGACTTCAGGGTGATTCATACAGGAGCAGAGGAAGGCAATTTGGACGTGGGGATAGTTATGCGAAAAAAAGATAGGATACTGTGTAGAAAACTACTTACAAAAGAACGAAAGAGTACTCATGATTAGATTAGAATCTAAACCTGTAAACACAGTAATTATACAAGTATACATGCCCACCTCTAGCTACAGTGCCGAAGAGGTAGAAGCGATCTACAAAGATATCGAAGACGTACTAAGATACGTAAAAGGACACGAAAATTTAATAATTACGTGGGATTTTAGAGTAGTGGTAGGTGAAAGTAGGGAAGAAGCGGTAGTAGGTTCATTTGGTTTAGTCACGAGAAACGACAGGGGAAATAGGTTGGTAGAATTTTGCGACAAGAACAATTTAATCATTACAAACACATAACTTCAGCATCATGCTAGAAGACGATATACGTGAAAAATGCCAGGAGATATAGGAAGATATTAATTAAATAGATTACATTCTTGTTAGACAACGGTTTAGGAATCAAGTAAAAGACTGTAGAAGCTACCCAGAAGCAGCTATAGACACTGACCACAACATCGTAATTATGAAGGCCGCACTTAAATTTAAAAATTTGAAAAAAAGAAACGGAAAAAGGCACTTGGACTTAGAGAAACTAAAAGATAAAGATACTCAAGAAAGATTTCAAAAAAAAGTCAAATGAATTGCTCAAAGATAACGAGAAAATATCTGATACTAAGGAAGTAGAAACCGAATGGATTAACATTAAATCCAGCCCAGACATGGCGGCCATAGATATTCTGGGATATAAACAAAAAGAAAATAAGAAACTATGGATAACAAAAGATATCCTGTATTTAATAGAAAAAAGGCAAAAATACAAAAATAAATCAAACGAAACAGGAAAACAAAGATACAAAGCCATAAAATGGAAATTATTCGCAAATGAGGAAAGCTAAAGAACAATGGATTATTGAAAAGTGCAAAGAAGTACAAACTAAGATGAAAGTGGGAAAGACAGATGAAGCATACAAACTAATTAGAATCAATTTTAGGGATATTAAACCGTATAGCAAAATTATAAGGGATGCGAGAGGAAACGTCATTATAGAAAATGTAGAGAAAGTGGGTAGATGGCAAGAATATATAGGGAATTTATATGCAGGAGAAGAACTAACTACATTAGAACAGGAATCAGACATTGAAAATGATGACTTGGGATGTCCCATGCTTAGAGATGAGTTTGAATTAGCATTAAAGGGTATGAAAAATGGAAAGGCGCCGGGTACAGATAAGGTGCTAGCAGAAACTCTGAAAGCCGCTGGATAAGCAGTAACAGAACGTCTCTTCCAACTTGTATGCAATATGTATGAGACAGGTGAGATACCCAAAAGATTTCAAACGTAAGATCATAGTAACTATACCAAAAAAAGAGGCACGGATAGATGTGAAAATTGTCGAACAATAAGTTTGACAGCTTACGTATCAAAAATATTAACTAGAATTGTAAAAGAAGAATGAAAAAATGGGCTGAAGAAATACTAGGAGAAGACCAATTTGGGTTTAGGCGAAACAGAGGAACACGGAAGGCTATTTTAGCTCTGAGAGTGATAATGTAGAAAACGATAGAAAAAAGGGGAAAGCGTGTATATATGGTTTGTAGATCTGGAAAAAGCATTTGACAATGTAAAATGAAAAAAATGTTCGAAATACTCAAAAAGATTGAAATGAGTTATAGAGATAGACGAATAGTACATAGCTTGTACAAAGAGCAAACACCAGTAATAGAATTAGAGCAGGAACGTAGAGAAGTAAACATTAGGATAGGGGTGAGACAGGGATGTGCCCTGTCCCCATTAATTTTTAACTTGTACATTGAAGAGGCAATGAATACTGTCAAATGCAGGAAGACATTTGAAATTACTATTCAGGATCAAAAAATTGATATGCTTAGGTTTGCAGATTATATAGCAGTATTAGCGTCTAGCAAGGAAGAGTTAGAAACTGCTCTTAATGAAATGGAAACGATTCTAACAGAGAGATACGGTATGAAAATTAACAAAACTAAAACTAAAGTACTAGTGTGCAAAGGAGGGGAAAATAAATCAAAAACAAGAATACAAGTATGTAACACAAACTTACAAGAGGTTAAGGTTTTTCTGCTACCCATGAAGCCAAATAACGCGAGATGGGAAAAGCACAAAAGATATAAAACAGAGATTAGCACAAGGCCGTGCTACATTTAACAAGAAAAAGCAACTACTGTGTTCAAGACAACAAACATAGAAACAAGTAAAAGATTGCTTAAAACATATGTGTAGAGCACAGCACTGTACGGCTGGAAACCGGACAGTAGGAGAAGAGGACAAGAAAAAGGTAGAAGCCTTTGAGATGTGATGCTACAGATGTATGATGAAGATATCATGGACAGACAAAGTTAAGAACGAAGAGGTACTAAAAATGGTTGGAGAAGAAAGAAATATGTGGAAAATGGTAAAAAAATAAGAAAAATAGGATGATAGGCCACATACTACGGCATGAGGGAATAGTGCGGAATATATTAAAAGCAGAGATAGGAAAAAAGAGAAGAAAAGGCCGACCTAGGTCAGACCACTGCACACAGATAGTAAAAGATGTAGGCTGTAGGAGTTTCAGTGAGATGTGTAGGCTAGCTCAGAATAGAAATCAATATAGGTACGCATCCAACCAGTCCTAAGATGGATAAAGCAATGGCGAAGAAAGTAATTGTACTTAAACATGATGATTATTATAAGTAACTACAAAAATTGGTTGGGTAATATTCTCGAATAATGTTAATTGTGTGTAAGGATTTATTGGAAAACTATTATTTCGGCAAATGTCTAAGTGTCGGGGCATCTTGGCAGCCACAGGTTGCTTAACCCCCGTCACTGAATCTCGGTGAAATAGGGCATAGAATTAGAAAACAATAAAAGGAGAACCGAGCTGTATTCATGCTCTGTGAGAATTTCAGGGAACTGTGTAGGCTAGTTAAGAATGTAAATAAGTGCAGATACGTGTCCAACCAGTTTTGAGGTGGAAATCCTAATGACGAAAAAATAAGCGCACACAAATCTGATGATTATTATAAACAACTACAGGTGTTGGTTATGAAATAACTTCAACTAATGTCCACTGTGCGAAGAGATATATTAGAAAAAATATTAAATCGGTATATGTTTAAGTGCTGGGGTAACTTGGCAAGCACAGGCTGCTTACCCCCCTTCACAACCACTGAATGTCGGAGAAATAGGGTATATAATTGTAAAACATTAGAAGGGGACCAAACTGCGTGTAACAAGAGAGAACAACGCCTATGATGAAAGACAACAAACATAGAACAAGAAAATAGTTGTTGAAAGCATAAGTGTGGAGCACGGCACGGTGTGCCTGTGAAATACCGGCACTCTAAAAAGCAGACAGAAAAACGGTAACAGTTTTTTGAAATGCTGTGCTTTAGATGTATGAGGATGATAGCATGTTCAGACAAAGTTAATAACAAATAGGTTATAGAAATAGTAGGAAACAAGAATATCTCGGGGAATAAAGTAGGAGAAATAAAAGAGCAGAATACTTTCTAAGGCTTTTTTGGGGAAATAGTATGGAATATATTACAAGCAGAGATAGGAAAAAAGAGGTAAATGTAGACCTAGATCATATTAGTGATAGAAACAAACTGTGCAAATTTTAGGGAAATGTGTAGGTTAGTTCAGAATAGGAAGCAATGAAGGTACCCGACTAACCAGTTCCAGGACTGAAGACCTATTGATGATGATGATACTGTTATTTAACGATACGGATTTTTAAACAATTTTTTGCATGCTACAAAGTGTTATTTAGCTGTGAAACGTGAAAAAAGAGAGGAGAAAAAGGATTAAGACTTTAAAACTGTAGTGCCATCCGAAAAAGTTAAAAAATAGCTGACTTGGTATAATAACAATGGAGTGACTAAAACAAATTGGTAATAATTTACATATTTGGGGAACAGAGCGATACTTACCACATAAAGGATTGGCATCACTAATAATAAATAGAAAAATAGGTGAGAAAAATTGCGTGAATACATAACGGCTTTAATATCTAACACACCTTATTACCGATGTTGATTGTGCCACGTACGTTCGTATGAAGTAATTTGTGCATATCAAGGCGAATTGGAAAGTTTTATCAAGTTAAGTCAAGTCAACCAACCGGCGGATAAAAAGGAAAACTTGTGTCATAATTACAATTCTTCTATGAAACTTTGAAATTTTGAAAAATCAAGTACTTCAAAAGAAAACTAAGGACTGAACTAGCAGGTTCGTTTAAACGGTTCGTCGCAACTTAACAACCATTGTATGTAATAAGTCGCTCACATAAACTATTCACTCTTTTAAAATATTACATATGTTTAGTTCTTACTGTAAATCAACACAGAAGCGATAATCAAATCTATAAACGATTTCCTGCTGTACTGTAACTACAAATTGTTGCCATTTGTTGAAATATGAAAGTAACTTTTTTATATTTTCAGTCAATACTCATCGCTAAATTCAAATAGATAGTTGAGGTTTAAAGAAGTGACGACCAGAACTCAAAATAAATGTAATAAAGTGGGTTTATTCTATTTCTTACGTAGCAACCAAATACTACGAATGAGCTTTCCAACTGAGAAATATATTTATATTAAACTTTACTGGCGTCGAATTTCGCATGCAAACAATACAGTTTGCAACAAATTGTAGGTATCAAATCTTGCTCATTTAACCCTATTTTTATCATTTTATCGACACAAATGTTTGACTTTAAAACACCTCTGCTTTTGGACGTATTCCAGAACTTCTTCCTCATGCAGAACAAAACAATATTATTTGACTAGAGATAAATATATACCAGTAGAAAGTTTGTATTCTAGCGTTCCCAACTAACCAATATTTTAAAATTTAAAAGTAGGTCACCTGTATAATATGTACATCCAGGGAGACTTCAGAGCCCCTCAAGTCTAATAATCCTATATAGTTGTACTTTCAAGTACACACTCGTATGTACACCGCAAGCGTGACAACCCCTACGGCTGCCTAAACTCGGCAAACTGAAAGCAGAACCGCTATTGCTGTCCCACCCTACGCTTGCGCCCATCGTGTCATCTAGATATGATTAAAAAAAGCATTTTCGTTAAATTTCAGAGCTGATGAAAAGTGGACCTCACTGCTCACTTGGAGTATTGATTTTAAAACGTGTGAGTTACTTAAATAGCTTTATAGAAACAATTTGTCTATGGCTCAGCGATACTAACAATCATTAGCTTAAATATTGCTTATTGAGACTCTAAGATGTCAATTGATCTTGGGAATATTTTGGTATCAGAAGATTTGGAAAAGGATTAGATCAATCACGTTCCTTAATGTGGTATTGATTGCGGGAACGTTTTGCTACATGGATGTTCAGTAGTTTGTTGCCCTGCAGTTAAATATACACAGCCAGACTGTAAATGCGTTATGTTTGTTTGGCTGATCTTTAATTAAACTTTCGATGTGATTAACAAAACTTAGTAATTAAAGCAAATCCATGTTTGGCGTCGACAGTAGCGGAGCTTGCAAAATAAATAATTTCTGCAATATTTGTGTAACTTTTTTATTGCGAGGAAGCTGCAGCAAGCTGTAGGTGCTAAATAAAAAGCTCGGATTAAACTACAATTTGAGTTTCCCTGACAGTGATATGTGAAGCACACAAAGTGGAATACGGTTTCGAAAGCTTACAGGAAAGAACCGCACAATGGTAGTGTTACATTGAGAACCTTCATTGTTCGTTGATAGTGAAACTGAAAAGAAATACTTGTTTTTAATAAATCAAAACCGTTGTAAACTTAGTATAGCCTACGAGAGTGTAGCGCTTTTTTAGATATACACTTAAGAAGTCGCACAGTGTGAAGTTGAATAATGGTTCTCGGTTCTCTCCTTCTGAAATGTCCTAAAAATATTATTTACTTATTTATTTATTTATTGTATGTTGGAAATATACACGTCTAAACCTAATTACATATTTCCACTAAAAATAAACTAAGAAAAAAAATGTAACTTAAGATATTTCCTTCCTAACATATTGATGAGAATGCATTACAAATTTTAAATGAACATGTTTGATATAACTAGACAATAAATTCATTTTATGCTATAATTCTGTGTTGTGTGTGGGTGTATGTGTTGGTGTGTGGATGGATGAGGGTGTGTTGTTTATGCGTAAATATGCGAGTATTACATTTTATATAATAATTTTACACAGGTTTCTTGTAAAGCTCTGTAAGGTATTTCCAAACAATGGTATATTGGCTTGTTTAGAAATGTTATTATAAATCGACAATGTTTTTATAAATGGTGAGTTCTGCCTTAGTTGAGTACGATAGTATGGAATATATAAAAGATCTCTTCTTCCACCAAAATGGAGAGGTACATACAAACCAATTTTACATACTGCAACTCGACAGTCAATATAATTATTAATTATTTTGAACAAAATCGTGAGTGCGATCGCTATCCTACGCCGCTCTAATTTCATAATATTTAACAATTATCTAGCTTCCACATATGATTGGAACCCAATAAACTTCCCATATGTTTTGTAGTAGATATACGAGATAAACTTATTCTGTAGTCTTTATCATTTGCGAATGCTTACGTGTGCAAGGATCCCAGACTGTAGTTGCAAACTCTAATTTTGATCTTACCAGTGTATCATATAATACTCTGATGCATTTTATATCTTGAAATTGACGCGTATTGCGGATTACAAATCCCAACATTCTATATGAAGATGCATACAGCATTTTAATGTGCGTTTCAAAACCCAACTCCTAAATCTTTGATGTTATCGACGTCTCCTAAGTTATCATTTAACAATTTGTAAGTATACTGAATTTTATTCAACTTCAGTGAATAACTCATTTTAATTCATTTATTAATGTATTTATCCCTATAGTAGGGGATAAAGAATACTACTATAGTAAGCCTGCTTATCGTAAAAGGCGATTAAAAGGCGCAGCAAGGGGCAGCAGCCTTGCTGGCTATCAGATATTGGAGGAGGGTCGGTTGGTCTCAGGCGATCCCCAATAATTTACAAGCTTGTTGGGGGTTGGCCGTGACAGATACGGCTTTTTGCTAAAATCTTTAAAAACTGCGTTGTGGAAAGATATGGGAGCCTACCACAATATTTCCCAGGTGTGCGTGGCCTAAAACACGAAATATATATGATGGAGAGCTCACAAGTAAAATTCTTGTCCGGAGGTAAAATACTCCCTCATTCGGATCTCCGGGAGGGGGTACTTGGGGCTCGTCATCGTAAGAATATAAAACAACATTTCGATTTAGTGATAGGGACTTGGAATGTAAGGTCATTACTTAGAGTAGATAAGTTAACGAATTTATTAGTCGAAATGAGAAAGGAAAAACTGGACATTTTAGGTATTAGTGAGGTGAGATGGCCAGATAGTAATGACTTTTGGCAAGATATATATAGAATAATTACAACTTCTTCAACTAATGGGCAGGCAGGGGTAGGAATAGTGTTAGGTAAAAGATTAGGGCATAAAGTTAAAGAGTACTTGCAATTTAGTGATAGAATAATTATGGTTAGATTGAGTACAAAACCCACAGACACTGTTTTAGTACAAGTTTACATGCCCACAACTCAGTATGAGGATGAGGAAGTAGAAAAGGTATACGAGGATATAAATAGTATAGTGAGAAAAGTAAAAGGAGATGAGAATTTAATAGTTATGGGCGATTTTAATGCGTCAGTGGGAGAAGGTAGTGAGGGAAAAATGGTAGGAAAATTTGGGTATGGCAGACGAAATGATAGAGGAGAAAGATTAGTTGAGTTTTTCCAGGAACATAGATTAGTAACTGTAAACACCCTATTCGAACAACATGTTAGGAGAAGATATACCTGGAAAGCCCCAGGTGATAGGGCTAGATACCAAATCGATTATATTTTAGTTAAACAAAGATTTAGAAACCAAGTTAAAAACTGTCGTAGTTATCCAGGGGCTGACATAGATAGCGATCATAACTTAGTTAAAATGAAGTGTAAACTAAAATTCAAAAAATTGAGAAAGGTTAAAAGAGAGGGATGGGATCTAGGTAAGCTTAATGATAGTAGGGTAAAAGAGGAATATAAACAAGTATTAGATAATAAGAGCAAAAAGATAGCTGTAGGAGGGAATGTAGAAAATAGATGGAAAGAAATAAAACTGACTGTACATGATACAGCAACACAGACTATAGGTAAGAAAAAATAGAAGCGGGAAAACCCTGGGTAACAAAGGAGATATTAGATTTAATAGAGAATAGAAGAAAGCTTAAACCTTTCAGAGAAGTGGATAGTGAAAGTAAGCAAAAATATAATACAGTTAGAAATAAGATAGTACATGAGTGTAGAAAAGCTAGAAATAAATGGATGGAGGAGAATTGTAAGGGAATACAAGATGATTTGAGAGTAGGTAAGACAGACAGGGCTTACAGGGCAGTTAAAAAGTTTTTTGGGGAAGATAGGAAAAAATATAATGGTATTAGAGACGGGAATAATGAGCTTCTAATAAATAAAGTTGAGGTAGCAGATAGATGGAAAAGATATTTAGAAGATTTATATAAGGGAGACGATATGGATGAGTTAGAGTACGACCAAGAATAGGATGTAGAAATAGGGTTCTCAATATTAAGAGAGGAATTTGATAGCGCTGTTCGGAATCTTAAATTAAATAAAGTGCCAGGGATAGACGATATTTCCGCAGAATTAATAAAATATGCAAGTCAGAAAACTTTAGACAGATTATATGAACTAGTAAATGCAATATATGACACAGGTGAGGTTCCAATAGATTTCGAAAAAAATATTATTATTCCAATCACAAAAAAGTCAGGAGCTGATAGGTGTGAGAATTTTAGGACGGTTAGTTTAACTTCTCATGCTTCCAAAAAACTAACAATAATAATTAAAGATAGAGTAGAAGCTTTGACTGGGAATTATTTAGGCGAAGACCAATATGGTTTTCGTAAAGACAGAGGGACTAGAGAAACGATACTAATGATTAGGGTAATTATCGAAAAAAGGTTACAAAAAAATAAAAAGACTCATTTCGCATTTGTAGATTTAGAAAAAGCATTTGATAGGGTTAATTGGATTGTTATGTTCAGGGTTTTGCGAAAATAGGAATTTCTCATAGGGATAGAAAAATTATTTACAGTCTATATAAAACCAAAGCGTAGTAATTAGATTTGATGAAATAGAAAAGGAAGCTAAGATTAGAAATGGTGTTAGACAGGGTTGTATACTGTCTCCTTGATTTTTAATGTTTATATTGAGGAAGCTTTAAACTTAGCTAGAGAGAGAAAAGAGATAGGTATTAGTGTACAGGGACAGAAAATAGACATGTTACGTTTTGCAGATGATATAGCCATTATAGCAGAGTCTAGAAAAGAGTTAGGAGAGTTTTTAAATATTTTAGATGAGATACTACAGAGTAACTATAATATGAGAATTAACTCAGTAAAGACAAAGATAATGACAAGTGAGTTACAGCCTAGTTCTAAACCAAAATTAAAAATAGGTAATACCGAGTTAGAGGAGGTAGATGAATTTTGCTATTTAGGTAGTATAATTACAATGGATGGACGTAGCAGAAGGGATATAGTAGCTAGAATAGCTCAAGCTAAAAAATGTTTTTAAAAAGAAAACTTACTAATAGCTAATAGTATTAGTTTAGATAATAGAAAAAGTTTCTTAAAGTCGTACGTATGGAGCGTTCTACTATACGGTAGTGAGACTTGAACAATTAAAGAAGTAGATAAGAAAAAGATAGAAGCTTTTAAAACTTGGTGTTATAGGAGAATGTTAAAGATTAGTTGGACAGATAGAGTAACAAACGAGGAAGTTTATAGAAGGATAGGTGAGGATCCCTGTATGTGGAAACAATTGAAGGTCAGGAGAGATAGAATGATAGGGCACCAGTTAAGACATGAGGGACTATTTAGTAAAGTTTTAGATTATAGACTACCAAATAAAAATAGAGTAGGAAGGCCTAGACAAAGCTATATTAGTCAAATTATTAGAGATTTAGGTTGTGAAGGCTATGTGGACCTTTTTAGACTAGCTCAGAATAGAAAAGAATTTAGAGCTGCGTCAAACCGACTTTAAGTAAGTTCGAAAACAAAACAAAAAAAATAAAAATCAGTTAACTAAATGTCACCAGGACATAACTCACAATTAGTTAGCGGTCTGGCATGTTGGTAGCGTTTCGTTGCTTAAGCCTTACCATAACATATAATTTAATAAACGTCACCATGACATAACTCACAATTAGGTAGCGGTCCTGCATGTTGGCAGCGATTCGTTGCTTAAGCCTTACACATATAATTTAACACTTTTCCTTTTTGAAGCGGATAACCAGGTTATATTTCATTTCCTTATAAATGGTAATCATGTAAACATGTTAGAGTTCTTTAACAACCATCAGGTTGCTAATATCTATGTAGAGTCAGCTGGATAGGAAAAAGATAGAAGGATATAGGAAGACCTAGACCAAACTATATTGGTCAAATTATTAGAAATTTAGGTTGTGAAGGGTATGTAGAGCTTTTTAGATTAGCACAGATTAGAAAAGAAGTTAGAGCTGCGTCAAACCGACCTTAAGTAAGGTCGAAAACAAAATGATGATGATGATTAATGTTTAGTTGCAATTTATTATTCTTGCACCAGTCTTGTACCTTACTAAGTTCTGACTGCAATAAATGACTATTGTGTATATTCTTTATTTCCATAAATAACTTTAAGTCATTCGCAAACAACAAACACTGGCAATTTTATAATACATCTGGAAGATCATTGATAAAGATCAAGAACATTAATGGCCCTAAGTTACTCCCTTGAGGAACCTCCGATATCATACGAAATGCAGTTGATAAATAATTTTTATAACAGACGTATGATTTTCTATCTTTCAAATAAGACAACAAAAAAATCAAGCATAGGTTTCGAAAAACCCAAATGCTGCAAGTTTTTTTAATAGTACGTCATGACTAATCCTATCAAATGCTTTGGTAGGGACCGTGTATATAACATCAACCTTTCCTCTTTTGTTCAGAACCTCACTCACATAGTCAACAAAAACAGTTAAGTTCGTTTTTATTGATCTTTTAGAAATAAAACCGTGCTGATTAGTATTTAATGCTAAATGGATATTACTGAAGATTTTTGTATATAGAATATGTTCAAAAATTTTTGCTGGTGCAGAGAGAATAGAAATAGGTCTATAATCACCAATATCATTTACTGCCCCGCATTTATATATTGGTGTCAATTTTGCAAGTTTCCACTTAGTAGGAAATACTCCGAACTTCAAGGCCAAGTTGAAAAGAATATTTAGGGGGCGTACTAGGAATTCCATACACCCTTAGAAGATGAAGGAAGGAATCCCGTCTGGTCCCGCAGACCGTTTAGCTTTCATTTGTTTTATAGCAGTTTCGATATCTGTATCTGTAATAAAACTAATGTGAAATACATCCAATAGGTTGTTCTTCATCTCGAAGTCATGTTACGTTTTTTTTTCGTGGCAGCCACGTTGGGCGCCAAAGTTATACTACGCTGACTCGTAGCCGAGCGTAACACCAAGAAAATCAAAGAAATGACAAAGAAAATCAAAGAAATGACCAGGCTCAATCGAAGAGTAGGGGGGGCGGGGTTGTAGAAAGCAGACCAACATACAATGTACGCGGCTGTAAGGAGTTAGCGACAATACCTGCAAGAAAAATAGTTAAACAAACCTGAAAAAAAAGAATAAGTATAGCAGCAATGAAAAGTCTAAGTTATTCAGTACTTTGTAGAATGTAAAAAAAAGAAACTGTTTGGATAATCTATATAATATAATCACGATAAAAGCATTATAAAAATTTTTAATACAAAGTGAGGTAATATTAAGGAAAAGCAGAAACGCTTCCTCACACACCAATTAAACATAAATCAGATAAAATGTTAACAAAAGATAAATAGATAAGACACCATTGGTATGAGTAATTCAGTAGTATTGATTGTTCTTTCTTTCTCTTTTTTTTTCTTATGTTTTAAAATATCATGCAAGTCTTTTGTAAAAGGTATCAGAACGACAAAGATATGGTAAAGCAACGGATAGATATTTAAAGTAATAACAAGTAGGAAATAGTTCAACTTACAAAAGTCCTTCAGCAACGCTTCCTTGTAACGGAAGTGTGAGATTCACGATGTCCTACGCTAACGAAGCACTTCACCCTGGACTGTGAGGGTGTTGATGGAATTTCTTACACTTTACACTAATCACACCTACGTATTTCACTGGGGTTAGTAGCAGACATTATCCCGCGTCGGAACTATGTAGCCTTGATAAATTTCTTGGTAATTCTACTTCCTAAGACAATAATTTCGAAATATTCTGAAGCCCTAGTTTAATTTCAATTGGGACCAAAGGTATATTATTTTCATAAACATCCCAAAAAGCAGTGAGAAATTTCAACCAATACCTTTGTAAGCCGGTAATCTGTTATCTTTCACCAATAACGAAATTTGCGCAAGCAACGAACAATTTTAGATTCTTTGTTGTTAGAAAATTCAGGAACTACAGTATCACTGTATTTAAACAATTCAAAGTATGCGCCACTCCGA
Organism: Platerodrilus igneus; assembly: GCA_036346225.1. NCBI lineage: Eukaryota > Metazoa > Arthropoda > Insecta > Coleoptera > Lycidae > Platerodrilus > Platerodrilus igneus. The sequence continues at coordinate 2,200,027 of JARFIW010000713.1, read as the reverse complement.
AAAGAAAAGGACCGCGAAACTAGATCGTACACACAGTCTTTATATCAAAAGACAAAACAACTAAAAAGAACCATAATGGGTAAAGCACGTGTATCACTTAAGTACGTCCGTCAACATGTTCCGTAAAACACTTTTGTACAGTTAATATACAATTTTTATTTCACAAGAAAACAACTAAAAGAAATCGTGCCGTGCACGTACATAAACAATACGAAAATTAAATCCCGCATTAATTCTCACTAGTCAAAGCGAAGAGGAAACAGTATTTTAACGTACTTAGTATATCGCAATGAAGAACAAAACACGACTCCTCGTCTGTTTATTCAAAACGTTCTATCTTACAACCGCTTTTCGTATCTTATCTACACTTGTTAATAACATCAGGAACATCCAAAACGTGAATGCCGCAATCATATATAATAATTAATTACAGCGGTTTATCATTTCCGATAAGTTGGAAAGCAATTCACGAATAATCCACATAAAGAACGAAATTTACATTTACGGCAAGACAAGAGCGATACAATCTATTCATTATAAGCGGTTTATAATTTTCTTACATTAATAAATATCAAATACAGAAACAGCAATTTGCAGAAATGCATTTATAAATTGGGAAACAGCGTAAAAGTTTAAAACTACAAAAATTGCACGTTACAAATTCAACACGTAGTTAGATTCTTCACTGTACACAGATGAAGAATAGTCTAAAAACCCATTTACAATCGACTCTAACGTATCAAGTTGATCACTACCGTACACGAAGTTTAGTGTGTCACGATTCTTTTTCCTACTATTGGCTATAAAAGACCAGAATACTGAAGGATCCGAGGGGAAAACCGCCGACCCAAATGTTGTACACTACTTCCCAAAAATATATACTTCCTGTACTTCCTAGGAAGTATTGTGTACTTCCTTGATACTTCCCGTACTTCCTTGATAATTCCCATTCTTTCTTGATACTTTCCGTACTTCCTTGATACTTCCCGTACTTCCTTGATAATTCCCATACTTCCTTGATACTTCCCGTACTTGCCGATACTTCCTTGTTACTCCTCATACTTCCCGTACTTCTGCATATTTTGCTGATCAAATATGAAAGTTCTTTATGTATTAAACAAATAAACCTATAACGTAAAGCTCTTCAAAGGTAAAATATGTTTTACCTCAGCGATGATATATTGCTTTTATATGATGTTATTTTTGTCAAGATTTCATTAGAAACAATCTTAAGTTAAGTAACTTGAACTCAATTTTTGCAAACCTATAACATGTAAGTATCATAGATAGGTGAATTTATCGGATCTGCAAGGCTCTTCAAAGTTAGGTCACTTTTGACAAAATTTAATCGATTATTAAGTTTTTTCTCTAGTCCATTGATTACAAAAATCTTAATAAAAGAACTACTCTATTTACAATTTTTTAAATATTTATATTTACTATATCTGGGACGTTCCTTAGTTAATATCCAAAAAAAAAATCACAATTGATTTTAACTACAATCCTTTTGGAAGGCGAATAACAAGTCATATTACATAAATCGCAAAATATAAATTGATTACAGCGAAGTAAAATTATTGTATCTACAGATTAACTATGATAAGTTTGACACAATATTACGTCTGATCTGTTGACCCAAAAACAGTATACTTAGTTTATAATAGTAATTTAAAAAAGATAGAAAATTCATTTTACATTACCTACGTCGTATATATAACGCTGCCCAAGAAAATGTGTTTCACTTTTCAAGAGGACACCCAAATAACCTTTTTATTTTTAAAGTCATCAATGCCAAATTTTTACTAGTTGTCTAGACCACGACAGGGCATCTTTATGAGTGAACTCGGTTTTTCTAAAGTAAAATCTGGCCAACTATGATTAAAATGAAAAGTAGCGATTAAGATACAACAAAAAAGTATTAAGAAAAGTTGTTAAAGATCACTCAAACTTCCCAAATACCAAAATTTTCAGACAAATTTTCATTTTTAATTTTCAAAATTTTTATGTAGTCAAAGATATTAATTTGTTAAAATTTCAGCTACTCCACACAACAAATAAACTATGATTCCATACAGCGCACTATCAAGTTGATTCTATGCGTCTATATAGTTATGTTATGTAAAATCTTGCTGATTGTCACTTGCATTGTATTTTATTAAGTTCAATTCGGCCATATTTAATTTAATTTAAACCTATTTAGTAAATACGGTTAAGTGAAAAAGCAGAACGAGCTCAGTTGCTTGCAACTTCAGCTCAACTCTGAACTTCGTCCATTTTTACCACAATCATATTTTGTATTTTATGTTTACATATTATAATCATTGTTGTGAATTACTTGTGGTTTAAATAAAGACAATAATAATAATAATAATAATAATAATAATAATAATAATAATAATAATAATAATAATAATGAGAGTGCCATGGAACAACAAAACAATTTGCAAATTTTATTTCGCATTAATAAACAACAAAATAACAACAATTTAAGGAACAATATTTTAAATAGAATTATTTTTTTCAACTTAATTCCTTGAAAACGAATAATTTTTTCAATTAAAACAAAGTGAAAATTTTTCAGTGAAATTTGGCATTTTGGGTTTTTCAGTGATTTACAACAACTTTTCTTAAGTAATACTTTTTTGGTCTATCTTAATCGTTACTATAGAGATTTTTACGTGACTTCCCGTTAAAAGTAAATCAGTAACCGGTTCGTTTTTGCGATGAGCGGTTATAGGGGAAGACAGAAATGACGTAACAACTTTAAACTTCATAACACTTCACGGTGAACTGAATTTACTTTCCGGTGTTTGGAGGTGAGTTACTGGCGGTTACACTCGACAGTTGTTGTTTTAATGAAGAAGTCCGATTACAAATTTCTTAATTTTTACTAGGAAAACGTTGAGATTGTGTTGAACGATGAGGGCAAGGATTATCACATGTTGATATCAAAACTGCCAATAATCTACTAAATGGCATTTATGCCCCTAAAGACATGTCATGCTGTAACCAGTTGATTTTTGCGATATATAAAACGGCAACAAAAGACATCAAAATAAAGGCTAGAGAGGAGATAACCGTTCTCTTAACACCGTGAACTTACGGGAAGTCACAAAAGAATCTCTTATGACTTTATTTGAAACGCTACTTTTTATTTTGATCATAGTTGGCCAGATTTTGATTTTATAAAAATCCTCATTCACTCATGAAAGTGCCTTATCTTGGTCTACACAACTGATAAAAATGTTGTATAATTGCTTTCAAAATAAAAAAATTATTTGGGTGTCTTCTTGAAAAGTGAAACGCACTGTGTACAGGGTTATTCAATTTGGAAGCTTAACAATGGAATTCTAGAACCGGCAAGAGATATAGGGTTGGTTAAATTGGGGCAAAGTTGAAGATTTTGATGCTTGTCAATATTCACAAAAGAAATTTATCGTAACCGTTTTTGTTTTGTAGTTATGGTAAAAAATTTGAAAAAAGCATTTTTCGTTTTTTGTCCACAAATTTTTGATATATGTACAAACTTTTCTGGATCATTCTTTTATGCTAAACGCGATGATAAAGTTGAAATCGTCGTAAGACGTTTCGATTCTTCATAACAATCATCAGTCTCAGTTTTTCCTATGGATGTCATATTAGATTGTTGTACATTTATATAGATTGTTTTTTGGCAATTTCAACTTTCAACTCGGTACCACATGATATACTTTTATTCGTAAAAACATTATTGATAAGAAACGGAATATGGTTTGAAAACAATTGAAACAAGGTTGTATTTTTACGTTATATTCAATTTTAGGCTAATAAAATTAAAATTAGAACATATTTGATGTTAACAAACAAAACCACGAAAAGTAAAAGCCGTAAAAGCTTAACAATACCAAAATCAAAACTGCAACAAAATATTTACAGTAAATTAAAAGCCATTCTTTTTGCATGTAAACAAAGGGTGGCTCTGAAATCAACTCTGTTTACTGCTCTTTGTATACCTCGTTTGCAAGAGTAAAAAATGATCATTCATCTTGTCTAACGGCGACCTACTGTGAAGTGTTTTAGTGAGTTGTATGAGTGCTTGTACCTGATGATTCGAAGACACAACGCAGTACTATCAAAAAATAATAATATTAAAGATCTAAAACTTACTATTGTTAATACATTTCATCGATCCGCAGACGAAATATACAGAGAGCAGTAAGCAGAGTTGGATTCAGAGCCAACCTTTGGTTACAAAAGAATGGCTTTTAATTCGAGTATTTAATTTACTGTAAATATTTTGTTGCAGTTTTGAGTTTGGTTTTGGTAAGCTTTTACGGCTTTTACTTTTCGTGGTTGTGTTTGTTAATATCAGATATGTTCTAATTTTAAATTTTATTAGACTGGAATTGAATACATTTCAATAGTTTTTCAAAGCGCTAAATCGACTTTTACGGTCCTGCATTTAGCTTTGTTCAAATTCAGTGTACCTTATCGATTTCTGTGTCACGAATATCGCATAAGTGAACTTATTCTATTCTTATAACAATAATTCATGTATCGTAACGTAAATAAAGATCATTTTAGCAAATATAAGAGGTTTTATTCCCAAGAAAGATTAAAAAGAATCATATTATTCATATGTTCAATTAAAAGTTTTTTTTCTCTGATAAATAGTTTCTCATTAAAACATTTGAAAATACCATTTAATTTTAAAACTTAATTAATTTTTCATATTTTAAAAATAAATGTGTTTATTATTATTATATATCATTGAAATGAGAAAACTTGAGCGTATTCATTTATTGGTGCAAGAAAATACAGGGTGGTCTATTAAAAAAATTTGTGCATGCCTGTTTGTCATATTTCAAATCCTGCACCTCAAAAAAATTATTTATGTACGCCACTGAATTCTACGTAAAAATATCTATCAAACACAGTTTTTACCTTTCCACAATCTTAAACGGTTAATGAGATTTAGAGGTATTAGAGGTGAAATAAGGCATACAATTAGAAAACAATAGAAGGGAAACGAGCTATATACAAATGCTGTGTGAGAATTTCAGAGAACTATGTAGGCTAGCTCAGAATATAAATAAGTGCAGATACGTGTCCAACCAGTTTTGTGATAAAGACCTAATGATGATGATGATGAAGCATATTAACAGCCCCTGTAAAACAGCATTGGTATCTGACAAGTATAAACTCGCAATAGTGTTACCTCACAAACATATACAATTTCCGTTGAACAGTATTGGTATCTGACAAGTATAAACCCGCAATAGGGTTACCTCACAACCATATACAATCTCCATTGAACAGTATTGGTATCTGACAAGTGTAAACCCGTCTTAGGGTCGTCTCAGATCCATATACAATTTTCATAGAATAACATTGGTATCTGACAAGTGTAAACCCGCCATAAGGTCGCCTCACAACCATGTTAAAATCCATCAAAGAGGTAGCCTAAATCATAATCATTTTCCCCTTCAAAATAAATATAAAAAACGACTGCTTAAGCTTTTCAATAATGCAATCGCACACTTCTTTAATAACCATCCTCTCAATTGTATAAATAGAAACATGTTAAAAAATGTTTTTCAATTCCCAAGTTATTGAATTTATATGAAATTCACCAATAAAAATTAATCAGCTGATTTCACGTTAAGCGTATTGGCTACCTAAAAAAAAGTCGTTTCCAGGCCGTAACACAAATTGAAAGCAATCATTCTTTTAAACTTTAAAAATTTTGCTTAGTGTACTCAAACCAAATATTTCGAACATGAATAAATCAAAGTCACCTTCAATTTATGTCATAAATGTCAAACTTGAAGTTTTTATTATTTTGACAACGATTCTAGGTCATGGATCGAAACGTAAATAAAGATAATTTTAAAAACTATGAGTGGTTTAATTCCCAAAGAAGATTAAGAAGAATGCTAAACAAACCACAACAAACATACAAGGAGTAAAATTTCAATTTCACTCTGTAACTCTATAAGAGCTATGGAAATTCTGTTAATGGCATCGTAAGTTTCACAAAAAAGTAGCACAGTTCGCGAAAACCGCAAGTCTCTTACTACATTAACAACTGAGATAACCCAGTTTTGCAACGAATTTGGGACAAACTGTACTATTTAAGTTTGTTTGGAAATAATCGGGATTAGTATTTTTGCTCGAAATGTGAGCGAATTCGTACTTAAGATACTTTTGGTATTCAAATGTTTGATTTTTAGTTTCAAATAAATAATAGGAACGTTTTTAAACTACATTACATTTTCAATGGTAAAAGAGCTCCATAATTTTTGTTTAAATAATTGTAAAATATTATTTGCAGGAGCTGATTGGTGTGAGAATTTTAGAACGGTTAGTTTAAGTTCTCATGCTTCCAAAATACTAACAATAATAATTAAAAATAGAGTAGAAGCTTTGACTGAGAATTATTTAGGCGAAGACCAATATGGTTTTCGTAAAGACAGAGGGACTAGAGAACCCATACTAATGATTAGGGTAATTATCGAAAAAAGGTTACAAAAAAATAAAAAGACTCATTTCGCGTTTGTAGATTTAGAAAAAGCATTTGATAGGGTTAATTGGATTGTTATGTTCAGGGTTTTGCGAAAAATAGGAATTTCTCATAGGAATAGAAAAATTATTTACAGTCTGTATAAAAACCAAAGCGTAGTAATTAGATTTGATGAAATAGAAAAGGAAGCTAAGATTAGAAATGGTGTTAGACAGGGTTGTATACTGTCTCCCTTGATTTTTAATGTTTATATTGAGGAAGCTTTAAACTTAGCTAGAGAGAGAAAAGAGATAGGTATTAGTGTACAGCGACAGAAAATAGACATGTTACGTTTTGCAGATGATATAGCCATTATAGCAGAGTCTAGAAAAGAGTTAGGAGAGTTTTTAAATATTTTAGATGAGATACTACGGAGTAACTATAGTATGAGAATTAACTCAGTAAAGACAAAGATAATGACAAGTGAGTTACAGCCTAGTTCTAAACCAAAATTAAAAATAGGTAATACCGAGTTAGAGGAGGTGAATGAATTTTGCTATTTAGGTAGTATAATTACAAAAGATGGACGTAGCAGAAGGGATATAGTTGCTAGAATAGCTCAAGCTAGAAAAATGTTTTTAAAAAAGAAAAACTTACTAATAGCTAATAGTATTAGTTTAGATAATACAAAAAGTTTCTTAAAGTCGTACGTATGGAGCGTTCTACTATACGGTAGTGAGACTTGGACAATTAAAGAAGTTGATAAGAAAAAGATAGAAGCTTTTGAAACTTGGTATTATAGGAGAATGTTAAAGATTAGTTGGACAGATAGAGTAACAAACGTGGAAGTTTATAGAAGGATAGGTGAGGATCCCTGTATATGGAAACAATTGAAGGTCAGGTGAGATAGAATGATAGGGCACCAGTTAAGACATGAGGGACTATTTAGTAAAAGTCTTAGATTATAGACTACCAAATAAAAATAGAGTAGGAAGGCCTAGACAAAGCTATATTAGTCAAATTATTAGAGATGTAGGTTGTGAAGGGTATGTAGACCTTTTTAGACTAGCTCAGAATAGAAAAGAATTTAGAGCTGCGTCAAACCGACTTTAAGTAAGTTCGAAAACAATACAAAAAGAAAAAGAAAAATCAGTTAACTAAATGTCACCAGGACATGACTCACAATTGGTTAGCGGTCTGGCATGGTGGTAGCGTTTCGTTGCTTAAGCCTTACCATAACATATAATTTAATAAACGTCACCATGGCATAACTCACAGAGGTAGCGGCCTGGCATGTTGGCAGCGATTCGTTGCTTAAGCCTTACCATAACATATAATTTAACACTTTTCTTTTTTGAAGCGGATAACCAGGTTATATTTCATTTCCTTATAAATGGTAATCATGTAAACATGTTAGAGTTCTTTAACAACCATCAGGTTGCTAATATCTATGTAGAGCCAGCTGGATAGGAAAAAGATAGAAGGATATAGGAAGACCTAGACCAAACTATATTAGTCAAATTATTAGAAATTTAGGTTGTGAAGGGTATGTAGAGCTTTTTAGATTAGCAAGAATAGAAAAGAAGTTAGAGCTGCGTCAAACCCACCTTAAGTAAGGTCGATAACAAAATGATGATGATGATTTGCTTTACTTATGCATTTCCGTAGGTCTCTAATAAAAACCTAATGATTTTCTACCTTGTCGTTTAGTTGCTACCCTGGATTGCTGTTGATTATACGATCATATGCAAAACTTTCAATATACATGCTTCTTCTTCGGTATACCGATGACATACGCCTTTCATACGCCTCGCCTCTCTTAATAGTGGTTGTTTGAAGAACCTGGTGATCATCGCTTAACGTATTATTTTTGCCATGAGAATACCAAAATCCAAGCAGCTTCTTAGATTGCTGAAATGAGTCAAGTGAAGTATAATGTGAAAGTTTAATATTAATTTACTAAGTTATTAAGTTTGCTAATATGCAAGCATTATACTTCTTAATGTTGACACCGGCTGTTCCTTTTTTTGCTGGGTGAAATTTTAAGTTCCATTCCTCTCCGAATTTTTTAGTTTTATAGATCAACAATTTAAAATACCTACCTTTAAAAACACCTTGGGTGTGGGATTTAACGAATTTTTCTCAAACAAAATTTAGAGTTTATATTTCTGGCAAGGTTTATTTATTTTCATTTAAATCATGATTTGATCCTACGCTAAATACATTACTGAAGAATTATTCAAGAGCGTTTTAATATCATTAATCTCTATTTTGTAATACCTCAACAATTTTGATAACAGTCCTCATTAATTCGTGCATGGAAACAGAAGACAGCTTTTTAAACAAGTTTTGGACTTTCACAAGAAGTTTTTTTACCAAGTTCTCTACTCCAAGGACGAACATTTGCAGTTGTTTACATTTTATTGACTTAGGATTCAACTTAGATCATCGAGCCGCTTTTGGTTCACTAAAACTTGTTAAAGCAATGCTACACATTTTGTCACACACGCATCTAACTGTTGAAAAAATTATTATGCCGTTGCATTTTTAACCCTCCAGAATACGCACACGCGGATTACCCACCGCGTTTTTGCTAAAATCGCAATCCTATTTTTAATCTTCAAGCAAATAATTTGTGCATTTAACTATGTCCCACTTATTAACATTGTTATCAGATGTTAGGGATACCGATGGAATTTTAACAATACGGACAGTACTAGAATAAATTTTGTTCAAGACCTGTCGTTTCGACCATAGTGCGTTTTTTGGTGTTAATCTTTTTAATTGCGTGTTAATATAGTTATGACGCTATCGAGAGAAAAGTATGTGGTGCAAATGATTATAGTGAATCTCATGATGATAACGATCTTATAGAACGTTACATGCCAAAATTGGCATTGTACATTTTTAAATTTGTGAGTGAATTCCCGCCATTATTTTTAAAATAGACTTGTGCATTTCCGTCATTTCGGACAGTTGCGTCGGCGCAAAAAAATGAGCAGACGCGGAGTGAGTGACGCAAGTGCGCAGTGTGTGACACGACATTATTAGCGAATAAAACGTCGAACTGTGACGTTTGCCTGTGTCGTTCCTTTGTCTTTTCTCTTTCAGAATGTAGGTTTTCTTTTTATCTAGCTTTATCGTTGCCTTCACCTTTATTCCTTCGTCCTACCTACGAACAAAGAAGAGGGAAGACGTTAAATCTGGTTTCAACAATGGCATGACGCAACCCACAACCCAAACGAGATACATGGAAATCACCATGGCCCCTGCGCAAGGATGACCGCAAAATCGTGAAGTGTTCCACATTTTTAAGTGAGTACTTTTATCTTTTTTAATGTGCAACTTTTATCATTGTAAACATATTTGGCATGTGATACAATTTGACACAAAATTATGTCGTAACATCTTTGTTGTGCAATAATGTGAACGTGGATAGTATCCGTGTTGCCAACTGTGGAAGTGGCTCTGAACGCGCGACGCGGGGTTGTAACAGTGACGCGAGGTATAACAAGAAACAAATTCAGACTGGTATTTTAGAATTTAGTAATATGGATGAAAAGAAGGACAAAATTATCGACAAAGAAAATGATATTAAGACTACTGTGGCAAATATTGGGCAACAGTTTAAACGACTTCAATACATAGAAAAAGGTGGTTTTACACTTAGGAATATGCATTCGCAGTAAAGTCAAAGAAAAAGTCGTAGGCAAATTATAGTTTGCTGCGTATCAGGACCGACTCATAACGAATTGATAGGCATTTGTAATATGGCAATTGTTTACTTCAGAAAAAATACGCAATTCTATTGTTGCTAACAATAATAAATCATCATCATCCTTAGGTCTTCAGTCCTGGAACTGGTTAGACGCGTACCCTTGTTGTTTCCAGTTCTTAGATACTTACATATTTCCCTAAAATTTCCAGTCTGCATTTCTCACTATCTGCGTGCAATAGTCAGATCTAGGTCTACCTCCATATGTTTTTTTCCTATCTCTGCTTGTAATACATCTCATAGTATTTCGCAAAAATGCGTTAGAGCGTTCCTGCTCTTCCATTTCTCCTATTCTTGTTTTGTTTTCCACGGATATCTTCATTTCCCTACTGTTTCTATAACCTTTGTTATAATAAACTTTGTCTGTCCATGCTATTATCCCCATGAATCTGAAGCACAACACTCCTAAAGACTTCTACCGTTTTTCTGTCTGCTTCCCCTACTGCCCCTGTTTCATAAACGTACTGTGGTCCGTTCTACACATATGCTTTTAACAATTTTCTCCTTGTTTGTATATTTGTTGTCTTCAAACATAGACACTGCTTTTCCCTGTTAGTTGCAGTTCGGTCCCCTTCTATTATTTTACAAATATATACGTTATTTCCCCGATATTCATTTGTATGTGAGGGGGTTAATCAGCCTGCGTCTACCAAGATCCCCCCAAGACTTGAACATTCGCCGAATAAATAGCCCAATATATCCTTTCGCACAATCAGCATTAGTTGAATATACTTTAAAACCTACACCTGTAGTTGTTTATAATAATCATCAAATTTAAGTACAGTTATTTTTTTCGTTATTCGATTTTCTGTGTTGAAACTGGTTGGACTCGTACCTCCTCTTATTTCTATTTCGAGTTAGCCTACACAGTTCCGTGAAATTCCCACAGCCTAGATAAAACTCTGTTTTCTTCTGCTGTTTCTTAATTATATGCCATATTTCACAACGATTCAGTGGTATGTGTAGGAGTTAAGCAGCTTGTGGTTACCAAGATCCACCTACACTTAGACATTTGCCGAATAAATAGTTTTCTAGTAAATCTTTACGCAGAATTAACATTAGTTGAGAATATTGCAAAATCAATTTCTGTAGTTGCTTATAATAATCATCATGTATTAGTACAGTTCTTTTTTGTCATTAGATTTTGAATCTTGGAACTGGTTGGACGTGTACCTCAATTGAATTCTATTCTGGACTAGCCTACACATTTCCCTGAAATTCAAACATCCTATATCTTTAACTACATGTGTGCAATAGTCTAACCTAGGTCTACCTCTACTTCCCATTTCTAGTACCTTTTTGTTCCTAACTATGCCTGTCCATGATATCTTGATCATACGCCTGTAGCACGCAATTCAAAAGCTTCTTTCTTTTTCCTGCCCGCTTCTCCTACTTTCCATGTTCCACAGCAGTAGTGCTATGCTTCACACATATGTTTCCTTGTTTCTATGTTTGTTGTCTTTGAACGCAGTAGTTGCTTTTTCTTGTTAAATGTAGCACAACCTTGTGCCAATCTTATATCTTTTGCGCTCATCCCATCTTACGTTATTTGGCCAGTTACGTAGCAGAAATCCTTTACCTCTTGTTAGTTCTCGTTACCTATTTGTATTCTAGTTTTTGATTTATTTTCACTCTCCTTTACATGCTAGTACTTTAGTTTTATTTTTATTAATTTTCATACCGTATCTCTCTGTTAGAACGGTTTCCATTTCATTAAGAGCATCTTCTAACTCTTCCTTGCTAAATGCTAAAACCGCTATATCATCTGCACATCTAAGCATATTAATCTTTTGTCCTAGCATAATAATTCCAAATGTCTTCCTGTACTTGACAGTATCGATTGTTTGTCCAATGTATAAATTAAAAATTAATGGGCATTGGGCACATCCATGCCTCACCCCTTTCCTAAAATTTATTTTTCTTCGTTCTTGCTCTAATTCTATTACAGCTGCTTGCTCTTTGTATAAGCTATGCACTATCCGTCTATCCCTAAAACTCATTCTAAACCTATTTGAGTATTTTGAAAATCTTTTTCCAATTTACATTGTCGAGTACTTTCTCTGGATCTACACACCCTATATACACGCTTTTCCATTTTTCTATTGTTTTATTCATCACCCTCAGAGCTAAAATAGCTTTCCTGGTTTCCCGTTTCGCCTAAATCGAAATTGATCTTCTCCTGGTATTTTTTCAGCTCCTTTCTCCATTCGTCTTTGTACAATTTTAGTTAATATTTTTTGATATGTGTGCTGTCAAACTTTTCTATCCGCGCCTCTTTTTTTTGTATAATGACTATTATGTTACGTTTGAAATCTTTGGGTATCTCGTCTGCTTCCATACATATAAATTACAAGTTGAAAGGAACTTCTCTTCCAACTTGTAAGCTATATGTATGAGACAGAGGAGATACCCAAATATTTCAAACAAAACATCATAGTCACTAAACCAAAAAAGAGAGGTTCGGATAGATGTGAAAATGTCAAAAATACTAACTATAATTGTACAAAAATGAATGAAAAAACGTGCTGATGAATTACTAGAAGAAGATCAGTTTGAGTTTAGACGAAACAATGTAAGATGGGAGACTATTTTAGCTCTGAGAGTGAAAATGGAAAAGACTACAGAAAAAAGAGAAAGCGCGTATATAGGGTTTTTAGATCTGGAGAAAGCTTTCGACAATGTAAAATGGAAAAAATGTTCGGTATAGTAAAAAAGATTAGAATGAGTTTTAGGGATAGACGGATAGTACATAGCTTATGCAAAAAGCAAACAGCGGTAATAGAATTAGAGCAGGAACGTAGGAAAGTAATTATTAGGAAAGGGGTGAGACAAGGATGTGCCTTATTCCCATTAATTTCTAACTTGTACATCGAAGACGCATTGAAGACTGAGAAATGCAGGAAGATATTCGGCCTTTAAGGACCGAGATAATCACTTGACTATAGTAACAGAAATACTTCTTGAGGTGAATGGTCAACTTATAAATAGCCACTGCTAGTAGGTTAATAAAATATTCACAGGCAGTCTCCGTAAAATCTTTAAGAGAGGTACCGCATTGGTGATATATTAGAGCTTCAAAAACTCACGCGGGGTTCCAAGTTTCTGTAATCATTGTAACAGTAGAACGGACTTCATCCCAAGTATAATTTTGTATCCGCGGAAGTCGTTCACGAGGACAATGGTCGTACAGGCAAAGCAGGGTGCAATCCAATCAGCATCAAAACTAGTTACCATAAGCTCTAAGGTAAACTGAGGCCAGTAATACCAACAAGCTGCAGGTAAAAAAGAGCTAGAAGTATCAATAATATATCCAAATAGCAAATAGTTTGCACACTTACCAAATATACAGGAAATACAGAAAATCCGAAGAAACACGTGTATTTGCTCTTCCGGACAGATTGAACGTGACCAACAATTCGAAAATGAGCTTTGTCAAAATGTTCTCCTATTGCAAACAATATCAGACCTTCTTTCAAACTCGAGCTTTACACAGATGTTTTGTTTAAGTAAAGCCAGAATTAGAAATATGAATGAGAACACCCGATAAATAATGGATGAGCACAGAAAAGAATATGTTATCTACTATGCAGGTATAAATTTAAAAGTCAAAAGATAGTTATTCGAATATTTATTGAGCTAATAAGCCATAGACGTCCCTGTAATGGGAAAAAGGGATATATGAAAAGAAAGAAACAGAAAATTTTCAATTTACAATAGGTGAACGTAAAAAAATTAATGTGAATCGTTTTATTTTATATCCTCCAACTACAGTTTACAACAAACTGGCGGCATTCAATTTTTTGGTGAACAGATTAATTCATTTTCCTTTAAATAGCGACAGGTTTAATAAGGAACTTGCACTTATTAAACAAATGACGATTTCCAATGGTTTCTCTGCGGTTATTGTAGATACTATTCTAAGAAAATGTAAGAATAGAAATAACATCCGTAAATCAACAACTTTGCAACCTAACACCACTAATGAATTGGCCAAATTTGTCAAACTTTCTTCATACAGCACCACTAGGGTCTTAATAAAATATTTAAACAATTCAATTTCAAAGTTGCTCATAATAATACTGATACAATTAGAGATCTATTAAGTAATCCAAAAGACAAAGTGGATAAGTTGCAAAAGTCGGGGATTTACGAGATTAGCTGTTCGGGACCTGGATGTTCTCAAATATATATATATATATATATATATATATATATATATATTATTTTGCTGTGATCCCCTATATGAATCGAGCCTCACGAATTGGGCGCCAAAATTGCTGTGAAATGGGCCTTTGGTCACGGGAACTGGTACTTTCTGCTGATTATTCGAGCCCCACAGATTGGGCCGTCCAGATTGCTGTGATTCACTTCTGATAATCGCCTCTTTACTCGCTCCGCCTCGGCTGCTCACCTAGTTAAAACTTTCATCCTCATTCATAAAAAAAACGAACACATTCCTACCACAAACATCAACGTTAACTATTTACATCAATATTCAAAATACATTAAAATTTTAAAAGTAAATTTCAGCATAAATTTCAGCATCATAAAATTTCAAGTTAAAATTTGTCATCATTTTAATTTGCATTTAGAATTAGAGCCATTGTAGGATGCATACTAATTAAGTTAACAATATGTGCAGACCTAAGTCTGAATAAAAGGGAGCATCTCCCATCCCTTTACGTTAATTTAACAGGTTAGTCTAATTGAGCTCAAAAACAGACCCAAGTTTTCATTATAATCAAAAACATAAACCTGATAAATACTCCTTTCTACTAATACAAGAAAATTTTACCTTAAAATTTAAAATTTGTTGTTTATACAAATTTACTATTGTCCATTTTTATCAAACAAATTATCAGGATATTCAACACACACCAAATCATCTAACATCGAACAAAATTGCATAATTTACCTGAAGGTTACTGCACTCGTGGCTTCAATGTACATCGGACTTGCTCATCCTACCATTCCAGCTGGGTTATGTTTACGTCCTAGGATTCCTGGTCGCCTTTAAAATTTTTCTACACCACCATTCGTCTAAATTGTTTCAAGGCTTCTCAGGAACTCATCTATGTATATCTAAATCTTGTTTTGTGGATCTTATCACGTTTACGAATAACACTTGATTACTCACTCCCGAAAAATAGCAAAGAAATTCATAATTCTTTCACGCTATACCCAAAACTGACTACTTTTATTTATTTATTTATCGTTACTAATTTGGATAATTGGTACAGTAATACTCGCAAATATAACTAGACTTTATTACCTTGTATCTTCTCTAAGTGCACTAATAACTTTTATTGTAGCACGTAGTCACCACGTATTCTACTTAAAGTATCGAATAATCAAAAAAATAAAAAGCAAAACTGTTTAAAGTATTGAATAAAATCAAAAATCTAAGAGAGCGAAACTCCTATTAACACGGGTTTATATAATGGCCCGCTTGCAAGTCGAATTTGTCCCGCAACGGACAATTTTTAGAATTTCGCGTTCTATTTTCCCTTTCGACGGCTCGGCACAGCGATTCTACTAAATTTACACACGTCCAAGTTGAAAATCTAAGAAATTTCTACACGGCTCGCAACACGTCCGAGAACAACTAATTAATTTTACACACCAACTGCTATGCTTTCCCCTCTCATGTTTGCATCTTATTTCAACCAATCGTAGCCCTAGTGAAGCTTCACAAATCACGCCTTTATTAGCAGTGTCTCTGCTTTACGCGCTTTATCCACCCCTTTCTACCCTGGTCTGAGTGGTACAAATCGATATTCTTTACTATCTGCTATTTAAATCCACGTGGATTCCTACTTGAGTAAAATAACCCCTCATCTAGCATTTTCTGCTAAAACATCCGACCGTTTCCAATATACGTAGAAGCTGCATGTTTATCTATTCAAATTTATTAGAATTTGACATTTAAAAGTTTGCTGGTGTGTGCGCCTAATGAACGTTTTAATATAATTCTCCGAGCTTTGTTTCATGGTATTTTAACCTTCCTTTTAGCTGTTTGTTACCAACCTTGGATTTTACAGGCTTTTATGCTTATTATATATTACTAATGGTTCAATTAACTCCAATTAAAATAATAATTTTTAGCGAATACCAATTAAATATTAATTATTATTTGTACACTTTGTTTAATACCCGTTACTTAAAAATTGAATTAATTAATATAAATTTCGCACGTAATTTCTATTTGTTTCTTTATACAGGGTGATTAAAATTATTTTATGTCGTTAATTAATTTTCTACCCTGGTCTAAATTTGAGTATATATATATATATATATATATATATATATATATATATTATGCTGTGATAAGGGGTTGTTTAAGGGTGTCCTTTATGGTAAAGGTCGTTTAGCAATGAGAAATTACTATAGGCAGCAGAAAACTGCATTTATTTAGTAAAGAATTGAGAAATGGAGATAGTTTGTAAATAGTAAGCAGTCAACACCCTGTATATAAAGTATAAATAGTTTTAAGTGACGCAAATAAACATAGGAGGACGCTTAGTTAGCGCAGATACCAGGAACACATGCATTAGGTAAATAGTAAATATTTAAAACCCTGTAGATAAAGTTTTAGTTAATTTAGGCAATGCAAATAATGATATTTTTCAGTGGAAGCACGCGTATTTATAAGTAAACATAATAAAGTGTATTTAGACACGCATTCAAAAGAGTTCCAAACAATTAGGTTAATACGGAGATAAGGAATAGAGCTTCGAGAAGCATAATGGGAATGCGTACAAGTAGTTAATAACTGTGATAAAGAGAGGTGATTAAAAGTTGCGTAAATAACAGACAGATATAAAAATTAAAAGTCGAATTGCATCAGTTGTTTATGGAAAAGCAATTAGATTCATCAAAACATCGCATGTTTGATAACGAAGACAGCTGCGAGCAGGCCACAATTATTGGAAAGCATTGAAAATTATATCGGAAACTACTTTAAATGCAAAGATTTGATTCGCTAAAATGAGCGACGAGTATGTAGACCATACCCACTGACGGAGTGGGAAAGCAATGATATATTAACAGGTACAGTGATAACGAAGTCAGTTTTTAACTCAACAAAGGCCGAGGTGCGCCACTATGAAATAAAGTGAGATGCGTAATAATTTAAAGTGAAAAATTGTATAAGTGCTACAATAAAAATTATGATTGCCGATTAAACGTAAGTAGATTTTGGTGAATTTATTTTAAACTAAAACATAATAACAATAGGGCTTCCGAGTCCTGGGGGAGAATAATACAATTTTGAAGTCCGGGGAAAATAAACTACGATTTCCGAGTCCTGGGGGAGAATAATACAATTTCTAAGTCAAGGAAAAATAAATGATGATAATACAATTCTAAGTTTGGGGAAATTGATAAGAAGTAATTCTAAGTCTGAAATGAGACGACAATAAATTGGGGTGCATAAGTATAAGTTAATGGTAGTCCAGAGGGTGATGGCAATAATTTAAATGCAATGGTTCAAGCGTGTGGATAGACAATATTTCGAATGGGCATGTAATAATCCTGAAAATGGAAGAAGATAATTTTTTTTTAAATGGATGGCTTAATGCATGGGAAATACTAGCTAATTATGGATGCGTCAATGCGAAGAAAATAGACCAGGTCAGATTTTTAGTTATAACACATTTTCTTTTCTATTTTTTTTTTATTTTGAATATTGAATTTGCTTAATATAAATGAATGTGAAAAAGCCAACAAAAAAAGGACTTGAATACGTATAAAGTGCGTAATATGATAAGAGGTTTCGAACGTTCCACACTTCTTTTTTTTTATAAAAATTATAGGTTTTTTTGGTGACTTTGGGTTTTGAATAAAAAGTATATGATTTCTGATAAATGATATTTAGAACATTAATTAATTGAAAAGTGTATTTCAAATAATTTACAAAAACTGTACATAATATTTGTTTCAATATATAGAATCGAATTAACTGAATTTTATAGTTCCAAATAAATGCTAGTTGAGGTCAGAAGATAAAGTTAATGGAAGTGATTTGATAATTTAAACAGTTCAAGGAGGAGCTATAAGTTGAATACGAAATTGATAACGAGTAAAGCGGTAACGTATCAAATTTTGTTATTGGTCAACAGGGTAGGTTCAGGATAAAATCCAGTTGAGTTCCTGGAGGGAGATTTATAGCAACATTAATAAGACAGCCCAACGTCGGAGGAGATAATTACAATTCTTGTTTATACATAGCAATATATATATATATATATATATATATATATATATATTATAGTAGTTTTAACGGGTTAGAAATAAAAATAAACGAAGCAATTTCAAAACACCCTGTATAAAGAAACAACCAGAAATTACGTGTGAAATTTATATTTGTTAGTTCATTTTTAAGTAACGGGTATTAATCAAATTTTACAAATAATGAAGGAAATTTAAGTAGGTTTGCAAAAAAAATAAATGGTAGAAGCCAATGCCATTAATTTATTAATTTAATTGAATTTAATTGAACGATTATTGACGTATAATATGCATAAAAGCGTGTAAAAACCCAATAATACCAAGGTGAAAAGCGTTGCTAACAAACAAATATATCGGTGGGGTTGCAATACGCCGAACTCCAACTCGTGGAAGTGTTGTGGTAAAATGTCAGTTAATTAAACACCTGCGTATTTTCTAAATGTCAAGTTCTACTTAATTTTTATAGATAGCAAACGGTTACAGAGAATATTGGGTAAACCGTCGCATGTGTTCGGGGTAAAGGCTAATGAGCGGTTATTTAAAGCACGTAAGAAGTCCACGTGGGTTTAAATAGCATATGGTCTGGAATATCGATTTTCTACCACTCAAACCATGTTAGAAAGAGACATAGAAAACGCATAAGCAAGAGACAACAATAGTATAGGAGGGACTTCTAGGACGTCAGTAAATATACGATTGGTCGATATAGTTAGTCGAACGCGAGACAAATACAAGCATAGTGTATATTAATTTTCAGAAAATAGTATAACGACGTGCTGAAGTTCGCGGGATTAAATATTGGTTGAGTGCAAAATTGTAAGAATGTGTTGTTGTAGATGGGGATTTCGGATGGAAAGGCGGCCAGGAGGTGGCAGCCTAAGTGTATAAATGTTTTTGGACAACGTGGTGAAGGCCCTTAATATTTCGATCGCTCCAAACGACGTATGAAAGTTAACACGAGTTGTAAGTATTGTAAAATCATTTAAATTATATTGCATGGTGGAAGCCTCTTAATTAGTACGCGGTTTGTGTGCCGAGATTACATTTTTTGATTGAGGTATCACCTATAATTTTTAACCAACTCGTGTCGGGACATTAAGTAACGAGGTTTAAAGCAACTAATTGTAAAAGACGTATAATTGAAATGGAATTTAGAATTTGGTTACACCGTGGAGGCGGCGTTAGCGAATCGGCTTAGATAGAGTTTGTCTAGTAACAGCTAGAAACGGCCTGCAGAACAGATAGAAGTAATACATGGCATCGTCCACAGAGCAGAGATCTCCTAGAAATTTCCAGGTAACGATTTGAAATAGTGATTCTTACAAACTGTGAATATTGGGTGACGTATGAGTGTGATTTTCAAGGTAGTGTGGATTATTTACGTATTGAACATAATACGTGTAAATAACTTTATTATGGTGTTTAACTAGATATTTGAAGGTGTCTATAAAGCTTTTTAACGTTCCATCAGAACGTGAAATTTTTGTGAAGAGTACATGGCTTTGTTTTGTTATTTGTTGTAAGAGTATGCAAAGTAGAAAATCATACATTATGCATAATTAGCTGGGTTATCATGAGCTCACCATACCCCAGAGTCTACTTAGATTAAAGAAAAAAATAAATTATAAAAAAGGAATTTTAGAGAAGGCATTATTCAAGGCTCATTTACTCCGGGTACATTTTATGTGTTTGTTGATTTTAAAATAAAATACAGGACATTACAAAATAAGATTTACTGAAGTGCAACGTGATCAATGAAATACGGACAATATTGAATTTTATTTGTAAATAGTAATAAATAAAAGATTGTATGTTGGTTGTATTTTGTGGTTTTATTGCGAGTGTGTCTGTACGATTGAGAATATGAGAGTGAATCTAGATACCCAAGAGGAGGTCCAAATGAGCTAGCCGGAAGCAGGTGCAGAAAATTGGCAATTCAACCGAGGAAGAGAGGAAAACGGGTAAGAAATTTTTTTTTTGACTTATTTAAATTTTTGGAAATTTTTCTATTTTCGAATTTGAAAATTTAATAAAGATTTCGAATAAAAATTTGTATCGGAGACGTTTACCCGAGTTCCACGGTAAGTTATGACGGCCCAATTCGTGAGGCTCGAATGTTTTTTAAGAGAGTACTAAATTAGAGCGGAGTTCCACGGCAATTTATATGTATTAGTCAGACTAAGAGAAATGTTATAACCAGATTTAAAGAGCACATTGCTTATTTCAAATATGGTAAAATGGAAAATTTCAAGTCGTCATATTTTTGAAACCAGTCACTCGTTAAAACTAGATGCTGTCAGACTGTTGAAGGCGGTGCCAACGTATTCCTCTCTAAATGCGTATGAATCAATCAAAATAGTTAAACACAAAGGACCCATCTTAAATACTGACAAGGGTCCAATAGCATCATCTGGATGCTTTCTCTATTAGCTTAACTACTAATCGGAACGCCTGATGAACTTTGGTTCCGCTAAAACAGTTTTAATTTTAGTATAAATTAAGTGGTTTTGTTTATTAAGGCAATAATTAACTTTGTTTTGTAGAGATCACCAGCCTACTTGGTGAGGAAAGTATCCTCAGGTGTTCAAAACAATTTTAGTAAATTGTTTGTTGAGAAGGATCACTTCAGTTTACGTAGTGAGGAAAATATCCTCAGAAGGGTATTCTGAACAATTTTTAATGTGTTTTGTTTTTTGAGTTTATTACTGATGATGACCACTTAGTGGTCAAAATACGTATGTGGTTTTTAACAATATTTTTGTGGTTAAAAGTTATTAATTATTTTAATTAGGATTATTCACGTTATACGCCACGAAGCATTATGGGTAGTAGGATTTTTGGTCATTTGGTTATATGAACTATCCATAAGTAGTTTTCTAATCTTCTCCTTTTATTCAATTCGGTCTAGTTTTAACAGTATTGCTTTTTCATGCAGGTAGGTACAATTTGTTAGTTTATGCCTTCCTATTTCAACGTTTATGGTAAAGTCCTGGTATACCGCACATACTTCTTTATTTCTAAACGTTTTAGATAGACACCCCTTTTAAGTTGGGATCGCATCCACGGAACTTATAACTTTCTCCATTAGTATTCTCCGTGGCCTCACAGAGAAATTTTACTGTTTAGGTAAAATTAGTAGTTAAATTTCTGAATAATCAAATTTAGGTCGGTTTACAATTGTATTTAATGAAGGATGTTTTGCGGGAATTGTTTTTGCAGGTTTTGTTGATTTCACTACATGCGATAGAAATGCGTTCATTGAGAATCAATAGTTCACGCTGTGTAGGATCTCACAAATAGCGTAAGCTATAATTTCCAAAATTTGCCGTATTCTTTTATTTAAACGCCCAACTTAAAATAACAATTCCCACAAAATCATGTATCGATTGTTATCTAAACCGATCTAGAACATTCTTCCTAAAAACCAGCAAACTTTTTTTAAGGTTGAAGTTCTAAGTTTAGCATCGTCTAATATCTTTAAAGGAATTTTTAAACTAAGCGCAATTATCTGAACACCATATACCCAAAACAGACGATTACGTAATACACTGGAACAAAATATCTGCAGTACGTCACAATTTCCACTAAAAATATAATAAATAGGAAATAATGCACTCTAAAACATTTACGCGAGTTATGTATCTCCCAATCTATATATGTATTACATCACTCAATAAGTCCGTAGGATGATACATAGATGGCGTTGCTATGTAATAATCCATATGATTTGTAGGAAGTACTAACCTTAAAAAGATATCTGTCAAAATTTCATGACAATCCGACGATTAGTTTACAAGTTACAGAGGTTCAGGTGATGATACTTTTGAGTTTTTCAAAAAAATGAATTCCAAGCAATTTCGCGTGTTGATTTATCATTGTTTTTTGATGGGTAAAAATACCATCGCAGCCAAAGCATGACTTGATAAGTGTTATCCGGGCTCTGCTCCATCGAGACAAACGGTGGAGAAGTGGTTTGCTGATTTTAAACGTGGCCGTACAGACACTGACGATGCTGAACGCTCTGGAAGGCCAATTGAGGTGGTTACACCGGAAAACATCAAAAAAGTCCACCGAATTGTTTTGGAAAACAGAAAAGTGAAATTGCGTGAGATAGCTGACACCTTGAAGATATCAGAAGGCAGTGTGCACACTATTTTGCATGAACATTTGTCCATGAGAAAGCTGTTCTCAAAGTGGGTGCCGCGTTTGCTCACAGTGGACCAAAAACAACAACGTGTCGATGATTCTGAGAGCTGTTTGGAGCTGTTCAACCGGAATAAAAAGGACTTTTTGCGTCGGTATGTGACAATGGATGAAACATGGATCCACCACCACACTCCAGAGTCTAATCGGCAGTCAGCTGAGTGGACTGCAGCCGGAGAGCCACGTCCAAAGCGACCAAAATCGTAAAAGTCGGCTGGTAAGGTTTTGGCGTCTGTATTTTGGGATGCGCACGGAATTTTGTACATCGACTATCTTGAGAAAGGAAGAAGAATCAACAGCGAATACTACATGGCATTATTAGTGCGTTTGAAGGAAGAAATTGCCAAAAAACGGCCCCACATGAAGAAGAAAAAAATTCTCTTTCACCAAGACAATGCATCGTGTCACAAGTCGATCGCAACGATGGCCAAATTGCACCAATTGGGCTTCGAATTGCTTCCGCACCCACCGTATTCTCCAGATTTGGCCCCCAGCGACTACTACCTGTTCGCAGACCTGAAAAAAATGCTCGCCGGAAAAAAATTTGGCTCGGATGAAGAGGTGATCGCTGAAACTGAAGCTTATTTTGAGGCCAAAGACGAATTGTTTTACAAAAAAGGTATCGAAATGCTAGAACGGCGTTGGACTGATTGTATCACTCTTGAGGGAATGTATGTTGATGAATAAAATCGAATTTCGCCAAAAAAATTTGTTTTTCTTAATTATCCTACGGACTTATTGAGTGATGTGTTATAATAATACAGAATTTAATAGGAATTATTAGAAATTGTTAAAGAAACTTAAGTATATGCAACCATGTAAATTCAAGGATAAACCAGAAAGGTTATTAACAGTTCACAAGCAAGCTGTGAGAACGGATGCAATACATTGTGTTCCAGACAGTAAGTGATAGTGCAGGTGCAGGTCACAGACGGTTAAGAAGCGGCAATTATTTAGAAATTAAGATTGTTACATTGTATAATGAATAAAATTAAGAAATAAGCAGACATATGCTCTACAAGTTCCCACAGACATGTGAGGGGCAGGGACAACATAAATACCCCGAGAGCCCTAAGACCATCAGTCAGTCTTAAGTATTTCAGCTTTAACGTTGCCGTTTGCTTAGACTACTCGCCCTTATTAAACTCCAATTATTATTTAATTTTCGATTTTGAGTATTTTAAATCAATTTGTCAAAATTCAATTGAAATTTCTGTTTAACCAAATAAAATTTGTTACAAGTTTTGGAAGAAGTTTTTAAAAAGATTGCTCCCAAGGCCCGAAACGTAACTTTCGCACACCGAAAAATTTTAATTCACTTTGCAAGCAAATGCAATGCCGCTGTAATTCTAAACCATATGAAATATGACAAAAAATAACTCATCATAATTTGTACAATTGTTTTTTGTGATAACCCAGTAAGTTATTATGGAACAAAACTGAACTTTAAACTAGAAATTTTTCTTACAAAAGTACTAAAGCTTTCAATTCTACGAGTCTATCACAAAAGCGGTTATATTCAAAAATAAATGATTTTTCTTTCGCTACTTTTTGCAACTATGTGTTATCCATCTTAGAAAACTATGTGGGTTTTGAAAGTTGTATTTTATTGTATTTCCATTTGTATGTGCTTCGAATGTCAAGAAAACTTACGTTGTAATTTAATCGAAAACGTTATTGAATTCCTAGAACTTCTTGTAAACTTTAACCTAAGAAGCTTTACATATATTACGCCAACTATCCAGACTTGCTTTATTTGCAGCTTCTATTCTCACAAATACTGTAACTAGCTTTAAGTAGAAAGTTTTGTTAATGACGTGCGAATCGCAGGTAATAAGTTTTGCCAACAAGCACAAAAGTACATCTTTGGTTTGCAGAGTATATTTAAGTGCATGTAGTTAACCGAACATTGCCAATCAATACTTTTCGTCATAGTGCATAATTAACTAATGAAATCTCAATCACGACTTCAATACGATTTCAGGATTTGAATGAGAGACACTTAGAGTTTTTTCGCTAATTTTGCTACGTTTAAAATTTGATTTTCCAACTAGATACTAATGCCGATCTGCCGTCAATTTTAGTCAAAACATTAGTTTTTATTATATCTATTTGTAAAGTACAAACGTTCTGTAGTACAACGAAGACGTCTACTTTCATCGTTTGTAGATTTATAGACAACAGTAGAAGTTGCCATGGTCGTAGCAGCTTGCAAGCAATATTTATATATGAGCTCATAGTTTTTAAAGTTGGAAAATAGCAAAAAGCGTAAGAGGACCATTATTGCTGCTGCAGAAACTCTTCAACCTAGTTGGAGAATAATAAAATTTCTAAACCATAACCAATGCATTTCCATATTTTAGCTTTATCGAGCAAGTTCTCCCCAAATGTAAAGACCATATGAGACTTCTGCTGTAGCTACTTTGTTGCAAGCGATAGAAATATCTTAATCATCTGTTTGTAGTACTAACTAAACAGGTGTTAGACAAGCTATTAAAGAAACTTAAAGATCGTGCATTGTCTGCGACACGCTCATGTATTAATTCGGATTCTGACAGCAGTTAAATTTTTAATTTTTTTCAAGATTCTTTTTTTCTAAAATCCAAAGCTCTCATAGATTATTCAGGATGTCGTTCTAGAGAAATGTTTAATTTGAAACCAGTTGTAGGTTTTGGTGGTGGTGGTGGTGGTGGTGATGATATTACAACTTTTTGGTTTCTGCCGCGACTGTTGGCAACACAATAATACAATGCGGAGGTAAAGAAAAAGTAAAGCTCTTTGGATTTGAATAAATGTCTATTTGTTAGAATGAACCTGTTTTAAACATGTCAGATACCTACACGTTAATTTACTAGATGACGTTAAAAGAATGTAAAATTTTTATAACAAAGTTTATTATTATGTTTTATTTAAGTGCTCTCGGTTATTCCACTTTTAAATTCTTATTCGTTAATTAAATTTATAATGACAAGCTCTTCGTTTAACTTTATATTCTTGCATAAAATATACAATAAATGTTCGGATATTGGAATAATTAAAAAAACCGGAAATGTCAAATTTGTGATAGCTGATGAAAATTTTTCTAAATGGTTAATTCAAACATTCTAGACACGAACCGCAAGGAAATATAGGAAATTTATAAGAATAAGGAATCCAGGAATAGTAACCAGATCTACAAAATTAAAGATAACAAGTATAATCCAAGAAACAAATTCAAAAAGCTATAAGATAAGTGTTAAAAAGTCAAACTATACAGTAAAGGAAACTACACATTTGAAGCAAAAAAAAATGCAGCTAAAGTCTTCAAAATTTTAATGAAATGAGTTCCAAAGTCAGTTACCACAACAACATAACGATTCTGGACTTATTAGGTCCAACTTACTAATACAACATTAACTTTATTCGATTTTGGCTGCTTTGTTGGTATCTATAATTTCCAGCATTGTCTGAATTTTATTCAACCTTTCAGTATGTTTCTTGAAGTGTGTTTCCTCATATATATATATTGTGATATTATGTGATATGTATGAGATTTGAACCTTGGCGCACTGAAGTACCACTTAGATATAGACTTCTAGTTCGTAAAATGATTGACGAAGGAGATGGTGAGGGTAGTTACTTGTTAAAGATATTTAAAATGATAATTTAAGAGAAAGGAAGTTTTAAGATTTCAACTTGGGTGATGGTGATTTCATAAAGTAATTTTGAAAAGTTTGTGCCAATGAAGTGAACTGCTGTTGTTTGTATATCATAAAAATTGTGTTAAAATATTTAAAAGGAAACTTCACTGCCATGTGAATAGGTACGTAAAGCCTAAAAAGTCAAGTAGTATGTTTTTATTAGATTTAAGTTAGTTATAAGATGTAGAAGTTTTATTTACTTTTCAGTATATAGTTGTAAGTCTTATTATATCATTTGAATTTCACTTGTTGTTAGGATTAAAATATCAATGTATAAATTTTCGGCCAATAACATTTGTGTATTAGTTTACTTCAAATTAGAATTTGACAAGAGCAATAAGATCTATTAATAAAAAGTTGGATCATAGAATGTTAGTTGGAAAAGAATTGTAAAAGAGTAGGCTGGTTTAATGTTTCAAGGGGCATCTCCATAGAGAAGTGACAGTTGTTAAATTAATTAAAATGGGAGTTGTTGAAATTGAAAATTAAGAAAAACTGATTTAAAAAGAACTGAAAAGGAATTTTACAAACTATAGAACAAAAAGTATAATCTTTTTTTGGTGACAGTTTACGAATTGTATACTTTTTATTATTGTAATCTCCTACATAAAATTCAACATATGAAAATTGTAATTGTGATATTCAAAGTATAAAGGAACTGTTGATATTAAAAAGTGATAAATGCAAGAGTCCTTGTCATTGTCTTATTATTGACCATTGATATCTGGGAGTATTTTTGTGTAGACAGAGGAGTTCCAAAGTGGTGCTATCAGAACGCTGGAATTGCTGAACTTTTGGTGTCGAACACGGTGTTGATTTCACGGAGCTTAATATGTCAAAAACAACGGGTAGATATTTAAAGTAATAGTAAATAGGAAATAGTTCAACTTACAGAAAGTCCTTCAGTAACGCTTCCTTGTAATTGGAGTGGGGGATTCACGATGTCCTACACTAACGAAGCACTGCACCCTTGACTGTGAGGGTGTGGATGGAATTGCTTACACTTTACACTAACTCACACCTATGTATTTCACTGGGGTTATCAGCAGACACCATCACGCGTCGGAACTATGTAGCATTGATAAATTTCGTGTTAATTCTATTTCCTAAGACAATAAGTTCGAAATATTCTGTAGCACTAGTTTAATTTCAACTGGGACCAAATGTATATTATTTTCGTAAACATCCCAAAGAGCAGTGAGAAATTTCAACCAATACCTTGGTAAGCCGGTAATCTGTTATATTTCACAAATAACGAAATTTGCGCAAGCAATGATCTATTTTAGATTCTTTGTTGTTAGAAAAACGCAGAAACTACAGTATCCACAGTATTTGGGATAATCCTAAGTATGAACCACTCAAATAAAAAAGGACAACGCCACAAAACAACACAATCAGTAAAGCAACGCGTATCACTAAAACCCGTCCGTGTTCGGTAAACAGGCACGTCAAACACGTTACATATCAAGCATATTTCCTTCAAATGGTAAACAGAACTACACTGCTACAGTTAATATACAGCTTTTCATTTCACAAGAAAGACAACTAAAAACACAATTCGACAATTTATACTGCATTAATTCTCACTATTTTTAAAGCAATAAGGAAACAGTACTTTTCACGTATCACTAAAACCCGTCCGTGTTCGGTAAACAGGCACGTCAAACACGTTACATATCAAGCATATTTCCTTCAAATGGTAAACAGAACTACACTGCTACAGTTAATATACAGCTTTTCATTTCACAAGAAAGACAACTAAAAACACAATTCGACAATTTATACTGCATTAATTCTCACTATTTTTAAAGCAATAAGGAAACAGTACTTTTCACGTAATTAATATCTAGGAACCCAGAACAAAACTCAAACTACAATTAGTAAAGCAAACAGGACACCGTATTATCAACGTAAACAATATATAGCAACGAAGAACAAACGACAACTCCTCGTCTGTAGATATAAAATCGTTGTTATTACAACCGCTTATCGCCTATCAACTCGACTCGTATATCCACATAAGGAACAAAAATGTATAGTTACGGCAAGACAAGGACGATACAATCTATAATTAATACGATGCACTCGCCTAAAGAGTCAACAAATACCCAATATAAAAATAGTAATTTGTAGAAATCTGTTTACTAATTGGGAAGAAGCGTAACATGTTAAACTATTAAAAATTGCACGTTACACTCTTTTGCATTTTCTCTTTTTTGCTCCATTTTTATTTAGCTACGAGTGCTTTAATTTTTTGTATTTGTTTTCTTTAAATTAAATTAAAGTAAATTAAATAGGTCTATTAGGCTAGTATAGTATTATATACTTGTTGTCGTTTAGTTTTTGGACTAAAAAAATTTGATCATGTATCGCATAAGATAAAAGAGTTGCACTGGTTAAATATGGATAACTGCAGGAAACATCATTTGTTACGTTTTGTTCATAAAATAATTATAAATGACTTCAGAGGATATTGCTAAAATATTAATTGCATCAATATTAGACACACTAAAACTTTAACAATTCCCAAGCAACTGACTGCTATGTTTCAGAGAAGATTCATCTATAATGCTGTTTCTACTTATAATGCAATTCCAGATGGATATAAAAATCTTTTTTACTTTTACTGCATTCAAGGTTCAAATCAGGGCGCATATTTTGGATAAGTAGTAACATAGCCTAATTGTATATTTTTCAGTTATTGTGTAATTATTCATTTGCTTCACTAATTTTGCTTGTAGAGATATGTAGTGATTTATGCAGGTTACGTGTAAGAGTAGTCTATGACTAAACAATGTCTGTATGGACCTACAAATATGCCTTATGTAGGATTTAATCATTTTAAGGTTGAAGTAAGTTCTTTATTAGTCAGGTAGTTTATCGTTCATATCATGCGACGCCCTGTTGTGACCTTCACGTTTAAATTCTACCAGCAGGAGCGAAACCAGTCAGTCGTTAGTAAAGAGGTTCAAGGGTAAGACGTGTAGCCCTGTGTCCCTGAAGACGAACATACCCATGACAAAGACGGTGTCGCTAGGTTTACGAAATAATCATTATTAAAGACGTGAAAGACAATAATCGTGGCGCGTATTGTTATGTTTGCTTTTCTACAAATTATTATTAGAATCTGTAATACTGTGAAACTTGTTCTTTGAGTATCTGATATTGCTGTTCTTTTACGTTATTTACGACGATTAAACTTTGTTAATCTCACCCGGAGGTAATTTATTTACAAGCATATTATTTATCAGCCCCTAGACAGCAAAAGAAGATCCCACACTTATATACTAATATTTAATGTAATATTAACAACAATAAAGTCAATTTCAATTCGCAAGCTGTTCGTATATTTATTACTAAACGTTTATCTATCGACCTTAAAATGTGGGGTTAAAAAATACTATTTACAAATGCCTGTTATTCACTTCTTTTCACCAATAGTTTTATATCATTTACATTGCTAAGTATTGCGTAAAACAGTGTTCCTTTCAAGTTTTTGGTTGGTAATGACTTACTGTTCAAAAATACCTATATACACATTGTAAATGTTACAACAATTGAACCTATTTTTAATTTCTTAGTTATTCATTAAAAATAAAACATTTGTAATAATTTTGTTTTAATAAAGCACACTTTACAGATAACTCAAAGTTTTTTTGTATTGGAAATACCTTTTTCGATATTAGCATTTGATGAAAAATATTAAACCGAAGACCCCAAATATTCTATTAGTTTGAAATATTTATTGAAATAAACGTTTAGTCGTTTTTGACAGAGTCGATTTAATGTAACAAAATAGCTATTTTTTGACAGAATAAACCAAAAAGGAATTCTTTTATGGTTTATTTCTAATGCCTAAAGTTAGGTCTAGTTTTGTAAATTCTTTAATCCTAAATAAACTTTTACACTTTTATTTTTAATTTAGCCTAAAATATATTTCATAATTAGTGGAAGTTTTGAAGTTTATTGTTTATTATAATCATTTTTTGCCGGCAGCACAATTTGAGAAAATGACGGAAGTCTGCTACGTGGGGGTAAAGAATGGGAACACTAATAAGTTGCCTATATATTTAAAGCTGATTTTGACACTTTTCAAATTGAAAATATAATTACCATTGCAGACCCCTGGTGAAGATACACAAAACAATGAACGTCCCCAAAGCGAAGTGTAAAATGATGTAGGAAAAATTATCGTTTTTTGAGAACGTCCTCCTCCAGATCCTTCAAATTTGTAAATCATCTTGCTGAGTACCAAACTCGCAACCTAATTTGTAACAAAATGTATCCTATTTCCCTGCGATGGTTCCACTAAGATATTTTAATAAACATTACTCTTGCTAACATGATGCAATATTTTGCTTATATTGAATATTGTAGAGTATCTAGTTACGTTTTGGGATACAGCACACTACCCTTTTTTTAAAAACTATTATAACATAGTATAAGCTTCACAAAGTAACACTGCTGTAATAATTTACTTATCGCTTGTAAATATAAACATGAAAGTTTACAAACAACCATGGATGTTGAGGTTATGTCATTTTTGGTTTCATAAATATTCCCAATTAATCCAATCATTATTATATTACACTTATCAAAAGATAATTCACCATATATTATTAGTTTACTTCATTTCAATACGACAAAAACAAAGTACAAAATAATTCAATTTGAAATATTCTCGTTTTAAACCTTATTCTACACATCATTAACAGTGCCATCTTCGGAGAAAGTCGTGAACGATTTCTATTAAAATGGCGTACAATTAATGTAATAATTCAATAAAATCCATTCAGTACACTACGGCTATAATGATCAATATTTTTGAAATTTTTTTTAACAGAACGATTATATATGTATTCTACTATCCAACGAATGCTTTTTTTTATATGCAAATTGATTATGTTAGTTGTAGTGACTAAAATAAAGTAAGTGAATTTTAACATTACTTTTAACAGTTATTTCTTGCTTATTACTCCACTTTAGAAAAAAAGGCAAATCTTCCATAGAAAGTACAAAGTTTTGTGAGTCTAATGGTGAAGTTATATTTTGCATATTTTCAATCCAACAAAAGTTATTTACCAAACAGAATAACCTGTTTTTGATGGATTTTAGGGAGCCAACCATACATCCGAACGCGCCATTAACAAAACAAACACGCCAACTGCGATTGTTTCGATTGTCTTATGTAGAAGATCAAGCAATAGAGTTCGAAGCGGATTTAATAACCTTCTAAAAAACGCAACAAAAAAAATTTACAACGAAAGTTTTCAATAGTTGTAAAGGTGATTCGTGATCATATAACATTAGACGATAGTTTTAAAATAAATAATATGAGAGAATAAAACCAAAGATGCAGAAGGACTGATTTCTAAATATGATGTTTATAATGAATAAACAATCACTAAAAACCAATTTTGAGAATTGAGATTTATTCTATCAAAAACCTACATCACGTGCTATTCGTAAATCTTCTTCGTGTGTCACTTTCGAGCATTTACAAAGTCTTACAATATACATACTCTACTTAATTGAATTATACATCTTGAAATAAAAAATTCTTATTCAGAGAAGCTAGTAATAATTATGTGGTTTAATTTGATTTTGTTACCATAAGTGAAATGTTACCACTAATATTATGATACAAGCAGGCGCTGCAAAATTTAATTACACTAAATTCCTTATCAAAGTTGGCAGCTTTCCCATTAAGCAAAGTGTTGGTTGCACGTAGCTGTTATTTGTACAAAGGGGGTGATGAATAGACGTCAGATAAATATTGAAGCGGCTTGTATCGGTATTAGAACCAGAAGTTTTTATAAAACTAGAGACTGCTAAGCTGAGCGGTTTAAAAACGCTTTGTTCAAATTCTGCCAAACGAGTGTTACGTCTGATTTAGCTAATATAATTGCAAAATTTTATTCGCAATAAAGAGTGGAAAGTAGAAAATAAATTATTACAGATGTGTTATAACACAACTATTTTGTTCTAAATGAGGTGTAAGTCCTTTTTAACACCTTCTGAAGGTCATTTATTTCTTCAATCTTGTTAGTGATACTAATTTTTATTCCTTAACATTAAAAACAGGTAAGATATCTCATAGACTGGTTCAGATGTGGCCACAAAAAGATCTCGGAATAATATAATAAGACTGTGTTGAACGATTTTGATTAAATAATAGATGCCATAGTTACAAATCCATGGTTACGTGTCTAAGCGTAGATTAAATAATTCTTTTAATTTTACTTGAATTTTAAACCTCTATTAATTTAAAGCGATTTTTAATGATTTAGAGGTAGGGTAAAAATAGCATACATACCGCGGGACGTAAGGAACTTAAGGTACCTCGACATTTGCAGCCCTCGCTTCGCTCGAACTGCAAACAACTCGTCACCGGTAATCCTACTTACGCCCGCTTAGTATGTAATATACTATTACTACTAACACGCAAGGGTCGGGATGGTAAATGTGCGAATAGAATTTTGAGAGTGTTGAGGCGAATATAGTGTTGAGGTTTCAATGTAGGTTAGTAGTCGAAAAATTTTACTACTAAAACAAAATAACGAAATGAGTACATGTGCGAAAATAGTGTTGAGGTGATAATAGTGTTAAGGTTTCAAGCTAGCTTAGCAGTCAAACTGTTTTACTACTAAAACATAATAATCGAACGGGTAAATATGTGAAAAGGTAGTTGAAACGAAAATAGATAGATAGATAGATGTTTATTTTGACCCATAGTTACATGGTGGTTCATTATTTACAATTAAATACAATTGATACGTCAATATTTAATATCTTCCGGTAGCTTATTGTATAGCGTAAGTGCCATGTATATAAACGATTTTTTTTATAAGAGTGGTAGAAGGCAAAGGCTTATAAATGTTGTTAGTAGTGTGAGTGTTATGATTATGAATTGTACTGGTATAACTTTATGGTTACATATGTTTTTGCGTAAAAGAAGCAATGTTTTATAAATATAAAAAACGGAATATGTGAGAATGTTTGACTTTAGAAAAAGTGGTCGGCAATGGTCTGTTTAGTGCGCCCTATGGATAATTCTAATTGCTCGTTTTTGCAGTCTAAATGTAGTTAACATATTTTTCTTGTGAAGTATATTCTCAGAAGTCAATACCATATCTAAGACGTGATTCAAATAGCGCATAATATACTTTTATTAAAGTGCTATTATTAGGAAGTTCCCTAACTATCGTTGAGAGAGCGAAGCAGACCGATGAGAGTTTACTAGCCAGAGAGTTTATGTGTGTTCCAGGTTAGCTTATTATCTATTGTTGTACCCAGAAACTTTGAAGATTGTACTAGGTTTAGTGAGTGATCATTAACAAGCATGTCATCTAGAGCATTTCTTTTAAATACTATACAGGCTAATTTTTGTTGATTAACTACGAGCTTATTTGCTTGAAACCATTGCTCAGTTGATTCAAGATAATTTCTTATTTTTGATTTTATAGTCGGTAACCTAGTTAAGTCCAATTAGAGACTTACATCATCCGCATATAACGTACAGGTCGCTGTATTTAACATTTCACAGTAGTCATTGATATAAAATAAGAAAAGAATAGGACCTAAGACTGAACCCTGCGGCACACCTAAACTAATCGGGCTGGCTTTTGACCACAGATAATTGTTGCTTGACCCAATTCTGACAGCCTGGGTTCGGCCATATAGATACGAGTGAAACCAGTTATTAACCACTCCGCGCAAGCCGTAGAATTCTAGTTTGCGTAGAAGGATTGTATAGTTGACACAGTCAAATGCTTTGCTAAGATCAATCAGAACAGCAATAGATAATTTCCTATTATTTAGGGACGTATAGATTTTATTTAGAAAGTAATGCATGGCATCAATGGTTGATCTTTTAGGCATAAAACCAAACTGTTTTGGAGAAAAGATTTTAAATTTGATTGCAAAGCTAAGTATGCGAGATTTAACTATTAATTCTATTATTTTAAAGAAGGTGCATAGCAATGAGATAGGTCTGAAGTTATTGAGGATTTGAGCACCCCCCTTGTGTAATGGTACAACTATTGCGTGTTTAAGGCAAGTAGGAAAATTTCAGTTTGAAACGATTCGTTGATGAGCTCACCCAGTTAAGAAAGAACCTGATTTGGTAGTTCCGTGAGAATTTTAGCTGGCAGGTAATCCTGACCCCACTAGTTTTATTTTTACATGATTTAATTATTGCTAAGATTTCATGTTGATCTGTTGGATAGAACATAAAAGACTTTATTGTCATTGATTTATTTTTATGGAAGCAGGTCAATTGCAAGTTCGTCAGGTAAATTATTATTCGTAACTAGCTTATTAGCGACTGTACTAAAGTGTGTATTTAAAGCCTCAGCAACACTTTCAACCTTAATGTTTTCCAATTTTGTCTCCATAGGGTGTGACTATTGTCTAAAGGTGAGTTCTCTGACTACTCTCCAGGTTTCCTTTTGCATATTTTCTGACTGCGAGATTCGGTTTGAGTACAAGTTAGCTTTTGCAAGTTTACTACTTTTTTGAATATTTTTTTATAATTTCTATAATAGGTTTTTAGAAAAGTAAAATAGTGAAAGTGTTTGCATGCATATGCAAGATTTTTTTTATTTTTGGCCGAGTTTCTAATTCCTGGTTAGCCAGTTTTTGTTTTTAATGTTTGTTGGGGTAAGAGGAAAAACAGATTGAAAGATTTTACCAATATTGTCTGTAAGGAATTGAAATTTATAGTTAACGCTTATGTGGCTGAAGTTGGTACCCGGGTACTTTTAGTGCATCAAATGTGAGATATTTCATTTTTGGTAAATCGAATCATTGTGGGCTTCTAGGACATCTTCAAGTAGGTCATTATACACACATTTCAAAATTTTTAGATATGGTGGATGTATGGGGGTTGCATTTTTTTACCATGAAGAAATTTTACATCCTTCAGGCGGATGGTGGTACCTGGGTACCACATGTATTTTATACAGGAAAACAATGGAAAGTGTTTGTAGTAATTTATTATATTGTTATTAGTATTATGTTTGAATGTTATTTACATGTTATAAAATATAATGAAAAAAATAATAGATGATTATTTATCCTGACACTGAAAGCATTTAACCCTTGCATCTGTGTGCTGAAGGCACACCGGATGTTTACAAACGCTACATGCTTTCCGAGTTTTTCTTTTTATTTTCTCTTCGCTGTGATAGCACATTTTACATATTCCTTTTACTGCGATGCGTCCAGAAGAATCCCGCTGATTTATAGAATTAGAATTATGTGAAACCTCTAGACAAATTCCTAAAAAGCTTTCAATCGCGCTTTTAGTAAACCGATTTCGCAATATTATGGCATTTCACCTCCGAGTTACGGCAGATAAACACAAATCACGAGCTAGGTCTTTTAGAAAATTTCGCCTCTTATTTGTACTATTATAGATTTGAGGATTGTTGTTCGTATATATGACGAAGGCACCCAGAGCTGCTACATCCAGCATGTTGTAAAAAAAGGCCAAGGGCCAACGACTTGTTCGCCTCTTGGTTGTATAACTACCCAGCATTTCATCCATAACGTCAACGCCTGACTTAGTATGGTTATAAAAAGAAATAATTTCAGGTTTTTTCTTCAAGGTGTCATCCACTGCATTCGTAGAGTGCATTGTAGATAATAAAACTACTGCTTTATTTACTTTTGGCACATACGAACACAGCATAACATCTTTCTGGAATGCAAAAGTAGTAGAATAGAGATCTCTCTCTTGCTAGCTAGAAGGACCTTAGGAATGTAGGTTTGTTTTTCCTAAGGGTACCAACCAAAGTGAGACCAATCGATTTTAGCATGCGAGCAAGGGAATTGATGTAAAAATTGTCGGTGGTAATATTACGGCCCGAATTTTTGTAAAGTTGACATAAATGCATAACTGTTTTTTTACCGATGTTCACTTCTCGCCCATTGCCAGCTAATTTTCCAGTGTAAATTGATCCTTGGCATGGATAAAACGTTTTGGCATCACATACCCAGAATACCTTAATTCCATACTTAGCCGGTTTGGAAGGCATGTACTGAGTAAACCTTGTTCGTCCACGATAAGGAAAAAGTTGCTCATCAACAGTTAGGTGTTCATAAGGCGAATAACACTTCAGCAGATTTTGGTTTAGCATAAGCCAAATGTCGCTTATTGCCGCAGCTTTATCCGTTTGTAATCTATCCGGTCTTGTTATAAAGTTATCAAATCTGATGAAACGTAGAATCTGTTTGAAGCGATCTCTACTCATTGCTGCTTTGTATAACGGTAAGGCGTCTGATTTCCACAATTCATCAATATGTTCAGTATTTGATTTATGAACGCCTGCCATTAGTAGAATCCCCAAAAAAGCATCCAGCTCCTGAACCGTAATATCTTTCCAGACTAGTGGTAACCAAGGCGAGTTTTTGTTGAAATCATAATAAACTTTTAGCTTTTCGATTAGACTGCTTTATGATAATCGATTTCATTTCAGATGTCACTAATGCACAGAACGTATCTATACGTGAATGTAAAGCGGTTATTTTAGTTGGACCACCTAAAATGAAAATCAAGAGATTAGAATGGGGCAAAATAGGTATAAGTTTTTACCTCGTTTTCGAATAATATTATACAACCGCATTTGCGTTGAACGTAGTGGGTTCTTGTTCCAGATGGTCTCATCTTTAGCACGATAAACGTTATCTGTTCGTGGTGTTGTAGTTTCTTCCTCTGGCTCCACAACCAATTCCTGTTCCTCGTCACTGTCGACTGCTACTGATATTTCGATGGGGACCCTCTCTCCAGCGCGAACATCATCGACATCTGAGTCTTCGTCGCTTACTGCTGGTACATACTCATCTTGGTCATCATCTTCATACTGATCACTAAATTCTTCGTCGGACATTACATACAAACTTTCGAGGTGCTTATCTATTATTCTATATGCATACAAACAACAATCAATAATAATTACAAAAGCTGTGATTTGTATTCTTGGATATCTACATAAACAAAAATATACTAAGCCAACTTACTTGTCTAATTGAAGATATCCTGTTGAATTATATGGCAGGTCAGCAGCAGGGGCTCTACTTCTAGAAGGTCGACAAACAGAAGCAGCATTGCTACCAGGAGTTTTATTTCTAGATCTATTACCAGAGGCTGCATTGCTACCAGAACTATATTCACCGCCTTCAGAAGTACTTGGAATATTATGTTGAATTCTACGCATTGTTATAACACTGCTAAACAGTATACCGCACCACATAAAATCAAATTCAGACTAAACATACGCTTCTCCTATCGCAGGAATGAATGTAAAGCGTATCTTAGTTGACGCCATTATGATAGCACACCTAACATCCTGTAAAATATACTGTGGTACCCGGGTAACACCTGTAGCCATGTATGTAAAGTTATTTTTGCAGCCTTATAAGGGTTAAGGTTTAATGTGGTGGGCTGTATGTTAATCTGTAGGCAAAGAGCTTTAAAACGGTTAATGTTTTTGGGAGTATACTTGCGAGTATAACAATATGACTTCTTGTTGGCTATATGTATATCAGCTATAAAGTGAATGAATATGTGTTGTTACGTCAGAACCGAAATTTGTAATAAGGTAATCGATACAAGAACTAGATTTCTTACCGATTCTGGTGTCGTGTTGAACATGCATTTTAAAGTTATATAATATAAAAATGAGCTTTAATCTGGCAACATGCCTGTCCGTGGAGCTGTTGAAATTAATGTTAAAGTCACCCGCAATGATAATTTTACCAGAAGTATTTATTGAATGTAACAGCTCATCCAATAAATTAAAGAAAATATCGAGGTTACCTAAAGGTGAGCGATAAATACATAATATATGAAGCCTTAATTTTAAGCAATAGATGAGTGTAAATTCAAAGTTAATCTCACTTTGTAAATGGTTGTAGGCAATGATGTGAGTGGAATCAACAGAATTTCTACAATAAATGGCAGTCACACCATGCTGAAATCGCTCTCTGTAGGAAATACCACAAAGGTGATAACTGTCAATGTGAATGTATTCTTGTGTATAAAGCCAATAGTGTTGATGCGAAAATATTGTTATGGTTTTTATATAGGTTAGTAGTCGAAATGTTTTACTGGAATAATTGAATGGGTACAGGTGCGAAAATAGTGTTCATGTTTCAACTTACATTCTTGAAGTCAAAATCACTAGAGATTAAAGGTTCATTTGTAGGAATAGATTGTTTCTTTTGAATTTCATTAAGGGGGCGTTTCCATCAGACTTCTAAATACTACTAAATGAGGTCGAAAACCGCATATTTTTTAAATGCACGTGTTTTTAGATCATACCAATTCTTTTGTATTGGCTCTTAAATGGTGCCGAAACCCGGATCTTTTTCTAAGTTTTCCTTAAAAGTTTGCGTTTATAGGTAATATCCATTTATAATTTTTTTTTTTTGTTATTTTGGGGTCTGTAAATGTTAATCGTCCCCAAAACTACCTTTAACAATGTTCAAAAAATAAACACTGTATTAGTAGTAGCGGTTTCTGTAATAAAGACTGGCAACAAACGCACATTTGTTGTTAATAATATGGATTACTCAAGAATTTACCGAGAATATGTAGCTCTACGACTGAAATATATTGCTAATCGCCGTGTATTTTTGAGATATGAAAATGAAATAAAAGTGGAGGAAATATATCTGGAAAACAAAAAGATAAGTGAAATAGGACAGGACACGTTCTAAGGCAATTGAGGAATAGTGCGGGACATATTACAAACAGAGATAGGAAAAAGGAGAGGCTAAAAAAGATCTGAATCGGTCTATTACATGCAGATAGTGAAAGATTTAGGCTGTGTGAATTTTGGGGAAACATGTAGGTTAGTTCAGAATAAGAAACAACGTAGGTACGCATCTAACCAGTTCCAAGATCAAAGACCTAATGATGATGAAAATGAAAAGTACACTGCACAAGCTGTTAGAGTACATACGACTGCAAAAATTCTCAGTATGATTGCGAAGTATCTTGGATTGACAAATAGTGATATACAAGGACCACTGTTTCAAGAGAAATTATGCTACGTTGCTTGTTAATACCAGTGCAGGTAAGTTTGTTCTTAAACGCCGTGGTGGATAGGAGTCAACTACCGTTGTGGAAGGATATTGAAACGACTTTGCTTTACAAAAGACTGAAACGTCTTTTTGTTCTATTATACTGAAAGCACCACTGAAATGTTATTTCTTTTACATTAAGGCGCTAGTGAACCAAAAGTCTTTCGATATTGCTAGGGGTCTATTCCTGGGTGGAGCAATAAGAAGCGGGGGGTAAGTCGAATTCTGTTTGCAAACCAAAGCCAAGCTAAATCAAGTAGGCGCCACCATGTCCTGAGATAATTACGATAATTGCAAAGCACAGTTCCAAGGGCGGACGTGGAGACCCAAAGAAAAAATGATCGCCTTCGTTAACAAAAATCTGTCTTAACAAAATAAGACGCAGCTCCTGTAAGAAATTGCAAAGATTAAATAAATAAAAAACTAGAACACCATTTGTGTTCTATAAAAGTATATAAAAATAAAAAAATGTATATCCAATATAATATTGGTACCAAATTATTACTCAGAAAAATTTTATCTTTATGTAATTAAATTTGATCGCATTTGACCAAAATAAAAGCCTTAAATTTGAACTAATTGTTTACTAAAAAAACTCTTTTAAAATATCGGAACTTGTAACAAGAAAAAAATTGTCATTATCAACTACATCAAAGTTAAAGTTTTGACTTTCTTTTTTTTTTAAACAACCAACTATACTTTAAACATGAACCTGTTATAAATATTAAAGTGATAATAATTTGTAAGCATAACACACTGAATTACGTTCTAACCTGGGCAGATCTTTTCAGGTAGATTACAATTACTAGAATCTTACATAATGAGAATTTGAACTTTCATATTTACGTTTAATAATTTGTGTATAGATAAAAGCTGATCACAAAAATAGGAATGTTTTGTTTAAATTCCATTACAGCTGCACGAAGCATCTGCTTTCATGACAACATCTGTCAACTGTACAAAACAAAAAAATATGACGTCGAAACCATACGTTGAAAGAATGGAAGGTTCAAATGGAACAAAGCTTGTTATTATAGAAAGCTAATTTGACAAAATTTTGTTCTACGGCTTATAAAACCAGTTCAATAATAATTGAAATTTACACAATTTACATGTTGTAAACATAA
Organism: Platerodrilus igneus; assembly: GCA_036346225.1. Taxonomy (NCBI): domain Eukaryota; kingdom Metazoa; phylum Arthropoda; class Insecta; order Coleoptera; family Lycidae; genus Platerodrilus; species Platerodrilus igneus. The sequence continues at coordinate 2,159,443 of JARFIW010000713.1, read as the reverse complement.
TAGCAAGTTTACGTGCTCTAACCTTTAAAACACATGCATGAAATATCTTATAACTAATAATGAACCAAAACTGCTTTTGTTGCTTTACGATAAATTGAGACGGAAATTTCGTTCTTCAAACAAAGTTACCAGCCATTCTAATTAGATACGACTGCATCCAAATTAACATCCGTAATTTCTTATCAGACAAATTTCTTATTAGACAAATTTTAAATCGACTGTTCCTAAATAACGGTAATTCTAAATTTTTTGGATCCTACATGACGAATTCTACATGTTTCATTCTACGTGTCGCGCGTTAGTAGAAGATATCTCAATAATTAATAATTGATGCGAAGGTTGCCAGCTTCTAGCCAAAAATACATTCTAACAAAGCTGTTGCCAGCGGCCGACTAACTTGTCGAAACTAGAACCGAGTGGTCGGGACGTTAGAGGCGTGAAATACGAAATAAACAACTAGAGATGCGCTTGGAAATAGCTTTATGTGACACATATATTAATATAAGTAGATCAATAAGGAACAATGCACGCTTAGCGCATTATTCTTGTAATTTAATGCAATTAATTATGACTGAACATAAAAATGTTACACTATGTCAACGATTCTCTCGAAAACAAGAAAAAAATTTACAATTTTATATCTGGCAATATAACATCTAGTTCGAGTACATACTTGTCAGATAAATATTAACAAATATTCCGAAACACTAAATTTAGTTGCATCTTCCGGAATCCGGAATTAATGTTAATAATAATACAACTATTCAATTAATATTAATATTTATCCTAAGTAAATTATACCTTTTTTTTTATTTGGAAATAACCCTTACTCAATTTTGTTTAATCAAAGAATTATATACAATAATTTAATTTAATAAAAAGTAAAAACACTATGTTATCATACTGTAACGCGCTACTACTACCGCGTTTCGCTGATTTAAAACAAGTAATAACAAACGTCTTTATTACTCACTGTTTACAAGTCTAATTAACAGTATATGCCTTATTTGTAGATGTTTTCAGTCCCCTTAACAATGAAGCACTATTACACTAATGAATTTACAAGCACTAATATCTTCTTAAACTAACTCCTTTGCCATAGGTTCATTAACAACACTAACACAACTATTTGTTTATACACTTCTATTTATTTATGTATATTACAAGCTGCATGTATATTAGACACAGCATATAACATTTATGTATACTAAAAGCTCAAACTACTATTACTTTACAACGTTATAATTTATATTAGACGTTCTACTATAGACTGACTATTGCATTTTTAAGCGGTCTTATATATACTCAGCGTTAAAGATATGATTCATCCTCCGGTACTTACTAGAAGCTTCCCGGTCCATGCGAGAATGAACAGTGCTAGCAGCGCTTTGTGTGTTTGATTGCTAGAACATTCTAGAATCCTGGAAACTATGCAGACCCTACAACGCTTGTGTGTTTGACGGGTTGCCTAATAGTAGCTCGCAACACTACCCCCTCTCTAAAACCGTTACGTCTCGTAACTGTAGATACATTTTGGCGCCAATTCGATGAATGATGACGGTATCGGCAGCTATCTCCTCTGGTGCATCCACCGCGTCGTTGGAAATAACAATCAACACTCTTTTCTTGGTCTTGGTAGGCAACCGGCTGATAACAACAAACAAGGACCTGGACCTTGGTTTCCTGGAAAACTACTTCTAGCATATTTCGGACTATCCTCCAATCTAAGTGATCCAGTCCACAACCTAGCTTGGGCACCGCTAGTTTCGTTACTCCATTTTTCATCATCTGAGCTTTAAGATTCAGCAAAGCCTCCCACAAATGACCATAACTAGGTCTCTGCCATGAAGAATTTTTGGTGACCAGATAGTAAACATAACGATTTTTATCCTGAAGAACCAAAGCTTTTCCTACAGTTGGCTGCTGTTTTACTAATTCATCCACACATCCAAACTTTTTCTTGAAAACAACAGCTATTCCCCTTGACATTTCCAGATCTTGAGCTACGCAATGTGCAAGGGAATACTCTTCTGGTGCTCTAAACAGGTCTTGCTGTTTTTCAACAACAACGCCAAATCTCGCTTTAGCGGAACCACCATAATGTTGTTATATGTTAATTTATTTATTTATTTATTTATTTTATCCAATTGACTGTGTTACATTTTAATTGTGTTGCCGTAATTAATTTTTAAAAGTTTAACCAAGCTGTATGCCATGAATAAGTGTTGTTTGTTACGTTTAAATCAGGTTTAAGTCATAGTAATTTATGTAAGTACACAGCTTAACTGTTTGATTTTAATTGTAATAATCTTCATTAAATTTTTCAGTCTATGAAGAAGGCATAAAGTCAATGCCGAAACGTTGAATAAAAATTACAATTTGACGCTGTAGTTTTATCTGGTAGAACGAGTGCATCCCAAGATTTTAATCAAATCAGCTGTTTATATATATATATATATATATATATATATATATATTATAAGTAGTTATTTTACACAAGGTAAGTTGATAAATACTAACGTATTGAAATTAATAAGATGAAATAATAACTTAGACTTTTTAGGTAAAGCCCAAATGATCATTTCAAATCGAGCTAGTAATTGAAAAAAGGAAAATATACACGATTTAGATTTGTAAATTTCCCAATTATAGCCATCGGCCTCGGTAGCGTAATTGGTTAACGCACAGTTCCGGCAAAACTGAGATGCAGGTTCAAATCCTGTCCAAGGCCTTATATTTTCCTTCTTTCAATTACTAGCTCTATTTGAAATGATCATTTGGGCTTTACTTAAAAAGTCTAAGTTATTATTTCATATATATATTTCATATATATATATATATATATATATACATATATTGTAGTGGTTAAATGTAAATATAAACAAAGCAGTTTCAAAACACCCTGTATAAAAGAAACAACCAAAATTTACGTGCAAAATTTATCTCATTTTATTCAATTTAAAGTATCAAGGATTACCATTATTTTATAATTAGGGATTAAGAATTTAATAGGTGCGTATAGAAAATAAATTGCATAATCCAATGGAAATAATTATTTAATTTAATTGAGTTGAATTCAAAGGAATATAACGTTTAAAACGCATAAGAGCTTGAAAAATCAATAATACCAAGGCGAAACGCTTTACTATATGAAATACTTCGAAAAGCCGAATCCTAGAAATGTTATTTTAAAACGATCGTTAATTAAACACCTGCGTATTTTCTAAATGTCAACTTCTCCTTATTTTTGTAGATAAAACTCAAGATTCTAAGTATATTGTACAAACGGTCGGATGTTTTCGCATTAAACGCTAATAAGGGGTTATTTAAAGCACGTATGCAAGTACACGTAAGGTTAAATAGCAGATGGACAGGAATATCGAGTTCTACCACTCAAGCAAGGTTAGAAAGAGACGTAGAATATGCATAAGCAAGGGACAGTGTTAATATAGGCGGAATTTTTAGGACGTCAATGAATAGGCTATTGGTATATATCGTTAGTTGTATATCAGACAAACACGGGAATATTGAATGTTAATTTTTCAGAAAATATCGTAACGACGCGCTGAATTTCAAGGATTTAGAAAACGGTTAAACCCAAAATTTTAAGAAATATTATTGTAAATGAAGGACTTCGGGTGAAATGCGGCCGAAAGGTGGCATCGTAAATGGTATAAATACTTTTTGAAAATGAATAAAAGTCCCTTAGTATTTTGATCGCTTCAGACTACGTACCGAAGTTACCACGAGCTTGTAAGTATAGAAAATTATTTAAATTAAATAGTACGGTGTTAGCCTCATAATTTATACGCGGATAGTGCCGAGTTTAATTTTTATTGAGGTGCCACATATATTTTTTTAACAAGCTCGTGTAGTGACGTTATGTAACGTGAATTAATCTAAATTAAAATAAAAGAATAGTAATAATTGGATTTGGAGTTGGATGTATCGTGTATGAACAGCATTGCAGCATTACTTAGAGGGTGTTCAACTACTAATATCTGGAGGCGGGGGCAGAGCAGTACCACGAAACAACTTAAAGGCATCATCAACGGAGCAGGGATCTTCAAGAAATTCCAGGTAACGCTTTAGAATTTGTTGTTGTTGATAAACTATAAAGGTTATTGTGATGGGTGAGAGTGAACTATGATGGTATTTTACATTATTTGGCGTATTGAAAATAATACGTATAACTAACTTTTATTATGGTATTTAAATCGAAATATAGAGGTGTATATAAAGCTGATTAACGTTCCTCAGGAATTTAAATATTTTTTTGATATGAGTACATAGGTTTTGTTGTGTTTGTAATAAGAATATGCCAAGGAAAGAGCATACATTAATCATAATTAGCTGGGTTATCATGAGCTCACCATACTCCAGAGTTACCTAATTGAAATTAATTATAAATACAGAAAGAAAGATAAGGTATTATTCAGGGTCCATTTACTCAGGTTACATTTAATGTGTTTGATTTTTCTAGTTAAAATTATGGATTTTACAAAATAGAATTTATTGAGGTGTAACTTGACCACTGAGATGTAAATAATTTTGAAGTTTTATCTGTAAATAGTGGAAAATAGATATTGTATGTTTGTTGTATTATTTTGTGGTTTTATTGGGAGTGTGCGTGAACGATAGAGAATATGAGAGTGAATCTAGGTATCCAAGAGAAGGTCCAACTGAGCTAGCCGGAAGCAGTTGAAGAAAGCAATTCACCCGAGGAAGAGAGGAATCTGGGTAAGAAATTAATTTTTTTTTTGAAATTTTTCTATTGTGTGCAAATTTTCGATTTGTTATAAAATTGATAATTAGAGGGGTTCGATTTTTAATCCCAGTAACACAGCAATCTTATGGCGCCCAATTCGTGAAGCTCGATGATTCCTGAGGGCATACACAACAATATATATATATATATATATATATATATATATATATATATATTGCTGTGAACCCTCTTAAATTAACTGGTCAGTTGACTTTCTTCTGTTAATCGCCTCTCTCCTTTCCGCCTCGGCTGCTCACCTAATTAAAACTTTCATCCTCATTCATAAAAAAAAACAAATACATTCCTACCACAAACATCAACGTTAACTCTATTTACATCAATATTTATAGTACATTAAATATTCAAAATTAAATTTCCGCATAAATTTCAGTATCATAAAATTTCAAAATCAAATTTGTGATCATTTTAAATTTGCATCCAGAATTAAAGTCCTTGTAGGATGCCTACTAATTAATTTAACAATATTAGCAGACCTGAGTCTGAATAAAAGGGAGCATCTTCCACCCCTTTACTTTAATTAAACAGGTTCGTCTAATTGAGCTCAAAGACAAACCCAAATTTTCATCATAATCAAGAACATAAATACTAAATACTCCTTTCTACCTAAACAAGAAAATTTCACCTTAAAATTAAAATTTTGTTGTTTGTACAAATTCACTATTGTCCATTTTAAGTAAACCAATTATAAAGTTATTCAACACACACCAAAACATCAAAAATCGAACAACAAAGCATAAGTTACCTGAAGGTTACTGCACTAGTGGCTTCAATGTACATCGTCCTTGCTAATTTCACCATTCCAACTGGGTTATGTTTACGGCTTCCGATTCTGAACGCTTATAAAATTTTCTACACCACCATTCATCTAAAATTGTTTCAGGGCTTCTCAGAACTCATCTAAGTATATCAACATCTTATTTTGTGGATCCAATCACGATTACGAATACCATTTAATTATTAACACCCCCGAAAAATAGCAAAGAAATTCATACTTCTTTCACGCTATACGCCAAAACTGCCTACTTTTGTTTATTCATTTATCGTTACAATTTTGATAGTTGGTACAGTAATACTCGCACGTATAACTAAATTTTATTACCTTGTATCGTAGCACGTAAAGAGCAAACTGTTTTAAAGTATTTAATAATCACCAAAATATACGAGCAAACTGTTTAAATTACTAAATCAAAATCGAAAATCTAAGAGCACTGTTTTAAAGCATGGAATAATCAAAAAATCTAAAAGAGCCAAACTCATATTAACACTGGTATATATAGTAGCTCGCCCGTGCGCCGCTTTTGTCCCCAAAACGGACAATTCTTAGAATTTCGCATTCTATATTCCCATCTCGACCGCCCGTGCGTCGGTTCTACAAAATTTGCACACGCGCCAGTTGAAAATCTCAGAAATTTCCCACACGGCACGCAACCTCTGAGAACACTTAATTAAATTTTATACAGAAATCGTTGTTTCTACCTCTCATATTTGCATTTTATTTTCAACCAATCGTGACCCTCGTGACGTTGCTCAAATCCCGCCTTTAATTATTAGTGTCTTTGTTTTGCGCATATTATCCGTCTCTATCTAACCTGTTCTTAGTGGTGCAAATTGATATTCTTTACTATCGATTATTTCAGTCCACGTGTATTCTTATCTGGGTTAAATAACCCCGTATCTAGCCTTCCCGTGAATATTAAGCGACGGTTTCTCCAACATTCTCTGTAACCATTTGTTATCTGCAGAATTTACGCAGAACGTGTCTTTTAACTAAACGCTGTTTTGTATTTCGTGCTAAAGCATCCGACCGTTTCCAATATCCGTGGAATCGACATGTTTATCTAAACAAATTAAACTGAAATTGCCTTTTAAAAATACGCAGGTGTGTTCAATCGTAACATTTTAAATAACCCTTCTACGATTTGAATACTATTGGGTTTTTACAAGCTTTTATACATATTATATGTTACCAATGGTTCAATTAACTCCAATTAAAATAATACCCTTTAATTTTTAGTGAATCCTAATTAAATATTCAATTATTATTCGTACATTTTGTTTAATACTCGTTACTTAAACTTGAATTAATTAATATAAATTCTGCACGTAATTTCCATTTGTTTCTTTACTTGGAATAATTAAATTACACGTTGAGCATTTTAATTCTGCTTCTTTTTATAGAAAGCGACTTGTAAATAATTTAAATCCCTTATTTTTAATGAAACGAAGGAATTTTTATGCTTCACGGTTTTAATAACGCGTATTATCTATTAAAATTCCTTATACACGGTGATTAAAATTATTTGATGTAATTAATTAATTTTCTACCCTGGTCTAAATATGAGTATATATATATATATATATATATATATATATATATATATATTTAATATGATTGTTTGCGGGTTATATATATATATATATATATATATATATATATATATAACCCGCAAACAATCATATTAAATTAAAACTAAAGGTCGTTAACAATACAAATTATATATATATATGTTGTTTATTCACACTTATCATTACTACAAAAAACTGCTGGTGTTTCCCAAATTTAAAGAAAGATTGTTTCTTGTGACACTGACAATATGACTTTTAGATAGATGAGAGCCAATAACTTCTAAAATTATCCACCCTAGAAATAGATGGTACCTGAGAGTATAAGAGAAACAAATTAACATAGGATAAAGACCCGATGGATATCAAAAAGCACATCATCAACCGATGATGAAACTCATCTAACCCAAGCAACCCTACAAAGTAATAATATCAGCCATATAGATAGTGATCCAGCTAATATAACAACTATCTTCACAAACAAAGAATTTAAAGTAATAAAGCGAATTTTAATGAAATTGAAAACAGTTCAAATAAAAACTCGAAAAAAAATAATAAAAAGTGGAAATATTCTGAAACTAAAGAGTCATCGAAGCAATTAACAAAGACTAAAGTTGAGGATAAGCAATCTAATGATCCAGAAGAAGAAAAAATTATTAAGTTGATGCTAGGCAGACCAATGATTTCGAAAAAGAAACAGTTCCAAAAGGAAAAAGGCTTGATATTCAGACTGTTTCTTCCTATACGAATATTTCAACTAGTTGTAGTAGATTAAATAAACTAGAAATACCACAAACCTCTATATCTCTAGTTGGAATATCGATGGACTCCGTGCATGGCTTAAAAAAGGTGCACTTATCTATCTTGAATACGAAAAACCATATATATTTTGCATACAGGAGAGGAAATGCAGTACCGCAAAGTTGCCAATCGAAATTAAGAATCTTTCAGGATACAAACAATATTGGCACAATAGCACTAAAGAAGGATATGCCGTTGTTGGTCTATTTACACATTATGAACTCATTGACGTTGTTTATGGAATTGGTGTTGCAACACATGATGAAGAAGGACGCATACAGCGGAATTTGATAAAGTCTACGTTATATCCGTATATGTACCAAACACTGGTCAAAAATTTGTAACACTATTGAAACGATTGGATTGAAATATTGCTTTCAAGAAATGTATTAAAACCCTGGACAAAAAAAAGCCAATTATCATTTGTGGTGATATGAATGTTGCCCACAATACGATAGATTTAGCAAATCCCAAAACAAATAGAATAAATCCGGGTTTTACTAAAGAGAAACGAGAAGGAAATACTGATTTTCTAACAGATGGCTACATCGACACGTTCCGATCATTCTATCCCAATAAAAAAAATGCTTATACATTTTGGTTTTATACGAATAAAGCTTGTCTCGAAATATAGGATGGCGTTTGGATTATTTTATTGTTTCCAAACGCCTTATAGATAATATCATCATCATTAGGTCTTCAGTCCTAGAACTGGTTAGACGCGTACCATCATTGTTTCCTATTCTAAACTACCCTACACATTTCCCTGAAATTTGCACAGTCTGCATCTATCACTATCTTATCTAGGTCTACATCTACCTCTTTTTTCTTATCTCTGCTTGTAATATATCCCATACTATTTCCCAAAAATGCCTTAGAACGTATTCCGCTCTTCTATTTCTTTTTTTCCCAGATATCCTTGTTCCCCTAATATTTCTTTAACCTATTTGATATTATCTTTGCCTGTCCATGCTATCGTCCTCATACATCTGAAGCACAGCATTTCAAAAGGCTGCTACCGTTTTTCTGTCTGCGTTTCAGACTGCCCGTATTTCATAGGCATACTGTGCTGTGCTCCATACATATGCTTTCAACAATTTTCTTCTTGTTCCATGTTTGTTGTCTTTCCTCCAACACTTAACCATTTACCGATTTAATATAGTTTACAATATACGTACCTGCACTTATTTATATTCTGAGCTAGCCTACATAGTTCCCTGAAATTCTCACACAGCATGTGTATACAGCTCGTTCCCCTTCTATTGTTTTTTAATTTTATGCCCTATTTCACCGAGATTCAGTGAAGGGGGTTAAGCAACCTGTGGCACCAAGATCCCCCAACACATAGACGTTTGCCGAAGTAATGGTTTTCCTGGTTGGACACGTACCTGCACTTATTTATATTTTGAGCTAGCCTACATAGTTCCCTGAAAATCTCACACAGCATGTGTATCCAGCTCGTTCCCCTTCTATTGTTTTCTAATTTTAAGCCCTATTTCACCGAGATTCAGTGAAGGGGGTTAAGCAACCTGTGGCTACCAAGATCCCCCAACACTTAGACGTTTGCCGAAATAATGGTTTTCCAGTAAATCCTTTCACACTTAACATTATTCGAGAATATTGCCCAACCAATTCTTGTAGTTACTTATAGTAATCATCATGTTTAAGCACAGTTATTTCTTTCGTCATTAGTTTATCCATCTTGGGATTGGTTGGATGCGTACCTCCATTGATTTCTATTCTGGGCTAGCCTACACATCTCCCTGAAACCCCTACAGCCTATATCTTTTACTATCTGTGTGCAGTAGTCTAACCTAGGTCTGCCTCTTCTTCTCTTTTTTCCGATCTCTGCTTCTAATATATTTCGTACTATTCCCTCATGCCGTAGTATGTGGCCTATCGTCCTATCTCTCCTATTTTTTACCGTTTTCCACATATTTCTTTCTTCCCCTACCATTTTTAGTACCTCTTCGTTCTTAACTTTGTCTGTCCATGATATCTTCTTCATAGGTCTGTAGCACCACATTTCAAAGGCTTCTACTTTTTTCTTGTCCGCTTCTCCTACTGTCCAGGCTTCACATCGTACAGTGCTGTGCTCCACACATATGTTTTAAGCAATCCTTTCCTTGTTTCTATGTTTGTGGTCTTTGAGCACAGTAGTTGCTTTTTCTTGTTAAATGTAGCACGACCTTGTGCTAATCTTAGTTTTATATCTTTTGTGCTTTTCCCATCTTGCGTTATTTGGCTTCCTAGGTAGCAGAAATCCTTAACCTCTTGTAAGTTCGTGTTACCTACTTGTATTCTTGTTTTTGATTTATTTTCCCCACCTTTGCATACTAGAACTTTAGTTTTAGTTTTGTTAATTTTCATACCGTATCTCTCTGTTAGAACAGTTTCCATTTCATTAAGAGCAGATTCTAACTCTTCTTTGCTAGACGCTAATACTGCTATATCATCTGCAAATCTAAGCATACCAATTTTTTGTCCTTGCATAGTAATTCCAAATGTCTTCATGCGTTTAACAGTATTCATTGCCTTTTCTATGTACAAGTTAAAAATCAATGGGGATAGGGCACATCCCTGTCTCACCCCTTTCCTAATGTTTACTTCTCTACGTTCCTGCTCTAATTCTATTCCTGCTGTTTGCTCTTTGTTTATGCTATGTACTATTCGTCTATCCCTATAACTCATTCCAATCTTTTTGAGTATTTCAAACATTTTTTTCCATTTTACATTGTCGAAAGCTTTTTCCAAATCTACAAACCCTATATACACGCTTTCCCCTTTTTCTATTGTTTTCTCCATTATCACTCTCAGAGCTAAAATAGCCTCCCGTGTTCCCCTGTTCCGCCTAAACCCAAATTGGTCTTCTCCTAGTATTTCTTCCGCCCGTTTTTCCATTCGTTTTTGCACAATTCTAGTTAATATTTTTGACACGTGTGCTGTCAAACTTATTGTTCGAAAATTTTCACATCTATCCGCGCCTTTCTTTTTTGGTATAGTTACTATGATGCTACGTTTGAAATCTTTGGGTATCTCGCCTGTCTCATACATATAGCTTACAAGTTGGAAGAGACGTTCTGTTACTGCTTGTCCAGCGGCTTTTAGAGTTTCTGCTTGCTCTGTACCCGGCGCCTTACCATTTTTCAGACTCTTTAATGCTAATTGAAACTCATCTCTAAGTATAGGATATCCCAAGTCCTCATTTTGAATGTCTGATTCCTGTTCTAATGCAGTTAGTTCCTCTCCTGCATATAAATTCCCTATATATTCTTGCCATCTACACACTTTCTCTACGTTTTCTATAATGACGTTTCCTTGTGCGTCCCTTATATTTTTGCTGTACGGTTTTATATCCCTAAAATTCATTCTAATTAGTTTGTATGCTTCGTCTGTCTTTCCTATTTCCATCTTCGTTTGCACCTCTTTGCACTTTTCATCAATCCACTGTTCTTTAGCTTTCCTGCATTTTCGAATAATTTCCCATTTTATGGCTTTGTATCTCTGTTTTCCTGTTTCGTCTGATTTATTTTTGTATTTTCGTCTTTCTTCTATTAAATTCAGGATATCCTTTGTTATCCATGGTTTCTTATTTTCTTTTTGTGTATAGCCCAGAATATCTCTGGCCGCCATGTCTAGGCTAGATTTAATGTTATTCCATTCTGTTTCTACTTCCTTAGTATCAGATATTTTCCCGATATCTTTGAGCAATTCATTTGACTTTTTTTCGAATCTTTCTTGAATATCTTTATCTTTTAGTTTCTCTAAGTCCAAGTGCCTTTTTCCGCTCCTTTTTTTCATATTCTTAAATTTAAGTGCGGCCTTCATAATTACGATGTTGTGGTCAGTATCTATATCTGCTTCTGGGTAGGTTCTACAGTCTTTTACTTGGTTCTTAAACCGTTGTCTAACAAGAATGTAATCTATTTGATATCTTCCTATATCTCCTGGCATCTTCCATGTACAAGGTTATCATAAAGTAAGGGATATATTTTAAATCATTACAACTTTTTAATAAATTAAGTTAGTAACATAAAATAAACGAAATCTAGTTGCTTAATGAATGGGATTTTACCGTATCTATGAGAAACAAAAGCGTTGTCATAACAATTGTTGACACTAGTGTCAAAACGAAATTATTCAATTTGAAGTTTTATTTTGAAATTAAAACTCAAGTAAACGTTGAGTTCAAACGACTCAACTGTAATAACATGGATTTACAAACAAGAATTGGTTTAGTTCAGTGCTATTATGAATCCGGCAGAAATTACACCGCTGGATTACGAAGATTTCGCACGAGAATGGGTTTGAGAGCGGGACCCTGTCAAATGAAAGCGTACCGCAATTTGATACAAAAATTTGAAAGAACAGGGTCTGTAACTGACTTACCAAGATCAGGAAGACCAATAATTAGTGATGTCCAAGTTGCAGAGGTTCTTCATGAAAATCAAGACATAGCCAGAAGCAATTCACTCGCAATCAGCAGTGCAAATGCGATATCCAAGCGATTGCAAATGCCGTATACCACGGTTTGGAAAATTTTACGCAAAATTCTAAACATGTATCCATATAAACTGAAAATGCTGTTTGAATTAAAGGACGCAGATTTGGCTACTAGGTACGATTTTTCTTTGCGAGTCATGGCTCAGATGGAAATTGAACCCGAATGGTTATCCCGTATTTTATGGACAGATGAGGCACATTTTACTCTGAATGGTGGAGTCAATACTCAAAACTGTAGAATCTGGTCTGCAGAAAATCCGCAACAAATCGTTCAAAAAGGTCTTCATGACAAGAAAGTCACCGTTTGGTGCGGTTTTACAGCTGATTTTATTATTGGTCCGTATTTCTACGAGGAAATGCAGAATGGACAAGCCGTATCTGTAACTGTAAATGGTGAACGATACTTGCAAATGTTACAAAATTATGTTATTCCACAGCTGCAAAACGAGCACTACGGAATTGAAAACATCATTTTTATGCAGGATGGAGCACCCTCGCACATTTTTCGACCAGTCAAAGAATTGTTAACTAACGTTTTTCAAGATCGCGTGTTAAGCAGACATTTCGTAAATTCATGGCCACCAAGATCACCTGATCTAAACCCAGCGGATTACTGGCTGTGGGGTTATTTAAAAAGTTTAGTGTTTAGAAGACGACCAACTACGTTACAAGAATTAAAAGACAGTATTACGGAGCAAATTGGTACAATTCAACCAGAAATGTTACGAAATGCTGTGTACAATTTGGAGGTAAAGATGGTGATCTTACAACAACAAAATGGAGGTCATATTGAGCAATTGCCGTAACCTGTTTTGGGCATACTAAATCCCATTTCATAAGCAATTAGATTTCATTTATTTCTTGTTATTAACTTAATTTGTTAAAAAGTTTTCAAAATTTAAAATATATCCCTTACTTGATGATAACCTTATATATCGTCTTCTAGCATGACGTTGAAATAATGTGTTTGTGATAATTAAATTGTTCTTGTCACAAAATTCTACCAGCCTATTTCCCCTGTCGTTTCTCGTGCCTAAACCAAATAAACCCACTACCGCTCCTTCCCTACCCTCACCTACCACGGCATTAAAATCCCCCGTAATTATTAAATTTTCGTGTCCTTTTACGTATCTTAATATGTCTTCGATATCTTTGTAGATGGCTTCTACCTCTTCGTCACTGTAGCTAGAGGTGGGCGTGTATACTTGTATTATTACTATGTTTACTGGTTTAGATTCTAATCTAACCATGAGTACTCTTTCGTTCTTTTGTAAGTAATTTTCTACGCAGTATCCTATCTTTTTCCGCGTAACTATCCCCACACCCAAATTTCCTTCCTCTGCTCCTGTATGAATTACCCTGAAGTCTCCACTCCAAAAATTCCCCGCCTCTGGCCACCGAACTTTGCTAATCCCTACTATGTCTAGTGATAACCTATTCATTTCGATTTTTAGGTTCTCTAGCTTACCTACTTGCTTCATACTTCTAACATTCCACGCTCCGACTCGCAGAATGTTTCCGACTCTCTTTCCGATCGCATCCTCCGAAGTAGTCCCCTCCCGGAGATCCGAATGGGGGACTATTTTAACTCCGGAATCTTTTACCCCAGAGAATGCCATCATTTTATTATAATTTAGGTACGCTGCGTACTTGGGAGATAATGTGGGGGTTTCCCGTTGCCTTCCACATCGCGGTAGTGTGTCTTAGACTGCCATACCGACCCTTATGGTCTCTGCCAATCTAAGTACCAAAAGAGCCGCTGCCCTCTTTCGGGGACCTGTCTTAGTCTGGTTCCTCACTAACGACCCTACTACTTTGGTTAGACCTGTAGTTTGGCTTTTTAGCTCATTAGAACACGCAAGCCATTTCACCTGTTCTATTAATTTAGAACTTCGTCAAGGTGCAGGTCCATTCGAAATGGAATAGATAATATATGTGATAACAAAATTTGCAGCGAAGTCCTTGGATCTGATCACTATCCTATTTCGTTATTCTTAAATATTTAGGTTAAACATATAGTGTAAAAGGTTAAGTTATTTCGATTAATGTTCACGGTAAAATTAAATGTTTATATCATAGGTACAATTATTACAAAATTTGCCTTATTAAATAATTTACTTAAAGATGCAAATAGCAGTCCTGTTTGCATTTTACAGTTTTCTTTTTTTTCTAGCTAGCGTTAATGTTCTATCGAACTGAAAGTTTGTGTTTATTTATAGTTGTTCATCGAAGAGCTTTTTATATCTCCCTCTAGAAGTTTTCCTGTTAAAGAGTAATCTTATAGGCGTAGTTGCGTCTGACAAAAATCCGTATTTTGACAATCCCTCTGTTAGTCTTTGCAAACCGCTGAAGTTGGGGTTCAGATGTAATCCGGAAGTCTTCAAAGGTCGTGTAGTTTGTACAGATTAACTTTCCATCTCATGTCTCGCTTTCGTAAGAATACATATAGCCGACTTCCTTTTGGTTATATACCCTTTGTTATATAAATCCTTGAATAACAAGAAAGTTTAATTGCAGCTTAAAGATACACTATCAATTTTCTTCTGTTCAAAGCTCTAAATATTCTTGATAATAATATCACTATCTGCTAATATTTCAGTTTAACAATTCTAGACTAACATTGTTATATTTTGTTTGTATTTCCAGTTTATATTTGCAGAAACTTGTAATAAAGAGGAAAAGCCGTATCTTACATGAATTTTTATGGAAAACGTGACATGGAATGTAGGTGGAATTTTGTGCAGTCTGAAGACGATACATCAGTGGATTTGATTAAATCCGGCAAACGCAAATAAAGTTTTCCTAAGATTTATTGCAGACGAAACCGTTGAACGTATATTCAGTTTGTTAGCTGAAATACTAGGGTAACAACTACTACACAGTCAATTTAAGGGGTTCATTTGATAGGCAGAAATGCGGGTATAAAGGGCTAATCTTGTATGATATGTATTCTGTGCATTCACTTATACCTATATAACCGCGAAAGTATTGTTTTATTGCAAATAAGCCTATGAACAGTTTTAGTTTATTGATTGGATGACAAAAGGTGCCGCTGTAAAAGTCATATACTACTTACAAGGGTAGGGTAAAAAGTTCTCGGCCTGCCACAAAGATGGCGTTCCAATCAGCAAAAATTTGTGCTTTTCGCCTGCGCGCACATGTCATTAGTTCGTATGACAAGTTTCAACTTGCTATCTCAAGTAGTTTGTTTACACGAATTTTTCAAGCAGACGTCTTATGCGTGTTTCCTTAAGATGGATAAACTTGAATATCATGCGGTCATAAAATTCTCCGTTTTGGACGGATTGACCCCTCAGGAAATTCATCCGAAGTTGACAAAGGTTTACGGAGACACTGCTCCTTCCCTGTCAACCGTTAAAAAGTGGGCAGCTGAATTTAAACGTGGTCGCACGTCTCTCGAAGATGACCCACGTGAAGGACGACCAAAAACAGCTACCACAGCGGAAACGATGGAAAAAGTGCATGATATCGTATCGTGTAGGACGATAGGCGAGTTAAAGTAAAGGAGATAGCTGCGACTGTAGGAATATAGGACGAAAGGGTGCGAAACATCTTACACAAAAAGTTAGGTATGCGAAAGCTCTGTGCCAGATGGGTGCCGCATTTGCTGAATGCCGATCAAAAGCAAATGCGAAAACGATTTTCGCAGCAATGTTTGGCCCGGTTCAATAAGGATCCGATCGATTTTGTTAGGCAATTTGTCACTATGGATGAGACATGGGTCCACCATTACACGCTACAAACGAAACAGCAGTCGAAGCAGTGGGTGGAAGCCGATTGTTCAGCGCAAAAGACAACGAAGTCGATCGCATCTGCCGGAAAGATGATGACCAGCGTGTTTTGGGACGCGAAAGGAATCCTGTTAATAGACTACCTTAAAGAATGCAGAACAATTACAAGCCAATATTACTCCACCCTTCTTGACCAGCTGGATGCCAAAATTCACGAGAAGATCCCTGGCTTGAAGAAGAAAAAATCATCTTTCACCAAGACAACGCACCTGCACATAAGGGTGCGTTGATGATGAAAAAATTGACGGATTTGGGGTACGACTTGCTCGGCCATTCCACCTATTCCCCTGATTTGGCCCCCTCAGACTTCTATCTGTTCCCAAACTTGAAGAAATTTGTTTCTGGTAAGCACTTCATGTCCAATGAAGAAGTTGAGAGGCCGTAGACCAATATTTTCACAGCCTTCCAGACTCTCACTTCCGGGAAGGAATACTGATGTTGGAGAAACGCTGGACTAAGTGTGTTGAAGTTAAGCGGGATTGTGTCGAAAAATAAAATCTTTTTTATACTGAAAATTGCAGTCTTTCATTGTAGGCCGAGAACTTTTCACCTCACCCTCGTATTAAAGCACATGGCGCCTTTAGATTAACTCTAGAATTATACAGTACTCTGATAATTAAGATACCTATCTGTCGTTGCTTTGTATGAAATATTGTGCAATTCAAGCCATAATATACACAATGGTACCTAAACTACACCGAAACTAGATGTGGCATAGAATATTTATAAACCTTAGTAGCGTGAAAACCAGTAAAATACTCGAGCCCGCTAAGCAAACATGAGTAGTAAGATTGGTGCATCTTGGTGCAGTGCCGCCGCGGCAAAATCACCATCAAACCTAGGTTTTACATGTAAATTTCCACTATAAAGTCTTATTTTAAAGGGATTTCCTCTTTGTGGGGTCCTCCTTGTGGGGGATTTCCTCTTTGCTTCATTTTTCTCCCACCATCCCTACCATAAAAGTTCGGTAACCTAACCACTAAAATTGTACACTGGGCGATCTGTTAATTGGATCTGAACCCTAACTTCCCGGGCGATCTAACCCCGTTAGAATTTTTTAAATCGGCTGACCTTTACAAAGTTACACCCTGTTAAATCTTCACACCTTTAAATTTTTTGTTTATTTAATTTTAACTCGTTTCTGTTTATTTAATTTTAACTCGTTTCTGTTTATTTAATTTAACTCGATCTTTAAATCCTTTTTGGTTACCCAAGATATTTGCTTTAATCAGGAATTTTCCCAAATAATTTAAAACCGTCGGAATTGTTTAAATCAAACCACACTTACAAAAGTTATACCCCCGATTTTAGGAAGTTAGCCGAAATCGTCTTAGGGTATGACACATAATATCGGTCTAGATTATTCTGGGAAACCCAAATCTTTAGGAACTTTTAAATCGAAGCAACCCTCAGGGGAATTGTACTCCTTGATTTTAAGGAGCTACAGATATTAATTTATTTCTTTCAATCTAAAACAAATATTTAAGACTTATTTAATACCAATATTAAAATGTTTTCTCAACCCTAAGACCAAAATTTTTTATCTTGAGATTTGAGGTAGTAGATGTTTGTAAATCAATTTAAACCATTTGAAGAGAAACTTAATAAAACACTTTAAACTTTTACTAAAGGTATATCATGCTATTATCTACAGGATACTTACTAATAAAGCAAGGGAAGTTTGGAAGAAATCATCAGCCACTTTGGGGTATCCCACGAAAATTTAGTCATTGCTATGAACAATGTGTTAATAATTTCATTAAACCTTGAACAGTCAGGAGCAACATTGTGGAACGTACACGCTCAATGTTTCCATTGCCATTTTATTATTACGATATTAAAAAGGGTGACAGATGCCGAGGGTGGGTATATAATTTACATTACAGTCAGAAAAATTGGAGCAATTGTTCTTCGATTATAAGTAAGTATACTAACAGTTTATTTTAAAATGGTATATCTCATTTTCAGTATTTTATTATCCGCAAACACGATTTCATTTTCATATAGAGGACAAGTGCTGTCCAAGAGACTGATATTGCTGATATAATTAATAGCTCTCAATTAGCTATTATAGATTTTAGAAGGAGGGCGTAGGGATCTAAAGGATGGCAGAAACTTTGTCGGGATCAACAAGAAGCGCATCTCGGTTAACGATATAACCCACATAGCGGAGTCCGGAAAGGCAGAAATGACACTTATCTTGACGGAGGGTAAGGCCAGCATGTAAGAGATGAGAAAGAACTAGGTCAAGGATTCGGAGATGTTCTTCGAAGGAAGCAGTAGAAATGATGATGTCATCGAGGTAGGCGAAGCAGAATGGTTCCAGGTCAGAACCGATAACCTGATCGATAAGGCGTTGGAAGGTGGCAAGAGAATTGTGAAGGCCGAAGGACATGCGACAAAATTGAAATAAACCTCGATGAGGAACGGTGAAGGCAATAATCGGTTTGAATTTCGGGGACAGAAGGATCTGCCAATAGGCTGAACGGATATCAAGTGAAGAAAGATAACGAGCATCCCGGAGTTGGTCAAGAATGGTAGAAATGTAGGGAAGAGGATAGGCGTCTTTTTGGGTGACTTGGTTGACCTTCCGGAAATCAATACAGAACCGATAGAAATCGTCTCTTTTCTTAACCAAAACAATGGGACCAGCCCAGGGACTAGTAGAAGATTCGACGACCCCTAAACGGAGCATCTCATCGAGTTCTGAATGGGCAACTTTAAGGAGTGGAGTGGAAAGGGGGTAATAACGTTGTCTGATGGGCTCGGCTAACGTGCGGATGTGATGTTGTTCTAAGGAAGTACAGCCGAGAGCAGGAGGTTGTTTGGAGAAGGAGGAAGTGATTACAAAGTCGAGTCGCCGTTGTTGTTCGGGACCAAGTTCGGAAATAATGTGGGTAGGAGCGGAAGTAGTGATGGCCAACGAGGAAGAAGAGGCAAAAGTCCGATGACCATCCAGAAAACTGGATACACCCTGCACAGACTGCCAGAAATCCATGCCAAGTATGAGTGGGCGAGAGACATCGGGAATAACTAGTATATCAAGAGTAGTAACGAATTCCGAGTGAGTGATGGGAAGGGAGACGAAACCTAGGATGTGAAATTTTGAGTTGTCGGACAGGCTGCAGAAAGACGAAGAATACGGATAAAGAGGAAGGTTCAAGGAACGTAGTCGGTGCCAACCAGGACCACCAAGGATTGTACGAGTGGCTCCTGAGTCTAGCAACCCAGCAAAGGGAACCCCAAAAATTTGAACAGATAAGTATGGGCGTTGATGCCCCGGACACTAGTGCACAGATAGTTTAGTACCGAACGAGATAGGTCCACGAGACCAGAAAAGGGGATATCTGAGGACAGAGAAAGAATAGGGTCTTCGCCTCGGCCTAAGGACCCTACCGTCGGTTTACCGACGCCATACATGTTGGGCAGTTAGGTCGGGTAACTCTCTTGCTACCACAACCATAACAATGTCGGACTTGCGGACTGGGACAACGAGTAGAAATATGTCCAATTTGGTCACAATTGAAACAAGTGACCTGACGAATAGGAGTAGATGTAGCTACAAGAGCAGACGATAGGGCAACAGGAACGTTATGTCAAATCGGAGGCGTAGGGCGGGCCTTGATAGGTCGGTCAAGATGACTGAGTGTGTGTGTGTGGGAAGCAAAGCGGGAGCGAAGGCAAAATCTGGTTCTACGTAGGAGTTTTGTCTTGGCTAGGAAGTACGTAGTTATCAACGCGAAATTTCCTGCGTTCTAGTTTGCAAACACTCTGTTTCCAACTCTTTTAAAGATCGAATCGGAGGTAACCGAGTGAGATAGAATGGAGATAAATTTCGGGAAACAACATCTATCCGTACGTCATCAGGTATACTACCGTGACGACGGAACATGGTAGCCATATAAGCTAGGTACTCGATAATACCTTTCGTTGAATCCTGGGTTTGTGACAAAATATCTTGAAATAATTGGCGTTTATAATCCGGGGGTTCGAAATGTTGGAACAGTAAATCGGATAACGACTTCCAATCCGAAAACCTATGCCGATTACCCCAACATCAAAGCAAGGCCTTAGCTTCGAGTAAATCTGCTGCAGCCTCAAATAACTGCAGTTCCGACACACGTCGGGCTCGTTGGAGTTCTTCCACCCGTTCTAAGAAATTATGTACAGACAAGGTGCTCGGGTCGCCAGAAAATTTTAAATTCCACTTCGACACCGGGATGTATTCGTGGAAAGCGGACCAAGGAGTAGCGGCTGACCTAGGCACGGTAGCAGAGCCGGATTCCTGTTCAGGTTCCGATTCCGAGTCGGAAGTAAGCAAAGGAGGTTCCTCAGAATCGACACCAGTAGTGTTTGTCGGGCTAGAAGTGGCTATCGGAGTTTCGGATAACGTAACGGTATGACGAAACTTCTTTATCTTCGTATCGAAAGAACCGCGGAGGTTAGCTAAGGTCAGCAGTAGCTGATTATGGGATTGACGCTGCTCCGGCGTTGGAGAGATTTTCGAACAGCGTCGTTCGGTATACACCCATAAGGAGCAAATGCGTTTAAACGTAGGGCAGGATTTATCCCCACAAAAGGTTACTAGAGCTTGTTTGAGCTCCTGGACAGCAATTCATGTTGTAACTCGGTTTTCCGCAACCGGTTTACATGACTGCGCCAATATGCCATGGTATACCACAAAAAGAAGGAAACAACCAACAAAAGTAATTCAACCATCACGTCCTACCAACAACAAGACGATTCGGTGACCTATACTACAGTTCAGAATTCACAACGTCGAAAGGACGCGCGGTAGAATAGAAATAGGAGGAAAACCAACTCTAGGAATGACGGGGAGAACGAAATGTACAGCAAGGAACGCGAAAACAAAAGAAAATGGACGACAGCGTATTCAGCGGACTAGGATAATCGGTGAACACACAATTCCGATAATCTGAACAAAACACCAAAAAAAAAATAACGAATGATCTTGAGCGATCAAGAACTACAACCAAACTAAAATCTAAACAGATAGAACCCGCACCCAAAAACAAAGAAAACTGAACATCAGTGCGGACGTAAAGGGAGAAACAAAGAAGTAGCCTCAGGCAGTAAAAAAATAAATCGGGCCATAAATTAAGCTACATAAAATCGGCGTCAGAATTTACCCTCAACAAGGTCGAAGCCAAATTTAAATTAACCAAGAAAATCGGAGTAACGTTACACGAAACAGAATCGGAGTACAAAATTTAAACCTAAACAAAGTCAAAGCCAAATTTAAAGCTATCAAGAAAATCGCAGCCTCACGTCAGGGCGTCAGAAATTATGGTACGTGCATAGCCGTAGCCTAAAAAGAACCTAAATAAAAAGAAAAAAGACTGTCCGGGCCCAGCCAGTGAGTAGGCGGGTTTTAGAAATACCCAAACAAAAGAACGGAGGATCTGAAATAAAAATAAACCAAACACACTCGCACTCATTCAAGAAATTAACCACCGACATCCAGAAAACCTTATAATTAACATTAAAACAAAATACAAAATGTATATACAGGAGTACATTAGTACTCCAAACACAGTACAAACAAAGCCAAAGGTCTACATGGCGAGCTGTCGTTTTTAGGGCCCTACCCCCTAAATTAATTAACCAATCAATGCAGAAAGAAAGTTTCCCCGCTAAAAACAACAGCTCTAAAGCATTATCGTAAGCATAAAAAAAATCTAATACATAAAATATCACAACACGGTAGATTACATTTATTATACTAAAATTTAGTATTTCACGAAAAGCTGCACTCAATAGTTGGTTTAAATAATAATTTAATCCGCACACAAAGCGGAGAAAGCGAAATAGTTTATCAAATTCTAAAAATGTGTATTTAAATTTAATTGTGGTAAAACTGGGGTTTACCACAATTTTAACTCGCAAATAATTTTAGTCACATAGCTGTTGAAACGAGACAAAAACAGGTAGTAAAGGAAATGTGTATACGACCTTAGGGTTCCACTTGTCTTCTAACGAACAGGGGCGGCAGTTCCACAGGGCCCATACATCACGTACATGATGTTAGCACTTAGCAGTACACCCACAACAGTACATAGCAGCAGTAGGACCAAAGAAAATCTGACACTTCTGGCTGTCGAGAAATCTCACATTCCAGAATATCCAAACTATATCAAATAAACTTGCGATAACAACCAGAAATAAGTTTTAAGACAGCATTATCGTACACAACAGAACGCGTTTCAAATACAACAGTTCGCTCTATATCTCGTGTATCTCTAAACAGGTTGTTCGGAGCGTTGCTCTTCAACCTTGCGTTGTAGCGCAGAGCTTCGTCTATCGACGTAATCTAGGGAATAACCACAAATAGCAAGCGACCTTGCCCCACCGAAGCGTAGTCTTTAATCACCCAAACGCAAATAGAATATTTTATAGCACTTTTATTGCCAATTAGCGAAATATTTGAACAGGATTTTAGTTAAACGGAATTTATCTAGATGAACAACTAAATTTGGAACGAAATCATTTTTTGTATTATTTTTAAATAGGTGAAAATTTATAGGACGCGGTCTTGATTAACGAACTTTATATATTAGGAACGAATATAATTTGGCTGATTTTTATTAGAATTCAACGTAACACTATCTTTATCTTTTAGTTTTTCAAAGTCGAAGTGCCTTTTTCCGTTACCCTATTTCAGATTTTTAAATTTAAGTACGGCCTTCATAATTACGACGTTGTGGTCAGTGTCTATATCTGCTTCCGGGTAGCTTCTACAGTCTTTTACTTGATTTCTAAACCGTTGTCTAACAATAATGTAATCTATTTGATATATTCCTATATCTTCTGGCATCTTCCACGTGTATCGTCTTCTAGAATGATGTTGAAATAATGTATTTGTGATGGTTAAGTTGTTCTTGTCGCAAAATTCTACCAGCCTGTTTCCCTGTCATTTCTCGTGCCTAAACCAAATAAACCTACTATCGCTCCTTCCCTCTCCTCACTTACCACTGCATTAAAATCCCCCGTAATTATTAAATTTTCATGGCACATTACGTATCTTAGTATGTCTTCGCCTCTACCTTTTCCTCACTGTAGCTAGAGGTGAGCATGTATACTTGTATTATTACTGTATTTAGTGGTTTGGATTCAAACCTAACCATGAGTATTCTTTCGTTGTTCTGTAGGTAATTTTCTACACCTTGTCTTATTTTTCTTCGCATAACTATCCCTACACCTGAATTTCCTTCCTCTGCTCCTGTATGAATTACCCTGAAGTCTCCACTCCAAAAATCCCCTGCCTTTGGCCAGCGGACTTCGCTAATTCTAACTATGCCTAGTGCTAACCTATCCATTTCGAGTTTCAGGTTCTCTAGCTTATCTACTTGTTTTATACTTCTGGCATTCCACGCTCCAGCTCGCAAAATGTTCACGGATCTTTTCTTATTCTTTCGGATCACATCCTCCAAAGTAGTGCCCTCCCGGAGATCCTAATGGGGATTATTCTAACACCGGAATTTGTTACAAGGATGTTATAGTTTACTAACAATTTCTGTATGCAGTGTATTTGGGAGGTAATGTGGTGGTTTCCCGCTGCCTTCCACATCGTAGTAGTGTGTCTTAGAATGTCATTCCGACCCCTATGGTCTCTGCCACTCTAAGTACCGAAAAAGCTGCTGTCCTCTTTCGGGGAGTTGTCTTAGTCTGGTTCCTCAATAAAGAGCCCACTAATTTGGTTAAACCTATAGTTCGGCTCTTTAGATCATTAAAACGCGCAAGCCATTCTGCCTGTTCTAGTATTTTAGAACGTCCTCATGGTGCAGGTCCATTCAGAATGGATATCACTAATAAGGTAGCTATTTTTATTTATCTGCACTCGTATAAGATATCGTGTATTTCTATCATAATTTGGCGCTTCTACAATATGTGCCCACGCCTAGCTTAAATTACTACTTTTGTAACAATTTTAATTACGCTAATGTATGTATTCCCAATGATTAGTTTTTCACACACGGAATTTTACGCAATTCAGCTTTCACTGAAATAATATAGAAAATACTTTCTAACAAAAATTTGCTTTATGCATTTCCTTTCTAAAGTCTTATGGTATTTCAACGCCAGAAGAATGAATGTAAACAGTTTATCTGATACACATTCTCATTGATAATATTTTGCGATGCTGTGATTCTGTAACCGTGTAAACCACAAATCCAACCACAGGATACAGAAATTATTCTGACGATGTTATCGTCAATTTTAACATGGGTGCTATTCGATTAAGCTGTCAGTTTCGAGAAATAGGGCTGAAAAGCTTGATTCAATACATCATGCTCTGGGTTAGAAAGAATGTTGAAATTTTGTTAGTTTAGGGTATATATCGTGCATAAATTTAGTGTGAATCAGTAAAGAAACCCTCTGCATTACTGCAAGGATTGAATTTAATTAGTGGCGTTAGAGTGTGTAAAGCGTTGAACCATACAGTAGCGTATAGCTAAATAAATCAAATATCATAGAGTCAGTTCTCGCCATGCGCAAACCGTACCACAGAGGTTTGGCCGTTTGTGCTGCCTATATTTCAGGCTTGATCACGTTTTGCTAAGATATTTCTAGGTGTTGTTCTAATACCATACGAAGCGATGTGGTTTCTGCTTTTTAACAGATGATACGACAAGTTGTTTGGAAAGTCTGAAATTAAGACATGGTGAAAGTAGTTTTGTCAACTATGGTTTTATAATCATGAGAATTAGGAATTGCAACATGAGAAATTACGCAGACACACTGCACGTTAATTTAAATTTAATTTAAGGCTCCAATTATAGATTAAAATGTAAATCCTAAAGCTAAAGCTTAAAGATGATCGCCTCGTTAGGTGCTCGTTGAAATTGGTAAATGTTTTAACAAAAGTAGTATGTAGCTGTCTTTTATTTATGGATGTGTTCGAGTTCCTTTCAATTAAATAGATCTATATTCGATCACCAGAATAAGAAAATGTGAGAGTGTGTCGGGTAAAGTGTCCACCTGACTTCATTGGTTTGGTGAACAATTGTTTCAATTTAGAAATTGTCATCGAAGATTGGAAAGTCTTTGTATGGTTGGAATAAGTGTGTTATAGGTGACGTTCGCTTGAGTAGACGTGCATTAATCGATCCTGCCTAAAATTATTATTACCGATGAGTAGGTAAATAAGGCCGGTCCTAATTCAAAACGCGACAGACGTATTTTCCATGTGTAAAATACGTCTGTCACGTTTTGGATTAGATCGACCTATAATTTCAATGTAAAATAGTTGTGAAAACATTTCAATGTAAAATAGTTGTGAAAACATGAATTCTTATATACTTTCAATGTAAAATACTTGTGGGCACGTTTTGAATTAGGATCGGCTTTATATTACTTTCAATGAAACACACGTATTTTAAAAAATGTAAGTGCAGAGAAGAATGTGTGTAGCTGTTTTGAATTCGGATTTCTAGCGAGAAGTTACACGTGCACCGTTTTGAATTAGGATCGGCGTTATATACTTTTAATGTAAAATGTGAAAACCTGAATTCTTATATACTTGCAAATGTAAAAATACTTGTGGGCACGTTTTGAATTAGGATCGGCTTTATATTACTTTCAATGGAACATATTTCAAAACACACGTATGTTGAAAAATGTAAGTGCAGAGAAAATGTGTGTAGATGTTTTGAATTTGGTTTTCTAGCGAGACAGTATGACAGATGCAAAATATCGCATTCAAGTCAATTGTGTTTTAATTAAAGTGGATTCTGATTTATGTTTAGAGGCTGCAAATACACATGGGACGGTTTTAATTCAAAATGTGTTCACTCTTGTGATAGGTTGAAAAGTGGGTTGGCAAAGTACGCAGATGGTGGTAATCTGCTATATAAAGAGATTGCTCATAATATTAATTTAATTAGTCGAAGTTTACTGCATATATTTACATACAAACATGTATATAATTGATATTCAGGGATTTAAATACAAGAAAAACGAGTTTGTGTGTAAAGAAATTGCGGTTTTGGACTTGTTGAAAGGTGATGTTTGGCATCAAATTTTTAAACTGCCAATGCAGTCCAGTTGTTTGAGCCAAGATCATATAAAACATAACGACTGGGTGACAAGGAATATTCATGGTATTTCTTGGGATGAATCTTCAACGGCTGGAATGGTGTCATCATATATAGCGCTTTATTTGAAGCAAATTATCCGACCCGGTGAAGAAGTATTTGTGAAGGGTCTAGAAAAGAAGAAATTGATTGAAACCTATCTAATGCAAAACGTTGTAACTGATATGCTTGCACTAGGTTGTCCTAAGATATCGGAGTTAATAATCAACAACCGTTTAAAATATAACATCCATTGTTGTAGACACAGCAATAATAATCTGCAATGTGCAAAACAAAATACCTTGTTATTAAAAGAATGGCTTGATAATAATAAAAAACAATAGAAAGATGGTGTCTGTATTATTTATTTTAATATAATTTTAGAATGTTAGCCGAAGCAAATTATCCGACCCGGTGAAGAAGTATGTGTGAAGGGTCTAGAAAAGAAGAAATGGATGGAAACCTATCTATTGCAAAAAATGTTATAGGCAAGGCAATAATAGTCTGCAATGTGCAAAACAAAAATACTTTGTTATTAAAAGAAATGGTTTGATAGTAATAAAAAAAAAACAATAGAAAAGATTGTGTCTGTATTATTATTGTAGTCAGTAAGAAATCTTTAATGCTGATGTCTGCAGAAAAAAACAATTAAACTCACACAGCACGAATGGAACTCTCAACCGTGAAAGCAATTATAATTGATCAACGCAATAGCTCTTTACTGGTTTTACAACATTTAACAAATTGTACAGATATCTCGAAAAATTTGCCAAAGACAGACAAACAGATAGACAGACTGACTGCACCAATTTTCTCATTCTCGCTTTTAAAGAATAAACAAGTTGTAGTTATTAAATCGCGAACTTAGTTTATCTGCAAGAAAATATATAAACGTGGAAATTTATGAAATGCTCCAACTTAAAAAAAAAAATAGAAATAAATCTATTGAAATATATGCTAACATTGCAATTGGCGGATCTGCTCACGGAGTAAACAATTTTTTCTAGCATTTCATTTTGGATTGACTATAAACTACTCAATAATTTTAACCTAACCACTATCATTATTCTTTCCTGACAAGGGTAATTTTAATAAAAGTTTTCATTTTTGATTTGTTCTATAGAACACAACTACAACTTGACAATAAAGATTATTACACACACACACACACACACATATCTTGAGTATATATAAATATATTAAACAACAAGAACAGCAGCAGAAAATTCAACCCATGTCAGACAGCTTTTTTCTTGTCAACGATAGTCTAGTCTAATGCTTCTTCAGCAATTGCATTTCCATAGTTACGTACTGAAGGCAACTCTGCAATTTTAGATCACATGCATTTCTAATTTCAATTACAAAAAAAATATGAAAGCATCTATTTGAAATGCATTTTCTAACTTTAATCGCAAAAAAATGAGAGCACTATTCGAAATATGCACTCAGATTAAAAAGTCAAAAAATTGTTTTACACCGTTCTGTAAACTGAGATTACGTAGTTATTAAATCGGGAGTAATGTAAAATGAAACACACAATGTATTTTTCTTTATTGTAATCTATAAAATACACACACACATATATATATATATATATATAATGTTATATACTCTAGAATAAACATACTATAATTCACTTAAGTTCCCAAATATAAAGAACAGTTCTAACTCACTCCAACTCTGAACGGTTAAAAAATATTGCATTATCAATTCTATGAGGGCTGTCTTCTTCTTCATCTTTGACGCGCGGTCGTTTCTGGTTGTTCTTCTTCTTCGTGTTAACTAAAAAAAAGATTCAAATGAATATTATATCAAGTAAATGCATTAAGAAAATTAAATCTATATATATTAAGCTAAAGAATGCATACTCTGTATTGGTGTCATCAGGTCGTACGTTTGCAATTGGTGGATCTGCTTACGGCGTCAACGATTTTTTTCTCCAGCACTTAATTTTGGATTGGCTCAATAATTTTAACCCAATCACTATCATTATTCTTTCCTGACAAGGACAATTTTTAAAAAAAAAAAGGTTTTCATTTTTGATTTGTTCTATAGAACGCACAACTACAACTTGGCAATAATGATTGAACGATTATCACACACACATATCTTGAGTATATAAGGATATTAAACAACAAGAACAGCAGAAAATTCAACTCATGTAAGCAAGAATTTAATGCTAAGGTATTGTCTAGATAGCAATTGTAGAAATATGAAATCTATAGAAAATTTAATAAAGCCAGTCATGTATAAATTTTTTTAATGCTGACATCCGCAGGAAAAATAAAAAGCGAGAAATTTAATGCTAACATCAGCAGAATAATAAATAAATCCACTTAGTCAGCAGTAATGGAAGACCGGGTCTGGCTTCGAAACTGTGCACGCGCATATACCATATTTTTAAAATTAAAGTTGTCAATTGCAAAACAAAAAATTAAATTTTACCTAGAAATCATTTGAAATATGTACTTTTTTTCAGTACAACTGAAAGAACTTGACTTTTATACATTTTTTTAATCGATATCATAGACTTTTTTTCTATACTGTTGGTAAAAATCTACGTGAAGTATTTATATTAAATAATAAACTGACCTGTTAGAAAAAATTAAAAATTTGCATCGTTTTCTGAAAAATTGCATACTTTTTCAGTACAACTGAAAGAACTTGACTTTTATACATTTTTTAATCGATATCAGACTGTACAGAAACAGCAATGTTTAATTATATAAGACAAACATGATGTGTTTACTATTAAAGAAAACAAAATTGTTCTTAATCCAAGTATGATAAAAGAATTCTTAGTACCTCAACCACTGATACTATCTATTGCCTATTTTGTAGTATTGATTACAAAAAATACATACGACAGCGAGTACTGTGTTAAAAATTGTTTTTCGTTGCAGAAAGTAACATCAATACCCGTCAATATTACTGTATTAGTCGATTAAGGCATGAGTTAATTTTTTACTACGTTTCTTTTTTATTCGCTTAGGGCAATGCAGAGAGAAGAAGTTTGAATTGGCAACATTTTTTATAATAAAATAAACCTTGATACAAAATCACATTTCAGTTTTTACTGAAAAGTAGATCGGATGAGATTTCTAACTAAAACGGTGTTATAATATTTTTATATATCTGTGTGAATAAACTCACAAAGCGCCAAAAGAGCGGTTTGTCTAACTGATTTTTTTCACTTAAAGCGATTGACATTCATTTCAAACAAGTATTTATTAAGGTCATACAAAAGACCAAAAGTTTTATCATATAATGTGAAACAATACAACAATACAGTTCACAATACTATCGGTGTCAAACCTGTAAAAGTTGATAAATCAAATGAAAAAACTATTCTTAAATCATCATTTACCCACATCAAACTTGCAACCAAAATACCAAAATTTTCAATTAAAGACAGTGTGAGGATTAGTAAACACAGGGAAGCATTTACGAAAGGGTACACGCCAAACTGGTCAAATGAAATTTTTAAGATTAAAAAAGTAAACGTAACCAATCCGACAACATATATATTAGAAGATCAAGACGAAAAAGAAATCAAAGGTGCATTTTATGAAATGGAGTTTGCAAAAGGTTAAACATCCAGGAATTTACCTGCTAGAAAAAGTCCTAAGAAAGAGTAAAAATAAAGTCTTTGTAAAATGGTTAGGCTTCTCTAACTTACACAATAGCTGGATCGATAAAAATAATGTTTGCTAGAAGTTGTTATAATAATAGATAGTAAGGCTAACATTGTAAAAATTATATTAAAATAAATAATACAGACAAAATCTTTCTCTTTGTTTTTTATTATATAGCCATTCTTTTTAATAAAAAAGAATTTTGTAAGGCGAACATTGCAAAATTATATTAAAATAAATAATACAGACAAAATCTTTCTATTGTGTTTTATTATCAAGCCATTCCTTTAATAAAAAAAGGTATTTTGTTTTGTGCATTGTAGATTATTATTGCTGTGTCTATAACAATGGATGTTATATTTTAAAAGATTGTTGATTTTTAACTCCGATAGCTTAGGACAACCTAGTGCAAGCATATCAGTTACAATGTTTTGCATTAGATAGGTTTCAATCAATTTCTTATTTTCTAAACCCTTCACAAATACTTCTTCACCGGGTCGGATAATTTGCTTCAAATAAAGCGCTATACTATGTGATAACACCATTCCAGCCGTTGTTTGTACAATCGTTAGGACTGCATTTATTTAATTAAAATGTAAAATGAATAGTGAAATACTGAACGTGTGTAAAAAAGTTTACTTCGACAATGAAATTGTTAATATTGAAAAAAACGTACTCATCAACCTTATGCTAACACATCTTTAAGCAAATAACAAACTAGATTTTTTTAAACAGAACGGTTACTACTACTATTTTTTCTCTACAATACATTTATGCTAATATAGTTCAAACTCGGGTAGATTGAAAGGTATCCTATTTTTAGATAAATCCAAAACGAAAAACTGCGTACTTGTGCAGGTATAAACATAACACTGAAGGTTTTATAACTAAAATAAATTGCATTCTTATTTATTTGAGCCAGTGGTTGAAGCTTTACAAGTCATTTCTGAGTGTATAGTTATACCCCCCCAAGGTCCTTAGTATCAATGGTTGAGGTACTAAGAATTTCTTAACTTAAGAACACTTTTGTTTTTGTTTAATAGTAAATACATCATGTTTTGACTTGATCTAATTAAACATTGCTGTTTCTGTATAGTCTTGATGCGATTTTTTTTTCTCTCTCTAATTGGCTCCGCTAGCCTCACGCATGTGTGCTAGTGAAACAAACTTACTAGAACTACTAAAACACCAGCCCCACATTTGGTGTCAGTAAAACGAAGTTTTCCGACGTAACTAGGGGTCTATTCCTTGGGTAGAGCTATGAGCAATGGGGGGGTAAGTCGATATCTGTTGGGGGGTCACACTCAAACTAAAACAAATAGGCGCCACCAAGTCCAGATTGATTCATGTTAAAAGCATAGCATATTTCTAAGGGCGGACGTGGAGACCCAAAGAAAAAAAGATCGCCTTCGGTGACAAAAACCTGTCTTAACAGAATAAGACGCTGTTCCTGTAAGAAAGAATAATAATTAAGTCAACATAGAAAATGGGAACACTGTTTGTGTCCCTCAAATATGCCTAAAAAAAATAAAAAGAATATTTTCTACATAAGGGTGGCATTGAAATTCAACTCTTATTGCCTTTTTGGGTTGCTAGGTTTGATCACACTTGATCAAAATAAAAAACTTTAAACTTAGGTTAATAATTTACTAGAAAGAATTCCTTTAGCTTTAAATAAAATTGAATGCAACAAAATTAAATAATTACTTGTAGTAGTTTGGAAATTTAAGATAAGGTTTATCAATCTGTTTCTAGATCAAGAATATTACAACAAAGTGTACTTGTTACATTAATAGTTTTAACCCTTCAGATCTGATTAGGTCTATTACATTGTCAAAATTAAAATACAAAATATTCTCGTTAAGTTACATGTGCTAATTTCAGTTTAAAATGAAAATGTTCATAAAGATATTCTCGTTTTCAAAGTTGGTAGTAATCAAATACTAAGCATCTGCTTTCATAAATACAAGTGTCAGCAGTATATCTCAAACAAACAAATGACGTAATTACACATGTTATTTTATAGTGAAGCAACGTGTTGTTCTGACTAAATAAACAGTGAATTTTAAGTTTGGCGCTGGGAAATCCAGCTTAGCAACAGATAAAGTGAATAACAAAATCGTATTTATACGTATCAAAATAAAATAGCGTGTTTCTGAGTGGAACACAATTGAATTTCTTAAAATTACTACGAACCAAACAAACCTGCTTTCATAGGCTGAAATAGGACGTGCATCGTCATGCGGAATTAACTGCTTACATCCTAACAAAGTAGTATCTTGGCTCGGACCAACAACTGATCTCCTGTTAATTAGATCTGCTTTCCATCCTCTAAAAGCATGTGTTAAATTGAAGTGGTTTCTAAACGTTGATTCACAGTTCTAAGTTATTATTGTTTAACTTCTCATCGCCTAAGTGTTGTAGTGTTTCGTCGTCTAATCTTGGTTTGCGCGTTATTCAGAAAATGTTTCACTTAATCAAACCGACCAGGAGGTCACTCGCCATTGTTCTCTTAAACATGCTGCTGCCTCTTTTACCTATGGCCGAGTGCCTATCTCGTGCTCTCGTACGATGGGAGGATCCCAAAAGGGGGGTTGTCATTCCTCTCTACGCGCTTGCGACTGGGTGTGAAATACACCGCCATCCAAAACAACTAGACTAACGAGTCAAGATGCTGTTACAATGTAATATTTTAATTGTAAAATGTATTATGACTTCACTTAATAAAGGTGTTTAACTATTGTCGTACCTTAAATGAAGCGAATTATGAATTCGAAAATAAAATTGTTACACTACCCCTTTCCTAAAAGAAAAAAAAATTTTTCAAGAAATTTAGTATAACAAATACAAAAAATTTTTTTTTTTTTTTAAATATACTAGCCTTTTCTACCTTCCTAACTATCAAAACAATTTTTACGAATTTATTCAAACGAGGGAGACAAATATTTACAATTCGAGTGTGTTGGTAACTACGTGTACCTGACGTCCATCGGGAGACAAAATCGGGGAGTCGCAATCGGTATTAGTCAAAATTGGGAGGGGTCAAATTAAAAAGTCTAACACTCCACGGAAAAAATTAATCAAAATCAAACTCAGAATAATCCTTCAACTAGAGGTTCTTATTCTTACCAAGGCTAGTATCTACTAACTGTAACCAAACATTTCACAATTTATCACAACTTCCACAAAAAAAACTTCACTTCCTGGAGCTCTATTAGCTCTATCTACAAAAAAAAGAATGCTACTACTTCAAAACAGCATAACCATTCAAAATATTATCACTATAAAGTGACAATCAAAAGGAAGACCCTACTAATAGGCCTAAATTTCAAACACTATTATCACAAAGTGATAATCAAAACAAAATTAACCCAACCAAAAGGTTGCGCACAAATTTCAAATACAAAAAATCATCACTATATCGCAAGGAGACAATCAAAACTAAGGTAACCTAACCATAAGGTCACTTAACAAATTTAAATACAAAATATTATCACTTTATCGCAAAGAGATAATCAAAACTAAGGTAACCTAACCATAAGGTCACTTAACAAATTCAAAAACAAAATTGAACCAGATAGGGCTGTAATCTCCTACACCCTACTGATTATCCTATCACTAATTTCCAAACAACAGGTCCCATCAGTGATGGACCAAATGGTGAGGTTCACCATTTTGACCTACTTAAACAAAAATATTTCGAACGGTCAAAACAAGGGAAAGAATAAATCAATATTCTCTCTACCTTGATATGTAGAAATCGGGACCAACAACTTAAATAGCCCACCTACTTCTACATTAAAAAGATATCTGTCAACGACATCTTCTAAACACATTTCCGAATAACGCGCGAACAAAACGACCAGCGTGCACATCAATGCACATCTCAACCCTACAAAACCTACAAAATCCTTAACCACTTGTTCCACTTATCAAACAAAATACTCAAAATTAGTGAAACGACGCTAAATCAAAAAATCGGAACAAAACAAAGCAAACCACTACTGTATTACTTAACATCAAAGAGATGACCAGACCGGAACTAATCGTCAGGATCATCATTTTCACTTTGACACGCTACTTCAACGGGTTTCAAGTCTTTTACGTGCCATTTCCCGGCTCTTGTTCCATCTTCGTTCTCTAACTCATACACTAAATTGGAATGTTTTTTCCGAACTTTACTCATAACGAACTTTGGAGCTAACTTAGCGGAGAATTTATCACCAGCACTCGAGAGTACCTTATTAGCTCTCCAAACACTTTCTCCGACTTGGAACGAAATGTCTCTTCTTCTAAGATTGTAGCGTTTACTCGAACATTGATAAGCTACATGCAAATTTTCACGGACATTTCCAAAAATATCAAACAAAAGTTGACGATCCAAAACATAAGAAGGTCTACTACTGGAGACGACATCAACATCCTCACCAGGTTTAAAATTCTCACTATAAGCTTTTCCACTTAAGGGTACCTGACGACCAAAGACTAAAAATTTGGAGAATAGTTGGTGGACTCATGTTTTGCTGAATTAATTGCGTACTGAATTTTGATATTTCATTATCCCACGTATCATGTTCTTCTACGTATGAACGAATTGCAGTACCAACTGTC
This sequence comes from Platerodrilus igneus, assembly GCA_036346225.1. Taxonomy (NCBI): domain Eukaryota; kingdom Metazoa; phylum Arthropoda; class Insecta; order Coleoptera; family Lycidae; genus Platerodrilus; species Platerodrilus igneus. Next base: position 2,124,855 of record JARFIW010000713.1, on the reverse strand, counting down.
TTATTGATTCTTTCCACAAAATTGCATTGGGGAGCATAAACAGCATTATACCAAATCTTTTGAATTTCGTACTTTGCACACAAAGCTTTAAAAACACGACCAATTAATTGTGGACCATTATCACAAATAACAAATTGTGGTACTCCGTAGACAAGAAATACTTTTTCTTCCAAAAACTTCTCAATCAAATGTGCCGTGGCACTACGCAAAGGTTGTAAAATCGAATACTTCGAGAACCAATCACCAACACCCTAAAGCCATTTACCTGCTTAGGAATCATCAATAAAAAACTAATCACGACGATAGCTAACAAAAAAATCAGTGTTCAGGTACACTCTCTCTCTACTACCAACCGAACTGTCGAAACAAATACAATGCTTCACAACGCCTAAATATGCTAGAGTGACAAACTCTCTAAGAGTCTCACCTAGACTAACAATACCAAAATTTACATCAACTCAAAAAAATATGATGCAAAAAAAATAGAGCGCCTAACTCACCTCGAGTCTCGTCTAGACTTACGCAATGCCGAGCGACCAACTCTTCCTGAGTCTCGTCTGGACTGACATACCGCTAAGCGACTAACCACGACAACAAGTTCCGCCTAGACTAAATTGCGTTGCAATGCTGATCTAAACAAAAATCTGCTAACAAAATCAAAAACGTGCTTATGCACAAGAGCAAATCTCAAATGACACGACGACGACGACCATCAAAATAGAATCTCTAGCCTTATCATCAAATTTGGACAAAAATGTTCTTTATTGACTCAAGCAAATCAAACTACAGGCTCATCAGCTTCTTTAGCTGACAGTCTTCCTAAAAATTTTCCTTTTCTCCAAGACTGGTTGTAACAACCCGATTTTCAATCGCTTTGTTGAGCATAAATTTTATAATTATTTTTTATATAATGTTACGCTACTGCGTACCAATTCTTATAGTATTAATAGTTGACACAATTTAATTATCACTTGTATATTTCACGAATCGTGGTGGAATTATATGTACGTTTTACAAAGCCTGCATACACCGTGGTGGAATAACCTCATACAAGCGAATTCTTCTATATTTTAAAAAGCTTTCGTTATACATCTACGGTACCTGAGATCGCATAATATTTACAATACAATGTAGTGAGAGGGTTTAGTTTCTGGTATTTAAACATATGGTGCGGCCTATGGCCGCAGGACCGGACGAATTCATTGGGGTTTTGCAGGAATGTGGTTGCAGATGTAAAGAAACAGCAATGATTCTTGGCTTTTTGGTGTGTGGTCTTTGGGGACAGACGTGTTTATGTGTGTGCTTAGAACACGTGAGTATTTATTTTGTTGGATGACATTTTTAATAATGCAAAGCAACCCTTTGCTATGAGTTTTATTTCGATTCTGCGTCTCTTTTGTAGCGTCTTATTAATTTGTAGGAAGGATTACTTTAATTCTACATAGACGCTACGACGGTGTGCTATTGCTTAGGGTTATTTAAAAGAAAATTCCTTTGCTTCAACTACCGGTCATTGGAACGTAATAAAGACGTGAACTAACCTTTGTTAATAGCTCAGTAAAGAAAGCTTTTCGGATTTACGTGTCAAACTTTTGTAGTGTTGTAAAGGTTAATTATTATAGACCAGTTGATACTGTTTACTTTTGATCGCGGAAATGTATGTTCGTTCTACCTATAGTCGCTAAAGACGGGGTGCGGGAGCCGTGTTGCGAGCTATAGTCCGGTCTGTTTTTGTGAATTATATTGACATTAAATTACGTTCGCGTGTTCCAAAAATAATCATTGAAGAGAGCATACGGTATTAACCCATGGAATCCTTGATTTAATCTGTACATACGGATACCGTGTTGTAAAGACAGTAATGCATAGTTGTGTTTCACAGTGCTTTTGTTAATATAATTAAAGATCTTAAGTTAATCCTAGTTAGGCTAAAGATTAGGTATATGTGACGACGTGCACGTCCCTAGATATCAATTAGGTTAGATAGAATTACGTTTATATTATGTCGGAATAGTGGGCCCTGTAGGCCCTATTTCATTTCGAGTTCAAGACTGTTTATTTATTTGTGTATATATCTGCTTTTCCGGACAGTCGATGGTAAAATAAAATGTTATTTCTTTTCTAAACTATGAAGTTTATTTCATGATTACTTTTATTAGGTATCAGTGCCTTTCCGCTGATTGGCGCCCATGTTTATTATAAATTGTTAATATATGTATCGATGATTTTTATCCATATCGCATATTTGGTAAGTACAAGCAAGGGTTTAGTTAAGAGTTTGAACCACGACCTACGCCGCTGAGTTTAGTCTGCCTGGCCTTAATTAACCGTCTTGACTGGTCTTTACAGGCCCTCGACGGACGGTTGATTAGGTAATTATTACATGGTTTCTCACTCACTACTCCAGCTCCTCTTCAAGCAGACTAACAATTCGGAATCCCTCCGACATGATTACAAAAGCCTAATGGAATCAAACTGATAAATCTAAATGATTTAAATCCTACAAAAATTATCAAAACAAATCTGGGCAACCAAAGGTAAAGTCAAAAGTGCATTGGAAAAATAAATTTTACCAAAACAATATCAAAAACTTATATTGAGTCTAAACGGAATGAAAGTTAAAAATAAATTCGACTAAGTTACTTAATTACTAAATGGGATTTAACGTTTCAACCTAACTCTTAAACAACAAATCCTAATGTCAAATAAACCTTGAGCAAACAAATTTTGAAGCGAAGCAATTTCCGAACAAACAAATTCGAAGTGAAATAAATTTTGAATAAACAATTTCGAAGCACAATAATTTTTGAATAAACACAAAGCAAAATGATTTTCGAACAAACAAATTTCAAAGCAAAAATAAATTTTGAACAAACAATTTCAAGGTAAAATTATTTTGAATAAACAAATTGAAGCAAAATAATTTTGAAAAACAAATTCGAAGTAAAATAATTTTTGAATAACCAAATTCCAGTGCAAAATAGATTTTGAACTAACAGTTTTCGAGGCAAACTAAATTATGGGCAAACTAATTTCGAGGCACATTAAATCTTGAACTAACAAATTTCGAGGTAAATCAAATTATGAACAAACAAATTTCGAAGCTAATCAAATTATGAACAAACAAATTTCGAAGCTAATCAAATTATGAACAAACAAATTTCGAGCTAATCAAATTATGAACAAACAAATTTCGAAGCTAATCAAATTATGAACAAACAAATTTCGAAGCAAATTAAATTTTGGACAAACAAATTTCGAGCTAATCAAATTATGAACAAACAAATTTCGAAGCCCCAAACGTTGCCGGCGCCAGTGTTACTATTTTTTTTTTCTTACTGGTTCCGCTAGCCTCACGCATGTGTGCTAGTGAAACAAACTTACTAGAACTACTAAAACACCAGCCCCACATTTGGTGTCAGTAAAACGAAGTCTTCCGACGTAACTAGGGTCTATTCCTTGGGTAGAGCTATGAGCAATGGGGGGGTAAGTCGAAATCTGTTGGGGGTCACACTCAAACTAAAACAAATAGGCGCCACCAAGTCCAGATTGATTCATGTTAAAAGCATAGCATATTTCTAAGGGCGGACGTGGAGACCCAAAGAAAAAAAGATCGCCTTCGGTGACAAAAACCTGTCTTAACAGAATAAGACGCTGTTCCTGTAAGAAAGAATAATAATTAAGTCAACATAGAAAATGGGAACACTGTTTGTGTCCCTCAAATATGCCTAAAAAAAATAAAAAGAATATTTTCTACATAAGGGTGGCTTTAAAATTCAACTCTTATTGCCTTTTTGGGTTGCTAGGTTTGATCACACTTGATCAAAATAAAAAACTTTAAACTTAGGTTAATAATTTACTAGAAAGAATTCCTTTAGCTTTAAATAAAATTGAATGCAACAAAATTAAATAATTACTTGTAGTAGTTTGGAAATTTAAGATAAGGTTTATCAATCTGTTTCTAGATCAAGAATATTACAACAAAGTGTACTTGTTACATTAATAGTTTTTAACCCCTTCAGATCTGATTAGGTCTATTACATTGTCAAAATTAAAATACAAAATATTCTCGTTAAGTTACATGTGCTAATTTCAGTTTAAAATGAAAATGTTCATAAAGATATTCTCGTTTTCAAAGTTGGTAGTAATAAAATACTAAGCATCTGCTTTCATAAATACAAGTGTCAGCAGTATATCTCAAACAAACAAATGACGTAATTACACATGTTATTTTATAGTGAAGCAACGTGTTGTTCTGACTAAATAAACAGTGAATTTTAAGTTTGGCGCTGGGAAATCCAGCTTAGCAACAGATAAAGTAAATAACAAAATCGTATTTATACGTATCAAAATAAAATAGCGTGTTTCCTGAGTGGAACACAATTGAATTCCTTAAAATTACTACGAACCAAACAAAACTGCTTTCATAGGCTGAAATAGGATGTGCATCGTCATGCGGAATTAACTGCTTACATCCTAACAAAGTAGTATCTTGGCTCGGACCAACAACTGATCTCCTGTTAATTAGATCTGCTTTCCATCCTCTAAAAGCATGTGTTAAGTTGAACTGGTTTCTAAACGTTGATTCACAGTTCTAAGTTATTATTGTTTAACTTCTCATCGCCTAAGTGTTGTAGTGTTTCGTCGTCTAAGCTTGGTTTGCGCGTTATTCAGAAAATGTTTCACTTAATCAAACCGACCCGGAGGTCACTCGCCATTGTTCTCTTAAACATGCTGCTGCCTCTTTTACCTATGGCCGAGTGCCTATCTTGTGCTCTCGTACGATGGGAGGATCCCAAAGGGGGGGGTTGTCATTCCTCTCTACGCGCTTGCGACTGGGTGTGAAATACACCGCCATCCAAAACAACTAGACTAACGAGTCAAGATGCTGTTACAATGTAATATTTTAATTGTAAAATGTATTATGACTTTACTTAATAAAGGTGTTTAACTATTGTCGTACCTTAAATGAAGCGAATTATGATTTCGAAAATAAAATTGTTACAGTCTGTTTATAAAACAAAGCATTCTTATAATCATTAAAAGAAATTTGCTAAATACTTGCTAAGGAAGATCCCCTTTGACTTTTTTTATTATCCTATCCTGAACTCTGTAAGTGTACATTTTAGATATAAGCCCTACAAACTCTAGCATGGTGTCATCTAAAAATTCTAATTCTCCATATGGAAGATATTCAGACATTGCAGCTCCATATAAATTATTAACATCAAAATACATTAAATATTTAGAATTAATATTCTGTCTTTTAATGCAATTGGAATTGGATCGTGATACTGAATCAAAATGTGAATAGCTATAAAGTCCGAAAAAAAAACGGGAACAGACGTTGAACACACTCTTTAAGCAGATCATGATTGTTTATATTTACCTTCAAGTGTAACACTTCACTGTTTAATTTAAAATACCACTACTAACTTCAGCAACTAGCTAAATTATTTTATACATAAATATGTTGTGATGTAAGCAAAATAAAGCAAATTCGAAATCTTGCCTTAACAAAGCACTTTATCAGCAGAAAAATTAATACTGAATTTTAATTTACAATAATAACAATCTCACGTCATTTTTCATTCAGCTGCGTTAAGGAAAAAATTTGCTTTGCTCGCGCCAAAGCAATTCGCATGCAAGCTTTTTCTATATTTAAATACTGAAGGCAACTCTGAAAAACATTCTGCAGTTTTATCATAATATAATTAGGTCGTGCAATTTTTAATTTATTGGAAGAGATGGATTTAATCTCAGTAAATTTTAATAATGATACAATTTTCCCAAAATGTTGCTTCAATTAAAAAATTCCTAAAGATTTGGGTTTCCAGAAAAAATCTGAATCAAACTCATGCGTTTTGTTTGTTTAACTAAAAATTTAAGGAAAAAATAACTTTAATTTATACAAAAATAACAATGTGAAATATTTCCCTTTTCAGTAAAACTGAATGTGATTTTGTATTAAGGTTAGCTAAATTACTTTATATATAAATATGTTCTGATGTAAGCAAAATAGCTATGAAATTAGACATTTGCAATTTTTCAGAAAAAAGCAAATTCGAAATCTTGCATTAACAAAGCACGTTCATCAGCAGAAAAATTAATACTGAATTTTAATTTCCAAAAACAACAATCTCACATCATTTTTCATTCAGCTGCGTTAAGGAAAAAATTTGCTTTGCTCGCTTCAATTAAAAAATTCCTAAAGATTTGAGTATCACAGAAAAAATCTGCATCAAACTCATGCGTTTTGTTTGTTTAACTAAAAATTTAGGGAAAAAATAACTTTAATTTATACAAAATTAACAATGTATATAACAAAGTATATAACGCCGATCCTAATTCAAAACGGTGCACGTGTAACTTCTCGCTAGAAAACCAAATTCAAAACAGCTACACACATTCTTCTCTGCACTTACATTTTTCAACATACGTGTGTTTCATTGAAAGTAATATAAAGCCGATCCTAATTCAAAACGTGCCCACAGGTATTTTACATTGAAAGTATATAAGAATTCATGTTTTCACAACTATTTTACATTGAAATGTTTTCACAACTATTTTACATTGAAATTATATAGGGCCGATCCTAATTCAAAACGTGACAGACGTATTTTACACATTGAAAATACGTCTGTCGCGTTTTGAATTAGGGCCGGCCTTATTTATCTACTCCGATGGTAACTTATTAAAATAATACGCTATTTTCTTATTGATTGCTGTGTTATTTCTTGTGTATCACTTTTCCTTTAAAATAATTTGATAATTACCGGCCGCTTTGTGTTTATCAGCCAAAAACGGGCTGTGAAGTTTGTAATTTACAACAGAAACAATGAGTCAAAAAGATTTGCAAGCACTAGCTGATTTATTCAAGATGAGTCTATTTTTTAGTGCAGGCCTTTTTGCAATAAAACACTTCCAAGGTTATATGATTAAAAGTAAATGCATAGAACCCACATCATTACAAAAACAACCCTTTATACCAACATTTCTGCCTATGACATTTAACCCCTAGAATTGACAGTCCTGTGTATAGGAGTTGTTACCCTAGTATCCCGGCTGACAAACTGAGCACACGCACAACGGTTTCGTCTGCAATAAATCTTCAGTGGAGCGTTCTTTGCGAGTACAGGATTTAATCAAATCTACTGATGTATTGTTAAGTATTATTTACGTCTTCAGACTGCACAAAATTCCGCCTTCATTTCATGTCACGTTTTCTATAAAAATTCATATAAGATACGCCTTTCCTTTTTATTACAAGCTTCTGCAGATGCGAACTGGGAATACAAACAAAATATAACAACGTTAGTCTAAAATTTTTGAACTAAGACACTTCAGCACATTGTTAAAGGTATTGTGACTTAGCATATTTAAGCTTTCAACTGAGAAAATTGATAGCGTATCCTAAAGCTTTTAACAATGATATTTCGTAGTCTAATCACACTCAGGTGTGACAATATGGTTAATCATTGCTCTCAATTTACAATTTCAGTCTACTTGGATTTGATTTTGCATTGTCGGAGTGATTTTGCAATGTATGTTTTATTTTCTTTAGGACATACGAAGACGGATAATAATTCAACTTGCTCAATCTGAAAACCAGCTTTAGAGGGATTCAACTTCTGATTACAAATCCTGTGGAAATAAAATGGATTTTCAGCATTACTTAAGCCTTTAGAACTGTGTCACGTCAAAAAAACTGTGTGATTCAACTTTATACTCCGATCTGCAAAATAAGCGTTGTAGGTTATAATTGCTATGATGGCACAAAGCCAATTGTTACGTCATCATCGAACATTTATTGGTATTGGTGACAATAAATACTATTAGTGCGGGTACCCTACAGTTTTAGTGAAACATTTTTATGCCGGCAGTGCGTGAAGTGACAGTCGTACTCGAACCGTTGCAGAAGCCAGTGGTATGAGAGCTTTTGGAAGCGACACCATCATCCGAACGTGCGTGTTCTTGGTTGTCCGTTAAACCCTTTTGTGTGTGACTTTTATTGCCCACAGCGGCACAGGCTTTAAGGTATTTATACCCTTCCTTAAGTAGTTTGTTGTAGTTGTTTTAGTTATTACATAACCGCTCCACTGCCATCGGTATTGCTACAAAAAGCAATTGGTCTTTCCCTATAATTAACATATATATATCACCTCATTCATCCCATACATTCATTGGTCCTTAATACGATCCGAATTTCACTAGTTTTATGGTTTATACGCATGTCCTAAATTAAATATTATTTTGCACTTCAGCGGGCGTTTTTAATTAATGATTTAGCTTTAAATTTGTGTTCAAACCCCATATTTAGCGGGTTAAAATATGTACAATATTAGCTACATACTTTCGTTAAATTAAATTAAGCGATTTTGCCGTAATTAAACCAACAAGCGTTTAGTTACAAACAAATACTTTAGCATCAAATTTGTTAGTTTTCAGTCTTAAATTTATTTTAGCGGCATATAAAACACACAGCAAGGTAAAGAGATTTGCTTTGTGTAAAAGCCATTGCACGTTTTGTATCACATACAACCTTTCAGTCGGTTTGCGGTAAAATATTGAACACATTTGCAGGGTAATAAAGTTGTAAAACTGCATCATGTTCCTGTGAGCTTTGATGTAAAGGCCGACCGTAACCGTAAACTGTAAATTTTATCGTAACGCTTTGTTTAACAAACCCTTAGTTTTCCACGTGTTGCTTAAGACCCATTGCAGGCCAATAGTCATAAACGTGATTTATCGATTTATGCGCTATTTTACATTTTTCGTGCCTTGAACAACTCATAATATTTTAATATTTCTCAACGCACATCTGAGCGGTTACCGTTTTACAGCATTTTATTGTAGGTCTTTCAGAATAACAGTCACTATGGCTCCGAAGAAAACACATGTAGCAGAGCTCGAATTACTGAAAATACGCATTATGGAAATGTTGGAACTTGGAAACGCTATACAAAGTAATTCAAGTTTAAAAACGTTGTTCCATATTCAAACAAGGGGAGTCAATGACATTTACTCCAATTTTAACAGGGTTTTAGTTGATGTCTTAGCGTCCTGTGACGAGGTAGAATTATTGAATTACAACGCTTTACGGAAGGAAGTGGATTCCTCTTATTATTGCATACTGCTGCATCTTCAAACGATGCCAGAAATGCGGGCACAAATTACGGAAAATGCTCCAAGCAGCACGGGATCAAAATTGTTACCGTTAAAGCTCCCACATTTTAATAATGAGGTAACGGAATTCCCATCCTTTGTCAATTTATTTGACAGTCTAGTTTATAATAACGCGTCGCTGTCTAATATCGAAAAGCTAAATTACCTTATCAATTGCTGTAGCGGGGAGTCTTTGAAAATCATTAAATCGGTACCCATTTCGGGAGATAATTTTATCATTTCATATAATGCCTTGCGTGAGAGATTTAGCAATCCGCGTTTATTGGCAACTTTGCATTGGAAAGCTATGAAAGACTTTCCACCTTTAAAATCAGAAGACCCTAAGAAACTTAGGGCACTTATTGATTGTTTTTCAGAGAACCTTGCTGTTCTAACTAACTTAAAGTTTCCCACTGAACATTGGAACTTTATTCTAGTCGATTTGCTTTTAGAAAAACCCGATCCTTTCACTAGAAAACGATTCGAACTCCAATCGGATCCGAAGCAAATACCCAATTTCGATGATTTGAGATATTTTTTAACTCAACAATGTGCAGCGTTGGAAACCTTTTCTTCAACCGCACCTGTTTCTTATTCGACGACTGTCCATACAGCTCACACATCAGTGCCTAAGAAATCCTCAGCGTTTCAGTTTAAACCAAGAGTTTCTTCTAACGTAGTTTCACTGGACACACCAATTAGCTCTAATGACTCAAAGAATTCATTTTCGCACAATTGTCCTTCTTGCAATGGCAATCACTTAATTTACAGATGTCAATCGTTTCTAAAGAAATCTCCGTCGGAACGTTTCGACATTGTCAAACGCTTACGCCTTTGTTTAAATTGCTTACGAACAGACCATGCGTCCATGCAATGCAAATCTTATAATTCCTGTCGAACTTGCGCCAAGCCGCATCATACCTTGCTACATTTTAAAGCGCAACCTGCTTCTAGCCGTTCAGCTGAATCGATCGCTACACCTATGCATAAAAATGCCAATAGGACGCAGTCAGCCTCTCCTATTCCGGCAAATGTTTTGTCTTCACAGACGAATTTAAATCCTGGGGTTACTGTCTTACTCTCCACTGCTGTTGTGGAAGTTCAAGACCGGTCTGGTAGATATAAACCGATCAAGGTACTCTTAGACCCTGGCTCCCAAGCTAGCTTTATTCGAGATAATTGCGTAAGCAAACTTTGGCTTCCACGCATACGTTCTCAAGTTCCGATTTATGGACTTGGACAGACAACTTCAGCAGTCCATAGGGGTGCCGTCAGCTGCACCATTTGCTCTATGTTAGACTCTGAAAAATCTCTAGACGTCACAACTTTTGTGCTTTCGTCAATATCTGGCAAATTATCCAGCGTTGAAGTTCCTAATAATTGGGAACACTTATGCGGCCTGCACTTTGCAGACCCGACCTGGAACTCTCCAGGAACTATTGACATGCTCCTTGGAGCAGATGTTTATCCGTTCATCATCAATGGCGGTGTTATACATGGCAAATTTCTTCAGCCTGCCGCCATAAATACAATTTTTGGTTGGACTATTATTGGTCCCACAAAAAGCTTGCAGTCTGATACTGTCCAAGCATTTTTTACTTCTGTAGAAGATCCTATCGACCAGACCCTAAGGCGGTTTTGGGAGATAGAAGAGTTACCATCCAAGCCTTATACTTCTCCAGAAGAAGAAAAGGCAAGTTTGATTTTTAAAAACACGTTTTCTCGTGACCCTAGCGGTCGTTTTATTGTTGCGTTACCGTTCAACGATACTTTGCCCGTTTTTGATAATTGCTTTGAGATGGCTAAAAAAAGACTTCTTTCGTTGGAGCGCAAATTGCATGCTCAACCGGAGCTACGCGCCCAATACAACAATTTCATGCAGGACTATCTTGATGCGGGTCATATGGCATTACTCGATTCTCCGCCCGTTGGGAACGATAATTATTTTTTACCCCATCACCCTGTGTTTAAAGAGGAAGGTCATACTGCTAAAATTCGTGTGGTTTTTGACGCCTCTGCAAAGGCTAAAAACAACGTGTCACTTAATGACACTCAATTGGCTGGACCTAGTCTCCAAAATGACATTTCGTCAATCTTACTTAAATTTCGCTCTCATCGTTTCGTTTTTACTTGTGATGTTCGCCAAATGTATCGACGAACTTTGGTTACCGAAGAACATCGAAGGTTTCAATTATTTGTTTGGCGGTTCTTCGCAGAAGAACCATTCAGACTTTTCAGCTTAATACAGTGACCTATGGTATTAAGTCATCGCCTTATCTTTCATTAAAAACCCTTCAGCAATTAGCCATTGACGAAGGCAAAAGGTTTCCGTTAGCCGCTGAGGCTATACGGTCAAATCTATATATTGACGATTTCGTCGCCGGTGGAGATTCTATACAATCGGCCCGAGAAATTAAAGATCAACTTATCCGACTTTTACATTTGGCTGGTTTTGAACTTCGAAAATGGAGTTCTAATTCAGTTTCTATTTTGGAAGGCATTCCGTCAGATTTTTGCCAATATACTTCTCTCGATTTCGATTCTGACGAATCAATAAAAATATTAGGTTTTCAATGGTCACCCACAGAAGATATTTTCTCATTTCGGGTTAAACCATTAAACCCAATATCTACAAAGCGCAACATACGTTCGCAAGTTGCCAGAATATATGATCCATTAGGATTTTTAGCCCCACTAACACTTTTTGCGAAACGCATAATCCAGCATCTGTGGATGTTAGGTTTAAATTGGGATGACATCCCACCAGCAGACATCTCGTCTCAATGGTAGCAGTATCAGGAAGAGTTGCCGTTATTATCGTCATTAAAGTTACCACGTTGTTTACCCCCTTCGGATCCTTTTACTTGTCATTTGCATGGGTTTTGCGATGCTAGCGAGGTAGGGTATGCAGCGGTAGTATATTTCCAGTTCATAAATCAAACTACTGGAGAAATAACTGTACAATTTGTAACCGCTAAAACAAAAGTAGCTCCAATTAAGCGCATTTCAATTCCACGTTTGAAATTATGTGCCGCCGTTTTATTAACCGATTTACTTTCTTTTACCATTCGGTCTTATCAAGGCTTGATTGAAATCTCCGATGTTTCAGCGTGGAGTGATTCTACAATCGCTCTCACTTGGATACGTTCTCAACCTTTTCGTTGGAAAACTTTTGTGGCAAACCGTGTTAGCCACATTCAAGAAGTCATTGCACCTAGTCGATGGTTTTATATTAAATCTTCGCATAATCCGGCCGATCCTGCATCTCGGGGATTAATGCCAAGCGCGGTTATTTCATGTTCGCTATGGTGGGCGGGGCCTGAGTGGCTTCACTACCCTAGTGACTCGTGGCCGCCTCAACCAACATTGTCAACCTTAATTGCTGAGGTAACTACGGAAAAGAAGATCCTAACATTTGTCGCTCAAACAGATCCAAACGTCATTGACATTTTACTAAGTCGTTTTTCATCGTTATATAAAATCCAAGGCATCGTGGCTTACATTTATAGATTTTCTAAACCCATGGCTCAACGTCATACGGGTCCCTTAACAGACATTGAATTACACAATGCTCTCATGATTATCGTTCGGCATGTACAAAATATTACATTTTCAAAGGAAATAGCTTCGATCAAGGCAAACCGTAAATTACCTAAAAGCTTGCGAAAACTTTCTCCATTTGTGGATCCACAAAATATCTTAAGAGTAGGTGAGCGCTTGACACATTCTTCGCTTTCCTATTTCGAAAACTTTCCTGCGTTATTGCCTCAGCGGCACCGATTAACCGAACTTATCATTCGGTCAACTCATGAAAGGTATTGCCATCCCGGTGTTAATACCACAGCGTATCTTATCCAACAGAATTTCTGGATCCTTTCTATTAAAAATATAATCAGAAATTATTTATCATCATGTCATAGATGTTTTCGTACCAAACCGGTCTTGGTAACTCCTCCTATGGGAGACCTACCGGCAGCACGTATTACCCAAATCAAACCGTTCAGTATTGTTGGTGTTGATTTTGCTGGCTCTCTTTTAATAAAGGCTAACCGCCTGCGAGGCTCTAAAACTCTTAAGGCCTATAATTGTATTTTTGTTTGTTTTGCCACTAAGGCAGCACATATTGAACTTGTTTTGGATTTGTCGGCAGACGCGTTTCTTGCCGCTTTGCGACGATTTATAGCACGTCGAGGACGCTGTTCTCAAATATTTAGTGATTGCGGTACTAATTTTGTAGGTGCCTATCGTCAGCTTACGAGTTATCTGCATAGTGCAGTAACCTCAGAAAAGATAAAGTGGTCGTTTAATCCACCTAGCGCCCCTCACTTCGGTGGCTTGTGGGAAAGCGGTGTTAAGTCGGTAAAGACACACCTAGCTCGCGTAATCGGCGAACAAAAACTTACCTTTGAGGAACTTTACACAGTTCTTACTCAAATTGAATCTGTTCTAAATTCAAGGCCACTCTGCGCTTTGAGTTCGGATCCAAATGACTTGCGTTGCTTAACACCAGGTCATTTTCTAACTATGGACCCTCTTTCTGCACCACCAGATGAGGACCATTTAACCAACGTTTTATCCTTAAAGAGCAGGTGGAAACTCCTGCAAAAACTCCATCAAGATTTTTGGGCTCGCTGGAGCCATGAGTACTTACATACTCTGAATCAGAAAGTTAAATGGCACTCTGAGGTAGGTGTCCGACAAGTTGAAAATGACTCTATTGTCCTCATCAAGGACGACCAGCTTTCTCCACTTCAATGAAAGTTTGGTCGTATTATTAATACTTTTCCCGGTGCGGACGGTATTATACGTGTCGCGGAGATCAAAACTGCACATGGCACATTAAAACGACCTTTGGTCAAACTAGCGCCGCTACCGGTATTTTAATTTTATTTTATGTGTAGATGTATATACACATTTCTTACATGTATAGTAGTATATTATTTTTAAATATTTGCTTATTTACATATATATTTATATTTTTGCATAACTGGTAATATCGCTCGCTGTAGTGTACCACCCTATTTTTCGTTACCTGTTTTCCTAGCAAGGTCGAATCCCATGTGATTTCCTTCACCCAACCTACTTCCCTCCTTTTCAAAATTCTATGAATTTGGTGGGCGGTATGTTACGTCATCATCGAACATTTATTGGTATTGGTGACAATAAATACTATTAGTGCGGGTACCCTACAGTTTTAGTGAAACATTTTTATGCTGGCAGTGCGTGAAGTGACAGTCGTACTCGAACCGTTGCAGAAGCCAGTGGTATGAGAGCTTTTGGAAGCGACACCATCACCCGAACGTGCGTGTTCTTGGTTGTCCGTTAAACCCTTTTGTGTGTGACTTTTATTGCCCACAGCGGCACAGGCTTTAAGGTATTTATACCCTTCCTTAAGTAGTTTGTTGTAGTTGTTTTAGTTATTACATAACCGCTCTACTGCCATCGGTATTGCTACAAAAAGCAATTGATCTTTCCCTATAATTAACATATCTATATCACCTCATTCATCCCATACAGCCACCAATAATCTACACACGAACTTGATGCATATTTAACGTAAACGTATGGGCAATTGTTGTACACTATTTGTAAATAGCCTACATAAAGCTTACTTAGGGCATGTTATAGCAAATGTTTCCATCCCTTATTCAGTACAATTTTCATAAACTGCGATAAACTGTTTTCATACAAGGAATTCAAGATTTTTATTATTTGATCATGAATTTGTGTAGGTTTGATGCCTCTTATCACTCATACAAACTAAAAAACTTATGGAATAAAGAATGCCTAAGAAAATTAGAATTAGTTAATGAAGATTATTAACCTTGAATTGAATTATTACAGATTGTTTATTTTACTAAAACTATAATCAAAATTTTCAATCTTGCCGTTAAATTTGATTACACAAAAGCTTCTTTATATACTTAAGTAACTCCTACATTATTTTCTAAATACTTTTATTTAGTTTGAAGAACATGCGCAATTCTTATTAAATTAAATTTTGAACAACAAACGCAGGAAAATTTGGAACTGGACCACATACATCACTTTCTTTATCGGAATCTACTTCAACAATACCTCTTTCAAAAAAGTTCTTAAAATATGTTCACAAATAAAGATGGGGGAATTTTACAGTCTCTATAAATCTTAATACTGACAGCCTAGTAGAGATAATAAAACACAAAGTTGCGGTAAATTGTTACGTCACGCGGATGGCTAACCTACGAGTAGTTAATCAAAAAAAATTAGAATTAGAATTTTATTATATGAAAGGCGGAAGTGACGAGGCCGATTCCTTCAGGATTTAGCATTGAAGTCCTAAACATAAGTTTGTCGACAATCAATTATTATTTTATGAAGTGTAATAACGATTCATTGGTCCAATATAAATAATAAGGTATCTTGGTGCAAGGCCATCGGGCATTTTCATCTATTAAAAATAATATATACTTTCCAAGATTGGTGCAACATATTTCGGCGTATGAAAATTAATAAAGATGGGAATCTAAAAATTTGAAACCAGAAAATTTTCGATGCAGTTAATTTCAATGGAAGCGATATGTTAAATAACATTTATAACCCAAGACGGGTGATCATAAAGATAAGAATATCAAAAAGAATTTGACGATCCAAAGTGCAAGTACAACTTTGTGTTAAACCTACAAGGACCACTCGTGTATTATTAAGTAGATTTAGCTATGGATAAGTGTTTATTTTTCGTATAAAAGTTATCTGTAAGTAGATAGTTTTATTACAGTAATTTTTAGGCCAAAGCTTGAAGTACTTTGACCCTAACAAAAATTTCTGCTCAACGTCGTTGATCAAGAACATTGAGACGGGGTAATGCAAGAATATTTAAATTATTCATGAAAATTTTTAAAAATATTTTTTTGACTCACATATGAAACACTGCGGTTTTCTAATAATTTACAAGGACTAGATGAAAATTGTATTAATAGATGAGTAGTAATAAAATACTGTTAATTTCTAAATTTAAGCTATAAATCGCATTTATAAGCGTTATTTATATCTATGTGTATAAGTAGATTACTTAGATAATGTGTGTAAAAGAAAGAGGTTTTTAAATGTATAGAGGATTGTTCATAGATGTTTCTCGAAATTTCTTTGTTTCATTTCATTTTCGCTGAGCTAGCAATAGAAGACGAGCAAAAGTAAGGTGATAATCTACATTGTATCATTTCAACTTTTCAATTAATTCTTTGGTAAGAGCGGCTGTTCTCGAATATTCACAGCAATATATTGATATGATAAGAGGGTTGTTTGGGGGAGTATTGAGTCGTAAGGGTCGCGTAGTAAATGTACATAGTTGGTCACTTGGCTCCAGGACGGCTAGAAGGCGGCGCCTATATCTGGATTCCAGGTATTAGTATTTAATATCTACGCAGTGCTTTAATCAAATTTATAAAAGCGGAACTAGTGTTTAGGGATACTTTTGGCTTTTAAAATTATTTTGGAAACTCCATGGATATTTGTTTGGATGTCTAGTTGAGAGGGGTTTGCCTAGGACAGACCCACCCTAGGTATATTCCGCTACGTGGTTGACGGCGCTATGAAATATATAAGTGCAGCAGCCGCGTAAAATGTTTAGAGTTAAATTTGGTAGCATACCTCAACAAGGCTCTAAAATAAGACAAGGAGTGAGAGATAGATATACTAGGCCTATTACTCATAAGGTAGGATCACAGTATATAAAAATATACATTGAAATGATAACGCCGCGCGCTGATGTAATAAACGTCCAGTTTCTTGCTGTCCGCCACCGCTCTGTTTTTTTTAATATTCTAATTTTAATCATGCCACGGCTAGCCCAGTTTAATTCAGACAGAGTGCACAGCGTTACGATGATCAAATAATTTACCCCTTCAAATCTTATCTGCTTAGAATGATAAAACGAAGTCGATAAATATTTGTATAATGAAAAGAAATAATATCAACACTTCACAGTTTTGTAATCTGACAAATAAACCCTTCAATCTATTAATATTATTTAGATTATTTATCCTAAAAAATGTATCTCCCTTTCTTTAATTTGAAGTTACCAAAAACGACACCTTTTACTGAAAAATTTGGAACGTCCAACACCTTTTCCTCTTTTTACGTAAGTTTTTACGTATTAAAATATTTTTGTTGACTGCTTACAAAGTAGAAAAATATAGTCAGTGTTTAAATTAAAATTTGAAATGATTTCTTATACTAGTTAACCCTGATCTGTGATTTTCCTGGTGTGTACATTTTCCCCTCTGGTCTGCTATTGCGTGTTGTGGATTAACACGCCTTTATTATCTTCAATAAAGTTGCTTCGTTAAAACAATGCTCTGCTTTGTACTTCTCGTACTTTACCTTATATTTTTCTGGATACAACCTAGATTTCTCGGGTACAACGTCGATACAATTTAGACACAACTTAGATTTCCCAACTTAGAGTTTTCTGGATACCACTTAGAGCCGTTTTTAGCAAGCGGCAAAAGCTTTTTCATATATCTTCACTATAATTATATAACACTACTTTTCACAATTTTTACTAATTTAATTTGAAGTTTATTTCGATACGTAAATTTTTGAGTAACAGTGATTCAGATTCGACGTGGTTCAAATTGAGACTGTGCGTTTCTTATCAATGCGTTTTACTATATTCTTCCTTTATCTTATTCCATGCTTATCTATTTTATAAACTTATTGAACTCTTCTAGAAGCAGTTTAATTGCATGTATAATTATCATTCTGCTGAATATGTGTTCTATTATTGAAAGATATGCTTACTGGCATTGATTCAAGTTAATTGCGGTCCTTATACAGGGTGTTAAATGTTTGCTCTTTGCATAATATGCGAATTATTTATTTTTCATTCTAAATAAATGTAGTTTTCTAATTCCTATTGCTATGTACATTTACTACGCGACCCTTACGACTCAATACTCCCCCAAACAACCCTCTTATCATAGCAATATATTGCTGTGAATATTCGAGAACAGCCGTTCTTACCAAAGAATTAATTGAAAAGTTGAAATGATACGATGTGAATTATCACCTTGAGACGTTATTATCGGGGCAGCCACGTTGGGCGCCAAAAATGTTACGTTACGTATTTCGTGGCATGCCCTGTTCGGGCGCCAAAGTTATGCTACGTTGGCTAGTAGCCATGCGTAACACAAAGATAGTCAAGAAATGACCGGGCTCAATCGGAGAGTAGGGGGGGTTGTAGAAAACAGACCAACATACAATGTACGCGGCTGTAAGGAGTTTGTGATAATACCTGCAAGAAAAAAAAATTGTTAAGCAAACCTGAAATAAAGAAAAGAATAAGCATAGCAGCAATGATAAGTCTAAATTATTCAGTACTTTGTAGAATGTAAGAAAAAAAAACTGTTAAGATAAACTCTATAATATAATAACGGTAAAAGCATTACAAAATTTTTTTATCACAAAGTGAGGTAATATTGGGGAGTAGCAGAAACGTTTCCTCACACACCAATTAAACATAAATCAGATAAAATGTTAACAAAAGATAAATAGATAAGACACCATTGGTATGAGTAATTCAGTAGTATTGATTGTTCTTTCTTTCTTTTTTTTGTTTTAAAATAGCATGCAAGTCTATTGCAAAAGGTATCAGAACGACAAAGATATGGCAAAGCCACGGATAGATATTTAAAGTAATAACAAGTAGAAAATAGTTCAACTTACAAAAGTCCTTCAGCAACGCTTCCTTACAACGGAAGTGTGAGATTCAACGATGTCCTGCACTAACGAAGCACTTCACCCTTGAATGTGAGGGTGTTGATAAAACTTATCACACGTTACACTAATCACACCTACGCATCTCAATGGGGTTAGCAGCAGACACCATCACGCGACGGAACTATGTAGCATTGATAAATTTCTTGGTAATTCTATTTCCTACGACAATAATTTCGAAATATTCTGAAGCACTAGTTTAATTTCAACTGGGACCAAAGGTATATTATTTTCATAAACATCCCAAAAAGCAGTGAGAAACTTCAACCAATACCTTTGTAAGCCGGTAATCTGTTATATTTCACCAATAACGAAATTTGCGCAAGCAATGATCTATTTTAGATTCATTGTTGTTAGAAAATTCAGAAACTACAGTATCACTGTATTTAAACAATCCAAAGTATGCGATAATCTGATAAAAAAAGGACCACACACAGTTCAAATACAAAAAGATACATCAACAAAAAAACACAATTAGTAAAGCAACGCGCATTACTAAGTCAATGTTCCTGAAGACGCACGACAAGTTCTACTACTGTTATTTCCAACAGAAAAGCAATAAAAAAACCAATTAGTAAAGCTACGCGTATCACTAAAACCGTCCGTCGATTTTCCGTAAACAAGCACGTGCGGTCGAGTAAAACACGTTCGCCTATAAAGCATCTTTCCTTCAATGTAATCAGAACTACACTGCTCTACCGTTGATAAACAACTTTTACTTCACAAGAAAAAAACAACTAAAAGCACAATTAGTAAAGCAACAAGGAAACAGTATTTTTAACGTAATATCAACATATAGGAACAAAGAACAAATTACAACTCCCTGCACTCTAATCTGTCCATATAAAACTCGTTGCTATTCCAACCGCTTATCGTAAATTATCTAGGCTTGTATATCCACATAAGGAACAAAATTTATATGAATGCTGCCATCATATCTACGAATTAATTACGAGCTGTTTATCCTTTCCGATAAGTTGGAAAGCAATCTACGAATAATCCAATTTACAATTTATTCCTTGCAATTTATTTAGTAATGAAAATCAATCTTCAAATTATCTACTTTAATTAATACACGCGAGTTAAATTGCATACAAATCTGAATTATTCTGAAGTATTTCCTTTATACAAACAGCGATCCCAAAGAAACGATGAATTTTTTTTGAGTACGCTAACAGAAAGGGAGCGTAAAAATGTTAAACTATAAAAAATGCCCGTTACAAATTCCCCGCTAGCAAAATAAAGACGTCGGGGTGAAAGAAAAAAATAAAAAAAAAAAATAAACGACAGACAAGGAACCAAACAACAAAAAAAAAAATTATCCGGTCCGAAGGACCAACCCCAGTATAAGAAAAAGAACATTTTTTTTCAAAAGAAGACAAAGTCATCTATCGTAACCAACAACGACAGAATAGGTAAAGAAAGTATTAAGTAAACACCCAATGAGGATTAAAGGTTATTGCTACTTTTCAAAATCGTCAAAAGACGGATGTCCCCCAAAAGGGACATTTCTGTTTTCCACCTCAAAGAAAAGTTTTGGCTTCCCGCGAAGAAACCAAGAAAAAAGAAAAAAACGAGGAAGAAAACTCGTAGCAAAACTGTCACCCTCAAGTGTGCAGCAAAGAAAGAACCAAGACAAAGCAAAGGACAAAGGCAAGCTAGTACACACCCTCAAGTGTGCAGCAAAGAAAAAACCAAGACAAAGCAAAGAACAAAGGCAAGCTAGTACACCATCTAGAATACTTCCAACTAAAGTAACACAGATTCGTATGAAACGATTACTCAAGCAGAGTATGGCTAACAGACCTCCAAAAGCGACCAAGTCGAAATTCCTAAAGGAAAAGTAAATAGATCTGAAGCCTACCTCAAGGAATGGATGTAGAAAGCGACTATAATAGTCAAATAGTGAACAAATGGTAGAACTAGCCAAAAGAAAAAGTCACGGGATGGGCTAGCTACAAAATATAAATAGGAATACGAAATGGGCGCCAGTGTTTTCGGACACAAGCTTATCAGAGAAAACACAAGACCAATAAGCCACAGAAAGAATACTTAAGAACATACATAGTGAGAGAATAAAAATGACATAAAAAGATGCAAAGACAATTAAGATTAAGTTTAGGATTAAAATACAATAAACAAAGACAGATGAAAAATTAAGATAAAAAATGTTGTAAGAAAGAACCAAAAAAATCGGGCAGAGAAAAAAAAATCGAGCCCCATGTTTATCGAGGCCTACGTTTATCGGGTCCCTCAAAAAAAATCAGGCCAATCGAAAAAAAATCGGGCCCCACGTTGGGCGCCATAAATCTATGTGATGTTATTATCGGGGCTGCCACGTTGGGCGCCAAAAATGTTACGTTACGTATTTCGCGGCATGCCCTGTTCAGGCGCCAAAGTTATGCTACGTTGGCTCGTAGCCGTGCGTAACACAAAGATAGTCAAGAAATGACCGGGCTCAATCGGTGAGTAGGGGGGGTTGTAGAAAACAGACCAACATACAATGTACGCGGCTGTAAGGAGTTAGTGATAATACCTGCAAGAAAAAAAAATAGTTAAGCAAACCTGAAATAAAGGAAAGAATAAGCATAGCAGCAATGATAAGTCTAAATTATTCAGTACTTTGTAGAATGTAAGAAAAAAAACTGTTAAGATAAACTCTATAATATAATAACGGTAAAAGCATTACAAAATTTTTTATCGCAAAGTGAGGGAATATTGGGGAGTAGCAGAAACGTTTCCTCACACACCAATTAAACATAAATCAGATAAAATGTTAACAAAAGATAAATAGATAAGACACCATTGGTATGAGTAATTCAGTAGTATTGATTGTTCTTTCTTTCTTTTTTTTTGTTTTAAAATAGCATGCAAGTCTATTGCAAAAGGTATCAGAACGACAAAGATATGGCAAAGCCACGGATAGATATTTAAAGTAATAACAAGTAGAAAATAGTTCAACTTACAAAAGTCCTTCAGCAACGCTTCCTTGCAACGGAAGTGTGAGATTCAACGATGTCCTGCACTAACGAAGCACTTCACCCTTGACTGTGAGGGTGTTGATGGAACTTATCACACGTTACACTAATCACACCTACATATTTCACTGGTGTTAGCAGCAGACATTATCACGCGTCGGAACTATGTAGCCTTGATAAATTTCT
Source organism: Platerodrilus igneus (assembly GCA_036346225.1). Classification (NCBI taxonomy): domain Eukaryota; kingdom Metazoa; phylum Arthropoda; class Insecta; order Coleoptera; family Lycidae; genus Platerodrilus; species Platerodrilus igneus. The sequence continues at coordinate 2,102,770 of JARFIW010000713.1, read as the reverse complement.
TGGTAATTCTATTTCCTAAGACAATAATTTCGAAATATTCTGAAGCACTAGTTTAATTTCAACTGGGACCAAAGGTATATTATTTTCATAAACATCCCAAAAAGCAGTGAGAAACTTCAACCAATACCATTGTAAGCCGGTAATCTGTTATATTTCACCAATAACGAAATTTGCGCAAGCAATGATCTATTTTAGATTCTTTGCTGTTAGAAAATTCAGAAACTACAGTATCACTGTATTTAAACAATCCAAAGTATGCGCTAATCTGATAAAAAAAGGACCACACACAGTTCAAATATAAAAAGATAAATCAACAAACAAACACAATTAGTAAAGCAACGCTCATCACTAAGTCATTGTTCCGGAAGACGCACGACAAGTTCTACTACTGTTATTTCCAACAGAAAAGCAACAAAAAAATCAATTAGTAAAGCTACGCGTATCACTAAAACCGTCCGTCGATTTTCCGTAAACAAGCACGTGCGGTCGAGTAAAACACGTTCGCCTATAAAGCATCTTTCTTTCAATGTAATTAGAACTACACTGCTCTACCGTTAATAAACAACTTTTACTTCACAAGAAAAAAACAACTAAAAGCACAATTAGTAAAGCAACAAGGAAACAGTATTTTTAACGTAATATCAACATATTGGAACGAAGAACAAACTACAACTCCCTGCACTTTAATCTGTCCATATAAAACTCGTTGCTATTCCAACCGCTTATCGTAAATTATCTAGGCTTGTATATCCACATAAGGAACAAAATTTATATGAATGCTGCCATCATATCTACGAATTAATTACGAGTTGTTTATCCTTTCCGATAAGTTGGAAAGCAATCTACGAATAATCCAATTTACAATTTATTCCTTGCAATTTATTTAGTAATGAAAATCAATCTTCAAATTATCTACTTTAATTAATACACACGAGTTAAATTGCATACAAATCTGAATTATTCTGAAGTATTTCCTTTATACAAACAGCGATCCCAAAGAAACGATGTATTTTTAAGTAGGCTAATAGAAAGGGAGCGTAAAAATGTTAAACTATAAAAAATGCCCGTTACAACCTCACTTTTGCTCGTCTTCTGTTGCTAGAACAAAGAAATTTGGAGAAACATTTATGAACAATCTTCCATACATTTAAAAACATCTTTCTTTTAGACACATTATCTAAGTAATCTACTTATACACATAGGTATAAATAACGCTTATACATGCGATTTACAGCTTAAATTGAGAAATTAACAGTATTTTATTACTTCTCATGTATTAATACAATTTTCACCTAATCCTTGTTAATTATTAGAAAACCGCAGTGTTTCATATGTGAGTCAAAAAATATTTTTAAAAATTTTTGTGGATAATTTAAATATTCTTTCATTACCCCGTCTCAATGTTCTTGATCAACGACGTTGAGCAGAAATTTTTGTTAGGGTCAAAGTACATCGAGCTTTGGCCTAAAAATTACTGAAATAAAACTATCTACTACATATAACTTTTATACGAAAAATAAACACTTATCCATAGCTAAATCTACTTAATAATACACGAGTGGTCCTTGTAGGTTTAACACAAAGTTGTACTTGCACTTTGGATCGTCAAATTCTTTCCAATATTTATATCTTTATGATCACCCGTCTTGGGTTATAAATGTTATTTAATATATCGCTTCCATTGAAATTAACTGCATCGAAAATTTTTTGGTTTTAAATTTTTAGATTCCCATTTTTATTAATTTTCATACGCCGAAATATGTTGCACCAGTCTTAGAAAGTATATATTATTTTTAATAGATGAAAATACCCGATGGCCTTGCACCAAGATACCTTATTATTTATATTGGACCAATGAATCGTCATTACACTTCATAAAATAATAATTGATGGTCGACAAACTTATGTTCATGACTTCAATGCTAAATCCTGAAGGAATCGTCCTCGTTACTTCCGCCTTTCATATAATAAAATTCTAAAAACGTCATCTTTACGATTAACTACTCGTAGGTGGGTCATCCGCGTGATGTAACAATTTACCGCAATTTCGCGTTTTATTATCTCTACTGAGCTGTCAGTTTTTAAATTTATAGCGACTGTAAAGGTCACCCATCCTTTGTTTATGAACATATTTTAAGAACTTTTTTGAAATAAGTATTGTTGAAGTATATTCCGATGAAGAAAGTGATTTATGTTGTCTAGCAGAGAATTTTACAGAGTTTGTTATTTAAAATTTAATTTAATAAGTATCGTGCATGTTTTCCAAACTAAATAAAAGTATATAGAAAGTAATGTAGGAGTATTTAAGTTTATAAAGAAGCTTTTGTGTATTCAAATTTAACGGCAGAACTGAAAATTTTGATTATGGTTATAGCAAAATGAACAATCTCCAATAATCGAATTCAAAGTTAACCATCTCCATTAATTAATTCTAATTTTCTTAGATTTTCTTTATCCCATAAATTTTTTAGTTTGTATGAGCGATGAGAGGTATCAATCCTACACAAATTCACAATCAAATCTTGCGGAAATACGCCGGAAATTCGCATTGAAAGCGAGGACAAGGATAACGACATTTTTTAGGCAACGGACCAAAACTAAAACCAGGACACCGCAACAACCAACCAGGACCATCGAAACGTACCAAAATGTAGTAGAAATTAATTTTTGTAACGCTCTAAAATCGTAATTTACTATTCTTAAAATTAAAAAAAATGCAATACACTTTTCGCCTTTAACTTTGTTTACGAAAAGTATAATACTGTTAAATAATAATATTCAAGTGCTTTTTAGTTTTTTTTTATAATTATGTAAAAATATAATGATATATAAAAAGAATAATAAAATAAAACTTAGCCATAATGATTTTTCCGCATTTTTTTTCAAATAGTGCAACTTCACTGAGCTGTAACTCCTAATATATGTGTGCTACAACAAAAAATTTTTCTACAAAAATGTAGGAAATTTTGTTCTCTTTAATTTTGTATAGAACATCTTTTGTTGTAAAAGCCACTAGCGGGTTGTGCGTATGCGCCTGCAGGTCGAAAACTTGGATTTTTCATTAGGGACCCAAGCCTAACAACATTCTAAAAAATCGCTACTACCCCACCTTTTGCATTCAAAAAAACCCCACGTACTGGACTACAATCATATTAATGATATTCAACATCATGTTAAAAGTTACATGTATCAAAATATTTCATTTTAATAAAATACCATTTCTAACAAAAATCAAGTAAATTTTGCTTATCACGTATAGATATGAAAGGGAGTCATCAAGAAATTCTTCGGTGTGTTCGTGACTTGAATGTGAGTTATTCGACGCTAAAATATGTGTTTATCCTAGTGGAAATAGAGCAGTAAAGGATCCTCATAATTAAGGGTTTATTGCTTGGTCTCTCATATTCCCAACAAGCTTCTAACATTTACTAATTACGTTGTCTTTGAATGAATTTTTTCAAAAAGCACTATAACTTTGCATTTTCTTTGATATACTTTGAGATGTGCTATTCCCCAATCATATGTGTGGAGCACAGCACAGTATGCCTAGGAAATACGGGCAGTCTGAAACGCAGACAGAAAAACGGTATCAGCCTTTTGAAATGCTGTGCTTCAGATGTATGAGGACGATAGCATGGACAGACAAAGATAATAACAAATAAGTTACAGAAATAGTAGGGGAACAAGGATATCTGGGGAAAAAGAGAAATAGAAGGGCGGAATACGTTCTAAAGCATTTTGGGGAATAGTATGGGATATATTACAAGCAGAGATAGGAAAAAAGAGGTAGATGTAGACCTAGATCAGACAGTTATAGATGCAGAATGTGCATATTTCAGGGAAATCTGTAGGTTAGTTCAGAATAGGGAACAATGATGGTACGCGTCTAACCAGTTCTAGGACTGAAGACCTAATGATGATGATGACTGATAACTTCGTTTCATTGCAAGATCAATTCAAGAAAATACAAGATACACTTTCAAAATCTCAAAAAGCTTTCGGGCTTAATCAAACATTTCGCAACTCTTATCATAACACACAAATATTAAAAATTAAAATTAATCATCAGTTGATCCAGTTAAACCCCCTTTGGAGTATGAGACCAAAAAGAGCCCTTGTAGGCACCGCTATTAAATTTTTCATTGGTATTCTAGATTACAACGATGCTGAAAGATACGACGAAGCAATTTCATCCCTCATTTACAATCAGAATAAAATTAAAGGTCTAGTTGTTTACCAAAATACTATGCTTGTAACGTCTCTTAGGAATTAGTACACACTAAAAACTCGTATAGAAGAAATTCCGAAAGAAATGAAAAATTTACATATTTCAAAATTAGAAACCTTTCACCATTTCGCTTTGGAACGGTTAGCCTCGCAGTTTTGCACTAGTTTTCAAATTATCTATGATCTATTAGAAAGAACAGAAACTGCTATTGGCTTTCCAAGCTGAACGTCCTTCGTAACGCCATAGCAGACTCAAATGAACTGCTCTCTGAATTGTTATCAGCCAATAAGCAATTGAACCACAATAAATTTCCTTTTGATATATCAATACAAAATATATTACTATATGAGAAAGTTGTTACAATTAAAAGCTACAGCAAAGACAACACTGTCGTATTTGCTTTGGAAATACCAATTGTAGATATTCACGATTATAAATTCTATCATTTGTACTCCTTACCAACTCCCTCCTTAAACTCCTTCAAGGTGATAATCTTACAATCAAAATATGTGTTGCTAAATGACCAGTCATATGCCTTTAACGACGTCAACTGCCATGCTGTTGCTCAAAAAAGGTTTATTTGTCAAGACATTCAAGTAGAAGAGACCAACAAAAATTCACCCTGTGAAGTTCAATTAATAAAGTATTCCCAGAATGTAAATGTGTACCACCAAATACCCTTAACCATCAGTAAGATAAAAATACAGAAATTGGACGATAACAAATGGATCGCCATAATACCTAAAAACACGGTTGCTATTCAAAGGTGTGGAGCAGACCATGACAATGTTCTTCTCAACGGTAGCTATGTGATAGAGTTTAAAAACTGGTGTGAAATTTTAATCAACCAATTAGTGCTAAAAACTTTTATTAATGAAGTGCCTATGTATAAGGTTATGGAATTACCTAATGTAAATTCAAAACTGAATAGCGAAATAATAGTGAGCGACAACATTAAACCTATAGAATTAGATCCTGTACGTTTAGACAAAATAAGTAGTGTTTACAGACTTTTACAAAATGACAAAAATAAATTAAGCAAGTTAGATAAACCTGCAGTACATTTTAGTAGTGTTAGTGCTTATACACTAATTTTGTATTAGTTAATTTGCCTGGCAATAATGTATGCAGTATATAAGTACCTGTTAGTGAAATTGTTGTTAAACAGGAAACTAAGAACTACCCTGGACTATCGGACATTGGTTACCCATAGTCCTCATTTAGGGCCGCAGGAGTTATGAGAATAGAAATAACATTAGACAGAAAGCATAAATAGAGGTAGCATTGACTTCAGTATTTTGATCGTTACGCGCATTGCAAATTGTAAGACGTATTAACGTTTCTCCTGTGAATAAAATTTGTTTCATTCTTTTGTTAAAACTTTTTAAAAAGACGTTTTTGAGAGCGGCCCACTTAATTTGCAACAAAATACCCAACTTATGTAATTGGCAGCAAAAAATTTCCATTAGCCATTGTCTCTCATACACTGGCGGACAGATTAAAGCTTCTCAGAATAGCAGGTATCTAAAGTTATAAAACTTTATTTTGATCTATAGCACATCTCAAAGTATATCAAAGAAAATGCAAAGTTATAGTGCTTTTTGAAAAAATTCATTCAAAGGCAACGTAATTAGTAAATGTTAAAAGCTTGTTGGGAATATGAGAGACCAAGCAATAAACCCTTAATTATGAGGATCCTTTACTGCTCTATTTCCACTAGGATAAACACATATTTTAGCGTCGAATAACTCACATTCAAGTCACGAACACACCGAAGAATTTCTTGATGACTCCCTTTCATATCTATACGTGATAAGCAAAATTTACTTGATTTTTGTTAGAAATGGTATTTTATTAAAATGAAATATTTTGATACATGTAACTTTTAACATGATGTTGAATATCATTAATATGATTGTAGTCCAGTACGTGGGGTTTTTTTGAATGCAAAAGGTGGGGTAGTAGCGATTTTTTAGAATGTTGTTAGGCTTGGGTCCCTAATGAAAAATCCAAGTTTTTGACCTGCAGGCGCATACGCACAACCCGCTAGTGGCTTTTACAACAAAAGATGTTCTATACAAAATTAAAGAGAACAAAATTTCCTACATTTTTGTAGAAAAATTTTTTGTTGTAGCACACATATATTAGGAGTTACAGCTCAGTGAAGTTGCACTATTTGAAAAAAAATGCGGAAAAATCATTATGGCTAAGTTTTATTTTATTATTCTTTTTATATATCATTATATTTTTACATAATTATAAAAAAAAACTAAAAAGCACTTGAATATTATTATTTAACAGTATTATACTTTTCGTAAACAAAGTTAAAGGCGAAAAGTGTATTGCATTTTTTTTAATTTTAAGAATAGTAAATTACGATTTTAGAGCGTTACAAAAATTAATTTCTACTACATTTTGGTACGTTTCGATGGTCCTGGTTGGTTGTTGCGGTGTCCTGGTTTTAGTTTTGGTCCGTTGCCTAAAAAATGTCGTTATCCTTGTCCTCGCTTTCAATGCGAATTTCCGGCGTATTTCCGCAAGATTTGATTGTGAATTTGTGTAGGATTGATATCTCTCATCGCTCATACAAACTAAAAAATTTATGGGATAAAGAAAATCTAAGAAAATTAGAATTAATTAATGGAGATGGTTAACTTTGAATTCGATTATTGGAGATTGTTCATTTTGCTATAACCATAATCAAAATTTTCAGTTCTGCCGTTAAATTTGAATACACAAAAGCTTCTTTATAAACTTAAATACTCCTACATTACTTTCTATATACTTTTATTTAGTTTGGAAAACATGCACGATACTTATTAAATTAAATTTTAAATAACAAACTCTGTAAAATTCTCTGCTAGACAACATAAATCACTTTCTTCATCGGAATATACTTCAACAATACTTATTTCAAAAAAAGTTCTTAAAATATGTTCATAAACAAAGGATGGGTGACCTTTACAGTCGCTATAAATTTAAAAACTGACAGCTCAGTAGAGATAATAAAACGCGAAATTGCGGTAAATTGTTACATCACGCGGATGACCCACCTACGAGTAGTTAATCGTAAAGATGACTTTTTTAGAATTTTATTATATGAAAGGCGGAAGTAACGAGGACGATTCCTTCAGGATTTAGCATTGAAGTCATGAACATAAGTTTGTCGACCATCAATTATTATTTTATGAAGTGTAATGACGATTCATTGGTCCAATATAAATAATAAGGTATCTTGGTGCAAGGTCATCGGGTATTTTCATCTATTAAAAATAATATATACTTTCTAAGACTGGTGCAACATATTTCGGCGTATGAAAATTAATAAAAATGGGAATCTAAAAATTTAAAACCAAAAAATTTTCGACGCGTACTATCGGTGTCTATTAGGAATTTCGCATTAATTTCTTTAATTACTACATATGGAAGGTCGTATCTGATAGCATTTAAAACAATCATCTCATGACGTCTACGTGTGAGGTATCTTAAAAATTTACGTCTGCAGTAATTCTATTAGTGTTAGAAGTATTACTGAAATTAACACCACCGTTATCCGAACACTCTGCTTGCGATGGATTGAATAAATCCGCATAAACAACTTTGTCGTAACGATGCATATTATCAGGATTGTAATTAACTCTAGAATACGTGTCGTACATATTACGACGCAATTTTTAATTCGTTTGTTTTCGTTCACTTTCGTTACCGCCACCGAGTTTATATTCTTAGTACCTTCCTATTTAGTTGTGTGAAGTCTATTACAGTGGAGGTAGTGTCGAAGTTGTAATTAGAAGTAGCTCTATTGCATCGCCATCGTAAATTTTACGACATATTAGTATTAGTGTATAATTTTTGTGGGGGGGTTCTTTAGGTGCTGCTCTGTAAAATTGATTCTTTTGTGGAAAGTACAACTTTTCTTAGTGACACTTTGGCATACTATGAACGGAAAAGGTATTTTACCTGAAACAAAACTGATAAATAACAGATTTTTGCTCAACTGTAAAGGCCTACTTGGTTTTAACAAGTCGAAAGTAAACTAAAAATAAATTTAAAACCAAGCAGGACGGAATCCCAAAATATGAAAATTCAGTTCGAAAATTTTTGGTTCACTATACCTATTGAGAACTCAATCCGGGACAGTGAAATTGCCCCACAGGGCAAAATTACACCGTAGGAAGAAATTGTCCCTCACCACAATTGGTACAGCATGGTTCGCAACTATATAGGAAAACGAAGTAGTGGATGCAGTAAGCAATGCAAATTACTCGACAGTGTTGGAAATGATTATATGCCACTCTACGCAGTGCTTAGAAGATGACAGGTGGGGTGATCGCTTACACAAATGTTTAGAGGTTTGACTAACCCAGATTCCATTGATTCCGGGTATCACAGTGAACGCTAGTACGAAATTTGTATATATTTAATAAAATTATAATAATTCTTAATAAAGTTTGTTTTACTTATTTGTAGCGTCAATAATAACAAAAATAGTATTATTAAAAATTAATATTATTTTTGCGTTTTTATTGTTAGGTAGTGCTACATGAAAAAATAAAAGGTTCGGTAGTACAAAGGTGGCGTAGTTAAAAAGTTGAAGTCTTTTAAGAGTTCGTGCGATTCCAGGTGTTCTAAAAGTGCTTACCTGGATTGACCTGGTGGGCTAGTAGATACGGCATTCGCTTTGCTTGTAGGTGGCCCGGTTGGAACCCGCTTCAATAAAATTTGTATCTCCAAGAACTATGTGACGTAGCTATGTGGAAATGTATATACAGGATGGAGCAAACGTGACGTAAGAGAAATGCAAGGTTGTCAAAGTGACATGAAGAAAAATGACGGCTTGTCAAGGTGACAGCTGTAGAAAACAGAGAAAGTTGTAGGAAGACGAAGGAGCTCGGATGAGGATGGAAGAGATTGAAGCAGAATGGAGGAGGTTAGTGAAGAAAGGCGGAGGAGGTTAGAGGAGGACGGAGGAAGTAGCGCTGGTGGTGGCGCTGCACCGAAACCTTTTATTCTTAGCATTCACTTTGTATAAAAAGCGCGCATGTATGTTTATCAACAACAAGACGTATACTGACTACAATGATTAATGTATTAACTATACAAGCGCAGTGCTAGCGTGCTCTCCTAATCATTATATGACAATACTCTAACCCTAATTGATGGAAAGTAAACAAACTTCTACTAGTTATGAAACTACTAACAAATACCCTTAAAGCTAATAAATAATTGAACAACTTTTAGGTTCAAAAGGGCTCCAATTTTGTCTAAAATAGAATTTTCATGTCTTCATTATCAGACAGCTGATATTTTCCTTTTTTCTACAGCTGATACCAAAGTGTATAAAGAAAAAGCAAACTTGGTAACCTGCGTAGAAAACCATGTGCAAATTATTTATAATAGAACACAAAAATACATATAATAGAACATTTACCTTTGCAGGTACGTTAAGATTAATAGGAACGATTCCAGCTAGTAGATGAAATGTTTGCCCCTGAGTTTGTTTTAGTAGTAGGATAAGCGATTTTTTGAATACATCGTTGTTGCAGAGATACCACTTGCTACAGAATATTTCGTCTGATAATTTGCAGTTCTACAAACATTTTTTAATTAGAATAATAGTATAGATTTGGCGAGTGGACAAACCCTATCTACGACGAGCTCGCCGAAATAACAGTATACAAATATTACACCAAATATCAACAACATAACTGGAGGCGTTGTCATGCCTGAAGTGGGACTGTGCACCTATTTGTTAAATAAAGCTGTAGTAAAATAGATATTGCATTTATAGGATTTAATACCAATATAAATACACCAAAACACAAAGCTGGGGTGGTTAGTAAAAGCAGAAAGCTCATACTGGCTTCAAATACTTGGTGAATTTCTTTGTTCAACCTAAAAACAGTAAGCAATATTTAGTACCATCACAAAATAAGAGATACACTTTAACTTTTTATATATTTTGTAACGCTAGCGCGTTATGTAGTCAAACATTTAGTAGCAGACTATTAAATTTATTTACTCCATTGACTAAATGAGCCTTTATCAATGAAAACCGTTTGAAAAATTTATAAAAGCTTTAGTAGTTAGATTTTATATGATGATTCTTGCAATGTAATATTAAATTAGGATATGAAAATAAACAAGAAAACAACTAGTTCAATTTTAATGCGACCAGTAATAATATTCGAGATTTTAGGTTTTTTGTATTAAATTTAGAAAACTACACACAAATTTTGGTTAATAACCAGCATACGAAAGCTTATTTGCGTGCATTTACAGGAATTTGAAGATGCCACAGAATCATAATACAACAATAAAATTGATATGCTGACGCCGAAAAAACGTTATTGATCTCGAAAGTCGAGCAGTTTAGACACACAAAGGGGAAGAACAAAATTTTTAAGGGGGAAAGTTTAGAAGATAAAACTAAGTTCGAGAACGTTGAGAAATTAAGTTACGAAAGGAACATTGGTGAAATAACAACGGAAGGTAGATGAGAAATGGTAAGTCGGCCCTTCGTCGAGGTAGCCAACGACAAATTGTTTTGAATTGTGCTGGATACTTAGGCCAGGAAGCTTACAGAAGGAACTTATGTTCGTGTCAAACGAGCATCGCTAAATGGGATTAGTCCTCAAGGCAACGATAAACGGATTTCACCCTTTCAGCAAAAAATGTAATTTAAACAGACAAGATAGGGACGTATTAATAACTAACAGACAGGCAAATTATTGGTCTTCCTGGTTTTGCCTTATTAATTTAAAAACCGAGAAATGGTATTTAACTGTGAGTACCGTTTAAGTGTTTCCTTTTAGTCGACGCTTGATAAATATGTACATGGGAAATTGTAAGAGTTGAAATTGTTCCGTAGTTATTTAATAAGAAATTAATATTTCGTTAAATAATTATTCTGCGGGACTATTAAATAGCAGTGAAAATAGTTTTCTTTATATTTAAGCATAATATTATTGGAAAAGGAGTTTGAACTTTTAAAACGCCAAGAGAGATGTGCGTATTTATTTAAGCGCAAGCTTTATTCGTGAGATATATTGCTAGTTAATTTTTTCGCAAAAATTTAGTACCTTTCATAGACGTTGGAATCGCTAAAGAAGAAGTTGGTATTGCGATGTATTGTTGCTAAGCGCATTTCTAGTAATGGGATTTAAAATGCCATACAGATCAACCTTAGAAACTAGAAGAATCAAATGGTAACATTATTAACGGATAAATGTTTTTTTAAGAAGCTCTGTTAATAATGCCTGCCAGTTAGATGTTACATTAACGGTTTGTTTTTTTTAGGTTAATTTGTAAGTGTATTAATATTTCCAGAATTTACTGTTAATCAAATTTAAGATTAGAGGGATTTGTATTTAGAGTTATTTATAAATCAGTCAAAAGTGATCATTGTGAAAGGATATCAAGCTACCTTAGTGATAAAGTCACATTTGGAAGCGACCTTTATTTGTAAGATTGTTTTAATTTAACAGAAAGTTAAAGGTGTTTTTAAGCGACAGTTAAGAAAGGCAAAAGATGAGTTGATGAAATGTTAGAGCATTGAAAGCAAGTTCACCTTACCGGAATAACCGCCTTCAGAGTAGCAAAAATATCAAAGAGATTGCTAGGATAAGACGCTAGACAACTAGTAAAGCCTTTCAGGGTAAGTGGTACAAGTAAGGTAGTTTTGTATTTTGACCAATGAACATGTTTGTATCTTATATGTTGTGGTTTTTCCATAGGATCCCACTTTCGGACCACTTTGAGCAAACGGCGCACCCTTAAAATTTTAACAAAGGTCCTCCTGCTCATTTTGGGTAAAGCGAAATTCGTAAAGCACCGTCATTTTTACCCGTAACAATTTTAACTAATTTAGGTACTAATCCGTGCTGAACGGATCTGCACCTTGAAGAAATTCTAGAATGCTAAGATGCTAAGATGAATGTTTAAAACTTGAAATTAAAAAATTTCGTATTGATAGTTATGTCCCTCCCGGTCATAAAAAGCAGGAATGTGTTGACCCTACTTTTGCTTTCGCCTCGTCTAGTCGTTCGAAAAACACTTCTGAAATTAATAATACTGCTATTGTTGAAACCGTGCCAAGTACTCCCAAAAAAACTGTTTGCTGGAATTGCCAATGTTGAGACCATTCTAATAAAGATTGTACCGCCCTTAAAATTAATATGTTATCATGTGGAAGTTTCTACGTACATCGACGTAGCCTAAAAAAAGAACCAAAAAAGAAAAGGACCGGGCTCAATCGGTGAGTAGGCGGGGTATTTTACATACAAAACCAAAGGAAGGCCTAAAGTAAAAATATACTCACTCATGCACAATTAAACATATGCAAACGAAAAACCTCTAATTAACAAAAAAAAATATGTACAAAAGCACATTAGTACCCAAAAAGAATGAATAATCCATAATTAAAACTTACACATATTCACACGATCAAAAGAAATCATTTTTAAAATGGCGAGCTGTCATTTTTAGGTATGTGCCCCCTACATTATTCAGCAACAAAGAGAAAACCCCAAAGGTAACCCTAAAAACCACAGCTCTAAATGGTTGTAAATATAAAGTTATTTATGCCACATTGACAGTATAATGTCTTAACTCGGAAAAACAAGATGAACCAATAGTTATAAATCATCATCGTACTCCTACAATTACGCACATATAATTAAGCGGAGAAAATGATCACAATAGGCGTAATATTTGTGCTTCATACTATCTCACATCACGATAATCAGGTTAAGGCCACCAAGTGTAGGTACCAAATGGCGTAAAGACGGGGCGAAATAGGGGTACGCGTGATTCCGCCTTGGAGTGGTCCTTCCATCACAACAAGGAGCGGCAATCCATCGTAACTTTAGGACCACCAGAAGAAGCACGCTGTATTGCGTGCGCGAAATTCCCACGAAGAAACCGAAAACAACAAAAATATAACGAATGTTTTCGTCGAATATAAGGAAGAGAAATTGAATATTAATTTGTTTAACTAAATACTTAGACCTCCAAGTAATATTGGTATTATCAAATGTGATTAGTAAACTTGAAAACACTCTTTTATTGAATAGTTGAATACCTTATTTCCAAGAGTCTTAGATTGAAACAATAGAGAGAGTAATTATACGCTATCGCAAGGTATAACGACTTCACGGATACCTAAAACACGGTGTTGACTATTTAATTTATAGCATAGGCTTTTTAAATTCGCACCAAATTGGTTTAAATAAAAATCGTTAGAAAGCGTACTTATTATTAAACGGTAAGACATACAGAATTTGAATAAATGAATAATGAAGTAGAGGGTAGGTTTTAATTTAATCGTAAAATAAATGTAACAAAGTCATGGATACACCGTACATACTTGTTCTGACTGTAACAAGCATTTAAACATATCGCGGAGGAACCCTTAAGTCGAGTGGTTACCTCTCAGGAACAAATATTTTCAAGCTCGACTTATACTAGTAAAAAAATTTGATGATACTAATACTTTTCCACATAAAATATTGTTAGTTTTTGTGTTGTCACATGTACAAAATGATCAAGGATCGTACCTAGAAACTAAATTCTTGGTCGTTCTATTTTAGCATTATTTGACAGTGGTGCAAACCAAACTGTAGTTGGCTTACAAAGTTGCCAGTTACTACAAAAATTATGATTAACTTTAATAAAATCACCCATCAACAATTGTACAGTTGCGAATGGCAACATTTGTATTAATTTAGGTTATATTGCTACCCCTATTTAGTTAATGAGGAAATTGCATATTGCAAATATTCTTTTTGTACCCGAGCTTATTCACACCTTAATCTTAAGTATTGACTTTTGGAAAATAATGGAAATTATTTCTAACCAAAAACAAGACATTTGGCATTTCACATGTGAGCCTAAACTTAATCAACTTTCCAGCATTTGCGATCATAATAATTTGACTCCGGATCAACATAGGGCTCTAAATAATTTGATATCCGCAAAATTAGAAATAATGGGAACCGGTATAGGTTATTGAACAATTACCGAACATACTATTGATTTGGTTCTTGATACGAAATCTATCAAGCAGAGTTATTACCTTGTTTGCCCTGTTAAACAGAAAATACTTGATGAACAATTAAATCAAATCGGTCCTGGAACCGGTTAGACGCGTGCTGTCATTGTTTCCTATTCTGAACTACCTTAATATTTTCCTGAAATTTGCACACTCTGCATCTATCACTGTCTGCATGCGAAAGTCTGATCTGGATCTACCTCTACCTTTTTTTTTCCTATCTCTGCTTGTAATATGTACCACACTATTTCCCAGATATGCCTTAGAACGTATCCTGCCTTTCTATTTCTCCCATTTTTTTGTTTTCCACAGATATCTTTATTCCTCTACTATTTCTATAATCTATTTGTTATTAACTTTGTTTGTCCATGCTACCATCTACATATATCTGACGCGCAACATTCTTTCTGTCTGCTTTTCTTACTGCCCCTAGCACCTATTTCATAGACGTTCTGTGCTGTGCTTCACACATATGCTTTGAACAATTTTCTTCTTGTTTCTATGTTTGTTATCTTTGAACATAGCTGCTGTTCATTCGTGTTTGATACAGTTCGGTCACTTTCTATCGTTTTGCAGTTATATACCTTACTTCTCCGATATTCAGTGGTATGTGAAGGGGGTGACGGCTCTCTGGCGTAGTTGGTGTGTGACTATTACGCCCAAGGTCCCGGGTTTGAATCCCGACACGGTCCGCTTGAAGAATGCATTTTTCACAAAAATACACCCTCGTTCGAAAGAGCAGTAAAATGGAAGACCCGTGTGTGAATGTTGTCACGCACGTTAAAGATCCCTACCTTACTTGAAACAGAAAGGGTTCGGCAAAATTCCAAATTTTTCAGGTAGAAAAAACTCGCTTCCTGGCCAATGTAGTACCTCCGGGTGGAGCATTGGAAAATAACATGTAAGGTATGTGAAAGGTGGTAAGCAGCCTTTGGCCGCCAAGTTCCCCCAGCACTTAAACCTTTGTCGAATTAATAGTTTTCCAATATATCCTTTTGCAGAATCAACATTAGTTGAATATATTTCAAAACGAACACCTGTAGTTGTTTATAATAATCATCAGATTTGAGTGTGACTTATTTCTTTGTCATTAGATTTTGTCTTGAAACTGGCTTGACGTGTAACTCAACTTATTTATGTTCTGAGCCAGCCTACGCACTTTCCCGAAATTCTCACAACAACTATATACATTACATGTGATTTTACAATGCTCCACCCGAAGGTACTACATTGGCCAGGAAGCGAGTTTTTTTTACCTGGAAAATTTTGAATTTTGCCGAATCCTTGCTATTTCAAGCAAGGTAGGGATCTTTAACGTGCGTGACAACACTCACACACGGGACCTCCATTTTACCTCTCATCCGAACGAGGGTGTATTTTTGCGAAAAATGCTCGCCTAACATTTTTCAAGCGGACCGTGTCGGGATTTGAACCCGGGACCTTGGGCGTAGTAGTCACACACATACTACTACGCCACGGAGCCGCCTAACAACTATATACAACTCGATTCCCCTTCTATTGTTTTCTAATTATATGCACTTTTTCACCGAGATTCAGTGGTATGTGAAGGGGGTTAAGCAGCCTGTGACTGCCAAGAATTCCTCAACACTTAAACATTTGCCGTATTCCAGTAAATACTTTCGCACAATTAACATTAGTTGAGAATATTGCAAGACCAATAACTGTAGTTGTTAATAATAATCATCATGTTCAAGAACAGTTATTATTTTTTCCATCTTAGGGCTGGTTGGATGCATACCTCCATTGATATCTATTCTGAGCTAGCCTACACATTTTCCTGAAATTCCCACATCATACTTCATTCACTATTTGTGTGCAATAGTCTAACTTAGGTCTACCTCTACTTCTCTTTTCTCCTCTCTGTGCTTCTAATATATTTCGCACTATTCCCTCATCCTAACTCTTCTATTTTTTACTGTTTTCCACATATTTATTTCTTCCTCTACCCTTTTTAGTACCTCTTTGTTCTTAACTTTGTCTGTGCATGACATCTTCATCATACGTCTGTTGCACTACATTTCAAAGGCTTCCACCTTTTTCTTGTCAACTTCTCCTACTGTCTAGGCTTCACAGCCGTACAGTGCTGTGCTCCACACATATGCTTTAAGCAATCTTTGCCTTGTTCCTATGTTTGTTGTTTTTGAACACAGTACTTACTTTTTTTGTTACATATAGCACGACCTTGTGCTAATGTTTGTTTAATATCTTTTGTGCTTTTCCCATTTTGCGTTATTTGGATTCCTAGTGAGCAGAAATCCTTAACCTCTTGTAAGTTCTCGTTACCTAATTGTATTCTTGGTTTTGACATATTTTCCCCTCTTTTGAATACTAGAACTTTAGTTTTACTTTGTTAATTTTCATACCGTATCTCTCTGTTAGAAGTGTTTCCATATCATTAGGAGCAGCTTCTAACTCTTCTTTGCTAGATACTAATACTGCTATATCATCTGCAAATCTAAGCATATTAATCTTTTGTCCCTGCATAGTAATTCCAAATGTCTTCCTGCATTTGATAGTATCAATTGCCTCTCCGATATACAAGTTAAAAATTAATGGGGATAAGGCACATCCCTGTCTCACCCCTTTCCTAATATTTGCTTCTCTACCTTTCTGATCTAATTCTATTACCGCTGTTTGCTCTTTTTATAAGCAATGTACAATCCGTCTATCCCTAAAACTCGTCCGATCTTTTTGAGTACTTCGAACATTTTTTTCCATTTTACATTGTCAAATGCTTTTTCCAGATCTACAAACCCTATATACATGCTTTTCCCCTTTTTTATTGTTTTCTCCATTATCACCCCCAGAGCTAGAATAGCTTCCCGTGTTCCCCTGTTTCGCCTAAACCCAAATTAATCTTTTCCCAGTATTTCTTCTGCTCGTTTTCCATTCGTCTTTGTACAATTCAAGTTAATATTTTTGACACATGCGTTGTCAAACTTATTGTTCGTAAATTTTCACATCTATCCGCGCCTCTTTTTTTTGGTATAGTTACTACGATGTTGCGTTTGAAATCTTTGGGTATCTTGCCTATTTCATACATATAGCTTACAAGTTGGAAGAGGCGTTTTGTTACTGCTTGTTCAGCAGCTTTTAGAGTTTCTGCTTGCGGTTTATCTGTACCCGGCGCTTTACCATTTTTCAGACCCTTAATACTAATTCAAACTCATCTCTAAGTATAGGATTTCCCAAGTCATCATTTTCAATGTCTGATTCTTGTTCTATTGCTGCTAGTTCCTCTCCTGCATATAAATTACCTATATATATTCTTGTCATTTAATCACTTTTTCTACATTTTCTATAATGACATTTCCTCCAGCGTCCCTTATATTTTAGCTTTATGGTTTTAAATCTCTAAAATTCATTCTATTTAATTTAAATTCTACATCTGTCTTTCCTATTTCCATTTTAGTTTCAACCTCTTTGCATTTTTCATCAAACTATTGTTCTTTAACTTTCCTGCATTTGCGAATAATTTTCCATTTTATGTCTTTGTATCTCTTGTTTTCCTGTTTCGTTTGATCTATTTTTGTATTTTCGTCTTCCTTCTATTAAATTCAGGATATCCTTTGTTATTCATGGTTTCTTATTTTCTTTTTGTGTATATCCCAGAATATTTCAGACCGCCATGTCTAAGCTGGATTTAACGTTATTCCATGCTGTTTCTACTTCCTTAATATCAGAAATTTTCCCAATATCTTTCAGCAATTCACTTGACTTTTTTTCAAATCTTTCAAATCAATAGATTTGAAATCAAATGTTAACTGATAATATTATTCAACCTTGCAAAAGAGCGTGGTTTTCGCCTGTTTGCTTAATCCCAAAGAAAGATGGTTCTTATAGATTTTGTATCGATTGGACAACTTAATTCTGTAACAATAAAAGACGCGTACCCCTTATCCTATGTGTCAGCAATATTAGATCAGTTGCGTGACGCCCGCTATGTGAATACGATTGATATTAAATCTGCTTATTGGCAAGTATCTTTCAGTAGAGCTTCTAAAGATTATGCAGCTTTTACTGTCCCTGAATTATCTACAGATAGCGATGTTTAAAGGATGGTTGTAGCAAAAAGACTATCGAAATAGAATCTTACCTCGATATCATGATAACCTTGCCTCTGGACATATAGGAATTTTAAAACTTGTTCAAAAATTCGGACTCTTATTGTTGGCCTCACATGAAATACGATATTGTGAAATACATTAATCATTGTACAATTTGCCAACAACAAAAATCCGAACCGAAACTACCTGCAGGACTTATGGGAGATCGACCTAATGTTTATAAACCCTAATAATTAATTAGCTTGGACTTCAAAGGACCCTTTTGTAGATCAACTCAAGGTTACATACACTCTATGATTAGTAATTACTGACTATTTTGGCAAATATGTAGTTAAGCTTACCGTACGCCCTGCACACGCAAAGATCCTGTATAAACATATCGAAGATAAAATTTTGTTAGGTTATGGTGTACCCCAATGGATCGGTTGCGATAATGGCACACAACTAATAAGTCGCGAATTTAAAAAGTTATGTGAAAAATATAATTCTAAAATTATATACATCTGGCTATAGTATCCTCGGGCAAACCATACGGAACGTATGAATGAAGTATTGAAAACTATGATTGCGTCTTTACATTAAAGATGCGCATTGTTCCTGGGATATTAAGTTAGCTGCTATATCTGTTTATACACCTTATTTCATAAATTTTGGTCACAAATATATTTCTATCGGAAAAGATTGTTCAACCAATATCGATTCTGAGGAACGTAGCTTTGAAACTCTATATCAAAAACGCATTATTGGTTTTCAAAACTTATACGAAAAACTAAAAGATCGCCTTAAAGTACCTCATGAGAAATACAAACGTATCTATAATCTTCGTCGTCGAGAAGTAATTTATACACCCGGTCAATTAATTTGGCGTCGTAAGAAAGTGTTAAGTGATGCAACAAATTTCTTTTCCGCGAAGCTTGCTCCTAAATTTGTGGGCCATTACAAAGTTAAGAAAAAATTAGGTCTTTACACTTATGAATTGAAATCTGAAAATGGAAAATTTTTAGGCGTGTGGCATGCACAAGATTTGAAACCTGCTCTTGCTAACGACAATGATTGAAGTTATTAATTAGTTTTTTGGTTATCATTTAGAAATTTATTTCAGTGCAGTAATCGTCAGTACATTTGTTTTGCGTTTTAAAAATTTACCCCCTGTCGAAGGAAGAAGGGGGAGATGTAACAATATTTTTTGTATTCTAACATTTATTAAGCCTTTTTCCACTTTAATATTACTTTTGAAGTTGATCTGGCCACTGCGTGCAAGGGTTGGCATCATTCTTCTTCGATCAGCAGAGTTCTTTTTTAGAACGTTATTGCTAAGGTCAGATACCTATTTATTCTATTTGAATTTACTGTGTTTTTTTATCAAAATATTAAAAATATCTATCAACTGTGAGGTTAGCAGCTTTAATTTCGTACCTTATGGTGCATCTAGTTATAATGGAATATCTTTATGAACCATTGAAGACCAAGGTTGACACGGTCACTAGTTTTACGAATTATTACGAATATTTGGGAGCAATTGTAAATCAATTTTTAAAATCCTGCGTTTTTGTTGATAGTTTGGAAGGCTTCAATTTCATTTTTTGTGGACTTATACTCATCTGATTCAACGATTTATTAAGTATGTGATTTGGTTTTCTTATAAAATACTTTTGCAATCAAAAGTTTATCTTGTAGGTGCAGGTGTGTTTCGGTTCTGCGACCTTATTTCATATTTTCGTCGTACTTTAATTATTTGTCTGGAATCCCACTTTGGTGGTAAATAAATAATAATGCTTTTAGCGAGCTTATGATAATAATTTTAAGGATTGAGTTATGGATCAATAAGGATCCAGATGTGGTTATTGATTTTACTGAAACTACAAAACTTGTCTGAGTTATTACTAAATCTGTTGCTGCAGTACCAAATTAAAAATAAACGATCTAAGCGTAGAGTTTGTATTTACGTAGTTAGGCATATTAGCGCTCTCTTATTGCCTCAACTGAGTGGCCGTGATGTCACGACCATACAGCTTGAATGCAATATCGGAACAAAAACTGATTTAATCTTGGTTTCAGCATACTTCACAATAGAAAATGAACCCCTTCCACGTGAACTGATGGAGGTCATTGACTACTGCGAAATTAACAAAAAACATCTCATTATTGGATGTGATTTTAACGCCCACCATACGACCTGGGACAGCGCTAATATCAACCCACGAGAAAAGCACTTCTTGAATATATTACTAGTAGGAATTTATAAATCATAAACCGGGGTGCGAGCCGACGTTTGTTACATCCCGTATTCAGACGGTTATCGACCTCACCTTGGCTTCTATTGGTATTTCTAATCACATATCGAACTGGCAGGTGCTGCTTACAGCAATCCTTTCAGATAATAGAATGCTTACCTTTATGATAAGGGGAACAGCAAATGTTTGTAAAGAATACAGGAACTCTAGAACGACCGATAGAGCGGTTTATGTGAACTGCCTTGAAGGGCGGCTTTACACATCGCAACACACGACCAACCTAACAACTATAGAGGAGTTACAAGGATGTATTCAGTCCCTTCAAACCTTCATTGTAGAATCCTTTGAGCAGGCATGCCCGGTTCAACCAGTTTCTACTCGTTCCAACACACAATGGTGGTGCAGCGAGCTTCAGAAGCTGAAGAAAACCGCGAACCGACTGTTTAATAGGGCAAAAAATTGCAAAAGTATGGTCGATTGTGAGGTTTACAAAAACCACCAAAGACTATACGAAGCTTCAATAAGAAAACGACAAGTGACTGATGGAAGACCTTCTGTAACTTGGTTGAGTTTGCCAAAGAGAGGTCTTGAATAAATAGATTCCTGTCTTAAAATCCGCACCAGCAACCATGTTGTCTCAAACGTGCGGATGGCTCATTTACCAATAACGAGGAAGAGACAGCGAAATTACCCCTAGATTCACACTTCCCAGGAAGTGTACCCTATTCGTCTATCACTAAGATGGATGCTCCTACACCAGCCCCAGAGGAGGCAGACTAGAGTTAGCCAACCGGGTGCTTAATGAAGAAAAAGTAAAATGGGCAATCTTAATCTTTCAACCTTTTAAGTCCCTTGGATTGGATTGCATTTTTTCAGCCCTACTGCAGTGGGGTCTGGAAAAGTTGCTTCCTCACCTGGCGAGTCTGTTAACAGGCTGCATTGTTTTCAGATATCCCCAGAAGCTGGAGGAAGGTCAAAGTGGTCTTCATTCCTAAACCGGGACGGACGGATTACTCCTTGGGCAAATCCTATCGCCCAATCAGTCTAACGTCCTTTTTGTTAAAGACGCTGGAAAGATTGTGCGACATTGATATCAGGGAAGGGATTGGACAGTAGCATCCTTTTCACCCAAACCAACATGCCTATATACCAAGATGGTCTACAGAGTCTGCCCTACACGCTGTGGTAGGGCAGATCGAAAAATCCCTCAAGAACAATATGTCAGCTTTAGACGTATTCATAGATATTGAAGGCGTGTTTAGTGAAACCAACTTTGAAAGTATTGATAAAGTTATGAGAGAATACGAAGTGGACAACACTTTCATGCAGTTAATCCAACAGTACCTACGCTGCCGTGAAGTAGATGTTCGTGTGGGAACCACTTTCTTATACAGGGTAGTAGCTAAGGGCTGCTCTCTGGGTGGCGTATTGTCACCGCTACTATGGAACATCGTAGTTGACAACCTGCGACATTGTCTTAATAAGGCTGGCTTTTACACGGTGGGGTTTGCTGATGACCTGACTACTGTAGTAATTGGCAAATATGAGCAAGTGCTGTGCAATTTAATGCAAACAGCATTAAAGTTAATTGAACTATGGTGCGTGAATAACTCATTGACCATAAATCCAAACTAGACCTTGCTAGTCTTGTTTACCAGCAAAAGAAAATTAACGGTAACCAGATTACATCACTTTTTCAAACATCCCTAACCCTCTCAGAGGAAGTCAAGTATTTGGGTATTATGCTTGAAAGAAACTGAAATGGGCTAAACACTTACAAGCAAAAGTTACGAAAACTAGCACAGTGTTCTGGCAATGTAGACATGCCATAGGCAAATTTTGGAGTCTTTCACCAAAGACTGTCCTATGACTATACACTGCAGTAGTACGACATATTCTATGCTATGGAGTTGTTGTTTGGTGGTCCCGAACCAGACAAATTAACGCAGCTAAGGAACTTACTCACATACAAAGACTAGGCTGCCTCAGTATTAAGGGCGCAACGAAATTCACATGAACTGCGGCCTTAGAAACCATCTTGAGCCTCCCTCCGCTAGACGTGCATGTGGAAGAGGTGACTCTAAGAGAGGCTAAGACTAAGAGTTAAAGGATTGTGGAACAATAAAAAAGACGGTGGGAGACACCAAGCTATCTTAAAGGAAGCGTTGTTAACAATGCCACTCTTGGATGTTATATTCTACTCAATTACACCCAAAGTAATATTCAGGAAGCAGTGCAAGGTCTGTGTGGACCCTAAAGACGTGATTCCAGCAGATACATTCATTTTCACGGATGGATCAACAACGCAGAAAACTACAAAGGCAGGTATCTTTTCAGATCACCTAGACTTTTACGGAAGTATAGCGTTGGAAGCGCAGGCAATTGTTTTCCAAGCAGAAGTCATTGCGATCACGCAAGGTGTCAGTGTTATTTTGGAACGATGTATTCAAAATAAAACGATATGCATATCCACAGATAGAAGGGTAGCGTTAAAAGCCTTAAATAGGCAGAAGATCCTTTCAGAGGCGGTGCTTCAGTGCCACCTCATTCTTAAACGGGCTTCTTACTCTAATATCATCGAACTGGCCTATATCAAGGATCATTCAGGTAAATACGGTAATGAGTAGGCTAACACCTTGGCGAGACAATGATCGACTCAGAGTTTTGTCGGACCTGGGCCATCGGTTTCTCTTTAGCCATCTGTGCTATTTACCATGATAAGACAGAGAACGTACCATCGCCATTGTGAGAGGTGGGCAAAGGAAACATTCTGCCGACAGGCAAAAATGTTCATTAAATCTCCTACAACTAAAATTGGAAAACTTTGCATAGGCTACCCGAGACAAAAACTACGACTCTTAGTAGGTGTTTTGACTGAGCACTGCAAGGTAAAAAAGCACATGCACAGATTAGGTTTATCAGAGAATCCAATCAGTCGCAGTTGTTAACGGAATGAAGAGATGGCAGAGCACATCCTGTGCACTTGCCCTGCACTCTCCAACCTTCGAGGCTCCATGTTAAGTGACTTCTGGCCAGACACTGCCAGAATTAGCAACACGCCCTGGACCGATATCCTCAGGTTTGCCTGTAAGCTCGGATGGCTGAGTGAGTGAGGACTAGGTATAAGAAGATAGAAAAATGGGCCCATATTTAGGCCTAAGTACGCGTGGCTTTGCCACCCTTCCAATGAAATCATCAAAAGTTTATCTTGTAGGTGTAGATGTGTTTCTATCCAGCGAACTCGTTTCATATTTTCGTTGTACTTTAATTATTTGTCTGGAATTCCACTTTGGTGGTAAATAAATAATAATGCTGTTAGCGAGATTATGATAATAATTTTAAGAATTGATTTATGGATCAATTTAAGGATCCAGTTGTAGTTTTATAGAAACTACAAAACTTGTCTGAGTTATTACTAAATCTGTTGGTGCAGAACCGAATTAAAAAGAGGCGATTTGAAATTAAATCCTTCCGAGATACTATCCGTTTGGAGGCACCCAAACCATTCTTAGGACAACATTGCAGTCCGTCAACCGGTTGTATGCGTTCTTTTGGTTACTTATTATTGCACTATTTCGTGGTCTTAGTGTGTCCATTTGAATGTTATATTTTATGTGTTAATAATTTTTGTATTTTTGTATGCAACATTTATTTGTACTAGTTCAAAAGGAACGTAATTCAGCCCATAATTCACTTACAGTAGTTTCTATCTTACGTAATAACTTTTATGATTTAAAATTGTAAAACTTTATACGAGAAGTGCTCTTTTTACTATTTGCGTTAACCGCGTCTCCGTTACACACATAATTTAGGCTATTGAAGGTTATATTGAAAACAATATTTAGCGTATTTCTATGCCCGTAAACGTACGTCCATTAAATTACTAAATTAAACTAGAGTAATTGTTTATTAGGCGCACTCGTGTGAGGACAAAAGTTGCGTATTTTTGTTCTCTTTTTCTCCCTGTTGCTTACGGTAAAAATATAAAAGTAAAATAAAGTTCTCTAAGGTAATAAAATTATGCTTTATTATTTGGTGATACTGATTGTTCGCGCCTATGAGGAAAGACAACAAACATAGAACAAGAAGAAAATTGTTGAAAGCATATGTGTGGAGCACAGCACAGTATGCCTATGAAATACGGGCAGTCTGAAACGCAGACAGAAAAACGGTAGCAGCTTTTTGAAATGCTGTGCTTCAGATGTATGAGGACGATATCATTGACAGACAAAGATAATAACAAATAGGTTACAGAAATAGTAGGGGAACAAGGATATCTGGGGAAAAAGATAAGAGAAATAGAAGGACAGAATACGTTCTAAGGCATTTTTGGGGAATAGTATGAGATATATTACAAGCAGAGATAGGAAAAAAGAGGTAGATGTAGACCTAGATCAGATAGTTATAGATGCAGACTGTGCAAATTTCAGGGAAATCTGTAGGTTAGATCAGAATAGGAAACAATGATGGTACGCGTCTAACCAGTTCCAGGACTGAAGACCGAATGATGATGACTGATTGTTGTTAATTTACGCTTCTAAGCATTTTAATGAATATATGGTAATTCAGTTACGTTTAAGTTTTATATAGTTAAGCTAAGGAAAATCTAGTGTTTTTTTGTGATTCAGTTGGAGACTGTTGGAATTAGGTCTCTATGATACTGTATTTCTAGATCTTGGCGCCCTGGTATATTTTTTTGGCTCTTAATTTAGTTATGTTTTGTGGTAAATTTTTTAAGTGACAGCTAACTTCTTTTTCTTAACTCTCGACTCGACCCCCTCTGAGACAAAGCCTTTGCCTGAGCAGCTCGGCTCATATTTTCGTCAACGAAGCAATACTTTCTAAAAGCATTTGTGGCAAATTAATTGAAATTGATTCGTCTCAGTTTTGGCACGTGGCATAATTTAAATAAAAAGTTTTGCAGCATCGGGGGTCTCGTTATTTTATAGCCGCACCTCATGCGAGGGTACCGTGAAAAGTTCTCGGCCTGACACAGAGATGGTGTTCCAATCAGCAAAAATTTGTGCTTCCCGCCTGCTTGCACATGTCATTAGTTCGTATGACAAGTTTTAACTTGCTATCTCAAGCAGCTTGTTTACACGAATTTTTTCAAGCAGACGTCTTGTGCGTGTTTCCTTAAGATGGATAGACTTGAATATCGTGAGGTCATAAAATTCTTCGTTTTGGACGGATTAATCCTTCCGAAAATTCATCCAAAGTTGACAGAAGTTTACGGAAATTCTGCCCCTTACTTGTCAACCGTTAAAAAGTGGGCAGTTAAATTTAAACGTAGTCGCACGTCTCTCGAAGGTGACCTAAGTGAAAGACAACCAAAAACCGCAACTACACCGGAAACGATCAAAAAAGTGCATAATATCGTGTTTGATGATAGACGAGTGAAAGTAAAGAGATAGCTGAGGCTGTAGGGATATCTGACGACAGGGTGCGAAACATCTTACACAAAGAGTTAGGGATGCGAAAGCTTTGCGCAAGATGGGTGCCGCATTTGCTAAATGCCGATCAAAAGCAAATGCGAAAATGAGTTTTGCAGCATTGTTTGGCCGGGTTCAATAAGGATCCGAGCGATTTTGTTCGGCGATTTGTCACTCTGGAAAAGACATGAGTTCACTATTACACGCCAGAAACGAAACAGCAGTCGAAGCAGTGGGTAGAAGCCGGTTGTTCAGCGCCAAAGAAAGCGAAGTCGATCGCATCTGCCGGAAAGGTAATGGTCAGCGTGTTTTGGGATGCAAAAGGGATTCTGTTAATAGATTATCTTAAAAAAGGCAGAACAATTACAGGCCAATATTACTCCACCATTTTTGACCAGCTGAATGCCAAAATTCGCTATAAGGGGCCTGGCTTGAAGAAGAAGAAAATCATCTTTCACCAAGACAACGCACCTGCACACAAGGGTGCATTGGCAATGGGAAAATTAACGGATTTGGGGTACCACAAGCTTGGTCATCCCCCCTATTCCCCTGATTTGGTGCCCTCAGACTTCTATCTGTTACCAAACTTAAAGAAATTTATTTCTGGGAAGCGCTTCATCTTCAATGAAGAAGTTGAGAGGGCCGTCGGTGAATATTTCCACAGCCTACCAGAATCTCACTTCCGGGAAGGGATACTGATGTTGGAGAAACTTCAACACACTTGGTCAAGTGTGTTGAAGTTAAGTGGGATTATGTCAAAAAATAAAATCATTTTTTTACTGAAAATTGCAGTCTTTCATCGTAGGCCAAGAACTTTTCACCTTACACTCGTACCTGAAACTTACTTCGACTCGAATAAACAATCGTTAAACTCGATTTGAATTGCAGCTTGAATTCGAGTTAATTTTGCATGGGTTTGGGTCCATTGCTAATATTTGCACAAAAAAAAATACTGTTTGTTTACCTGACAATGTTGGATGTCACTATAAGTCTACTCAAAGCCGAAAATCAGTATATTACCTGGATACTTTTTTATGATGCGTAACAAACGTTTTGATTAACTTGTAGGATTTCAATTGTATTTCGTCTTCGTTTTCATCATTTTGGTCGAATTCATCAACGCATTCTCTGAAATAAATTAATAGCAATTGGTATTGAACGGCGCAGCAGAAAACTAAACTATAAAACAGTATATCGACACCTGCTAAGGCGAAAAAAATTAAAATAATGGTGAAGCTTTGCCAGACATAGGCAAATTCGTAAACAACTGGCGATAACAGTGACACAAATGGATAATTAGATTGCATAGGTAGCTTTCGTTCTCCTAATAGTAAAGGGTAGTTTATGTAGATTACAGTTATAAAAAGTCCAATATAGCCATAAGCATGAGTGGATAGTACGAGATGACTTGTAGTGCGAGTAAACCATATTGTGTTTTCTCCCACTGCATCAACATCCCAAAACTCGTAATATACACAATCAAGTAAACGTTGCAGTTTTTTATTTTTTAGAATTAAAAGTATCATTCTTGTTAATGCCTGAAAAAATAGGAAAATGAGAAACTACCAAATTGTATTATATTCTTACCCCCACTGTTATAAATAAAATCGATAGAACATCAGAAATTTTATAGAAATCATCCCTATTTTCCACCAAATAAAAAATTTGTCCAAATATAACAAATGCAATGTTCAGAGCAAAAAATAGTTGAATTGTACTCAAAAGCTTGCTTTTTTTCGACGGCCAGAGTAATACGATATCCAAGAATATTTTTGCAAAGAATAAAGTTGCTTTAGCTACATCATGTGCTACACACTTTGGCAGCTTTGGACTAGTACAAACTTCACAGAACTTGGAAACGTTTGCGGAAATTCTATTTAGTAGCAATTGTGACAGTATGCGACACATTCGAAACATCTTCTGCATGTGATAAAGCAAACAACTTCCAATGACGGTTGCATTAAGCAGCCATACTCTTTATTCCTAATTGTGTTCGTTTTTAAATTACTTTTAGTTATTTATTTATTAGATTTCTATGCTGCTTGACAAATTTCATATTGATTACTAAAAGAACCCGAATAATCAATCATAAATTACACGAAAACGCTTAACCGATTTCAGATATAAAACAAATACTTAATTTGTAATCAAACTCCATCTTGTACCATCTACATCGAACAAGAGGGTTGTACAAAGAAACCTTATTTTAAAACTACGATTTTGTTTTCAGTGGTTTAAAGACAAGAGCAGCTTAATGAACTAATTAGGTTTGTATGTGATACAAATCCCAAGTTGGCTGGATCTATGACTGACGAAGGCATAATAAATAATGTTAGACAAGTATTTATCAAATAAATATACCCTTGTTCGATTAAGAAGTTAAATGCATTGTCTCTGTGTGTATGTGCGCATGTTGTCAGACCAGTTAAAGATAAAATAAAATGGAAATTCGAAAACTCAGAATTAAAAAGAAATTACAGCATTCATATTACACCAGTAGGTAATTTAGTGAAGTTCTGGGCCCACATTTTCCTCCAGCATCCACATTTTCCTCACCCTATGGGGCAATTTCACCCTATGGGGCAATTTCACCCTAATTTAACATCCTACATATATCCGGACATATGTCGATGCGCATCCCTGCCAACCTAGGTCGGATAACAAAACAGTTCCTAAACCAGAGAATGTAAGCGATATGGCAATATCCGACATATTCGACTATCTTTGGCAATATACGCCCCCACTATGTAGGATACATAAAGGGACAATTTTTTTCGTATTCAATTTAGTATTCGACAGTAGCTAGAACAGTAAACATGAGCGCCCCCAAGGTGATTAACGTTTCTCAACTTCTTGGGAATAAAGTGAAACCGACAAATGAGCGATTAGGATTATGGCTGTTGGCAGAAAATATGTGCAACAATAATCTGGTGACAGATATTGGTAATATTTGTTATGTCTAAGGCAAACATATGCTCACTGACGGACTACACACGCCAATTATAGAACCATTTTGTGACAATATAATGTTAGTTAAAATTTGCGACCTTTCTGACGCCGAACAAACATCTGCAAACAAAAAGATGTTTATCCTAAAAGAAGAATTTTGTGGTGCATTTAACAGCTATCTACGAAGAAAGTTCGACCGATTTGTTTCCGCTAGGCATGGTGTTAAAGCTAAGCTTTCGTTTTCTCTGGATAGCACTAACAAGATGGGTCAGAGAGTAAAAGAAATTATCGGAAAAGAAGACCTCGAATGCATTAATAAAAAATTCCAAAATCCGATATGTGTTCCATACAAAGCGGAACTAGCAGATGTAAAGTTGGAAACTTTATTGGAGGAACTACCAGGTATAATAGACGAACTCGTAAAAGATTATTTCTATCTTTTTGACATGGATGATAACCCAAGATTTTGCTGGCATATTTAGCAAGATGGAGATGTGTAATTATTTAACTACAAACCATAACTTTTGCTATAAGGAAGAATACGAAGAAAAGTGTAATATTATAGTTGACAACGATAAAACTGCGGGAATTGATTGTCTAACATGGCTAACAACCAATGCAAGAATTAAGATATACAACAAATTTGTGTGTCAGATAGCAAGTCCTGGTGTTAATAAACAACTTGGCAATCATATACTAGAATTTTTACGTTGTCCAGATGTACGATTAAGGGAAACATTTACGTCTACTTTGGCCAAAAAACATGGTATTACGCGATTGGAAGCGACAATATACAACTGTACAATTGGAAGCTATGTCAGTGCGGAACGGGTGTATAAACCCTTAAAAGACTGTTTAACCTTAATGGAAGATAGTAAGCTATACTTCCTAAAGGCGCCAATGTACTCGGTACCACATGCCAAAATGTGGAGTAAGCCATCGGACAAGCTACAAAATAGCTGCTGTTTAGTGTATAATAATCTGCTACAGTACGTGTATTGGGGGAATGGCAATACAAAGAAATTGGCGGGCTTGCAAATTAAGTTGACCGAAAAACCAGAGGAAAGGAAAAAATTGATAAAGTATGTGCTTTCGGCTTTTAGTTTTAACTATTTACCTGTAAATTATTTGGAGATAGTAGAGGAGGAACATAGCCAAGATAAAATAAAAATCTTACACAAGTGCTACATTAAAGCAGGTAGTACATATTTTACACAATCTGCAACACCATATTCTACAATTCCAAAAGAAATAGTCATTTCGGAATTGGAGTTGATAGATACGCCTTATATTCGCCCAGAGGTTGTACGACAACGCGTAAATGTTGGCAGTAAACTCTATCCGTTTACGCTAAAAGAAATTGCCCCATTATGCATACCATACGCTATAAGTGAAAGAAAAAGACAACTGGAATTAGAGGAAATGGATGCAAAAAAGCGAAAGTTGGACTACATGGAGAACACCGCGACAATACGCGAACAATACAAAGATGTGTTACACAAAAAACATTTTATTAGACAAAATGAGGAAGAATTAAAAGATTATTTTATGTGCCGAAGGACTGACTTCAATACATCTGGTTTCTACAAGTTGCATGCATTTGTGGTTAGTAAAAAAGACTCTTTTAGTTATGTAGGCGTCTTTGCGGAAAAGGATGGTACTAAATCCGTATATTTTTTAAAAGGTTATTCTAAAAACGTATATATTAAAATGGCAGATAACATAGACAACCTAAGTAATGCGGGTTTCGTAACCTTTGCGTGCACCATACGCAAAGGGGTTCCGTTAAACATTGTATATTTGCTTAGTAAAGAACCTTTCGGATCATTTAAAACCGAGGGTCTTACAATCTATAACAACCATATATTCCCAAAAGTGGTGGACATGCAACTATGCAACAGTGAGTGGGAGAATAAGGATTCCCTCCAATACAGACACGAAGAAGTCGATCAAGCCAACAAGATAAGTATGTAGGATATACTGGGAGAGCCGCGATTAAAAGATTGTCACAAACTGCAAGAATTACACGAAGGAATGGATTTGGTTGTCGGTGGAATCAAAGACTTTATATATAGAGGCAAACGTCGGTACAGTTTACAATTCAAAAACCTAGACGGTCTCTATGTATCAAACTATTGGCTAGAAAAGGAGATAGAAGACTTGGGTGTTGATTTAAATTTTAAGCTGCGAATAAAATTAGATAAAATTAAAACCATTCCAAACAAACATAAAGAAAGGATTGTTTTTTTGTGTATAACTTTTTATCAAAATTAATTTTAAATGACTCCATGCTTGGTATTAAATATTTTTAAATTTTGTTATGTATGTCAGAATAAACATTTTAGAATAGTATTACATTGTTCTTTATTTATAAAAGGCTATGACGTTACAACGAAATAGCAGTCGCACAGAGAGGGGTGCGCATGGGTAGAGGCGCACATGGGTAGGGATGTGCACGGGCAGGGGTGCGCATGAGCAGGGGGCGCGCGCAGAGGTGCGCATGGGCTGGGATGTGTCTGGGCGTACACGAGGGAAGTGGATATTAACAGTCACCAAGCATCTAATTCTTTATTTTGGGTGGTATGGAGTACTTGCCGGTGTATGTATCCGGAGTAAAAAACACGATTTGTACACGCAGCTTATTAATAAAATTAGTTTATCGAGCGAAGATGACAAGCGTAACGTCATTCCTAATAGTACAGCATTCTACGCATAGGGGGGGGGCATAAAGATATAAGTCTAAGATAGTTGTTTATATTTGTATAGATTTTGTAAATCTATTGTATATATTAGTTTTTAGATTCCATAATTTTTAAGTTCCTCGCCCACCTTCCAAATCCTTCCTGCTTCTATCCTGGTTGACAGAGTATGCGTGTTATCCCCACGTGGTGTTTGTGGGACACAGCGGTTTTAGATTTTTAGGGATATAGTTGTTAAAACATATGTCTTGGGTGGCGAAAAAAGGGTTTAGAGATGTAGTTAAATAAAGATGGGTAAAAATGAGAGGTTTGGTCTTTAAAATGCGTGACTTTGTAAGGGGTGGTTCTATTTAGAATCTATTTGCAGATTTGGGTTCCCTAGAAAAATCTAATATTAGTTGATACCAAAAAAGATATATTTATCTTAAAAGAGTGACTACCCGCGGATAATAAATACAATATACCACCTGTCAACAAAAAAGTTGTAGGGAAATTCAAAGACGAATTTAATGCGGGTGTAGTATTAGAATTCGTTAGGTACAAAAGCCAAGTCCTACCGCATTGTAAGCGAGAAAGACACGATTAAAAAGACTAAAGGGGTCTCACGAAGTGTAGTTAAGTAAAACCGCGGATGCTACAATCTATAACGAGCATATATTTCCAAAAAAGGTGGGCATGCAACTACGCAACAGTGCGTGGGAGAATAAGAATTCTCTCCAATAAGAAATTAAAGCTTCCATATACGTAGCACCAGTCATTAGAAAATGGTGGAAATGTTAAACCTATAAAGGCGATTAGTAATTGTGGTTTAGAAAAATAGTGGTTTTCTTGGACTAAATAAAATAGCTTAGACTGATTAATGTATATGGTTACATTTTCTCGTTCACATCTACAAACATCTGCAAATAGTATGAAAGCTACGTTAGGTGTTAGTGTGGAAGCCTATCAAATCGTTGGATTCAAAAGGAACGGTGTAGCGGAATGTATGGTGGTTCTCGTTAGAATAATTGAAAGTGGTTAATTGATCGTATTAGATGTTTAAATATGCGAAAGTGTAAAAGCCTACATGAGCAAAATTATCAGACAAAAAAGTGCGCGATTTGCTATACTTTTAAAGAAAGTATAGAATGGTGCTTTGCAGCGGTCCTAGCAGTAAAAAAGGCGACTGACTTTTTCAAGCAACTACAAGAATAGCAATAGCGCAGAGAAGTGGTATGCATGTATTATACAGCGCATTGCTACTATAAAATATGTTAGTTTACGGGTAGCTCGAACGTGTAATTGATCACGACTTATAGATCCCTCGGAGGTTTAAAAATTCTGAAACCATTGTCGTTTGAAAAATGTTTGGAAATTATCAGAACGGGAGCGGGTCGAAGTATAAGTTAGACGGCTGATTAACCAAGTTTTTTCTACCTTTTACGAGGGAATCGGAAGTTGACAAACATCGAGCATCTAATTTTCTATTTAGGCGATATCGAGTACTTACTGGTTCTAGAAATCATTACGTGCTACCGACCGCTATGCGGAAGATTTGGTTCTAGGAAATGAGCAACTTACAAAAGTACGGAATGCTAATTGGTTTAGTAACCGCGTTTGTGCGCTCTTCGAGTGTCTTCGGCAATCTTCGATTGCTTCCAAGGATAATATTCAAACCTATTTCCTAAAATATGACGTAAAAGTTATTTAAAATTAAATTGTTTTATTAGTAAGTATTCTGTAGACATCAAGTTTGGTATTCCCTTAGTAAAGGTTTAAAGTGTTTTATTAAGTTTTTGTTTATAGTAGCATTGCATCTTCTACCAGACGAGTTGCAACCAATTTGTGTGCGTATGCTACCACCCTTTTGGATTTTTAATATGCACGCGATGTGATTGCTGATCCGTATAACATGGAAGACGTTTCCGATGTTTTAACTGCATTCGCAGCATGGACGAAGCGAACCGGGTGCATGCATTGGTGCTAAATGTACTAGACGAGCAGCAAAGATAGGCAAAAGATGACGTCGTTTAGTTCCCCGCTAAATCCTCAACTTTGTTCGGCTGTCTTCGGAAACCTTCGGTTTGCATTCTATAGGGAGGATAAAGCAGTTACGCAAGAGTAAACTTTTTAGTTTATAAGTTAGTTCGCTTACAAGTTTCACCAAATCCTATAGTGCGGATTTTGTTTTGTACTAAAATGGTACCTGCAAACGTTTTTAATGCGTGCCCTCTCACGTCTACTTTACCAGAAGGGATGCTCTCAAAAAATATATATGTAAAACAGTGCATTACTTTGGAAAAATTAATGTTTTAAAAATACAACCAGAAACAATAGCAAAATACACAATAATTGGTGTTTGCAAATAAATTCAGTTCTATTTTAATAAAAAATGCAGACTTACTTTAAATTTTCAATATGAGGAAAAACACTACACGAAACGATTTGTTTAAAATTTTGACGAACTTACACAAAGCGTGCGGGACTAATAGACTTTACTAATCAGACCGCGTTATATACGGTTTGAAATAATTAACCGTTAATCGATCTATATTACAAAATGAAGTTTGCATTTCCCTAATCTAGGACGTACTAGAAAGTACATTGTGTAAATCCCCAGCAATTATAAGTAAATTTTTAATTCACGGCATTGATATATATTTCTCAAACATATAGTCAATAATAAAGAGAAAGGTCTACGCTACTTTCACTTCTACTTCACATAATTGTAAAGCAATTAGTTTGGGAAGAGAAATGTATTTTCCAAAGTACATATTTAGCATTGAGCATATAATTATTTGTGACGTACTTAGTAATTAGGAAAATGTTAAACCAGAAAATTGATAAATTTTTACTGTTTAAAATTTTAAAAAGCCGCGGTTTTGAATATTCTAAAAACATTACATTACTGTTTGAAAATGGTTTTAAATATTAAACACTAATGGCTTATAAAGAACTTATTTCTAAAATCCCCGCAGTTTTAGATTTCTCAGGAAATGGTTGTTTGAAGCATGCAAAAATTTTGAGGTTTGAGACTTTTAAAAGTGTAACTTTGTAAGGGGGGTCGGATTTTAGATCCGTTTACAGATTCAAATTCTGCGTAAAATTCTAGGTTAGTTTAATGTATCGTATGTCTAAAAAATTTATAAGGACGGTTAAAAATCGCTACCGCAAGAAATCTTAAAATGAGGTTAGCTCCCTGGGGAATGATGCTATCTAAAAAAATTCCTAGAAATTTGGGTAGCTGAGAAAAATTAAATATTAATTGATGCCAAACAAGATAGGTTTATCTCGAAAGATGCAATGGCTAGTCGAAGAAAACTATTTGTTAGGTTATAGAGCAAAAAGCAAAATTTAGAAATTCAGGACTTTAAAGGGGTATAACTTTGCAGAAAGTGGGTTGATTTTAAATCTGTTTGCAGATTCGGATTTTGCGTAAAATTCTAGACTAATTTGATGTGTCACATGGTTAAAAATTTATTAAGGCAAAAATCTTGAAATGAGGGTAGCTCCCTGGGGGATGATGCTATCTAAAAAATTTAAAGAGATTTGGGTAGCTGAGAAAAATCTAATATTAATTGATACAAAACAAGATAGGTTTATCTCGAAAGATGCAATGGCTAGCCGAAGAAAACTATTTGTTAGGTTTACTTATAGAGCAAAGCGTAAAATTTAGAGGTTCAAGACTTTAAAGGTGTAACTTTGTAAAAGGTGGTTGGATTTTAATTTGTTTGCAGATTCAAATTCTGCATAAAATTCTAGACTAATTTGATGTATTGCATGTCTAAAAAAATTTATAAGAATGGTCAGAAATCGCCATCAGCTAAAAATCTTAAAATTAGGGTAGCTCTCTGGGGGATAATGCAATCTAAAAAATTCCTAAAGATTCGGGTAGCTGAGAAAAATCTAATATTAATTGATACCAAACAAGACAGGTTTATCTCGAAAAATGCAATGGCTAGTCGATATAAACGGAGATTCATCTCCGCATTTTCTCCTAGGAGATTCATCTCCACATTTCCTCCTCATGGGAATTTACATCTCCACATTTTTTCCTAAAAGATTCATCCCCACATTTCCTTCTAGGAGATTCATCTGCACATTTCCCTCCTTATGGGAATTTACATGTAAATGTGTGAGGAAAATGTGGATGCTGGAGGAAAATGTAGGCCCAGAACGTTACTAAATTACCTACTTACACCCTCAATTTTTGATTCTTAGTTACATAATTTTCTTCCTTTAATAGAACTATGACAATAAATTGCTGTGAATTTGTAGATATATGCGCCTAAACGTTGGGAGCTTTAAAAAAAGGCCTGGGGTAAATTATTACCTACAGATGTTCGTATTATCCTGCTAGCTCAGAACTAATGAAACAACGAAGCTTCAACATCAAGATTATTATTTCACAAATATTCATTCACAAACAAAATAATAATAACGGCGACATCCACAAACATCTCTCTTCAAAACTGATTCAAAAAATTACTTACCCACAAGCATCAAAAACCTGCAAATGCAATATACAATTTAAGTAGAAAAGAACAACATTTGATAACTACTAAACCATAATATAGGGTTCACACGGTCCTTGTTTATATTTAGTAATCCCAAAACTTTTAAAGAGGGTTATGGATAATTTGTATACTCTTCAATTAACCCGTCTAAGTATTAATGATCAGTAACCTTTGTTAATACAACCCCGAGTTGGTGTTTTGAACCGGTCCTGGGCCCTCATTTCCACATTCATCTGGACCAAATAGTTTTCTTCGACTAAACATTTTTCATCTTTCGAGATAAATATATCTTGCATTTTCATCTTAGCATCCTCATTTGCTCCCACATCTAAACCAAGTAGTTTTCTTCGACTAACCATTGCATCTTTCGAGATAAACCTATCTTGTTTGGTATCAATTAATATTAGATATTTCTCAGCTACCCGAATCACTAGGAATTTCTTAGATTGCATCATCTCCCAGAGAGCTACCTCAATTTTAAGATTTTTTACCGGTAGCGATTTTATGGTCGTTATAAATTTTTTAACCATGCAATACATCAAATTAGTCTAGAATTTTATGCAGAATCCAAATCTGCAAACAGATTTAAAATCGGCCCACCCCAGGCAAAGTTATACCCTTTTCAAGTTCTGAACCTCTAAATTTTGCTCTTTGCTCTATAAGCAAACCTAACTAATAGTTTTCTTCGACTAGCCATTGCATCTTTCGAGATAAACCTACCTTGTTTGGTATCAATTAATATTAGAATTTTTTCAGCTACCCAAATCTCTAGGAATTTCTTAGATTGCATCATTCCCCAGAGAGCTACATCAATTTTAAGATTTTTTGCTGGTAGCGATTTCTAACTGTCCTTATAAATTTTTTAGACATAACACACATCAAATTAGTCTAGAATTTTATGCAGAATTTGAATCTGCAAACAGATTTGCAATAGGATCACCCCTTACAAATTTACACTTTTAGAGTCCTGAAGCTCTAAATTTGCTCTTTGCTCTATAAACTAACCTAACAAATAGTTTTCACCGACTAGCCATTGCATCTTTCGAGATAAACCTATCTTGTTTGGTATCAATTAATATTAGAAGTTTCTCAGCTACCCGAATCTCTGGGAATTTCTTAGATTGAGAGAGAATGTAAGCGATATGGCGCTGTCCGACATATGTCCTGTCATCATAACTGCATTTAATATAGTATGCGAAGCTATAAGGGGTATGGTCATGCACATTATTAGTGAATGAAGTTGAGGTGTCTGGAGCGACAGAGCGAATACATTCGGCATTTTTGTAACTACTTTAGATTTTGAATATTCTGGTATTTTGGTATTTAGTATACGATTTAAGTTGTTTCTTCCTTTTTCTGTTCGAAACGTCCGACTTGAAGTCTATGTTCTGATCTTTCGCTTCAACATTATCATGTGCAGGTTTATGTTGCACTATTTTAGTATTTGCCAGAGATTCATTAGACATACCATTCAAATGTTGGTTAGTTGAATTGTTTGATAAACTTTTTTCATCTACTTGATAACTTCTTCTAAAATTTTCATAGCATCTTGAAGTGCTCCTTTTGTTCACACCTGAATTTACTTCACTATTTTGATGGTTAATGGGGTGCCTCGGACTAGCCAGTCATTCAATAAACAAAACAAAATAAAGCATGGAAACTACTTATTTATTGCATTTATAAACATACAAACTCCTCCTCTCAGGGCGCGTAGAAATATTGAAAGGAATCGTATCCAACGTTAATGTTAAACAGAATGCAACTAGCGGTATTTACATTAATGGCTGTTACAAGTACAAATAGATATACCATGCCACTACGGTATATCAAATAAACAATAACACATTCCATAAACAACTGGAAACAAAATAAAGAGTCATACTACCTTAATAATAATTGTCCCAGAGCATTTATTATTCTGGTCACAATGAACAACTACCACTGTCGCGACTTGCCTCTCCCTTAGGGTCACGTCTTACCCTCACAAGCACTCGAGGCGGACTGCCGAATCCGTACTTCGCGCACATACCACTTAGTTAAGGGCGGCACCACTAAAACGCACCACAATACCCCTCCGATTAAAATCGATAACATAAAATGTTGGAGAGATTAATCTCACTAATAACTAACAACGCACTTAACTAACTTAACCTAACACATTGTAAAGTGATTAAACAACGTCAGGCATTACATGGAACCTCTTTAAATTTACAATATTGTGAGGGCCCAAAACGTCCCCATTTGAATCTTTTAACAAATACGCATTACTATTTACTTGTTTTATGACCTCATATGGGCCTTCATATAAAAGAAAGAATTTGCGAATCTCTGATCTCTCTGCGGAAGATTTTGGATGATTTTCACTAAAACCATATCCCTTTCTTAAACTCTACCACGATCCTCTTACTATTAAACTTTTCACGTTTCCTTGCGTACTTTGAACGAGCGCGTTCATATGACAACTCCCAAAAATATTCTAAATTTTGTTTATTAAGATTTTCTTCTTTTGGAAAATTAAGTTCGTCGCAAATATTATTGGGTGCATCTTTTCCAAACATAAAAAATGAAGGACAAAAGCCTGTAACATCATGAACTACTGAATTCAAACACAACTCAATCTTAGCTACCTCATAAGCCCATTTCGTATGCTTTGTAAAACAATATGTTCGAATCAATCTACCTATCTCCTTATTTACACGTTCCGTGGGATTTCCTTGTGGAAAATAGACGGACGTATGAAATATTTTTACGTTTCTTTGTGTAAGGGCGTTTACCCAAATTTTTGAATGGAACTGCGTTCCATTATCGGTTAAAATAGCTTTCGGAACTAAAACATCATTAAAATAACCATTTACTAGTTTATTGACTATAATCCTACCAGTACCACGTTTCAACGGGTATAGTTTTGTAAAACGCGTAAAAGAATCTACTACTACCAATAACACCGTACAACCCCCCTTAGACGTAGGCAAAGGGCCCATCAAATCTAGACTAATTAATTCCCCGGGTCTCTTATAAGTAAGAGAATTAAACGGACCCCTCTCCGTCTTCGATACCTTACATTTCTGACAAACTTCGCACGACACGACAATTTGTTTTATATTCTTTAACATTTTAGGCCAATAAAACGTTTTCCGCATATGCAAATGAGTTTTTTTATAGCCGAAGTGGCCAATATCAGAATGCTGCTGCAATATTAATTCTTTTACCTGATTCTTCGGAACACATAATTGAAAATCCCCATTTTCCTGATCACTCTTTTTGAATAAAATCCCTTCATGCATTTTATACCATTTAGTCACTCTATCAATTCCCTTTTTCAATTGCGATAAAATTTGTCCAACCCAAGGATCATTTACTTGGTCGTCCCTGATTGTTTTTAAATTATTTCTAACATTTTTAAACTCATTTGTTAATTTGAGCATATACAGTCCTATAGAACTACTGTTGTCTGGTTTTCGAGAGTCCCTTTTTACCAAAGGCCGTCGAGATAATGCATCTGCCACAACGTTTTCGCTACCCTTGCAATACTGAATACTAAAATCGTATTCCTGCATAAACAATACCCAACGTGTCAATCTGGGTGTTTTCAATGAAGAATTCATAATAAAAGACAACGCCTTGTGGTCCGACACAACCACTATTGGACGTCCCAATACCAATACCCGCCATAATTTCAATGCATAAACGATTGCCAAAGCTTCTTTCTCAGTGGTCGTATATCGCAATTCGGCTCCACGTAATGTACGACTACCATAAGCTAAAACCCTTTCATCACCTGTCGCCGGTTCTATCTGATAAAGATAACAGCCTAATCCCACATCAGAACTATCCGCTTGTATGTACATGATTTCGGCTAAATTTGGGTGGCTCACCACCGTAGTATCAAGATACGCCCTTTTTATTCTAATAAACGCATCTTCTTCACACGTTCCCCATTCCCATTTTACATCTTTCCTCAGTAGCCTTACCAAAGGAGAAGTTAAATCGGCAAAATTTCTACAAAACCGCCTATCGTAGTTGACGATCCCCAAAAACCCCCTTAACTCACGCACGTTACGCGGTCTAGCAAACCCTTGAATAACTCCAATCCGAGAGGGATCCATCGAAATACCCTCTGGCGTGATAATGTGCTCTAAAAATGAAACACTCCGCCTTGCAAAAACGCACTTCCGTAACTTCAGTGTCAAATTAGCGTTCCCTAATTTTGAAAAGATAATTTCCAAATGCTTAACATGCCCCTTCGCAGTCTTGGAATAAATCAATAAATCATCGACATACATCACTGCAAAATTATCAACGTTCGAACCCAAAACTTGGCCTAACGCCCTAATAAAACTAGCCACCGATGTCGATAGCCCAAATGGCAAAACATTAAAAACATACGTGACCCCATTAAAGAGGAATCCTACATATTTCCTATCCTGCTTTCTAATTGGAATTTGGTAATACGATGACGTGAGGTCCAACGTTGATAAATATTGTCCTTCCCGAAATCTCACCAAAAGTTCATCCGGTCGCGGTGGAATAATGTGATCTTTTTCCATTCGCGAATTTAGAAACCGTGCGTCAAAACATATCCGTACAGTTTTATCTTTTTTAACAACCGCCGTTAACGGTGAAACGTACTCAGTTTGAGCAGCTGAAATAACATTTGATTTTATTAGTTCGTCGATTTGACGTTGCGCTTTTTCGCGGTGCGCAATTGCAATTTGATATGTTGCCTTAAAAAACGGTGCGTTATTCCGCATACGAATCTCGTGCTCGT
This sequence comes from Platerodrilus igneus, assembly GCA_036346225.1. Lineage (NCBI taxonomy): Eukaryota > Metazoa > Arthropoda > Insecta > Coleoptera > Lycidae > Platerodrilus > Platerodrilus igneus. The sequence goes on along the minus strand of JARFIW010000713.1, from coordinate 2,061,825 downwards.
AACCCCTTATTTTGCCGGGCGTTTCCGAAAAAACTCTACCATACTTTTGTAATATTTCGTACAATTCCGCCTTTCCGTTCTCATCAAAACACTCCGCCCCTTTACAAGCCTCTAGTAAATCTAAATCTGAATATCGATGTCTTATTGCCGCCGATTCTACTTCGCGTACCAAATTTATAGCCAATTGTTTTTCTTTTCTCTCCCCACAAAGCAGTTTAACTTTTAATCCCTTCAAAGGGATACTTAAAAATCCGTTATCAAAATCTAATTGAACTTTCTCTGCTGCGAGCCAATCGCAACCTAAAACAATATTTTCGTTAAGCTTTGGAACCACTACACAAGGTACCTCAAACAAAATTTTATTTATATACAAAGGCAGTAGAATTTGCTTACTTATCTTCTGTTTCTTTGACCCAACTGCAACCGAAATCCACATATTATTTACCGGTAAAGATTCAAATTTTACTGGTTCCCTCAAAACATTAGTTAGAAACTTTTCAGAAATTGCGCTGCATTGCGATCCGGAATCAATTAACATTTCAACCCCGGTCCCTACCACATTAGCTTTAATTACAGGAGACGACAACACTTCGGCTCCATCTATTGACTCATTTTCGCCTTCACTCTCAGTTACAAAATCTTGACCAACCTCAATGTACCTTACTGACCTATTAACCTCTTCGCGAGCATCATAATTACCACCCCTCCAATTATCACGCCTATCACCATTGTCATTACTATTATTCGACTGATTTGCATTACCATTGTTATCATTATTATTGTTTCTACTTTCATTAAATCTCCTTCTCTCCCCCTGGTTTCTAAAATTCTCGTTCCGATTCCTATTCCTACCAAATCTATTATAATTACCCCTATAATTATGCTCTTCCACCTCCCTATTTTCTTTCCTATTATAATTTCTGAAATTCGACCCCTCTGCAAAAGTAGCATCTAAATTACGCAAATACGCTTCGACTTCTTCTACACCTTTCAAACCTGAAATACAAATTCCTCTCTGAATTTCTTGTGGAAAATGTTTAATTAAGAAATGCACTAATTGCTCCTCCTCCATGCTCTCAGATAAAAATACCACTTGTCCTACCCATTTTAAGAAATAGTCTGCACGACTCCCACTTTTATATTGTCCATATTTGATTTCAAGAAACAATTCCCGCTCTTGTTCGATTCCCCAATATCGATTTTTAAAGCACTCGCAGAAATTTTCAAAACTCTTAAAACTATTTTCTTTTGCGACGCCCCAATCATAAGAAGATCCTTTCAAACAATTTAATGCCAATCCTAATCTATTACGTTCGCCGACACCTGCCTCATCCATCAAATTTTTCAATTTTTTAAGAAATATCATGGGATGTAACGACCCTCCTGGCACAAATGATAAATTTAAACCACCCAAATCCTTCCACAAAGAGACGTAATTTCTATCATAATTATTTTCATTTTTAATTTTATGTTCTGTGACAACATCATCGGACTTCACAATATCAACCTTTTTCGCTACTGTTTGCGCTAACTGATTAATGCTCCATTGCATTTCAGACATGCCTTCCGCTAGTTTAGTCATTACATCTTCTAATTTATCTACTTTCGATACTCTACTACATTTTGCATTTTCAATCTCGCCCTCATCATAGTCGTTCTTATTCTTACGCGGCATTTTTATACAAATTATATAATTCACAAAATAATAATCCTAAAACTAACTAAAAACTCACGCTACAAGTTAATACTTTAAACATGATTTCTCGTTTCACATTAAATTTAATAATTGTCAAGGTGCGCATTCTTTCCTAACAATGAATTTTAAATTTTCAAAAACATTGTAATTGTAAACAAAATAACCCTAATACAACGTACTTTAAAACTCGTTAGCTTTAATCTGTTAAAGATAGAAAATTTCGACCTCCAGGGTTACAATACCAGTTATACCTGCAAATTCCTATCTAGCATTCTACACAAACATGAGTAATATAGGTCCAATACTTCCTTCACAATTGTAACTAAACGTGGCCTTACTTATACCGCATTCCGATGTCATAAATTCTTCTCTTACGAGTTCGGCTGTACCTAACAAATATGTCTTTGTTTCCTGTAAAGCTGGAATTTTACTTTTCCCCTCGCCTTTATTTCTGGCCCCACGTTGGGCGCCAAATTGAAGTGCTCCTTTTGTTCACACCTGAATTTACTTCACTATTTTGATGGTTAATGGGGTGCCTCGGACTAGCCAGTCATTCAATAAACAAAACAAAATAAAGCATGGAAACTACTTATTTATTGCATTTATAAACATACAAACTCCTCCTCTCAGGGCGCGTAGAAATATTGAAAGGAATCGTATCCAACGTTAATGTTAAACAGAATGCAACTAGCGGTATTTACATTAATGGCTGTTACAAGTACAAATAGATATACCATGCCACTACGGTATATCAAATAAACAATAACACATTCCATAAACAACTGGAAACAAAATAAAGAGTCATACTACCTTAATAATAATTGTCCCAGAGCATTTATTATTCTGGTCACAATGAACAACTACCACTGTCGCGACTTGCCTCTCCCTTAGGGTCACGTCTTACCCTCACAAGCACTCGAGGCGGACTGCCGAATCCGTACTTCGCGCACATACCACTTAGTTAAGGGCGGCACCACTAAAACGCACCACAATCTAAAGATATAATTCTTTCTCCGGTCATTTTTATTACGATGTTTACTTAGCAAAATGCAGATGCAGACTATTCCAATTTTACAATTTTGAAAAATATGTGTAAATATTTACCTCCATCTAACTTTGTTGTCGTTCTATTCTATTTCTTTTTGTCAAAGTTTAGATATTATAGAGATAATTTCATTTAGGTTATGCATATCTCGATGGTAGTGATAATCAACAGTAACTAGCAACTGCAGTCTTTCAATCAGCCCATGTACATTAAAGTGAATATATGCATCATCTGAACTGTGCTCAGTACGATGTGTATTTTTTACTACAACATCCCTTTTTATATACATCGGTATTTTCGTGCCCCGACTATTGCTTTCCTGTGTTAAATCCTCATCTTCAGAATTTGGGGTGTAATCCATAGAACTTGATTCTTTTTTTTATTTGCTCTGATGTTTTATGATGAGCATTTCCATTATTTTTTGCATAGTTCATTTCCTCAATATTAAACTTTTGTTTTTGCATCTTAAAACTTCTTTTACAAACTTCTTTATCATCTTTACCATCTGAGTTGGTAGGTGTGGCTGTACATTTTAGAGTACTTCCTGTGCACATTTCCACAGTTTGTAAATCAGTTGTTTGTATATCAGAGATGTAACTGTCTACACTTTTATCTCTTTTACTCTGCGATCGTATGAGATGGTCGCGCAATGTCGACTTTGGAATCCTAAACTTCTTACTAGCAGAGTACATTGTTGCAACACCTCGTTTAACTTCATTAAGGGCTTCTTGCAAACATTCTTTGTATACGTTTTCTAGAAATCATTTTCAAGTTACATTGCTTTACAGTCCGAGATAAACTAAAGTAATAATATTGTAGCCAGTGAATATAAAACCGATCGAGTTTAACATATTTCGATCTATATCTGTAGTTGAAGTACAACAATTTAGAAACTTATAAGAGAATAAACTGTAATATGCAGGAATATAGTGACAGAAATTTCTCTAAAATCTATGGTTTAAAATTTAAACATCGTCCCGGAATTCGACAGACATCTATTATTTGATTATTACCCAATTTGTATTGAATTTCCTCAAACAGAAAGTAGGGTGCATTTCTAGTAACCTAATTACTTGGTTCAAGATCGCATTTAATTACGCGCGTCATTTACATTTTTGAAATTCCATGTTGGTGAGACGTACGGCGTGGAAATTTTTTTATTTAAAGTAAATGCGGGCTTCTCTCTAATTAAATGGACTCGTCCGCGCAGACGGGTGCATAGAAATAGTAATAACTATAAATATTGTATAAATATTTTTTTTAAAATTGCTGTATTATTGAGTTAAATCTAAATAAAAATGCAAAGGTGTTTTGCTGTTAGGTTTTTGAATATTAAAATACTATGCGGGTCCTTGTTGGAGCTAATTTTAAAAGACGTGATAATTAATTTCGATTCCCCAGGAAAATTCTATACTAATTTTATAGGTTACACGACGGAGTTATATTAAAAATACTGCTAAGAGTAATTTTGTATAATAATTCTAAAAATGGTGTTGGTGGTTAAATACATACAGGTAAAACCCACTATAAAACAATTATACGCGTCACTTTTCCAGTCAAGACTTGTATATAATGCCAATTAACATAATAAGGAGCTGCGCACGCTCGGCCATCGGCTAAAAGGCGAGGGAGTCATGTTCCAGTGCATTAGTCGTCAAAGTATCGTCGAGTTTGATTAAAATTACAAGTTAAAGATAGATTTTTTCTTGTGTTGACGTTGCAAGTGATGTGCGAGTACCACAATTAAATATCAACCAACTAGTTGGTAAGACAACCTATAGGTTAGGCGAATTTCCACCAAATTCTTACCACCATATAATAGAAGTTGGTTTTGATTTATATGGTGGTCTTCAACCTGTCATCCAAGTTATTTGCTGTAGTGGTATGTGTGCAGATTCTACGATAACATTCTCATACTTCGATTGGAAGAAATTGTGTACTTTTCAAGTGGAATGTCAAATTCACCAATTTGCTCAAGACTCAAAACAAGTCAGATTAAATGGTTTGACTACTGGAGGCGACGTTGTTGACATTCAATTGGATCAAGATTTCAATTTGCAGCTGAGCACAGCCTTTAATAGAAGTATATGGCTGTTGAACAATTTTGAAAAAGAGAATTTATATAATATGGAGATTACGAAAGATCGAAATGCTATTGTACTACCTGCGTACGAGTGCATCAAGCTATTAAATTTGCGAGAATTAATCTGTTGAAACTAAAAAAGTGAACACAACTTTTATTGTATTACCGAACGCAGACTACACTTTACTTGGCGTCGATTTTATCGCTGATGCAAATATTATTCTGAACTTATCGGGAAAATGTTGGTATTTTGGTGAAAATCGTGAGCTCCGGTATGAGCTAAATTTTGAAAATAACACCAATTGTGTAAATTTAAACTATGTTTCGGGTACGCATTTTGATAAAAGCACGGGTCTGTCGGCAGAACAGAAGCACGCTTTAGAGAAAATTTTGTGCGATAACCGAGATATTTTTGAAGTAGGGGGAGATGCTACTCCTTTTATTGAACATTATATAAATACGAAAAATAGTTTGCCAATTCATAGTCCGCCTTATAGGATGCCTCCTGCAAAAAAGGAAATTTTAAAAGGGGAACTTGATAAACTATTAAAAGAGGGGATTATTGAAGCATGCGAATCTTCTTGGGCCGCTCCGGTGGTCCTTACACCAAAAAAAGATGGTTCCGTAAGACTTTGTGTCGATTATAGACGTCTTAATGAAAAAACAATTACCGATTCATATCCATTGCCAAGAATGGACGATCTTTTGCATGCGGCAAAACGATCTTTGTTTATGTCAACAATTGACTTGCGCGCGGGTTACCATCAGGTTAGTGTTGCTGCCTCTGATCGCGATAAAACTGCGTTTGTCACGCCATTCGGAACTTATCGTTTTTTACGAATGCCATTCGGTCTTAAAACGGCACCGGCGACGTTTCAACGCTTAATGGATCATTTTCGTTCTGGACTTCCTGAAGTCACATTATTGGCATATTTTGATGATCTAATTGTAATTTCAAATTCGTTTGAGCAACACATCGAAGACTTAAAAAAAGTATTTTCGCGTCTTAGACATTTTAAACTACGGGCGAATAAAAAAAAGTGCTTTTTCGCCTGTTCTGAAGTAAAATATTTAGGACATTTAATAACGCCGGCAGGAATAAAAGTTAATCCTCAGAAAACTAGTGTGATTACAGATATTCCTACTCCGCGTAATGTAAAGCACGTGCAAAGTTTTTTACAATGTTGTTCTTGGTACAGGAGGTTTATAGCAAATTTTTCAGATATTTCTAGGCCTCTGAGCAACTTAACAAAAAGAAATCTGTTTGGAAAATTGGTGATGAGGAACAGAATGCTTTTGAAACTAAAAAAAAAGTATTGGTTAGTGCTCCAATTTTGGGTCAAGCTGATCTTTCACAACCTTTTATTATTCGTACAGATGCAAGCAATTATGCACTGGGTGCAGTATTATTACAGGGTGAGCGAGAAAATGAGCATCCAATTGAGTATGCGAGTCGTTTATTGTCTCCTGCCGAAATTAATTATTCTACTACTAAACGTGAAGCGTTAGCTGTAGTTTTTGCTTTAGAGAAGTTTCGTGGATATATTGAAGGGTCCAAAATTATTCTTTCAACGGATCATCAACCGTTGAAGTGGTTGTTTTCGCTGAAAACACCATCAGGCCGATTAGCCAGATGGGCTTTACAAATCCAGAGCTTTAACCTACAAATAGAATATTTACCAGGGAAAAAGAATGTGGCAGCAGACACGTTATCTCGTCCACAGTGTAGTGATGCTCAAAATACTAAATGTGAGCTTTGCACTATACATGTTAATTTTCCGAAAAAATCTGCTTGTGAAATTTGTAACGATCAATTGAAAGATTCAGATATTAAAAAAATTATTGATAGTTTTGAAAATTTAGCTGATGATAATATTGCAAATTGGACAGAGAAAGGCTACGTAATGTCCGATGGAATTTTATTTCGTTATCCACACGAAGATGATACTGATGAAGCTCAGCAAGTAGTACCGGCTCATCTAAAAGAAAATGTGTTACAAATGTACCATGATGATCCTATTGCAGGGCACTATGATGCTGAAAGAACATTTTTAAAAATCTCGAAACGTTATTATTTTCCCGGAGTGAGAAAATTTATAACTGATTATGGAAAAAGTTGTTTGGATTGTCAAAGATATAAAGCTTTAAATCAGAAACCTGCAGGGTTAGTTACAACACCCGCTTATGCGCAGCGATTTGAAACAATTGCCATAGACTTATTTGGTCCACTACCTGAATCGGTTGGTGGCGAAAAGTGGATATTTTTGATAGAAGATGCCGCTACTAAATGGGTCAAACTATTCCCACTTAAAGTATCCTCTGCAGAAAATTGTGCAAAAATTTTAATAGAAGAAATTGGTATGCGTTATGGCATACCTAGGAAAGTTATTAGTGATAATGGAACGCAATTTATTAGTGCAGTCATGCAAAAAGTATGCTTTTGTCTGGGTATTAAGCAATGTTTAATTCCTTCATATCATCCGGAAGCAAATATGTCCGAAAGGAAAAGTCGTGATTTGAAACTTAGATTAGCAATTTTGGTTGCCGATAAATATAAAACATGGTGTGAAAAGCTTCCTGTTATTCGTTTCGCATTGAACACTACATTTTGTGAATCAACTGGTTACACACCAGCTTATTTAGTGTTTGGTCGTGAATTACGAACATTAGATGATGTAACGAATAATTTTCGACATGTAGTTCAGTCAGAAAATTTTGTACCACAAATAACGCTGTGTTTAAATAGACTGGCAATTAATCTAAATCAGGCTCGGGATAATAATGAAAAGGAAAAACTAAAAAGCAAGAAGTATGCCGATTTGCACAGAAAAGAATCTCTTAGTTACAATGTTGGCGACAAGGTACTAGTGAATTTGCATACACTTAGTAGCGCAAAGAAAGGAATTTCAAGCAAATTATATCCCAGGAGGGATGGCCCGTATGTCATTTTAAGAAAAGTTTCACACACCAGTTATGAGATAGGCAATTGTGATAATTTAAATGAATCCGCTGGAATTTATCATGTATCTGCGCTTATACCATTTAAAGGAAATTTGGAAGTTAGTCCAAAAGAAGTTTGTGCTGGTTCCTCGTCGGGACGTCATTGGAACCAGAGGGGGAGTGTGTAACGCCGTCATTCAGTGTTGTGTGCATCGTCTCGTTATCACGCCCTCCTGGCACTATCAGTTGTCCATAGCGCGCCGTTGTGTGTACATCGTAGAGCTTGCGAACCTGTATCGAAACCGATATAATATATTGTGTGCTTATTTTGGTTTTATTATTAAATGTTTACTCATTTGTATTGCATAAATCTCTATGTTTTACTTCTAATCTCATTAAAAGAACCCTAACGACGGAATACACCACCCACCATCCGTCACACTGTTTTAAAATAGCTGAGTTGAGGTGTAGAAACTTTCCAGAATTTTACGAGAAATTTGTAGGTCTTGTGGTTTTCTAGACAATATGGAAAACTCTTGTAGTTTTCTATAAAGCTAGTATCACAGAGTGGTTTGATGCAATGAATAAGAAACGATGTAAATTACTCTATTAAATATGAAAAACATTAAATTATGACATACAAGTTTTATAATAGTGCAACTGACATATGTATAAAAAATCAACAACATTTTTTAGCAACTAAGCAACATAACCAAAGTAGAAAAACGCATCCTGCAAAGGTTTAATAAACAATTATTTTCAACACTTCTCCTAATTGTTTGGTTTTTATATCGTTAAAGCAATCCGAGAAGATTGTTAACTTGAACCAAACGGCAACGTTCCAACCCTTTCGTTAACCCGTCTGCGACTTGATTTTTTGTTTCCACATATGATACTTTAAGTTGACCGTCTTGAACCTTTTTGCGGACGAAGAAATAACGAATTTCAATATGTTTTGTATTGCGGTGCAGCTCTGGGTTCTTGATAACTTGAATTGCGCTTTGGTTATCGATATTAATAACAGGAACTTCATCATAATTGACTAACTCGAAGAAAAGTCGCTTGATCCACATGGCATGTTTAGCAGCTTCATAACTTGCCACGAATTCCGCTTCCATTGTGGATAGAGCGATATCAGATTGTTTCCTGCTTATCCAGCAGATTGCTGCGTCACCATATTTAAACAAAGCTCCACTGGTAGATTTCCGATCACTATCACTGGCGAAGTCTGCATCGCTGTAGATTTCAAGCTTGTCATGGCCATGGCGGTAAGTGAGTTGATAGTGCTTTGTACCTGCAAGGTATCTAAGAATCCGATTAACACCAATCCACGTATGACTAGTTGGTGTTTCGATAAATCTTGACCAGTAGTTCACTGCAAACATAATATCTGGGCGAGTGCAATGAGCCAAGTACATTAATCGACCAATGACTTGTCGATAAGGAACATCTACAGATACTTCACTGTCACTGTCACAAGACAAGGGTTTACTAATTGGAGTCATAACTGGCTTACAATCATCCATTCCAAACATTGTAAGAGTATACTCAATGTAACCCTTTTGATGGACAGTAATTGAACCATCACTATTATGCTGAATACATAGTCCGAGATAATGTAAATCTTCACCAATTGTGATTTTAAACTCTCGTTTCAACTCCTCAAGAAACTTCTTTGCCGTTTGTTCGGTTGTAGACAATACTAAACCGTCATTAACATAGATGCCTATCATCAGTTTTTCACCATTGTAACAACCTATAAACAAGCACGGGTCAGATATACTTTGTTTGAGCCCATATTTCAATAAAACTGATGTGAATTTTGAATTCCAGCAACGGGAAGCTTGTTTCAAACCATATAGACCCTTTTGAAGTAAACACACACGGCCAGAGCCATCATTGTAGCCATCAGGTTGTTACGTTCAATTTAAAGCATGTTACTAAATCCACACAAACATAATTAAATATAACGTTGTTTCTATTTCGCTGATTCCAAATTCATAATGCCTTTAAACTAAGCAACCTATACTACTCCTGTCTTCTGTATATCTAGATAGCGGTTCTGAAAATTTTGAAAGTTGACAAAATAAATAATTTTGTGACGTTTTGCTATTCATTGGAATGGAATTAATTTACGGGGATGGTTTTTCAATTCTAGCGTGTCCCGTGGGTTAAAGGGATGCGATCCGACAAATTCTAAGTAATTCTCTACTTCTTCGAGGAGACAGCACGAAGTATAAGTCTAAATTCGGACAATTGCTGTTATACTCGTGCTGTTTCCTTTCCGTCCTCTTCCTACGTCCTGGTCTCATCCGGGTTGAACGCTGGCTCGCTTCCTTGGGCTGGGTTCATATAGTTCCTGAATGTTGTTAGCGAATGGTGCTCATGGTACTCGACTCATAACGTCATAATCCGAAATATAGGTACACCTGAGAATTCACATGGCACGTTGAGGAAACTTTCTGGAGTAGCCGACAAAGAGTAGTTTGTCTCCCATCAAGTTAGGAACCTTTCGTGTTGGATTTACTACAGAGCTAAGTTCCCAAATTAAATATGATACGTAAGTAAGTTCGACGAAGTATCCTTTTACCCTTCATATTGTTTACCTCCTATATCCTCTGGAGATACTTTTCATGCCATTGACTGCGTGATCTAGCAGGATATATATACTGAGTGTTGCGAAATGAATAGTGTTTACTGGGTTGGTTGTTAATTGAAAAACTTAACTTTTGTACGCAATAGTCTACATAAACCCGGGCACTTACTAGTATTAAGCATAAAACGCCTGGCACGGATGGTGCCGTAGTGATAAAATGTTTGGTTGGTTGCTTGAATGCCATTAGCTTTGCGGAACCCGAGCTCGCTAGGTTGTTATAGTATAGTGCGTTATGTATTATAAACACCTCCACCATAGGTAGATTAAGTTATATTCGTTTATGTGAACTTACCATATATCATTGCTAGCTCCGATTTATACTTATCTGATATTGATTAGCCGCCAACGAAGTGGCTTAAATAAAAACTCTAGTCCTGTCAAAGTGGAAATTATTTTAGTTTTCTCCCTCCTTACTTAGCTTGGCCTGTGGTGCATTCCAGACGAGAGTTACTGAGGGTTCAGTATCCGCCTCCTAGGATACTAACAATTCCTGTAAGTATTTATATGCCTGTATCTACGGGAGTGCATTTCCGGAACAACGACCTCCCTAAGGAGTCCTTAGAACTGTCACTGTCCTGGAATGATGCTAATATTAGACCGACTAATGGTCTGTCATCATTTGTTTATCTATTTTTTTTCTTCCTTCCTGTGGAGGTACTAATCCCACGTAGATTCTAGCGGTATTCTTTTACCTGGCTACGTTGACCCTACTCCCCACCCCTAATCTACGACGGCTAGCCGTAGCATCCTGTTTTGTTTCGGTAAGGGACCCGGGTAGAAAGTTCCTTTCCGGCCTTTGCTTCATTTCCTTCCTGACCCGTAGGTTTTACCGTGACATATTTTGGCGCCCAACGTGGGGCCACCGATTCTCGTTACTTAACCTTCGTTCCTCAATCCTTGTTACTTAATACTCCACTCCGATAGTATCCTGTTGAAATTATCAGACTTGTATTTTCCCTGATAGTTTTGGTGCTCTCAGTAGAGAGAATTGAAAATACTGGCGCCCTGTTCTATTTGTCTGTAGTTCTATATTCGTTGGTTTTGTTATTCGTAGGGAGTTGTTTTCGGCAGTTTCTGTCCTGAATTGAATCGTTTTATTGTAGATACAATTCGGGTTTATTTTGGTTATTCTGTTGGTGCTTGTTAATTCGCTTGTTTTTGGAGTTTGTTGTTGTGGGTTTGTATATACTGTTAGTTTGAGTAGTTTTGTTTACAATGACACATTGGTGCCTAAATGTTAATCGTCTACGGAAAACGGAACTCCAGTATGAATTATCCTCTAGAGGTTTTGATCCTGAAGATAAGGTAGAAGAATTACGTCGATCCGTTCGAAGTGCATTGCACATCGACCAAGAAAAAAAACTTCCTTCCATTTCGGTGGAGGCGAACTTTGCCGCTGAATATCAAATTGTTGAAATGGCTATCCAAGAACTCAAAAATTCTCTCATTACTTTTGACGGTGATAAATCTTCAGGCGTATTTAAACGTATTAGCTCTGTTTGGCTACACCTCGAGCGTCGCTGTACGAATATGTCCCCAACAGGGGACGAACAAAAAGCACATCGCCAATTGTTACTTATCTTAACCAATCTTCGTAGTGCGTACGAAGACAAAATTAGAAAATTTCGTCCCTCTGTCGTTTTACCCGGTACCCCGTTGGCTACTTCCAGTCTGATTTCTACTCATATAGCGGATCCGGACGAACCTTCGCTACTCACTTCCGAGTCTGAGTCGGAAGATGAACCTGAACCGGTCCCGGTTATGTCACCTAGGGGTTTCACTAAAAGTAATGCCGTTTCGAAACTTGGGTTAAAGTTTTCTGGTGAAGAATCCTTGATGGATTTTCTTATTCGAACTGACGAATTGTGTTCTTCTAGGGGTGTCCTCACAGCAATTGTTTATTTCGGCTTCGAAATTCTATCAGGTCAGGCTTTGCTATTATATCGGGTCCACCGCACCAAAATGAAATCATGGTTGAACATCGTCGACATGCTAAAGTCTTCATTTTACCACCGGACTATGATGATCGTCTTATGAGGAAATTTATCAACGTACGATGGGACCTACAGAATCGCTTACTGGTTATGTTGTTAGTATGTTGAATTTATTCCTTCGCCTTTCGGAACCACTTTCCGAAGAAAAGCGTTTAAGCCTGATTCGTGGCAATTTAACTCCTTTCTATCAGACTTCTTTGGGCCTTACTCCTGTTACCTCGGTTGATCAACTTTTATCCTTGGGTCAGCAATTGGAAGCGACAAAGATTTCGGCCGAACGTTATCGACCACCACCTTCTAGCAGAACGTCGAAGTTATTGGAACCTGCCCTTGCTTATAAACCAGATCCTTCACCCGCGTGTCTACTCCTGTCACTGATCATCCAACCTCCGCACGTAGAACCAACCTTTTATCTGTCACTACGCCTACTACTACTCCTGCTTCTGCTAGACTGATAACTTGCTTCAACTGCGATCAGGCTGGACATATCTCTCCTAATTGTAACCGTCCTCAAGTACTACACTGTTACGGTTGCGGTCGTAAGGGAGTTACTCGACGCAACTGTCCCAACAAATGCGAAAATTCGTTAAACCGTCGGTAGGGTTCTTGGTCCGAGGCGAGGACCCTGTTCTTTCTCTGTCCTCGGGTTCTCCTTTTCGGGGTCTGGATGACCAATCCAGATTCGAACTAAATTACGTATGTGCTAATGTTCGTGGTGACCAACGTCCCTACCTACAAGTCAATATTTTTGGGGTCCCCTTTACTGGTCTTCTGGATTTAGGAGCTACGCGCACTATTCTTGGCGGTCCCGGTTGGCACCGGTTGCGTTCTCCTAATATAGCTCTTAACCCTTTCACTTCTTCTTTCTGCAGCCTTGCTGATAATTCTAAATGTACAATCTTGGGTTCCGTTTCTCTTCCTATAACCCTCCAAAATTCTATTACTACTCTGGATATTCTTGTCATTCCTGAAGTTTCACACCCACTCATTCTTGGTATCGATTTCTGGAAATCGCTGCAGTGTGTTCCAAAATTTTGCGACGGCCTATGGACTTTTGTTTCCCCTGCTTCCTTGGCAACTGTCACCACCGACCCTGCTCATATTGTCTCTGAGCTTACACCTGAACAACGTCTTCGTTTGGATACTTTTCTAAGCAGCCTACTAGTCTTGGTTGTACTACCCTAGTTCAACATCATATCCGTACTTCAGCAGAACCTATAAAACAACGTTATTACCCTCTTTCTCCTCCACTTCTTAAGATAGCTCATTCCGAGCTGGACGAGATGCTCCGTCTGGGAGTCGTCGAGGCTTCTACTAGTCCTTGGTCTAGTCCTATTGTCCTCATAAAGAAGAAAGACGATTCTTATAGGTTCTGTATCGACTTCCGTAAGGTCAACCAAGTCACTCAAAAAGATGCATATTCACTTCCGTATATTTCTACCATCTTGGATCGTCTCCGCGATGCCCGTTTTCTTTCCTCACTAGACATTCGCTCCGCTTACTGGCAAATCCCTCTATCTCCAGAATCCAAACCAATCACCGCTTTTACCGTCCCTCATCGTGGCTTATTCCAATTCTGTCGGATGCCTTTCGGTCTCCATAACTCTCCTGCAACCTTCAACGCCTCATCGATCAGGTCATCGGTTCTGACCTGGAACCTTTCTGCTTCGCATATCTTGACGATATCATCATAGCCACCCCCTCTTTCGAGGAACACATCCGCATACTTGACCTAGTACTTTCACGTCTCTTCTCTGCCAGCCTCTCCCTTCGTCAAGATAAATGCCATTTCTGCCTCCCTGAACTCCGCTATCTGGGTTACGTTGTTAACCGAGATGGACTCCTTGTCGATCCAGAAAAAGTTTCTGCCATTCTGAATATCCCTCCTCCTTCTTCTGTTTCCGAAGTACGTCGACTGATTGGCATGGCCAGTTGGTACCGGCGTTTTATTCCAAATTTCGCCACTCTTACTTCTCCGCTTTCTAATTTAACCCGAAAGAATGTCCCTTTCATCTGGACTCCCGATTGTCAATCTGCCTTCCTCTCTCTTAAACAGCATCTGGTTTCCGCTCCCATACTATCCTGCCCGACTTTACCTTACCCTTCACCATCAAACTGATGCCTCCCATTTCGGTTTGGGTGCGATCCTAAGCCAAACTTCCCCAAAGGCGAAAAGGTTGTCAGCTTCATCAGCCGGTCACTTTCCAAGCCCGAGCGCAACTACTCAGTTACTGAGAAGGTGCCTGGCAGTGGTGTGGGCGATCGAGAAGTTCCGACCTTACGTCGGGGTATTCATTTTCAGTAATTACTGACCACCATTCCCTTCTCTGGCTCAACAAACTCACAAGTCCTTCAGGTCGCCTAGCTCGCTGGTCCCTTCGCCTCCAGCAATATGATTTCTCCATTTTCCACCGAAAAGGGAAAGATCATGTTGTTCCTGATACCCTCTCCCGTTCCGTTCCCGTTCTTACTCCCGTTTCTGTTTCAGCCATTTCCTCCCTTGAAGTTACTCTTCCTACTCCCGATCCTTGGTATAATGGTATGCTTCAAAAAGTTTCCAAATCTCCTAGACGCTACCCATCCTGGTCCGTTGTGAACGATATCCTCTTTCGTCGTCATAAGACTTCTATCGCTGCCGATTCTCAGGACGATTGGAAAATCGTCGTACCTTCTGAACAGCGTAGACATCTGATTTTCTTCACCACGATCCGCCTACTTCCGGTCACTGTGGTGTGACCAAAACTTCCGCTCGTCTCCTCCAAAAATATCATTGGCCTTGTCTCCGAGCTGACGTCGCTCGCTACATCCGACGTTGTCCGATCTGTGCTGCTTATAAGGTTGAACAGTTACCTCCTCCTGGGTTCTTTGCTCCTAGAGCTAAACCCTCCTACCCTTGGCAAGTCATGTCTTGTGATCTGGTAGGTCCTCTTCCTCGTTCTACCAAAGGTTGTTCTTATCTTTTGGTAGTGGCGGACTACTTTACAAAATTTCCTCTTTTCTTCACTTTACGCACAGCCACTGCACCGGCCGTTACTAAACTTCTTGAAGAACAGGTCTTTCTACTTTTTGGGGTTCCTCAATATCTTATTACTGATAACGGCTCACAGTTTCGCAGTCGGCAATTCACTTCCTTATGTGCCCGGTATAACTCCAAAATTCTATTCACTGCTCGTTACCATCCTCAAGCAAATCCTGCTGAACGCGTCAACCGTACTATCAAAACAATGATAGCATCCTATGTTCGTGACAACCATCGTCATTGGGATGTCAATCTTTCACAACTTGCTTGTGCCGTCCGCACGTCCAAACATGAAATTATTGGCTGTACACCTTTCTTTGCGTTGTTTGGTAGAGAACACATCCTCTCCGGTGATTACTTCGGACAACTTTCCGAATTCAATGATATGTACCTTCCTGATCCAGAACATCCTTCGCCTGATCCCGTACACTTCAAAGATATTCGCTCACGTGTCCTAAAGAAACTATCCGCGGCGTACCGTGATACTCATAATCGCTATAATTGTCGACGTCGCCCTGTCAAATTCCAATTAGGAGATTCTGTTTGGCGCCGTAATTACGCCCTTTCCGACGCTTCACGTCACTTCAACGCTAAACTTGCCCCTAAATTTCTTGGTCCGTTTCCTATTAGTAAAGTTGTTTCTCCGTGGACATACGAACTGACCGATCCTACCGGTGCCAAAAGCATTTGGCACGTTAAAGATCTCAAACCTTCTCATCCTGACGATCCTAATGTTCCGGATATCGCATTGCTTTCCTTTTGGCGACGCAGGCGTTGTAAAGCTAGATAGCTGCCCTCTCGTCCCCACTGCTAATGATGACTCTGCTCTACACTGGTATTACTCTCTTGGATTTTGTGATTATTGTTTTGTTCGGTTTTTGTACCTTCTCTTTTCTTTCTGAACTGCACCTTCTCACTTCTATATCCGATTAGTTGGTGTTCCTTGCTGTCGGTTCTTGCACTGACTTGTTTTGATATACCATCCGCTTCCTGTGGTATGCTTGGTAGACCTCTCTACTTTTCTTCGGAAACTGCGACACTGTCGAATTTTCGGGTCTATGAGCAATTCTTTTCTTGATTGTTCGTTAGTAACGACTCCTTTGTTACTACAGTTGATAGCACCTCGTTTCGTATCCCAGCTCTTTCGTCGATCTTTGGCATACTTGAGGCCTGTTTGGGCTATTACTGTTGATTTTCTTCCTCTCTTCGGTTCTTCCTTTTTGGTTTATGGGCGCAAGAAACCAGTTCTTTTCTTGAGGTTTGAAAACTTTACTGTTTCTTTACTAGAGACTCTCGTCTACAGACGACCTTTGCAGTGTTGATGCCGGCCCATCCTTGTCCTCGTTGATTACCACTCTACATCTCTCTCATCCTTTTCTTCTTTCTTTAATTCTTCTTCAATTGTTATCACTGCAGTGAATGCTCCGTTCGATTTCTTCTGGTAGTCCTGAAGGTAGGTTACTAGTTTATGGTCCGTCGAACCGGATGAATTTCTTTTTTTTGCTGGTTTTTTTTTTCTTTTTTTTCTCTATGTTTTGTGTTCGTTTCGTTTATAGCTTGTTTTGTTGGAAGAGATGTCCTTCCAGTTCGGTTGTTATTAGTTCGGTTGTCTAACCGCTTGTGTTTTCCTACCCCGACCTTTTAATTTTGCTGGGGGGGAATTTGTTACGTTCAATTTAAAGCATGTTACTAAATCCACACAAACATAATTAAATATAACGTTGTTTCTATTTCGCTGATTCCAAATTCATAATGCCTTTAAACTAAGCAACCTATACTACTCCTGTCTTCTGTATATCTAGATAGCGGTTCTGAAAATTTTTGAAAGTTGACAAAATAAATAATTTTGTGACGTTTTGCTATTCATTGGAATGGAATTAATTTACGGGGATGGTTTTTCAATTCTAGCGTGTCCCGTGGGTTAAAGGGATGCGATCCGACAAATTCTAAGTAATTCTCTACTTCTTCGAGGAGACAGCACGAAGTATAAGTCTAAATTCGGACAATTGCTGTTATACTCGTGCTGTTTCCTTTCCGTCCTCTTCCTACGTCCTGGTCTCATCCGGGTTGAACGCTGGCTCGCTTCCTTGGGCTGGGTTCATATAGTTCCTGAATGCTGTTAGCGAATGGTGCTCATGGTACTCGACTCATAACGTCATACTCCGAAATGTAGGTACACCTGAGAATTCACATGGCACGTTGAGGAAACTTTCTGGAGTAGCCGACAAAGAGTAGTTTGTCTCCCATCAAGTTAGGAACCTTTCGTGTTGGATTTACTACAGAGCTAAGTTCCCAAATTAAATATGATACGTAAGTAAGTTCCACGAAGTATCCTTTTACCCTTCATATTGTTTACCTCCTATATCCTCTGGAGATACTTTTCATGCCATTGACTGCGTGATCTAGCAGGATATATATACTGAGTGTTGCGAAATGAATAGTGTTTACTGGGTTGGTTGTTAATTGAAAAACTTAACTTTTGTACGCAATAGTCTACATAAACCCGGGCACTTACTAGTATTAAGCATAAAACGCCTGGCACGGATGGTGCCGTAGTGATAAAATGTTTGGTTGGTTGCTTGAATGCCATTAGCTTTGCGGAACCCGAGCTCGCTAGGTTGTTATAGTATAGTGCGTTATGTAATATAAACACCTCCACCATAGGTAGATTAAGTTATATCCGTTTATGTGAACTTATCATATATCATTGCTAGCTCCGATTTATACTTATCTGATATTGATTAGCCGCCAACGAAGTGGCTTAAATAAAAACTCTAGTCCTGTCAAAGTGGAAATTATTTTAGTGTTCTCCCTCCTTACTTAGCTTGGCCTGTGGTGCATTCCAGACGAGAGTTACTGAGGGTTCAGTATCCGCCCCCTAGGATACTAACAATTCCTGTAAGTATTTATATGCCTGTATCTACGGGAGTGCATTTCCGGAACAACGACCTCCCTAAGGAGTCCTTAGAACTGTCACTGTCCTGGAATTTCACTGATGCTAATATTAGACCGACTAATGGTCTGTCATCATTTGTTTATCTATTTTTTTTTCTTCCTTCCTGTGGAGGTACTAATCCCACGTAGATTCCAGCGGTATTCTTTTACCTGGCTACGTTGACCCTACTCCCCACCCCTAATCTACGACGGCTAGCCGTAGCATCCTGTTTTGTTTCGGTAAGGGACCCGGGTAGAAAGTTCCTTTCCGGCCTTTGCTTCATTTCCTTCCTGACCCGTAGGTTTTACCGTGACAAGGTTGCTCCATGTAAATCTCCTCCTGAAGATCTCCATAAAGGAACGCGGTTTTTACATCAAACTGACGCATTTTCGTACCTTTTGCAGCTGCTATACTAATGAGTGACCTGATTGTATCCATCCGTGCTACTAGACTAAAAGTTTCTTCATAGTCAATGCCGGCTCTCTGGGTAAACCCTTTTGCTACAAGTCGAGCTTTATAGCGACCAATACTTCCATCTGCATTTACCTTGACCTTAGAAACCCATCGACTTTTAACTAGTTTTCGGTTTTCTGGAAGCTTAACCAGTTTCCATGTTTTGTTTTCATTTAGTGAATCCATTTCATCATCCATGGCACGTTTCCATTGTGCTGACTCATTTGACTCTATTGCTTCACTATACTTGGTCGGTTCATCATAGGAAATGAGAACCTCATCTTCATCATCACAGCCATCATAGTAGCGAGCGGGTTTCTTCAACATATTATGATTTCGCAGTTGCCGTGTGCCTTCATGATGTCGAGACTCTATAGGTGCAATGTTGTCGCTTAACGATGTATCATCTGGTTTCACTACCACAGGAGCATTAGTTTGGAACCATGAACTAGAGGAGGGCATATTTACAATAGTTGATTCTTCAACTGTCACTTCTGTTGTAAATTTGACATCTTTTGATATGCGTACTTGATTTTTGTGTGGTACATAAACACGATATCCGTCATAATCGCCATGATAACCAACATTAATACCTTTGTCTCCTTTTCTATCAAATTTCTTTCGATTTTGCTTAGGAACATGTACATAGCATTCAGTTCCAAATATCTTTAAGTGGTCAAATTTCGCCTTTCTTCCATACCACAATTCATATGGCGTTTTACCTCTAACTGGTGTATTACCTGTCCGATTAAGAACGTACATGGCAGTATTTACCGCTTCAGCCCATAGCTTTTTAGATAAATTCTTTGTATGGATCATGGATCTTGCTGATTCACATAGGGTACGGTTTTCACACTCAGCAGCACCATTTTGCTCCGGAGTATACGGGGCCGATTTCCTAAAAATGATCCCATTATCAGCAAGTAGTTTGTGGTACTCAGAATTGTCATATTCTTTACCACCATCTGACAACATTGTTTTATCACATGTCCACTTTGTTTAGCATGAGCAATAAATTCACGAGTCCGATCAATAACTTCAGATTTTCTTTAATAAAATACACCATGCGAAATTTGGAGTAGTCATCTTTGAACTCCACATAGAGTCGCTTACCAGATAGTGAAGGTACATCTATTGGTTCACAAACATCAGTACTGACAAGTTCACACACTTTAGTTGTGCGATTGGGCCTAGATCTATAAGACGAACGATGTTGTTTACCGTAAACACAACCTTCGCAGAATTCGTTATCCTCATTCACATCAATACTTTCTAGGCGCAGAAACGAGTTGACATGACGTTTGTTTTGATGAGCTAACCTTTCATGCCACATCTGCAATTGCACATCTTCACTTAAGTTAACCTCGCAGGTAGAAGATGTGTTTGAAACGTTCACTTTAATTGCTAGTTTGTATATTCCATTTACCTTTTGCCTGTTACAATTGTTTGACTGTATCGTGTGATAGAGCACTTTCCACCAACATAGACACAACTACAGCCTCGAGCTGTGACGACTCCAACAGATACAATGTTTTTGACGATTTTTGGAACATACCAAACACCACGTAGCCAGATTACTTTCCATTTATTACCTATTTTTGTTTGAACTTGAATGTCACCCTCTGCAAATGCATAGATGACTTCTGCATTACCAACTCGAACAACTCCAGGGACATATAGTAAGGTGAGCGATTGAAACCATTCTCGCCTATTACATAGATGACGGGACGCTCCTGAATCCAGAATCCACTCTTCAGATACAGTCGACGTTGATTCAAGTACGTAGCAGTTAGTCGAGTCAGAAAGTATACATTCAGCTAAAATTACTTCTTGAACTGGTTTTTCACTAAATTGTTGCTGCTGCTTACGCTGTTTATATTCAGCGTGTTTCTTCAAAGCTTTCTCATTAGTACAGTCTTTCATCATGTGACCGAATTTTTTACAGGCAAAACATTGGACCGATATTTTCCTATGACGTCGGCTATTGTTTTGCTTAGACTCGCCCACTTTTGGATCACTCTTCTTTTTCTTAAGATACATTGCATCTGAGTAGATAAATAAGGCCGGTCCTAATTCAAAACGCGACAGACGTATTTTCCATGTGTAAAATACGTCTGTCACGTTTTGAATTAGGATCGGCCCTATATAATTTCAATGTAAAATAGTTGTGAAAACATGAATTCTTATATGCCTTCAATGTAAAATACTTGTGGGCACGTTTTGAATTAGGATCGGCTTTATATTACTTTCAATGGAACATACATACTTCAAAACACACGTATGTTGAAAAATGTAAGTGCAGAGAAAATGTGTGTAGATGTTTTGAATTTGGTTTTCTAGCTAGAAGTTATAAAGTATGACAGATGCAAAAATATCGCATTCAAGTCAATTGTGTTTAATTAAAGTGGATTCTGATTTATGTTTAGAGGCTGCAAATACACATGGGCCGGTTTCAATTCAAAATGTGTTCACACTCTTTGTGATAGGTTGAAAAGTGGGTTGGCAAAGTACGCAGATGGTGGTAATCTGCTATATAAGGAGATTGCTCCTAATATTAATTTAATTAGTCGAAGTTTACTGCATATATTTACATACAAACATGTATATAATTGATATTCAGGATTTAAATACAAGAAAAACGAGTTTGTGTGTAAAGAAATTGCGGTTTTGGACTTGTTGAAAGGTGTTGTTTGGCATCAAATTTTTAAACTACCAATGCAGTCTAGTTGTTTGAGTCAAGATCATATAAAACATAACGACTGGGTGACAAAGAATATTCATGGTCTTTCTTGGGACGAATCTTCAACAGCTGGAATGGTGTTATCATATATAGCGCTTTATTTGAAGCAAATTATCCGACCCGGTGAAGAAGTATTTGTGAAGGGTCTAGAAAAGAAGAAATTGATTGAAACCTATCTAATGCAGAACGTTGTAACTGATATGCTTGCACGAGGTTGTCCTAAGCTATCGGAGTTAAAAATCAACAACCGTTTAAAATATAACATCCATTGTTGTAGACACAGCAATAATAATCTGCAATGTGCAAAACAAAATACCTTGTTATTAAAAGAATGGCTTGATAATAATAAAAAACAATAGAAAGATTGTGTCTGTATTATTTATTTTAATATAATTTTACAATGTTAGCCGAAGCAAATTATCCGACCCGGTGAAGAAGTATGTGTGAAGGGTATAGAAAAGAAGAAATGGATGTAAACCTATCTATTGCAAAACAAAATACTTTGTTATTAAAAGAATGGTTTGATAATAATAAAAAACAATAGAAAAGATTGTGTATGTATTATTATTGTAGTCAGTAAGAAATCTTTAATGCTGATGTCTGCAGAAAATCAATTAAACTCAGACAGCACGAATGGGACTCTCAACCCTGAAAGCAATTATAATTGATCAACGCAATAGCTCTTTACTGGTTTTACAACATTTAACAAATTGTACAGATATCTCGAAAAATTTGCCAAAGACAGACAAACAGATAGGCAGACTGACTGCACCAATTTTCTCATTCTCGCTTTTAAAGAATAACAAGTCGTAAAGTCGTAGTTATTTAAATCGCGAACTCAGTTTATCTGCAAGAAATGTATAAACGTGAAATTTATGAAATGCTCCAACTTAAAAAAAGCCACTATCATTATTCTTTCCTGACAAGGGTAATTTTAACAAAGTTTTCATTTTTGATTTGTTCTATAGAACACAACTACAACTTGACAATAAAGATTGAGCGATCAGCATTTGCATTTCCAATATTTACGTACTGAAGGCAACTCTGCAATTTTAGATCACATGCATTTCTAATTTCAATTACAAAAAAATATGAAAGCATCTATTTGAAATGCATTTCTAACTTTAATCGCAAAAAAATGAGAGCATCTATTCGAAATATGCACTCAGATTAAAAGTCAAAAATTGCTTTACACCGTTCTGTAAATTGAGATTACGTAGTTATTAAATCGGGAGTAATGTGAAATGAAACACACAATGTATGTTTCTTTACTGTAATCTATAAAATACATATATATAATGTTATATACTCTAGAATAAACATACTATAATTCACTTAAGTTTACTAAATATAAAAGAACAGTTCTAACTCACTCCAACTCTGAACGGTTAAAAAAAATATTGCATTATCAATTCTATAAGGGCTGTCTTCTTCATCTTTGACGCGCGGTCGTTTTCTGGTTGTTCTTCTTCGTGTTAACTAAAGAAAAAAATGATTCAAATGAATATTATATATCAAGTAAATGCATTAAGAAAATTAAATCTATATATTAAGCTAACGAAATACATACTCTGTATTGGTGTCATTAGGTCGTACGTTGCAATTGGTGGATCTGCTCACGGCGTCAACGATTTTTTTACCAGTACTTAATTTGGATTGACTCAATAATTTTAGCCCAATCACTATCATTATTCTTTCCTGACAAGAACAATTTTTTTAAAAGAAAAGGTTTTCATTTTTGATTTGTTTTATAGAACACACAACTACAACTTGACAATAAAGATTGAACGATTATCACACACACACATATCTTGAGTATATAAGGATATTAAACAACAAGAACAGCAGAAAATTCAACTCATGTAAGCAAGAATTTAATGCTAAGGTATTGTCTAGATAGCAATTGTAGAAAAATATGAAATCTATAGAAAATTTAATAAAGCCAGTCATGTATAAATTTTTTTTAATGCTGACATCCATAGGAAAAATTAAAAAAAGCGAGAAATTTAATGCTAACATCAACAGAATAATAAATAAATCCACTTAGTAAGCATTAATGGAAGACCGGCCTGGCTTCGAAACTGTGCACGCGTATATACCATATTTTAAAATTAAAGTTGTCAATTGCAAAACAAAAAAATTAAATTTTACCTAGAAATCATTTTAAAATATTTACTTTTTCAGTACAACTGAAAGAACTTGACTTTATACATTTTTAATCGATATCATAGACTTTTTCTATACTGTTGGTAAAAATCTACGTAAAGTATTTATATTAAATAATAAACTGACCTGTTAGAAAAATTAAAAATTTGCATCGTTTTCTGAAAAAATTGCGTACTTTTTCAGTACAACTGAAAAAACTTGAGTTTATACATTTTTTAATCGATATCAGACTGTACAGAAACAGTAATGTTTAATTATATCAGTCAAAAACATGATGTGTTTACTATTAAACAAAACAAAATTGTTCTTAATCCAAGTGATGATAAAAGAATTCTTAGTACCTCAACCACTGATACATACGACCAGCGAGTACAGAAAGTAACATCAATTCCCGTCAATATTACTGTATTAGTCGATTAAGGCATGAGTTAATTTTTTTACAACGTTTCTTTTTATTCGCTTAGGGCAATGCAGAGAAAGAAGTTAGAATTGAACACATTTTTTTATAATAAAATAAACCTTGATACAAAAAAATCACATTCAGTTTTTACTGAAAAGTTACAATTTACATGCATGTATAGGTAATTTGTGTGAAATTCTTTAAAACCATGAGTGTGTAAAAATTATTAAACAAAGACGGTTTAATCTGAGACATTTTTTTCAAAATTTGCTTTGTTTTTATTTAAAATATTTCATATGTAATCATAATAAAAGAATAGCGCTGTAATTATAGTGTATTTTCTGTACACATCATAAATCAAAAGTCGTATAAAACGCAACTGAATGAAAAAAATGATGTAGTATGCTAAATTCCTTTTATAGTTGTTTTTGCTCAGAGCTGCCTTCAGTATGTAAATATTGGAAAAATGCTGCATAGCGAATTGTTTGTCATAGTTATGTACTGAAAGCAATTCTGCAATTTTTTAGATAGCATGCACGATTCAAGCTTGAAAATCGTCTTGAATAAAAACGTAAATATAGGAGATTTTTTTTTAACAATTGCATCCAAAGCAATTTGCTATGCAATTATTTCTTTTACAGTTGTTTTTTGCTTACGCGTTTTTCCGTAAAACTCAGCTGAATGAAAAAAAATTAAAATTCATACTGTCTCGCTAGAAAACCAAATTCAAAGCATATACACACATTTTCTCTGCGCTTTATTTGAATCAAATTATCCGACCCGGTGAAGAAGTATTTGTGAAAAGTTTAGAAAATAAGAAATTGATTGAAACCTTCACAAGTACGCATTTTTTTTTCGTTTTGGATTTATCTAAAAAATAGGATACCTTTCAATCTACCCGAGTTTAACTATATTAGCATAAATGTATTGTAGAGAAAAAAAGTAGTAGTAACCGTTCTGTTTGATTTCAGTTTGTTATTGTTTAAAGATGAGTTAGCATAAGGTTGATGAGTATGTTTTTCAATATTAACAATTGCATTATCGAAGTAAACTTTTTTCACGCACGTTCAGTATTTCACTATTCATTTTACATTTTAATTAAATAAATGCAGTCTAACGATTGTAGAAACAACGGCTGAAATAGTGTTATCATATATAGCGCTTTATTTGAAGCAAATTATCCGACCCGGTGAAGAAGTATTTGTGAAGGCTTTAGAAAATAAGAAATTGATTGAAACCTATATAATGCAAAACATTGTAACTGATATGCTTGCACTAGGTTATCCTAAGCTATCGGAGTTAAAAATCAACAATCGTTTAAAATATAACATCCATTGTTATAGACACAACAATAATAATCTGCAGTGCGCAAAACAAAATACCTTTTTTTTTTATTAAAGGAATGGCTTGATAATAATAAAAACAAAAGAATGATTTTGTCTGTATTATTTATTTTAATATAATTTTTTACAATGTTAGCCTTACTATCTATTATTATAACAACTTCTAGCAAACATTATTTTTATCGATCCAGCTATTGTGTACGTTAGAGAAGCCTAACCATTTTACAAAGACTTTATTTCCACTCTTTCTTAGGACTTTTTCTATCAGGTAGATTCCTGGATGTTTAACCTTTTGCAACTCCATTTAATAAAATGCACCTTTGATTTCTTTTTCGTCTTGATCTTCTAATATATATGTGGTCGGATTGGTTACGTTTACTTTTTAATCTTAAAATTTCATTTGACCAGTTTGGCGTGTAACCTTTCGTAAATGCTTCCTGTGTTTACTAATCCTCACACTGTCTTTAATTGAAAATTTTGGTATTTTAGTTGCAAGTTTGATGTGGGTAAATGATGATTTAAGAATAGTTTTTTCATTTGATTTATCAACTTTTACTAAAAGTGCGTGTAAAAATTAATAAACAACATTGACGGTTTTAATCTGAGACATTTTTCAAAACTTGCTTTAATTTTTAATAAAATTTTTATATGTAACCATAAAAAATAGCGCTGTAATGATGGTGTATTTTCTGTACACACAGCATAAATCAAAGGTAGTATAAAAAACATTTGATTACTATATTGCAAGCAAGCAAATTTTTTCAGTAAACGCAGCTGAATGTGGTATATTAAGGTCATATTAAAGACCAAAAGTTTTATAATATAAATAACGTTATGTAATTTAAATTTCATTACGTAGCATTCGTTGAATTTTAAAAAATTATTTTTATACCTCCATCATGAGTTAAGTACTACGTGCTATAATTATGCTAAATAATAAAGAAATGAATTGCTTTAACAAAGTTTTATGGAAAATGTCATGCGTTGCACATTTCATATTCTATAGTGCGTGTAAATTAATAAACAACATTGACGGTTTAATCTGAGACATTTTTTAAACAACAGCTGGAATGGTGTTATCATATATAACGCTTTATTTGAAGCAAATTATCCGACCCGTTGAAGAAGTATTTGTGAAGGGTTTAGAAAATAAGAAATTGATTGAAACCTATATAATGCAAAACATTGTAACTGATATGCTTGCACTAGGTTATCCTAAGCTATCGGAGTTAAAAATCAACAATCGTTTAAAATATAACATCCAGGCTTGATAATAATAAAAACAATAGAATGATTTTGTCTGTATTATTTATTTTAATATAATTTTGCAATGTTAGCCTTACAAAATTCTTCTTATTAAAATAATGGCTATATAATAAAAAACAATAGAAAGATTTTGTCTGTATTATTTATTTTAATATAATTTTTTACAATGTTAGCCTTACTATCTATTATTATAACAACTTCTAGCAAACATTATTTTTATCGATCCAGCTATTGTGTACGTTAGAGAAGCCTAACCATTTTACAAAGACTTTATTTCCACTCTTTCTTAGGACTTTTTCTATCAGGTAAATTCCTGGATGTTTAACCTTTTGCAACTCCATTTAATAAAATGCACCTTTGATTTCTTTTTCGTCTTGATCTTCTAATATATATGTTGTCGGATTGGTTACGTTTACTTTTTAATCTTAAAAATTTCATTTGACCAGTTTGGCGTGTAACCTTTCGTAAATGCTTCCCCGTGTCTACTAATCCTCACACTGTCTTTAATTGAAAATTTTTGGTATTTTGGTTGCAAGTTTGATGTGGGTAAATGATGATTTAAGAATAGTTTTTTCATTTGATTTATCAACTTTTACAGGTTTGACTCCGATAGTATTGTGAACTGTATTGTTGTATTGTTTCACAATATCGCTTAAATTTTTTATCCAATTGTAAGAACCGTTCAGGTTAAACAAGCGCCACATTTTTCCCTTTAAAGTTCTAATTACACGTTCCACAATGCATGCTTTCTTTGTAGAAAAAACACTATAATGGTTTATGCCATATGTCTGCATTAAGGATTGAAAGTGTTTGTTATAATAGTCTTTACCAAAATCAGACTGCAAATTTCTTGGTGGATTTTTTTAATTTATTTAAAATTGTTTTCATTGCAGCAGTAACATCAATACCAGTTTTACTTTTAAGTGGTACAGCCCATACGTATTTGGAGAAACAATCAATAACTACTAAAATGTATTTAAATCCTTTGTTTGTTTGCGAATATGGTAGCAATTTAATCAAATCGGTCTGAAGAAGGTCATTTAAACCTTTTACTATCACTTTGCGTCTCTTGAAATTTATTCTTGCTGGTTTATGAAGTTCATTTACTATATCCTCTTTTACTTTTGATTGAGCAACTATCATAATACTTTTTTCTAATCAGGATTTATTAAACACAATTAATAAATACTTCCATGTTTGAATGTCGTGAGTTCCACTTGCTTTGAAAGGAACTTTTAACATAAAATCAAGAAACATTGTGGTATTGTTTATAAGTCCGGAACCGGAACAAACGTTGAACACCCTCCTTTAAGTGGATCATGATTGTTTATATTTACCTTCAAGTGTAAAACTTCTTGGATTGCCCAACCTGAATCCTTTTCGCTAAATTCCTCTAATCGCTTCGAAATCTTGTCTAATACGTTCTCCTTATACCACCGCTTGAGATTGGTATTTATATCGATGTGACGATTTGCAGTAGGAAACGTCTTCAAATCTATTTCACCAGTTGTAAGCTTAACAAAGTTAGCGGTCAATATTACATTAACTTTTAACATTGACTTTTTTAAGCAAGCAACAATCTTGCGTTTAAAACTAGCGAACGCCTTGTCTAAGAACACTAGAGGATCTCTATAACTTAAATTGGTAATAAGTCCCGTAACTATTCGACTTCCAAAACATGATTGTACATCATGCCAAATCAGATTTTTTCGAATATGACCTCTAGAAAGCGTTGCATCAATACCTTTACCTTGATATTCCAAAGAGCGTTTCAAGTGCCTCAATCGTACAAGGTAACTTTTAAGATGTGCCAAATTAGATTCCAGCCTACTAGGATTTTTCTGACGATTGTCTTCGTATACCTTATTTCTAATAGCAAACTTCAATATACTAATGCTTTGATAATTATAATGTGTTTTGTTATTTCATCGACTGATTTGATTAGATTCACGCATTTCACAGTTAATTTCAAAATAGCCCTACTAATCTCGGCCACGGTTTCAGAATTCATGATTTTATACAAATCAATACACTACTTAATATATGTACAGCTTTATTTACTATTTATACAAAAATATCATCTGACAAAAGCAAAACAACTGTAAATGAATTAGCATACAACAACATTTTTCATTCAGCTGCGTTTACTGGAAAAAAATTGCTTGCTTGCAGTATAGTAATCAAATGTTTTTTATACGACCTTTGATTTATGCTGTGTGTACAGAAAATACACTATCATTACAGCGCAATTTTTTATGGTTACATATAAAAAAATTTTAATAAAAATTAAAGCAAGTTTTGAAAAAATGTCTCAGATTAAACCGTCAATGTTGTTTATTAATTTACACGCACTATAGAATATGAAATGTGCAACGCATGACATTTTCCATAAAACTTTGTTAAAGCAATTCATTTCTTTATTATTTAGCATAATTATAGCACGTAGTACCTGACTCATGATGGAGGTATAAAAATAATTTTTTAAAATTCAACGAATGCTACGTAATGAAATTTAAATTACACAACGTTATTTATATTATAAAACTTTTGGTCTTTTATATGACCTTAATATATACCACATTCAGCTGCGTTTACTGAAAAAATTTGCTTGCTTGCAATATAGTAATCAAATGTTTTTATACTACCTTTGATTTATGCTGTGTGTACAGAAAATACACCATCATTACAGCGCTATTTTTTATGGTTACATTTAAAAATTTTATTAAAAATTAAAGCAAGTTTTGAAAAAATGTCTCAGATTAAAACCGTCAATGTTGTTTATTAATTTTTACACGCACTTTTAGTAAAAGTTGATAAATCAAATGAAAAAACTATTCTTAAATCATCATTTACCCACATCAAACTTGCAACCAAAATACCAAAATTTTCAATTAAAGACAGTGTGAGGATTAGTAAACACAGGAAGCATTTACGAAAGGTTACACGCCAAACTGGTCAAATGAAATTTTAAGATTAAAAAGTAAACGTAACCAATCCGACCACATATATATTAGAAGATCAAGACGAAAAAGAAATCAAAGGTGCATTTTATTAAATGGAGTTGCAAAGGTTAAACATCCAGGAATCTACCTGATAGAAAAGTCCTAAGAAAAGTGGAAATAAAGTCTTTGTAAAATGGTTAGGCTTCCTAACGTACACAATAGCTGGATCGATAAAAATAATGTTTGCTAGAAGTTGTTATAATAATAGATAGTAAGGCTAACATTGTAAAAAATTATATTAAAATAAATAATACAGACAAAATCTTTCTATTGTTTTTTATTATATAGCCATTCTTTTAATAAAAAAGAATTTTGTAAGGCTAACATTGCAAAATTATATTAAAATAAATAATACAGACAAAATCATTCTATTGTTTTTATTATTATCAAGCCATTCCTTTAATAAAAAAAAGGTATTTTGTTTTGCGCACTGCAGATTATTATTGTTGTGTCTATAACAATGGATGTTATATTTTAAACGATTGTTGATTTTTAACTCCGATAGCTTAGGATAACCTAGTGCAAGCATATCAGTTACAATGTTTTGCATTATATAGGTTTCAATCAATTTCTTATTTTCTAAACCCTTCACAAATACTTCTTCACCGGGTCGGATAATTTGCTGCAAATAAAGCGCTATATATGATAACACTATTTCAGCCGTTGTTTCTACAATCGTTAGGACTGCATTTATTTAATTAAAATGTAAAAATGAATAGTGAAATACTGAACGTGCGTGAAAAAAGTTTACTTCGATAATGCAATTGTTAATATTGAAAAACATACTCATCAACCTTATGCTAACTCATCTTTAAACAATAACAAACTGAAATCAAACAGAACGGTTACTACTACTTTTTTCTCTACAATACATTTATGCTAATATAGTTAAACTCGGGTAGATTGAAAGGTATCCTATTTTTAGATAAATCCAAAACGAAAAAATGCGTACTTGTGAAGGTTTCAATCAATTTCTTATTTTCTAAACTCTTCACAAATACTTCTTCACCGGGTCGGATAATTTGATTCAAATAAAGCGCAGAGAAAATGTGTGTATATGCTTTGAATTTGGTTTTCTAGCGAGACAGTATGAATTTTAATTTTTTCATTCAGCTGAGTTTTACGGAAAACGCGTAAGCAAAAACAACTGTAAAAGAAATAATTGCATAGCAAATTGCTTTGGATGCAATTGTTAAAAAATCTCCTATATTTACGTTTTTATTCAAGACGATTTTCAAGCTTGAATCGTGCATGCTATCTAAAAATTGCAGAATTGCTTTCAGTACATAACTATGACAAACAATTCGCTATGCAGCATTTTTCCAATATTTACATACTGAAGGCAGCTCTGAGCAAAAACAACTATAAAAGGAATTTAGCATACTACATCATTTTTTCATTCAGTTGCGTTTTATACGACCTTTGATTTATGATGTGTACAGAAAATACACTATAATTACAGCGCTATTTTTTATTATGATTACATATGAAATATTTTAAATAAAAACAAAGCAAATTTTGAAAAAATGTCTCAGATTAAACCGTCTTTGTTTAATAATTTTTACACACTCATGGTTTTAAAGAATTTCACACAAATTACCTATACATGCATGTAAATTGTAACTTTTCAGTAAAAACTGAATGTGATTTTTTGTATCAAGGTTTATTTTATTATAAAAAAATGTGTTCAATTCTAACTTCTTTCTCTGCATTGCCCTAAGCGAATAAAAAGAAACGTTGTAAAAAAATTAACTCATGCCTTAATCGACTAATACAGTAATATTGACGGGAATTGATGTTACTTTCTGTACTCGCTGGTCGTATGTATCAGTGGTTGAGGTACTAAGAATTCTTTTATCATCACTTGGATTAAGAACAATTTTGTTTTGTTTAATAGTAAACACATCATGTTTTTGACTGATATAATTAAACATTACTGTTTCTGTACAGTCTGATATCGATTAAAAAATGTATAAACTCAAGTTCTTTCAGTTGTACTGAAAAAGTACGCAATTTTTTCAGAAAACGATGCAAATTTTAATTTTCTCTAACAGGTCAGTTTATTATTTAATATAAATACTTTACGTAGATTTTTACCAACAGTATAGAAAAAGTCTATGATATCGATTAAAAAATGTATAAAAGTCAAGTTCTTTCAGTTGTACTGAAAAAGTAAATATTTTAAAATGATTTCTAGGTAAAATTTAATTTTTTTGTTTTGCAATTGACAACTTTAATTTTAAAATATGGTATATACGCGTGCACAGTTTCGAAGCCAGGCCGGTCTTCCATTAATGCTTACTAAGTGGATTTATTTATTATTCTGTTGATGTTAGCATTAAATTTCTCGCTTTTTTTAATTTTTCCTATGGATGTCAGCATTAAAAAAAATTTATACATGACTGGCTTTATTAAATTTTCTATAGATTTCATATTTTTCTACAATTGCTATCTAGACAATACCTTAGCATTAAATTCTTGCTTACATGAGTTGAATTTTCTGCTGTTCTTGTTGTTTAATATCCTTATATACTCAAGATATGTGTGTGTGTGTGATAATCGTTCAATCTTTATTGTCAAGTTGTAGTTGTGTGTTCTATAAAACAAATCAAAAATGAAAACCTTTTTCTTTTTAAAAAAAATTGTTCTTGTCAGGAAAGAATAATGATAGTGATTGGGCTAAAATTATTGAGTCAATCCAAATTAAGTACTGGTAAAAAAATCGTTGACGCCGTGAGCAGATCCACCAATTGCAACGTACGACCTAATGACACCAATACAGAGTATGTATTTCGTTAGCTTAATATATAGATTTAATTTTCTTAATGCATTTACTTGATATATAATATTCATTTGAATCATTTTTTTTTTAGTTAACACGAAGAAGAACAACCAGAAAACGACCGCGCGTCAAAGATGAAGAAGACAGCCCTCATAGAATTGATAATGCAATATTTTTTTTAACCGTTCAGAGTTGGAGTGAGTTAGAACTGTTCTTTTATATTTGGGAAACTTAAGTGAATTATAGTATGTTTATTCTAGAGTATATAACATTATATATATGTATTTTATAGATTACAGTAAAGAAACATACATTGTGTGTTTCATTTCACATTACTCCCGATTTAATAACTACGTAATCTCAATTTACAGAACGGTGTAAAGCAATTTTTGACTTTTAATCTGAGTGCATATTTCGAATAGATGCTCTCATTTTTTTTGCGATTAAAGTTAGAAATGCATTTCAAATAGATGCTTTCATATTTTTTTTGTAATTGAAATTAGAAATGCATGTGATCTAAAATTGCAGAGTTGCCTTCAGTACGTAAATATTGGAAATGCAAATGCTGATCGCTCAATCTTTATTGTCAAGTTGTAGTTGTGTTCTATAGAACAAATCAAAAATGAAAACTTTTGTTAAAATTACCCTTGTCAGGAAAGAATAATGATAGTGGCTTTTTTTTTAAGTTGGAGCATTTCATAAATTTCCACGTTTATACATTTCTTGCAGATAAACTGAGTTCGCGATTTAAATAACTACGACTTTACGACTTGTTATTCTTTAAAAGCGAGAATGAGAAAATTGGTGCAGTCAGTCTGCCTATCTGTTTGTCTGTCTTTGGCAAATTTTTCGAGATATCTGTACAATTTGTTAAATGTTGTAAAACCAGTAAAGAGCTATTGCGTTGATCAATTATAATTGCTTTCAGGGTTGAGAGTCCCATTCGTGCTGTCTGAGTTTAATTGATTTTTCTGCAGACATCAGCATTAAAGATTTCTTACTGACTACAATAATAATACATACACAATCTTTTCTATTGTTTTTTATTATTATCAAACCATTCTTTTAATAACAAAGTATTTTGTTTTTGCAATAGATAGGTTTACATCCATTTCTTCTTTTTCTATACCCTTCACACATACTTCTTCACCGGGTCGGATAATTTGCTTCGGCTAACATTGTAAAATTATATTAAAATAAATAATACAGACACAATCTTTCTATTGTTTTTTATTATTATCAAGCCATTCTTTTAATAACAAGGTATTTTGTTTTGCACATTGCAGATTATTATTGCTGTGTCTACAACAATGGATGTTATATTTTAAACGGTTGTTGATTTTTAACTCCGATAGCTTAGGACAACCTCGTGCAAGCATATCAGTTACAACGTTCTGCATTAGATAGGTTTCAATCAATTTCTTCTTTTCTAGACCCTTCACAAATACTTCTTCACCGGGTCGGATAATTTGCTTCAAATAAAGCGCTATATATGATAACACCATTCCAGCTGTTGAAGATTCGTCCCAAGAAAGACCATGAATATTCTTTGTCACCCAGTCGTTATGTTTTATATGATCTTGACTCAAACAACTAGACTGCATTGGTAGTTTAAAAATTTGATGCCAAACAACACCTTTCAACAAGTCCAAAACCGCAATTTCTTTACACACAAACTCGTTTTTCTTGTATTTAAATCCCTGAATATCAATTATATACATGTTTGTATGTAAATATATGCAGTAAACTTCGACTAATTAAATTAATATTAGGAGCAATCTCCTTATATAGCAGATTACCACCATCTGCGTACTTTGCCAACCCACTTTTCAACCTATCACAAAGAGTGTGAACACATTTTGAATTGAAACCGGCCCATGTGTATTTGCAGCCTCTAAACATAAATCAGAATCCACTTTAATTAAACACAATTGACTTGAATGCGATATTTTTGCATCTGTCATACTTTATAACTTCTAGCTAGAAAACCAAATTCAAAACATCTACACACATTTTCTCTGCACTTACATTTTCAACATACGTGTGTTTTGAGTATGTATGTTCCATTGAAAGTAATATAAAGCCGATCCTAATTCAAAACGTGCCCACAAGTATTTTACATTTGAAAGTATATAAGAATTCATGTTTTCACATTTTACATTAAAAGTATATAACGCCGATCCTAATTCAAAACGGTGCACGTGTAACTTCTCGCTAGAAAACCGAATTCAAAACAGCTACACACATTTTTCTCTGCACTTACATTTTTCAACATACGTGTGTGTTTCATTGAAAGTAATATAAAGCCGGTCCTAATTCAAAACGTGACAGACGTATTTTACATTGAAAGTATAGAAGAATTCATGTTTTCACAACTATTTTACATTCAAATGTTTTCACAACTAATTTACATTGAAATTATATAGGGCCGATCCTAATTCAAAACGTGACAGACGTATTTTACACATGGAAAATACGTCTGTCGCGTTTTGAATTAGGACCGGCCTTATTTATCTACTCATCTGTAACCGACTCACCGCCATCGCGATTTTTTGGAGATAGCTCCTTAAGGCATAGTCGCTCAAGCAGTTTTTGCATTGTTTGCTTTTCTTTAGGCATTGCAGACCAGGTGTCCTTAAACTCAAGATACTCTTGAGGCAGTGTATTCAAAATACGATTTATAACCACTGAGTCAATTACTTCTTCCACCGTCATAGAGCCAACTTCGTCTTTGATTTCTTTTGCAATACTTTCTATGGCATGGCAATGCGTGGCAATGTTAACGCTGGGATCTTTCACATAAGTGAACAATTTCGTATAGAGTAGATCTAACCGTTGTCCAGAGCGTTGTTCATAGATGCTCAAGTTTGTCCCACATAGAACTTGCATTTGAACAAGTTGACAACATTGAACACAAATCCTCACTGATCGAAGTACGGATTAGGATTTGGGCATCCAAGTCTGTATCCACATATTTCAATTTTGCAGTTTCATAGGTTGAAATTATGGTTGCATCAGCATTAGGTGCGGGCATGGTAGGCTCACTGTCTTTGTACGTAGGTAGTATTGCCTCGTAGACATGCTTCCGCTTTAACATCAACACTATGTTGGTTTTCCATATTGTCCAATTTTCAGCTCCACGAAGTAGATTAATTTTTACTCGATCTAATTCCATAATTACATCAAAACTTATAACGCATAGATGATACGTAACCTGGGCCCATAACCTCTTGTGGTTTTCTAGACAATATGGAAAACTCTTGTAGTTTTCTACAATGCTAGTATCACAGAGTGGTTTGATGCAATGAATAAGAAACGATGTAAATTACTCTATTAAATATGAAAAACATTAAATTATGACATACAAGTTGTATAATACTGCAACTGACATATGTATAAAAAATCAACAACATTTTTTAGCAACTAAGTAACATAACCAAAGTAGAAAAACGCATCCTGCAAAGGTTTAAATAAACAATTATTTTCAACAGTAGGTAATATAAAAAAGTATGTGGAAATACGACGGAGGAAGAAAGGGTTCAAACGTTATTAGAGGAAGAGAGTCGTGCCAGTATTTCTCTGTTTAATAATTGCAGCAATTTAAATTACTTGACAGTGTTGGAAATTATTAAATGTTACCCCATCTAGTACTTAAAAAATGCGACTGCAAAGCAATCGTTTGTGCAAATATTTAGAGATTTGGCGATCGCGGATTCACCAGACTCTGGTTACCACAGCGGTTTATAGATGTTATCGATACATGTATCTATTTTATCTAAAACATTATATTTCTTGATCAAGTTTGTTTTTACATATTTGTATTGCCAACAATAGCAAAAATTATTAATAAGCGTATTAAACTATCTTGTTTTTATTTTTAGGTTTAAAATGGTGTACCCCGCAGATAATCAACACGGTCAGAAATCGCTGCCGGTAAAAAATTTTAAAATTGGGGTAGCTCTTTGGGGATGATGCAATCTAAGAAATTCCTAGAGATTCGTGTAGCTGAGAAAAATCTAATATTAATTAATACCAAACAAGATAGGTTTATCTCGAAAGATGCGATGGCTAGTCGGAGAAAGCTATTTGTTAGGTTTGCTTATAGAGCAAAGAGCAAAATTTAGAGGTTTGGGACTTTAAAGGGGTATAACTTTGCAGGGGGTGGTCCTATTGCAAATCTGTTTGCAGATTCGGATTATGCATAAAATTCTAGACTAATTTGATGTGTCACATGGTTAAAAAATTTATAAGGACGACCATAAAATCGCTACTGGCAAAAAATCTTAAAATTGGGGTAGCTTTCTGGGGGATGATGCAATGTAAGAAATTCTTAGAGATTCCGGTAGCTGAGAAAAATCTAATATTAATTGATACCAAACAAGATAGGTTTATCTCGAAAGATGCAATGGTTAGTCGAAGAAAACTACTTGGTTTAGATGTGGGAGCAAATGAGGATGCTAAGATGAAAATGCAAGATATATTTATCTCGAAAGATGCTATCTCGAAAAATGAAAAATGGTTAGTCGAAGAAAACTATTTGGTCCAGATGAGTGTGGAAATGAGGGCTCGTCCTCATTTCCACCTTATGGGAATTTACATGTAAATGGGTCCAGATGAGTGTGGGAATGAGGGATTCTGGTGGAAATGACGGAACAAAACACCTACTACCCCGATATCGGGCTAAATGTAATGTTTTTTCCTTCGGATAGCGCAGCGGATCACC
Source organism: Platerodrilus igneus (assembly GCA_036346225.1). Taxonomy (NCBI): domain Eukaryota; kingdom Metazoa; phylum Arthropoda; class Insecta; order Coleoptera; family Lycidae; genus Platerodrilus; species Platerodrilus igneus. Next base: position 2,024,582 of record JARFIW010000713.1, on the reverse strand, counting down.
GATAACGGAGCGATATTGAACTACGTAAATTTAACAAATTCACAGGTAAAAGAGTCACTTACCAAGCTGATATAACACAGGTGCAAGTGATTCGATCTTCTGGATTGTTGTGGGAAATGGGAAAGAAAGGACAGGACGATTTACATTATCACTAACACATAATTTAATCGCAAAACGTAAACATAGATTTGTGATAACTAAACGTGATAAAATGTCAAACACAAAACGTGACTTGACTTCACGGAAACCCAAAAGCGACTCTCCTTTGACATATGCCCACAGATAAATTGTTTATTGGTATGAGCTGGAAAACGACGTGATTAAGTATTAAATACGCAATTGCGACTTAAAAGTAACTGAAATATTCAATAGTTCTCGCGCAAACATACCGGTCGCCGAAAACACACTGTGTGTTCCCTATAGTAAAATTAAATTCAAAACGAAAAATGAAAACAAAAAATTAAAAATAATATATTTCTAAAGAAAAAGGGGAGAGCAGAACGTATTAAGAATTAGGTAGAAGGCACAATCTAATAACTTGGTCTTCTAAAAGTACCGGTAGCTGTTTTTATAATAGCCATCCAAATACGCCCTCATCGCCGGGATGTACTTCTATAACACGATCGAGCGGCTAATAAAAGGAGGATGTGATATCATTTTTAACAGTACCAATGAACCCAACTTTATTCCGGGAGTGGACTTATCTCATTTTAGCTACTGCTGTAAAGAATTTAAATATTCCAACGAATATATCTTTCAGAAAGCATGTCGAAGTCGCTGAATAAGTTGCCATCTAGTAAGTCGATTTATAGTAATCTCAGGTCCTCTAGGCTCTTGAGGAATTAAAAGCTCCAAGTTCAAAAAAGGTCCCGGAGTCAAAGAAACAAGTTCATTGGGGTCCGTACTCACAGCACACAAGGATCTAGAATTGAGTATAACCTCAATCTGACAAAGCAACGTATTTATTTCTTCTAGGGTAAGTTGTTGCTCCCAACAACTCGAAAGAGTGCGATTTAAACATTTTGATAGCTGCCTCCGCTAGACCATTGAAGTGAGGTGGGAGAGGGGATTGAAGTGCCATTGTAATGATAGCTTTTCGGACGCTTCTTTAGCGAGATTTATAAATTGATTATTAGCACCAACAAAGTTTGACCCATTGTCGGAGTAGCAATCTGACATCATGCCGCGTCGAAATTCTCACCGACGAAAAGCAGCAATAAAACTGTGTTGAGAGATCTATAGTGAGCTCAAGATGAATTGCCCTAGTGCAAGTACATACGAAAACGCACACATAGGCCTTTGTAGCCTTAGAACCACGTGAGCGACGTGGAGTTACAAAGAAAGGACCGCAAAACTCAATGACAATATGCGAAAAAGGTCTGAGCGCACTAACGCGAAAATAAGGTAAAGCGCCCATACGTGGCGGTAAATACGTTTTCGGAGACATTCGGAAGCATCTGAAACAATTAAAAAACGTCTTTTTATAACCTTTCTAGCCGATAATATCCCAAATTGTTGTCTTAGTAATAATATAAAGTTTTGAATCCTGGATGTAAATATTTGAAATGCGTAAATTCTATAATCAATGTTGTAAGCCTATGTGAGCTAGGTAATAGTAACGGATGTTTTGCTTCATAAAGGAAGTCAGAGTTTTGCAGTCGACCTCATACTCTTAAAAACCGTCTGGATCATAAAATAAACAAAGAGATCTGAACGATTTTGGCAACAAGTGATTGCTATTAATTTTCGTAATAATTTCTGAAAAGACGATGGATTGTACATACTTAATTAGGCACATTAAAGCACGCTGTATATAGTCCCTTGTATCTTCCGAGAAATTTTGCGGAAGTTGGTAGAAACACGTAAACAATAAGCTAGATATTGTCGGAGGCTTTCACGGTCGGAGTCATTATAATTATTTATGGTTCCGGGTTGGGACCGTGTCATTTTATAAATTAAGGTCGACGTTTCGCCCACTTTTGTAAGGGGCTTCATTAGGACAATAAAATAATTTTTTTTTAATATATAAAACTTAACTACAATGACTGGAATCTGTTTGACCGAATTTCATACTTGCAAGCCCAAAAAACCACCGAACTCACCACAAAAACTCACTTACGCAAATTCCTGCAACTTTCCAAGAACTTTTCGAATCCCGAAAAAACATCTTACCCGAACACTCTGTCTTCAAATACTGTCATAAAACGATCAGAACATATCCTATCCGAAAACATACTAAATATCTTGTCCAAAGGACTAAACTTCTCAATTGCACCCAGAAAAATTCTTGCAGAGGAAATCATTAGCTCTGTAGAATCAGCGATCCGATCTCTACCGCAAGACGATGCTAACTTACTTCGCTTTGAAGCGACTTAATGTCCCCGACATGCCAAAACGCCTAACAAAAATGTGACAAAGCAAGAAATGACGATCTTAAAACACCTACGAATAAACGAGAAAAATGTTATACTCGCTGCAGATAAAGGTAATGCGACTGTAATTCTAAACCGTACAGAATACAAAGAAAAGATTCAAGAATTATTACAAGACGGTTCCTACACTCCTATAACAAAAGATCCCACTTTAAAGCTTAAACGGGAAATTTCAGCCCTTTTTTTACAAACAAACTTCGGACACATCAATTGGCTCGCCTCTGTCCCCTATTGTGGCCAATATATTCATGGAGTCTTTGGAATCCATGGCTCTAGAATCCACAGACCTTAAACCAAAGACTTGGCTCCGTTATGTAGACGACACTTTTGTAATCTGGCCCCATGGACATCAAACGCTCAATAATTTTCTAGATCACATAAACAATCAACATAAAGATATTAAGTTCACTATAGAAATTGAAAAGAACGGAACTCTGCCATTCCTTGACGTTCTGGTAAAGCGCACACCTAACGGACGACTAGGTCATTCTGTATATCAAAAACCCACACACACAGACAGATACCTACATGCGTCGTCACATCATCACCCCTCACAAAAATTATCGGTAATGAACTTTCTAGTCCACCGTGCAATTAAGATTTCACAACCAGAAAACTTATCTAATGAACTGGCCCATCAAAACTAGTCTTATAAAAAACGGCTATCGCGACACAGATATCGGCAGAGTAATAAACCGACATGTGCATCCTACACGAACCCCCAAACCACGCTGTAATCCCGATACACGATCTTTAGCAATTCTTCCATATATACACAGAGTAACAGACCAAATTGGCAAAATTCTATGTAAATACAACATCAAAACAATCTATAAACCCACTAATAAAATTTCACAAATATTACTAACCCAGGCACGTAGCCAGAGGAGGAGCTTGAGGGGCTGAAACCCCTCCCAAAAACCTAGGACCCATGTCGCTGGCCCCTGCAACATACACCCTTAAATCTAGAAGACTAACGTGGTTTTAGGACTTTATAAAAACGATTATTATTATCAAAAGTTTTGCTTTTGTGAAAATAAAAAATTCTGTCACTAGTTCATAACTTGATAAATATGCTCTGCATGCTCCATATTGCTTAATGCACTTACTTCAGTTTGTTTCTCCTGTGACTTATCATCCATTTTTATCTGAAATAGCTAACGTTCATTTGAAGATTGTAAAAATTAACAAGCAATTACAACTGCAGCCTGCAGCAGATCACATAGCAAGCAGTAACAAAACATTATATACCTTAATACAATAATTAGTAATATTATGTCGTAAAATTTACGATTGTGATTTGAGATAGCAAATTACCTACCTCTAATTAAAATTTCGTAACTACTTCCTGTACGATGGGTTTCGCCTAACTAAATAGGAAGAGCTACAATAGAAGGGTTGTTGTAATATTTAGTATACGATAGTGTTTTTGGTTTAAAAACTTAACTCTGAGAAATATTGTGCACGGTTTTTCGCCGCTTGGCAGTCGAATTCAGCACGAACTGCATCTTACAATGCACTACATTGACATATTCTTTATTGAGCTACAATTACAAATCTCTACTCTTAATCTAATTGGTATTTTAAAATTTGAGTTTGACAAATTTTACATTTTTAGTCTGCCTAATGCAAAAGAATTAATAAGAATGTCTTAATAAACTCGAAAGCTTTTCAGTAAATCCCCAGCGCTTGGCCGAAGATTCACTGAAACTTCTCGCACGCGTGCAAATACATCCCCGCCTAAATGCTGCTTACGTAGTTACCACGCCTGACTCGAGCTTTAATAAAACAATTCGCTCAACACTTTCGTATAAAGTCGTGAGAGCTTGTATTCCTACAACAATCACGCGTTTATATCGAAAGCTAAAGCAAATATTCTATTTAAGACAAAGTATTGTAAAACACGAAGGTTTTTCAGCAAATCCACAGCACTTGGCTAAAGATTTGCTAAAAAAAAAACACAGCACGTGTATAAATGGGTTCCCCGCCTAAATGCGGTCACGCAGATATCACGCCCCTGTGGAGCCCTATAATACAAATTTGTTCAAACACCTCTGTATAGAATCGCAAATGTATATATTGCTACAACAATTAAGAGTCTACACAGAAATGCTGCAAGTAGCGATTCTTTTGCACTAAAAAGTGCAGTGAATACGATAGAATTTTCCGCAGCTGTTGATTCCTAACGGTCGTTTGCGATGTGATGAACGGCGGCTTGATGGTACCAGAGGCTTGTAGACATTTAAACGAATGGTCGAATTAAAGATGCGATGGGATTTGTGAATCTGTTGATTTTGGAAGTTTTGTCTTCTTTGTAAACGTGTACTGTCTGCTCTCTGATTGTGGCTGGAATGAATGAACTGCATCTGCGCACATACCTGTCATTTGTATCCTTTCTCTACCACCTACCTGAATAGCATTCACATATACACACGACCACAACAATAAACAGTAATTTTATTCCGTTCAGTCAGTTCGGTCATGCTAGATTACATGGAATTCCTTTGTCTATACTATACCTGATCTAACCCTTACTACTGTTACACATTGTTTTCGTATTTAGTATTCGCATACTTATTATTTTATAAACATTTTTTAATAACTAAACCTCGTTTTTGTACGTTGGTTGCGTTGTGTCTCTCCGTTGTCGTCGACATCGTATCTACATAGTTTAGTCAATCGTCATTAAATTGATTGAACTACGCGTAAAATTTAGTCTTTGTTTAAAATAATACAACAATGAAACATCAATCAAGTATCGTTTCATTTTTTTAAAAAACGAGACAAGATAATGTTAAGGGTAATCATGACGGTAAGTACCTATAAATTTTAATCCCTACTTAGTAACTAATTTCATATAAATATTTACCAACTCCAAGCAATGTTGTCGCGCCTAGCAACAGTGATAATGATACGTTGAATATTTCTACGAGTACCTCTACAGCACTTCAGCTATGGCAAGCAGATCTGTTTGATATTTGGGACGCCAAGAGAGATGTTTTGGATGATAACTTTAAACAAAACATCCTTACTTCTATATTGCTCCCTAGAAAATCTTATACCTTTCCTATGATTAAAGGAACAAACCAAAAAAGAAGATTTCAAGAGAAATGGATAACAGATCACGAAACTCGCGTACTCAAAAAAAAAGATTGCGCATATTGCAAGCCTTGCTATTTGTTTTATCAAGAAGGTGTAGGAAAAGGGGATCATGAAATTCCAGGGAATCTAGTAACAAGTGGATTCAGGGATTAGAAAAAGGCTACAGAAACATTCGTTAATCAAACTAAAAAAAAACTACCACAAAAAATGTGTCGTTCTGGTAGACAATTCTTTAAAAGTTTGTTCTGGAAAATGTCAGGACATTATGTCAGAAATAAACTCTCAACGGGCCAGAGAAAAAACACAAAAGAGAGCAGTCATCAAACCCATTATTGAAACAATTTTACTTTGTGCACAACAAGAATTACCTCTCAGGGGTGATTATCACAGTACACCTCTTTTACTGGATAAACCCGAGAGAAGGGATGGAAAATTACGAGCACTTCTGCGATTTAACGCAAATTCTGGTGATGAAGATTTAAGAAAACATATATCAACAACCGTAGAAACGCTACGTATGTCAGCCCTGAAATACAGAGTGAGATTATTCAAATATGTTCGAATTTATTTATTGAAGAAATTGTTTTTAAAATAAATAAAGCTAGTTGTTTCACTCTGCTTGCCAACGAAACAATGGATATTTCAAGCAGAGAATAACTATCCATCTGTGTTCGTTACGTAGACCAAGTAATATGTGAAGGTAGTTCGCAAATCCAAGTAATTCGTGAAGATTTTTTGGGATTTATTCCCATTTACGATCAATCTGCAGAAAATTTGAGTCGAGTCATTTTACAGAGATGCGAAGAACTTGGACTTGACATGACTAAATTCGTTAGACAAGGTTATGATGGTGCAGCCAATATCGCGGGACACATCTCTGGTGTTCAATCTAGAATTAGACATATATATCTAAATGCAAGATATGTTCATTATGCTAACCACCGATTAAATCTTGCGCTGTCAAATACCATGACAGTTTTCTCGGTTAGAAAGTGTTTTGGTGCTATCAATGAAGAAGCTAACTTTTTTAGATATCATCCTAATGCTATTTCAGTATATGCTCCAGAATCAGAAAAAAAGACCTCCGTCGATATGAAACCAGATTCATTGAAAGATATGACAGTGTCATTACATTTTTTGAGCTGTTCGTACCCATTTGCGTCAGCTTGGAAGAAATTACTAAAAAACCGTGGAGAATATCTTCTACAGCCTCAACTTTATTGGCAGCTGTTGAGAAAAATGACTTTTTAATTAGCCTACTTGTATGTGACAAGATATTTAGCTTGACTTTCCCATTTTCTATGTTTCTTCAAAAACAATTTTTAGATTTAGCAGCAGCTCTTGACCACGCAAAAATTGTTATAGCTAGTCTTGTAAAGCAACGCGAAGATGCAGATTTTGTTTTCAAGCAGACATTTTTCTCTGCATCACATCTTGCACAAGAGATTATTCAAACCAAGCTTAAGGTTCCCAGACTGACATCAAGACAGAGTGCACGTGCGAACCATCAGGTTGCTAATGTTGAAGAATATTACAAAGTGACTGTGTTCATTCCTTGCATTGACCACCTTATTCAAAATTTATCAGAGCGATTCATTTCAAACGAAGGCATACTACAGACTTTTCATGTTTCACTTGACAACGCAATTAAATTGGAGAGTTTAGCTCCTTATTTTGACGACAAAGTATCACTTTCTGTAGTAAAAGCAGAATATTTACTATAGTGTGAAAGAGCTGCCACTATCGACACAAACTTTGAGGTTTTATGTGTATTGGAAAATTGTAATGCAACATCTTTTCGTACAATAAACTACCTCATCAGCATTTTGGCTGTGAGTACTGCAAGTGTAGAAAGATTTTTTTCTACGATGAAAAGAGTAAAATCGTTTTCTCGCAGTTTGAGAATAATGACCGTCATAGTGCACTTGCCATGGTATCCGTTCACTGGGATATAGATGTTGACCCTGATAAAGCCATCAACATTATGGCGGCAAAAAATCAAAAAGACTGCTTTTATAAAAGAATTTACCGAAATATAATTTCACAAAAACTGTTTTATTTCATGGAATTGCAACAAGCCCCCTCCGAAACAAAAGTCTGGCTACGTGCGAGTACTAACCCCAAAAGATTCCGAAAATAGTCTTAAAGCTCCAGGCGTATGTAGTATACCTTGCAGTTGCGGTTTAGTATACATAGGAGAAACAGGACGATCAGTACAAACTAGACCAAACGAGCATAAGCGATGCGTAAGAACAAGCCAATACAATCGCTCAGCGTTGGTCGAACACCAACATGAAACAGGCCGTACCATCAATTTTGACAAGACGAAACTAATTACCAGAATCCCATTTTTCTACAATAGAAAAATTAGAGAGAATCCATAGAAATCAATAAAAATTCTAATAATCTAAACAAAGACGATGGCTACTACCTTTCCCCTATTTGGAAAACAAGCCTATGTTCACAACAGCGGAACCGCAACGTTCACTGATCTACTACAACACTATGCATGATCACTCATGCATCAAGTTCTCGCCCTATATAGACCACCACTTTCGCTATTTTCACCAGTTACTTCGCCACAAGACACCTATTGGCTATGAATGGGCTAGTGATTCTGCTAGTTTATGAGTAATTCTTCTCTTTACACTGTAACTTGTCTATTTAATATTATCATTCTTATCTTTTTATATATTAAAAAAAAAATTATTTTATTGTCTTGATGAAGCCCCTTACAAAAGTGGGCGAAACGTCGACCTTAATTTATAAAATGTCACGGTCCCAACCCGGAACCATAAATAATTACAATAAGCTAGAATCCTAAGGATTTTTGTTAAAGAAGAATGCTTCATTTAATGTAATTAAAATGTGACATTCCGTTGTAATCGTAAAAACGTCAGACTTTTCTACCAAATCCATATATGTACCAAGTGTATTAGGTGTAGTAGAAATATCAGTCCACATCTTGTTTGGCATATACAAAAATTCAAGACCATTCCGCCATATGTCGTGGGAAAGTGAATCGCGAGGAAATATCCTCTTGAAGCAGGGTCTGCGACGTTCAGTTCTGACTGAATATAATGCCAAGAACACGATCTTGAATATGGCTCACTTTATTTGAGACAAACGTTTTCCAACGGCTTGGGAAAGCATTCAACCAGGCGAGGACTATCTGAGAATCTGTCCAAGCGTAAACGCTCTCGAAAGAGATTTTGTTCGAAAACGTGTCTTTAACGAAAGAAATGAAATCTGCTAATAGAACAGCTCCCAATAATTCTAAGCGAGGTAAACTAAAAACTTTCAGTGGCGCAAGTCTATTCTTTGCACTCACCAAAGAAATCGTAATATTGTTTGACACTTCAATGCGGGTATAAACTACAGCAGCTTAACCCACATTAGATGCATCAGAAAACCCGTGTAATTCACATCGGAAGTCATAATTAAAATTAATATGGCGCTGAATTTTAAATTCCGACAGTAGATAGAATTTAGCCTTTAGTCGAGACCACGTGTGTATAATATTTTGAGAGGGTGGTTCATCCCAACCTATTTTTAATTTCTATAAACACTGCATTAAATATTTAGCGATAGTAATATTGGACAAATTAATCCAATGGGATCGAAAATCTTGCCTATATCTGAAAGTATACTTCGTTTCGTACAAGGGTGAATACTAATATCCCCTTTGTAAAAAAAGGAATCATCATGAGAACTTCACTGAAACCTCAAAACTTTCACAAACTGGGGTTCCTCTTTATCCAAAAAAAGGGAAATGTGTGGGTCCGAACTAGCAACCGAACACAACAATTCGGGGACGTTGCTTACCCACTTACGTAATTCAATCCCTCCTAATTTTAGTAAGCTTACCAATTCTTACTGAAGGACGAGTGCGTCTCGGATGTACTGGTTCCTATCACATCGTCTACGTAAATTTGTGTTTGTAAAATATGGCAGGCGTGAAGAAATTGTTTTTGCTCTCGCATAGCAAGTTCATGTAACGTCCGCATAGCTAGATAAGGTGAACAAGTTAAGCCGAACGTAACTGTATTTAATTTATATTCTGAAATAGAATCTTCGGGTAAAAATCGCCATAGAGTTTTCTGAAAGTTCCTATGCGTGGGTACTACTAGTATCTGCCAAAACATTTGTTTAATATCAGTGACAAAAAAAAAGGAAAAATATGAAAAACTAATAATAAAGAAATTATGTCCCTTTGTAATTTGAGTCCTGAAAGTAATGTAGCGTCGAGACTTAGTCCTTTAGTCCTCTTGGCAGAGGCGTCCCAAACCACTCTAAGCTTAGTACTAATACTCTCGAACTTTAGCACATAATGATGCGGAAGATAGCATGATAAGGAAGCATCCTAATAGGAATCTGAACTCAAGGACATACGATTGTTATCTAGATAATCCTTCATAGAATTGGAATATGCTTTTTACATATGTGGAAGTTTAAGTAATCTAGCTTCTAATACGAGAAAGCGGCGAACTGCTTGTGAATATGTATCGCCTAAATAGAGTTTACCATTCCGAAATGGAAGACACTTACAACCGATCTGTTTCGTCGCGCGTAGCTATTTTCTGAAATATTTCTTCACACGTGACTTCTTCGTCATCATCATTAGGTCTTCAGTCCTGGAACTGGTTAGATGTGTACCCTCATTGCTTCCTATTCTAAACTACCCTACACATTTCCTTAAATTTGCACAGTTTGCTTCTATCACTAATCTGATCTAGGTCTACTTCTTCGTGCGAAACAATTATTTTCGAAGGAATTTGCTACACTTCCCAAAATCTGAGAATTGCAACTTCTAAAAGAACCTGAACATCCGTAAAAAAAAGTGAACTTGTATATTTATTTATTTATTTATTTAAATTTATTGAACTACATACAGGCAGAGCCCAAAACAGTAGCTCCGACATATAATTCAACTAAAGAGAAAAAATACCTACATACATATATATACAGTTTGAACTTGTAGTGAAGTAAACAAAACAATTAATACAGTTAATACAGTTAATACAATTAATACAATTAATACAATTGATACACTTAATACATTATTTCCCTAAAAATACATTTTTAAAAATTTGTTCTTGATATGGCGCTTTATTAAAATAACACTGTCATCAAACAAATCGATGTTTGATAGTTGCATTGTTAAGTTCATGGTGTGGCACATGCGGTTTATAGGAGAGTTACGACTATAATTAGTTTTTGATGTTGTCGGATAAAATGTAAGGGGTTTACGCAATATACAATTAGGGGTGTATATGTTAATAAGTGCTAAAAGGTGGGAAGAGTCAATGACTGATTTTAAAATTTTAGCAAAGAAACATTGTCTGCCAGAGTTCGTTTATCTTTTAGAGTTAGCATATTAAAATATTTGCAACTAGAGAGGTATGAGTTAGAAGTTGATGGCGTTTTTTTCATTATGTAAGTGATCATTCTTTTTTGTATTTTTTCTATTCTTTTAGTATAAACTTGATAAGTTGGATTCCAAACCGAGCTTCCGTAACTTAAAATTGATAATACGTACGCATTGTAAAGCGTTAATGTAGTGTTTATGTTGTTGAAGTATCTTGTGGTTCTCATTATGAACCCCAACATCTTATTAGCTTTGTTGCATATATTATCTACGTGTGTTGAAAATAACATTTTAGAGTCAAACGTGACACCTAAATCAGTGATTTTAGCTGTTGTGGCTAGAATATGATTGCTAATACTATACATATAATCGGTTATGTTGATGTTTCTTGTAAATGAGATGCTATAACATTTAGCAAAATTTAAAAATAATTTATTCTTCTCACAGTAGTGAGCAAGTCGCTGTAAGTCTGATTGAAGTTTTTGACAATCATCTTTACAAGTGATTTCTTTGAAAACCTTCAGATCATCAGTATAGAGTAGTATATTGCTAAAGTAGAAACACCGATGTATGTCGTTTATGTACAATACAAATAATAACGGACCTAAGTGAGAACCTTGCGGAACACCGGATGTTACTGAATAAAATTTAGAACGAAATCCATTTACAGAGACTGCTTGTGATCGATTTCTTATATAGGAACAGACCCATCTCAATAAAATGCCATGAACCCCGGATTCGACGACTTTACGGATTAGTATCGTATGATTGATTTTATCAAATGCCTTGCTAAAGTCCGTATACACGGCGTCAACCTGACATCGCCGCCCCATGCACTCAAGTATATAGTTGGAATAGTATAATAAATTTGTCTCTACAGATTTCCTTTTAATAAAACCATGCTGTTGTGGAATGATTTCGGAGCTTACAGAAAAATATAGTACGTCAAATATAATTTTTTCGAATAGTTTTGGGATAGCGGACAGTATAGAAATTGGTCTGTAGTTTTTTATATCTGAGGGATCACCAGATTTAAATATTGGAACTACAATGCACTTTTTCCATACCGATGGAAATATCCCCGTTGCTAACGATTTAATAAATAGAATGGATAAAGGGTGGGTTATTCCGTTGCAGCATTGTTTTAATAAGATTGGTGGTATTTCGTCTAAACCTGGACCTTTGTTTACGTTCAGCGTGCGTAGACGCCGATGGAGACCACATGTATTGATTATGTGTTCGGCATAACTATTGTGATTACTGGAGTCACAGTCAAAATTAATATTGGCATTCACATCGTATTCATACACGGATTGAAAAAATAAAGCAAATAATTCAGCAATGTCCTCGTCCTTAAAAGCAGTTTTACCATCATAGTTTAAAGAGTGTGGAATATTTGATCTATGCGATTTTTTTAGTTTCACAAATTGCCAAAAATACTTAGGGTTTGTAAGTTATCTTGCGCACGCTTCATGTAATTTTGATAATCAGTTTCGATAAGAGTTTTACTGCGGCGTCGAAGTATTGAAAATGAGCAGTAATCAAGTGTATTATTGTAGTTTTTCCACCGTTTATGATACCGTTTCTTTTCCTTGATTACTTTAATGGTTGCTCTTGTGTACCATCTTGGAAAACGTTTATTATGGTTCTGTTTTATTTTTGGTATTCTTAGTTCAAATATTTCGGTTAATTTGCTGTAAAACACATGCACCGCATCTTCTATATTACTGCCAGATAGCAATTCATCCCAATCAGTTGATAATAAGTCATTGTCAATTTGTATAAAGTTAGCTTTAGTGAAATTGTACATAATTAACGGATTTATAGGTAAGTTGTTTTTGATATTACATGTCACGAAAATTTCAGGAGAGGGATGATGTATATCCTTTGGGACTAACGCCATCGGACTTTTAATTATGTTAATTTTAACATCTGCGTTTGTTAATACCAAATCAAGAACTTTTTGATTGTTGTTACAATGTGTATTATATTGTCGTAGGCCACATAAAATCAGAGCATCTACTAATACTATGGAGCGCCGATTTGAATATCCTGTAGGTGTTGCGTACTGTAGAGTATTATTATTAGATATCCATGTAATTTCCGGCTTATTAAAATCGCCACATACGAATACGTTTGGGTTTGTATCGGTCATATTGCCGCATAGCTTATCTAAATAAACATTTAGTGCTGTATTATCACCTGGAGGTAAGTAGACAACGCCAACAACAATCGAAAAGGATCCTTGACCGATTGAAATCCAGATGTCTTCTGCTGTGGATGACCAGTTTATTATTCTCTTCGATACTATAGAGGTTTTGACCGCAACAAGGACTCCACCTCCTGACTGTTTTAAGGATCCTGTGGTTTCCCTATCACGTCGATATACCGTATAATCATTCGAAAAAAGTTCACTATCACTTATACCCGAAATCAACCCACTTTCCGTGATACAAATGATATCATAGTCACAACTTAGAACGTTTATGTAAAAATTATGAGTTTTCGTTCGTAGACCGCGTACATTCTGGTAAAAAACGTTTAGAGACATTTTTAAAAAACAAGTTGCATATTATTTATTACAAAGTATGTACAAATTGGTAAAGAAAAAAAAATCAAAATTAAGTGAAAGGAGACAACTATAGTTTGTTTAAATCACTTTCGGACTTGATAGGTTTAGCGGGCGAGGTTTCATTCTTGGGAATATAAATAATGCAGTTACGAACCCAAACAAATTTATAACTTTTTTTCCTAGCTGTTTCTTTGGCTTGTTGCAAAAGTAGTTTATTTCCATTAGTCAAGTGTTCATTAATAAATATTGCATCGCCTAATTTATCGATTTTAATTCCTGGTTGTTTGGAATTAGTGGATGATCGCTTGTAAAGCTTCGATGCAGCTAAAAATTCGTCCTTTTTTCGTCTCAATACGAACTTTACTACTATGTTACGAGGTTTTTTATTATCATTATTCATGTGCTGCACCCTGTGTGCGATACTTATATCGTTATATGAAATGTTGCAATTTATTGTTTGACCTATTGCTGTTAAAGTGTCGTATATATTTTCATTATTTGATTCAGTAACACCTTGGATTTCAAGATTATCCATACGGGAACGCTGTTCGAGTTCAGTAATTTGAACGCGTTGTGATTGCATTACTTCTTTCATCATTTTAGACTCAGCATTCAAAGTATCTATAATTTTAAGTGAGGCTCGAACTTCTTTCAGTTGAATTTCGAAATCATCTATTTTATTGCAACAAAATTGAATTGAAGTTAACATTTCAGACTGAGCCGTTTTAATTACTGATATTTCGGATCTTATAGTGGTGAGTAAATTTATAATGCTATCAGAATTACCTTCTGGTAGAGAACAGCATGTTGCACATTTCCATGAGAATCCTTTAGTATCGTTTATTGCTATAGCTTCATCTGGCATTCCAATACATTTCATGTGAAACACCATATTGCATGCACCTTTGCATTGTATGCTATTACTGTGACGAGTTATCAGGCCGTTGCACTCTTTACAATTACTAGGCATTGTTTATCTATCCGGTTCTAACAAAAATTATTAAAAAATATTATTTATTACTTGGACTAACTAAACACGTCTACACCGTACCGCGATAGTTAAATAAATATTAGTAATTTGATTTAATCTATCCTAAAATTATCCACCCGAACGCTGTGTTCAGAGCGGTAGGCTGGTCGAAGACGCTAATAATTTTGCCTTCTTTTATAATTTGCGGAAACATCTCTGCCCCTGGTAATAAAATCTATAGGTCCGGAATTAAAATACGACTTATCCGCAAGATTTAAACCTTCTAAATGGTTTCACTTATTCTTGTCAACTAAAAAGGCAGGCATATCGGAACAAGTTTGGAAACGACAATAGCGTCGAAGGAAAATGTAGGATTATCTCGCGGTTTAATCAGGCAAGGAATTAACCCTCTAGTAGAAGCAGAAATCGTTTGGTTTATACCAAAAATGGAAGTAGAACACGGACCTCGCGGTAACCATAAACCACGCACACGACGTTTAGTAATAGAATTACATTGACTGCCTGAATCAATTAAAAGTCGAACTGGCTCAAAGATACCATAACCGTCGCATATATCTACGACAGCTGTAGCTGGTAGAACGGTGCTTCGCTCAAAATTAGCAATACCGCACATGGGATTCGAAAAATTACTAGGAACCTCATTGGCAGTAGAAGTATG
The DNA here is from genome assembly GCA_036346225.1 of Platerodrilus igneus. NCBI lineage: Eukaryota > Metazoa > Arthropoda > Insecta > Coleoptera > Lycidae > Platerodrilus > Platerodrilus igneus. The sequence continues at coordinate 2,009,459 of JARFIW010000713.1, read as the reverse complement.
TTGATTACTGGGAGTAGTCGTAGACAATGAAACTTGATGAGACCTGTAACTTTGGTGGGTGAAACAGGATATAAATGAGTGTGATGGCGGACCTGAAAGGTGCAGCAACTGTAAACTGAAATACAATTGGTCGCAATATCTGAGGGGTGTAAGCAACTAAGACACAATTTTTTTTGTTTGACGAAAGTCATTCTATCATTAGAATGTTTGCCCAGAGATTTAGGACATTTCGAAAGAACATGGCTTTGATCGCACATGTGACATGTAATTGCAGAAAATTGCTTCTGTATGGGAGTTTCATTACTGAGCGCTGAAAGGGGGCATGCAATTTCGTGTTAATTTCAGATGGATTATTAATATGCGTATACTGATTATATTTACCCTTGGATGTATTCAGATGTTGAACGGACTCTAGAGCTTTGCATTTTTCTCTAGGAATGAAATCGAACGTTGAAATCTCCACTTGATTATATTCCAATTCAAAATCTGTACGTGAAACCTAATTTTTCAATTAGAATGTGCAATAATAAAAAATCCCATTCATCAGTATTAAATTGCAAAATCTTTAATACTGAAATGGATTCAGTAAAAGTATTCAATAAAAGACGAAAATCTTTAGCTGTTTCGCCTTTTAAACAAACTTTCATCAAACTATTAACAGTGTCAGAGGCCAAAAGGCGTTTGTTTTGATAATATTGAATGAGCTTGTGATAAGCAATCTCAAAACTATCATTTGTAAAGGGAATGCCTGAAAGTAATTTCAAAGGTTTATCCTCAATAAAGCTCAAAAGATATTGTAGTTTTTGGACTTTTGAAGTCGATTGATTAGTATTAACTATATTTTCAAGAAGATCTTAGAAAGTTGGTCAGAGAAACCCTTGACCTCTGAAAATAGGAATATTTAAAGGAGGTAATTTTACACTAGATACAACTGTTGCAGAACTCGTGGCAAGTACTTCCGATGTTGCCGCACACAATTTCGAAAATGTACCTTTAATTGCGTAATAGAACTTTTCGGTTTGTTCAAGAAATTTTCTTCTGAGCGGAAAATTTTTCATCGTCGACTAAACCTATTATTTCGTTGTGTAGCTTATAGAAACGATCGAAAAAAAATTGTAAATAAGCATTTTTCACTTTAAATTCGGCTAAGAAAGTGGAATCTGTAGTCGCTTTAATAAAAAATTAATACAAATTTGTAATACGTTGAAAGTAAGTTCTCCTTTGCCTTTCAAGTTTCTTGAAATCCGTCATGTTATAGGAAAATCACTATAATCTGTAATACAAAAATCCACGAATAAATGTAATGTAAACAACTCTAAAAATCTTCTATAAAAGTGTAACGTAAAGGAAATATGCAAATGGAAACTAATCGCTCACCCTCTACTTTGAAATTATTTAAAGGGTGTTGCAATTGTAACGTAAGAAAATGTAACCCCTATCCTTATCACGAACGATATGAAATATACAAAATCGCAGAAGTGGAAAAAACTTGAACATATGTTCGAAACGTAAACAACAAACATCTTGAAACCTTAAAATTGAACAAAGATCTGGTTTACAATAAAAATGCAATTACAACGTGATTACGATGCGATAGCTAAAACATGTGTGCTCTCGACATTTTAATACCCGAACTTCAACGAATGAACTTGAATTTATCACTGTTTTGAATGTTTATAGTATAATTTATACGTATGCTTCCCTGAATGAAATCCGGTCGAAATGATCAATCTGTTAACACAACCCCGACATCGGACGAAATATGATGTTTTTCCTTCGGATGGCGCAGCGGACCACCGATAACGGAGCGATATTAAACTACGTAAATTTAACAAATTCACATGCAAAACGTCACTTACCAAGCTGATACAATACAGATGCGGGGGATCCGATCTTCTGAATTGTTGTGGGAAATGAGAAAGAAAGGACAGGAAGATTTACATTTACACTAACACATAATTTAACCGCGAAACGTAAACATAGATTTGTGATAACCGAACGTAATAAAATGTCGAACACAAAACATGACTTGATTTCACGGAAACTTGAAATCGACTCTCCTTTGACATATGCCCACAGTTAAATTGTTTATCGGTATCTGCTGGAAAACGACGTGATTAAGTATTAAATACACATTCGCGACTTAAACGTAATTGAAATATCCTTTTTAATATTTCTCGCGCGAACAACCTTCAATAAAAGCCTTTTCTAATGATTAAATTAACTGAAAATTTGACCTCAAAGAAATCTGGAAACTATCCATTCGCAAATAACATTTATACGCCAAAATCTTATGCGAGCTCAATCTACTTAAAATAATGATATCACGAAATATCAATCTAAAGAAACACCTGCGTCTTGTCCATTCAATTATGCAGGATTCCAATCGTTGATTAATTTTATCTCTATATTGTACTATCATAACTGCATGGCAAAGTCAATTTTCAATTCCTCCTTTCATATTTACATTTATTGTATCCATTAATTACATAATTATGCTTTCCATTTAAGTTAATTATATTTCAATAAGATTTTGTTTTTATATGCTAAATTTAACTCCATAAATTAAAAACAACACATCGTTTTAACAAATTTATTTATAAGATTTGACGTGACCTTGCACTTAATTTACAATACAACTCTTAGTTGACCGAGAAACAGATTATCGGCAGGTGCCTTTATAAACAGACTATTAGTAACTGATATATAAACGGATAGTCAATTATTTATTCAGAAACTATCTTCGCTCTAGTTATTTACCGGATTTTATATATTATAAATTTCTCCGTCATTATCTTCCGGACACTTCTATACTTCTTTAGTTGATTTGACTCAGAAATGATGTAATTTTTCAGAAATGTAGTTAGTGGCTTCTCTATGTTATTCTAATTAACTCGGTTTTAATTTATTATTTCGTTAATTGGTGTGGTTGTAGTCGTTTGTTTATCGCTTACCTTATCTAATTTATGGTCGTTAAAACTAATTTATGAGGTCGTTAAATTTTTATTATTTTGTTATTGGCGCCCTTCAAAGAATGAATGAAAATCCGTGTTTATTATCTCGCTTCTTATCTAATTTATGAAATTATTCTCGTTACGGATGAATTAACTTATATTTAGATGAATCTGAAATATAGTAGCTTTGCTAAAAATTGGGTATTACGTTTTTCATTAAAATGGAAAGAAATCTCTAGAAGAACAAATGATGTATTCATCCTTTGTGCCAAAAATGAAAAAGTGATTTACTGTTCACTATACGCAACGCGTTATTAAATAGTATTTAGTACTTTAGGAGGACAAATATTTACATACTAGAACTCGTTTTATGACATGGGTTCCTTAGAACGTTTGTTAAATGCGATGAAATATAAAGAAATGATTCATATTTTTACGGATATCATTCACGTACTAAAAATACCATTACACTAAGCCTATCGTAACACGGGAATACTATACTGGGTGATTCTTCAGAGAAATTAAGTGTTAGAAATTTTCAATTTCCTCTGGTTTTGGTTATTTTATGTACAGAAGTTTTCCCCCCAAATTAAAATATAAAATTTGAGATCAATCCCGCTGAGTTTACGTGGAGCGCCATATGTTTGCATTGATAAATAATTCCTTAACTACCTACTATATACAACTATTTATTTTAGACACGCATAATTTTTTCCTTACAGCTGCCTTTGTTTTCAGTATTCTATTATTTCTTAACATTTTAAATTAAAATAATCTTGTTTCGATCCCATCCTTTTATCATCTGACTTCTCCCATTATTATCCTTTATTTCTTATTCTCTTATGTTTACACTCGGTCTTGGCAAGTTCGGTCTAAAAAAAAAATTCCTCCCACGTACAAACAGTACACAAAATGTTGTTCATAACTTCCTCACAAAATGTAACTATCTCAAAAAAATGTCGCGTAGAATGTTTATTACGTTGTCCCAGGAACTACATATCGCTTCTACTATCGTTTATGTGCCCATAGACAAGCCAAAAGAAATGGACTTCTTACACCCGATAAATACAACCATCTACCAAAAATCGTGTATACCTTCTCTAGGCAGCAGGAATGTCAGGGAACTGTGTAAGCTAGCTCAGAATACAAATAAGTGAAGGTACGCGTCCAACCAGTTTCAAGACGGATAACCTTATAACGAAAAAACAATTGCACTTAAGCCTAATGAGTACTATGAACAAATACAGGTGTTGGTTTTGCAATATTCTCAACTAATGCTGACTGTGCGAAAGGATTTACTGAAAAACTACTAATTCAACAAATGTCATAAGTGTTTGAGGATCTTGGTAGCCACAGGTTGCTTAACCCCCTTCACATACCACTGGATATCGGTGAAATAGTATATTCACAAAACAATGGAAGGAGAACCGAGCTGTAACCAGACAGTAGGAATTTCGGGGAACTGTGTTAGCTTGCTCAGAATAGAAATCAGTGGAGGTACATGTCCAACCAGTTCAAAGACGGAAAACCTAATGACAAAAATAATTGCACTTAAACCTAATTGTTATTATAAACACCTGCAGTTGTTGGTTTTGCAGTATTTTCAACTAATCTTAATTGTGCAAAGGAATTTATTGGAAAACTATTAATTCGGCAAATGTTCAAGTGTTGGGGGATCTTCGTAGTCTCGGGCTGCTTAATCCCCTTCACATCCACTGAATATCGGTGAAATAGGGTATAGATTTACAAAACAATAGAAGGGAAACCGAACTGTATCTAACAAGAAAGAGCAGCGGCTATGTTAGAAGACAACAAACATGGACAAAAGTGTTGAAAGCATATGTGTAGAGCACGACATTAAACACCTATGAAATATGGACAGTGGAGAAGCAGACAGAAAAAAAAGCTTTTTGAAATGTTATGCTTCAACATGGACAGATAAAGTTAATAACAAAGAGGTTATGGAAATAGTAGGAGAATAAAGATAGCTGTTTGAAACAAAAACAATATAGGAGAAATAGAAGAACAGGATACGCTCTAGAGCATTTTTGGGAATAAAAAGGTAAATGTAAACCTAGATCAGATTATTGACCGCACATGGTAAAAGATGCAGACTGGGAATTTTAGGGAAATTTGTAGGCTAGCTCAAAATAGGACACAATGGAGTTACGCGTCTAACAAATTCCAGGACTGAATACTTAATGATGATGACTCTCCAAAAATGAATTTTTTAAATCGGTCTTTCAGAAAACCTTCTTATTACAAAGTCTCTCTAAAGTACTATCTACCGACCTTGGGCAATTATACTTTTTACTGTAACGCTGATTTTTACTTTTCATATTTAAATTAAATTTCTTATAAACATCACTTCTTTTTGTTATAGTTATATGATTTACAAAATAAGTATTTGTTTTTCTATCCTTCTACCCTTCCCTCACCGAAATTTTTATCACTAATACTCTCATTTAAATTTTTCTCTTATTTTCCTTAAAAGTTTCCGTCTTACCTTCGTAACTTGTAGAAATATCTAAATCTTCATTTTTCAACTGACTATCTTAAGAATATTCAATTAACGCTGATGTCAGTTTATGTTGTACCTTATCTGCATCTTTATTACTCTTTAACTCTTTACTTGCTTTTTCCTGTACCTTTTTTACTTCTTCCTCTTTTTCACTTATCAGTTAATCTACTTCCCTTACTTCTTCTTCTTCTATTTTATTTACTTCTTTCACTATTTCATATAAGTTCGAACTTTCTCGACTTCCATATTCTCCTCTTCATTCCATTTAATATACTCTTCACCCTACATGTGATTTTTGAATGCTCCACCAGAAGGTACTACTTTGGCCAGGAAACGAGTTTTTTTCCACCTAGAGTATTTTAAATTTTGCCGAACCCTTGCTGTTCCAAGCAAGGTAGGGATCTTTAACATGCGTGACAACACACACACACACGGGACCTACATCTTACCTCTCGTCCGAACGAGGGCGTATTTTTGTGAGAAATGCTCGCCTAACATTTTTCAAGCGGACAGTGTCCGGATTCGAACCCGGGAACTTGGGCGTAGTAGTTGCACGAATACCAACTATGCCACGGAGCCGCCTAATATATTCTTCACCGCATATAATCCTCGTATGCTTAGCATTTACTATCAATTTCACTTTATTACACTATTCTTTTTTGTCACCTCTGAATCTTGCTTTTTGGGTCTTCCAAATAGACACTTTAGCTTTCAATCCCCACAAATTTCTTTCAATCTCTTTAGCTTTTAATCTTCCACAAATTTCTTTCAATCCGTCAATCATTCAAGAAACCGATCAAATATTCTACCCTGTAATAGTTCCTCTAAAATTTTACGAGACAAGAAACTAATGTTCAAACGGTTTAATCAAGCCCCTACGTTGGGGCGCCAATAATAGGTGCCGTTAAATTGTGCTGTATGCACCCAGACGTTGAGAACCAATAAAAGGTGCTTTATGAAGAAAAAGATGATCTGGGGTAGATTATTACCTGAAAACGCCCGTAGTATCTTGCTAACTCAGATCTAATGAAACAACAAAATTCTCGTACATCAAAATTATGATTTTTCAGATACTATTTAACAAATACACAAACGTCCACAAACATCTTTCTTCAGAACTCATTATTCAGAAGATACCTTGCACACAAGCGTTAAAGCCTACAAATGTAATCTAGAACTTAAGTCTAAAAACAATATTTTATAACTACTAAACCATAATATAGGGTACACACAGTCCTTATGTATAATTAGTAATACCAAAACTCTATAATGCCTCGTTGATGTCCATACTGATTAATTTATAAGGGCGTGCTCGGTTTGCCTCTTAATGAAAATCCAGCTTCACCTGTTGAAGGTCCTCGTCGTCTCACCGTCTCGTCATTTTGTTTTAGTATTCGCACTATCGGTGTCATCTCTATGTGAGTTGTCATTGGTCCCGTTTCCTTAGTTCACGGTGCTATTTTCTATGGTTCGGGTTTCATTCTGCCTTCCACATCTCTCCTGATGGTATTATTCTGGTCCTAGTTGACCCTATTGACGTTTCCTTCATCAAGCGTTGTACTACTATATTGTTTCGGTCCACTGCTTCTTTGATATCAAAGACATTTATGGGCCAGCTCCTAGGTTTGGTCTCCATCCTCCGTGGTCGACCCATCTCATCATACATTTGAGGTATATTTGGAATACATCCTTGTGTACTATATCCTATAAGGCGATCCATTGCCTTACTTCTGTGTCGAAGTGTCCAGCTAAGTATTTAATTTTTTGTTTATCCTCTAAAGAAGGATCAAGTTGTTTTGCCACACTAAATTTTTTTATGGCATACAATTCACTTGTCATTTCAGAATCACTACTATTTTTGCCCGTGATTAAATTATCCCTCATTTTAAATTGTTGGTTATCTCTCCAGAAATGTTTTAAAAATTTAACTTCAAAATCTTTGAAGGAGTTTAACACACTTTCAGTAAACCGTATTTCCGCACTTCCTTTTTAATATGGATCTTACTATATTGAATTTATTTATTCATCCCAACTGCTTAGTATTCAAGTTAATATTATTTAGGAATATATTTTAGGGTTTAGTTTGTTATCTCCCTAAAATTTTGAATACTGTTCCAACGGGACACTGGATGGACTCCACGTCATGAATTTTCCTGTGGCATGTATCGTTATTTACAGAAAAATGTCGACATTCTAGAATTTTTATCTTTCACGCTAATATTGTGAACCACGTCAATTAAAAGCCAAACAAAATGCAGTTATACTTTTTAATACACTTTTGTCAGAAATGGGTACAAAATCCTCAAGAATACATGTAAGAAAAACAAACTATTTTACTGCAATTGGTAAAAATAATATATTAAAAAAAAAATGCTTATAAAGCATGGAAGTGAAAAGTACAGACGCAAAAGTATCTTCTATTTTCCACCAGCTGACGGCTTGCACGTTGCAGTATGTAGCTTTCTTAGATCTAAAAAAAGAAATAGATATTAATTTTTTTAATAGAAATAGTTGGTAACATGCATTGAACAATGATAAACATTCTTTTTAAAACATATTAATGGGTCTTCTCCTAACACGTTCATAATTAAGATAAACCCCTTGCAAATAAAGCAATCTATTTATTCAATATCTAAAACTACGTTGCTGTAAGTAAGGTATGAGGAATATACTTTTAATTTTCAAAAGATTTATGTAAAGTTAAGGTATAGGTTAATAAAAATTTCATATAAATTCATTGCTTGTAGTAATGGTTGTAAAATAAAAATGTCTCAGGAAAATTTTTTAATAATTCTGTAGGGCTTTAACAAAATAGAACAATCAAGCGTGTGTGTATCCCGACGATTCAATGACAGTATCAAAAAAAATACAGAGCTTAAAATTACGTTTTTGCTAAGTTTCTTTTGAATATTCAGGAAATATCTCGACGGTTGTAAGTTTAGAAGAGTATTTATTTATCTATTTTAAAAATCATAATTTGTGTTACACATCAAACAGATCGTAAGGTTTAGGTTACATTCATTTTGATCCTAGTAGAACTATTTCTGTATCATATTGTGTTCATATCCAAAAGTTGCTAAATTCATTATGGCGGTTTTTAAACGTTAGAAGTGATATCATCGTAATTTCGTTCCAAATTATTACAGGTTTATGATTCATTTGTTTTGATTAATAATGTATTACTCTGACGTGCCGATCATCTCACCGTCTGAGCGCTGATTCAAATAAGTAAAAATCCCGGTTTTTAATCTTAGTTAACATATTTGTACGTTAATAATACATATATATATATATATACATATATATATATATATATATATATAATTATAGTGGTTTTAAAGAGTTAAAAGTAAATATAAACAAAGCAATTTCAAAACGCCCTGTATAAAGGAAACAACCAGAATTTACGTGCGAAATTTATTCAAGTTAGTTCATGGTTAAGTAACAGGTATTAACAAAATTTTACAAATAATGATTAAAATTTAGTAGGTTTGCAAAGAAAATAAATTGTAGAAGCCAATGCAATTAATTTATTAATTTAATTGAGTTTAATTGAATGGTTATTTACGTATAATATGCATAAAAGCATGAAAAATCGATATATCCAAGGCGAAACGCTTTACTATATGAAATACTTCGAAGAGCGAAATCCTAGAAATCTTATTTTAAAACGATCGTTAATTAAACACCTGCATGTTTTCTAAATGTCGACTTCCACTTATTTTGTGTAGATAAAACTCAAAATTCTAGGTATATTGTACAAACGGTCGGATGTTTTCGCATTAAACGCTAATAAGGGGTTATTTAAAGCGCGTAGGCAAGTACACGTGAGGTTAGATAGCAGATGGACAGGAATATCGATTTCTACCACTCAAACAAGGTTAGAAAGAGACGTAGAATATGCATAAGCAAGGGGCAGCGTTAATATAGGCGGGATTTGTAAGACGTCAATGCATAGACTATTGGTCGATATTGTTAGTTGTACATCAGACAAAACACGGGAATATTAAATGTTAATTTTTCGGAAAATATCGTAATGATGCGCTGAATTTCGAAGATTTAGAAAACGGTTGAACCCAAAATTTTAAGAAATATTATTGTAAATGAAGGACTTCGGGTGAAATGCGGCCGAGAGGTGGCATCGGAAATTTTATAAATACTTTTTGAAAATGAATAAAAGTGCCTTAGTATTATGATCGCTTCAGACTACGTACGAAAGTTACCACGAGCTTGTAAGTATAGAAAATTATTTTAAATTAAATAGTACAGTGAGCCTCATAATTTGTACGCGGATAGTGTCGAGTCTAAGATTTATTGAGGTGCAATTTATATTTTTTTAACAAGTTCGTGTAATGACGTTAGGTAAGGTGAATTAAATTAAACAATTATCAAAGAATAGTAATAATTGGATTTGGAGTTGGATGTATCGTGTATGAACAGCGTGGCAGCACAACTTAGAAGACGTTCAACTACTAATATCGGGAGGCGGGAGCAAAGCAGTACCACGAAACAACTTAATGGCATCATCAACGGAGCAGGGATCTTCAAGAAATTGCAGGTAACACTTTAGAATTTGTTGTTGTTGATAAACTATGAAGGTTATTGTGATGGGTGAGAATGAACTATGATGGTATTTTACATTGTTTGGCGTATTGAACATAACACATATAACTAACTTTTATTGTGGTATTTAAATAGTAATATAAAGGTGTATATAAAGCTGATTAACATTCCTCAGGAATTTAAATATTTTCTTTTGTTATGAGTACTTGGGTTTTTGTTGTGTTTGTAATAAGAATATGCCAAGTAAAGAGCATACATTAATCATAAATAATTGGGTTATCATGAGCTCACCATACTCCAGAGTTTCCTAATTGAAATTAATTTTAAATACAAAAAGAAAGATAAGGTACTATTCAGGGCCTATTTATTCAGGTTACGTTCAATGTGTTTGATATTGCTTGTTAAAAATTCTGGACTTTACAAAATAGAATTTATTGAAGTATAACTTGACCACTGAGATGTAAATAATTTTGAAGTTCTATTTGTAAATAGTGGAAAATAGATAGTGTATGATTGTGGTATTATTTTGTGGTTTTATTGAGAGTGTGCGTGTACGATAGAGAGTATGAGAGTGAATCTAGGTATACAAGAGGAGGCCCAACTGAGCTAGCCAGGGGAGCAGTTGAAGAAAGCAATTCAACCGAGGAAGCGAATTAAGGTGATGAAGCTGGAATCAGGGTAAGAAATTAATGTTTTTAAAATTTTTTCTATTGTGTGAAATTTATTTTCAATTTTGGGTAAATTAATAAAATTTTTGAATATATTTTTGTTGAAGAGGCTTTTATCCGGGAAACACGGCAATATATATATATATATATATATATATATATATATATTGTCGTGGAATTATAGGTTAAATAGGTCTAGATAATAAAATTTTAACAACTGTGTATATAGGAAATAGGAACTATTTATTTACGCTCCAAATTAATCAGTTTAGATAGTGAAGACGGACAGTTATTAACATATTTTGTATTTCTAAATCAGAAGGTTAAAATTGCATAAAGGGAAGAAGCTTTAGGGTACATCAAAATGCAAGAATACGCATAAATTAGTTGTAATTGTTTACTTCTAGCGCATGGGATAAGAAACCGAGCCTTTGAGTATAGAAATTCAATCATTATACGCATATTTCCATTTAAATAAACGAAAACGTTCGTTATAGAAATCCTAAGAAGTGGTTAAACTCGGAATTATTATGTTAAACGGACAAGTTGCTTCGAAGAAGCATTTGTTAGTTAAATGTCGAGTTCAAAGAACTGAAATATACGTTGAGACAGAATTTCTATGAAATTGGTTGTAACGGTTGGTCCAACAAGCTGCTAATATAACAAATGCTTTGAAGACTAAGTGAAATGATAGATCCGTAATGTAAAACAGACAAAGACACGTATAATAAAACGTTGGTTACAACACACTGCTAAAATACACGGGATATTTGAAGGCCAAAAACAATATCGATTTTCTGTAGTTTGAGAGGGGTTTTAAAAGAGACAATAAATATGGATAAAACAAAGAAAGGTACCTAAGTGGTGGAACGTTATAACTCAGGAAAGCAATATCATTGGTCCAAGGCTAGCAGTTTTGAGAAGATCGCATCCGTTGATGTTATTGAACGAATTTCATAATAACAGCAAGATAAACTCAGAATTTTCAGACGTTACCATCAGAATTTGGAGAATTGGTTTTAAAAATAAGCTTTTCGATGAAAAGAGGTTCCGTGTGGGATATTGAAAAGCGCATAAATACTCTGGGGGAAATATTAAAGCTTTTTTGCTCTTAGATCTTATAGCGTTTAGATCTTTAACGTAATTGCTATTACGTGCTCTTACGTTGCACTAATTGTTGTTTATTCGTTGAAGTAGCATATCACATCCTATTTTAAAGTGTGTAAAGCTGTTAGTAACGTACCGAAAACGTATCAAAAGTGATTTGCACGAGTGGGTGCTAGCGTTACAAAAGGTGCTGTTACTACACGATACAATCTAATGATAGGATGGTACTTGGTAAGCGAATCGAAAAGCTTAACTAGTATGCGTGAAATGTAGTGGTATGGTAGGTTAAGTTTGGTCAAGACAATTATCCGGGTAGCATTATTAAAGGTAGTTGCAGAGATTTGGATAGTGAGTGGGGATCAGTTGAATCCAGGCATAATCACGAAGTATATGGACACAACGACGAGGATTTTTGGTACACATCTTCAGAAGTAACGATGGACGAAGTTTACTCCAGGTAAAGAAAATTAATTTCTTGTTTTTTGCTTGAACATTTGTGCTGATATTTTTGTGTTTGAGTGTTTTGACTTGTTGGGGGTGTATTTTATTACCATAAAAACTCATTTAAAGGGGTATATGTACAGGACAATTAATATTGATTGTTTAAAAATGTTTATTAATGATATAAAAATGATGTTGTAAAGAGTAAACGGGCCTTTAGCTCCATTTTAAATAAAAATGCAAGGTTTAAAAGCATTTAGAGTAACTGTGTTATACTGAGCTCAAAATAGACCAGAATAAAAATCAATTTAGGGTTGCACGACGGGCCCATCTACTCGTCTAAAATAAAATTGTTGGTATATATTAAAATCATAAAATTTTAAAATATTTAAAGATTGAGATGGCAACAGTTTTATCAAACTGTATGTACTAATGTGTAAATAGTTTTTTAATAATGGAAACTTGTTAATAGGCGTTGTGTCGGTACACGATTTTGTTACCTTCAGGGTCAACCCATAAAAATCTGTCCGATTCATTTAAAGAAATCTGTAGGAAAGCTTTGCAAATATCGGCTACCACACCAAATCTATTTGCACGAAATCGTAATAACACGTTTAGTATCTCCTCTATTAAATTCGGATCTTTTTCTAAGCATTGGTTGAATGCGGGGTTGCCCCTCAATTTCGCGCTTGCGTCAAAAACATGACGAATTTTTGTAGTGCTAGAACATTCTTTTACTACTGGTCTGTTAGGTACATAATGTCCTATATCATCGAATAAGTTCACCGTTACTTGCTCTATGATTCCATCCAACACCCACTCTTTGAATATGTTCTCATACTTCTCGAGTAGGTTATCAGCGGTTAACTTTTTCAGAATGCCATTTAACCGTTTTTTAGCAACATTGTAGTTGGAAAGAAACGGCGGATGTCCCTTCAGCCACGGCAACCTTACTTCATAACGCCCTTCAATGTTCACTTTAACAGTTTCTGAGAAATGTACCTTTGCGGCTAATTCCAGCCCTTGGCGGGTTCTATTTTTGCAAGGATTGCTAATATTTACACCAGCGGTAGAAAGGACTAAGGAAGAAAAGGAAATGTCTCGCTTCTCTCCGCACTAAGGTATTTTTACCATTATTGTTCATCCTAACAAAGTTTCAATCGCGACGAGTCCACACTCTAAAGCATGTCGCCGGCCAGTGTACAATTTACCTGCGACCTCTGAGCCAATTAACAATTCGATAGTGTCAGATTCACGAGTAATGTCGTGCTGCACTATGTTCAAGCCTACTAGTTTTTCTATTCAAGACCCAGAGAAAATAGGAGATACATTGCTGCAGATCTTTGGTTGAAGCAACACCTTGAATTTTCATTTATAGCCATTGTGCGATAACGTACATTATAAGAGTGAGTTTGTTCAGATAACACTCCCCAAACAGGCAACGCATTATTCGTTTTTCCAACTTAGGCAACAATTTCAATTTGTAAGCGGTTGATCGTAAGATATAAGAACGTTGAGAACCCGTGTCTATTAAGACACGTATGCTACAACAACACTCCTCCCCAAGTATCGTGACGCGCAAAGTTTGCAAAAAGACATGCGTGTTGATACAGTTGATCACGTTTAATTCTGGCGAAGGGTCGTTACCTTTCTGTACCTAGGGTTTTTGCTTATTTGCCTTCGCGTTTGGATACATCACAGTAACATGACGTTTTGAGCAAAGTAAGCATTTAACGTATCCTCGACATTTCCTATATTGGTGTCCTAACTTTAAACAACGAAAATATGCTCTATTTTTTTAATCAGCTGTCTCTACTTTTCTAAAGAGAAATCCCAAACTTTTGTACAATTTGAACTGTCGCGCCCACTATCACAAAAATACATTTGAGAGCTTTACTTTCGTTTACCAAATCCGCTGTCGTTGGTAAGTATAATTTGAAATCTGACGATTTCGTTTCAACGCTGCCGTCGAGAGTGTTAGAATTTCTCGTTTTTGTTTTATGTAACCCAAAACCTTCAGATGCCATTACTACACGTTGTTCATTCTCGACTTTCTGTTGTAGAAACTGCATCAACACTTTTAGACGGTTTTCTAAAGGAATAGCCACACCTGCTTTCAATGAAATCGGTTTCAAGGGTGATTTCAACCCTACGGAACTTCGTTGCCATATACTCGGACAGGCAAGATTCAAATAACGGGAAAAGCATCGCGGCGTATTTATCCGATGTTATACACAGGGATTCGAGCGCCAGTAACTGTGTTTCGATAGTATCGTAAAACTTAGAAATGTCTAATTTACTTTTTGAGACGACATTGTTCAAGAGTAATTTCAATAGTTCACGCACGTGCACCTCAATTTGCAAGTGTTTCCTCCCGAAGCGCGACTTCAAACTGGCTATCATTTATGTATAATTTTCAGCAGTCGCTGGATAACTGTCTACGAGATGCCTCGCCTTACTTTATCATCATCATTAAGTCTTCAGTCCTAGAACTGGTTAGACGCGTACCATCGTTGTTCCCTATTCTGAACTAACCTACTTTATATAATACGTTATTCTCTTTTATTTTTACCAGTAAACATATAAGGACTATGTTCAAATGTTGATGTTTTACAATGCAAGACTTAATTTATTGAAAATATACGTTGAAACCTGCATTAATTTTCAACTTGTATAACAGAAAATAGAGTTACGAATCTTGATGGTGTAAAAGTCCGAATAATTATTTTTTCACATTTATATTATAGAAGAGGTGAATTATAATTTATATGAATAATATGGATAAAATTAGAAAACTTGACATTACAGGAAAAATCAAAAGTGACATACCTCAAAACCTAGAAAATGGCAATATATGTAAAATATGTAACAAGAAATTTAAAAATGAAAGAGGAGTTAAAATTCATACAAGAACAGCTCATAGAGAATACAACAACATAAAAACAAATTTTGATGTGAACAATAATCCAACCGCTAACGGCGAAAGCAGAAACCCACCGAGCGATGATAAGGAAATATGGAATTTGAATTGTGTTTTAGCATCCCTAAAACGAAACGGTAATATAATAAAACGTATTCCAAAAAGTGTTAGACCGCAAGTTGCTATGAAATTAACTGAAGTCATAGATAAATGTGTAAAATTAAATTCAGTGTCAGCTTGGAAAGACCTTTTTCTGTTCCCATATAAAATATTGGCTATTCCAAATTTACGATCAAAAAATAAATCAGATACCGTTACAAAAAAATTTTTAGATAATATAAAAAAATATTCTATTCCAGATCAAGTTGAAACTCATACAAAAAAAAAAGTTTTACTTAATAAATGGATCTCAAAAAAAGTCATTTCAAAAGTTTCAGATGGTGACCTATCATCTGCTATCAAAATTTTGTGTTCAAATGAAACCTTTTCAGATTTAAAATTAAAACATCCAAAATCTACCACAACATACGTAAACTTCGACACACATTGTAATTTAGTCATTTCCGATAAAGATACTCTATTGGCAATAACATCCTTCAAAACCAGCTCGGCTGGTGGTATGGATTCACTTCGCCCCTCACACCTACAAGACCTTATAAGTTTTTCAACAGGGATTCATGCACAGAATCTTTTGAAATTAATAACATCATTATGCAATCTGATGCTAGCTGGAAATATAACAAACGACATATGCCCAATTTTATACGGAGCATCATTATGCGCTATAAAAAAGAAAGCTGGTGGGATTAGACCGATTGCAATAGGTACTGTCTACCGTAGGTTAACATCTAAAATATGCTGTAAACACATAAATGAAAACTTAAGGAAATTATTTAGACCATTACAATTCGGTTTTGCAACCCTAAATGGCTGCAAAATTGTAGCTCACGCTGCTCGCATATGTTTAAATAACTTTCAGGAAGAAAAAATATTATTGAAAATAGACTTTAAAAACGCTTTTAATTCGATACATAGACATACAATTTTTGATAAATTCATAAACATACTCCAAATTCGTCCGCCTATATAAGACAATGCTATGAACACTCTTCATTTCTCTCTTTTGACAAAAATATCATTTATTCAGAAAGGGGACTACAACAAGGAGATCCGCTAGGACTGCCCCTATTTTGTTTAGCAATTAACGACTTAATTAAATGTATAAACACAGAGTTTAATGTATGGTATTTAGACGATGGTTGCATCGGCGGCAATATTATATCGGTTTTTGAGAACTTTAAAACAATAATTGAAAATTCCAAATCTATAGGATTAGAAATTAATTTTGAAAAATGCGAATTACTAACCATTTCACCAAAGAATAGAAAATACATTCAAGAGCTATTCAACTCTATTGCCCCAAATATTGCCATACCAGATAAAAAAAAATCAAAGCCGCATGTACGGCTCACAACCAAACTTAGACATTAAGTTCAACAAATATTACTTACCTTTGTGTTAAATATTTGAAATTTAATTGTACGCGAAAATAATAAATAGTAATGTGTAAAAATTCGTATTTAAAGTCGAATATCTTGATTAATAATTGAAATATCGAAAAGTGAATAGCGTATTCGTATTCAGCGTAAAAAACTGGATAAGAATCATATATTATATGTCTTGTAACATCACGGGAACCGTGCAACGGACAGACAGACAGACCGACCGACAGACCGACCGACAGACTAGACCATCTCATTAACCAAACGAAGTTTGGTTGATAATTGGACCCTACTTGGAGCACCTCTTTGTACAGAATCAATCTCCAACTGTATAAATAAAAAAATTGATTCATTATCAATAATTGCCGATCCACTACGATCCAATATGATCCCGTCGCATATATCATTCTTCCTACTTAAAAATTGTTTTGCCATTCCCAAACTGACATACATTCTAAGATGTAGTCCAACCTGGATATACCCAGACATATTAAGTTCCTTCGACAATTTACTACACAATACTCTAGAGGAAATCCTAAACATCAAACTTAATCCAACCGAATGGGCACAAGCTTCATTACCTATTAAAAGAGATGGGCTAGGAATCCGAACGGCCCATTCACTTGCGTTAGCAACATGTTTATCTTCAATTAATGCATCCTGGCTTCTAATTCAAAATATCTTTTTAAATTTCGAAAATGTTCCGAACGAAACTCTACATTTAGAGACAGAAAATTTATGCAAATCTAAAACAAAAATAACTAATATAACACACAACAAATCTATCCAGAAAGAATGGGACATACCTTTATTAGATATTGCTTCAAAAAATATGCTTGAATCTGCTTCAAATCATATACATAAGGCACGCATTCTTGCAGTTTCATCAAAATACTCAGGTATTTGGCTAGAAGCCTTACCGTCGGCTTCATTAGGGACTTTATTAGACAACAATTCTTTTAGAATTGCCGCAGGACTTAGATTAGGCGCGAAGTTATGCACACCACATACATGCATCTGCGGAACTGAAGTAAATGAATTAGCTATTCATGGACTTAGTTGTCGTCTTAGCGCAGGCCGTCACGTACGTCATAATATCATAAATGACCTAATTAAACGAGCGCTAGTTTCGGCTGACGTTCCTTCTATCCTTAAACCTTATTATTTATTCAGAGATGACGGTAAAAAGCCAGACGGAATTAGTTTAATACCATGTAAGTTAGGGAAAGCAGCAATTTGGGATTTTACTTGTTGTGACACTCTTGCTCCCTCACATGTAACTGCTTGTTCACATAAACCCGGTTCTGCAGCAATTACCGGATAAAACATAAAATAAAAAAAATATTCTTCCTTATCAGATCTTTATCCTTTTTCTCCAGTTTCGATCGAAACCTTCGGAACTTTTGGAGAACTAGGATTAAAATTCTTAAAAGAAATAGGTAAAAGAATTACACACAATACATACGACAATAGAGCGACTGACTTCCTGTTACAGAGGATTGCTTAAGCAATTCAAAGAGGAAACGCTATTTCTGTTCTCGGAACAATCCCGCCATCTAAAAATCTAAAAGAATTTTCTTTTTTACCCTCAAAATCTTTAGATAATAATACGTACACTAAAAACAATAATAAAACAGATCCAATCGTTAAACGTGTATCTGATTTATTTTACTCAGAAACCAGAAGAATGACCATAGATCTCTTACTATAAACAACCTAAAGGAAAACGTTAATGTTTCAAAAACAAACAATACAATGAATAATGAATTCACATCCAAAAGAGAAAGTATTAAAGATAAAAAAATGGGAGAAACAAAAATACAAAAAGAACTTAATGTAAATTTTCCAAGAACACGTGGTTTAAAAAATTTAGGCAATACTTGCTTTTTCAATTCCGTTATACAATGTCTAGGACAAACACCATACTTATTACAATTACTTCTTGAAAATTCAAATTCAGAACAATATTTCCAATTACCTAATTCATTTGATGAAGCTTTGGAAAAAGGCACCCTTTAAAACACATTTTAGCACAAACGCTAAAAGAATTACTAAATGGTAAACCAGAAATATATAACCCCAGTATAATGCTTTCAAGACTTAAGCAAACAATGCCACAGTTTGCTGGAAACAAACAACACGACTCACATGAATTGCTACGACATCTATTAGAAGCAATACGTGAAGATCATTTAAGAAATTATCAAGCAGTAATTTTACAAAAAAACGGAACTAAATCTAAAAATAAATTCATCGTGTATTGAAAAATATAGAGAAGATATACAAATTTATGAACAGCAAAACTTTGAGCTATTATTACCCACTGAACAGGTATTTCGAGGCACATTAATTAGTACAATTCAGTGCCAAGATTGCAACCACATTTCACATCGAGATGAACCCTTCCTTGATCTGAGCTTGCCAATATCAGAAAAACAAATTTCTCCATTATTTCATCACAAAATAAAAAAATTTGACGAACATAAATCATTACAACACCAAATAAAGAAAGAAAAACTTATAATTAAAGAATCTCACAGAAAACAACAAAAGTGCTCTAATCAAGTAGGATCTACTTACTGGCAACCAAACTGTCACCAGCCGAATTGAAAAATCTAAAAAAAGCAGTCCAAAAGGCCAATCTTACATTAATAGAGAAGATATCATCGACAGAAATACATCTTTATTTAATGACAGCAAGAAAATACATAATGTCTATCGAGATTTTGATATATACAAAGATGAAAAAACAGATGAAGAACATTATATAAACGATACATATAGAAATACTATAGTGCCAAAGTATCAATGTGAAAAAACTGATTACTCCGTGCAATCTTGTTTAAACCAATTTACTGCATGTGAGTTACTTACCGGAAATAATAAAATAGTCTGTGATTGATGCACAAAGAGACAAGTTGGACCTGATAAAAAAAATGTTTATACCAATACCATTAAGCAAATTTTAATCAACATTCCACCTCCTGTATTGATTTTACATTTAAAAAGATTTCAAACCCTAAGATTTCGGTCAACAAAATTGAATGACCAAGTATCGTTCCCTATATTACTCGATGTAACACCATTTTGCTTAAAAGAATGTCAAAACCTTCAAGGGCTGAACTTTAATCAATCCAAAGTATTATACACATTATACGGAGTTATACAGCATAACGGTTCTATTCATCATGGACACTATGTCGCATATGTAAAAGTAAGAACGACGTTAGATAACGACAGTCACCGTTGGCAATTCCTACCTAAAAATAAAAAACATTTATTGTTTTCACAACGCAAAACCACAAAAAGTAATACTGACATTTCAATGGGAAAATGGTATTATATTAATGACTCAAATATTTCAGAAGTGCCTGAAAAAAAAGTCCTTGAGACACAGGCATATTTATTATTCTATGAACGAATATTGTAATGTTTTTACTTTAACTAATTGTATATGTATGTAATGTAGTTATTATTTTAAAAAAACAATTAATTAATCAAATATTCTACTATATCGGCAAGATCGATGTGTGGATCCTCGTCCACCTTCTTGAACTGCGCCCAAAATGGAAGCCAGCCTCGCACTTCACCATCGAACCTCTTGAATTGGATGACTGGCAGCTTAAACGCACGCTAACCTGCAACTAGCGACACGTTTGTCTCATTGCTCCGAGCCGCCGCTCTCTCAAGCTCGTTTTGACAAAGCTTATTACAACGAATGTTATGGTTTTTATATCGTTTAGCATGTGCATCAGATCCCTCTTTGCCCAATAGTAAATCATCTTCGCTGACGTCTGCATCTACAAGCAAATCAAAAATCTCCGAACTTACAATTATTAGTTCATCATATTTTTCTTGAAACTGTTCTGACACATCTGTATGTCTGCTCTAGATCAAAACCAGATCGCAATCGGAAGGATTCCTGCTTGGTAGTGTATTTCGTAAACGCTCCCCGAAGAACGTTGCGTACTTCTTTCTTCTTGTTGAGTTCCATATTTACAAGTGTGATATAATTTGAATTTGGTCAATACCAGTCACGTGATCCAAAGTCTGCGGCTTAACGTGGCAGAATTCAATATATCTATAAACAATCTTTCGCGTCCTGTCACGGTCGCCAAAATGTGGTATCTCGTGAATATAAACTACCTGTCTACAGCAACACACCTTTGTCTGGTCTAGAAAGTATTCATTTTACTGTTTTTAGAATAGGAATACAACTTTTTGTGACTTGTCACCGTATTTCAACTTTGACAGTACCCTTAACAAAACCATATAAACATGACAAAACGACAAACCTTCGTTAACAATACATTACTACTACAATTAACCAATAGAACATTACACATTTAAGCCCTTTCCAACACAAAACTTTATAGCAGGAGAGCTTAAATAATACTGAATACAGAAATCTTAATGTAGCAAACTCGTTAAAATGAACAATAGTTTGTTCTCAGAAGTAAGTGGTACAGTTTTTGCAAGAACGTATTTATACAAATTGTTTGTACAACATACTAACAACTAAAGATGTTTCAGCTTTTGCATTCAGATCCGTATGAAGTTTTATATAAATCAGTGTAATATAGTAACAAGTATATTTGTTGCGTTGTAGCACTAATAATTTTTACCAAAATACATAGTTCTGTAAGGTATCTAATGAAATCTATAGGCCAATATAAAAACAATGGTTCTTACAATATTCCATAATGTAATGTATAAAGTTTTCATTCAAATGGTGTAATGAACCCGAAATCTTAATTCGTTCCAGCTGTTACGGTATTGCATTGAGGTATCAAAATATTATAGATTGATTAAAACGAGGTTGATATATAAAAATTTGTTACAGTAGGATAACTTAAAGTTAGAATTTATCGCTCCATACATAAAAAATTCACTGAACAAAGGGTATGACATTACTTACTTAATCCACAGTTTACATCGCAGTTATAAGCTGTTGGGTTGTAGTATTGTGTTCGGACAGATTCATCAAGCAGTGCACACAATGGATCGAACTGCGTTAAAACAGCACAGCGTGCTTTGCATTGTTGATATTGAGGAGAATTCATGGTTATCCGCTGTGGTCTGGCATAGGCTGCTATGACGATGCACAACACAATACATCCTGAAACAGTTAAACAATTATGAAAACAGTTTCAAAACCGTTGGAAAAGGTATGCTATTTATAATTCAGCTGCACTAAATGTTTTTTCAGAAAACTTCTTTTTGAGTAATAGTAAAGACGTCATATAACAGCATGTAATACGTTTTCGACTAAATCTTGCACAAACTCGCACATTATTCTAACCTGTCAAAAATAATAAGCTTGCTTGTATTTACAAATTAGTAACGGCAGTTGATTACGCAGGCCGAAAAATGGTTTAGAAATTTCCTTTTTGATTTAATGAATGCCCTTCAATGATTATCCGGTACTGCATAAATTATTTGTAGGCCTAAACTTCTTTGAATTTTGCGATCGAAAAATTTTCTAATGATTATGATACATTTTGCAACTTTCTACATATAACTGTTTGTTGTTATTTCGCCTTATCCCCAGGAAATTGGACTCTCCTATACGCAATTTAGGATAGGTGTAATTAGAAACTACCCTATTGTAGTGATCATATTTCATAAAAATTATTTATTTTATATGACTTTATCGTGAATGTTAATCATTTAATTAGAATAGATGAGATAGATGTAATAATTTTATTACTTGAATAGTAATTTGTTTCTAACTAACTTATTACTATGATAACTGGAACGAACTTATCTCTGGTTATTTCATGGATTACTAGTCCTACCCACTAATAAGCAACATCTGTTACGCTCCCTTTCTGTATAGCGTACTTAAAATACATCGTTTTGTATGGCTGGTTGTATAACGGTTGATTTACATTAATAAATAAATTGAATTATTCGTCTTATAAATTTTGGTTCCTTATGTTATTTATCGAAGCCGAGATAAGAGGCGCTCAGATGTTATGTTAATGAAGTCGAGTTTATATAGACGATAAGCAGTTATAATAGAGCGAGTTTATTAAACAGATTAGCGTAGTTTTAGTAGTTGTTCGTTGTTTCTTAAATTAATGAATTGTAAATTGGATTGTTCTTGTCTAACCGCTGTAATTAATGAGTAGATATGAGTGCTGCTTTCATATAAATGCTGTTCCTTATGTGGATATACGAGTTTATTAAACAGAAGAGTCGATAAGCGGTTGTAATAGCAAGCCGTTTGTTTTTGGTTCCTACATATAAATTGCGTTGAAAGTACTGTTGCCCGTGTTTTGCTTTTGAGAATAGTGAGAATTGCATGCGGTATAAATTTTCGAATTGTTTTTACGGAACATTGACTTTATTGATACGCGTGTTTTACTAATGATGTTTTTTTGGTTGTTTATCTTGTGGAAATAAAGTGGTATAACTTGTTAAACTCGACGACACGTGTTCTTACGGAACAATTGACGGACTTACGCAGTGTTTACATGTACTTTTTAATTGTGGGTTTTTTAGTGCATACTTTAGATTGTTTAAATACAGTTTTAAGCTTGGGTCTTGTTTCTGAAATTGATGATACAGTTGTAGCAGATAAAACACCCCGTGTTAACAGTAGCTTAATGCAAGAACTTGTCAGATGACCTGCATTGCAGCGTGCCTTGAGGGTCCGTGACTCTGAATTCTAAATTTTTATTACAATTTTTGCGATTTGTGTTGCAAAATATTTTCGAAATTGTTTTCTCAGAAAATAGAATTAACAAGGAAGTTATCAATGCCACATAGTTCCATTCAGTATGATAATGTCTGGGGCTAACACCAGTGAAGTGTGGTGAAGTGCGTCGTTAGTGTAAAGTGTACTAAATTCTATCAACCCCATCACAATCAAGGGTGAAGTACTTCGTTACTGCAAGACTTTCTGTAAGTGAACTTTTACTACTTAGTATTACTTTAAATATTTAACCGTTGTTTTGCCATACCTTCGTCGTTCTGAGACCTTTTACAATAGACTTGCATGCTATTAAAAAACAAAAAAAGAAATACTACTAGATTACTCATATCAATTGTGTCTTATCTTTTTATCTTGTATTAACAGTTTGTCTGATTTATGTTTAATTAGTGTGTGAGGAAACGTTTCTGCTACTCCCCAATATTACCTCACTTTGTAATAAAATTTTTGTACTGCTTTTACCGGTGCTACATAATATAGATTATCCAACCGTTTTTTACATTCTTTTTTTTCAGGTTTACTTAACTATTTTTTTTCTTTTAGGTTTGCTTAACGATTTTTATTGCAGGTATTGTCCCTAATTTCTTACAGCCGCGTACATTCTATGTTAGTCTGCTTTCTACAACCTCCCTAATCTCCGATTGAGCCCGGTCATTCCTTGATTCTCTTTGTGTGTTACGCCCGGCTACAAGAACAACGTAGCATAAAATTGGCGCCCAACGTGACTGCCCAAGAATTACGTAACACATCATAGACTATGAATGTCAGTAATACTGAAAATCGTTTAATCATGTTGGCCGTCTACGACTGCGTTCCGTACATCTGATTTGTGGATCCGTTTCAGCCAACGTTGCATCCTCTGGAATAGGACTATCAATCTCCATCACTGCATCTCTACAGTACCTTGCAGTGTTGGCAGCCCTTGTATCGGTCTTTCATTTTGTGGCGGGTCAATTTTGTTCGGATGAAACATAACCCCTTTGACATTTGTGACTTTTAACTGATTTACGTGACGTTTCATTGTATAACCTCCAATTTCCACTTGGTTACTAAACCTCTCATCCAAGGATGTCCACAAAATTCCCGTTTATCACCTACTATATGGAACTTCGCAATCAATCCTATCTTAGACCTCAATATCCCAAACACCTCCACCTTTGCTTACGTCGATGACGTAGCTTTCTTTATCCACAGCAACTCCCGTGCCTCTATAGAATACACCGCTGCCGTTCTAATTAATTCAATTGAATCCTGGTCCTCTTTAAACAGACAACCACTCTCCCCATCTGAAACAAAAATGCTCCTGCTCAAAGACTACTTCAGCCCAAATCGAAATCCTAAGATTTACATCCTTAACACACCAATTCCCCTTTCAACAACAGCTCCCTACCTTGCACTCCACAGTGACACACGCCTAAAAATAAACTCCCATCTCTCCAAACTTCGAACCAAAACACAAATCATACTCCACAACCTACTTCACGCACTCCCAAAGTCAGTCCACCTCACCAATCCAATACGAAGATTAATCATTAACTACATCATAATCCCGATCATTAGATCCGCAGTAGATTCTTGGCTCCCGCTTGCACCCCCCTCCACCAGACGTACGCTTAACACCATCATAAGACTTTTCCTACTCTACACCTCAAGAGCGTACAGAACCACATCCACAGCGTCCTTGTACACCCTGCTTCAAATCCCTCCGACCGAAATCAAACTAAACTCCTCGCTCCAAATCTGAAACCTCAAACATGACCTACCAATCATCCTACACGACAGAACACTTCACTATGACAAATACCGTACTGTCCCTAAAACTGACGTAAAATCCCGAATACATAACTCCCTACTACATTCCTGGCAAGATCTTTGGTTCCACTCCACTACCGGCAGATATACATTTGATATCTTCCCTGATATCACAAACATCTTTTCACATATTCCTTTCTCTAATGCCCCTACAATGCAATTTCTGTCCGGCAATGGTAACTTCCATAATAAACTTCATCAATTCCATTTGACTCCTTCCCCTCACTGTCCTTGCAATAATCAATCTCTAGAAACCCCACAACACCTGATATACTCCTGTCCTCTAACCTCTCTACTAGAAATCAACCTCAAGCAATCTACAAACTTTGACCCGTTCTCCCCACTTCCTAACATGAACTTCCTAGTCACTAACTACCCTCAAGAATTCAACCATTTTCTAAATGAGATCCTTGTAAACAAACAGACCACCCACGACTAGCGGTACTAACACACTTAATATACACTTGCTATTCACTACACATCACACTTACACTCGCACTATACACACAATCAACACCACTTCACGTGCACAGTCGACGACTAAGGTAGGGGCACAAATCCCCCTTACTAAAACTTCAAGAATCCCAGTTGTCTTTGAATTATTTATTCCAAGTTCTTAAATAGATGTAAGCACTATAATATTCGGCTAGTATGGGCTCTGGCCTAGGTATATTCCACAACAATAAATTAATTTATCTATCTATCATCTATATAATTTTACTTCGTAATGTCGAGTAAGTACCTAATTTCTTTTGAATTGTTCCAAAGATCCATAAGTATTTGTTGTTTCGGGATTCGCATAACTGTAATCCCTCTCCCTTTTGAAATGTTCGAATTGTTTTATCTTTTTTATAAGGCAGTAAAGTTTCCGAACCAATACAAAATTCAAAGTACATCTTTCACGGGCTTTTCCCACAAGTTGGTAGAGTAGCACGATATCGAAACAAAATATCTCGTATATTTGACGATAAATGTGCATTTGAATTACCTAATTTTCTTTTAATAGTTTGTACTGTACATTCTGCAGATCCACTTGTTGCAGCATGTCTTGGTGCTATGAGTTTCTGCAAAATTCCACGCTGTTTACAGTAGACTACATATTCTTCACTGACAAAAATGTTAGCATTGTCAGATACTAAAGCTTTCGGAAATGAATTGAAAGAAAAGATATCCTCACGTAATTAAATAGTACTTGTTGAATTTGGTGGATACGCTATTGTTTTACATTCGACCCATTTTAATTTTGGGTCTGTGCATTTAAGTAAGTTATATTTTCCCAATAAAGCGTAACCAATGCGAACAAACTTCCAGTTCCTTTCTTGTGTATGCTATAACTTTTACTGGATTTGACTGTACTAAATTGCAAGATTCATATAATCTTACTAAAGTTTCTATATTTTTGTGTATTTCAGCCAATAAACATAATGCCAATTGGAATAACAATCTTAGGATTTCCATTCGACAGTAATACAGGTTACATGAAATCTATGAAGATAAAGTCTGGACCATTTTCTGTAGATTACCAAAATACCTGGCAGTGATTTCTAATAAATGTAAACATTTTAGATGAATGTTATTTCCAGGATTTTGTTCATGTTTTAACAAAGCTCAAAGTAATATTATTGAATGACAAAATTACACTAAAAATTAGATCAGCAATAATATCGTCGAAACATTTACACGAACTGCTTCAAAGTGAAACAAAAGATAAACATATGCTTACTTTTTGCGACCTAAAGCTCGAAGATAGATGAACTTTGCAACAGCTGACAGATTGTATTCGTACAGTTATAGATTGCATAAAGACAATAAATGACCCTACCGGAACAATTCGTTACTTAACTGCTATGAATTATATTCCATCTGCTTATTTAAATACCAATTTAACTTTAAAGGAACGACTATAAAAAGCCTGGTATGTAGTGTTTTTTTCCAAATCTGGAGATCGTTGATTAAAAAAAATAAGGACCAAACCTTAACAAATAATTTCATCTGAACCAATAACTATGTTTGTATAGAGCTAAATGTTCATACACAAATTAAATTAATTTTATTATTTAAATTTAAGAATACTACTATAAACTATATTATTAATGACATTGGAGATCAGTTTTTATTTCCTAGATAAGAAAAACTGTTATTAGCAATGAAGTCACCACAGCTGTTGACATTCAAGGAAGCTGTTGATGTTGACATCGAAAAAATTGTAAATAAAGACTTAATGATGTTCTGAATCACACGAAAACGTTGAACTTTTTGCGATTGAAGACGATGAAGAAATATAAAATTTGCGTCCAGGTTCAGTCATATTAGCCGCAAATACAGATCAGGGAGTTTGATTTACCAATACCCAAACAAATGTAAATGAAGTCTATTGCTATGAGTGTAATTACACGCGATGCACTTCTTTTAGTAAAGGAAGACCTTTATCACCCAGCGTTGAAAACAAATATAGATTTCCTAATGTCATAAGTAATACATTTCCCATTAATCGTGGTAAAAAAGCATACAATTTTAAAAAAAACCGACTTCATTGGTTTGTATACCCTTGCTAACACTGATTGGTCATTTCTGTTAGAATCATCGGACGTGAATGTAGTTTGTAAATATTTTTATGATTATGTCTATACGCTTTTTGATGTTTACGTGCCACTATTTAGTTGTAAAAAGCACAAATATCCCAGATGGTATTCGCAGGAGCTCATCAAATACATTCAACTGAAAAGCTCGTACTATAAAAATATAAAATAACTAAAGGGTCTGATCTGCGTGAAGAATTTCAAAAATTACGGTTCATAGTTAAATCGCAAATAAATGCATGCTATAAAAAATATCTCGTTAATATTCAGCAATCATTTACTGCTGATCCCAGACAACTGTGGTCATACATTCAGAAAAAGTGCGGTGGTACCCGCATACCTGGAAAATTGTATATCGACAACCAAATATATGATTCCCCTGAAGCCATTGTGAACGCGTTTACTAAATACTTTAGCAGTGTGTACGCGACCTCCAACGTCGGTACAGGTATAACTACTTTTAATAACATGCCTATCATAAATGTTGAGCAGTTTACAATCAGGCAAGTTGAATTAACCATCATTAAATTGAAAAACAAAATGACTTCTGGTCCGGATAGTATTCCCAGTTTTTTAGGTAAAGAATGTTGCACAGTATTTTCTTATCCGCTGAGCATTATATTCAATCTCTCTCTGAGAACTACAATTTTTCCTGATGTATGGAAAACTGCCAGAATTTGTCCTGTTTTAAAATCCGGTAATCCATCGAAAATCAACAATTATAAACAAATAAGTATACTGTGTAAGTAACTTCTCTAAAGCATTCGAAATGCTATTATATAATGAAATATATCCTAAAGTTAGAAGCTACATTTCTACATGTCAACATGGATTTATGATGGGCCGCTCTACTACAACTAACCTTATGCTTTTTACACAGTTTTTGTCAGAATCGCTAGATGCCCAAGGTCAGGTTGATGTAATATTTACTGATTTTGCAAAGGCATTTGATCAGATAGACCATTCCATCATTATTACAAAATTAAGCACATTTGGCGTTAGCAAAACACTTTTATTATTATTTCAATCATATCTACAAAACCGTATGCAGTATGCATGTATAAGAATTATAGCTCAGAAAACTTTTTGGCACCGTCGGGCGTTCCTCAAGGATCCAATTTAGGTCCGCTACTATTTTTGTTATTCATCAATGATTTACCTAATGCTCTATACTGCGAAAAGCTGCTTTTTGCGGACGATATGAAGATATTTGCCAGAATAAACACACCTCAAGATTGTGATTTTCTCCAATGGCAAATAATGTTAATACAACAGTGGTGTGTTGCAAATAGCCTCATCATCAACGTAAATAAATGCAAAGTTGTTACCTATACTAGAAAGATTCAACCTGTTATTTACCATTATACGTGCAACACTGTACAGATAAGTCGATGCAGTGCGGTGACGGATCTAGGCAATACATTTGATTCTCAACTTAATTTTATAAACCACATATCTGCAACCTCTACAGCAGCAATCAGAATGTTAGGCTTTTTAGTACGGAACTGTAGATCTTTTACCAATATACTAGCATTCAAGAGTTTGTTCTATGCGTATGTTAAAAGCAAGTTAGAGTATGGTGCGATTATATGATATCCTATATACCAATATCAAAAGGACGATCTAGAAAAAATACAAAGAAGATATCTAAAGTATATGTTTTTTAAAATGAATGGTTACTATCCACCTCTTGGTATTGATCAGAGTCTATTGTTATCTATGTTTGATATGGAATCCCTTGAAACTCGTAGAATAATGATTAGTCTAACATAAGTTAATGCATAACAAAATTGATTCCATACATCTGTTGTCGTTAATCAATTTTCACATACCACGATTATCTACCAGAAACTCTTTAACATTTTATTGTAACGCAGCGCGAACTAATACATTACTAAAGTCTCCTGTTCACCTAATGTGTAATAACTTTAATGTAATCGCAGGTTTTTGTGACATTAACCACTGTAGACTATTAGACTTAAAAAACGCTATGAGAGACTACTTTTACTTATTCTTAGCTCATTATTGAGTTTGTAGTGATTTATGGTAGTGCGACACATGTAGTTAGTTATGTATTGATAGAATATCCTTATCTACTTACTTTTTTCTTTAGTTCTTTAGTGTATTTAGCTATAGCGCGTTTTGTTTGGTTATTTGTTTGATTATTATATTGTATGTTACTTTATTTCTAATTTTTTTTGCATGTCCTGTAATTGGATGTAAAAATCTGTTGGACAATAAAGATTAATAAAGATTAATAATAATAATAATAACAAGAGTTAGCGGAATGTGTCTTATATAAATTTCAAAGACTACTCAAACTCTGTAAGTAAGTCTCAGATAATTCGTCCTTTGTTGAAGTCGAAGTGAAAAATACACTAGCTGTAATTTAAAAATCTTTTTCCTGTTGACTTCTTAATGAAAGTAGGGGACGACTTACTACTGACCCTATGCAGAGATTTATATCTAGTATAAGAAAAACAAAAACAAATGTAACCAAATTGAAATCCTCTAATTCAAAACGTTTTAAGCAAAGGTTAAATTCTGACCAGTTTTCAGAACATGAATCTCAGTTTGATAAACTCACTCAAAATTATGCATCTTCCCAAGCAATTTATCTCTCAAGCTCATCAGTTGAAGAAGACATATCAAACATTAACATTGAAGTTTGTAGGTTTTATTATTGTAAGATGAAAAAACTGATTTGCACCTTGCCGCTGTAACTGATAGGGTAGGGTTAAGAAATTATGTATTATAAATGCAGTAGCATTTGATAACTTAACGTTTTCGCTGGTGCATCATATTTTGCCTCATACTTTTAAAACCGGCAAAAATTTCTTTAGTTTTAGAGAATGTCTTTAAAAAGAGATGTAAATTTGTACGCATTCATAAGTGAACGTGAAAATAACTCTTGTATTTAGATTTATGATAAAGTTCAGTATTTAGTAATAAGTATGCGAGTCTCCTGCTACCGACCCAATTTGTGCGGTCGATGCTGCGGCAAACAAAACCTGAGCGCGCAGAGTTGACTAAGTCTTAAAATCGGTGGCTACTCAGTTTTTTTTCTTGTTATCGCAAATATTGTTACAGTTTAAAATACCAATTGGCGCCTATAGACAAATGTAATTTAAGCTTTACGTGAATGTGTGAGCTTTAGTACAAAAACACTTTTTTTCTTTATTTGTTTATCTTTTTGATGCTTCAGGACAATTATTTCGCTCTTTCGAAAGGCTTTAGCATTTTTGCATTGATAGATTTCGGGGACTTTTAAAAACTCCGCACGGGGATATTCCTAGCTTATTAATGTTGTAATGCAGACGTACGTAAATATTACACAAAGTATTGGTTCTCGCGGAAAGTCCAGTCGTCGATTTATCTTTGTGGTTTGAGTTCATGCAACTTTGGCGTTTGTCACGCCTTGTACGCTGCATACCCACCAATGTGCGTCATAGAACTTTGACCTTTCCTTGAGGGGATAGACGTTTTCGTCGAAAGCGAATCTATCGAAACAAGGATCTCAATTACTGACTTCCCTCGCATATTGGCGTGTGTTGTAGTGCTTCGATGTATCGACAAGTGATTCCTCCCTTCCATTCCTATCCCATCGTTCAACACATCGTATCGGTACTTTGCCACAAAGGGTGATAACCAGGCAAACACTGGGACAACAGGACGCTACTACAAAATCTCTGCAGAGCGGTTAAAGTCGCTGGATCAGGGCAAGATACTGACGTATTAGGTAGCTCCGAGCAATTTAACCACCGAGTAAATTTGAGTTCATAAGTGTGTTAAATTTTATTATGCGGTGGTATCAAACTATTGGTTAGAAAAGGAGATAGAGGACTTGGGTATCGATTTAAATTTTACGCTGCGAATAAAATTAGATAAAATTCAAGCCACTCCAAACAAACATAAAGAAAGGACTGTCTTCTGTGTATAACTTTGTATTAAAATTAAGTTTAAATGATTCCATGCTTGGCATTACATTTTTTAAATTTTGTTATGTATAATGTCAGAATAAACATCTTAGAATAGTATTACATTGCTCTTTATTTACAAAAGGCTGTGACGTTACCACGAAATAGCAGTCGCACAGAGAGGGGTGCACATAGGTAAGGACGCGCACGCGCAGGGGTGCGCATGGGCAGGGGTGCACACGGGCTGGGATGTGTTTGGGCGTACACGAGGGATGCAGAAGTTAACAGTCACCAAGCATCCAATTCTTTATTTGGTGTGGAGTACTTGCCGGTGTATGTATCCGAAGTAAAAACACGATTTGTACACGCAGATAATTAATAAAATTAGTTTATCGAGCGAAGATGACAAAAGGTATATCATTCCTAATAGTACAACAATCTACGCATGGGGGCATAAAGATGTAAATCTAAGATAGTTGTTTGATTTTGTAAATCTATTGTATATATTAGGTTTAAGATTCCATAATTTTTAAGTTCTTCTCCCACCTTCCAAATCCTTCCTGCTTCTATTCTGGTTGACAGAGTATACGTGTTATCTCCAAGTGGTGTTCGCGGGGCACATCGGTTTTAGATTTCTAAGGGAATGGTTAGTTAAAGAATATGTTTGGGTAGCGAAAAAAGGTTCTAAGGATGTAGTTAAATAAAAATTGTGCAAAAATTAGAGGTTTGGGGTCTTTAAAAGGCATAACTTTGTAAGAGGTGGTTCTATTTAAAATCCATTTACAGGTTTGGGGTCCCTAGAAAAATCTAATATTAGTTGATACCAAAAAAAAGATATATTTATCTTAAAAGAGTGACTACCTCGCGGATAAAAAAAACAATATACCACTTGTCGATGAAAAAGTTGTTTAGAAATTCAAAGACGAATTTAATGGGGGTCCAGTATTAGAATTTGTTGGTAGTAGGGCTAAGTCCTACTGTATAATAGGCGAAAAAGGTACAATTAAAAAGATTAAATGGGTCTCACGAAGTGTAGTTAAGTAAAACCGCGGGTGCTACAACCTATAACGAGCATATATTCCCAAAAGGGGTGGGCATGCAACTACGCAGCAGTGCGTGGGAGAATAAGAATTCTCTCCAATAAGAAATTAAAGTTTCTATGTACGTAGCACCAGTCATTGGGAAATGGTAGAAATGTTAAACCTATAAAGGCGATTATAAATTGTGGTTTAGAAAGTGCAGAGAAGGGGTATGCATGTATTATACAGCGAATTATTAGTTTACGGGTAGCTCGACTTATAGATCCCTCGAAGGTTTAAAAAATTCTGAGCCCATTGTCGTTTGAAAAATGTTTGGAAATTATCAGAACGGGAGCGGGTCGAAGTATAAGTTAGATGGATGATTGACCGTGTTTTTTCTACCTTTTACGAGGGAATTGGAAGTTGACAGACATCGAGCATCTAATTCTCTATTTGGGTGATATCGAGTACTTACCGGTTTTAGAAATCATTACGTGCGGCTGACCGCTATGCGAAAGTGTAAAAGCCTACAGAAGCAAAATTTAATTATCAGATGAAAAAGTGCGCGATGTGCTATACTTATAAATAAAGTATAAAATGGTGCTTTGCATCGGTCCTAACAGTAAAAAAGGAGAGTGACTTATTCTATCAACTACAAGAATAGCAGTAGCGCGGCGAAGGGGTGTGCATGTATTATTCAGCGCACTGTTACTATAAAATATGTTAGTTTACGGGAAGCTCGAACGTGAACAAATTAAATTTTAATCTATAATTAACCACGGTCGTAAAAATGGGAAAT
Organism: Platerodrilus igneus; assembly: GCA_036346225.1. Taxonomy (NCBI): domain Eukaryota; kingdom Metazoa; phylum Arthropoda; class Insecta; order Coleoptera; family Lycidae; genus Platerodrilus; species Platerodrilus igneus. The sequence continues at coordinate 1,975,939 of JARFIW010000713.1, read as the reverse complement.
TAATGGTTAATTTTAATACCGCTAAGCATATACTTTCGCTGGGTGATTCATTTAGAAAATATTCAAGTCTACCATTTCCTAAAATATGACGTAGAAGTTATTTAAAATTAAATTGCTTTATTAGTAAGTATTCTGTAGACAACAAGTTTGGTATTCCCTTAGTAAAGGTTTAAAGTGTATTTATTAAGTTTTTGTTTATAGTAGCACTGCATCTTCTACAGCACGACTTGCACACAATTTGTGTGCGTGTGCTACCACCCTTTTGGATTTTTAATATGCACGCGATCCGTATAACATGGAAGACGTTTTCGATGTTTTTACTAACGGCATTCGCACCATCGTCGATGCGAACCAGGTGCATGCATTGTCGCTAAATGTACTGGACGAGCAGCAAGGATTATGACGTCATTTAGTTCCAGCTGAATCCTCAACATCGTTCGGCAGTCTTCGGAACTCTTCGGTTTGCATTCTATAGGGTACATAAATCAGGTACGCTAGAGTAAGCTTTTTAGTTATAAGTTAGTTCGATTACAAGTTTAAACAAAGTCTTATAGTGCGGATTTTGTTTTGCACTAAAATGGTACCTGCAAACGTTTTTAAATGGAACTCTTGCGATGCTTCTTATACCTGGAAAAATGCTCTCAAACGGCACCAGAACAAATGTCGTGGTGTAACATCGTCGACGGTTAAGCTTATACATCCGTCAGCAGCAAAGTTCTTTAACTGTGGGTCTTACACAAGGAAAAACAGCATGGTATGTCATTAAGCAGTAAACGTTTATCTCCGCCAGCTGTTAAAGGGTCTTGTACGAAACAACCACGAATTATGTGTAAAGTGTGCTACATGGAGGTGTTAAAGTCTGCATACCCTGGTCATCTACGGAGCAACATAAAAATGCATCAGTTACCGCTACTAACGACGATGGTGTACAACATACAGCAATAAAAGTCTATTGCGAACCCTACGGCGTTTACACCAAAATGGGGGAAGAGACTACCGATGTGAAATCCTTTAACACAAAAAGTATGGTTATAACGTCTTCTAGTAATCTGGAAAATATGTACGAGGTCTTAAACGAAACCATGTAAACACCAACTTTATACCCAGTTAATTAATAAAATCAGTTTGTCGGGCGAGGACAACAAAAAGTACATCATTCCTAATAGTACAGCAACCTAATTAAGGTAGGTCAGTAAGCAGTATTAAATTGCTATTAAGTGACTCGCATTTAGCGTGGTTTTCCGTGTAATAACCGTATTTGTTTGGACAAGATATACACTTTTAAAAAGAAATTATATACAGCTGTAATATGTAATTCAGAGGATGATTACGTAAAAGTCGACCTTCCCGTTTACATATTAAAAACCCATTACATTGGAATGTTTTTACATTATTCTCATATTGTTAGGTTAACGACAATATGTCTTATTGACCGAAAACACGTTTCCTCTTTTTTACATTAATCTCTTTTTGTTATAGGTTACTTTCGACTGCATGGATTCGGCTACACTAAGAAAATAATGTTATATTTTACAATTGTATTCTATTAGTTTATTAAACTGTAAATCGGATAAAATACATTATTAAACCTTTGTGTGCTTATTTCTTTGTGTTGGTTAATGCATATGTCATAAATGTGCAAAAAATTTAGAGGTTTGAGAGCTTTAAAGGGGTATAACTTTGCAGGGCGTGGTCGGATATTAAATTTTACACTAATTTAATGTATCGCATGACTAAAAAAATGTTTAAGGAAGGTCGGAAATCGCTGCTGCTGGAAAAAAATCTTAAAATTGGGGTAGCTCTCTGGGAGATGGCGCTATCAAAAAAATTTAAAGAGATTTGGGTAGCTGAGAAAATTCTAATATTAATTGATACCAAACAAGATAGGTTTATCTCGAAAGATGCAATGGCTAGTCGAAGAAAACTTTTTGTTAGGTTTGCTTATAGAGCAAAGAGCAAAATTCAGAGGTTTGAGAGCTTTAAAGGGGTATAACTTTGCAGGGCGTGGTTGGATATTAAATCTGTTTACAGATTCGGATTCTGCGTAAAATTCTAAGCTAATTTGATGTATCGCATGTATATAAAATTTTATAAGAACACTCAAAAGTCGCTATAGGTAAAAAATCTTAAAATCAGGGTAGCTCCCTGGGGGATGGCGCTATCTAAAAAATTCCTAGAGATTCGGGTAGCTGAGAAAATTCTAATAGTAATTGATACCAAACAAGATAGGTTTATCTCAAAAGATGCATTGGTTAGACGAAGAATACTATTTGGTTCAGAATGTTAGCGGTAAAAAAATCTTAAAATGGGGGTAGCTCCCTGGGGGGGTGATGCTATTTAAAAAATTCTTAGAAATTCAGATAGCTGAGAAAAATCTAATGTTAATTAATACCAAACAAGATAGGTTTATCGCGAAAGATGCAATGGTTAGACGAAGAAAACTATTTGGTTCAGATGTGTGAGGAAATGTGGATGCTGGAGGAAATGTGGGCCCCGTAAGTCTGTCATCCATCTACTGAAAAAGGATAGGACGCTGTGTAGAAAATTACTTACAGAAAATAAAAAAGTACCCATGGTTAGATTAGAATTTAAACCTGTAAATACGGTAACAGTACAAGTGTACCTGAGGTGGAAGCGATCTACAAAGATATCGAAGATATAGGATTTGTAAAAAGACATGAAAATTTAATAATCACGGGGGATTTAATTGCAGTGGTAGGTAAAGGTAGGAAATGAGCGGAAATAGGTTTATTTGGTTTATACACAGGAGCCGACAGGGGTAATGGGCTGCATAAATTTTGCGACAAAAACAATTTAAGCATCACATACACATTATTTCAACATCATACTAGAAGACGATACACGTGGAATGTACCAGCAGGCGTAAGGGGCTATTAAATAGATTACATTCTTGTTCGATAGTAGCTTCTTAGGAATCGGTTAAAAATTTGTAGAAGCTACTTAGAAGCAGATGTAGACACTGTACACATCATAATTATGAAAAACGCGCTTAAATGTAAAATTCTGAAACAAAGAAACGAAAAATACACTTTGATTTTGAAAGACTAAAAGATGAAGATATTTACAAACGAATCGTTCTAAAGCATCATAAACATTTCTCATACTAAGAAAGTAGAAGCATAATGAAATAAATTTGAATCCAGAGGTATTCTGGTGTATAAACATAAAGAAAATTAGAAAATATGGGTAACACTGGATATTCTCAATTTAATAGAAGAACTGACCAGACGAAGCAGGAAAATAGAAATAAAAAGTCATAGAACGGAAAACTATTCGCAAATGCAGAAAAGCTAAAGAACAATGGATTGATTAAAAGTACAAAGAGGTACAAGTTTAGATGGCAATAAGAAAGACACATGAAGCACACAAACTAATTAGAATGAATTTTATGGACATAGAACCGTATAGCAAACATATAAAAGGCACGGGAGAAAATATCATTATTGAAAATGTAGAGAAAGTGTTGAATATATAGACAATTTATATGCAAGACATGAATTAGAAGCACCAGAACAGGAATCAGAGATTGAAAAGGATGGCTTGGGATATTCTTTACTAAAGATACAATTGAATTACAATTAAAGTATCTGAAAAATAATAAGATACCAGGTACATATCAGATACAAGCCAAAACTCCAAAAACTGCTGAACAAGCAGTAACAGAACGTCTCTTCCTTGCTAGCTATGTATGTAACAGGTGAATTACCCAAAGAAATCAAACGTAATTCTAAAGTTAATACACAAAAAAAGAAAAATGCGTATGAATGAGGAAATTATCTAACAAGTTCAACAGCACACGTGTCAAAAATATTAACTAGAATTGTACAAAAACGGATGGAAAAGCGGCCGAAGAAATACTAGGAGAAGATCAAATTGGGGTTAGGCGAAATAGAGGAACGCCGAAGGCCATTTTAGCTTTAAGGGTAATAATGAAGAAAGCAATATAGAAAGGAGAAAGCGTGTATATAGGATTTGTAAATTTGGAAAAAGCATTCGACAAATAAAATAGGATAAAATGTTCGAAATTCTCAAAAAAATGGGAATGAACTCTAGGGATAGACGGATAGAATATTACTTATAAAAGGAGCAAACAGCTGTAATAGAATTAGAACAGCAACGTAGAGAAATAAAAAGTAAGAAAGGAGTGAGAGAGATGTGTCCTATTTCTGTTAGTTTTTAACATACTTATCGACTAGGCAATGAATACTGTCAAATCCAGAAAGACATTTGGAACTATTATGAAAGGACAAACGATTGATATGCGTAGATTGCTGATGATACATCGGCATTTGAATCTAGCAAGGAAGATATAGAAGCAGCTCTTAGTAGAATGAAAATAGTACTAACAGAGAGATACGCTATAAAAATTAACTAAAATAGAACTCAAGTACTAATATGTAAAGGAAGGAAAAATTAGTCAAAAACTAGGATACAAGTAGGAAACGAGAACTTACAAGAAGTAAAGGATTGCTGCTATCTAGGAATCCAAATAACGCAAGATATAAAAAGTGCAAAAGGTATCAAACAAAGATTAGCACAAGGTCGTGCTGCATTTAATAAGAACAAGCAACTACTTTGTTCAAAGACAACAAATATGAAAACAAGGAAAAAGGTACTGAAGGCATATGTGTGGAGCATAGCACTGTACGGCTGTTAAAGGTGGACGGTAGGAAAAGTGGACATGCAAAGAAAGCCTTCGAACTGTGGTGCTATAGAGGTATGATGATGATATCATGGACAGATAAAGTTAAGAACAAAGAGATTCTAGAAGTGGTAGGAGAAGAAAGAAATACGTAGAAACAGTAAAGAATAGGAGAGATAGGATCACAAGATAATACTGAGGCTTGAAGTGTAACAGGCCCTTTTACATGTATTACTTATATATAAAAAAATTGTTAGAATATTTAATTAATGTAAGTAGGTTTTGGTTTAGAAACGGATAGTTAATAAAACGTCAAAGGAAGGGGCGTTTTAAAAATAGATTGATGTTAATTGTTATTTAGTAACATAAAATAATAATTATTTACAAGCGTATACAATTATTATTAGTAGTTTGGGTGCGTAGGTGATCGTAGCAGGTAAATGAATGGCTTAATTTTACGCTACTGTTGAATCATGTGGAGTAAAGATTGAAATCTACTTTATCTGAAGCTCACTGTCGGTAGACCCGAATCGTGGACAGGCAGATATCAATGTAAGTGATGTTAAGTGTTTTGATTGCAATTTAATTGTGTTAAACTGTACTTTTAACGTGTTGTAGTTGTGTGCAATGCCGATGCTCTGGCAACTAGCATTATTGACATTGACGTAAGAAATTGGTCTTGTATTTATAATGGTCCAGTTGTCCCTTAGTTGTGTTAACTATTGTAGTGATGCATAGTTATATCCTGGAGTTATTTAAGTCGCCTGTAAACTCTTGTGCATCATTTGCGTTTTGTAATTAAGAAACTATTAGGCCAGTCAACTGATTTCCTTGCCAAACTCACCCCTTGTGATAATTAATAGTGTCTCAGGGTCATTAACATCCAGACCCTTATAGAAGGAGTAGTGCGGAATATAGTAAAAGCAGAGAAAGGAAAAAAAGGGTGGTACAAGTGGACTTAAAATAGACTATTGCACACGGATAGTAAAAGATGTAGGTTGTAAAAATTTCAGAGAAATGTATAGGTTACCTCAGAATAGAATCAATGGAGGTACGTGTCAATCTAGTTCCAAGACGCAAAACCTAACAATGAAAGAAGTAATTGTATTCGTAGCCGTCAGGTTGCTTAACCATCTTCGCGTACCACTGAATATCGGTGAAATAAGATATACTTTTAGAAAACAATAGAAGGGAAAAGTGCAAAAGATTAACACAATCCCGTGCTGAATTTAAAAAGAAATAGCTACCGCTATGTTCAAAGACAACAAACATAGAAATCAGGAATGAATTGTGGAGAGCAAATGTGCGGAGCACAGCACCGTGTGCTGTGAAATGTGAACAGCAGGAGAAGCACAGGAAAAAGCTAAAAGCTTTTGAAATATGGTGCTAGATGTATGATGAAGATGTCATGGACAGACAATATTAAGAACAAAGAAGTTCTAGAAATAGTAGTGGTGGAAACATATCTGTGAAAAACATTAGAAAAGTAGGAGACGAGGCATGAGGGACTAGTGCGGAATGTATTAGAAGCAGAAATAGGAAAAAAGAGAGGTGGAGGTAGACCTAGATTAAACTGTTCAACACATAGTGAAAGATGTAGGTTGAGAATCTCGCGGAAATGTATAGGTTAGCTTAGAGTGGGAAACAATGGAGGTAGGTACGCGTCTAACCAGTTCCAGGACTGAAGACCTAATGATGATAATGTAATTTATCATTTCTTTTTAGAAATACGTAATTGAGAATAGAGATGTCAATATCTCAACTGAAACCTGTATCAGACCCAGGTGACATATTTAACTGTGTTTTAATAGATGCTAAAGGATGTGCTAAAAGTTTAAATCGGACAAACATTTCTAGAAGTTTAAGCAGTTAGAAAATATAACAATTTTAACAATAATATTAGTATATACACAAATATCAGCGTGATGTAAATCCACAAGATAATTTAAAATCAATTTTTATTTTTGTATTTTAGGCCCAGCAATAAATTTTACCAGGAATAATTTTTTATCTTCAAAAAATATTGTGACACTTTTAATATTGTATCTACGAATAAATTTGCTTTATTAAAATTTTGAAAAGACCTACAAATTAAATTAACTAATAATAATCAGTAGAACTTGTAGGCAAGATTGAACATTTTTTAGCTGCTGAAAGGTAACCATTTGAAATGTTAGAATTTATTTACAAAAATTATGATTTTTTAAATCTAACAAGTTTGCGACGGGTTCGGTGATTAAAATAATCACCAACAAGCTGGAATTCCGGTTTATTTTGCTGCGTAGTTCTAAGATAATTTACAGGTAGATACATAAACAATATAACACTATTAAAATGCAAATACTCCGGTTAGCATACACAAAACGAATTATGACACAATACAATTAGAAAATGCCACGACCCGAAGCAATATGCATTCATTTAGTATGGAAATTCGCGCGTAAGTACCCATAAGTACCCGATTAACTTCACTTATTTTATTCAGAGGCGTATCTGCTACATTACCCCCAACGAAAATATGCTAAATTATAACAGAATTTGAATGTCTTTGTTAATTGGTAACACTAAGATAAGCAAAGGACAACACTAACTACAAGGCAAAGCAATATGACAACCTGTATGCAAACTTAGTTAATAATAAAGAAATTTGTTCACCATAAACCCCATTTAACCAATGCTGCAATCTAATGGGATTACTCTAAAAATATTACGAACATAAAAATATCAAAAAATTCTTCGGCTAGCCAATTTTAGAAATTTGGAAGCTGGTCGCAGCCACCTATCAACATATAAAACTAGGCTTCTACCAGAAATTTATATGGTTTGGTATTATAAATATTTTGCGTTCCGAGGGATGTCCCCGAAGAATCCTTACCCACGATATAAGCATTATTATATATATTTTTCTGGATAGTACAGGGGCCCTTGTACGGAAGAAAGAATTTACGGATCTGATTCTTCTCAGCCGATGACACCTCATGGGCCCTTATCACAACCTTATCGCCACCATTAAACTGAGTAACGTTGTGGAGAGCATCATGCTTCTTTTTACATTTCTCGGCTTGCGACATTTACCTGGATCGAGGCAGCGCAATAACATTTATTGACTCCGAATTTTTATTTAAATATGGGATTTTACTCACTTCGTTGTTATCAAGGACATCATCGGCATGCACCTCCAATAAGGCGAATCTCGTGGTTGTATGAATGACATTATTCAAATAGCTATCGACAGTCCGAATTGAATGTGTCCACATTTGATGTTGAGTATAACAATACGAACGCAACAATCTCCCTATTTCCCGGTTCAGCCATTCTACCATATTCCCCTGAAGTAAATCAACGGAAGTATGGGTCACCACAATTTCTTCGGCCGACATAGTATTTAAATAAAAACGGCTACCAAATTGGAAGCAATTGCCTGACAATATAACTTTAGCTCTTCCCACCTTGATGAAATAATATTTTAGACATCTCATCACTGCACGTGCAAAAACTTTCCTCAACCAATATAAAGATACGCTCTTACTAAAAACGTCTACTGCTGCGAACAAATACGTTGCCCCTCCTTAAGATACGGCCAGTGGACTCCTAAAGTCCACACTTTTATGATTTGGCCCATCAACCACAGCAGGAAGCATTACCTCATTACACCGCTTTGTCCTTCTGACAAAGATCGCAAGCACTAACAATTTTTCGAATACTATGTTGCACCTTCAACCAGTAAAAATCACGACACAAAGCTAAATAACATTTTCTGTCCAAAAATTGTCCCCATTAACATCTACTTGAACTACGAGTGATCTGACTTCAAATGTCGGCACACACAGCCGAATTCCGAAAATGCCAATTACTGATCAAGATGCGTAGGCATAACTAGAATGCAAAAAGCTTCCTTAATCTGTAGAAATGTTTCTTGTTCGCGGTCAGTCCAGAACCACGGCGACAATTTTTTCAACAAGTGCGTAAAAGCAATCGTTAATTTCGAAAAACCTTTAACAAATCACGAGTCATAATTTACAAATCCTAAAAATCGTTTTATAGCTCGAACATTAGACGAGCAATCAAAGTATGGCTTGCACTCGTACTGGTGTCACACAAATCCCCCTTTCTGCGAGAATGTACCCACAAACTTTACACTTACCTATCTTTAGTGTAACTCCAGCATTTGTCAATTCTTCAAACACAATTCTAGTATGCCGAATATGATATTTCTGACTCTTTGATACAATCAATAAATTATCTACATACGGAATAATAAGGCTGTCCGTATTATTACCCAGGATAAATTTCAAAGCTCGGATAAAACTAGCTACTGACGTAGTCAATCCAAAGGGTAATATTCGAAACACATACGTAATGCCCGCAACAAGAAACCAGTATATTTTTGAAGTGGTTCATATAGTTAAACCTGCCAATATGACACTACCATGTCGACTGTAGTAAGAACAGCACCTGGGAGAATTTTTAAAACAATTCAGAACCGTTTGGGGAATAACATGGTCGTTTCTATTTGACGGTTGATATATCACGCGTCCAAACATACCCTCGAACTCCCGCCTATTTTTGACAATAACGAGGGGACTGACAAACTCAGTTTGTTGCTCAGCAATAACCACCCACTCCAACATCTGTTTAATCTGCCGACTGACTTCTTTTTGATACACCTGTAGTATTGGATAAGGTTTCACGGAAAACGTAGTTTTTCCCTTTATTAATTGTTTGAGAATAATCTTGTATATGACCTGGCTTATTTTCATAGATATGGGAAAATTCCACCATCAACTTATACAATCTCTCTTTATGCCGATTTTCCGACATCTCCGCCCGACCAACCACTTTTTGTAAAATAACTTGTTATTTTCCAAATTTTTAGTCGGCCGCTCCATTCAACAGCTTTTTTCCTCTTGCACTATAATTTCACTCCAATTTTACCCTTCTCTTGGTCAAAACTTATACTTGCACCTGAGTCACAATATCTTCCCGATAAGGTCAGGGACTCGAAACAGATTTAACTTTATGGTGCGTTAACCAATCGTATTTCAAGGTTATATTGCGCACCAAAGATGGCACAACTACACAGACAACTCAACTCACACAATCCTGCAATTTAAATTTTAACAACTCATGTTGCTTAATTTTTTATCATTTTCCTTTCAAAGCAATTGTAATAAGAGTATTATTAATGGGTAAAATAGGAATTCGCGGATTTTCCTTTTAAACTTTCTTGAAAAATTTATAAGAAACGCACGACAGATGGCTACCACTGTCGATTAAAATAGGGGAACAACGTATTCAGCGTAACCTTCGACTACCGGTCCGGTAAAAACATTCCTAACTGCTCATTACTTTTCTGACTCTCCTGCAATAACTCGACATTATCCTGGGTAAACTACATTACTAATTCTCCCTCTACACTAATCTCTTCATTTTGCTCTTTTATTACCTGTATGCAATTAGCATCCTTTCTTTGGATATTTCCTACATTTTCATTTTGAGACTTCTTGTCCCAATTCCTGTCATTTGGTGGATAATTTTGTCTAAAACCTCTTCTAGAATACGACGAATCACGATTATTTCCCGTTCTATCCGCTTCGTATCCCCTATTTCTATTTCTATTTTCCTGCTCATAATTTTGTCTCCAATTCCGCCCGGCATTAGAACCGGGCACGTCTCTACTTTCTACATAATTATTATACCCTCGCTGAGTATTTAACATTCTCTGCTGACTATACTTCCACGTTTGGCTATTTTTAAAATGGGCAATTATCAAAGTTAAACGAACGGATGAGTTGTAACTGGGTTTTTGAAAAATATTTTCTAAAACCTAGCAGAACATCCCTTTCACGCGATTGACAAATCTCACAATATGCTATATAAAATTTTTAAACCTACCATTCGTTGAATGAATCCAAAAACTGTAACACTTAAAATATTATTGGTAAAAAACCATTTTCCCTTACTTCATTATTTTTCTTAAAAACATGTGTTTGTAAAATTAATCGCCCTCTAAAAGAAAGAAATAGTGTTATAGGGTTTCCTCTGATACCAGAAGGTCGTGTAACATAGTATAGTTTTAGGTCTGCGCCAATATGTGGAGACATCTAGTTGGTGCACTAAAATTTACCTACAAAGTTAGCATAAAAATAACAAATGAAAAATAAAATGCACTGCGTAGTTTTGACGAGCCAATGAAAATGCGGCTATTGATACAATAGTTCTTGCAGTGTACTTGAATATTTGGCGTCTAGGATGGTGTCACAAGACAACGTCCAAACTTGAGTAAAAGGGAAGGAACTACGTAGCGAGATTCTGTAAAAAGTGTTTAGTTCTTCCGAGTACATGTAATACACTCGAGTGGGATTACTAGACCGGGGGAAAATTTTTTCTTTTGTTATTGTTACTATAGAAATTCCTGCACATTATAAATTGTTAAAATTGTATCTAGATTTTTAATTGTCTAATTATTTACGACAATATAACGCGCCTTATAAGGCCCGCGTACTCCTCCGACAACCCCAAAACCAGTGGCTGCAATGAGGTGGAAGTGTACCGCATAAATATCATCTTTCATACGACTCGGTTGGTGGTTATCAACTAGAAGAACAGAATTCTCTTCAGCAAACTCTTTGCTTAATGAAATGTTTAACCACTAAAAAATGCACCCCTCTCCTCCAACCAGTTTCATAGACAAACATATTCCCGGAGGTCTGCAAACTTAACTCATGCAAGTGCAATTGTACTGTCAACCGCAGTAGCAATTTACACATTAACAGGTGAATTATCCAACCATCCTGGAGTCTTTCTCGAAAGACTTTAGGACCGTTGTAATCCTAGGTTCATCTATGTTAGTAATATTTTTGGATAGGAACATTTTTGTTTCTCACATTGTTGCAAGTTAAGTTGTCCACGTTCAGCAAACGTGATTTGTCCATCTTTCCGTTGGCTTCTTCTTGTGATTACTTTTGGATCCTTATGGTCCTAGTTTCATTTAAATTGTTAAAGTTTCCAGGCCAAAACTCCCTTGTCATCACATTGTAACAATTTGTTCTCGTTCAAGCGGAGGCGGGTTGTCCAACTTGCTTTGGACTACTTTTTGAGATTACATTTGAAGGCTTTTGGACAATTATATTTGCGGCTGCATCTAAACTGTTAGTCTTTTCAAGTATTTTTTTTTGTCACAGTGTAGCAAGTTGTCTGCGTTCAGCAGAGACGGCTCGTTCAACTTGTTTTAACTTCTTGTTGAGATTACTTTTGGGAGCTTTTCGATTGTTATGATCCGCGGTTCGTCTAAATTATTAATGTTTTCCGGCAAAAAATTTCTTACTACATTGCAAATTGTCCACATTCAGCGGAATTATATCACTGGGATTTGGCCACCACTTGTTAAGATTACTTTTGAAGGTTTTTGCACCGTTGGAATCCTGGGTTTACATAAATTGTTAATGTTTCTAGACGAAAGACTTTCCTTTGTGTAGTTTCAGCGGAGGGAGGTTCTCCAACTTGCTTTTGACTCGTTTTTAAGATTACTTTTGGAAGACTTTTGATAATTGCTATCCCTTTTCATCCAAATTGCGAATGTTTCCAGGCATAAATCCTTTTATTTGTCACATCGAAACGAGTTGTCCTCGTTCAGCGGAGGTGACGTTTTCAACTTGCTTGCGATTTTGTTTCGAGATTACTTTGGATGCTTTGGACCGTTGTGATCCTAATTTCATCTAAGTTGTTAGTGTTTCCAGACAAAAACTGTCTTTGAAACACTGAAACAAATATCCCTGCTTAACGAAGGTGGCCCAACTAGCTTTTGACCCCATTTCAAGATTACTTGTGGAAGTCTTTGGACAATTGTGATTCCAGTTTCATCCAAATTGTTAGTTACAAAGCAAAAACAGTTTTATTGGTAATATTGGAACGACTTGTCTTCAGCAGCGATGGCTTTTTAATTTGCCTTCGATTCTGTCTCGAGATTACTTTTAAAGACGTTGGACCGTTATAATCATGATTTCGTCTACATTGTTAATATTTCTAGGAGATAGTATTTCCTTTGTTTTATTATAACAATTTTTTAATTTTAGTGGTTTTCCAACTTGCCTTGTCCCATTTCAAAATTACTTTTTGCAGACTTTGGAAAATTGTGATTCCAATTTCATCTAAATTGTTAAAGTTTCCAGGCAAAAACCTTTTTTTTTTGTCACATTGGAACGAGTTATCCGCGTTCAGTAAAAGAAGCTTTTTAAATTGCCTATCTCTAGATAATTTTTGGAGGCTTTGGACCGCTCTGATCGTGATTCCATTTAAATTGTAAATGTTTCGAGGCAAAATCTTCTTTCTTTCATACATTGTAATTAGTTGTCCGCGTTCAACGGAGGTGGTTTGTCCAGCTTGTGCTTAACTCTTTCTATAAATTACATTTGAAGACCTTTGTACCGTTGTGATTCCGGTGTCACTTAAATTGTTACATGGCCGGATATTCAAGACCTAATTTTTAATATACTAAAATGTTTGGGTCCGGATATGTATATTTGTTAATCCCACTGCATTTTTGAACAAACCTGTAAAAAGTTGTTAACAATTTTTTCCTGCTTTCCAGAAAGCGCCAGTTACAACGGTATAAGATATTGCTGCTGAAAAGAAATTATTATCACTTTATTATCCCATTTTTCATTTGGAAGTAATTGTTTTGTGCCCACAATTAAATGTTACTTTGAATTTCTTACAATGTTTACTGTCTCCATCACCCAAAGATTTAAATTTTTCTAAATCTTGGTCTATCTCTGGGGCATCTTTTGCAATTATCACCTTTGCAACAGATTTATCTAACAGTTGAGCGCCTGATAAATTTATTCAGGTTTTTATTGTATCGTCCATTTCATCTATTTAAACTGCCCGTGCACTGAAGCGCGGTGAAGAGAAGAGAAGAAAATATGTTCCGCTAGAAAGTTTTCATGTAATTAAATAATACACTGCACACCAACGCGACACGCACAGAAGTGAAACGTAAAGCAGTCGCGAGAGAAGTCTACAGAGCAACCAAGAGAAGTTGTCTTCTGCGCTTGCCCTCGACGCGCGCCAGTATGAAAATATTTCGCCATCGTAATTATTCGTATAATTTTAGATTGACTAGCTATGCTGGTACGTTAATAATTATTTAACTTTGTAGGTATTGGGTCTTTCTACATATATCACAATTCGTAAAACCGTTAAATACATTAATAATTGCATTTATATACTGTACTTTATACATCATTTAACGTAAATGATTTTTTAATAACACTCTTGACAGTGCTCTCTTCCTGCCACACTTAGTGTTTGTAACGTCGCATTCGTTCAGATCTGTTGCAAAATAGGAGCAATAACTGATATAATTCTAGTTTCAGCTTATTTCCCAATAGAAAGATCCTCTCCCTTGGAGTTGACTACGGTTATTGATTATTGTGATATGCACAAAGAGTTTCTCATTATCGGATGCAACTCTAACGCACACCACACTTTGTGGGGCAGCGTGTACACCAACCATCGCGAAATGGTACTGCTCAATTACATGTCGAATAGTAACCTGACGATTCTAAACTGGGGCGGCGGATTCACTTTTGTGCCAGTCAGTTATCGATCTAAGTCTGGTATCGACAAGTATCTCTAAACATATATCGAACTGGCAGGTATCGCCTAAGGGAACTCTGGCAGATCATAGATTGTTTAATTTTAAAATAAAGGCAGCAGAAGCTGTGTATAGAGAATACAGGAACTTAAGGGGGAGAAACAGGTCTGTCTATCTTAGAGGGCCTGCATGGGCAACTCTTTGTATCACAGGGTATCGACAACACAACTACAATAGACAATCTACAAAAGCGATGGGCTTTTTTTTAAACCGCCATTACAGAATCGTTCGAGCAGACATGCCTCAGCTTCTACACGCTCCATCACCACATGGTGGAGCGAGAAGCTTCAGAAGCTGAAAAAGACCCAATGTGTACTAGGCCGCCCCTATAATAAGAGGGAGAAGTATTAGTAATGTTTAAGTGGTCCGGTAGGTAGCAGGGAGTCGAGTTGAAGCGCGCAAGGGGTGTGTGTCGGTTGCTTAGAACTTATAGTTAATTTGTGAACTTTGCGTTGAAAATTATAAAGTGACCCGTAGGAGTGTGGCAAAGGATGCTAATGTTTGATGAGCAGTTGGATTGTATTTTACAGATAAGTTATAGCGTAGTAATTGTTCTTTGTTGTTTCTTTAACCGCAGTGTAATTACGGTATATGCTGCGAATTGCTATTTAGCTGTGTTTGTTTTCTATGTAATAATATTGGTTACAAGTCATTAAACTACGTAAATCCATCTACGAGTTATTATTAAATATCCACAGGTTGTAACAGGTAAAACTAAAAAGGATCACGACAATACAGCATGCGAGGGGTGCCGCTAGTCCGGGCAGACATCAAGGGCATCCACTCGTGTCCACGCCTCCTGGAAGGGAGCTTTCTGTAGGAGCATAGCTCATTTTTGGCGCCCAACGTGGGGCGTTTTGTTGTTACACAAATACCTGGAACTGTAATGATTCGAGTTTTTTACGTAGAATTTGAAAAGGTTCAGATAACATTGAAGGACATTTATTGAAACGAACAGTACATTTCAATTTCTAATAAGGGTTAACGGTTATTCAACAACCAGGTCCATGTTAATTGTATTTACGGACAATAGTTGGTGTTTGGATATTGAGGTATAACATTCCAAGTTGTATTAAGTGTGAGCGGACAATTCAGAGAAATTTATTGAGTTTATTGTGTTAGTTTGGAACAAAAATAAATAGAGTAATTTAAAGCTTAAGAATAATGATCGCACCGCAAGGTGAAATATGTTTTTAATTGTTGTTGAAATTCAATGTCACATAAGTATAATACGCGTAGTAAAGATCGAAGTAATTTAAAAAAAGCTGATAAAATGGGCGAGCCTGATATCGCAGAAGCGTTGAAGCAACTAGTTGCAGCCGTTAATAGTATGAATTGTAACAATGCCAGCCTAAAAGAATCAATTGAACAAATGAACGTAAATATTGCTGCAAATATTAGCAAATTAAGTTTTGATGTAAATCGTGTTTCTGAATCGGTTAAAGAACAGGTAGAAGCTAGCGATGTTGAATACGTTAAAGATGAAGGTGTTGTGCCTGTATACCAACCAGAGACCAGGGGCGTCACGTCCGGGGCTTTTGGGTATCATAATTATATGAGTTTATATAAGGATCTGGGGGGTACGAATTTGTGCTTTGTGCCGGAGGGATCTGTACATCCGGTAACTTTCATTAAAAAACAGGAAACAATATTTTTAGAAGCTGGAGTTCCTGAAAGTAGAAAAGTTCCTTTGACCGTTAGTAATTTACGCAATTCAGCTCAAGATTGGGGTGTATTGAAGGAAGAAAAAGTAAGGAATTTCTAAGAATTTAAAGAGCTATTTTTAAGTCGGTATTGGGGGGTTGACGAAGAGAGCAAACTTTTTCAGAAAATTAAATTTGGGTGTTACGAAAGGGGGTCAAGGGCTGATTATTTTTTAAAGTTGGTGAGAGAAGCAAATTTCTTAACTACTCCTCTGGAGGAGGGTGCTCTTATTTCTTTATTAAAAAATCATTTTCCGAGTGAAATTCAACGAGGTATTGTAAATTGCATGCCTAGAACTTTTGAGGAAGTAGAAGCTTACTTAAGGAAATTGATGAAACTTATAATCGGAACCCCAATAATAATAATAATAATAACAATTCCTACACGAATTGGCGTGGTAGAGGTACGAGTAATGAACAAAATGGGAGCGCTCGTTACAATTTTAGGTCGAATACGTCAAATTCTGGAGGCGGTAATAGTGCCCGCTCTGAAAATAGGGAAAATAATACTAATAGTAATTACAATAATGATGATAGGGATGAAGGGCGTCGTGAATCTCAAACTGTTAATAGTCCAGGGGGAAGTCGACCACCGGCTGTGGCCACTTTATTTAATAAAAATGGGGATGAGCTTCTGTTGGAAGCACAAAATAATAATAAGTCGATTGCTTTGGCACCGACCATTGAAGCGACAGTTGAGACTGTTGTGGTAAAAATATTAGTAGATTCGGGTAGTCAAGTTACCTGCATTTCAAAAGACTTTTTAATAAAGATAATGCAAATTAATAGCGATATTTTACGTTTGCGTTTACATCAACTATTTTGGTGAGTGCGACCGGCAAGAATTCTATTGTTAAGGATCAATTTTATTTGAATTTTAAATTCAATGATTTCGAATTGGCTTACCCTTGTCTGGTAGTTTCGAATTTAATTCGTGATGTCATCTTCGGATGCGATTTTTTTGCTGATCATCAAATTAAAATCGATTTTTCAAAAAATCGTTTATCGGGTATTTTTAAAGAAAGTGCGATAAGCATAGGGTTTAGTATGGAACCAAAACCTGATGGTCGGTTGACTGTTTGTCCAGTGTCGGAAGAGAAAGAGAAGGAAATTCAATTAAAAAAGGAGATAGTGCCGTGTAAGGTGTCTGAAATTAAAGAGGTAGTGGATCGCGCAGAAAACTTTTCTCAAGAAGAAAAAAATAAATTGTACGAGTTGCTGTTGTCAGAAGGAGTTCAATGGCGTTGGGGTTCAGCTCAACAAGAAACGTTTGAAAAAATTAAGTCGAGGTTTTTAACGATTTCTATGTTGAAGCATCCGTGTTGTGACCGTGCGTTTGTTATCCAAACAGATGCATCTGATGTGGGTTTAGGTGGTTGTTTATTTCAAATAAATGAGCAAACTTCAGAAAGAGATATTGTGGCATTCACCAGTCGGACTCTGCGTGGCCCTGAAATTGATTATTGTGTTACAGAAAAAGAGGCATTAGCCGTATTACATTGTTTGCAGCAGTGGCGGGTATTTGTGCTAGGTCGAGAATTAACTGTGATCACCGATCATAAATCTCTATCGTTTTTAAAGTCCTGCAGACTATTAAATTCGCGTTTGACTAGGTGGGTGTTGTATTTTCAGGAATACGCTTTTAATGTTAAATATTGTGCTGGGAAGGAGAATGTTCTGGCGGATGCTCTATCGCGTTATCCAATCAAGGAAAAGGAGAAACTTGAAAAATTTGAGAGTGTGCCGACAGAAATTTGTGCAGTAAAGAAGTCGGAACTATGTAAAGGGGTCCAGTTAGGTATGAAAAATATTGTTGAGGAGCAAGGGAAAGACGAATTCTGTTGTAGAATAATGTCTAGATTATTGAAGGAGGAAGTTCCGAAAAGGTGCGCGGATTGGTTTGTTGTGTATCAGGGAGTTTTATTTAGGCGAGGCTACGAAGGTTCGCCAGAGTTTAAAGTATGTGTACCTGCTTCCCAAATAAGTATATTGGTTTGGCAAGAACATGTAGATAATGGGCATTTTGGGGCGGAAAAGTGTTTCCAGATGCTGCGTCGTGATTATTATTTTCCGAGGATGAAACATTTCATTCGAAAAATTATTTCAAGCTGCGATTTGTGCCAGAAGGCAAAGAGTTCGATTAATAAATTAAAATCTAAGGCTGAAAAACGTAAATTACGTCATCAAAGGATCCATAAAGATTGTATTGATTTTAAGATTGGTGATAAAGTACTGGTTCGTACTCATCCCCAGTCTTCTGCGGAAGACAAGGAGATTAAGAAATTCTCTTTGCTTTATTCCGGGCCTGCTACGATTGTGGCTAGGCGCGGGCCAAATTCTTATGAAGTACGGGACGACACTAGGGGTCTCTTGTTGGGTATACAGAATGTTAGGAATTTAAAACCGTATGTTGTACCGTATCAAAATTTAACACTGTAATTATTAAGTATAAGTTCAATTTAATTACAAAAATATGTTTAGCAATTAAGTTTAACTTATAGGGGGGTGATGTACTAGGCCGCCCCTATAATAAGAGGGAGAAGTATTAGTAATGTTTAAGTGGTCCGGTAGGTAGCAGGGAGTCGAGTTGAAGCGCGCAAGGGGTGTGTGTCGGTTGCTTAGAACTTATAGTTAATTTGTGAACTTTGCGTTGAAAATTATAAAGTGACCCGTAGGAGTGTGGCAAAGGATGCTAATGTTTGATGAGCAGTTGGATTGTATTTTACAGATAAGTTATAGCGTAGTAATTGTTCTTTGTTGTTTCTTTAACCGCAGTGTAATTACGGTATATGCTGCGAATTGCTATTTAGCTGTGTTTGTTTTCTATGTAATAATATTGGTTACAAGTCATTAAACTACGTAAATCCATCTACGAGTTATTATTAAATATTCACAGGTTGTAACAGGTAAAACTAAAAAGGATCACGACAATACAGCATGCGAGGGGTGCCGCTAGTCCGGGCAGACATCAAGGGCATCCACTCGTGTCCACGCCTCCTGGAAGGGAGCTTTCTGTAGGAGCATAGCTCAAATGCCAGCTGTTCAACATGGCAAAAATACATATAAAAATCGCCAAAGACTATATAAAGCAGCAATTAGAAGAGGACAAAGAGCCTTTTGGAAGACTTTTGTAACTTAGTTGAGTCTGCCAATGTAACTCCTCGTAATAACATGATCTTGTCTAAAGCCCATCGCCATAAACCATGCTGCCTAAAACGTTTGGATGGAACGTACACTACTGCATTTATCCACATTCGGAGTAGTTCAACCCATCTCACCCACAATTTGAGCTGACTGGATAGTATACAACCGCGTGGTAAATGAAGAAAAACTCAAACTTAAACTCCGTACCTATAAGTTCCTTGGAATGGATGTTATGTTGCTCGTCCTACTGCAGTGAGGCATTGAGGAGCTGCTGCTGTTCCTTCTCGTACTCTTCAGGACCTGTATAGCATTGTGATACATCCCCATCAGTTGAAGACCGGTTAGAGTGATCGTTTTTTCTAAACTATGCCGGAAAGACTCTTCCAAAGCTAAATCCAGACCGATCGGTTTTGTGTCTTTTTTGTTAACTGTACAACAATGATTTGAGAGAGGAGATAAAGCATTCTTATCCACTTTACCCAAACTAGTACGGTAAGTAGAGAGTGCCCCCAAGGGGGCGTGTTGTCGCCACTAGTATGAAGCAGCTCCATGGCGTAGTTGAAATGCGTGTGACTACTATGCCCAGGGTTCCACGTTCGAATCCCGGCACGGTCTCCTTGGAGAATGTTAGGCAAACATGTTCGGATGAAAAATAAAATGTAGGTCCCGTTAAAGATCCATGCCTTACTTGAAACAGCAAGGGTTCAGCACAGTTCAAAATGTCCAGGTAGAAAAAACTCACTTTGTAACCAATGTAGTACCTTCGGGTGAAATTTTGGAAAAATCAAATATAGTGTTACTTCTAGTAAGGAATATATTAGTAGACAGCCTTCTCAAACAAAGCAATTATTTACACGATAGGTTATAAGAACGACATAGTTATTGTAGTAGTTAGCAAATTCGAGCTAGTGCTGTGCAACTTAATACAAGCAGCGCCAAAGATTACAGAGGGCCGGTTCTCCGACAACTGACTAGACTGCCGATACTCTTCCAAATCCCTCTGCTTCCTTCGGGAAAGGTCAATTACTTGGGTATTATTCTTAACAAGAAGTTGAATTGGGTCAAACATCTACGAACGCCAACTTTGTGTTCTAGAAGTGTAAACGTGCCATAGGCAAATTTTTGGGTCTGCCACCAAAAACTGTTCTGTGGCTATAAACCACGGTAGTTACTATATTAGTATTTTGCTGTGGCTCTTAAGTCTGATGGTCAAAAACCAATGCAGATAAAGAGCTTACTTGTATACAGAGATTTGACTTTCCAAGCATCATGGCCGCAATGCAATCCACACGCAGCCTTAGAAGCCATTCTAGGCCACACGCCCAACATTTGATTTTCTCCAATTGTCCACACCAAGGTAATACATTGAGTTTATTTTATCTGGAAATTTTGAATTTTGCATAAATCCTTGCTGTTCCAAGCAAGGTAGGAATCTTTAACGTACTTGACAACATTCCACACGGGACTTACATTTTATTTTTCATCCGAACAAGGACATATTTTTGGGAAAAGAGCTCGCATATCATTTTTCGAGGAATCGTTCTTGGATCTTTTAGGTCTCACACCGCTGGACCTGCGTATGGGGAGATGATTCTGAGAGCGGAACTTATAGCTGCGGTTTAGAGGTATGTGGATCGACACAGGCGGGGAGATAGACTTCAAGGTCACGGATTTGATTCCCGACACGGACTCCTTGAAAGGTGTTAGGCGAGCATTTGTCACAAAAATACACCATTGTCCGGATAAGACGTAAAATGTAGGTCCTGCGTGTGTGTTGTCACATACGTTAAACGTTCCTACCTTGCTTACAATAGCAAGGGTTTGGCAAAATTCGAAATTTCCCAGTGAAAAAACTCCCTTCCTGGCTAATGCAGTACCCTTAGGTGGAGCATTGGAAAGTCAACATTATAGGAAGTTTTTATGACTATACAATTCATCCAAAGTATACCAGGTTTACTTTTTGAATATAATAATTAGTGAATAATTTTTATAGCTTACCTTGAAAATTGATAACTTCTGACTTCGTATGATGTAATATTATTATGCAAACCTTGAGTATTCTGCCAAATGTGACGAGTTTGGTGATTAAAATAATAACCAACAAGTTGGAATTCTGGTTTAGTTAATCTGTCTGCGTAAGGCAAGTTACAGGTGGACACACGAACAATATATCACTATTTAAGTGCAAATACCTCGGCTAGCATACATAAAAGGAATTGTAACACAATACAATTAATAATTACCCGACTAACTTTACTTGACTTATCCAGCTACAACTTTTATCCCTATTTTATTGATAATAGGTGTATCTACTGCCGAAGGGTACGGTCGTTTTCAAAATTTAAAATAGTAAATCAACATCTCTTTTCTGAAAAGACTGACAAATCGAACCTGACGTGTGTAATGAATCTAACAAAAGAAACAATTTATTTATTTGCAACAATTAGCAAGGCAAGTTATTTTGTTGAATATAGAAATTTGTTGCTGCACTGTAGTTGTAAGTAATTTCTCATCATCATCAGATCTTCAGTCCCAGAACTGGTTGGACGCGTACCCTCATTGTTTCCTAGTCTGAACCAACCTGCACATTTCCTTGAAATTTGTACAGTTTGCATTTATCACTACCTGTGTTCAAAAGTCTGGTCTCGGTCTACCTGTACCTCTTTTTCCCTATCTCTGCTTGTAGTATATCCCGTACTATTCCCCAGAAATGCCTTAGAACGTATCCTGTCCTTCCATTTGTAACAGTCTGATTTTGGTGCATCATGCTGCCACTATAGGTTCTATTAAGTTAAATCGTATTCAATTTATTGCGACTACTTAAAACCAATTTTAATTTTAGAGATTATTTTATTTTGGATTTAGTAAATACCTTAGAGTCCCTGAATGTTAAGTAATGATCTTTAAGTAGAGATTAGAATTATTTGTTGGCTTTGGAGATTTCAACTTTTATATTACACATGTTTATACTATTTCTGTATGCAAATGCCAGGACCTAGAAAGTGTCATTTAGTACAGACGGGAACAACTGCCGAGGAAAGTATTTTCTAGTAATTAATTTATAGCTGATTGTAGTTAATCATTTCACTAGTGGTTTGGTTGTATATTATCTTACTTATATATTCTTAGTTTATAATCACGCAATTTGTGAGGTTACGTTACTTGTCACTTTTAACTTTCATTTCTAAGGGTCAAAATTGCTTGTCCTAATTGACATCCTTGTTCGTCAAGGTTTCTTTCAGTGGTGTTACCATTTTCGATTAAGTTCACAGTTACTTCTAAATCGTAAAATTATTTTAAGGCATAGACACATTTACATATTTCTAATGGATAAAGGTAATTTATTATGGACACAAGGTTGGTTATTTATTGTATACTAATTCCGGTACAAATACGGCTTATAGATCTTTCCAAAAAGTAGTACGCTTATGGCATGCAATGAATTGAAGGCCGAACGTTTGATTACCTTTCGAAAAATGTTAATTAAATGCAGCCATCTTTGATTGTAAGATCCCGAGGGGCAGTTGACCGCATGGTGGTTCCTGAACGTTCAATGGAATTTATCAGGTTTCTTTTATTATTGTCAAACCGATCCGTTAAATTTATTGAACGGGATTTAACCACTGAATGTTCTACCTTTTTAAGATAAATATATTGTTTATCAGAAAACAGATTTTGCTGGATTTATAACCACTGCGGAGAGTGAAGCAACTTTTACATTAGCACATGGGACTAATTCTCGGCGTTCACCTGGTTCTCTACCCATCTGTTGGATAATAAATGGTATGTTAGCATCTTCACTTTGGACGCTTTCCAGGAATAAGGGTTGGAAGTAGACTAATTGTCTGGGTGAATTTGTTCTGCCATTTGGAAGCAATATGTGGGGAAATTATCTTCACGAAGCCAGGAAGTCCAGGCTGGACAGGACAGTAAGCAGATCAAGAGGTTAAGCCCGTTCAATCAGTCGACTGTTAATTACGGAAAAGTATCTCTCATATTAATATTTGTATATTGATATTTCATGTTGCATCTGATCAATAAGTTATTATAGTTCATTACTTAACGTTATATATTTGATAATGTTGGGTATCAATATTTCATGATAATTGTAACAGATTTCAAGGTGTTCTGTAAACTGATTACATGCAATTGGCCCTATGAACGATATGTTTATTACCCTTGGGATCAACTACCAAACTTTGTAAACGTAAGTAAATAGATATCCTCAGCCATAGTTAACTGTTGTTTTCTCCTGCTAATTACATAGTTTCTTAGGGCTAAAGGATCCGCCTGAGAATCAGAGTACAGTGCAGCATTACTTCCTGAACCTAGCTGGACGACAACAGTTTCCCGAGGTAAGGGTGATTGAAACACCTTCGATCAGAGTTATAAGGATTCTGGTAAGAAATACTTTTGTTTTGAAGTTATCCTGTTATAGAACGAGTAGGGAACTCTTTTCATATAGGGTGTAGTGAATCTTTCGTCATATAATTTTGGCGCCCAACCATTTATATATTTTTTTCATTGCTACACTGTATGCCAGTTATCGTTAGATTGATTGCTTAAAGTTAGAAAATTATTAATATAAAATATATAATAATCAAATATCATAACGCAGGGAACAGTTGATAGACTACTCAAAGAGGAACTATTATATGAATTACATTGTCGGGGAGCTCAACCTCATGAAATGGCTACGGTGAGAGAATTACAAAATATTCTGAGGGAATTACTTAACTTGGAGGATCGGGGGAAATTTTTTAAGGGTAAAATAGGTATTGTTGTATCCGAAGAACTGGTAGTTATTTCGGAAAAAAGTAAATTAGTCGAAAATGGCTTACAGAACCGGTAACACAGAGTTCGAGTAGGAAAATTGAAACTAAATTGTGGCACATTCTAAATAGAATAGAACGAATACATACTTCGGACAAGGAAGAGTTAGAAGAAAAATCTAAATCGGTATCTTTGGCACTTTACTATATTTCAGAGTTTAAATCTAGAACTTTAACAAACATCAATCTGAGCTAGTAGATATAACCTTAAATGAAAACACGTTAAACCCTTCGACTACTGATCCGCAAAATGTAATCTTAGAACCTAAAACTACAGCACAGGTAGCTACCAATGTTGACTTATCTTTAACGATGCTAGAGAAAATGAATTTGTCAAAAAATTCTAAAATATTTACTTGTGGACTTAAGTTCAATGGGGAGTCTGATGTGCTAGGTTTAAATGCGTTTTTACAACGGGTAGATGAGATTTAGTCAGGCTCGAGGGGTTAGCAAAGAACAGTTATTCAAAAGTTCGGTAGAACCATTTGACGGTAAAGCTCTTATATGGTTTAGGAGCGCACGTAACCACATCTTTGACAGGGACACATTATGTGAAAATTTAAAAAGCGAATTTTTGCCAAAGGACTATAATGAAAAACTTTGGAATCAGATAAAACACGAACACAAGGGGAAAAGGAGTCAATTGGGATTTACATTGCCGTAATAAATAATTTATTTAACTTTCAATTAATGTTTCCGAAGAAATACGATTAAAAATTTTGACAAAAAATATACTACCATTTTACCAAAGCAGATTGATATTAGTAGACATAGATTCTGTGAACGATTTAATATATTTTGGAAAAAGGATAGAGGAAGCTGTTACGGTATTCCGTGCAAACACAAAAGAAAACAGTAAAAGTAAGTAAAGAAATCGTTTACGCCGAATACCGCAACAGAACGGGGACAG
The DNA here is from genome assembly GCA_036346225.1 of Platerodrilus igneus. Lineage (NCBI taxonomy): Eukaryota > Metazoa > Arthropoda > Insecta > Coleoptera > Lycidae > Platerodrilus > Platerodrilus igneus. Next base: position 1,951,029 of record JARFIW010000713.1, on the reverse strand, counting down.
AATGGTAGAATTGGGGCTAGCTCACAAACGTCATAGAGGGGCGTGGATGAAATAGAAAGAACACATTGGAAACCCTGTAAAACTATATTGTTAACATCCAATCTCAAAAGACTATTTACAAAACAATAAAACAAATAAGTTGCGTAATCGTTTGTTACGTGCTAGTAAACAAAGCGTCATAACAAAAGCATATAAAATTAGTAAGCAAAATAAATATAACATTTTATAATCTAAATACTTACTTAATGGTTCACCTTAAATACATATAAAAGGAAATTAAACATAAACTATACAGTACTTCAGGAAAAGAAATATACATAAGTTATCTATACGTGCTATTTTGTGAAGTGCATCTCCTCAAGAAATAGTATAACCTTAAAATTAGACACCCTAACTTAAATTAATCAAATATTAATCTACTTTTAAATTGATGCGTAAGTTCTTTTCGTTAATGTTTATACAAAAAAACAAAAGAAACAGTAAAACGGACTCTAACACAAACTTTAAATAATTAATTTTTAATTTGAAGAATGATTATTACACCGTCGCTGGTGCATTGTGAATGTGTTTGGTAACGCGGTGTTGGTAATTTATTGGAAATTCATGAGTAACAGCAAATAAAATGTCTATCCTTCCCAGCAGCATCAAAACAAAATTACAAAAACAGGAAACTGTACCTTGAGCAATCAGCTTCGTGTTGGTCTCATCTTAGGGCTGGGAAAATGCGGCTGCATTTTCCTATGTGCTGGCTGCTAGAACCACTAACACAACTCATGCTAACACAGAAAGTATTTTAGTAACGCGACTTTACAACATGTATCTTGCAGCCAACCAATTAGTATACCATAATCTAAATTATAATTAATGAGAACTTTAAATAACATCAGTAATTGTAACGTAGCACATGTGTTGTTGTTATTATATACACAAGTAATACAACTTGTCAATTGATAATGCCATCTGAGCAGGATAAATCGACCACACTAAGCAGCCACGATCAGCCTACCAGCAATCCAGTAACCCAAGCATATGCATCCAACATCATGCAACCACCACCCTCAGTCGAAGCGTTAACACCCTTCACCAGGTCAGGGAGAATTGGTCGCCCGCCACCACCTGAAGATACTAGATCTAGAACATCATCGGTGAGTTCCAACCCAAGTAAACAATTAAGGGTTTATGATGACACAGATATAGACGAATCTGACCCATCATTATTCAACAGCATCAGTGCTCTAAAACGTGAAATCACTGATTACGTATTTACAGATAGTAACAAGATCAATCGAACCTGCGCTAATTTTCTACTACAGAAATTTGAACAAACTGCGTTAATTGCTAACGAAGCGGTGCGTAATACAACATCTCCGAAGCGAAACTGTTAGCAGTGCAACAATGCCTAGATGCCAAGCTACAAGCAACAGACAAGGTAACAACACAAACGCCAATTCAAACACACACTCCGACATACGCCGCCGCTACTTCTCAGCAACCGCTATCACAGCATGCTTTCTTAACCAAAACACCTTCCAAAATCATAACTTTAAAACCCACATCCTATACAAAACCCACTGAGCTCCTGACAGTCATAAAAACAACCTTTGACCCTCACTTCCTAATCTTAGTATTCAAAGTATCCGACCTACCGAAACCTCAGTTACCATACGTACATCTAAACCCACTGACATTAATCTTATCTCCTCTTTCACAAAAAATTCCTGCGGTATACATCTTCAGGGCGGCTCCGTGGCGTAGTGGTATGTGTGTGACTACTACGCTTGAAAAATGTTAAGCGAGCATTTTTCACAAAAATACACCCTCGTCCGGATGAGAGGTAAAATGGAGGTCCCGTGTGTGAGTGTTGTCACGCACGTTAAAGATCCCTACCTTGCTTGAAACAGCAAGGGTTCGGCAAAATTCTAAATTTTTCAGGTAAAAAAAAAACTTGCTTCCTGGCCAATGTAGTACCTTCGGGTGGAGCATTGGAAAATCACATATAAGGTGTACATCTCCCTAAACCTAAACTCCCGCAAATCATCATCTTTGACTCAGGCAAAGAGATCCCATCTACAGACGCTCTTAACTTTATATACCTCAATAATTCATTAGACCTACTTATTCCTGAAGACACGTACCGAACAGAAATCTCCATTGCCATCCGTCGCACAAAAACAGATCACTTCGACAACTTAATTATAAACGTATCCCCAGATTACGATCCATCCTCACCACAAATTCCCACGTTTTTATAGGTTACAAATCCTGCAGAATCAGAGACCTCGTTTCTGTTACCCAATATTTTAATTGCCAACGCTTTGGCCACTCTGTAAAAACCTGTCGATCCCCAACCGCCTGTGGCCACTGCGCCGGAAGCTACCACACCAAATCATGTCCAAATCCCCCCACTGCCGCTCTCGTTTGCACCAATTGTTCTCGCATTAATCGCCCCCACGACCATTCCGTTACTAGTCCCGACTGCCCTGTCTATAAGCAATCTCTCTATATGACTAAACTACGCACAGATTATGGGTTCTAGACAACACTTACGCAAATGGACGCAAGACTCACACCACTCACACACCAAACTGCGCACAATTCAAATCAACCTCCAACACTCTCGCGCCGCCACCCTAGAGCTGTCCCACATGCTCCAAGAACACAAAATCCAAATTTCCCTAGTCCAAGAACCTTATCTAGTCCGAAACAAAATTCCTAACACCCCACCAAACTCCCGCACCTATATTCACCCTAGCCCGCCTGACCCTAACTACACCTCCGCCATCATTGTTACAAACTCCCTAATTGTCGCTTTTTACCACACCTCCTTATCCACCCCCCCCCCCAATTACCGTAATTGAACTTCTCTAAAAATCAGGTACGATTTTTCTCATTTCTTCTTACTTTCAATACAGAACAGACATTAATACCTATTTACACCAACTAGACCACATATTTACAACGATTGGAGGCAAACCAATCATCATATCTACTGACGCCAATTCCAAATCTACACTATGGTTTAACGATTTCACTAACGAAAACGGCACTATTTTATAGGACTTTACATTCCAACACCATCTTAGAATCCACAACTCCCCATCCCTTATCCCTACTTGGAAATCCCAATACGGCAAATCCAACATCGACATTACTTTCACCAACTCCCCAGCCTCAAACCTAATTAGTTCCTGGACAGTTTCTCACATCCATCAATCCAGTGATCATAATCCAATTACATTTGATATCCTACCTAATTTTCCCCCCAGAACACACCAGAAGATTCAATCCTTTAACACCCGAAAAGCAGACTGGTCCTTATTTCTAGAATCCCTAGCTTCAATTATCCCCGCTTTCCCATCAGTCTCCTATGCAAACTTCACACCTCATTCCCTCGCTAACGAAGTAACCAACAATATCCTCACAGCTGCCTCTAAAGCTATCCCACGGAAACATTACACCCCACGAGCCACGCCGTGGTGGACACAACAACTTACTCATGTCAGACGCTCACTTGCAACTACTACACACAGACTCCAAAGAGCGAAACGTACCAATGCAGACCCTATTGCTATTAATACATTATCTAACAAATATACCACTGACAGACGACAATACAAAATCCTCATTAACACAACGAGAAAACAGCACTACCTTGACATAATTCACGATCAACACACAAATCCCTGCAGTATACCGTAGACTGATTAAACCACTTGGTTACTAAACCTCTTACCCAAGGATGTCCACAAGGTTCTCCTTTATCACCTACCCTATGGAACCTCGCAATCAATCCTCTCTTAGACCTCAATATCCCAAACACCTCCACCTTCGCTTACGCCGATGACGTAGCTTTCCTTATCCACAGAAACACTCGTGCCTCTATAGAATCCACCGCTGCCGTTCCAATTAATTCAATTGAATCCTGTTCCTCTTTAAACAGACAACCACTCTCCCCATCTAAAACAAAAATGCTCCTGCTCAAAGGCTACCTCGGCCCAAACCGAAATCCTAAGATTCACATTCTTAACACACCAATTCCCCTCTCAACAACAGCTTCCTACATTGGACTCCACATTGACACACGCCTAAAAATAAACTCCCATCTCTCCAAACTTCGAACCAAAACACAAATTATACTTCATGCACTCTCAAAGTCAGTTTACCTCACCAATCCAATATGAAGACTAATTATTAACCACATCATAATCCCGATTATCAGATACGCAGTAGATTCTTAGCTCCCGCTTGCACTCCCCTCCTTCAGACGTACGCTCAACACGATCATAAAACCTTTCCTACTCTACACCTCAAGAGCGTACAAAACCACTTCCACAGCGTCCTTGTATACCTTGCTTTAAATGCCTCCGATCGAAATCCAACTAAACACCTCACTCCAAATCCTGAACCTCAAACATAACCTACCAATCATCCTACACGACAAAACACTTCACTATGACGAATACCGTACTCTCCCTAAAACTGACATACAATCCCGAATACATAACTCCCTACTCCATTCCTGGCAAGATCTTTAGTCCCACTCCACCACCGCCAGATATACATTTGATATCTTCCCTGATATCACAAAAAATTCCTCCACATATTCCTTTCTCTAATCCCCCTGCAATACAATTTCTGTCAGACCATGGTAACTTCCGTAATAAACTTCATCAGTTCCATTTATCTCCTTCCCGTCACTGTCCTTGCAACAATCAATCTCCAGAAACCCCACATCACCTGATATACTCCTGTCCTCTAACTTCTTTACTACAAATCAACCTCAAGCAATCTACAAACTTTAACCCGTTCTCCACACTTCCTAACATAAACTTACTAGTCACTAACTACCCTCAAGAATTAAACTATTTCCTAAATGAAATCCTTTTAATCAAACAGTCCACCCACAACCAGCGGCACTAACACACTTAATATACACTCTTGCAATTCACTACCACATCACACTTACACTCGCACTATGCACACAATTAGCCCCACGCCACGTGCACAGTCAACGTCAAAGGTAGGGGCACAAATCCTCCTCACCTAAACTTTAAGAAAACCAATTGTATTGGAATTATTGATTCTAAGGTCTTAAATATATGTAAACACCTAATGTACGGTTAGTATGGGCTGTGGCCTAGGCATAGTTCACAATAAATTAATTTAATTTATCTATCTATCGATCTATTACGTATCTTCGGTAGGAAGATGTATTCAATCTTGTCTTTCAAAGCACGGTCTCTATTTTATAAGGACAGAATCATGTATGGGGATAGGGTATTTGGCTTTCAAAGATATTGCAAAAGAATAAGTCTGCAGAATTCCTAGACAACAGCTGCCGAAATACAAACTGTAACACCTTGCCAACAAGCAGATAACGCAATTATCAAAAGATTTTTAGACAAAGGAAAACAATCTTGTTACTTTGTAACATCTTAGCAGCTGCAGAATACCAGATAATAAGTCCATTGTAAGCAGATGTAGGCAGGTGGTGAGTGGTCTTATCTTTTAGAAGAAAGCTGTGCATTTACATGCACCTTTTAATTAAAATGTAATCACTGCAGGTGCTAGGAAATATTACAACTACTTTGTAACGTAATGTTTCCTAAGCAGCTGTTTGATTTTATAACGCAAAATTTCATAGAATAATTACTTGAGAAATTTTATTAATAACAACAATTGTAAATGGTAGGAAATCGAACTTGCTTAGTAATTTTTGGGTATTTTAAAAATGAATGCAGAAAAAATTACTTGCGAGGTTTTGAACGTTACATAGCAAAAGAATCCATGGCTAACTTTACCCCTCCTGTTACTAATAAATTAACGGTTGAATTAGATTTATCCTATAACGGTTCGAATAAAGCGCGTTTAGATAACGTGGTAATTTCAAAACCACAGGTATCGTTTGAAAATGATTTCAAACCCGACTATGAATCCGCAAATAATACAAAACCAACAATAGAAACATGGGATGAATTCAAAACCCGTGATAGATCTGGGAGTAGAGATAGATCTAAGTTTAGGGACATACTAACTCAAGCCAATCAAAGTGAATTAAAAGAAAAAACTAATCGAGATCATTACTATGATCCGGAATCGAATAAATGACATCGGTCAAGAGAGCGTAGCGGTGATAGAAACCATGTTGGTAGCCAGCATTACAGCCGTAGGAAATTTTTTGACAAAAGGGATAATAGAAAACCCCATTATAATTATCACCGAACTCCGAGTAATGGTAGGAATAGAAGTGGGAATTAGGTAAATAATAGGGATAACAGTAGACTAAAAAGAAATAACTTTACAAGAAATTTAAGTCGTAGCAGGGGAAGAGACTACAAAACGCAGCCAAACTATAAAGATGATCGCTTTTCGGTCCCAACAGAAACAGTTTGCTATAAATGTATGCAAAGAATCACTTGGAAAAACATTGTACCATCAAACTATGCTATTTGTGTGGCCGAATAGGCTATACAAAAGTAACTTGTCCTGTTTGTGCGTCGGGAAACTGGCGCAGAAATCAGTTTTAGGTCGCAAATTGATTTCTCTCTCTCCTGGCACGGCCAATAATGAATATATAAACTTGAGTTGTTCTCAAGAACAAATTAATTATTTTAATCAAAAAAATAGACCAATTTTGGATTACACATTGTCACACGTGGAACAAGGAGAATGTCCGTATCTAACTGTGGACATTTATGGTTGCAAATTCAACGGTTTATTGGACTCGGGTGCAAAGAAAATTTTTTTAGGATCCGGTGAAATTAATTTTATTAATAATTTAGGTATTGAACTAAAAGCAAATCGAGACATAAAATGTACAATGGCTAACAATGGATTGCATTGGGATTGTGTTGCTACCAACTCAATTAAGAAACAAAATACAATTGTTTGAAGTATATGTGATACCTCAATTGATACATACTTTAGTGTTAGGAACTATATTTTGGATGCAAATTGGTATAGTACCAGACCTTCGCAAAGGCGAATGGCGTTTCAGTACTGATAATACTCTTACAAATGTCAACTCTATACAAACCACTAATGACTTAACTTATGATCAAAAACAATTACTGGAAAATATCCTACAAGACTATTTTAAATCAATCGAGGAATTTAATTAGGTTGCACTAATTAGGTTAAACATGAAATCATTACACGAAGTCCGCCAATCAAATCTAGATATTACCCGGTAAACCCAATCATGCAACAGAAAATTAACACGGAAATTGACAAAATGTTAAGCTTAGGGGTCATTGAAAGGAGTAATTCGGGTTGGAGTTCGCCAATATTAATGGTTCCCAAAGGAAATAATGAGTACAGATTTTGTATAGATTATCGGAAGTTAAATTCCGTTACGGAAAAGAATGCTTATCCAATGCCACATATCAATGCTACTCTGGAGAAGTTAGGAAATGCAAAATATTTAAGTAGTTTAGACATTAAGAGTGCCTACTGGCAAATAAAGATGGATACAAACAGTAAAAAAATACACAGCGTTCACAATTCCAGGTAGGGGTTTATTCCAATTTAATAGACTTCCGTTCGGGCTGACGAATGCACCCGGAACATTTCAGGCTCTGGTCGACAAGATATTTGGCTTAGAATTAGAACAATACGTTTTCAAATATTTGGATGATCTAATAATTGTAACTCCAGATTTTAACAAACATCTAACAGTATTAAAAGAGGTCTTTAAAAGATTAAAAGAGGCAGGTCTTACACTCAATAGAGAAAAATAATTTAAAATTTTTAGGGTACATAGTAAGTAGGTCAGGTCTTCATGTAGATCCTGAAAAGGTCTGCGCTATAGTTAACATGCCTATTCCCAAAACATCGCGTCAGGTTAAGCGTATACTAGGAATGATTTTTTGGTATAGGAAATTTTTACCTAATTTATCGACAACAATTACTTCGTTAACGGCATTGATAAAAAAACATACAAAATTTAAATGGACAGCGGAATGTGACAAAGCATTCCAGGAGGTAAAGAATTTTTTAGTGTCGGCTCCAATACTTACATGTCCTAATTTTGACCATCCATTTATAATACAATGCGATGTTAGCTCATATGGGCTAGGAGCAGTTTTAAGCCAGCAATATAATGGTAGGAAATATGTAATCTGCTATTTATCTAGAACGTTAAACAAAAACGAATTGAAATACTCTGTTACAGAGAAAGAATGTTTAATCGTGTTGTGGGCGTGCGAAAAATTATGGGGTTACTTAGAAAGTACATCGTTTACAATTATAACTGACCATCATAGTCTGATTTGGATCAATAACATGAAAAATCCGACAGGCAGACTAGGTCGATAGGCACTACGATTATAATAATTCAGTTACCACTTCATCCACAGATCAGGGAAGGACCATCTAGTACCAGATTGTTTAAGTAGGGCTATATCTGATAATATAAAAACCGGAAAATCAAAATTAGAATTATCTAATATCAATAATATGGAAAAGGTTCAAATTGATGGGGATAAATGGTATACAAAAATGTGTAATAAAATAACTGAACAACCCTTACATTTTCCAAACTTTAGAATTTAATAACGAAAGAGACAATTGGAAATTAGTCGTACCTAAAAGCGAACGCAACCATATTGTAAAACCGTTTCACGATAATCCGTTAGCTGGACATTTAGGAACATATAAAACATATTACAGGATGCTTGCACAGTATTACTGGCCTGAGATGAGGTCGGACATTAATAATTATATAAAAAGATGCCGCCTATGTGCGGAAACCAAACCTGAACAACGCAAGAAAGCTGGTAAAATGGGGGAGCGAATATCACTAAGTGTTGGCAATACATTTCAACGGATTTGTTAGGTCCTTATCCTCGCAGTTCTCTGGGAAATCGCTGTGTCTTGGTTATCTGCGACTACTTCAGTAAATGTACGCTGTGTTTTCCATTAAGAAATGCCACAGTACCAAAAATTATTAAGATTGTGGAAGAAAATGTTTTCTTATTATTTGGGGTTAGGGATGGACACGAACCGAACAGGTTCGAGGTTCGGTTCGAGGTTCGGTTCGATTTTTCAAACCGAACCGAACCGAACCGGACATTTTATTTTCGAACCGAACCTCGAACCGAACCGGTAAATTTTTCGAACCGAACCGAACCTAGCTCAAGGTTCGGTCCGGTTCGGTTCGAAAGGTTCGATTTTTTAAATAAAAATTTAGTTTAAAAATTTAATTTTCACTAAAAACATGTCAATCTTAATTTCTCCCAAACGCACATTTTAAAAATTTCTACTAGCAAGCATATAAGAATTAGAACGATTTTCTAATGTACGTGGTCATCGAGTTTTAAGGCAATAGGTCAATAATGTAATAGGTATTAGTGATATCTAATAAATTTTGTCATCGAGCCACGTTTGTAGATCAAAAAATTCTAGATTAGTTCGATTTGTTTAATGCTCCTTATTTCAAATTGTTGCTTGTTTGTAACTAGTATTAGATATTAAAGAAACTCGAAATGATTTTAAAAATTTGGTTTTAAAAACAAGCTTATTTTATTTAATGAACAGAAGTCGTGTTGAAAACCATCTTAAACATATACAAGCCGAAGTCACGGTCTAGAGATTACAGAAGTTTTCAGAATAAACGAAACAATTTAATTTTTAATTAAGTATGTATTATTAATTCATCATTTTGAGTTTTTCACTTATATATGAAAACCAGCTCTCTATTAATATTAAAAAATGAGACCTTGTAGCAAAAACTAATCTCCTTTTCTTTTGTACATAATCGCTCAACAAATGGTGTTACAAAACGCATGGTACGATAATATTTACGGTTTATTTATTGTGGCCATTACCAACGTCCTTAGAAGTAGCCGATACTCCAAAAGAATGACCCCAAACTTTCTCTCACGACCAAGGGTTGAAGTTTATGACTCATAGGGGCATAAACTTTTCAATCAATGCCGACATACAATAACACACTATAATGCAAATAATAAGCAGACATAATGTCCGTGCCATAAATACTATTATATTTTATTATGAAAAACGTAAACACTGTTTGAGGTAGATTTACGATTCTTTCCGAGAACCATCTGATATTGTCTTTTAAAAGAAATAATAATAAAGATAAGCTGACAAACAGCTTTTTGTTTGTACTGTATAAGAAATCAGCAACACCTTATTTATTGTCTTGATACTTTTTTTATACTAACTAAAACTAAAATAAAAGTTGTCGCAAAGATCGTGTGATATCGTTCTTTCACGGTAAAATGACATTAGTAAAATTCATCAATTGTTAACACATGCTAAATTTTAGAGGTAGTTTTCACTATTAACCTAATTGTAATTACGCTTTGTTAAAGATAGTACGTATTGAAAAATCAAACCTGGACAAATAGTATTAATATGATTTATGCTACTAAAATCTAAAACATATTAATGTTGGGTTTATTTGAAAATAGCAGCTACTAAATATAAAAACTACATTAATAAACATTTAAATTGTTGTAGTTGAACGTACTAGTTGTTTAAAATATCAAAATGTCGAACCGGTTCGGTTCGGTTCGAGGTTCGGTTCGTTTTTGAACCGAACCGAACCGAACCGGAATATATTTTTTCGAACCGAACCTCGAACCGAACCGGACTAAAAAGTTTTCGAACCGAACCGAACTTAGGGCAAGGTTCGGTTCGGTTCGGTTCGAATCCATCACTATTTGGGGTACCACAATATATTAAGTCTGACAATGAAGGACAATTTAAAAGCAAAGTATTTAATCGACTAAGTAATGAATATAATATAAAACTGCTGACCACTCCATTATACTCACCCGTACACAATTCAACAGAAAGATACAACAGAATTTTTGAACTATGCTTACTGCATATATAGGTGCTAACCAGAAAATCTGAGACAGACACATTCAAAGTTAGGATGCGCTATGAGAACCGCAAAATCGAAGGTAACACAAAATACCCCATACTTTATTAATTTTGGAACCGAAATGATTGTAGATGGAAATCAATACAAAACAGATGAACAAAAAGTAACTTACCTGAAACAATGAGTTCAAATAATCAAGTAAATGAGGAAAAATATTCTAAGTTAGAGAAAATTCGACATTTTATGAGACAAAAACTTAACGAAGCGCACATAAAAACACCACATAATTATAATTGCGACACAGACCAGTAAGTCTAAATGAAGGGGATTACTGTTGGAAAAGAGAGTATAGAATATCGGATGCAACCAAAAATTTATCTGCAAAACTAGTAAAGAAGTCTTCAGGGCCATATAAAGTAAGAGAGAAATTGGGCACTAATACATATGAATTAAAGGACAATAGAGGATCTTCTAGGGGTAATTGGCATATATCAGACTTGCAACCAGACTTTGCCTTAGACCCTCTGGAGAAGTGGGAGGTCAGTAAGGAGTAGAAATATGCATCTGATAGGTATGTTTCACTGCTGTTTTTGATATAGTTACTATGATGTTACGTTTGAAATCTTTGCCAGTCTCATACATATAGCTTACAAGTCGAAAGAGACGTTTCTGTTATTGCTTGTGCAGCGGCTTTTAGAGTTTCTGCTTGCACCTTATCTGTACCCGGCGCCTTACTGTATTTCAGACTCTTTAATGCTAATTCAAAGTCATATCTGAGTATAGGATATCCCAAGTCATCATTTTCAATGTCTGATGCCTGTTCTAATGCTATTAATTCCTCTCCTGAATATAAATGCCCTATATCTTCCTGCCATCTAGCTACTTTCTCTACATTTTCTATAAGGACGTTTCCTTCTGCATCCCTTATATTTTTGCTATATGGTTGTATATCCCTAAAATTCCTTCTAATTAATTTGTATGCTTTGTCTGTTTTTCCTATTTCCATCTTAGTTTGTACCTCATTGCACTTTTCATTAATCCACTGTTCTTTAGCTTTTCTGCATTTACGAATAATTTCTTATTTTATGGTTTTGTATCTCTGTCTGATCTATTTTTGTATTTTCGTCTTTCTTCTATTAAATTCAGGATATTCTTTGTTTTCCATGGTTTCTTATTTTCTTTTTGTGTATACCTCAGAATATCTCTGGCCGCCATGTCTAAGCTGGATTTAATGTTATTCCATTCTGTTTCTACTTCCTTAGTATCAGAAATTTTCCCGATATCTTTCAGCAATTCATTTGACTTTTTTCAAATCTTTTGTGAATATCTTTATCTTTTAGCTTCTTAAAGTCAAAGTGCCTTCTTCCGTTCCTCTTTTTCAAATTTTTTAATTTAAGTGCAGCTTTCATAATCACGATGCTGTGATCAGTGTCTATATCTGCTTCCGGGTAGCTTTTACAGTTTTTACTTGATTTCTAAACCGTTGTCTAACAATAATGTAATCTAATTGATATCTTCCTAAATCTCCTGGCATCTTCCACGTGTATTGTCTTCTAGCAAGATGTTGAAATAATAGATTTGTGATGGTTAAGTTGTTCTTGTCGCAAAATTCTACCGGCCTGTTTTCCTGGTCATTTCTCGTGCCTAAGCCAAATAAACCTACTATAACTACTTTCTTACCTTCACCTACCACTGCATTAAAATCCTCATTAATTATTAAATTTTCATGTCCTTTTACGTATCTTAGTATGTTTTCGATATCTTTGTAGGTTGCCTCTACTTCTTCCTCACTGTAGCTAGAGGTGGGCCTAAACCAACTAAACCTACTATCGCTGCTTCCCTACCCTTACCTACCACTGCATTAAAATCCTCCGTAATTATTAAATTTTTATGTCTTTTTACGTATCTTAGTATGTCTTCGATATCTTTGTAGATCGCCTTTACCTCTTCTTCAGTGTAGCTAGAGGTGGGCATGTATATTTGTATTATTACTATATTTACTGGTTTAGATTCAAATCTAACCATGAGTACTCTTTCGTTCTTTTGTAGGTAGTTTTCTACACGGCGTCCTATCTTTTTTCGCATAACCATCCCCACACCCGAATTTTCTTCCTCTGATCCTGTATGAATTACCCTGAAGTCTCCACCCCAAAAATTCCCCGCCTCTGGCCAGCAGACTTCGCTAATTCCTACTATGTCTAGTGCTAACCTATCCATTTCGAGTTTCAGATTCTCTAGCTTACCTCCTTGTTTTATACTTCTGACATTCCACGATACGGCTCGCAGAATGTTCATGAATCTTTTTCTATTCTTTGTGATCACATCCTCCGAAGTAGTCCCTTTTGGACATCCGAATGGAAAACTATTTTACTTCCGGATTCTTTTTCCCCAGAGGATGTCATCATGTTTGCCATAAAATCTGTACGCAGTGTGCTTGGGAGGTAATGTGGTGGTTTTCAGTTGCCCTCCACATTGCAGTAATGTATCTTTGAATGTCACACCGACCCCTATGGTCTCTGCCACTCTAAGTACCGAAAAAGCTGCTTCCCTCTTTCGGGGACCTGTCTTAGTCTGGTTCCTCACTAAAGACCCCACTAATTTGATTAAACCTATAGTTCGGCTCTTTAACTCATTGAAACGCGCAAGTCATTCTACCTGTTCTAGTATTTTAGAACCTCGTCAAGGTGCAATTCCGTTCAGAATGGAAGTAATTTCTATTCTTAATTTTTGTCCAATATTTAATTATATAGTTTGTACATATGTTTATAATAATGTCTGTAATAAGTTGCATCGGGGTTTCATGGCTATTAAAATGGAATACATATTAAAATGCTGTAAAGCTAATTTGATATTAAATTACTCACATATAAGTTCTTACAAAGTAACATGTGATAATCGTATTCGTGTATAAATAATTGTTAAAAAATGTGAAAGTTCATTGTAAGCGGAGGGCAGTCAGTTGCATACGAACTGCAAATAGCTCCCGCGCGGCCTTGACCATAAATAATTGTTCTCCTGAAACGTTTACTGGAGTCCTTGATAACTACAACCTCACCAATGATAATTAGTTGCATATACGTATTACATTAAACTTCAATGTACTTTCAGGCACTGGAAATTATATGCATTTTTATTTGTATTCAACATGGATCGTACCGTGTAAATAAAAGAAACGGAATGTATTCCTTTCTGAGTTTCATAAAACCTTAAACATAATCGTACCTTGATAGAAATGTTAAATTTCGTATTTCTAGGTCTATGAAAACTCGTAATAGAAACGCTTGGAAATTAAACCGGCTAATGTCTGCATCAGTTGTCAAAATTATGTTTATATTTACATCATAATTTAAAAGGAAGGTTAAGTGCTTGTGATACCTTGATTTGTTGACCGAACTGACCTTCATTTTTTAATCATTTGTCATTTAAGATGATCTAGTTTGCTTATTAAATTCGACTTATTATTTAGAATTACTGATGAGTTTTTGTGTATTTATGGATTTGTAAATCCATATTTACAATTTCTATTCATGTTTAATCTTTTATTGTATTTACTTATGCGCATCTGATCAAATTATGCTGAACTAGAACTAAATCTATTTTAGTCAAAATCGTAAAAATAGAAATTACTTTAAAATTAATTCCAACGCCATTCACAAATCAATTTTGCCTAGATACAAAAGGAATATTAATAGGTGCCTTAGCTAAGATATCAAAACATGTTTTCAATTAGATAATAAATTTTTCATCGCTTTATCATAATTTATTATTAAATAGTACCTACCTATAGCACTAATGTACGCTCTCATTGTTTAGTGAAATAGAGAACACTTTGTAACACAATCTTACAACTTACAAGAATCTATAGCGAGACTATTTGTTTAAACGTGTGTGAAACTACTGGAAATCGATGTCTATGATAAATTATTTACAGATATTGCGTAGTGTTTAAAGTGTTTAAAAGTTCCCAGCAAATTCTAGTAAGAAACCGGTTATAGAACTTATACAGCTTGTTTAATATTTATGTAGAAGACAGGTAATGACATTTCATATTAACCTCAACATTTACTATAATTCCGGTGTTCCTTGTGAGTAGCTGAATAAATAAATTTTAAATACATGACAAATCTATTGAATTAAACAATGATCAAATAACACTCTTTTTTTTAGATAGTCGTGTATAGAGTAGACTTATCGCATGCAGTTTAGACTATATATTGAAGTGAAGAGTAAAGGCAACCCTATTGTTTGTATGTTACAAATGCCTAAAATTCTTTGTTCCAAAGTATACATCATACTCCAGACGAACTAATTCTAATCATGAAAAACCTTAGGCGAAGCTCAAATAAACATCCTTTATTATTGAACCACTAACCAACGGTTTTGGCGATCGGTATAATTTAATAGAAGTATTCTATACTTTTCGTCTCAGAAGTATTAATTGTTCTTATTAAAATTCCATAGATGAAATTTTTAAAAACGTCCTCAGGGTCACATTACGTACTACCGAAAGCGTGTCAAACTTAATGCAAACCACATAATAAGGAAGGATAGCTCTCAGGAAATGCGACAAGGTTGGTCTTGAAATCATACGGAAGACATGAACTTAGACATAAACCGGATCCTTTCCATTTTTCTAATATATTTGCAAATAAACAACCAATGTCATATCCCACCTAGGCAGCAACACTGTCATAAGATTTAGACATGTATTGGGATATAGCTCTTCAAAGATTTTATTAAAATCTTAGGCAGATTGATGTAAATGTAATTCTTTTGCTAACCCAAAGTGATTCTAATAGCTGCATTCCTCAAATATAAGATCGAAAAATTTCCGATTTGTACCTTAAACAGTGGCCGAATTGGGAACATTTTAAAAGGGGGATGCTATTAGTGTAATACGAATTTAGTCGGCAATGGGAATAAAACAGAAACCTCACGAAGATAATTTTGTAGATGGCATTAATTCCACTAGTGGCAACTATACCAGTAACTAATTAGAATAATACATACAGGGTCGGACTGGGCCGGAAGGGCCCGGGTGGCTGATCGCAATCCAGAGGCCCGAGACTAGATCATGGTGATGGGATACTATCGAAAAATACTGAGAGACACAAATTGAGATAAACAAACTATAAAAAATTTATTACAATACTAAAATAAAGTAAAATAATAAGTAGGTATTTACTAATAACAAATAATAATATAAAGCTAGCCAATCAACATTTTTTTTAAAAGAGGAGAACTTTCAGCTAAGCAGTTAATGACTCGATCGTAAAAACTGCTGTTTTCGTCATCCTTGATTAGATCCGATTCTGTATTTAATATAATTAACGAATCTAACAGTTCTTACCCCAGTAGAGAACAAAGTCTCGTTTTAATGCGCTTTAATGCTGAAAATCGTCTCTCACAAGTCACTTGCGTGAATGAAATTGTGAGAATTACACAATATGCAACATATAAGGTGGTGTACATGCTGATATGCATGTTATACTGTGATAAAAGTTTACATGCACATGGTATGCAACTTTGACAGACGTCCAAACCACTTCCGGAAAAACACATGGCGTCCTTTGCTGCCTGGTCTGAGTCTAAAACATCTTCGTCGTTTTCTTTGTCGCTTTGTGAATCTGAATCTTGCTTATGCTGCCTAGAAGAAATGTGCTCATCCCAAAGAGTTTTAGACAGTTCCTTAAAATTATTTGCAAAGATTCCAGTTCTTTTGACAGCAACTCTCGATCAATATTTGCAATTGATGAGATAGACTTCAGTGCGTCATTAGGAATCCCATTTTCTTTGATTCTATTGAAGTTTTTTGGGTCCAAACAAGCGGCATCTTTCATTAAATCTTCGTTGCAGATGAATTTTTCGTTTATTTTAACTAAAGCTGTATTAAAAATGACTTTGTAGACAGAAATAGAATAAAATCTCTTTGGGTCTGTAGCCAATAGTGTTACTTCATCTTCACATAACTGGTCATGTTTCTTCGGTTTTTTAGAAATTCTTCGTAACTGTAACGTGGTTTGTATGTCGAGATCAATGTTTTCAGCGTGCATCAAGTCTTGAACCTCGGATGCAAATAAACTTGCAGCTTTGAAATCATCATCAAAAGTATCTAAATATCTTCGTAAATCCATATCTAAACATTTGATGAATCCCCAAGCTTTAAGATAATCCAATGTAGGGGTTTGGAGATATTGGCTTACTGGGGTTGATAGGTCAAACATTTTCTTGAACGTGAAGGCTGTCAGGATTGTTTCGAATTTCAAAAAAGAATCCATCAAAGCCTTTGCTTGGAACGAAACCTTTGGCTCGAACTCCGTGCTCGATGATATGGCACTTAAAGTTTTTATCAACGCCACATATCAAGTTTTCTCCATAACAGTGGTCAAGGCTTTATCTTTAGCCCACCATCTTGTTTTTCCGATATTCTGTAATCGTTTCAATTTGTCTTGTCCAGCTGTTAATTCTGAAATTTTCTCCACCCATAGAGATGTGCGCTTAAATGATTCATGAATAAATACACTGGTAGACTCCAAGAGCCCAAACAAATTCTTGGCTTCAGTACAGCTTGACGTAGCGCCTCCCAGCACTAAGTTTAAAACATGTGCATAACAATGTGTGAAAATTAATTTTGGCACTTCTTCCTTCAGTTTTGCTTGAAGACCATTATACCTTCCTGCCATATTTCCGGCACCATCAAATGACACGTTAATAAGATCTTGCAAATTTAAGCCTAACTGGGCTAGTTCATTGCTTACAAGAGCTCTGTAATCTTCTCCTGTTGATTTCCGGACAGGGACCATGCTGAGCATCCGTTCTTGTGGGATCCCACTCTTAACATAGCGCACGCAAACTGCAGCCTGGTCAACAACGCCAACATCCTGGCAAGAATCCACATTAAGGCTAAAAGATTTCGCCGCCTGGATTTCTTTAACGATTTCTTGTTTAACTTGACGTGCACATATATTTATTAATTTATTTATAGTGGTTTTGATAAAAGGTAACAAGCCTACCTCGACCCTTACCTTTTCCTGAGTCTTTTCTTTTTACTTTCAGTAATTGCCTCGGACATGTGGGCCTTAAGAACTGGATCATACTTCGACAATAGGACAACTAAATTTAAAAAGTTTCCGTGATTCTGGTTGTCGTCTGCGATATCCGCTAACGAGTACAACGCCTCACTTTTTCCACGATAAGCAATGCCTTGTTTAGATATAAATAGTATTATATCAATTATTCTTTTCAGGACCAGACGCCTATTGGAAATCTCTTGCATATTTTTTCGCGTGAGATGCTGTTCCACATTTCCTTTTTTTTTGCTGTAAGCAAGGCGACTACGGCTAACTGATGACTGTGGCTTTCCTCGTGTTTGACAAGTTGCTCATAAATATGTTTTTTGGATGGAGTAACGCCATCAAGAAATGGACTTCTTCCTCCTCCTTCTTCTTTCGTGGCGTCAGACGCAAAACACATGCAGGCAGTACAAAATAGCTTATTTAATTCAAGAGAATAAGAGACAGATTCTCGTCGAATTAAAGTTGTTGGTAGCTTTCGGTAGTAAACTCGATTTGCATCGAAAGGCAAACTGTTTTTATCACCCGAAGGTTGGATAGGGTGAACAGATAAGAAACTTAATTTCTCAGCAGTCGTAGCATTTTTTCTTGGCGCAGCAAATTCAGAAAGTTTTTGAATTTCACTGCAATCATCGACTGTTAATGTAAGTGGCTTTAACGCAACGTTATCAATATTTGCACTAGAACCAGTGTCGCTAGAAGTAATTGAAGTAATTGTGTCTTTAGGATTAGAAAAGCATGCATTTGTTTCTTGTGGTGCTGTGTCTTGCGTGATTAGTATGGGTAGAGTCGCCCCTGCTACGCTCTGTTCTGAATTACTTGCATACGAAACTGAATCCAATTTTTCGTCTAACTCAAATATTGATGATGATGATGATGAGGGTCTTATAAAAATAAATAAAATATTGTATAAATATTTGATAGCTATACACATTCACAAAATATCATTGAAATCGGTTGAGGGGTTTCAGAAATTTAATAAAAATCCGTTTTCGTCTACAATATGAGTAAAGAGATTTCATTTTATTACAAAATTGAGCTATCTACGTTCAAGGGTATGGTCTGGACACTAATGAGTTAATCAGCCAAGACTTTTGTTTATAATAATATAAGATTTCTAAAATGTAGCATTCTCTAAAATATTCCGTACCTATCTGTAGCTTAAAATTTATACATCAAATGCGATATATAAAAGACGTAATTTTGGCTTCAAACAGATAATTTTGACAAATTTTTAGATTATAAAGAAGAATTAAAAGTGAAACTACAGGTAAAACTGGCAAACAAATATGTAAAGATTTGTTAAATTAGAAAAAAACTGTATTAAATTAAATCTATTAACCTGGTTGCGATTCGCTCCGATTTTGAGGATCTTCAAGCTCTTGAGATGTAGACGTGAAAGAAAGCCTGGATTGCTTTGGATTCGAAGCCGCTGTTTGAAATTCTATGTTTCTTATATTTTCCGTTTCTCCGAACCAGATTTAGGTTTATATGCCGCTGAACGTGACTGTAACCGTTAAGTATATCAATTTGAGTAATACTTAGGTATATAATATTAAATTACAAAAGCACCAAAGTAACTTTTTTTCAGAAAGCAATAAAAATAATATAATGCAACTAACCTTTTCCATTGTTTCTCGATGTAAAGAAAGTCAGTATAATATTTAAAAACAACGTAATTGAACTAGAGTACCAGCGATACAAACCCGACTAAACAATGAAATGCGATTCAAAGAGCAGCAAACGCACGTCGGGGATTCCCCAACCACAAGATTCTTTACTTGCTTAATGCATTCCGTTTCTCATAATTATGAGATGAGGAAGAGAGTAAATAAATACGTTACGTTTCTTAATTGTTATTTATAAATGTTGCAGTTCCGAATTCATCGAGTTTTAACCTCTATCGCCCCAGCATGCTTGGTGCCGTGTTAGCTAGATCCAGAAAACCGCGTAAATTGCGAATTTTACGCGCTTTTTCCGCGACCTTACCTCAGCAAAAGTCCCAGTCCTTTGAAATCAGACAGATTCCTGTAGGAGACAAATTTACTTTGCTTTCATTCTATTTATTTAAACGGCGTGCCTCATCGACAAAATGTTTTATTTTAGCTATATAATAATAACCACTGTAATACTGTAAAAAGCAAAATAAAACTCCCATCTGATTTTCCGGCAATTTTCCGAGTATTGCATTTATTAGAACGCGTAAATTGCAATTTTATTTTTGGGACCATGTATGGGGGTCAATAGAAGCTTAACCTCAAGTTTTGGGTTTCTTGCCACCCTTGTCCCCAACCGTTTATCCTGAATAAACGGCGTGAAAACACTTTTATGCGTCTTTACATAATAATAATCGTTACTGTAATACATATATAGCAAATAAAATCCCATCATTTGCCGGCAATTTTCATATTGCATTTATTAGAGGACGCAATTTTATTGTCTGGGACATGTAAGTCAATTAGAAGTTATACATAAGCAAAAGATTTTTACTTTTTGCTTATAACTTCTTTAATCTTTAATTTAGGGCAAAAAGTTATATTAACATATTTGTAGGCAAAGCAATTTTCTACAAATTATGACTGTACAATTTTTTTGTACGACGCATAGTTTTCGAGACATGCACGCGGGCAACCGTAGCACAGGGGTCACGCTGCGCGGGCCCCCTGTGCAACCCAGGCCCGCGGGGGGCCCGCGCAGGCTGGGGCCCGGCTGGCAAATGCCACCTCGACTGTATGGCCAGTCCGACGCTGAATACACAAAACCTAATATGTATTTAAACAATGCACCGCAGATTTCCGTGTACAGAATTAATCTTTTCCAGTTCTTTTTCTTTACATATTTTATATTCGAAACTCTGTGTCCACTTGCCATCCACTTCTCTGCATACCTTTGAGCATGAAAATGAAACTATGGTGGACCAATCATTTTTAGAAAAAGTAAATGTGAAACGTTATCTATTATTATACAATTTTTCGTTGGAATTAGTATATCATTCATTGCATTATATAGTCGCTCACATTTAGGTAGTAGAGGCTATTACGGTATTAGCATCCGTCATAAGAGGTTTTAAAGCTTGTGAAACAAAAACTCCCTTTGTTTCAATATATTCTCTAATCCCCCGCTTTGCTTCCGTCTCATTTATTCTAAACACATCGCATACATCTCGATCATCATCTAAAATGTTTACGCTTTCAGGCCATTGTTTTGGATAGAGAATTTAAGGGGATTTAACTAACTGTTTATATTTGTCTTCGTTGTTTTCTAACCAATTAACCGAAGTGGATGCTTTAAACATGCAAACATATGGTTGTGAAAAGTCGGTTTTGAAAATTAACGCTCAAACCACGAAAAAATTGAGCAGGATTTCCATTATGAAATGCAATCTCTTAAAATGCTAACGCATTCACTGACTCTTTAGCTTCTGTTAAATATATTCCGAGTGAGTCTATGTACGATTCAATTATCCGGATCATGCTATTAATAATCTATTCGGCTGAAACCAAACATCTGATAATTCGTTCAAAGCGTCATACATTAGCTCTAAGTTGACAACAAAATTTACTTTGGTCATCCTATTTTAAAGTGCCGAAAATTGTGATCATTCTTTAGTATCACACTTTGTACTTTCAGATTTCATTTGAAGTTATTTTATTAAAACATGATACTTGTTCCAGAATGCTCTAAAAGTTCAGTACTTTACCAACTATTAGAAGACGCAATCCCACTTCTTTCGCACATTTCTCTATTTCATGGCAATTTTTGGGGACGTAGAAAAAAGCGCGTAAGTTTGTAAAAAAGAAATTTTAAAATGATTTAATCCGCTTACTTCTTTTATTGTGTCTCCTGCAGCCAATTCAAGCTTATAGTTTACGCAATTCTATACTACTAAGTTCTTTTAAAATGGTAGCTACTCCTGACTTCCTTTTAATCATATTTAAGGAGTAGGGTAAATACAGGCTTTCTGCCGCCTCATTTGCTCCCAAATCTCTCATTTGCTCCAACATTTACATGTAAATCCCCATAAGGAGCAAATGAGGAGAAGCGACTCTTTCCTTCCTCAGTTGCTCCCAAATCCCTCATTTCCACACAGATTTACATGTAAATTCCCATAAGGTGGAAATGAGGAGGTGGGACTACCGCCTTGTGAACCGCCTTGTGGAAATGAGGAGAATCCCCCATTTCCTCCCACATCTGGACCAAATAGTTTTCTTCGACTAACCATTTTTCATCTTTGGAGATAAACCTATAAACCTATCTTGTTTGGTACCAATTAATATTAGAATTTTCTTAGCTACCCGAATCTCTAGGAATTTCTTAGATTGCATCGTCCCCCCCAGAGAGCTACCCCAATTTTAAGATTTTTTTTTATAGCCAACATTCTGAATCAAATAGTTTTCTTCGACTAGCCATTTTTACCCACGAGATAAAGTTACACTGTTTGGTATCAATTAATATTAGATTTTTCTCAGCTACCCGAATTTCTATGAATTTCTTAGATTGCATCATCCCCCAGAGAGCTACCCTAATTTAAAGATCTTTTACTGCTAACATTCTGAACCAAATAGTTTTCTTCGAATAGCCATTGCATCTTTCGAGATAAACCTATCTTGTTTGGTATCAATTAATATTAGAATTTTCTCAGTTACCCGAATCTCTAGGAATTTCTCAGATTACATCATCCCCCATAGAGCTACCCTCATTTTAAGATTTTTGGTTGGTAGCGATTTTATGGTCGTTCTTATAAATTTTTTAGCCATGCGACACATCTTGCTAGTCTAGAATTTTACGCAGAATCCGAATCTGTAAATAGACTTAAAATCGAACTACCCCTTACCGTTTTACACACACCTTCTAAATTGTAACTTTCCTACAGCTCATTCCTAAAAGAAAATCTAAAAACCATTCTTAAAACTTTTTATTACAGACAATTTTTACTAATACAGTTTAAATTTTGTAAACTACATTTCTGAATACATATTCACAATTTTTATTCTTAACCTAGAACTTCTCATATCGGCGTATACTTATTAATATTTATTTCTAAATAGAGCACCTTTTCCAAAGACCAACCGGAGCCACATGTTTCAAATTCCTCTGATTTTGTTCTCATGGTTTCGCTTAAGACTTCGTAGATATTTCCCAGATTACTAGAAGACGTTATAACCATATTTTTTGTGTTAAAGATTTCACATCGGTAGTCTCTTCTCCCATTTTGGTGTAAATGCCGTAGAGTTCGCAATAGACTTTTATTGCTGTATGTTGTGTTCTTTTTTCATTAAGTAGACGAATAAACCGCTCTTTCTGCTTCTAAAGAAACTCGGACACTCCATCGTCGACACTGGCGTTATGTATGCGATAGCTAGCCATACGGTTGTTAAACGCTGTGTTAACCATTTCTACACCATCTTCGCCAGTAGCGGTAACTGTGGCATTTTTATGTCTGTTGCTTCTCAAGTGTGCGGCATATGTATTCTTTTCCATTTCGAAATCGCATACTTTACACATAATTCGTGGTTGTTTCGTACAAGGCCCTTTAACAGCTGGCGGAGCTGAACGTTCACGGCTTAATGACATACTGTGCTGTTTTTCCTTGTGTCGCAGTAAGCTATCCATTCTCGTAAAAGCGATACCGCAAAACATACAGTTAAAGTACTTTGCTGCTGACGGATGTATAAGCTTAACCCTGGACGATGTTACACCACGACATTTGTTCTGGTGTCGTTTGAGAGCATCCCTCCTGGTAAAGTAGACGTGACAGGGCTCGCACTTAAAAACTTACACAGTAACTAATAAAATATTTGAAACGTAATGCGTAGGACGCCGTGTGCATGCAACCCTGCGCTACTAACTTAACGGCAACAATAACTTCCAATTCAAAAAGGTAAATTGTGATCTTAATTCAGCAAATATGTAATCATAATAATTTTGCATAAATGGAAGTATCGGTACAACTGTCTTAAATATTACGTTAATTGAGAATAATATGGTTTAACTATTTATACTAGTTAAATGTGTTTGTTGTTCATGACAATAGTAAAGTATCAATAAAGCGCACACACTTTAGAAGTCGGTGATAAGGGATTAACACAACTTCATGTACGGGTTGTGCTTAGTTTAATTACACCAACATTCAATTATAATCGACGTATTTGGGGCTGCACTGTAAAATTTCCGAATACTGTCACCTTGTAAGGTGAATTGTACCAGTCAACACTGTGGGGTGTCGAGTTTTCTACTTTCAAACACGTGACAATTAATCTATTACTTGATCCCCAACAACTGGGTTATATTACGGGCCTACCGCAACCGTAACGAGATTTCCATTCATCCTCCAGACAGTAACTCCCGAATTCATTGGCATTAATTAATACTTCTAAAACGTAAACAACAAAAGAGGATGCCTCAACCTACAACAGAATGATTAACCACGTGCAGCACGTGACGCTATTAGCGAAGATCAACAATCAAAACTCGGCACTTGTATTATAACTTCTTCTGAACCACCAAAATAAACGATTGATTAACTATGACATTGTAACTACATATTTCATGTAAGAACTGAATAAATCCGTTCTAAGTGATTTGTTTTATATCTCAAAACTCAACTTGACAAACTACCTCATAAACGTCACAGACCTCCGCCTTTTTGATTACCTTAAAAAAAAACTGTCGAAATTATGAAGGGATGTGCGTGCAATGCGCTCTTTGTTATATTTTAAACTGATGAATTATTTACACAAACTAAGGGACTTTATATACATATTTCTCTAATATAAGGTAATAAAATAAACGGAACGTTACAAATGTCTGAAAAGATTTTCACTTTACGAACGTCTTATGATTTTAGCCAGAATGAGCAATTTCTAAATATACGTTACTACAAAATTAGCACTAGAAGGATGCATCACTTCGGCCTTTTCTATCAAGGTAGGAGCATGACATCCTTTCCATTTCCCATCAATTTGAACACTGATTTTAGATATTTGTAGATACGACAGTGTTAATGCAAATTGAACTTCAATTTCTTTTAGCAATAATAGGACTTTGGTTATCTGAGGCAAGTTGAAAAAGAATTTCAATTAGACATACCTTGCGATAATTTTTGATATATTCGAACTTCCTTATAATTCACTTTTGTTATTTATCGGCACATTGTTTTTATGGGTTTTCTTTTTTCGATTAAATAATACTCCAAATAATGGGTTTATACATAATTTTGACCTTTCCCAAAGGTAGTGTCTTTTTATGTTTCAGGAATGTAATTATGCCGTTTAAATTGACATTCTATTTATAATTAAACATCTATTCTAGAACTTTCTTGCAAAGATAGGTTTATACAAAGTATTAACCATTCTTTTAGCGTGTCTTATTTATTATGTATCTACCTCTTAATTAACATTTTGACTGAAATGTACTAGCTTCAACAGCACTTTTTCTCGACATTTTAACTAAGCTGTTAGTAAAACTTGTATCACATTATGCATTTTATGTTGCAGCAGTTTTTCATGCGGAAACTAAAACTGCAGTATCAAAATTGATATCCACATTCACACTATAGTCTAAATTATGAAAGAATGAATTCACGTCATAGGTTTCTGTATTAAAAAACGACATACTTTTAAAGGATCTATCGGAATATACTTAATGCAGAAGATTTGAAAGTATGGCGTTTTTTAATTCAAAAACCTATGACGTGATTCATTCTTTCATGATTTAGACTATATATGCATTAAATAAATAATGCCTGAAGCAAAAAATACACAGTTGTAGCTTAATTTAAAATTAATTGGTGAGCGTGATAGCGGTAGTACAAACTAATGAACTAATGAATAATTTTAGCGGAAGTTCCAAATACATAAATAAGGCAAGTGCAAGACAAAAGTACTTACCAATTCAGCATCGACTGCAGAAGATCAACAGGAAACCACTCTTCTACTAGATTCAAAAAGGGCACCCTTAATCAATATAGCTATTGGTGGCGTCGGACGAGTTCGACAGGTGGCTGCTGATATTGGAACGGCGACAGAAGTTTTACTTATATATTGGAAACAACACCTTTCAAAGCAAAGTACGAAAAGCAATTAAATATGTAACTTAACTTTCAACATCTGCGAGTTATCAACTAGATAAATACAAATGTTAGCATTTCTACTTTTAATAAAATTACTTTAATGGCGCCAACATACCGCCCACGCAAAACAATGTTTTGATAAAAAATACAAAAGCAAAAAACACAAATTAAATAACTTAACTATAATATAATGACTCCAAACAAAATAGGTAAATTAACTTTGAGTAATGAAAGAATAAAAAATTGTTATTTAGAATCTAACCGCGGTAGGGTTGCCATTTGAATTCTGATAGTAGAAACGTGATCAGCGATAGCGGTATTGGAGTCTTTTAACATTTTTTAAATATCGGCGAAATAATTGGACGCGCCCTTAAAATTAGTGCCGCAATCACAAAATATTTCGTGGCACAAACCTCTGCGAGCAACAAATCTATCTAAGGCAGCAAGAAATGCAGGGGTGGATAGACCCGATACGAATTCTAGATGTACCGCCTTGGTAGCTAGACATACGAATATGGTCAAATAACCTTTTGATTGCGGAGCATTTCTTCTGTGACTTTCTTTGATTGTCCAGGGTCCAGCAAAATCAATCCCCGTATTCCAGAACGGACGCGATTGCTGAACTCTAGCTTTTGGCAAATTTGCCATTTGTGGTTCACAGGTTTGAGCCTTTAATCTATAACAGCGCATGCATTTATAAATACGATGATGTATTAATTGACGAATTCCGGGAATCCAGTATTGACATTGAATGAGAGATTGCATTAGACGCGGACCTCCGTGAAACGTTATTTTATGTGTATAATCGCATATTAAGACCGCCAGATGAGAATCTCTCGGAATTAATATGGGATGCTTGGCGTCATAGGGGAGAGTCCTATTCACAAGACGACCGCCCACCCTGAGCAAGTTTTAATTATCTAGAAACGGAGTTAACTTTTGTAACGAAGGAGAACACAACTGATTCGTTTTTACTTGGTGTATTTCATTAGAATAATAGAATGCCTGTACTTCCTTTATGCATAGATACCTAGCATTTTGTAATTCAATCGGAGAAAGCGGACCAGTACGTCGTGGAAGTTGTAATTTTTTACATCGAGAATTAAAAAAAAATCTCAATTTAAAAGCAATACTTCTTTGCAATTTACTAAAACTTGAACATTTATTTATTAATTCTAATAGAGGCAATATTTTAGCGGTGGTGGCAATAAGCATTTCAGACTTTAATTCTGGTACCAAATTATCCTGTAGGGGACTGCAAGAATTTAAATTCCAGGTACTAAAGGGCGTATACAAAAAGCGAGGGCCCTTCCACCAGAGGGTAAATTGCGATAAGAATTTTTGTTGTAAACCCCTACTTGCACAGTCACTAGGATTGTCTTGTGTTGAAACATGATGCCAATAAGTAGGCAAAGGAGTTTCTAAAATTTCAACAATGCTATTAGACACAAAAGTTTTTAAGGTATGAGGAGGTGTACGTAACCAAGCAAGTACAACTGACGAATCCGTAAATAAATGAACGGAGCATGGTTCGATTTGTTTTATAAAACATTGGACGGAATTTAATAGACGACTTAAAAGAACTGCAGCAGATAAATCCAAGCGACTTTTTGCTTTAAGCAAATAAATATTAATTTAATTTTAAAATTCCCAGCTGATATATATGACCGCTCCATATCCCTTTGACGAACCATCACAAAATCCGATCACTTGACAAAAAGGTGCTAACTTAAAATCGATATGACGAGAAATTCTAATTTCAGTTAACAAGGGTAAATCAATAACGAATTGTTTCCATTCTTCTTGAATTTTAGTTGGAAGCGGCTCATTCCAGTTTAATCCTAATAACCATACCTTTTGAATTAGTAATTTTGCGTAAAAAATAACTGGCGTAAGCCACCCTAAAGGGTCATAAAATTTTGCAATTTCAGATAGCATACTTCTTTTAGTCATAACACTTGAATTCGAATTTATACGATATGAAAAACAATCTTTGCGTGGTTCATATTGAACACCGAGGATCTTAATAGAATTATCTTCTGTATTTAAAATTAAAGCGTGATTGCGATAATCAATGGATGCACTCTCAAGAACAGATTGATGATTGCTAATCCATTTTTGTAAACTAAAACCTCCTAGTTTAAAAATGTGTATTAACTGCGTTTGTAACTGTAATGCTTCTTGAATGGTATCTACACTTTTGCAGATATCATCCACATAAGTTTGTTGCATTATTGCTTTTGAAGCTAAAGGAAATTGTTGACCTTCATCTTCAACCAATTGATGAAGCACCCTTTGCGCTAAATAGGGTGCGGTTGACACGCCGAAGGTGATCGTATTCAATTCGTATTCTTGAATGTCACCGTCGGGTTCAGTGCGGTAGTAAATGTGTTGAAATTTACGTTGATCTTTGTTTATTAATATTTGGCGGTACATTTGTTGAACATCACAACAAACGACTACAGCGTGAAGTCGAAAATTGCAAATGATGTCTGTTATATCACGTTGCAATTTAGGACCTGGTAATAGAAAATCATTAAGAGATTTACTGTTTGAGGTGGGGCGAAACGACGCATCGAAAACTGTTCTAATTTTAATGGTACTACTAGCCGGCTTTTCAACGCAGTGATGTGGAATAATATAATTAGAATGTGAAGAAGCGATATTCATATGACCTAAATTTATGTATTGATCCATAAAATTGCGATATTCAATATAAAGTGAGGGTTGGCGTTGTAAGCGTTTCTCCAAATTAATTAAGCGTTTCTGAGCGTACATCCTAGTATCAGGTAGAATGGGATTTTCCTCAAGAAAAGGAAGACTAACAGTATATCGTCCTGAAGGATCACGTGAACAATTCTTTATAAACTGCGATTCAATTATAGAATCTTCAAGATTAACAGGCAGAGGGCGGTTGACCTCTTCAACTTTCCAAAATTTGCGAAGAGAAGTGTCTAATGATTCACAACATAAAAAAAGCGAAGTATGATCAGATTTGTTACTAAGTGACAGTGAGAGGCACTTAGCCACACAGAACCCATCCAAAAATTGTAGAAATAGCACTTGGTTGTCCCTTAATAATGGAATGAGAGTCGGCCATAATTTCAGTATATAAATCAGCGCCCAATAAACAATCAATAGGAGCCCTTTTATCGAAATAAGGATCAGCTAGACTGATATCAGAAACGCGATTCCTTACATCTGAAACTAAGGGTACATTAGGTTGGTCGCTACAAATTTAATCAACTATTAAAGCATTAGTATAAAGTTTGATATTTGAATTATTTAATGGTGTAATCGAACAATTAACAAAACCTCTATTTTTCTCAATAGCGATATTAGACACCCCCTTCAACGCGATATGATTTCTGTATCGTACCAAACCTAGTTTTTGTACACAAGAATTGGTAATCAGACTAACTTGGGAACCACTATCGATTACGGCACGAATAGGAATTACATAATCACTTGCATCATACATCCCAATAATAGCGGTACTTAACAATATTGAACAATTGTTCATCGAAACATTTTCGGTAACAGAGCAGGACAATGTCTGCAGTGCAGAATTTGATTCAGCCACTACTATATTATTGTCATCTTTCAGTGAAACACTATTTTGGCAATCTCGTATAGCATTTAATGAGGAACGATTTTTATTATCATTAATCATATGCAGTAAACTATGATTCCTGGGATTTCCACAATGTACACATTTTGACTGAGATCTTCATACAGACAATCTATGAAAACCTAAACTATTAAAACATAATGCAAATTTCTTTACAACATCATGACGTTGAGAAATGGGAAACTCCTTAAACTTTTCACATGCATAGATTTTAAGTGATGAATTGCATAAGGGGCATCCAGGATGTCCTCTTGTAATGTCAGATTTATTGGAAGCGATAGACAACAATGAATTGCGTGGATTGCTAAAATGTCCCATATTTGATTTTGTAATTGCAAGAAGAGGCTTACATGATGGCGAAGGCGCGGACCTGGCGCTTGAACGCGTTAATTCAACAACTTTAATTCTATCTTCTACAAATTTGATCAAGTCGTTACATTTAGGAATATCAATATCAGAACATTTGAATTCAAATTCATTGCGTGAGGTAGGTGACAGTGATCGTAAACCAACGTATAAAATAGTAAAGTCAAATAAATCGGGAATTTGAAGTGCCTTTAATTCGTTTAAATTTGTACTAAATACTTCAACAAACGAATTTAATGATCTCGAAGAGTCTTCATATAGTGTACGAAATGACAATATTTTATCTAAATAATTTGAAGCTAGTAAACGTTTATTTTGAAAGCGTTTTATTAAAGTTTGCATTGCAATATTGTAATTCTGATCTGATATTGATAAGTCTTCAATAAGTGATAATGCGTGTTGTTTTAATAAGTTTCTTAAATACGTTGATTTTTCCACCTTTAAAAGTGATTTATTTTTAGGAATCAGTGACGTAAAGAGAGAGTAGAAGTTCAGCCAATCGCTTATTTTTACCCCATCAAACTGTTCAATTTTTATTTTTGGTAATTTTGCCGATTGAGGTTCAAAATTTACTAAATTAGACGAAGTGGCGGCGGAGGTTTGCCCTTTAATTGTCGATCACATTTGAACATTTAATTTACGAGCTTGCGTTTTTATACTAAAATAAAGTTCATCATAGGCTACTGAAGGTTGATTAACGTCAATGCGTTCCCTTTCTTCTACCTTAAAATTTAAAATTCCTATTTTATCATTTATGCGTTCAAAAGCATCTAAATCATCTTCCATTCTATTGAAACGCGAAATAAAACTATCTAATTCAGTTGCGTATGATTGTTCTTTTTCTAATAACAAAATACATCTGTTTCCTACGTCATAAAGTGCTTGAATTCTAGCAAAATATTTCTCCCTTTTAGTTACCAAAGAAATAAGTTCTAAATGACTCATTGTAAATAATCTTTTATTAATTAATATCAAAACATAAACAAATGAGTTTGAAGATTACGTCTAACCTCAGTTGTTTACTTATCGCAAATTTAAAGGCGTTTTCACAACAACGCAACAAGACTCGCAGATATTGAAATTGAACAGAATTGTATCATATATTTTATCATAGAATAATTATTTTTATCACAAATAAAAACTGAACAACCGACTCGACTAGGACCAATGGTGAGCGTGATAGCGGTAGTACAAACTAATTTTAATGAATAATTTTAGCGGAAGTTCCAAATACATAAATAAAGCAAGTGCAAGACAAAAGTACTTACCAATTCAGCATCGACTGCAGACGATCAACAGGAAACCACTCTTCTACTAGATTCAAAAAGGGCACCCTTAATCAATATAGCTATTGGTGGCGGCAAACGAGTTCGACAGGTGGCTGCTGATATTGGAACGGCGACACAAGTTTTACTTATATATTGGAAACAACACCTTTCAAAGCAAAGTACAAAAAGAAATTAAATATGTAACTTAACTTTCAACATCTGCGAGTTATCAACTAGATAAATGAACTGTATAACAAATGTTAGAATTTTTACTTTTAATAAAATTACCTTAATGGCGCCAACATTAATGTTTCTTAGATTATGTTAATTTGATTGGTATATTTTTTGTATGGTTAGGTGAAGCTGATTATATTACATATTATTAATTGAACATTAGGAATGGAGAATTCATACATAAATTATGTTGTCCTTGATACAATTCAATCAAATATTGTTGATTCTCGTGCCAAATCGACTCTTAAAGTGGACAAAGACTGATTAAACCACTTTTTTCTTTTTAATAATCAATTATGCTATGTTGTTAAAATCCAGAACGAAATAAAAAGTTGAGATCACGAAATAGAAGGAAAAACATTTTGCAGAAATTGGCATAACTGAAAGTTACCAAAAAAGCATGCAGATTTTTTTAGAAAGTGGAGCATATTATAATCGTATGTCACTTTAATGCAACAACAGAAATGCATAATGTGATAAGAAAGACCCAAGTCGATCGTGTGATATAGACTTTATACTAATGGTCAATGTAACGCGCTGAATGTCAATTATTGAACGACATTGGTTCAGCGACTGTGACCTTAAATTAATGAGCACTAAATTTACATGAATGGGAAAATCCGTGCTGCTCTTTTATATATGAATATAATTGAACTTGATATAAATAATTATTAGGTTGATGGATATTCCGTATCGTCAAAGTAGAAAGTTTTACTGCCGTTAATAACAGGGTTTGTCTAATAATGAAACTGCATGTATGCATATATTTAGAACAAATTAGTAACCCGCCTCTCTAAAACATATTCTCAGACGATATGAAAGTAATTCCGTAATACGAGAAATACATTGTAACAAATTTTTTTCTGATCTGGGGACCTATTCTCAGTAAGTGAAATTAAGCGGTCGCATATGTCATTTACATGCGCATTCGAATGCCATTCCTCATTCTTATTCACTCTCAAATGTAGTTCGTAAGCAATTACGATTGCTTATTTTAATACGCATAGATAGAACAGGCAATGTAGCATTTTTGTGTCAAATTATTAACGTCAAAGCAAAAACTGTTGTCAATGTGTCAATTCTTGGTAGAATTAAAACAAAGTATTTAGACGTTTAACTGATTAAATTAAATAATTAATTTAACGCAATGAAAATATATACAAGTGACAGTTCAATAGGTGTGTATATACTTATTTATAATATTGGAACTATTTTTTTACCACTGCAAAACACCAATAAATTATTAGTTTTATACACCTTTTGTCTAGCCCATTACACCAGTAAATATCTTCAATTAAATAAATATCTGTATTGGAGTCATGTGGTCTAACCGCAATACAGAGATGCTAGTTTGGTTGCTACCATCAAGCGTTAAATATTATTCCCCTATATATCAAGGCCAAACAGCTTTCCTATGTCGTGCACAATGGGCCAGCGGTAACTTTAGCTAGAACACTTGTTACGAAGTTAACATGGGAAACCTAAAAGTTCTAGCAAGTAATTTGCGTGTGGCTTTACGCCGTAGTAGAAGAACTCAAGTGTAATGGACACTTGCATTAGTGATTTTTAATAAAGGTAAGTAATTAAAAATAATTTACTAGACTAAACTAAATAATTTTTTGTAGCGCTCTTTTACACACTACGATAAAATATTCATTTAAATATTTCTTTTACACACTTTTAAAATTTTTATTTAAATATTTCCTTTACAAATTCTTCTGCAAATTTAGATGAATACCTTTTAAATAATCGTTTTGTATTGAAAGACTCCTTCGTATATTCATTTGTTAGCATGATTCCGTTTTATCTGGTTTTATAAAAAATTAGGCCGTTTAAATGTTGTGTTTCATGATGATATTGATCCTTTATTTGCATCTACAAGTATCGAGTTTATAGTTCAATCACGTCAATGTAGCGATAAGAAAATATTGGTCTAGCATGACCGTCTTTCAACTTTACTATAGTAGTCGGATTTAATGAAAAGTTCTGCGATAAAACTGTATGCGTAAATTTTAAAGAAATGTTCTGCAAAGTAGATAGAAATTTTATGGTTTGAATCTAACGTCAGATATTTAGTAAAAAAGGTCTTTTTGAAATTGCAAGTATGAATTTACATGTAATTATGTGGACAACTACACGAAGATAATTATTTTGGTAACGATCTACATATAGTAGTACATCGAAGTTTGGCATATTTGTAATAACCATTGTTATGGATTTTGGTTTGTCCCTTTGGTGCGTATAGGAAACACGTTTTAAGTTCATATGGTCAGATACAAGATTCACGCAGCTGATTATTTGCTGTACAACATCTGGAGGCGACGTCAATTGTTTGCCCAAGGACCGTATGCATAAACATCTGTTTACACATGATGTAGTACCATCACGCAAATAACACCTGTTGAAACGAGGTAAAAAAATTGTATTATTCTTACATCACGTCTGCACTTAGCGAACTTTGATACAAGGCTGCACCAGAAAATAACTTTACGGTGACCTATTAGTACTATTATTCTGTTTAACAAACTTAGAAAGGACTTTGATAAATTTTTGTTGCCAATATAAATGCAGTGTAATAACAGTTATTATTATTATTAATGAAATTAAGCAACCCATTGAGTTCTGACTAAAGTTTCATTTATGCTTAATTTTAATTACAGCCCTTGAACATTGAATTAGTAGACAATTTAGATATTTTCATATATATATATATATACATATATATATATATATATATATATATATATATATATATGCAAACCGAATAACAGATATGGTATTTTTGGTATAGATTTGAGTTAAATTTTGTAGTAAAAGAAACACTTATAGTTTTTGATATTTCTTTCGAATTCATAATCCTACCTCAGGGTCGATGAAATTTATATTATCTCTTTTAAAAGTAAATTTTATACATACAATTTTTTTATGAAGAAACAACTTTTAATTAAAGAATCAATATTTAATTCTCTTGATTAATTGTTTTATTTTGAACAAGTGAGTTCAGAAATAGTGTAACCAGGTATATGGACAAATGGCATAAAGTGATAACTCCGATTTAACAAGAAGCTTTAATAGCCCTTTTAGAATTTGAAGCTTAATATTTGTGTTTATAAAATTGTGTGCATAATTAATCTTTTAAGTTTTTTACGAGGTAGCAAAAGAATACCTCTTGTGTCCTCATTTTGTTAATTTAATTAACTTTTCCTTACAGCTTCTGCGTTAACAGTTAATAAGATATTCCTCCCTAAGGACTTCCAAGTCCCCCTTAAGAAAACCCCTGTGTCTAAAACTTAATGACTTGGTGGCGCCCTCCCTAAACCCCTGTTTTGTTAAGAATCAAGCCCTAGTAAGAGAATAATGTTTTGTAAAAAAAACTACGACCAATCCGCATAAGCTCTACCCGAGGAATAGACCCCTAGCATAGTCGGATCGGAAGATATTTGCGTTCCATCATTTTAAGGAAATCCTTCCTTAAAGTTCACTGGTTCCATTTGGGGATATTAAAGAACTCACGGGTTACTTTAATTATTCAATTAACCCCTAGAGTAAGTGATTATTTTATAAGAATATGACTAATTCCACAACAAAATGGTATTCTTTATCCTTCTGCTTTGTACAGTTCTTTTTGCATATTGCAATAGTAAATGCCAAGAAGGATGGGCATGTTAAGAAAGAGCAAAAGCAGTTGTTGCTGGAGATGTTAAAGAACACCCCAAATATATTAATGAATAAGTTTAGATCTGACTTTACATACAAAGACTATCAAGAAAAGTGGATAGAAATATCTGAGATATTAAATTCGGTACCAGGGGGAGCTCACAAAGACAGTTGGAAATCTTGGAGAAGAGTATGTATTGCCAAATGTATGAATAGAGGATAATATATTTTCCATTTTAGACATGGCAAGATAGTAGCAACCGCGCCAAAAAGAAGCTGCATGAAAGTAAACGGCATGCAATGGGAATTGGTGGAGGTAAACCTTATACCGGCACCTTGGATGATTGCAAGCTACCAGTCTTAGACATTATAAAAATGTTTCGGTTGGAGTCGCTGTAGGAGTTAGTAAATCATGCGTGAACTTTAATTTTGAAAATAGCACTGATATGACTTATTGCAGGAAGATTCAGGCAGGGACGTGATTGGCGATATTACGCCTGATTTCATAATACCTCCAGTTCCACAACCTACCAAAAATTCATTAAAAGAGACGGAAGCTGCAACACCACTCCCAAAAAATAGATCGCAGGCGAAACAAAGTGCTCAAGCTGTTCAACATTTTGAACAATCTACGAATGAGCAGAATGCTAATTATAAATAATATACAACCAAAAAGTTAAGGCCTATGAAGGAACATCAAGCAGAAGTTTTGCAAATAAAGCGCAGAAAATGTGACGCTCTGGAAAGATTAGCATCTGCTGTTGAACTGCTAGTAGAAAATTTGCAATGAAATAGTTCGTATTATAATTATCCTGGAAAATAACTTTTTTAATTCTTTTGTGTTGTAGTTAATTTTAAATTTTATTAATAAGACACGTTTGAATAAACAATTTATTGCTTTTTAATGTAAATGTTGTATAATTCTATTTCTAACAAGTCTTGCTGCTGCAAGGTCTTCATTCATACGCTGAGCTGCTCTGTTCATATCTTGTTGATTGTCTTCGTATTCCTGGTTATACATACCAACATCAATATCAACGGGAAGATCATCATCAACAATTTCTGGTAGGTCATGGTCTATGCATAAATCGTGCAGCACTACACATGCATTTACAATTCGGCCTGCAGTATTTGGAGCATAGTGCAACACTCGATCCCGGAGTAAGCATCGGAACCTCTTCTTTAATACTCCATTGCAGCGTTCGATTGTACTACGAATTGTTTTAAATTTTGAATTAAAACGGTGCGCAGGTGTCCCACATGCTGGCAGAGTGTTTAATGGTGTCAACCATGGCCGTAGTGGATAACCTGAATCTCCTATAATCATGGGATTTATCTAATTATTCAGATTTTATAACGTATTATACTACCTAACATATAGTATCTATCCCCTGTAACCATTTGCATATACTTGCTGCAAAGCTCTATTAACATTTTATGCTTGCCATATAAACGCATCATGGGTACTCCCAGAAAAAGCTGCCGGTACATTTAATATTTTTAAATTGTTATCGCATATCTGTAAAATAAGATTTCTCAAAAGATATGAAAATACGTATTGTACTTTATTATTACGAATTGTACATTTAAGCAATGATAATTTTTTCTATTCATATAAACATGTTCAGGACGGTTAGGATCGTTTTCAGTAGATGGAACAATTGCAACATGCGTACAATCAATAACACCAATTATTTCAGGAAAGTGACACTGCCGGTAGAAACTGTAATAAATTATTAACATCTTGGTTAGGATTACGCACACACCTATACGTACTTCGTTCGTACAACATTTAGTTCCTGGATAGTATGTGGAAATATTACAAAACGATTAAAAATAAGAGGTTCATTTAAAGCATCCGTAACTTCTCGTACACATCAGCTTACAGTTGGTTGAGAAACGCAAAAATTTATTTGCACCCACGTCCATCTGATAGCTGCCGGCAGCATAAAATTTAAGAGCAATCAGTACCTAAAATAAAGGAACTTTCTATCCATTTACTTTTTAAAAGTTGTATTTTACCTTATAGCTAATGTCTATATCGATATCAGTAGTGGAAAATCAAACATCCCACACCCACATTTCCTCCGGCATCCACATTTCCTCACACATCTGGACCAAATTTATACGTAAATTCCCATAAGGAGGAAATGTGGAGATGAATCTTCTCCTTGCTCCTCCTTGCTCTCCTCCTTACTCGGACACCCCCGCAACCATTTTGGTTACGTCACACCCGCATTCGTTCCACGCGAGATAAATCTTACTCCACATTTCCATCCACGAGATAAATCTATATTGTTTGGTATCAATTAATATTAGATCTTTCTCAGCTACCCGAATTTCTAGGAATTTTTTAGATAGCATCATCCCCCAGGGAGTTACCCCAATTTTAAGATTTTTTTACCGCTAACATTCTGAACCAAATAGTTTTCTTTGACTACCCATTGCATCTTTCGAGACAAACCTATCTTGTTTGGTATCAATTAATATTAGATTTTTCTCAGCTACCCGAATCTCTTTAAAGTTTTTAGATAGCACTATCCCCCAGAGAGCCACCCTCATTGTAAGATTTTTGTGCTGTTAGCGGTTTCTAACCGTCCTTATAAATTTTTAGCCATACGATACATCAAGTTAGTCCAAAATTTTACGCAAAATTCGAATATGCAAACAGATTTGAAATAGGACCGCTCCTTACAAAGTACCACATATGCCTTCTGCGAGATAAATCTTTCTCCACATTTCCGCTCACGAAATAAATGTGCCTTGTTTGGCATAAATTAGTATTAGATTTTTCTCAGCTACCCGAATCTCTAGGAATTTTTCAGATATAATCATCCCCTTGAGGGCTACCCTCATTTTAAGATTTTTTACCGGTAGCGATTTCTGACCGTCCGCATAAATTGTTTTAGCCATGTGACACATCATATTAATCTAGAATTTTACGCAGAATTCGAATCTGTAGATAGATTTAAAATCGAACCACTCCTTACCTTTGTTCACGCACACCTTCTAAATTATAAATTTCCTGCCGTTCATATCTAAAAGAAAATCTAAAAACCATTCTTAAAACTTTTTATTACAGGCAATTTTTACTAATACAGTTTAAATTTTGTAAACCACATTTCTAAATACATACTCACAATTTTTATTCTTAACCTAGAACTCCTTCTTATTAATATTTATTTCTAAATAGAGCACCTTTTCCAAAGACCAACCGGACCACATGTTTTAAATTCCTCTGATTTTGTTCTCATAGTTTCGCTTAAGACCTCGTACATATTTTCCAGATTACTAGAAGACGTTATAACCATATTTTTTGTGTTAAAGGATTTCACATCGATAGTCTCTTCTCCCATTTTGGTGTAAACGCCGTAGAGTTCGCAATAGACTTTTATTGCTGTATGTTGTGTTCTTTTTTCATTAAGTAATCGAATAAACCGCTCTTTCTGCTTCCAAAGAAACTCGGACACTTCATCGTCGACACTGGCGTTCTTTATACGATAGCTAGCCATACGGTTGTTAAACGCTGTGCTAACCATTTCTACGCCATCTTTGTCAGTAGCAGTAACTGTGGCATTTTTATGTCTGTTGCTTCTCAAGTGTGCCGCATAGGTAGTCTTTTCCATTTCGAAATTGCATACTTTACACATAATTCGTGGTTGTTTTGTACAAGACCCTTTAACAGCTGGTGGAGCTGAACGTTTACGGCTTAATGACATACCGTGCGGCGGAATGTATGGTGGTTCCCGTTAGAATAATCGAAAGTGGTTAATCGATCGTATTAGATGTTTAAATATGCGAACGTGTAAAAGCCTACATGAGCGAAATTTAATTATCGGACAAAAAAGTGCGCGACGTGCTATACTTTTAAAAAAAGTATAGAATGGTGCTTTGCAGCGGTCCTAGCAGTAAAAAAAGCGACTGACTTTTTCAAGCAACTACAAGAATAGCAGTAGCGCAGAGAAGGGGTATGCATGTATTATACAGCGCACTGTTACTATAAAATATGTTAGTTTACGGGTAGCTCGAATGTGTAATTGATCACGACTTATAGATCCCTAGGAGGTTTAAAAATTCTGAGACCATTGTTGTTTGAAAAATATTTGGGAATTATAAGAGCGGGAGCGGGTCGAAGTATAAGTTAGATGGATGATTGACCGAGATTTTCTACCTTTTACGAGGGAATCGGAAGTTGACAGACATCGAACATCTAATTTTTTATTTGGGCGATATCGAGTACTTGTCGGTTCTAGAAATAATTACGTGCTACCGGCCGCTATGCGGAAGATTTGGTTCTAGGAAATAAGCAACCTACGAAAGCACAGAATACCCGGTATTAATGCTAATTGGTTTAATCACCGCGTTTGTGCACTCTTCGAGTGTCTTCGGCAATCTTCGATTGTTTCTAAAGAAAATATTCAAGCCTGCTATTTTCGAAAATATGACGTAGAAGTTATTTAAAATTAAATTGCTTTATTAGTAATTATCCTATAGACAACAAGTTTGGTATTCCCTTAGTAAAGATTTAAAGTGTTTTATTAAGTTTTTGTTTATAGTAGCACTGCATCTTCCACCGCAAGACTTCCAACCAAGTTGTGTGCGTGTGCTACCATCCTTTTGGATTTTTAATATGCACGCGATGCGATTGTTGATCCGTATAACATGGAAGACGTTTCCGATGTTTCTACTAACTGCATTCGTAGCATGGACGATGCGAGCCGGGTGCATGTATTGGTGCTAAATGTACTAGAGGAGCAGCAAGGATTGGCAAAAGATGACGTCATTTAGTTTCCCGCTGAATCCTCAACTTCGTTCGACTGTGTTCGGAAACCTTCGGTTTGCATTCTATACGGTACATATACCGGGTACGCAAGAGCAAACTCTTTAGTTATAAGTTAGTTGGCTTACAAGTGTCGCCAAAGTCTTATAGTGCGGATTTTGTTTTGTACTAAAATGGTACCTACAAACGTTTTTAAATGCAACTCTTGCGATGCTTCCTATACCTGCAAAAATGCTTTCAAACGGCACCAGAACAAATGTCGTGGTGTAACATCGTCCAGGGTTAAGCTTATACATCCGTCAGCAGCAAAGTACTTAAACTGTATGTCTTGCGGTATCGCTTTTACAAGAATGGACAACTTACAGCGATACAAGGACAAACAGCACGGTATGTCATTAAGCCGTAAACGTTCAGCTACGCCAGCTGTTAAAGGGTCTTGTACAAAACAACCACGAATTATGTGTAAAGTATGCGATTTCGAAATGGAAAAGACTACCTATGCCGCACACTTGAGAAGCAACAGACATAAAAATGCCACAGCTGCCGCTAATGACGAAGATGGCGTAGAAATGGTTAGCACAGCGTTTAACAACCGTATGGCTAGCTATCGCATAAAGAACGCCAGTGTCGACGATGGAGTGTCCGAGTTTCTTTGGAAGCAGAAAGAGCGATTTATTCGATTACTTAATGAAAATTGAACACAATATACAGCAATAAAGGTCTATTGCGAACTCTACGGCGTTTACACCAAAATGGGAGAAGAGACTACAGATGTGAAATTTTTTAACCCAAAAAATATGGTTATAACGTCTTCTAGTAATCTGGAAAATATGTACGAGGTCTTAAGCAAAACCATGTGAACAAAATCAGAGGAATTTGAAACATGTGGGTCCGGTTGGTTTTTGGAGAAGGTGCTCTATTTAGAAATAAATATTAATAAGTATAAGCCGATATGAGGCGTTCTAGGTTAAGAATAAAAATTGTGAATATGTATTTAGAAATGTGGTTTACAAAATTTAAACTGTATTAGTAAAAATTGTCTGTAATAAAAAGTTTTAAGAATGGTTTTTAGATTTTCTTTTAGATATGAGCGGCATGAAAGTTATAATTTAGAAGGTGTGGTTCGATTTTAAATCTATTTATAGATTCTAATTCTGCGTAAAATTCTAGAGTAATTTGATGTGTCACATGGATAAAAAAATTTATGCGGACTGTCAGAAATCGCTACCGGTAAAAAATCTTAAAATGAGGGTAGCTCTCTGGGCGATGATTTTATCTGAAAAATTCCTAGAGATTCGGGTAGCTGAGAAAAATCTAATATTAATTGATGCCAAACAAGGCACATTTATTTCGTGGACGGAAATGTAGAGAAAGATTTATCTCTCAGAGGGCATGTGTGTAATTTTGTAAAGAGCGGTCCTATTTCAAATCTATTTGCAGATTTGAATTCTGCGTAAAATTTTGGACTAACTTGATGTATCGCGTGGCTAAAAAATTTATAAAGACGGTTAGAAATCGCTACCATTAAAAAATCTTAAAATGAGGGTAGCTCTCGGGTATGGTGCTATCTAAAACTTTAAAGAGATTCGGGTAGCTGAGAAAAATCTAATATTAATTGATACCAAACAAGATAGGTTTGTCTCGAAAGATGCAATGGGTAGTCGAAGAAAACTATTTGGTTTAGAATGTTAGCGGTAAAAAAATCTTAAAATTGGGGTAGCTCCATGGGGGATGATGCAATCTAAAAAATTCTTAGGGATTCCGGTAGCTGAGAAAAATTTAATATTAATTGATACCAAACAAGATAGGTTTATTTCGTGGGTGGAAATGTGGAGAAAGATTTATCTCGCTGGTGGAAAGAATGCGGGTGTGACGTAATCAAAATGGTTGTGGGGGTATTCGAGTAAGGAGGAGAGCAAGGAGAAAACAAGAAGAAGATACATCTCCACATTTTCTCCTTATGGGAATTTCCATGTAAATTTGGTCCAGATGTGTTAGGAAATGTGGATGTTGGAGGAAATGTGGGTGTGGGATCCTGGATTTTCCACTAGTGATATCTTTCTTCGGAGCCTTTAAACAAGGTGTTAACACTTGTATTAAAGAATACGTTATTTCTTTGGACAAACGAAACATTTATGATGAATTTCACGTCCGATAATTCGTGAAACGGATTCCGCTTTCTATCGTACACCGGTGGTGCTCTTTCTTCAGCATCTTCCAATCCTTCTATTAGAAGTAACCGCAAAAACTCTCGTGCCATATCACCACTGAAACTACTGTGTTGATTGACACATTCAAAACGTCAAACATTAATTAGGTTATACTACCATTCGTTTCCCAAAAAATACACTTGAAAAGTACCGCTCGCTGTATTTTACGAATGCGTATCCGAAAACGCATGTACAAGAACAACACCCCTTCCAATAACTACAACATACGCATTCGCATGTCAACATTCAGCATGTGAGAATACGTCCCTAGGTCCCCTGTAGCCTGAAGTAGGCGGAGACAGCGTAAAGCTTTTATATTGTTTTTCCCACGCGCCAACGCTGTTGGTGGTACGTGTAATATATTTGTTTATGATAGTAACTGGTATGATACCGAGGTTTCCTGATTATGACGATAGCTCAAGGCCTATATCCTCGACAATGCCGGCACTTCACGTATACAATACCAAAGCGAACAGTTAAAGTGCGAAGACAATGAACATAGGTTAAATAAAATTAGAATAGATATGCCACTTTCTGCATAACAACTGTTGGCAAGTTAGCGCCAACTATTGAAATGTGATAAAACTAAACGACGTTAAAATCTGTTACCAAGGTTTGCGACTTCTCTGTTCAAAAGGTTGAGAACCAGACTCTGAAGATTTTGAATAAAACTAAAAATTACAATTATAAAAAATAATTCTGTCTGGAATCAGGTAAGCGTTCTACAAGCATAATAGATAAATATAAATTTGTCCATTGTTTTATATAGAGAACAATAAACAAATTAGGTCATTTTTGTCTACTATATAGGTACTTGTACAACACTTACCTGATTCCAGGCAAAATTATTTTCTATAAGCTAGAGGACCACGTTTCGGACAGCCAACTTCTTCATCAATATTTGATAACAAGTAAAACGTTAAATGTTATTAAAGAACAATCTGCAAAAATGCAACTAAAAGAACGCTAAAAAGTTAGGTTAGCTACAATCAATAAAACCTCCAAATATTAAGCACTATAATAAAGTCGCCCATGAAAATAGACCTACAGAACCATCTGTAGAGATGTGATAAAACTAAAACACACCAACAGCCGATCTCCATTTACAGTACCTACAACCTGACAATGAATTTTCGACAACCCTTCGTAAGCTAAACGGTATACGAGTCACAATGAACGAATGGTTTATGTGGCAACGATGTAATTACGATAATAGTGTTACATTTTATAAATATAACCATACTTTCTGTTCTGTTTTATTAGAAAGTTTTATTTATTTTTATTTGAAATGTCAACGCAAGCTAAGATAAAAAATAATTATAACAAACAATAGATACAATTTCAAGCTGTTGATATCTCCTATATTTCTAAGAAATTTTACATACTCTTGAAATATCTTATCTCTGGTAATGGCGTTAACAACTTTTTCAACACAACATGATACTGATGATTGTGCTACAAAAAATTATAATTACAAGCAATATCCAACTACTAGCTACCAAGTGTAGAAATATTAATATCTACAAATATATAAGAATATCTACTCTTTCAGAATCTGTGGCACGATATGCAAGATATAAGATTAATTAAAAAACGTACTAACTCCTTAGAAAGGCGAAACAGTTTAATAAATTGTGTCTGATAAATCATACAAAGTATTTCCTCGATTTCAGTGGCGGCACCTCGGTACTTGCTCCATATGTTCCAAAAGATTAACTAATATCAATTGATTCGCTTCATTGCCATATTTTAGATCTCACAAATAAAAGCAAAAATGTAACGGACGTTTATTGTTTTCGTAAAAACCAATCATAAATAACTTAAATACAAATGTCAATCAACTAAGATGATAATTTTGGTTAGAAATCACTACAAAATATTCAAAACGAATGGAAATAACCGGTTGTTGTTTACATTCGCTTTCAATCCGCATACGTCAAGATTTCGAAGGGTCAAGAATATCAATGTGTACGTTTGCGCATACTCATCTCAAATCACTTGTCCAGAATAGACCCCCCAGAGTAAAGTTGGTCGAATGTGGTTAAGATAAAATGAAACTCCGATTTAGGTAAACGACTAACTTTGAACATTAGTTCATCGCTCTGGCATGAAATAAGATTGTGGACCGATTTTGTTTCGTCATGCAAAACACTAAAAGGGAGGACGCCACAACATTTATGCTATAGCAACACGAAAGCGAAAGTCCTGAGGAAAACTCAAAAACCTCTCGACTTTTAAATAAATCTCAACAATAAAGCATACTGTTTTACTGATCCCTTATACCCTACCCTTGATAAGAAAATATTTAATTAATTAAATCAATGCCGGCGTTTGTTGTTCTCCCTTTCTTCCTATCTCTGCTTGTAATATAGCCCGCGCTATTCCCCAATTGCCTTAGAACGCGCACTGTACTTCTCTCTCCTGT
The DNA here is from genome assembly GCA_036346225.1 of Platerodrilus igneus. Taxonomy (NCBI): domain Eukaryota; kingdom Metazoa; phylum Arthropoda; class Insecta; order Coleoptera; family Lycidae; genus Platerodrilus; species Platerodrilus igneus. The sequence goes on along the minus strand of JARFIW010000713.1, from coordinate 1,906,459 downwards.
TTTTTTAAGTATAACTTTTTATTATAAAATCGATACCCGGTTTAAACAACAATAATATGTATTAATTACAATTAAGAAGGATTAAAATTATTTTGTACTGTTACGAAGATAGAATAATAGATATGGGGTTTGATTGCCTTATGGATTAAGAACGCTTTTTTCGATTACCCCTTTTATAGTTGAATCGTCATATCGTAACCTGCATGTGTAACCCATGCGATATGCATCCGTTAAGTAATGACCTTTTGTTGTCTCTTTGCCTTCATGGTAAACTACCGCAAAAAATGTATATTGTTTTTTGTTAGCAGTGCAACTCGTTGTTGATGATAGTAATTTAGAATTGATGTTTGAGTCAATTGAGTAATCTATTGACTTTATTATTTTAGAGCATCGATTTAATTTGAAGGCAAAACATTTAAGGTGTAACACGAGCACAACTGGAAGCTCATGTAATAAAACTTGTTCCCATGTTTTCATTTCTTTGGTTGTCTTCGACAATCTTACTTCTTGAAGTTGATTTTTGGAAACTAAGGCCGCGAGTGCTTCGTATATTGTTGTAGCTTTCACTATATGTAGCTGTAATGTAAAGAGTTTCTGTATGTTTTCTGTAATTAAGTCATCTGCTCTATATATTATGGTGCACAGTGCCCCACTAAAGATATAGCTGATGGGAGTATGTCTTGTTGGATTTTTATTTCTGGGTCATGTCTCTCGTTTTTCTTCATCTAGATCAATATTTAACGGTATAATATCTTCGACTGCCTCGTAATTATCGATCGACTTCAATAGTTCTAGTATTTCATCATTTAAACCGTTAAGTAGGCAACCCAGAAATTCTTCGGCATCTTCTTAACGTCCTTTTTCTACGAGTACCATAAAGTAAATTGTGTATCGAAAATGGTTCAAATGGTTTGTCGTAGTTAATAATCGTGTTGTATTTCTTTTCTGATTTTTGCTTGAACGCCGTTCGTATCTGGGCGCTGCAGGAGTATCAATAAACTCTAAGACAAATTTTACCATGCTTTCAATTGTGGGTGTATTGATTTTGTTTTTTAAGGAAAAAAGCATGTTTTGGGAAAGGGTTTATAATAAATTGCAAAAAGGTGGACATGCTATAATCACTTGCAATATTGAATTTATCTAGCAGTAAGTAATTGTTTCGGTTAGTTAAACCTCGAGGTTTCAAGTTTAAAATTCTATTTTCTAATGTGGGAGCTGCAAGATATTCCCTCAGTTGATTTAAATTTGGATCATTTAGATTTGACTTCAACGGTTCTGTTAGTAAGAGTGATTGTTTTGGTGATTTTTTCGATCTCCTAACTAAGTTAGGTTCTAGTTTTGGTATGTGGTTCCCAAAACTGTAATGAAATAAAAGGTATTCTTCATCTGCTTTGTTGTTGGACGAATTTACCCATAAGTTATGTGGAGTTAATTTTTGAGATTCGTTATTGTTATTCTTGTTAAGCTCGTTCACAGTTTTAAAGTTATGTATGTGGTTTGTATGTGGTTCGACTAATAGACGTTTCCTTTTAGGGGTGTTTATTTCAGTGTTGGTTGAATTCGTGTGGTATTGATTGGATATTCTGAATCATTGATTGATGGGCCAGGGAAGTAGAAAATCATGTTTGGATTGGAATTGAGTATTTTGGGGAATGAAGATTAGGTATGTAGTTGGGTTTGTTGTTGCAAGATTGATTTTTGAAAGTGAATTTATTTATTTTTGTAGTCGTAAATATTTCGTCAAGTGAATGCGTGGAAGGGAAAGTTCCTTAGAAAGAATCGGCGTTGCCTCTTTGAATAGCAATGCTGACGTTTTGGATGAGAAATGTGGTGGCCCTTGGGTAGTTATTTTCAACGGATATGTTTTTCCTATTTCTTTAATAAATTTCAAACCTATAGGACCGAAAACACCCGACGTTTCAATTGCTATCGGTACAAAAATAAAGTTGTTTTCTAATTGTTTATAGTTTGATATTTTATTTTTTTCTCCATATATAGATGCGGCACCCGCAAAGGTAGAAGTGAATTTGAAGTGTGAAGGGGCCCAACTGTAATGCACGTCAAGTCCCATACAACCGGTTTACCACTTTTCCAGGGGATAAGCGTCATACCGTCTGGACGTTTACCATTATCTCAACTGGTGCTTAATGGTTCTAAACAACACGAGATTTGGGCTGTGGACAGACTGCGTTTTATTAAATTGTTAACTGATGAAGAGTGAGAGAAACAACCGGCACTTAGTTTGCAGCTTAGGCCATGTCTGCCAAAAGCGTCCACAGTGGTACCACAGCGACAGCGACGGGGGACGCAAATTTGACAGCCTAATTTTTGTTGTCTAACAGTGCACCTAGTGATGCTGTTGGCAGGGCATTAAGCCATGCACCTGATTCTTTTATAGAGGTTGCATTGAGCCGAGCTTTATCTGGAAGAGATTCCATTTTTTTAAGCAGGTGATCTTTTTCGATATTGATTAGCGGGATGTCTCAATATTTTTGATGACATTTGTCTAGTAATAGATTTGTTTTGTTGGACACAATATTTTCAACTTCTAGTATTAAAGGATCTTTTTCGCTGAAGAAAGGATGTAGGATGGAGTCAATTAACCATTTTGAATAATATGAAGAGGATGAAAGTTGGAAGGGCAAGGGAGGTAATTGAACGTATTCCTAGTGCTCCTTTGGAGGATGGTAGAGTAGACTGATTCCAACTATTTAAGTTCAAAGTGGTGTTTGTTAAGGACTCTAACGAAACCAAGTTGTGTTATCAAAATCGGATAGAGCGTATTCGTGGTGCCATGTTGGACAACATCTAAGGAGATATGTCAGTTTGTAGTGTTCTCTTGGGGTCTTTAGTAGAGGTGATTAGAAACAAAGTCGAAGACCATTTCATATTTAATTTAATTAACACTTTAAGGTGCAGTACAACCGTTACATCTTAGGGTTAGACTTTTAATATCCTTATTCTATATTAGTTCTTAACTGCTAACAATAATTATGCAATTATGCTTACTTAATAATTCCAATTACACCTAGCCTAGAGTTCGTTGCACATGTACTTCCTATTGATTGTCTTACTGTACAATTCCGTACTTTGCACTTCCTATAATAAGTCACTCACCTTTTAAAGGCATAAAACTTAATTCAATATAATAACTATAAATTATTAGGATATTCGGCTATTACACCATCACAAGTTTGAGGATAAATAAGCAATTTTTCAAAAAGAAGTTGCAATGTGTGATGGTAGTAAAGGTAAGCGAGAACACATTTTACTGAAGAATTCTAATTTATCGTTGAATGTGGATCAAAAAGATTCATCTGATAGCGGGGCGCCTAGTAAGTATAGGTTTGATTTTGATGGAATTCTAATATTTGGTGCGATTTGGATGAATTTAATTATGATGTTTGGATTTGGTGATTCTAAGAAGAATAATTCGCATTTGTTGAAATTTAGTTCAAGGCGTAATAAATCCTTTGAGTCTTTTATTATAGATTTAAAAGCCTTATAAACTGATTCGTAGTCACCGCCTAATGCGCCATCGTCGAGGTACCAACTATTAAATTTTGTTTTTATGTTTCTTATTAACTTATTTATTGATATACAGAATAGAACTGGGGCTAGAGGGTCCCCTTGATGGACACCTCTTTCAGAGAGATGATATGTTAGTAGAGCATAATTGGGGCTTCTGTGACCACATTTCCACCAGCATCCACATTTCCACACACATCTGGACCAAATTTACATGTAAATTCCCAAAAAGAGCAAATGAGGAGATTTATCTCTACATTTCCACAAGCATCCACATTTCCACACACATCTGAACCAAATAGTTTTCTTCATCTAGCCAATGCATCTTTCGAGATAACCCTACCTTGTTTGGTATCACTTAATATTAGATTTTCCTCAGCTACCTGAATCTCTAGGAATTTTTTAGATTGCATCATCCCCCAGGGAGCTACACCATTTTTAAGATTTTCTGCCGATAACGATTTTTTGACCGTCCTTATAAATTTTTTAGTCATGCAATACCTCTTTTTAGTCTAGAATTTTACACAGAATTTGAATCTGCAAACAGATTTAAAATCGGACCATCCCTTACAAAGTTACACTTTAAAGCTCTCAAACCTCTAAATTTTGCTCTTTGCTCCCACATCTGAACCAAATAGTTTTGTTCGTCTAACCAATGAATCTTTCGAGATAAACCTATCTTGTTTGGTATGAATTAATATTAGAATTTTCTCAGTTACCCGAATTTCTAGGAATTTTTTAGATTGCATCATTCCCCAGGGAGCTACCCCATTTTTAAGATTTTCTGCATGCAGCGATTTTATGACCGTCCATATAAATTTTTTTAACCATGTGACACATCTTGTTAGTCTAGAATTTTACGTAGAATCCGAATCTGCAAACAGATTTAAAATCGGACCATCCTTTACAAAGTTACTCCTTTAAAGTCTCAAACCTCTTTAAATTGTTTTCTCATCTATAACATATGCTTTAAACAACCATTTCCTTAGAAATCTAAACCGCAAAGGTTTTAGAAATGAGTTCTTTATAAGCCATAAGTGCTTAATATTTAAAATCATTTTTTCAACAGTAATGTGCTGTTTTCAGAAAATCGCAAAAACCCATGACTCTTAAAATTTTTCTGGTTTTAACATAATTACATGCACAGTGCTAAATAGTTGGAAAATACGTAGACAAGGACGAACTAATTGCTTTACAATTATGTGACGTATAGTGAAAGTAGCGTAGACCTTTCTTTTTTATTAATTAGTGACTTTATGATTTGAGAAATATATTTCAATGTCATGCATTAGGAAATTCACCTATAATTGCTGGTGATTTACACAATGAACTTTCTATTACGAGTTCGACTAGGAAAATGCAAACTTCATCTTGTAATACAGATCAATTAACGATTTTCAAACCGTATATAACGCGGTCTAATTATTAAAAACCTATTCGTTCCGCATGCTTTGTGTGAGTTCGTTGAAATTTTCGTTTCGTATAGTGACTTTTGTGAAAATTTAAGGTAAGTTTACATTTTTTTTATTAAAATAGAACTGAATTTATTTGCAAACACCAATTATTGTTTCTGGAACGTATTTTAAAACATCTAAGACTCGTATAGATTTACATTAACCGGTATTAATTTTCCAAAGTAATGCGCTGTTTTACATATATATTATACTTCCTAAAGGCGCCAATGTACTCAATACCACTTGCCAAAATGTGGAGTAAGCTATTGGACAAGCTACAAAATAGCTGCTGTTTAGTGTTCAATAACCTACTACAGTACATGTATTAGGGGAATGGTATAACAAAGAAATTGACGGGCTTGCAGATTAAGTTGTCCGAAAAACCAAAGGAAAGGAAAAAATTGGTAAAGTATGTGCTTTCGTCTTTTAGTTTTAACTATTTACCTGTAAATTATTTGGAGATAGTAGAGGAGGAAGACAGTCCAGATAAAATAAAAATATTACACAAGTGCTACATTAAAGCAGGTAGTACATATTTTACACAATCTGCAACACCATATTCTACAATTCCGAAATAGTCATTTCGGAATTAAGATTGATAAATACACCTAACATTCGCCCAGAGGTTGTACGACAACGCGTAAATATTGGTAGTAAACTCTATCCGTTTACGCTAACGGAAATTGCCCCATTATGCATACCATACGCTGTAAGTGGAAGGAAAAGACAACTGGAATTAGAGGAAATTGATGCAAAAAGGCGAAAATTGGACTACATGGAAAACACTGCGACAATACGCGAACAATACAAAGATGTGTTAGACAAAGAACATCTTATTAGAGAAAATGAGGAAAATTAAAAGATTATTTTATGTGCCGATGGATTGACTTAAATACATCCGAGTTCTACAAGCTGTATGCATTTGCGGTTAGTGAGAAAGACTCTTTTAGTTATGTAGGCGTTCTTGCGGAAAAGGATGGTACTAAATCCGTATACTTTCTAAAAGGTTATTATAAAAACGTATTCATCAAAATGACAGATAACAAAGACGAACTAAGGAATGCGGGTTTCGTAACCTTGGCGTACACCACACGTAAAGGGGTTCCGCTAAACATTGTATATTTGTATAACTTTGTATTAAAATTAAGTTTAAATGACTCCATGCTTGGTATTAAATATTTTTAAATTTGTTATGTATAATGTCAGAATAAACATATTATAACAGTATATAACATTGTTCTTTATTTATAAAAGGCTGTGACGTTACCCCGAAATAGCAGTCGCACAGAGAAGGGTGCGCATGGACAGTGCGCATGGGCAGGGGTGCGCACGCGCAGGGGTGCGCATGGGCACGGGTGTGCATGCGCAGGGGTGCTCATAAGCTGGGATGTGTCTGAGCGTACACGAGGGAAGCGGATGTTAACAGTCACCAAGCATCCAATTCTTTATTTGGATGGTATCGAGTACTTGCCTGCGTATGTATCCGGAGTAAAAAATACGATTTGTACACGCAACTTATTAATAAAATTAGTTTATCGAGGGAAGATGACAAAAGGTATATCATTCTTAATAGTACAACAATCTACGCATGAAGGCATAAAGATATAAGATAGTTGTTTATATTGGTATAGATTTTGTAAATCTATTGTGTATATTAGTTTTCAAATTCCATAATTTTTAAGTTCCTCGCCCACCTTCCATATCCTTCCTGCTTCTATCCTGGTTGACAGAGTATACGTGTTATCTCCACGTGGTGTTCGCGGAACACAGCGGTTTTAGATTTGTCGGGAGATGGTTGGTTAAGGCATATGTCTTGCGTAGCAAAAAAAGTTTCTAAAGATGGTGTTAAATAAAGATGAGCAAAAATTAGTGATTTGGGTCTTTAAAACGCATAACTTTGTATGGGGTGGTCCTATTTAAAAGTTATTTACAGATTTGGGGTCCCTAGAAAAATTTAATATTAGTTGATACCTAGCAAAATATATTTATCTTAAAAGAGTGGCTACCCCGCGTATAATAAATACAATATAACACTTGTCAACAAAAAAGTTGTAGGGAAATTTAAAGACGTATTTAATGGGGTCCAGTATTAGAATTTGTTGGTAGTAATGTTAAGTCCTACTGTATTGTAGGCGAGAAAGATACGATTAAAAAGATTAAAGGGATCTCACGAAGTGTAGTTAAGTAAAACCTTTGGTCTTACAACCTATAACGAGCATATACCTCCAAAAGAAATGGACATGCAACTACGCAGCAGTGTGTGGGAGAATAAGAATTCTCTCTAATAAGAAATTAAAGTTTCCATGTACGTAGCACCAGTCATTGGGAAATGGTAGAAATGTCGAACCTATAAAGGCGATTATTAATTGTGGTTTAGAAAAATAATAGTTTTCGTGTACTAAATAAAATAGCTTAGACTGGTTAATGTATATGGTTACATACTCTCGAACACATCCACAAACATCTGTTTACGTCTACAATGGCGATACCGGTAGTTTTTTTTAACAAATAGTAGGAAAGATACGTCAGGTGTTAGTGTGCGGAAGCCCATAGGATCGTTGGATTCAAAAAGAACGGTGCGGCGGGATGTATGGTGGTCTCCGTTAGAATAATCGAAAGTGGTTAGTCGATCGTATTAGATGTTTAAATAAGCGAAAGTGTAAAGGCCTACATAAACAAAATTTAATTATCCGACAAAAAAGTGTGCGATGTGCTACACTTATAAAGAAAGTATGGAATGGTGCTTTTTAGCGGTCCTAGAAGTAAAAAGGGGGACTGACTTTTTCAAGCAACTACAAGAATAGCAGTAGCGCAGAGAAGGGATATGCATGTATTATACAGTTCTCAGTTGCTACAAAATATGTTAGTTTACGTGTAGCGCGGATGTGTAATTGATCACGACTTAAAGATCCCTCGGAGGTTTAAAAATTCTCAGCCCATTGTCGTTTGGAAATGTTTGTAAATTATCAGAACGGGGATGAGTCGAAGTATAAGTTAGATAGATGATTGACCGAGTTTTTTCTACTTTTTACGAGGGAATCGGAAGTTGACAGACATCGAGCATCTAATTCTCTATTTGGGAGATATCGAGTACTTACCGTTTCTAGAAATAATTACGTGATACCGACCGCTATGCGGAAGATTTGGTTCTAGGAAATGAACAACCTACGAAAGTACGGAATACTTGGTATTAATGCTAATTGGTTTAGCGACCGCGTTTGTGCACTCTTCAAGTGTCTTCGACAATCTTCGATTGTTTCCAAAAAAAATATTCAAGTCTGGCATTTCCGAAAATATAACGTAGAAGTTTTTTAAAATTAAATTGTTTTATTAGTAAGTATTCCGTAGGCAACAAGTTTGGTATCCCTTTAGTAAAGGTTTAAAGTGTTTTATTAAGTTATTGTTTACAGTAGCACTGCATCTTCTACCGCACGGCTTGCAACCAATTTGTGTGCGTGTGCTATAACCCTTTTGGATTTTTAATATGCACGCGATCCGTATAACATGGAAAACGTTTCCAGTGTTTCTACTAACTGCATTCGCAGCATCAAGCCTATCTTTAAAATTTGAAAAAAATATATATGTAAAACAGCGCATTACTTTGGAAAATTAATACCGGTTAATGTAAATCTATACGAGTCTTAGATGTTTTAAAATACGTTCCAGAAACAATAATTGGTGTTTGCAAATAAATTCAGTTCTATTTTAATAAAAAAAATGTAAACTTACCTTAAATTTTCACAAAAAGTCACTATACGAAATGAAAATTTCAACGAACTTACACAAAGCATGCGGAACGAATAGGTCTTTAATAATTAGACCGCGTTATATACGGTTTGAAAATCGTTAATTGATCTGTATTACAAGATGAAGTTTGCATTTTCCTAGTCGAACTCGTAATAGAAAGTTCATTGTGTAAATCACCAGCAATTATAGGTGAATTTCCTAATGCATGACATTGAAATATATTTCTCAAATCATATAGCCACTAATTAATAAAAAAGAAGGGTCTACGCTACTTCCACTATACGTCACATAATTGTAAAGCAATTAGTTTGTCCTCGTCTACGTATTTTCCAACTATTTAGCTTTGTGCATGTAATTATGTTAAAACCAGAAAAATTTTAAAAGTCATGGGTTTTTGCGATTTTCTGAAAACAGCACATTACTGTTTGAAAAAATGATTTTAAATATTAAGCACTTATGGCTTATAAAGAACTCATTTCTAAAATCTTTGCGGTTTAGATTTCTTGGGAAATGGTTGTTTATAGCATATGTTATAGATGAGCAAAACAATTTAAAGAGGTTTGAGACTTTAAAGGAGTAACTTTGTAAAGGATAGTCCGATTTTAAATCTGTTTGCAGATTCGGATTCTACGTAAAATTCTAGACTAACAAGATGTGTCACATGGTTAAAAAATTTATATGGACGGTCATAAAATCGCTGCATGCAGAAAATCTTAAAAATGGGGTAGACCCTGGGGGATGATGCAATCTAAAAAATTCCTAGAGATTCGGGTAGCTGAGAAAATTCTAATATTAATTCATACCAAACAAGATAGGTTTATCTCGAAAGATGCATTGGTTAGACGAAGAAAACTATTTGGTTCAGATGTGTGTGGAAATGTGGATGCTTGTGGAAATGTGAAGATGAATCTCCTCATTTGCTCCTTGTGGGAATTGTGCAAATGTGGATGCTTGTGGAAATGTGGAGATGAATCTTCTCATTTGCTCCTTATGAGAATTTACATGAAATTTGGTCCAGATGTGTGTGGAAATGTGGATGCTGGTGGAAAGGTGGTCATAGAAGCCCCAATTATGCTCTACTTATGTTGATCGAACGAAAGATTTGAAGAAAATCCATAGCACCGATATATAAAATGATAAAATTCAGGTAGGATATCTTTAACAGTATTGAGTAGATGATTACGGTGAATGACATAGAAAGCGTTCTTGAAGTCTAATTTAATAAAAATTTTAGTTTCAGGATTGGGCTGTTTAGAAATGAAACGTCTTGCGGCATGTAAGACAGATTCGCAACCTCCTTTTGATCCAAAACCAAATTGATGTGGACGAAGGTAGCTCCCTAGTCTTTCGTCAATTTTGTGACAGATAACTTTGGAAATTAGACGGCTGTAAACTGTACCTATGGCGCATAATTTTAGTTTTGTTACAATTGTTAAATTTAGCTTAGGCTGACCATTTTCTATTATTTTAGTTTTATCAGCAAATGAATACGTATTAAAAGCTTTAGCCCTCAGTTGTTCAATAATGCAACCACATACTTCAGTATCAACGGTCGAAATATGTTTTTTAATCTGTGCGTTGCTGGTAGTCGCCATGAATGCGATTGCAAAAGCACATCACCCAACAGTCGCAATCTCCGGTCTTTTACACGGGACAATTGTATTGTATAACTACAAAATTCTTATTACTATCAGTCGAATTATACAACTTTGAATTTTTGATTACACTAATAATTTAAATACCACTAAATGAAAAGAATTTAAATAAACTTACATTAACACTAATAATAATTAAGCGTTTCGTTTACATGTAGGTAGAAGTAATACAAATGAACACACTGAATTATATGCATTTTACAAATCGCATCCACATCCAAATTCCGAAGAGTTTCCTAGTAAGAGTGGGCTATTTAAAAGCCGTTAACTTATATTGTAAGTGGTGTGATGTATATGAGAAATGTATTCAGATAATCGCATTGCATACACGGGCTGTTACTATAGTTTATATCTAAATAAAAAAATTAAATATTTTATATAAATTATGAACCCTAAATGTCAGTAGGTGATATAAAACAATTTTTCTCATTTTGTTACAGTGTATAATAATGTTTAATAAGGGAGAAATGTAAACGACTTAGTTTGGAAAGGGATGCGACGCATCACTCGCACACACTGATTTACAAATATTTGGACAAAGCACTTCTCTAAGTCCAGCTGCATAAACTATAATTATTTTAAATTAATCCAGCACACATATTCCAACAATTTTATTGTTGGAAACAATTTACTATACTTTGAATATTTTATCACAAATTAAAACTTTTATGTTTGTTATATTTTTAAAATTTAGTTATTTACATTTTTACTTGTTTCGCTAACACTATTGATACTAAATCAATATAATTAAAATAATGAATAATTTTGCTCGGCATTGAGAAAAGTAATTCGAGCATAGAGGACCAAAATTGATGTAGTATTGTTGGTTATTTTGCAAAATGAAAAGCCCGTGATCGGTTTCGCTGTTGTTACGACTTCTCAGACGCACGCATCTCTTTTTGCAAAACAACCAACTTAAGACCTAGAATTATACACAAATCATGGTGTATTTATAAGTACAAAATATTTATCATGCGCCTTCTATAACCAAATGTAACTAACCAACTATCGGTGACTATTTAAGTCTCCGACATGTTAGTATAGATGGCATTGCCATACAAAATTTTATTAACTAGTCAAAAGATAAGAATGTAAATCAAAATAGACAAATGACCGATTACCTACTTAGCACTGTCGGATTTTCTAGGAAAGTACTGCACCTAATGCTAATTGAAAAAGTTGTTCAACGGAAACCCCATACGTTTCCAAGTTAAATGGTAATGAAAAATTTTACCTAGCATTCAGAAAAGTAATCCGAAGATAGAGGGCGAAAATTAATGTGATATTGTTGGTTATTTTGCAAAAAGAAAAGTCCGTAATTGGTCATTTGTTTATTTTCATTTTAATTAAAATGTTAAAAGTTTGAGATTTATACCGTTTTGCAAAAGTTTTTTTTTTTTGTTTTCCGAATTTTCAAACTTATACTTTATTTCCCGTTTATCACTAGGGTTTCGATATTTTCGCCAAGATATAATTTTAAGAATTTGAGAAAGAGTTCTCATTCAAGTTACCTAGGATGTGTACCAATTTGCCATTTTTTTACAACCGGTGTGCTATTTTCACAACAGTATATATTTCTTCTAACACTTTTATAACGAATATTTATTAAATGTTTTTGACACAAAAATACAACCTAGTGGATTACATTATGCTTATTATTTTTGTAGCATTCTCACTGAATCTTTTCACGTTTGTTTTATTTCATTGATTCGTTTGTGAGATATACTTCAAAATGTGTCTAAAGTCAAATATCTAGCGCTGCCATGTCGTTTGCTAATTTGTGACCAATTTTGGTAAAATTTTGAATTTTTACGCATAATACTACAGCCATTCATGTTTGATTTAAAATCCTTACAATTTGTTTGATTGATTAGACTTATAACAGGAATACCCTATTAAGATTAGATCTTATTCCAACACCTTGTACATAAACCTGAACCTTAACCAAAATAGATAAAACAAATTTTAGCATATTTATTAAAATAGAAATAAATAACTTAATAAATAGGTAGATATAAAATTAAAAAATGTATCACGTATGTTTATTTTCCACCAGCTGTAGGTTTGCAGCTTCCTGGATGTAAGAATCTTACCTCTGAAACAATATAAATCAATTAAAGTTTAAACAATTAATCAATGCACATACAATACTTTAATTGTATTATAAATAATTAACAAAACATAAAAACATTTACTCTTTTAGAATCGTTCGTTGTTTGAAAAAAGTCTATAAAAATGAAATTATTACACCGATATACGTTACTTCTTTGTTCTTGCTTACTCTTTGTCAATTTTTAAGGTAATTTACCGTACGCATATAGCATCCTAAAAATAGTTCGCTTATAACCAAAATCAAATATCTTGGCAGGTTCTAATTTGACAAATGGGTCACTACAGCGAGTCCCGAACGCCAGTGTTAGTTTGCTTAACCCGTGCATGCTTAATCGTCTGCATGAAAGTTAACATGCAATTCGTTGATCAAAATTTGTTAAACTGAAAAAAGACGTCGTGTTAAAAACAAGAAAGTTTTCCATATAAACTTATTTCCCAAACCAAGCGAGTTTAAAATAAATTTAAGTCTTAATTTACTTTTCAAATTTTAAAATTCTTGAAGAATGGAATTTGAGATATAATTTTACCGTATCATAGGCTTTTTTTCGCCAGTATTATTAATTATACGCTACTCCCGGAAGATACTTTAAAACTTCAATTTTAGTGGTTTTTCATTTTGCCTATTTATTGAATTCATAAATTATTATGTAGAAAACACTAATTCTTGCACAAATTTTACGACCTCTTACAGATTTCGTAGCAGACATCGTTCTTGATTTAAAAATTAAGTTTTACACACCCTGCCACTAAAGACCGAGTTCATTGTAGGATTTACTACATTCAATTATTCATCAAGACGGAAAATGAAACAGCAACTTATTTTATTTAATTTTTGCACGGATAATGATTTGTGAACGTAGAGGTCATTCATACCGTTCGGGAATTTACTTTATATTAATTGATAAGCTAATCGAGGCAGATGCTCGTTGTTGTTGAAATTGTTTGGTCGAACTCGGCTGATGAAAAGAAAGTTTGGTGATATTCGGAACTTAGTGGTGTGTAATAAAATTATGCTCAAATCCTTACAATCCCATTATCCTCCTTTGTTTTCTGGAACAAGTCGAAGAAGCAAGCTACAGCATGGTTATTAAGTTCCTTCGTTTTATTTATTATGGATACATACAATCTTAGGTATTGATAGAAATATTTATTTGGTAAAATTATCGATAAGTAACATTAACAGAATCTACACACTCGAAAAGAACGAGGCAATATTCGGCTGTGAATGAGACAAGTGAATTAATTGACAGCTATAAAGATGCACTTAAAGATATTATAAACCTTACACAAGTGAATGGTCTAGAAAGTAATTTGAATAAATCTAGATTGTTCTCTTTTGTATTTTGAACAATATAAAATAATTGAAATAAGTAGTAAAGCCATTTCAAATGAACATGCACCTTGTTGAAGTTCTAGATTACTAGAACAGGTGAAATGGCTTGCGTGTTTTAATGAGCTAAAGAGCCAAACTACAGGTCTGGCCAAAGTAGTAAGGTCGTTAGTGAGGAACCAGACGAAGACAGCTCCCTAAAAGAGGGCACGGCTCATTCGGTTCTTAGATTGCCAGAGACCATAGCGGTCGGTATGGCAGTATAAGACACGCTACCGCGATGGCGAAGGCAACGCGAAACCACAACATTACATCCCAAGTACACAGCGTACTTAAATTGTAATAAAATAATGGCATTCTCTGGGGTAAAATATTCCGGAGTTAAAATAGTTCCACATTTGGATTTCCGGGAGGGGACTACTTCGGAGGATGCGATCGAAAAGTTAAGAATAAGAGTCGAGAACATTTTGCGAGTCGGAGCGTGGAATATTAGAAGTATGAAGCAAGTAGGTAAGCTAGAGAACCTAAAAATCGAAATGAATAGGTTATCACTAGACATAGTAGAGATCAGCGAAGTTCAGTGGCCAGAAGCGGGGATTTTTGAAGTGGACACTTCAGGGTAATTCAAACAGGAGCAGAGGAAAGAAATTTCGGTGTGAGGATAGTTATGCGGAAAAAGATAGGATACTGTGTAGAAAATTACTTACAAAAGAACGAAACGGTACTCATAGTTAGATTAGAATCTAAACCGGTAAACACAGTAATAATACAAGTATACATGCCCACCTCTAGCTACAGTGACGAAGAGGTAGAAGCGATCTACTAACACATCGAAAACATACTACGTAAAAAGACATAAAAATTTAATAATTACGGGGGGTTTTAATGCAGTGTTAGGTGAGAGTAGGGAAGGAGCGATAATAGGTTTATTTGGCGTTGGCACGAAAAACGACAGGGATATAGGCTGGTAGAATTTTGCAACAAGAACAATTTAATCATCACAAACACATTATTTCGACATCATGCTAGAAGACGATATACGTGGAAGATGCCAGGAGATATAGGAAGATATCAAATAGATTACATTCTTGTTAGGCAACAGTTTAGGAATCAAGTAAAAGACTGTAGAAGCTACCCAGAAGCAGATACAGACACTGACCGCACTTATATTAAAAAATTTGAAAAAAAGAAAGGGAAAAAGACACTTGGTCTTAGAGAATGTAAAGGATAAAGATATTCAAGAAAGATTCGAAAAAAAGTCAAATAAATTGCTCAAAGATATCGGGAGAATAAAGTAGAAACAGACTGGAACAACATTAAATCCAACCTAGACATGGCGGCCAGAGACCAGAGATATTCTGGGCTATTCACAAAAAGAAAATAAAAAACCATGGATAACAAAGAATATCCTGAAGTTAATAGAAGAATGACGAAGATACATAAATAAATCAGACGAAACAGAAAACCAGAGATACAAAGCCATAAAATTGGAAATTATTCGCAAATGCAGAAAAACTAAAGAACAATGGATTGATGAAAAGTGCAAAGAGGTACAAACTAACATGGAAGTAGGAAAGACAGATGAAGCATACAAACTAATTAGAATCAATTTTACGGATGTAAAACCGTAGAGCAAAAATATAAAGGACGTGAGAGGAAACGTCATTATAGAAAATGTAGAGAAAGTGGGTAGATGGCAAGAATATATAGGGAATTTATATGCAGGAGAAGAACTAACTGCATTAGAACAGGAATCAGACATTGAAAATGATGACTTGGGATATCCTATATTCAGAGATGAATTTGAATTAGCATTAAAAGCTCTGAAAAATGGTAAGGCGCCGGGTATAAATAAGGTGCAAGTAGAAACTCTAAGAGCTGCTGGACAAGCAATAACAGAACGTCTCTCCCCACTTGTAAGCTATACGTATGAGACAGGCGAGATACCCAAAGGTTTCAAGCGTAACATCATAGTAACTATACCAAAAATAAAAAGCGCGAATAGATGTGAAAATTTTTGAATAACAAGTTTGACAGCACACGTATCAAAAATATTAACTAGAATTGTACAAAGACGAATAGAAAAGCAGGCTGAAGAAATACTAGTATAAGACCAATTTGGGCGTATGCGAAAACAATAGAAAAAGGGGAAAGCGTATATATAGGGTTTGTAGATCTGGAAAAAGCATTCGACAATGTAAAATGGAAAAAAAAATTCAAAATACTCAAAACGATTGGAATGAGTTATAGGGATAGACGGATAGTAGATAGCTTATACAAAGAGCAAACAGTAGTAATAGAATTAGAGCAGCTACGTAGAGAAGTAAACAGTAGGAAAGGGGTGAAGCAGGAATGTGTTCTATCCCCATTAATTTTTAACTTGTACATTGAGGAGGCAATGAATACTGTCAAATGCAAGAACACATTTGGAATTACAATGCAGGGACAAAAAATTGATATGCTTAGATTTTCAGGTATTAGCATCTAGCAAAGAGGAGTTAGAAACTGCTTTTAATGAAATGGAAACAGTTCTAACAGAGAGATACGTTATGAAAATTAACAAAAATAAAACTAAGGTACTAGTATGCAAAGGAGGGGAAAATAAATCAAAAACTAGAATACTAATAGGTAACGAGAACTTACGAGAGGTTAAGGATTTTTAATACCTAAGAAGTCAAACGCAAGATGTGAAAAGTACAAAAGATATAAAACAAAGATTAGCACAAGGTCGTGTTACATTTTACAAAAAAAATCAACTACTGTGTTCAGAGACAACAAACAGAAACAAGGAAAAGATTGCTTAAAACATATGTGTGGAGCACAGCACTATACGGATGTAAAGCCTGGACATTAGGAGAAGCGGACAAAAAAAAGGTAGAAGCCTTTAAAATGTGGGGCTATAGACGTATGATGAAGATAACATGGACAGACAGAGTTAAGAATGAAGAGGTACTAAAAATGATAGGGGAAGAAATAAATATGTGGAAAATAGTAAACAATAGGTGAGATAAGATGATAGGTCACATACTACGGCATAAGGGAATAGTGCGGAATATATTAGAAGCAGAGATAGGAAAAAAGAGAAGTAGAGGTAGACCAAGGTTAGACTACTGCACACTGATAGTGAAAAATGTAGGCTGTAGGAGTTTCAGGGAAATGTGTAGACTAGCTCAGAATAGAAATCAATGAAGGTACGCATCCAACCAGTCCCAAGATGGATAAATTAATGACGGGGAGAGTAACTATACTTAAACATGATGATTATTATAAGCAACTACAAGTATTGGTTGGGCAATATTCTGGAATAATGTTAATTGTGTGAAAGGGTTTACTGGAAAACTGTTATTTCTGCAAATATCTAAGGGTTGGGGAATTTTGGCAGCTACAGGCTGCTTAACCCCTTTCACTGAATTTCAGTGAAATAGGACACAAAATTAGAAAACAATAGAAGGGGAACCAAGCTGTATACATGCTGTGTGAGAATTGCCGGGAACTGTGCAGGCCAGCTCAGAATATAAATAAGTGCAGATACTTGTCCAACCAGTTTTGAGACGGAGAACCTATGACTAAAAAATAAGCGCAGATAATTCTGATGATTATTATAAACAACTGCAGGTGTTGGTTGTGAAATATCTGTAACTAATGTTGACTGTGCGAAAAGATATATTGAAAAAATATTAAATCGGTAAATGTTAAGTGCTGGGGGAACTTGGCAGCCACAGGCTGCTCCCCCCCCCATCCCCTCTCAACCACTGAATGTCGGAGAAATAGTCTATATAATCGTAAAACAATAGAAGGGGATCGAACTGCATCTAACAAGAAAGAACAGTGCCGATGATGAAAAACTAACAAGAAGAAATTGTTGAAAGCATATGTGTGGAGCACAGCACAGTATGCCTATGAAATACGGGCAGTCTGAAAAGCAGGCAGAGAAAGAGTAGCAGCCTTTTGAAATGCTGTGCTTCAGATGTACGAGGATGGACAGATAAAGTAATAACAGATAGGTTATAGAAATAGTAGGGAAACAAGGATATCTGTGGAGAAAAAATAGGAGAAATAGAAGGGCAGAATACATTCTAAGGCATTTTTGGGGAATAGTATGGGATATATTACAAGTAAATATAGGAATAAAAAAGGTAGTTGTAGACCTAGATCAGATAGTGATGGATGCAGAATGTGCAAATTTCAGGGAAATGTGTAGGTTAGTTCAGAATAGGAAACAATGATGGTACGCGTCTAACCAGTTCCAGGACTGGAGACCTAGTGATGATGATGAAGTAGTAAGGACCCACATCTAGGAAGATTAATGGGTTTAAGTCCGAGTTCTCCTTATGAAATCGTGACTATGAAATAAATGGTATCAAATCTTATATAAATTATTAGATCAAGTTGTAAAATAAATACACTCATATGATATAAATTATTGTAGTTAGTGGTCGACATAAATCAAAACCTAACAGTTAATGACAAATAAATTAATAGTGTTAGTGGAGAAAATTTTGCAGTGGAATTGTTCGTGATTAGCTTGGAATGAGCTATCATTAGGTTGCGTAATTTCACTGACTTTTAATTAGTTAATAAATAGCAGTTCGTAAACGGTTTTTCCTTGCAATATATTAGGTTAGATTAGTGTTTGGGTTTTAGGTTAGAATTAATAAAATAGTCATAGGAGTAAACCAAGCAAGTGTAGAAAATATTTTAACGAAAAATTATTCCTGTGGTGAATTCGAGAACGTCAAGTTAGTTTTGCGTCGAGGCGAATGCATCGACTTGTCCGCGGCAAGTTAATCTAGATTCGTGTAAGTGACTGTATAAGAAATGTAATTATTGAACAAGGTCTACCTGTCTAAACCTTTTAAATACTAAACTGCCTTTGTATAACATAATCCGTGGTATTAAAAATCAAAACTTACCCACTCCACATCGTTGTGTGCACCGTAATTCTTGCATGTTGTTGAAAAGTTGTTTAACATTTGTTCTTTCAATTAATCCGCATTGCGGGTCATATTGTGGTAAAACAGGACAGTTAGCACGGCATGTTACAAATTGAGGTGACGCCGTTGTCGTGGTTGTTCCTCTAGTAGTAAATTGACGGCGTTGTGGTCTTGCAGACACGGCTACCAAATAACACAACATGATTGCAACTGTAAAATAGTACAAAATTGCATATTAATACGTTATATATAAAATATTCATGACATATTTATTATCAGATATTTGTGTGCTCTCGAATAACACACATTGAAATATACAAACAAATAAAAGTGCACTTCCCTAAAGTTGTAAATTAATGACTGGTGCAATTGCTGCTACTCAAGTATATATTTTGATCGGTTTCCAACATCTAGCAGAACAACCTTTTGTTTGCTACTTTTTTCTATTCATTTGGAATTATGTAACTCTATTCCATTATTTTAAGTAAATATAGAGATTGAACAGGTATTTATTAAGTGAAGGGTTTATAGTTCATAATATATCCTGTATAATTATGGTTGATTAAAAGTTTTTAAAATAATCAATGGTTAGAAAACAGCAAAATTGTCATTACTTGTGTTAATATTAAGATCCTTTCATATAATGATCTAATATTTAGAGAACTTTTTAAACATTGCGTTAGAAAAGATTAATTTCAAAATTACATTAAAACAAAGAAATGTGGTTATTGTTCAAATTATAATAGAGCAGCATAAAATTAACTTTGCTACAATGAAAGAGAGGGATATGCACTATCCCCGTTAATTTTTAACTTGTACATCGAAGAAGCAATGAATACTGTCAAGTTCAGGAAGACATTTAGAATTATTATGCTGTAACAGTTAAGGCTAATATAAGGGTTTTATACTTAAATATTTGGTGAAGGTATAACGTTACACATTCGAACCGCAAGGCGCTGAACGTTAATGTATTAGTATTAATTTTTTAAAAAACGCGTTTTGTGAGCTTGACTCTAGGGAAAAGATAAAACAACAATTCGGAAAGAACTTAAGAATTTTAGGCGTACACGATAGGACTATAAAAATCTGCTGTACCGGCGGCTAGCTTGGTTATTATCCCATGGGAGATCATGAAAAGGGCAAGGTTGAAATATTCTTTATAAAACAGAACACAAAATAAAGCGAAGTTGAACGCCATGTATCTACCAAGTATTAAAAAAGATTTGATTTTAGGGTAGATGATTTTAAAATTTTTAATTTACCATATTCAGAAACTTGAACATATTAATATCAGAAGGTATCTATTATATAATAAACAATTTTTATCTAATCATAAAAGAATTAAATAATTTAGTTAGTGATATCAAAAAATACTAGTTAAACAACGTTTTGTTTCTTAGGATCCATATGAGCATCAGACCTGATGATCACGTACAAACTTAATCAAAAACTGTAATTCAAATAAACTTACAATTGTTACTAATAAAAATTTCAAACAAACTAGATTTAGAGCAAATATTACTTTGGAGAAAATGTATACTCTAAGTAAAAAAAATGATTAAATTATCAACCAAAAAAATATATATAATTTCTACTCAGTTGGGTGCCGGGTATTACAGACTGGAACGATGGAGGTTTTCACGGCTTGCTTAGCCATGATCGAAAGGTGGTTGCAAAACCAAAAAAAGCTTTTGGGATCATGCGAAAATCACTCACCCTTAACAACTAGCCGCTGTCTGCTTACAGTGACAAAGGCGATGACCCCAGATTGATGTCTTACGTAATGGATAAATTTAAGGATGTTTAACAGTGTGGTTTGGTTAGAGAGTATATGTGGGCTAGTAGATGGCTTTTGATTCTACGGCATTTTGTCTGCTTCTTGTATTTTATTTGCCCTACAGGGTTTTTGTTGTTGGCTCTACTGGGTGTTTGTTGTTGGGCCTACTGGACGTTTCCACATCAACGTCTTCCAAACCTGCTTGACTAGAAGATGATGTGGAAATAAGCGGATTTAGTAAATTATTTGCAAAGACAGTTCAACCAACGAAAATATTATCAGAAAGAATGTTTGATGCCCACGTGCTTTGTGAATGAAACAAGCTAAAAACATTGAGGTATTTAGTGAACAATATGGTGCTTACGCGGAGTTTTAGAAGATTAAATTGCTATTTATGACTTTACACACCAGGTTCAAAACGGCTGAATGGTTTTCTACATGATTGGGAGTCAAAATGTTGAACTTCGCCATATTATTGAACCACACTAAAAAATAACAAATCTGATCCTGTTTTCCATATGGGAGCCATGAGTTATTAAAAATTCTAACATCTACCAAAATTCACAAATAAATATCCTTGGCAAATTTTTCATTTTTTTCTATTGTCTTATTTTTTTTACGTTATCTCAAAAAGTAATTTCTTTACATAGCCAAAAAAAATGGTTACAATGCAGGGACAAAAAATTGATATGCTTAGATTTGCAGATGATATAGCGGTGTTGGCATCTAGCAAAGAAAACTTAGAAGCAGCTCTTAATAAAATGGATACAGTTCTAACAGAGAGATACGACATGAAAATTAAAAATAAAACTAAAGTACTAATATTTAGAAAAGGGGGAAAATAAATCACAAACCAGAATACAAATAGGAAACGAGAACTGACAAGCGGTTAAGTCTTTCAGCTACCCAAGAAGTCAAATAACGCTAGATGGGCAAAGTGCAAATGGTATAAAAGAAAGATCAGCACGAGACCCTTCTGCATTTAACAAGCAAAAGCAACTACTATGTTCAAAGACAGCAAACATGGAAACAAGGCAAGGATTGCTGAAAGCATATGCGTGGAGCACAGCACTGTACGGCTGTAAAACTTCGACAGTAGAAGAAGTGAACACAAAAAAGATATGCCTTTGAAATTTGGTGCTACAGACGTACGATGAAGATATTATGGATAGACAAAGTTAAAAACAAAGAGGTTCCAGAAAGGGTAGAGGATGAAAGAAATGCATAGAAAACAGAAAAATAGAAGAGATTGGATGGGGAAATAGTGTGGAATATATTAGAAACAAAAATAGGAAAAAAAGAGGTAGAGGTCAACTTAGGTTAGACTATTTCACACAGATAGTCAAGGATGTAGGCTGTAGGAATTTCCGGGAAATGTGTACGTTAACTCAGAGTAGAAATCAATGAAGGTACGCCGTCCAACCAGTTTCGAGATGGAAAGCCTAATGACGCAAAGAAATTACTCTATTGAAACTTGATGATTATTATAAACAGCTACGGGTGTTGGTTTTGAAATATTTTCAACAAATGTTATTAATGCGAAATGATTTATTAGAAAACTATTAATTCGACAAATATTTAAGTGTTGAGGGATTTTGGTAGCCGTTAGGTTGCGTAACCCCATTCATATACCACCGACGTAAAACAGGGTACACATTTAAAACAGTAGAAGAGGAGTCCTGCCGTATTTAACAAGAAAGAGCGGCAGGTATGGCGGAAGACAACAAAAATAGAAAGTATATGTGTGGAGCACAGTATTGTACGACTATGAAATGGAGACAGTAGGAGAAGCAGACAGAAAAAAGGTAGAAGCCTTTTGGAATGTGCTGTTTCAGCTGTATGATGACGATATCACGAACAGACAAAATTAATAACAATGAGGTTCTACAAATAGTTGGGGAAGAAAGGTACTTGTGGGAAACAAAAGAAATAGGAGAAATCGAAGAATAGGACACGTTCTAAGACATTTGGGAAATAGTGCAAGATATATTACAAGCAGAGGAATAAAGAAAGGTAAAGGTGGACCTAGATTATACTATTGCACGCAGATAGTGAAAGATGTAGGCTGTAGTTATTTTAGGGAAATATGTAGGTTGGCTCAGAAAAGAAACAATGAAGATACACGTTTAACCAGTTCCAGTACTATAGACCTAATTGATAATAAAAATAAAATTAATTAAAAACACGTCTAGACATTTAGCATCGCAACTGAGTGAAATTTAGCAAGATAAAATTAAAATAAACGCGGTCGAGGATATATGGCGTTTTAACCAGACAATATAACAATGTTAATATTATAATGTAGTAATGTTAAAACCGTTAGACCAGATAACACTCTATACGCGTGTTTATATCATGTAAGCACAAAGGGCAAATACTTGTTTAAAATGTAATAGAATATAATGCCCAATATAAACGACCTTGGAGTGATACACCTACAGAAGGATTCATTCTTTACCAAGGGAATGGTAGTTAGTACAAAATGAGTTGACAGTCGACGAGTACGAACGAAATGAAGTCCAGAAGTGAAAATCCGAAGTGTAAATCTATCGATAGTTACTACGCGATTAGGATGTGCCGAGCGGGCTCTTTGTCCTTTACTTGCGGGTAGTGGCAATTATATGACTATTATATGACAATTATGACAATTGTATGACTATTAGATGACTATTAAAAACAACTACAGGTGTTGGTTGTGAAATATTTTCAACTAATGTAAATGTGCAAAAGGATATATTGGAAAAGCTGTTAGTTTGGCAAATGTTCAAGTGCTGGGCGAACTTGGCAACCACAGGCTACTTACCTCACTTCACATACCACTGAATATCGGGGAAATAAGGTATATAATTGTAAAACAATAGAAGACAACACACATAAAAAGATGAAGATAATTGTTGAAGGCATATGTGTGGAGCAGTGTGGGGTAGTAGGAAAAACAAACAGAAAGAGATAGATGCCTCCTGGACTGTTGTGCTTCGGATGAATAAAAATGATCGCATAGACAGACAAAGTTAATAACAAATACGTTATAAAAATAGTAGATGAATAAAGATATTTGTAGGAAAAAACAGGAGAAATAGAAGGGCAGAATTCGTACTAAGGCATTTTTGGGGAATAGTACGGGATATATTACAAGCAGAGATGGCAAAAAAGAGGTAGAGGTAGAGGTAGATCTAGATCAGACAATCGCACGCAGATAGTGATAGATGCAGACTGTGCAATTTTCAGGGAAATGTGTAGGTTATTCCAGAATAGAAAACAATGATGGTACCTTTCTAACCAGTTCCAGGACTGAAGACCTAATGATGATGATTGGTAATAAAGATTTCAATAAGCGGTAGCGTGGATTTTATCTTCGCGTCAGCAAAAAGTCAATTAAATGGTAATTACCGATAACTTAAAGTACTACAAAGGTGTTAAACTTGCCAGCTTACCCAATCAAACTTTGGAAATTTTTCTTCTTGTTACGTGAGTTGATGACCTAAAATTATGAACAAGGTCTCCTTGGACCTTCTTATAATATTTTTCTTGGTAGATAGGGGCTGTACAACTGAATTGTGAGTTAATCATTTTTTTTATTTAACTTAGAAGTATGTACAAGTTAATTCTATGCTGTGAAGTATAAATGATTTATTAGGAAGTGGGCATAATGCTAGAACAATTGTTTTTTTGAACTGTTTGAATAGTGACAGGCTATGGCTGTCTGTTAGTAGAACTTTCTTTATTTCTATGTGTGCTATGATGGGAAAATACAATTAGAACATTCTTAAATGATTAAGCAAGAGGTGTATGTTCATTTTTAATATAGGTTTTATGTGATGTTTGATGCCGATTAACAGATGAAAAAAGTATTTTTAAGGGACCGTGAAATGTAGACATCTAAAATTTGTATTGAATTAGGCTTCGGCATTTAGCCGCATTTAGACACACTTATCACACCCCTCCTTAGTGCTCTGCCTAGAGTGAAGTTTACACTTAATTGGCTTTGCGTGTGAATTGGTTGACTAATAGATGCTCTCGCATTGCAGGTCAGCAAACAACTTTAGTAGTTCTGTGTTAGTGCAAGTATATTTAATGTATAATTTGTTCTATATGGAGTACGCAACACAATTTGGTGTTCGTTTTGAGTAAGTAACGTATTTCCAATAAATTTTAGATTAATCATACTTTTATTCTTTTTTAGTTCAATTACGATAAACTAGCATATTTCAAAAGTTTGTTTCGAAAAGTGTATTCTGTAGGTAGTTGAATTAAAGCGTTGTCTTATTGCAACTCTAGGCGCTTTCGCGACTTAAATATGTTTTATTTGTAAATGCTCTTGATGTTGCATGTCGTGACATGTCCCGAACTACATTTACGCATAACCTCCAGATTCCAATTTGAACACAGACGAGGAATTTGTGAGATAAAGACGAAAGTCGGTATGTTTAGTTTTATATATTTACAAATCTGTTCACTGTAGCTTTTTTTGTAGATTAACTGATCATATTTCATCTTGGTGGTTGCGAGTGGGAGCAGAAATCTGCCTACCAGATAACGAAAAACTTAGTGTCAACTATAACGAGTCCGAAGGCGAAACTAGAAATATTGTTGAAACATATTATATGCCCCAAGAACTGATCTATTTCCTAAACGCGATTATAGTGATTATGAATGGACGTCTCTAACCCAAATCTTCGAAAAAGTTGTGAATAATGAATTTATTTAACACTTGGTATAAGAAACCCGTCGAAATAAACCGTTTCTCAATTGTTGCGACCCTAAAATTATAGTTCATGAAATACGTTTATTTATTGATATGCTATTAATTAGTGGATTTAGCAACGTGTCATCTAAGCAGCATTTCTAGGACTATACAGATGACATGTATCAAATGAAAAAAATGATATTCTAGTTTCTTCAATTGATGCAGATTAGAAAAGTTAACGTTATACACTATCCAGAATAATGCAAACAGTTGGACTATGGGATTGTTAGTTATTGTGAACTGATGTTTAATTGGGAAGGTTGAAATGTTGAAACTCAATTTTTTTTACTGTCCAAAATATATAGTAGTCATGAGTTTGTTTAAAAAAAAATTTGGGTTACCTGATTTAGCATCCATCTTTTAACGTATACTTATAAATGAATGGTATTTTACATAAACATATTTCTGTTACAATGAATAAATAATTATCGACTGTAGAAGTAGAAAATTCAATACTTCAAATTAGGAACTCGCGTCCGCGTAGATGCTAAACAGAAAAGACAGCGTTCTTATTTAAATTAAAAAAGGTAGTTTTGCCTAAAGTCAAATCGGCTCGTAAGAGTCGGTTCTTTTGTACACTAAGAATGAAACAAGACATCAAAGTTTGTTGCGATTTTTATGAAAAATGTATATGTAAGAAATATCTTGAATAATATTCTTTATTTTGTTGCTTGCATTACTTATGTTATCGCTTGACCTGGTTCAAACATCAATTTACAAATATTTGGTTATATCACTCCTCCAGGTCCAGCTGTATAAATTATAACTATTTTAAATTAACCGAAAAGACATATTTCAGCACTTTTATTATTGGAAAAATTTGCTATAGTCCTTTTTGCGCTTTAATAAATATAGATAACAATCTTTTTTAAAGAAATGATATAAATTTTTCACCCTTGAGTTTAGAAGCATGCAATAAAAATATTTTTTGGTACAAAGTTCGCCGAAGAAAGAATTTCTTTCTCAATTCTTTGAGCTTTATTCTCATAAATTAAAAATTTTATTTTTGTGTGATTTTTAGAATTCAATTATTTATATTTTTACTTGATTAATAACACTAAAGATACTATTCAATATTATTGAAATAATAAAAGTTTGAGATTAATACCATTTCCAAAGGCAACGGTCCTTTTTATATTTTGAGAATTTTCTGAGAGTCAAGTAAAACATTTTAAATCTTCAAAGTTATACTTTATTACCATTTTCGCCAAAACAAATTTTAAAAACTATAAAAAATTCTAATTCAACTTACCTACAATGTGTACTAATTTTGCCATTTTATTAGAACCGGTGTGCTACTTTCTAAACAGTATATATCACTTTCTTTTAACACTGTCAAAGATGCGAAACTACCTTCAAATTGATACAACTCAATGCGAGGTACTGAACTACTTAGGTTCAACGACAGTGAATTTATATAAATATCGAGCAGACTTGCAAGAAGGGGAAAACCATACGATTCTTTCATACAGAAAAGTATGTAATTGAACTTGATTATATAAATAACTGGTTATCAGAAATTCCGTATCGTCAAACTGGAAAATTTTACTACGGCTTATCAAGAGGTTTCTCTAATAATAAATTCCATTTATAAATTTAAACCAAACTGGAAATACGCATATGTAAGGGATATTTGCAGATATTATGTAAATAGTTCATGAACAATTAGATTTATATTACAAGGTTTTAATCGATCAATGTTGGAGAAACAGTTTTTATATTAGCGGATTTATTAACAATTTTTCTAACTTTGTTTGTTCTTAGATGCAAAGTGTAAATTATAGAGTAATTTTATACGAAAAACATAACGTTTCTAATTGATGAAGAAATATTTACGACCCTCGCATGGTTGCATAATAGAAAGGGCTGTGATTAAATATATACAACACATCGTTTCATATATAATTACATAGCAACACCACATCCCAACGCCTACCACTATTAGAACAGATACAAAACTGGTAATAAATATTTAGATTACTTTAAAATTACTTTTTGGTCAAATTAAAAATTTAATTACCCATGTTTGTCTAATAAAATATTTAAGATCTAGAATTTAAAGAAAAGTATTTTATAAGCTGTACCATAATTCGAGATGCATTTCCACAGCCTTTTTTATGTCATTCATTTCTGCATTGTAGGTGCATAAATGTGCACAATGAACGAACATTTGTACACCTCTCTATACAAAGATATGAAGAAAACAAAAAAGGTGTGCTGTGGAAACGGCAGCCCCCCACCGAAAAAATTTCGTATTTTTTTATAGCCGATCGTTTGTGCATCGTAGGTGCACAAATGTGCACGGTATACAAACGTTTGTGCATATCTCTATACAGAGATGCGACGAAAATAAAGTGGTGGGTCTGTAGAAACGGCAGCCCCTCCCCTGCCAAAGAAATTTCAGATTTTTATAGCCTATCGTTTGTGCATAGCAGATGCACAAACGTGCACAGTATACGAACGTTTGTGCACATCTCTATACGGAGATAAAAAAAAATAAGGTGAAGGGGCTGTAGAAACGGCAGCCCCCACCAAAGAAATTCCTGATTGTTTTATAGCTAATTGTTTATGCATCGTAGGTGCACAAATGTGCACAGTATACGAACGTTTGTGCACATCTCTATACGAAGATACGAAGAAAATAAGGTGGAGGGGCTGTAGAAACAGCAGCCCCCCCACCAAAGAAATTCCGGATTGTTCTATAGCCAATCGCTTGTGTATCGTAGATGCGCAAATGTACACAGTATACGAACGTTTGTGCACATCTCTATACGGTGATACGAAGAAAAAAGGTCGAAGGGCTGTAGAAACGGCAGCCTTCACCAAAGAAATTCCGGATTGTTTTATAGCCAATTGTTTGTGCATTGTAAATGCACAAATGTGCACAGTATACGAACGTTTGTGCACATTTCTATATGGAGATATGAAGAAAATATGGTGGAGGGGCTGTAGAAACAGCAGCCCCCTACCAAAGAAATTCCGGATTGTTTTATAGCTAATTGTTTGTGCATCGTAGGTGCACAAATATGCACAGTATACGAACGTTTGTGCACTTTTCTGTTCAGAAATGCAAAGAAAATAAACTGAAAATATCAGAAGTTTCATGTTGATCTTTGAGATAAAAATATTTTACTTGTATGCCTTCGTATGGTGGACAAAAGAAGATATGTGTTCTTGTTGTTATAGTTTGAAGCATCCGTCAAAATTGTAAATTTGTTTTACCATTATCAACATTTAATTCTTCAATCTCTGTACGTCTCTATACATTTACTACAATAACTTCTGTTTTCGTCCGCTTTCTTCTGAAATTTAACATCGAAGAACTCGAAGCAGTGGCACGGTCGACACAATTACGTCTCTCAGACATTATATCCTGTTTAATATTACCGGTACCGCTATGAGACACACTGAATTCTGTACGATTACGCATATGAGATCCTAAAGAGTATTCGTTTGCTTAATAAACAGTTTGCTTGTAAACTAGTATTAAATATGGACTTGCATTTTGGCATAGTTAAAATGGGAGTTTCCAAAACAAAACACTTCGAACGCGAGTGTTAATGAAAACAACCGACAATTGAAAAAGGCGATAAGTAGTAAGAAGTACTCAAGAGGTGGACTGTAAGCAATCCAAGACACCCCTCCTCTGTCCACCCATTCCTTCCCGTCTTATTTTGCATTAACCATCCACAACAAAAAAAAAATTGTAAGAAACGTCATTCATTTGATGGGCGCTGACACTTCGGCAGTTCTATGTTTATTTTTTTATATTATAGTTTGCCATTCTGAACGGACCTGCACCTTGACGACATTCTAAAATACTAAAACAGGTAGAATGCTTGCGCATTTCAATGAGCTAAAGAGCTGAACTATATGTTTAACCAAATTAGTGGGATCTAGAGTAAGGAACCAGACAAAGACAGATCCCCGAAAGAGGGCAGCAGTTTTTTCGGTACTTAGAGTGGCAGACACCATAGGGGTCGGTATGACGTTCTAAGACACACTACTGCAATGTGGAAGGCAACGGGAAACCACCACATTATCTCCCAAGTACACAATGTACTCAAATTGTTATTAATGATAATGGCATCTTCTGGGGTAAAAAATTACGAAAGTACAGTAGTCCCCATTCGGATCTCCGGCAGGGGACTACTTCAAGGATGTGTTCCAAAAGTGTAGAAAAAGATCCGTAAACATTCTGCGAGTCGGAGCATGCAATGTTGGAAGTATGAAACAAGTAGGTAAGCTAGAGAACCTGCAACTTGAAATGAATAGGTTAGCACTAGACATAGTAGGAATCAACAAAGTCCGCTGGTCAGAGGCGGGGGATTTTTGGAGTGGAGACTTCAGGGTAATTCATATAGAATCAATAGAAGGTAATTCGGGAATAGAGATAGTTATGTGATAAAAGATAAGACGACGTGTACAAAACTACTTACAAAACAACGAAAGAGTACCTATGGTTAGATTTGAATTTAAACCAGTAAATACAGTAATAATACAAGTATACATGCCCCCTCTAGCTACAGTGAGGAAGAGGTAGAGGCGATCTACAAAGATATCGAGGACATACTAAGATACGTAAAAGGACATGAAAATTTAATAATTACGGGGGATTTTAATGCAGTGGTAGTTGAGGGTAGGGAAGGAGCGATAGTAAGTTTATTTGGTTTAAGCACGAGAAATGACAGGGGAAATAGACCGGTAAAATTTTTCGATACAAACAACTTAACCATCACAAATACATTATTTCAATATCATGTTAGAAGACGATACACGTTGAAGATGCCAGGAGATATAGGAAGATATTAAATAAATTACATTATTGTTAGACAACGGTTTAGAAACCAAGTAAAAGACTATAGAAGCTACACGGAAGCAGATATAGACACTGACCACAACATCGTAATTATGAAGGCCGCACTTAAATTTAAAAATCTGAAAAAGAGGAACGGAAAATGCACTTTGACTTTGAGAAGCTAAAAGATAAAGACATCCACAAAATATTTGCAAAAAAGTCAAATGAATTGCTGAAAGATCGGGAAAACTTCTGATACTAAGGAAGTAGAAACAGAATAGAATAACATTAAATCCAGCTTAGACATGGCTGTTAGAGATATTCTGGGGTATAAACAAAAAGAGAGCAAGAAATCATGGATAACAAAGGATATCTTGAATTTAATAGAAAGAAGACGAAAATACAAAAATAGATCAGATGAAACAGAAAAACGGATATACAAAACCATAAAATGGGAAATTATTCGCAAATGCAGGAAAGTTAAAAACGATGGATTTATGAAAAGTGTAAAAAGGTACAAACTAAGAAGAAAATAGAAAAGTCAGACGAAGCATACAAATTGATTAAAAAGAATTTTAGGGATATAAAACCATATAGCAAAAATATAAGAGACACGGGAGG
Source organism: Platerodrilus igneus (assembly GCA_036346225.1). NCBI lineage: Eukaryota > Metazoa > Arthropoda > Insecta > Coleoptera > Lycidae > Platerodrilus > Platerodrilus igneus. The sequence goes on along the minus strand of JARFIW010000713.1, from coordinate 1,875,756 downwards.
AAACGTCATTATAGAAAATGTATAGAAAGCAGTTAAATGGCAGGAATATATAGGGAACTTATATTCAGGAGGGAAACTAACAGCAATAGAACAGGAATCAGACATTGAAAATGATGACCTGCGATATCTTATACTTAGAGATGAGTTTGAATTAGCATTAAAGAGTCTGAAAAATGGTAAGGCGCCGGGTACCGATAGGGTGCAAGCAGAAACTCTAAAAGCCGCTGGACAAGCAGTAACAGAACGTATCTTCCGACTTGTAAGTTATATGTATGAGAAAGGCGAGATACCCAAAGATTTCAAACGTAACATCATAGCAACTATACAAAAAAAAAGAAGCGCGGATAGATGAAATAATTTTCGAACAATAAGTTTGACCGCACACATTAGTAGGTAAGTAAGGCCGGTCTGACTTCAAAACGGTGCACGCGTATGCTTTTCCATTGAAAGTTTCAATGTAACATACGCGTGCACCGTTTTGAAGCCAGTCTGGCCTTATATACTTTCAGTGTAGCATACGTGTGGACACGTTTTGAAGTCAGACCTGCTTTATATTACTTTCAACGGAACATACGTGTGTGACTTCAAAACACACGAATGCTACGTTGAAAAAATGTAAGTGCGTACAGAGAAAATGTGGAGCTGTTTTGAATTCGGTTCTCTAGCGAGAAGTTATAAAGTAGGTCAGATGCAAAATATCGCATCTAAGTCAATTGTATTTAATTAAAGTGGATTCTGATTTATGTTTTTTACTTTTGTTTAGGGGCTGCAAATACACATAGGTTGGTTTGACTTCAAAGTGTGCCCCAGTAGGAAAAGCAGCGGTGGTTATCAAGGTCAATACTATCTAATATAAGTGAGAAATCTTCGACTTGCAATCATAACAACATAAATTAGTTAACGGAATGTTGTGTGTAAGATAGAAGCAAGTAATTAAATGCAATATGGATTTTAATATTCTTAATAAAACCACATATCGCAAACGTTATGTAAATTCAAAAGATCTTGTAGTGAATAAGAGATTTGAAGTTTTGAAAGTGGAAAGTGTCAAGATAAAATATGGAGAAAGAGTACTAGTGGAAACAGAAGAGTTCAAAAGTACATTGCCATTGAGATATTTTGAATACCTTCAAGCACATGGAGTGAAACAATTAAATGAAAGTATTGGCTCAAACAAACACGTATATTCTAAGAAATTAGTTTATTATAAAATATACATCTTGTTCTTTACTGTTTATTTAATTATAACACATCTAAATCAATTGTATAAAAAATGCTGTATTTAATTAAAGTGGGTTCTGATTTATGTGTGTTTTACTTTGAGGTTACTACCTTGTTTAGAGAAAGTCTTGTTTTAAAAGAGAAACTTTTATAAAATACTTTTATGTACAAATTGTTAATTATTTTGATCTAACTATTTACAGTTAAAATCTAACTATTTATAAATGAAAAAGTATTTATTAACTCCCGTTCTTGAAGTATCTACTGCTCCCAAGCAGCCAGTTCCTCTCATTTTTGCTTTATTATTTCTAGTTCCAAATCTAGACGACGCAGTAGCTTCTCTCCACGCTTTTTAAATGCATTAAGCAACTCTACTGTGTCCTCTTCATATGATTTGTCATCCTCATAGCAAACAGTCATATCAGGTTCAATACATAACCTTTTCATAGCCAACATGTTTTGCCGGATCTGTGAGCATAACATAACAGATTATTGTAGGTTCCCTTTTCTTTTGTATACTACCTGATGTTTTTTTGAGCCTCAGAATTGCCAGAATGGTTTTTTGATCCTAATCTAATGTAAATTAAAAATTAGTAGTGCTTGCATAAAAATAAATATATTCCAACGTACATGTTTGGTTTCGCTTTACTATGGCGTTAATCATTAGTACATCTAATTTCAAGTAGAGGAACTGGTTGCGGTGGAAATACAATAGGAGCGGCGGACTCGGACATTTCATTGCTCCTAAAACGCGTAAATCTATCAATATTAAAACGACATGTATAAATGTGAAAAAAGCACTTACCGTGATATATCAATTACGTCACTGTCAAAAATAGCAGCAGTGTCAAGTTGAGATGAAGATCCAAAAACTTCTTTAGTCAAGTCTTCGTTAGAATGAAATATAAATTGCTCTTGAACTTTCAATCTATCGTTGGTATTGCTATTACTTTTGGTCAGTGATAAGCTACTCATTTTTTAAAGTTGCTAGTAATAGTAACTAATAATTATGCAAGAGATCTGATCGAATACGTGAAGTATTTATACTAAATAAGTAACGAGTCTGTTAGAAAAAAATTACAAATTTGTATCGTTTTTCTGAAAAAAATTGCAAATGAAAATTTTATATTTCAGCTATGTAATATATTCTACTGAATAAAAAAACGTATGTAAGCTAAAACAATGAAGCTCTCAGTAAAAACAGCGAATATGTTCATTGTCTGAAAAATAGCAAATATACATTTTTTATAGTTATCATGCAAGGTACCTATATTAAAAAAGAAATAGTAAAACTGTCAGCAAGCTTTGGAATTTGCTTTACTTTCATTAAATTAGAAACGGCGTATGTTGCAAAAAATAGTACTGCAAGCATATATTTTCCGTAAAATAAGAGCATAATGAAAGGTACAAGGTCGTGTCGACGCAACTGTTAATAACAAACAAAATTAGATACTTTCCTTTATATGTAGAACTACATTTATAAGTGCTTACGGTTGGAGATTATAAATTTTTTGCTACTTTTTCTCCTGAACATTCTTTTTGGAAATTAAACCATTCACGGTTGAAAATCGTTTTTATTTATCTTAGGTCATGAATCAAAACGTAAATAATAGTTATTTAATCAACTAGTTGGTTAATGAAGGCGATTATTAATCGAACTGTTTAAAGCACGAACGAGCGAAGCGAGTGAGTGGTTTAATAGTTGAGATTATTTATCGCCTATTATCAAACGCGTTGATTACAACATTTTTTCGTCGACAGCAAGTACAATAAAATTTACTTTTCCACAAAGACCGTCAGAATACAATAATGTCAACTTCATACATTTTTGCTTTTATATAAAACTTCACTTTAGCTAAAGGAAAACTAGTCAGTCACCACTGAAATATATGACATGCGAATTTAACAACAAGGATGCGTATCCGTTTGTCTGGTTGAGGTTATACCTCTATTAAAATGTCAAGGCACAAAAAGAGTTACTTAATGAAAAAGAGTGCATTAATGACATCCATTAATGCATCATTTTTAAATCAAAATCATTCGTTAATATTGACATTAATAAACAGTCGACGAAAAAGATAGTTTTAACAACTGCTTCCAAAAGCAATTCGCTATGCAATTTTTTTGATTGCTTTAGCAATTTTGTGTACATAAGAATAAAATCTTTTACAGTTGTTTTGCAGGATCTATCAGAAAAAAATTACAAATTTGCATCGTCAACTGCTTCCAAATCATACATAGGTAAATACACATAAGTACTCGATACCACCCAAATAAAAAATTATATGCTTGTGACTGTTAACTTTCGCTTCCCTGCCCATGCGCACCCCTGTCTATGCGCACCACTATTCATGCACACCTCTGTCCATGCGCACTCCTCTCCGTGTGACTGCTATTTCGTGGAGACGTCTTAGCCTTTTGTAAATAAAGAGCAAGGTAATATTATTCTAAAGTTTTTATTATGACATTATACAACAAAACTAAAAAAATATTTAATGCCAAGCATGGAGCCATTTAAACTTAATCTTAATACAAAGTTATACACAGAAGACAATCCTCTCTTTATGTTTTTTTGGAGTGGTTTTAATTTCATCTAATTTTATTTGCAGCTTAAAATTTAAAACGACACCCAAGTCCTCTATCTTCTTTTCTAGCCAATAGTTTGATATATAGAAACCGTCTAGGTTCTCGAATTGTAAAATGTACCGAAGTTTGTCTCTATATTTAAAGTTGATTCTACCGACAACCAGATCCATTCCTTCGTGTATTCTTACAGCTTGTGAGAATTTTTTAATCGCGGCTCTCCCACTATATCTTGCATAAGTATCTTGTTAGCCTGATCGACTTCTTCTTGTCGGTATTGGAGGGCATTTTTATTCTCCCAGTCACTGTTGCGTAGCTGCATGTCCTCCACTTTTGGGGATATATGATCGTTATAGGTTGTATGACACTCGATTTTAAATGATCCGAAAGGTACTTTACTAGGCAAATATACAATGTCTAGCGGAACCCTTTTGGGTGTGGTGTACGCCAAGGATACGTAACCGCATTCCTTATTTCGTCTATGTTATCTGCCATTTTGATAAATATGTTTTTAGATTAACCTTTTTAGTAAGTATGGATTTAGTACCATCCTTTTCCGCAAGGATGCCTACATAACTAAGAGAGTCATTCTTACTAACACAAATGCAGACAGCTTGTAGAACCCAGATGTATCTAAGTTAATCAATCGGCATATAAAATAATCTTTTAATTCTTCCTCATTTTCTCTAATAAGATGTTCTTTGTCTAACACATCTTTGTATTGTTCGCGTATTGTCGCAGTGTTTTGCATGTAGACCGACTTTCGTTTTTTTTGCATACATTTCCTCTAATTCCAGCTGTCTTTTTCTTCCACCTACAGCGTATGGCATCCATAATGGGGCAATTTCCTTTAGCGTAAACGGATAGAGTTTACTGCCAAAATTTACGCGTTGTCGTACAACCTCTGGGCGAATGTATTTACCAACCCCAATTACGAAATAATTATTTCTTTTGGAATTGTAGAATATGGTGATGCAGATTGTATAAAATATGTACTACATGCTTTAATGTAGCACTTGTGTAAGATCTTTATTTTATCTTGGCCGTCTTCCTCATCTAAAATCTCCAAATAATTTACAGGTAAATAGTTAAAACTAAAAACCGAAACCATATACTTTATCAATTTTTCGGACAACTTAATTTTCAGGCCAGTCAATTTCTTTGTATTGTTATTCTCCCAATACACCTGTAGTAGCTTATTATACACTAAACAGTAGCTATTTTGTAGCTTGTCCGATAGCTTACTCCACATTTTGGCAAGTGGTACCGAGTACATTGGCACCTTTAGGAAGTATAACTTACTATCTCCAATAAGATTAAACAGTCTTTTAAGGGATTATACACCTGTTCCGCACCAACGTATTTTCTAATTGTACAGTTGTATATTGTCGCTTCCAATCGCGTAGTACCATGTTCTTTGGCCAAAGTACACGCGAATGTTTCCCTTAAACGTGCATCTGGACAGCGTAAAAAATCTAGTATATGAATTCCAAGTTGTTTATTAACACCAGGACTTGTTATCTGACACACAAATTTGTAGTATCTCTTAATTCATGCATGGGTTGTTAGCTACGTTAAATAATCGATTCCCACAGTTTTATTGTTGTTAACTATAATATTGCAGTTTTCTTCGTATTCGCCCTTGAAGCAAAAGGTATGGTTTGTAGTTAAATAATTACACATCTCCATCTTGCTAAATATGCCAGTAAACTCTTTGGTTACATCCTAGTCAAAAAGATAGTAATAATCTTTTTTGAGTCCATCTAATATATCTGGTAGTTCTTCTAATAAAGTTTCCAACTTAACATCTGCTAGTTCCACTTTGTACGGAACACATATAGGATTTTGGAATTTCTTATTAATGTTTTTGAGGTCGTCTTTTCCGATAACTTCTTTTACTCCCTGGCCCATCTTGTTAGAGCTCTTTGCTTTTCAGAGAAAACGGAAGCTTAGCTTTAACACCAGGACTAGCGGAAACAAATCGGTCGAACTGTCTTCGTAGATAACTGTTAAATACACCACAAATTTCTTTTTTTAGGATAAATATCTTTTTGTTTGCAGGTGTTTGCCGCGGCGCTGACTTAACCTATCAATTTTTCCTTCTATCTAACCTAAGTTCACACAAGTCCTTACATGTGATTTTCCAATGCTTCACCCGGAGGTATTACATTGGCGAGGAATCGAGTTCTTCTTTTACCTGGAAAATTAGAAATTTTGCCGAACCTTTGCTGTTCCAAGTAAGGTAGGGATCTTTAACGTGCGCGTCAACAGTCACACGCGGGACCTCCATTTTACCTCTCATCCGAACGAGGGTGTATTTTTGTGAAAAATATTCGCCACCTTTTTTCAAGCGGACTGTGTCGGGATTCGAACCCGGGACCTTGGGCGTAGTAGTCACACACTTACCAACTACGCCAACTAACTTAATCTAACTCCAGACAACACTAGCTGACCTAACTCCTGACAAGTCCAACTAATCCAACCTATTTTCAGACAACAGCACTAACCTAACTCCAAACAACGTAAACTAACCTATACCTTCCCCTTCCTCCTACTTTGTCTTTCTCTTTCCTCTCGCATCCGTATGATATACATTCGACATACATTCAAACTATATCCGACATACATCCGACATATGTCCAGTATACATCCTTCATATTCGACATATATCCGACATATGTTCAACATATGTAAGCCATGTCCGCCGTATGTCCTACATATCTCCAACATTCGGGCTAAATCCGACCTAAATCGGATTAATCCGATCTATGCCAAATTTTCATCCGACCTAGGTCATTTCATCTTATAAGGCCTAACTTAACATTCTACACATATCCGACATATATCCGGACATATGTCGATGCGCACCCCTGCCCAGTCCGACCTAGGTCGGATTAAATTCGACCTATGTCAGATAACAAAACCTGTTTCTAAACAAGAGAATGTAAGCGATATTACGGTGTCCGACATATTCGGGTATCTTCGGCAATATATGCCCCCACTCTGTAGGGTATATAAGGGGCAATTTTTCGTATTCAATTTAGTATACGGCAGTAGCTAAAACGGTGACCATGAGGGTTTCCAAGATGATTAACGTTTCTCGACTTCTTAGGAATAAAGTGAAACCTACAAATGAGCGATTTGTATTGTGGCTGCTGGCAGAAAATTGTGCAACAATAATCTGGTGACAGATATTGGTAATATTTGTTATGTCGAATGCGAATAGATGCTGACTGGTGGACTACACACACCAATTACAGAACCATTTTGTGACAATATAATATTGGTTAAAATTTTCGTCCTTTCTGACGCCTAGCAAACATTTGCAACAAAAGGATGTTTATCCTAAAAATAGAAATTTGTGATACATTTAACAGCTATCTACGAAGAAAGTTCGACCGATTTGTTTCCGTTAGGCATGGTGTTAAAGCTAAGCTTCCGTTTTCTCTGAAAAGCACTAACAAGATGAGCCAGGGAACAAAAGAAGTTATCGGAAAAGAAGATCTCGAAAGCATTAATAAAAAAATTCCAAAATCTTATATGTGTTCCGTACAAAGTGGACTAGCAAATGTTAAGTTGGAAACTTTATTGAAGGAACTACCAGATATATTAGACGGACTCAAAAAAGATTATTACTATCTTTTTGACATAGATGTAACCTAAAGTTTTTGCTGGCATATTTAGTAAGATGGAGATGTGTAATTATTTAACTACAAACCATAGCTTTTGCTACAAGGGCGAATATGAAGAAAACTGCAATATTATAGTTGACAACGATAAAACTGTGGGAATCGATTGTTTAGTATGGCTAACAACCAGTGCAAGAATTAAGATATACAACAAATTTGTGTGTCAGATAACAAGTCCTGGTGTTAATAAACAACCTGAAAATCATATACTAGATTTTTTACGTTGCCCAGATGCACGTTTAAGGAAAACATTCGAGTCTACTATGGCCAAAGAACATGGTACTACGCGATTAGAAGCGACAATATACAACTGTACAATTGGAAGCTATGTCAGTGCGGAACGGGTGTATAATCCCTTAAAAGACTGTTTAACCTTATTGTAAGATAGTAAATTATACTTCCTAAAGGTGCCAATGTACTCGATACCACTTGCCAAAATGTGGAGTAAGCTATCGGACAAGCAACAAAATAGCTGCTGTTTAGTGTATAATAACCTACTACAGTACGTGTATTGGGGAAATAGCAATACAAAAAAATTGACGGGCTTGCAAATTAAGTTGTCCGAAAAACCAGAGGAAAGGGAAAAATTGATAAAGTATGCGCTTCCGGCTTGTAGTTTTAACTATTTACCTGTAAATTATTCTACAATTCCAAAAGAAATAGTCATTTCGGAATTGGGGTTGATCAATACGCCTACCATTTACCTAGAGATTGTACAACAACGCGTAAATATTGGCAGTAAACTCTATTCGTTTACGCTAAAGGAAATTGCCCCATTATGCATGCCATACGCTGTAGGTGGAAGAAAAAGACATTATAATTTAATTAAGGGCCGCTATGCTTGCGGTCACGTCCCCAATGCTCCACCCGAAGCCACTACATTGGGTTTAAGCGCGAAAAATATAAACGTGCCCCTAATTATTCTAACTTCAAAATTAACACATCCTAAATAAAAATCTAACAACTGGAACAAAACTAAAAATAGGATTTGATTGATGGTATCCCTAGCGTTGACTTTGGAGTGTGCCCCATCAACAAGACACAAACAAAATGAATGGGGAAGGATCCTTAATGCCGGATAGCAGCTGCCAGCTCTGCTTACCGGTGCGACCTGAAGGGTCGACTTAAAACTATCCAAATCTAGCTAGCTAATTTACAATGGATTCAAATTTTCTAAGAATACGCCAAATATATTAATAGTGAATCCAGCTATTTTACCTGCTCTATAAATTTACAAATTCGTCTTCCCTGGTCTAAGTAATTTGTTAGCCTAAGTCCGTCCCCAGCTTTCCCTATCATTCCCTAACTGATATATTGTAATTACAATCTTCTCAAACAATCTTCCTTTCTATACATATAAACTGCCACCAAAAATGGCGGCATAACGTCAAACAAATAATATCAAGCCACAAACGATAAAAGCAGGCAAAAATATAAATATAAAAATAAATATTTATGAAAATATATAAATAAACATCTATAAGCATTAAGCGTTGAGCAGAGCATAAAATTGCAAAAAGCATAACTCAAATTATCAGGTGAATTCGCATAAGTATTATACCGTCTAGCCCATTGCACACAAAACGTGCTTCTTAAATTATTTCAAATGTACTAATTATCATAAATCAATGCTTATGCGAGCACAACCGCCACAATTTTGTTCTTACCTCGTTAATATATTTCTCCAGCATCCGAAGATCTGGTCGTCTGCATGCATTTAAACTTACTGCTAGGGGGAAATGGATGTGCACTGCTAAAGTTCAGGTGGGTATGCACTAATCGTTCTTGGGGGGTCATAATCACTATCACTTCACTTTTAAGTCCTGGAGGAATGCGCGGTTTCATTCTATTTTATTTTATTATTTTATTCTTTTGTTTATTACTTTGATTTAATTTAATGAGGGTTTTTGATTTATATGTTCTTATTTATTTATTTGCCCGGATTAAGTTTTAACTTTTTTATTTATTCCCGATTTCCCGCGCGTATGAGGTTAGATAGTGATTATAGTGATTGTATTAGTGGTGCGGGGGTTTTGTGCATATGAACTTTTACATATATTATGATAATTTTTTTTTGTTTTGGGTTTTTGTTTTTTTTTGTTTTTTTTAAATTTTATTATTTTTTTTTTAATTTTTTTAATACAGGTTTTTTTTGTTTTTTGTTTTTTTAAAAATTATTTAAATACAGGTTTTTGTTACCAAACTCATATCATTTATCGCCAGGTCAGATCTAAAATTTCCAATCCTCCCCACCACTCCCTTCCGATTTACGCGCGGTTATCGCCGTCTAACGTCGCGACCCTTTCCGCGAACTCTTTAAAGGCTGTCCAGAATGCCTTCTGGTTAGTCACCTCCCCAACTTACTCTAGGCTCTTTGGCCATGCTAGACCTAGAATAGCTAATTTGCTATCAGCTAACCCTCGATTTGCCGCCTGAAGCGGGAAGTCGAAGAGCACGTGCTCTGCACTTTCTGAGCCCTCACCGCATTCGCAGCGGTCGTTGTCAATTAAAACGAATCTTTGTAAATACGCTTTTAGTGCGCTTTGCCCTGTTATCAGTTGCACCCTTTTATGATCGAGTTTCACTTCGATCTTACCTGTAGCTTCTAAGCTCGGTATAAATTTGTGGGTCAACCTGCCCGTGACAGCGTTGCTCCACCTTACTTCTTATTGTCTGATTGACTTTTCGCGCAGCTTTCTTTTAATTCGAGACAAATGTGATATCCGAAAGTCGCCCGTCGCGGCCTCTTTAACTAATTCATCAGCCTTATCGTTCCCTACGTTACCATCGTGCGACCTAACCCAACAGAACTTTAAACGTCGAAACTCGAGCGCCTTATGCGCTATCTTCCAGACGTCTGCCTGGGGGTTTGTCAAGGTGTTTATGTTTGTCAAAGCCGTCAGCGCTGATATGCTGTCGCTGATCATATAATATTCATCTCTGCCCGTGTGATTTATGACGTACTCAATTTCCTCTTGTATGGCTACCAATTCGCATTGGAAGATAGTGCTCCAGTTCGCGAGTTTTGTTTGATACCGAAACACCTCCCTTTCCTGCGTAAACACAACAAACGCCGCGCCTGCTTGCCCGTCATCCATACGTAAACCGTCTGTATAAATTCTGATACCCGTCGCGTCTCCATCGTCTTCAACAAACTCGATTCCTTTAATATCGGCCGGGTGCCCTAACTCTGATACGACAATCTTTTTCTCTGCTTCCCTATTGCCAAGACGAATATCTTCGATAATTTCGCGTCCTTTCCCGGTATCTACTAGCCTTCTATCTCGAAACTCCCTAACGACATATTTGATAAGGAGAGTCTTACTGATAACCAGGATCGCCTCCGTGGAGGTGGTCCTGTACGCCCTCGCCGCCTTCACCGCGGTAATGCGTTGAACGCTCGTCAATTGACGCATCTCTCGGACTTTGCAACCTTCCGCTCATACAGATGCTGCGTACAGCATTGTCGGCTCTATCGCTCCGGCATAGACCGTCCTCAGCAATTCGCCTCTGAAACCCCAGTTTATTTTTGCACTGCCATCATTATATTTGATAATTCGCCGCCCTTGCTTTTTACGTATTGTACCTGCGCTTTCCAATTTAATTTATTGTCTATTTTAACACCGAGGTACGTGATGGCGTCTTTGAATGGGATTTTCTCCCCTCCTAGCTCTACCCTAGGGGGTCGCGGTCCCGGTTCCGTCCCGAAATATAGTGCTTCCGATTTTGACGTATTAAATTTCAATTTTACCTCCCGCGACTATTCGTGCAATTTATTTAGCGCCTCGTTTGGTTTTGTTCGCATGTCCATTAATAATCGCGATCTGATAATTAAAAGCGTATCATCCGCAAAACCAACAATTGAGCATCCTGCGGGCAACTTGACCCTAAAGATGCTCTCATATAACAACTTCCAAAAAGTGGGACCAGAGCATGACCCTCATCCTCCTCGGGATTATCTGATGGGAAAAATTTCTCTAATAAATACTCCGTCGTGGTTTTAAAACCTTCAGTATATTCGCCATTTGTTTTCTTTATATTACCGAGCGCGATTTTCTGTTGTTTACCCCTTATTGCGCGGTATGCGGTACCCCAAGGTTTATTCTCGGAATTTCGCGTGCAGAATTCTTTTAATTTGTTTGTTGGAGTTACTTCTTTTAATATTTTATATTCGCGGTTACTTTGATTATATTCGAGTCTCCGTTGTTCTCTTATTTTTCCCGAGGCGCGTTAATAGCGGCGCCTTAGGTTACGCGTTCCTGCCCGCTTGGTGGTTAGTTCGCGAGTCCACCAGGGTACCCTGTCTTTAAATGTTGTTTTTCGCGGCATGGAGTACGACGACGCGTCTACCACAGCGTCGTTTAATTTTTTCGCGAGTGTTTATATTTCGTCTGCCTCTTGGCAGTTTAATAGTTCGTTTTCGAGCGCAGGAATGCTTTCGCCAAATTTTTCTTTAAACCGCTCCCAATTTGCTTTTTTATTACAGAACCGCGAAAAGATAGTTAGTTGTTCTTTTGTTTTTTCCCGTCATTGATATCCCACGTAATTAATTTATGGTCAGAGAGCGTTTCCTCGTCCGACCTAAGTTCCCAATTGTAAATTGTTTCTAGCATCTCATGCGAGGCAGCAGTAATATCTATAAAACTGCTGCCTCTATGCCCCTCAAACGTAGGCAAATCATTAGTGTTTATCCCACTCCGTAAAAAGATCAGCAACCTGCGGGCCCCTATCGTCTTCGATAGGGCTACCCCATAACGGCGACTTAGCATTAAAGTCTCCCCCAATTATTAGTTTTTATTCCTTGCAATTTTGCGAAAATTGCCCTCGATTTGATTTATTAGGTCCTCGGTTTGAGGATTTTCCCGTCGGGAGTCGACTGGAGGAAAGTACACGCTTATCACGTAGAACGTGCTTGTCCCGGTTTTTATTTCCGCGATGGTTATAAATTCATTAGACAAATTATTTAATAAAATACCGGCACACGTCCCATTATTTATTATTATTCCGCTGCGCGGTCGTTTGCTATTCGCGTTTAACACGGTAACCCCCTCCCAAAACCTGTTATTTTGTGGCTATACAGGTGCGGTTCCTGTATGAACCCGATGTCGATTTCATTTTCTTTTATTATTTTGACGAAATTATTGGTGACCCCTTTACCCTTGCCTAAATTAATCTGCGCGCATTTGATTTTCGAGCTCCTCAAAACATCATCTAATGGCCTAGGCTCCATAGTCGATGTTCCTGGTGATGACTGCTTTCAACCGCTGCATCGTGGGGCACTGGCTGGACTTCGCATAATGACGAGTGTCAACCCTAACGCTACCAACCCTGTCGTTCGACCTCGCATAGACAACACAACAATAAACTGCCCGCCTATAGCTCTTGAACTCATGCCCCACTTAGGCGCAGTTACCGCAAAGCTGCAGCCGCTCCATACACTCTGTGGACCTGTAGCCGAACTCGTAGCAACGGAAGCACTGGATCATTGAGAAATGATCACGAGCCCAAACCCTACGCCAACCCAAACAAACTGCCTCCGACAAAAAACACCTCCTAGCCGCCGGCGAAACCTCAAAAACGACGCTGGCCAACGGATCTCTGGGTCTCCTGCCACCAAACCGGAACTTCTCCTGTACCTCCTCCTCGAACTTAATCTCCCTGAAGCGGGGGTTCCAAACAATCAACCTCTGCAGGAGCTCTTCTTGCTTCCTCTCTCTCTACCCCGGAGAGCACGATGCCCGGCCTCCTCTCCTCGGTGGTCCTTGCTGTAAGACCTTGACAAATCCTACCTACCGTCGACTGCAAACGCCTGTCGTCCTCCTTACCAGCACACTCAACAACAACGCCACCCCTACGCGTCCGACGTGCTCCGACAAGAACAAACCCATCCTTGGCCGGGTCAACCTTCCTCTTCAACGTCACCATGACGTCGTCCTTTACCCCTAGGTTGGCGTCGACACGAACTGCGACCGTCGACGCTGCCTTCCTAACCACTGCTCCAGCATAGGACATCACACCCCTTTGTCCCCCCTGCCCTTCCACGACCTGCTCAGTGCGCGCCGCTGTCACCTCCGTCACAGCCTCCTTCACCTCGCCACGCACCATCCTGAGACCTCTAACCATCTCTAATAGCTGATTCGCAACATCTTAAAACTCGTCCGCGGCGCTGCGAATCACCTTCCTGTCGTCTACGGTGATGGTCGCCGAAGTGGCTGGGACCCGCTTATGTATAAAGCCGTGCGCCCTCCTCGCACGGAACATCAAGAGATCCAGCTCGTCTAGGTCGCTAGCAGCAACGCTTCCGTTGCTGCCAGTCGACCCACGACGCTGTCCTCTCAACGTTGCGGGCCGCTCAAGCTCGGCTTCACACACAAGGGGCGCCTGCCCCTCCGACTCCACTACCGCAGACCCAGACTCCATCTGCGACGGAACTACCTTCCCGTCGGACTGCGACACCAACCTTTCTACCGCAACTACGAGCTCCTTCTCTCCGACCTTTGGAATTTGAGGAAATGGATGCAAAAAGGCGAAAGTTGGACTACATGGAAAACACTGCGACAATACGCGAACAATGCAAAGATGTGTTAGACAAAGAACATCTTATTAGAGAAAATAAAAATATTAAAAAATTATTTTATATGCCGATGGACTTACTTAGATACATCCGGATTCTACAAACTGTATGCATTTGTGGTTAGTAAGAAAAACTCTTTTAGTTATATAGGTGTCCTTGCGGAAAAGGATGGTACTAAATTCGTATACTTTCTAAAAGGTTATTCTAAAAACGTATTTATTAAAGTGGCAGATAACAAAGACGAACTAAGAAATGCGGGTTGCGTATCCTTGGCGTACATCACACACACAGGGGTTCCGCTAAACATTGTATGTTTGCCTAATAAAGAACCTTTCGGATCATTTAAAAGTCTTACAACTTATAACGATCATATATCCCCAAAAATGGTGGATATGCAACGACGCTACAGTGAGAGGGAGAATAAGGATTCCCTCCTATACCGACAAGAAAAAGTCGATCAAGCTAACAAGATACGTGTGCAAGATACAGTGGGATAGTCGCGATTAAAAGATTGTCACAAGCTGCAAGAATTACGCGAAGGAATGAATCGGGTTGTCGGCGGAATAAAAGATTTTATATATAGAAACAAACTTCGGTACATTTTATAATTCAAAAACCTAGACGGGCTCTATGTATCAAACTATTGGTTAAAAAAGGAGATAGAGGACTTGGGTGTCGATTTAAATTTTAAGCTGCGAATAAAGTTAGATAAAATTAAAAGCACTCCAAACAAACATAAAAAATGGCTGTCTTCTGTGTATAACTTTGTATTAAAATTAAGTTTAAATAGCTCGATGCTTGGTATTAAATATTTTTAAATTTTGTTAAGTATAATGTCAGAATAAAGATTTTAGAATAGTATTACATTGCTTTTTATTTACAAAATGCTTTGACGTCACCATGAAATAGCAGTCACACAGAGAGGAGTGCTCATCTGCAGTGGTGCGCATGTGCAGGAGTGCGCATGGGCAGGGATGTGCCTGGGCGTAGACGAGGGAAGCAGAAATTAACAGTCCCCAAGCATCTAATTTTTTATTTAGGTGGTATCGAGTACTTGCCGGCGTATGTATCCGGAGTAAAAAACACGATTTGTACACGCAACTTATAAATAAAATTAGCTTATATAGCGAAGATGGCAAGCGTCACATCATCCCTGGATGTGTGTTAACCTATGCATGGAGACATTAAGATATGGGTCTAAGATATATGTTTATATTTGTAAAAATTTTGTAAATCTATTGTATATATTAGTTTTAAGATTCTATAGTTTTTAAGTTCTTCTCCCACCTTCCCTCCCTCCAAATCCTTCCTCCCACTGTCCTGATGGACAGTGTTCGTATTACCTCCACGTGGTATTCGCTGGATAACTTGTTGTCTTTGTAATCTAGGCGGCTCCGTGGCGTAGTGGTATGTGTGTGACTACTACGTCCAAGGTCCCGGGTTCGAATCCCGACACGGTCCGCTTGAAAAATGTTAGGCGAGCATTTTTCGCAAAAATACACCCTCGTTCGGATGAGAGGTAAAATGGAGGTCCCGTGTGTGAGTGTTGTCACGCACGTTAAAGATCCCTACCTTGCTTGGAACAGCAAGGATTCGGCAAAATTGAAAATTTTCCAGGTAAAAAAAAATCGCTTCCTGGCCAATGTAGTACCTTCGGGTGGAGCATTGGTAAATCACATGTAATGTCTTTGTAATCTGCAAAATGTTGGTTGACTAACAACGCGTACCAACTGTAATCATTACACACCATCATTATACACAGTTGATTAATAAAATTAGTTTTTCGAGCGAAGATGATAAGTGTTACGCATGGGGGCATCAAGATATAGGATAGTTACTTATATATGTATATATTTTATTGTGTATGTATATAGTAGCATGTAAGTTAGTTATAAGACGTACCCACCATCCCCATCCTTAATAATCCCTTCGCTCCTGGCGACATGTGTTTACCTCCATGCGGTGTCGCTGGACGGTAAAACATATTGTTAGATTAACGACAATATGTCTTATTGACCGAAAACACGTTTTCTCTCTTTTTAAACAACACATTAATTTTTTTTTTGTTACAGGTTACTTTCAGCTGCTTGGATTCGGCTACACGAAGAAAATAAAATAATGTTATACTTTGCAATGTAAAATTGTATTCTATTAGTTAATTAAACTGTAAATCGGATAAAATAAATTTTTAAACTTTGAGTGCTTAATCTCTTTGTGTCAATATCTCTAAGTGTTTGGTTAAAGGACTCCAGATGTTAAAAAGGATAGGTGATTAGAAATCAACCTTGCTAAAAAATCTTAAAATTGGGGCACCGCCTTAGGGAGTGACGCCATCTGAAAAATTGCTAGAAATTCAGGTAGCTGAGAAAAATCTAATACTAATTGATACCAAATAAAATATATTTATTGCGAAAGAAACAAGAATAATCCTTTATATGCTCGCTAGAAGGTATGCATGTATAACGGTAAGGAGTGGTCGGATTTTAAATCTATTTACATATTCGGATTCTGAGTAAATTTCTAGACTAATTTGAAGTGTCGCATGGATTATAAGGACGGTGGGAAATCGTTGCTGGTAAAAAATGTTAAAATGAGGGTAGCTCCCTGGGGAATGATGCAATTTAAAAAAATGCTTAGAAATTGAGGTAGCTGAGAAAAATCTAATATTAATTGATAACAAACAAGGTTACATTTATCTCGAAAGAAACAAAAATAAACTTTGATGTGTTGGCTGGACGGTATGTATGTAAAACGGTAAGGGGTGTTTGGATTTAAATCTGTTTGCAGATTCAGATTCTGCGTAAAGTTCTAAACTAATTTTATGTGTCACATGGCTAAAAATTTTATAAGGATGGTCAGAAATCGCTGCTGGTGAAAAATCTTAAAATGAGGGTAGCTCTCTGGGGGATGATGCATTTTGAAAAATTCCTAGAAATTCAAGTAGCTGACAAAAATCTAACATTAATTGATACCAAACAAGGTACATTTATCTGGATAGATGAAATGGCTAGTCGAAGAAAACTATTTGGTCCAGGATGAGGAAGAAATGAGGATGCTGAGGAAAAGAGGTCCAGGGTCCCCTATATTTGTAGTACTTTATTTCACGAGCAATATTTAATTCAGAATAATTTACAGCCATTTCTAACGTCGGGTTTATGTTTACTAAGTAATTACTTTCGAAATAAATAGGAGATCTCTCTCTCTGTTCATAAATTAAGACAAAATAAAAGTGTGATGAAAATAAATGTACTTACAGAAATAAAATAGGTAGATGCTTGGGAATTTGTTGGTAGGGTTGTCCAGTTGAGCTCTTCCACAAAATTTTCTAGTATTTCTACGTAGGTAAGATGCGCCAATGACTGGAGTCTTTTCGTAGACCAAATGGATTCTTCCGTCGATTTACTCAGAGTGGTTGATAAAGTTCTGATACGCAATAAAGATTTAAAAATCACCAGCTACAAAAGTTGAACTGTTTGAGTATCTTGTTCGCAGTGCCAATTATGTTTCGGAGTCAAAAGTTTAACTTTTTAAAAAGTAATTTATTTATAACTCTTACTGTTTAAACTAACACATTAAAAGTTACAGCCTAAATGAGTACCCAGATTAGGAGACTAGGACTACATGGTTTTTTATACTTATTGATGATATCATTAATCAATCTTAACTCAAGTGGCTATTGAAGGATTTTTCTAATGAAAGTAAAACAACATTTTACAATATTATTTGTTAATAATTATTATAACAATGCAAAAGGCGAATACTTTCCTAATGAACATTTAATAGAGATTAAGTTTTACTCAAGTTATGATTCAATGCGGACATAACTATATGCAAAATATAGTATTGGTAACGAAGCATTATCGTTATTCCTCTTATTTCGCGACTAGTTATATAGAAACTAGTGCACTTGAAGCGTAATACTTTTCGTTGTGTATTACAAAATAAATGTGCTGTGGCGTATGCATGATGAAAATTAAGGCGGCAACACTAGTTAAGGTTCTGGCCTTGTGAACTGCGTTTTTAAAAACACATGCAAACTTCTTAACAAATTTATTTAATTAAACAGAATTGAATATGGAATTTAATCAACTTAATTTAAATTACTCTAAGTTCAAAAAAAAATTAATTGTACTAGTTTGAGTAGTCTAAACAACTGAAATGTTAAAGCTGAATACTTTAACTGACTGCAGGGTTTTGAAGCTCCCGGACTATTTGTGATGTCCCTACCCCTCACATGGTTGTGGGAACTTGCAGAGCTTATGTCTCCTTATTCTTAATTCTATTCATTGTTACTATGTTATAATTTTATTTTCTAGGTAATTGCGGTATCTTAACCGTCTGTGACCTGCCACCTGCAGTGTCACTATCGTCTGGATACAAAGTATTGCATACGTTCTCATGAACTGCTAATAAACTCTATTTATTGTTTTTGTATTACAATGTTACACTTTACTTTGGACTTTCTTAATAATTTTCTAATAATTTCCTGTTAGGTTCTATTTCGTTATACATACATAATTGGGGGATTTGTAACTAGCTTTCGAAATTACAAATTGTTAACTATATAAAACACTTTTGCAATCTCTTTCCCTCCCCACTTCTCCCACTTCCCTCTCACCCCACTGATATGTAATTAATACACAGGAAGTTTTATTGAAAATGCCAGAAAGACCATTTTCTTATCCTACTTATCCGTTTCAGATAAAGATAACTTTTGATGTTTTTATTAAAGCTATTTGCTCTTATTGTAATTCTATATAATTTATTAATTACTTGTTCAATTACAAAAGTTCAACATCAACCTTCTGTATCTAACTAAGCGAAACCTAGCTCTATATTTATTTTTATCAGGCGAAACTCAACTTCCTTTACGCTTTTCCGAATTGAATTGGTGAGTGAGTAAATTGTTTTCAACAAACTTAAGCGACTCTTTTTTAAATTAAATTGATTCGAATATGGTTCCTCTAACAAGTTGTTTGTGATATTAGAAGGAATAATCAACACTATTGAATAAAAATGTCTATGTAATTCCAAATATAATTAAGTTGCAGCAGTATTACAAATTTCAATAAAAGAAAATCACAGCTACTTGATGATGCATATATCTATTTTTGTCACCCGCTTTGCGCTGAATACTATTTTTATTAATAAAAACATACATACGAGATATATATTGACCTTAATGCACCTTTTAATCAATAACTAAATTAAACTCTGGTTTAACCATGTTTGTTTTGGTTTTGTAACAGAAATAAAATCTTTATCATAAGTAAGTTTATAATTTCATGTTGTTTATGTTATGATATAATTCAAGATGCAATAAATAACTAACTGCATGTAAACCATCTTTCAATGACTTTGTAAAGATACTATAAGGTGGCATATAAATTCTGCTTGTAATAGTAAGCAGTTTCCATTAAAAACTAAAACTTTTCGAAAGGAGACTTTTTTGTAAATATTTTACAGTTAGTACGAGGGACACTATTTATGTATTGAGAACTGGCAACACTGGTATTGCCAGGTGAAATCTGAAATTGCCATTGTAAAGTTTGACATTTTTGAGGTTATAGGTACTCAGAACGTTTTGACGTGCGAGTACTATTTGTGTTTTTTGCAGTGTCGAAAATTTCATCCCTGCCAAAATATAGAATTAACTCGCAAATATTTTTGAGCTATGATTTATTTAAACCTTCAATGTGGTCTAACTCAAGACCAATGCATCAATCAACCGAATTCAACATTTGGAGATGAAGCGCCATCCACAGCCACTGTATATCGCTGGTACACGGACACGGACGAAGTTAAAGAAGGTCGTTCAAAATCGGTCGTTGTTCTGGAAAATATCGATGCTGTGCGAAAACTAATCGAAGAAGATCGTCATGTAACATATTATGAAATCGAGAGATGTTTAAGCATTAGTATGACCAGCATGCATAAGATGTTGCACGAACATTTGTGTATTCGGAACCTGTGTGCGCGTTGGATTTCACATTTGTTGACAGATGCTCAAAACAATGCTTGTTATACTCGGGTTCTCTACTCTAAGGTATACTGTTAAAGTCCCGGGTGTAATTTATAAGAGTCACTACGACAGTTGGTAACACAATAAATATTTGACTAATAATGCGTGATAAGGTCATTATTACGCCACAAATTATTATCACATACAAAGACAAAAGATAAAGGTACTCACGTAAAATGTAGTACTCGTCAAGGCATTACAGCTATCTTCCGTCAAGCTCTCCGCGTTGGTTGAGCGTTGTGGGCGTGGGTCGTCTTTTGCCCCCTCGTCGAAACCAAATTGATCTCTTCTGTGTAGATGCAGGGTAGAGATACGACCAGGAAACCTACCTTACCTAAAAAAGAAGACAAAAAGGCACACAAAACAACCTCACTGTTCAACGTTTAGTTCATTAGTCCTATTCGTGACGGAAATTCCCACTTACTTCCCCACTCCGCGTCTGCGCATTCTCGGGCGCCGACACAACTGTCTAAAGTGATGGAAATGCACGCACAAGTCTATTTTTAAATTATTGGCGCAAATTCACTTACAAATTTAAAACTAAAATTAAAAATTTTTACATGCCGATTTTCGGCATGTAACATGCTCGTGTCGATTAGTGCCGTAAAATGATTTCAAAATACAACTGTGGTGCATCCAAAGCGGTACACAACATCGTCACAGGTGACGAGTCGTGAATTTATGCGTATGAGTCAGAACGAATAGGCCAGTCGGCAGTTTCGGTGTGAAGCAAAGCCAACAAAAGTTGATCGTTCTCGAAGCGTTAAGAAGCAAATGGATTTTTCTTTACGAAAACCGGTCCTGTGGCAACTGTGGCTCTCGAAAATCAAAAGACCGTTAATTCAGCGTGGTATACGACCGTTTGTTTCCTTGAAGTTTTCGGTAAATTGAGAGAAACCAAACCAAAATGACGAATCATTTTGCACCATGACACACAAAAGATTAAGTTGATGGGCCATCCACCTTACAGCGCCGACTTTGCACCCAATGACTTCTTCTTGTTTCCAGTAATTAAAGATAAACTGCGTGGACAACGAATTTCATCGCCCGAAAAAGTGGTTGAGGCCTTCAAAACGCATGTTTTAGAGCTACCATTTTCTGACTGGACAAAGTGCTATGAAGTGTGGTTCAATCGCATGCAAAAGTGTATAGACCTTTAATGCGATTATTTTGAAAAGCAATAAAACTATTGTTCATTAAATTCCTTTGTTTATTCTATCTATTCTCAATACATTAAATAGTGGCCCTCGTATACTGTCTGCTTAAAGAATATATTCTTTCAGTTGCTAGCAAACGACAACAGTAAAAGACAATTTGTTAAAAATATAATTTAACACCAAATAAAATGCGTTTCTTCATAGATGCAGTAACAATATAGAAAAAGGTTTATTTACTATACATCATGATTAAACAACTTTTGTTTGTATTTATATACATATTATATATGAAAAGAAGATTGTATATATAATATGTCAGTTAGGGAATGATAGGGAACGTTAAGGACAAATTTAGGATAAAATACTTAGATCAGGGAGGACGAATTTGTAAATTTATAAAGCAGGTAAAATAGCTGGATTCACTATTAATACATTTGGCAAATGCTTAGAAGTTTGAATCCATTTTAAATTAGCTAGCTAGATTTGGATAGTTTTAAGTCGACCCTTCAGGTCGCACTGGTAAGCGGAGCCGGCGTCTGCTATCCGGTATTACGGATCCCTCCCCCTCTCATTTTTGCTTGCCTTGTTGATCGGGCACGCTCCAAAGTCAAGGCTAGGGATACCATTATTTAAACCCTGTTTTTAGTTTTTGTTTCAGTCTGTTAGATTTTTATTTACAGTGGATATATTATGAAGTTTGAATAAATTAGAAGCACGTTTATTTTTCGCGTTTAAACCCAATGTAGTACCTTCGGGTGGAGCATTGGGGACGTGGCCGCAAGTATAGCGGCTCTTATTCAAATTATAATGTATTTATATACGTGTACAATTCATTTATATCTAATAAACATTTACATAAGCATTTGATATAAGGCGAACCACAATAGATGCACCTTTTGTTATATGTGTTGCTTAGATCTAAGCGAAAAACTCGTGCTTACACATAATTTTGAGTTGACGTAGCCGTAGGGTTAAAAGTCATACACTTTATATTTAGACGTAAGTTTGTTTTCATAGGTTTAATTTTGATAGAAAAACGGACATTTGGGTGAAAATGTTGAACATAGGTGGGTCAACGCTACGTTTATGACTGTTGAGGATTACCTAGAGATTGTAATAAAGCACTCTGCCATCAAATGGAACTGAAGCTATATTGTAAAACACACGCAAGATTTGATTTAAGTCGTCTAATATGGTAGTGGACGTTTGGAAATAGAAATAAAAAACGCACGAGCATGTGGAGTGGTAAAATTTCAGTATACAGAGCGGTGTGTTGGACGACTTCATTTCATGACAATTTTTGGGCTTTTCATATGATTGTGATCAATATAGCTTTGGAAAATTTTTGTTAGTTGCTTATTTAAAACTACAATATGATACGTATGTTTATGTTTAATTGTTTAAATGAGATGAAAGTTTTTGACCGAAATCCTTTTAAGGGTCCTCGGGCTAGCTCTAAACTGTAACTTCAGCGGTTTCTTCATGAGACAAAGGTGAAAGAAGAAAAATGTTATGAAGGATAAGTCTTGGTCGCCACTACACCTTTAAAACCAGTTATAATGCAAGAAATCCTGAAAGGAAAGTAAAGAAACCTACAGATAAATTTCGTAACTGTGGTCACAATAGTAACCGTATAAAAAATACAAATTTGATATCTTAAATATTAGTACATGGTATTAGAAGACAGTATCACCATTCTGACTCATCGTTGCCAGATGCTAATACCGCTATATCATCTGCCAATCTAAGAATATCAATCGTCTGTCCCTGCATAAGATTTCCAAATCTTTTCCGCATTTGACAGTATTCATGACCTCTTCGATGTACAAGTTAAAAATTAACGGTGATAGGGCACATTCCTGTCTCATTACTTTCCTAATATCTACTTCTCTTCGTTCCTGCCCTAGTTCTATTACAGCTGTTTGTTCTTTGTATAAGCCATGTACCATCCGTCTATCCGTAAAGCTCATTCTAATCTTTTGAGTATATCGATCATGTTCTTCCATTTTATATTCTCGAATACTTTTTTCAGATCTACAAACCCCATATATACCCTATCTCCTTTTTCTATTGCCTTTTCGATTATCACCCTTAGAGCTAAAATGGCCTCTCATGTTCCCTTGTTTTGCCTAAACCCAAACTGATATTCTTCTAGTACTTCTTTGGTTCATTTTTTTATCCCCCTTTGTACAATTGTAGTTAATATTTTATACATGCGTGCTGTCAAACTTATTATTCGAAAATTTTCACATCTATCCTTGGCCCTCTTTTTTGGAATAATGAGTATGTTACGTTTGAAATCTTGCGGTATTCCGCCTGTCTCATGCATATAGCTTACAAGTTGGAAGAGACGTTTTGTTACTGTTTGTCCAGCGGCTTTTAGAGTTCTATGCTTGCACCTCATCTATAACCGGTGCCTTACCATTTTCCAGGCCTATTAATGCTAATTTAAAGTCGGCTCTAAATATAGGATATCCCAAGCCATCGTGTTCAATATCTCAATCCTGTTCTAACTGCTGTTAGTTCCTTTTCTGCATATAAATTCTGCATATATTCTTGCCATCTAATCACTTTTTTTACATGTTCTATAATGATGTTTCCTATCGCGCTCCTTAAATTTTTGCTTAACGGTTTTATATCCTTAAAATTCGTTCAAATTAGTTTGTACGCTTCATGTGTCTTTCCAACTTCCATCTTAGTTTGTACCTCTTTGCACTTTTCATTAATTCATTGATTTTTAGTTTTCCTGCATTTTCAAATAATTTTCAATTTTTTGGCTTTGCGCATCTGTTTTCTAGCTTGTCCGGTCTGTGTTTGTATTTTTGTCTTTCTTCTATTAAATTCAGAATATCCTTTGTTATCCATGGTTTCTTATTTTCTTTTTGTGTATATCTCTGGCAGCCATGTCTAAGCTAGATTTATTGCTATTCCATTCTGTTTCTACTTTTTTAGTATCAAAAACTATCCCAATATCTTTCAGCAATTTTGACCTTTTTTCAAATCTTTCGTGGATATCATTGTATTTTAGTTTGTCAAAGTCAAAGTGTCTTTTTCCGTTTCTATTTTCAAATTTTTAAATATAGAAGTGGCCTTCATAATTACAATGTTGTGGTCAGTATCTATACCTGCTTCTAGATAACTTCTACAGTCTTTTACTTGGTTCCTAAACCGTTGTCTAACAAGAATGTAATCTATTTGATATCTTCCTATATCTTCTGGCATCTTTCACGTGTATCGGTTTCTAGCAGGATGTTAAAATAATATGTTTGTAATGGTTAAATTGTTCTTGATGCAAAATTCTACTAGTTATTCCCCATGTCGTTTCTCGTGAATAAACCAAATAAACTTCCTACCGCACCTTCCCTGCCATCGCTTACCGCTGCATTAAAATCTTCCGCAAGTATGAAATTTTCATGTCCTTATTCGTAACTTACTATGTCTTCGATATGTTTGTAGATTGCTTGTACCTCTTCCTGGCTGTATCTATAGGTGGGTATGTATACCTGTATTATTACTGTATTCACCTGTTTAGATTCTATTCTAACCATGGGTATTCTTTTGTTCTTTTGTAGGTAGTTTTCTACACAGTGTCCTACCTTTTTCCTCATAACTATCCCCACACCAGAATTTTCTTCCTGTGTGAATTACCCTGAAGTCTCCACTCCAAAAATCCTCCGCCTCTGGCTACCGAACTTCGCTAATCCCTACTATGTCCTTTGGTAACCTATCCATTTTAATTTTCAAGTTTTCTAGCTTACCTACTTGCTTCATACTTCTGACACTTTACGCTCCGACTGGTAGAATGTTTTAAACTGGTTTCTAAAGTTTCCAATTACATCTTCCGAAGTAGTCCCCTCCCGGAGATCCGATTGAGGGACTATTTAACTCCAGAATTTTTCACTTCATAGTATGTCATCATCTTGATTAACTATTTTAGTACGCTGTGTACTTAGGTGTAATTTGGTGGTATCCCACTGGTTTTCCACATCGCAGTAGTCTGTCATAAAATGCCATACCGACCTCTATGGTCTTTGTCTTACACGTGATTTTTCAATGCTCCACCCGAAGGTACTACATTGGCCGGAAAACGAGTTTTTTTACTTGAAAAATTTTGCTGAACCTTTACTGTTCCAAACAAGGTAGAGGTCTTTAATGTGCGTGACAACACTCACATACGGGACCTCCATTTTACCTCTCATCCGAACGAGGACGTAGTTTCGTGAAAAATGCTCGCCTAACATTTTTCAAGCGGACCGTGTCGGGATTCGAACCCGGGACCTTGAGCGTAGTAGTCACATGCATACCAACTACGCCACGGATCCGCCTATGGTATCTGCCACTCTAAGTACCGATAGAGCTGCTCTCCTCTTTCGAGAACCTGTCTTAGTTTGGTTCCTCACTAAGGACTCTACTAATTTGGTTGGACCTATAGTTAGGCTCTTTGGATGACTGGAACTCTCAAACCGTTCCACCCGTTCAAGTAATCTAGAACTTTTTCAAGGTGCAGGTCCATTCGGAACGGCTTGAAATTATAAATAACTCAAATTGAAAACATCATTTAATGAATAGCAATCTTGTTCTTTTGATGTAGAAGAATTCAAATGGTGAAGTCTAGTTTTGTTATAGCTTCTGCATGTCGTTTATTTAGAGGAAGTTGGCATAAGGATAATATTAATTTTTTGCATAATTGTATGATAGCGGGCCAAGCTACCTTGAACCAGAAGTATGCGGTATTCAGCGTCAATTATATAGGGAACAAAGGTTTGTATTTTTAAAGTGTTATTGAATGCGAACATGAAAAGCTATATTGACTGATGTTTTTGTTTATTGTTAAGTTGATGTTCTCAAAAATGGAATTACTAACGTAACTATCAATATTCGGAAAATCGGCGTGGTAGTAGTATTATTTAATTTTCTTTTAAGGTGTTCTTTTTATTAATACCTGGCCAGTAATATGTTAGAACAATATAGTGTTTCTTTTTTAAAGATCAATGTGCATGTAGTTTTATTCCCTAGATTTATGATTAATAGAAGTTTAGTTTAGATTGGATTTTATTTAAACTTATTTATAAAATAGGTGATAGTACACAAATTTGTAAACAGTAGACATTGCTATTTGCTATTTACTATTTACTATTTATTTTTAATTTCGCCAAATTTATGCCTCACAAATGGATCACGTAAGAACTAAACTATATCACAGTCTCTAATAAAAATATGTTAAAAATGGTATCTTCAGCGTAATTTTAATTATGATGTTTTGGTACTGAAATAAGTAAATGTCAAATTATGGAGTATGGAAGCCATTCAGACTTTATGAGGTTCTTATCATCACGAACGCAAATGTCGCATCTATGAAAAAACAGCTTGAGATCTACAAATATACATTGAAAAATATTGAACAAATAATAATATACATAAAATTTTGACTTAGACCTTAGAACTTACCGGTTACGAAACATACCACAAAATTTCATTGTTGCTTAATCTATCAACTTAAAAATTATTCTGCAAAACTGCAATGAAGTTGAGCTTCACATCTCACAATTTTACTTAAGCATTTTAATAAAGCTATAACAGGAAATGATCATATCATATCCATGTTCTCTAAATAACTAAAGCTAAAAGTTGTGTGTTTATACTTAAATGCGCTAGGTATAAAAATATGCTTATGCAAAAGGGAAGTGCGTACAAACACAGGTCGCCTGGTAGGACACGTGTGTCAAAACATAAGGCGATTTTTCTCGACATACTTGAATTGTTCAAGAATGGTATGTTGAAGTATCCCCCCCACTATTTAAGAAACGTTTACTTGTGCGGCACCACGAAAACGTATTGTAGTTTCCTAACCTCGCTTTGAATAATTACCCGGTAAAAGTCAAGTGTTTAACATAAACAAGCATAACCTGGTACAGAACAGGGTATGTTCGTTTATCTGATAGAATGGTGCCGTACAATTTCCTCTCCAGTAAATTTTATCGCCAAAACGCAAGTTTAACACGTACACACACAATTAAATATGCTAGTTTATGTCGCGAAAAATCGCCTATAATGTTGGCAGGATTCGAACTTCATGCCATAAATTCATAAAATATCCTTGACACGACGCAGTGTCGACTTGGGGATACCAAGATCAACTGTTTCTAAGGTAGTTCATAAAAGGTTTCGTTTAATTGCTTACAAGTTGCAACCTTTGCATGAAATTAAATCAACGTATAATGACAAGAGATTATAGTTTTCTATTAATATTCTACACAAAATTGATAAAAATATCTATTTTTTAATGAATATAATTTTTGCCGATGAGAACTTTTCATGCAGACGGTAATGTGATTCGACACAATTGCAGAATTTGGGATTCACAACCGTCTCATGATTTCGTTAAGTATCGTTGTGACTCACCCAACGTTAACGTTTTGTGCGTTTTTATGCATGATAGCGTTATAAGTCCCTTTATTTTTGTGGAAAAGACAATAACTGGTGATGTCTATTGTGTCATGTTAGAAGAGTATGTTTTTCTCAGTTTGATGATATTGAGGTGGAGAAGGGTTTGTCCACTTTCAACAAGACTTTAGTTTGTGTGTGTGAGAAGCACTCAATACTCGATTCAGCAACAGGTGGATTGAAAAGGAAGGGCCTATTCCTTAGCTTGCAAGAAGCTCAGATTTGACTTCCGTCACCCCAGATATGCTGACCAAGACTTGGCAAGAGGTAGAATTTGGTTTGGATGTATACCGTGCCACTAATGGGACCCACGTTGAAATTTACTAAATTGTAATAAAATCTTGAGAATATTGCCTTTAAATTCATGTACAACACATTGCACTAAGATTATGATTTAATAAAAATATTTAACCTCAAAACCCCGGAGTTCTTTTGTAGAAATCCTGTATTTGTAAACTCAAACTCGCATAAAGCGAAAGAATGTAACCCAAATACTGGGTCACGACAGGCCGAAGGCTACTAACGCTAGTGCCTATTCTTGGCTGTATATGTATAACGTAAACTGTAAGTTAGTTTTGCGTGATTACGGTTATTTTCTGTAATTTAGATATTTCATACACTGATTTTCAGTATGTTATGCAAAATATTAGGTATTAATAATCAAATTACTCTGTAGTGTTGAGCGTACCAGCATTTTATGCAACGTATAGGTATTTGAATGATGGATATGATGGTATTGATAGCGATACAATTATTATTGTCGCACCACGGTAAAGAGCTACCGATTACAAAGCACTTCCTGCAAGCATGTATTACACGTAACGGTTGGTGTTTAATCTTACTTGTATTTTTTGCTACCTTTAACCACCACACTTCAACATTCTATTAAAAATACTAATTTTAACAGTTAAATTACTGAGCGAAAATATATTATGTATAGAAAATATTTTTGTGTTTCATTACAAAACTGTTAGAGTAGGCCTGGTCTACCCTGTATGACCTCAATAACCGCCACTGGGCAAAACTGATATGAGAAGGCGGTTTTTCAAATTAGGAGAAACGAGCCCTTTCGTTCACGACAGGATAATGCAAAACTTATACGGTTGATCGTTAATGGCGTACATTACAAATATGATCTTTTGTGAGTTTTTTTCCATATACATGTTGTCAACGCAGTTAATTATTTTCTTCTTTCCCAAAGTACCTTCTCCTAGAACTTAAGATTATGTTTCCACATCCGGTTAAAAAAGCGCTTAAGGATGTCTTATTTTCATTGATGTACCTTCCTACAATTTTATATTCTGCAAATGTATAACGTATAATAGTGGATTTCAATAACCATATATGTAGGATAATTTTATAGATAGTAGGTATTCAAATCATTTTCTCTAGAACTAGTTTAAGTAACTTCATACTACAATAGTATAGAACATGTGGCGTCACTGCTAGGCCGAATAGCTTCAGGGATTAAGCGGGGAGGTGTAAAGGTTGTTCTAAGTAAGGGTTACTGACGAGGGTAACGGCCCAGTCGGTCCAGGGCAGTCGGTCAAATCGGTCCGTGGCAGCAAGACGAGGTGGAAGCTTAAGACGTAAAACCCATGACAAAAGTCGATGTCGATGGGGTTATGCTTCCAACGCGTATATTTAGAACTTATACCGGAAAGTAATTGTGGCACGTATTGTTTATAACAAGTATTTCATTAACATCAGTATTGTTAAGTATTAATAATTTCACGCGTAGTTGGCTCAAATATTATCTTTGTGTTTAGTAAATGATATCTAAAGCACCCGGACCTTTTTATTGAAATAACAACCCTAGACAACGAAAGAAAACCTCTACATATATGTATTAATACTAGGGTACAGGAGCTGTTACGGTCTGACGACCAATTTGTAGAGTCAACAAGTCTACGACTCTTGTTATTTATGCTTCATTAGACATGCATCTGAAAATCTTTAGCAGCCATTATTGGTAGCTTCTTAGGTTTTGACTAGCCTGCGGTTTATTTATTTTTTCTGGTTTTAACTTTGTTACGCAGATGTTCACAACACATACCCTACAGTTCTCTTCTATTGACTAAATTGCGGTTTACTTCTTTCAACGTCCCCCAAACAACGATGTCCAGTAATAGCCACCGAAACAATTAAAATAAATAAAATGTAAGTGGTTAACCAGATGGAAAGAAACTTGTTAGTAGGTGTCAATTGCATATGATTGTGTTCCAGATCAAAGCAATCGGAGCACATGCAGTTCACGAGAAGTGATCAACAACTGAATGAAATAAGATAGTTCAGAAACAGCATCAATGACAAAAGGAAACGAACGGCTCTTAGACATAAAACATTACGTCACGGTTTGTGCAGGAGGATTCACGTTGCATGACGCAGACTCACAATATTGCATTCGAGAGCAAATAACTTAAGTAAATGTTAGATGTATGTATATACGGATAAATACATATATAAACACTGTGAAAATGTTTTAAATAACAATACAGTTTCCAAAACATGTCAATTTCAATTTCTTGCATGTCTCATATATTGGTAGTAACTTTCTTTGGTATCAGTTCGTCACACTATAAACTCCAATGCTTTCACATTTGCCATACGCTAAATGCTAATTCTTCAGCAATATTTTTTTTAGTTGA
Organism: Platerodrilus igneus; assembly: GCA_036346225.1. Classification (NCBI taxonomy): domain Eukaryota; kingdom Metazoa; phylum Arthropoda; class Insecta; order Coleoptera; family Lycidae; genus Platerodrilus; species Platerodrilus igneus. Next base: position 1,845,418 of record JARFIW010000713.1, on the reverse strand, counting down.
ATCAGGTATACGAATATGCTGTCGCTAATATCATATCGTAATTGGCTTGGCAATATTTTACTGTATATTTTTAGATTATTTAATAAAATAGCTACTGCACATGTATTCAATTTTGTGGGAAACCTGAGATTTGAATGTTCAGTTTCTTAGAGCTGTAACGGAAGTTTCCTAAAAATATATTACATATAAATTAACATTCCACCACAACATGTATATTAAACCTGAACGATTACTGATAGGTATACATATGTAAAATATTGTTTTTGCCAACACGTTACCCAGTCTTGCAAATACACTTTATTTTAAATACTGCCAAATCAGTCATGAATCATCAATTTGAAACTTTATTTAAAATATTGCTTACTGCATGTTTACCTTTATAACATACTACAACACAATTATAACTGTTATAGCAAGACAAAATTTAGCTATCTTCACACTTCAGATAAAAAATTTCGAACTTCAGTTGGGTATTTTTTTCAGCCGCGAAATACAGGTTGGGCCAAGCTAGTTAGTTTTTTAAAAAGATTTATTATACAGTCGCTAAATCTTATTACACAATAGCTAAACACTGCATTAAATTTATTTAAAGGTAGCAAAAACAATTAATTGAAACTATTGTACTCCGACAGAGAAGCAATGCTAAAGCTTCGGCTGCTGGAACAAGTTTGTCTTTTTAAGTTTAATTTCTGATTCCTTTTTGGGTTTTCTCCCTTCTCTACAATATTCATATTTCTTGACATTTAACCTATTCCATTAATCATTAGATTATTTAGAACTATACATATTTTATTATCAAGATTTAGTGGTCGTTTACAGTATCCGGCCATTTACTTTAATCACTATTGGAAATATTAATTATTCCTAGGCTAGACAGAAAGTCATAAACGTTCAGTAAAGTTCCTGAGAAACTACCAGGGTATCTTAGTCACACATAAATTACATTAAATTATTGATATTGGTGTCAAAAGCTAAATACATAAAGTGTACAAAAACATAATCTTAATGGTAATGGTTTCTCTAATAAATCTAGAATTAAAATGACAGCTTGACTTCCTTTCAGTTTTATTATCAACTTATAATAATTATGCTTCCTTAGCATTTTATAACACTTAATATAATTTAAAAGCATCTCTACAAGGTGCTTGCAAAGCAACTTTACAAATATTATTTTATTCGCACTATATATATATCAAAAAATCTGTAACTCGCGCTTCAAACGAAAACGTGTTTAAATAACCGGGAAAGCTAATCGCAGACCCTAAGCAACGCGGATCCTCATGCACAAACCGTGTCGTAATTTTTTGTCTAAGAACCATTCGTTGAAAGGATTAGGTTGAGCACTATTCGCTGATCACAAACGGTTGGATGCAACAAAGCAGTGCTCGTAAGCCAGGATGGGATCGATGACCAATATCTAGGTAGTAACCATATTCGACGCCCTTACATTTTGCATCAGGGAGATATTATTAAAACTTCACAGCATATTTCATCAAAAGTGGCAGAATCTATTAGTAACTAGTTTTTTCTTTTAACAACAATTTTAATAAAGATACGATCACGGTCGAAAGACGACTACACTTAAGTAAGAAAATAAACACTGCGTTGTACAAATATATTGCTAATCAAAGAACAATACATTTTTATTTTTCAAAACTGGAAACTAATTCAAAATTTCGTGCAAACAAATACGGTTATATCTAGTACTGTATATAATAAAAAAATTTAAATGTTAACCAACTTCTTCGTTACATTTTCTTGTTTTCTACAGCTGATACCAGCGTATATAAGGAAAATACAAACTGCATTACCTGAGGATCAAACTATTACCTTATTTGTACACATAAATCACTCAAAATTTTTACCTTAATATATGTTTCAAAATTCATGGAAAGCACTCCTGCCAATCGAAAATACGAGTGCCTCTGAGCTTGCTTTAATAACAAAATAAGCGATTTTTTAAACACATTATTGTTAGAAAGATACCACTTGCTGTAAAATATCTCGCTTGATAACATAGAATTCTAGAAAATTCCTATTAAGAATGTTAATGTTATTTTTAGTGACACCAAGCTCACCGTTTCTGCCACAATTTCTCCAGCATAACAGTATGCAAAAATCACAGCCGTTTCAAGTAGCGCTATCGGCGTTGTTGTAATAGCTAGAGTGGGCTCGAATGTCTACTTGTTAAAACAAATTCTTAGTAAAATATTTACTCTTAATAATTATTATACCAAAATAAATACACCGAAGCACATTGATGGAATAGATAATGCGAGCAGAAAGCAGAGACTGGATTCAAATACATTATGGATCTCCATGTAGATCCTGAAAAAAATAAATAAATGTGATTAGACGTATACCTACAGTAGTATTTATAATTTAATATTTAATTAATATTATAAAACAGCATCGTGTACTTCGCCCAAAGGTATAAACATTACTTTTCAGTGGACTTGCGAACTGTTGCTTTTGTTTGGAGTAAGCACCTGTAAAGATGAAACATACGTTTTTCTGCTAAACAAAATAAATCACATTCTCCACCGTCAAGAAGGCTTTAAAATAAATGTTTATCCGAATAAGAAGATTTGCAAATATCTTTTAGACCAATCCATTTACAATTATTTCAAATGTTGTTTTAATATGATAGAAAGTAGCGCCCATGACCATGTAGTCAATTAATTGAAGTGAATTGTATTTGTAGCCAATTCACAAAGCAATAATAACTTGTTTAACTATAGTGCTAGCTCACCAAGTCAGTATTCCGATCTCTCTGAACTATCCAAAAAACTTTGAAACATCAACAATACTGAATTATACGAATTATTTATAAATGCTTTCAATATAAAAATACTAACTGAGGACATTTATTACGTAACTATCGACACAGTTATTGAGGTTAGCGGTGTTCTATACTAAACGCAACAATTGTATTAAAAAAAGTTACGCGTTACTCTAACCAAGCATAGTTGGGTTGTCATTTGTTGTACAACATTATTATGAATTTTGTACGACAAAACCGAACAATTACATAAATGTAAGTATATTATTAAGTAAACTAATCATGAGCAACAAATATGAGTTTTGTTACTAAAGTAAAGCAAAGTAAAGTACACGAGGGATGCTTTTTATGTTTAGCATACTGGGACATAGACGGCGCCACTAATCAAATGCCAGTACTAAAAATTAACCTCCATTTGTAGTTAACCTATATCCAAAGTTTTAAGTCTGGTTCAGTCAAGTTCAACTATTTTAAGTCAAGTTGAACTACCTACCGTTCTATTTCTTTCTCTATTAACTGTTTTTTTATATTACTTTTTTCTATTTTCAATATATTTATATATTATAGATATGTGCATATAAATACATATATACTTAGTTATTTTCGTCTTTTCTTGAAACTTGTAGTGGCAAGAACAACAATGTTTAATGCCTTGAAGGTAATAGGGAAAATTGAATTTAAAGTTCGTACTCATGTTCGTGTGGTAATGGTGACAATGATAAATTAGTCATTGGTACTTACTGTAAGAAGAAGTCGTATATAATGATAAAAAGTTTTTAAAACTTACTAAACATGATTTTGAACATATGCTTTGTGAAAGCGGTATAGTTCAAATTCTGGAAACGAATCAATGAGTAGTGGTTAATCAAGTAAATCTCTTAAAAGAAATTAACCTTTATGCATAATATAGAAATGTTTTGGATTTAGTGAAAACATATTCTAATAATGAAACATACTGTATGTTTTTATATGATTTGGATTCTTCAAAATTGTGTACTCTGTTCAATATATTATAAATTAAGAAAATCATTTTTTATTATTAAATATACAGTGACTGCAAATTGATAGGTTACGTCAGCATCGCCGGCGACGCTGACCTAACCTATCAATTTTTTTTTGCTATGTACCCTAAGTCCACACAAGTACAACTATCCTAACCTAACTCCACACATCACCAGTTAACCTAATTCCTGACAAGTCCAATCTTTTAAAACTATAAACCAGAATATATTATAATCAAAGCTTTAATCAGAACTCACAGCGTGATCAAAGCTGCGGTCTATACCCAGAACCAAGATGCTGCAAAATATTTTTTGTAAAAAGCTAATACAAGTAGATTTCTAATTTATTTTTGATCGTATTGAATATGTAGAAAGTTGGTTCTAGTACTTATTAACAAACGAATTTTTTTGTTGCGAAGAAATATTAAACTTCTGGTTAGAAAAGGGAAAATGGTTTTGCTGCATTAAATAATTAAACAAACTTTAAGACTTTTGTTAATTTTAACTGAATGTACACATAGGAAATGTTGGATAAAAAAGACATATGATTACGTTCAGAGGCTACTTAACTTGGGTTAGATTGAAACGTATTTTTTTTCTTGTTAGTTACACATTCCTTATACATCTAATATCATGTTTCGATAATATAAAAACAATTTATAATTGTCTGATCACTAAAAATAGTTTATTAAGTGTATAATGGATTAAGCGCTCCTTCGCTTTCTATTGTTAAGGGGTAAACTGACCAATTGTTAAGTTTACTGTTTTTAAGGGTTTACTCTTAACGTAGCACTGTAATTAGTTACAGTTGCGGGACCGCCTACCAGTCACCTACTTCTACACGCCTTGTTTATTTGGGGGCTTCCACCAGTCACCACCCTGGTGACAATAACTAGAGGAACATAGTCCTCGTTACTCTAATGACCACTCAATTTAAGCTGGGGTAAGAATGATTGGAATAAAGCTAAAGTATGATACATATAATAAATAAGCGAGCAGCATTTGTACAGGATCAGCCTTACAATTAAGTTACATAAAAAGATTACTTACATGCTAAGAAGTATTCGCCGCCTCCCTTAAGGGGACGTGCGGTTCGCTGCTTGACTACATTTTATACTGTATTAATATGACCGCTGAGGTCACTCGGAGACAGACTAACTAAAGGGAAGAGAGCAGAGCGAAGAGCCATAGTTAGCCAGTCGCTACCACTTTTATAAACAATCATATCTAACATGATAAATGTTTCCCTGAAATATTAATGAGAACATACAGATAGTGGTTTGCCACTGGTTTACTAATCTGAATTTCTTGGTTGGCCGTATCGTGCGTGTTTCATGTTTCCTGTTAACTTTCTCGTGAGAATTGGTCATCAGGAAATATGACTGCATCGATATTGAACAAAGGCTAAAATGTGTATGACTAATACTAATTAATAATGGACTTGTAAATCAATACGTAACACATCCCCCCCGTTTAAGAAATTTCGACCCGGAATTTAGAAAATTGTACTAAATATAGTAATAAGGTGCGTGTTAGATAATGTGGGTAAGAAGATAGTTACTGATGATTTACATTACATAGTTAAGGTTATAAAAGTTTGAAATTGTAAAATAAAATGTTTAAATTTTGTAAACAATAATAACGAATATTATATCGTGATTAATATATCGAACATTCAGGGTTTGATTTTCAAATAAAATATATAAAATCTAAATATAAGATTAGGTAGATATCAAACTGAATATACCTAGTAGTAATCAGAGTACAAAATCTTAATGAATAACAAGTTGTTAAAATAAATAAAAGGCTTACAAAGATAAATGTGTGTTCATGGCTGGAGCGTGACGATGTTGTTTGTGAACCAGTTGCTGAGAGTTATTTGTCGTGTGTTGCGATGTCATCAAGCTATTATAACCATTTGAATCGAAGCTCACTATATTGATCGATTTGGTTGATTAACAAAAGTTGATATCCAATTAAACCGTGTTGGCCCATAAATAGGGTTGGTGTTGACTAAGATTTGTACGTGCTTATCCATTAGACCCACAAAGACCATAAGGGTACATTAGGATGTATCGAAAAGTTTTCTAGGTAACCATATTAACCATTTTGGAATTGACCATGTGTTTGCGTCTGTATTCCATTGATGTTCATTCATGCAGAACTTTGTAACCAGTTGGGTGTCTGCTTGTTGAGGTAGTACGAAGGTTTAATGTATTGGGTGCCTTGCCATAGTTTATGGGGTCCCATTTTTCAAAACAAAATTGCTATCTGGACAGGTTCCAGTAATGTGCAGTAATTGTTGATTCCGTTATGGAAATTGGTATTATGGTTGTTGGTTCTTATTGGATTGAGCTAGCTTGGTTTTGGTATACTGGTTCTTTAATTTATTCAGCGTGGTCCGCCATGAACTAACATAGTCAGTTAGTAGTTATGAAATATACTCTTGGTTGCTTAAACAGAGTTAAGGTATGAGAGGTTTGTTTTAGTGATACACTTATAGTTAAAAATAAATCTAAAGTTCATTAGTAAAGCAGTTATGTTGTACAATAGAGAAACGAACTATCGTTTCATAGGATTTGTAAAAAGTATTGGTAATGTCTTATACTAAGTTAAAGTTAACATTAAAGAAGAAAAATAATTATGACTCAGTCGGAAAAAGAGCGGAATACGTCAACGTCTCGTTGTCCCATTGAGTCTTACAAATATTTAAAAAAAAACGAAGCACACGTTCTGCACGTGTGTACGTAAAAATAAAATTCAAAAGGTAAAGCAAAAAGTTTGCTTATAAAATCGTCAAAAAAAAAATATGTATCTTCAATATAAAAATAATTGTCATTGAATGGTTTATTTATTTAGGTAGGACTTTTGACGAAAGAAGAGAAAAAGGTTCAATATTACTATGATTTCGGCTTAACATGTATTAACCAATGGTTCCAAAACTGTTTAAATCTGAAGAAGTTGGCTAGGTTTCTCCAGCAGTTAAGTTTTGCTCAAAATTAGAGTCTGGAAAGGTTGGCTATTTCTCTCCAGCCATGGTATTCATGACCATATAAAATAAGTAATATCTTTATAAAAATTAATTTAGACTTTTCAAAATCTTGTTAACTGTCTGTATGAGTGTGGTTTTGGCTCATACCAGCAAAAGAGGAATATGAAAAATTATGTCGAAATGTAATGTCAAAAAGATAAAAATCTTAATAGGTAGATAATGCTAATAATTGTATGTAAAATATCGGTAGGTATTTGGACTAAAGTGACCTTTCTTTTATATGGATTGATTCATCAAAAAATAATTCTCAAAACGAAATTTAAAAATTGTGTCTTTAATTCTGATAGCTCTTCAAAACTAAAGAGTTTTGCGTGTCCTTTTGTACACTTGTGTTAATTTAGGACAAACGTAGTTCTTTTCGGTGGCAACAGTAGTTGAGTATAAAAGCGGATAGCGTTTGAGAAAAATAATTGAATAAGCAGGTAAAATGGTCTACTGTTTCACTGGAGCAGAACTCGTTTCGCAGTGTAGTTAGTTGTTTTCTTTGTAAGTGAATTTTAGGCTAATTTTTATGTTAAAGGAATTAAATAAATATATTTATATTACAAAAATTGAAGGTCTACTAGGGTAGCTTGAGATCCGGTTAACAAACTTTGAGGTATATTATATTTATGGTATTTTCTTTTACTTGGAAGCTTCTATGCTTCTCTTTATTTTACTCTTAACTTGGGTACCCTTTTATACATATAACATCATATATGCTTTAACTCAATAAATACAAATTAAATCACGGTGCTTCTGCTAGGCTCCACACAAGATAAACAATACATTTATCATCATATATCAACATCGTACGTACGTAAACACAAGAATACACAAAAACTTTAAGTTGCCTCGGTGGGGATTCGAACCTCCGATCGTAGTGTTTTACACTTAGCGATCTTCCAAATTAACCGAGTGGGCTGTGCGATCCCATAGCATACTTGCACAGTCTCTAGCAGGCAGATGCGTTAAATAGAAATTGACTATTTAATATCTCACACTCAGCGACCTTTCAACTTGGTACGCTTATTTTGAGTGTCCGTGGTGGAGAATGAAAACGAAATACATAAAATACACATGATAATTTTTATAATATAACTCATATAACCTGATTGTTCTACTTGTGATCTAGTGTAGAAATTGTATATATAAGCTGTAAGTGCGATATGACCAGTTCATTTATAGTCATTTGGTTTTATAATTTCCAAGTGACTGAATTGGTTAGATTTTTGAATTACATCCCTATTTTTAAAATATGGTATCAATTACATACATTTAATTTGACTTATCTTTCAACCTAAAATCTCACTAGTTGTTCCTTAATTGAATTAAATTTTCACAGCAATTGTACGAACCGGTTTATCTGGACTTGTACTGTCCTAGTATCGTTATCGTAAAACGAATTTTCGATACCTTATTACACTATTGTCGTATTACTGACGACTACTACCTATACAGGGGTTATACCCTATTATTTTCGTACAACTAGAATGACCCTTCGTAAGTCACTCCTACCTCAACGTCCATCATCGGGTACGTTGATTTTATTGATAGCTGTGCCGGATAAGTATACATCAATACTAAAATCTTTGCCTGACTGAAAGATGTCTGCCTTTTGGATATAATTATAAAGTTAACATTGAGATAATTTCAAATTACCTTATTTATCCTGTTTCTGTTTACGATAACACATTCCTTGAAAATTTCCTATCACTATCTTAAAATACCTGAGTTAGGATGCGTGTTGCTTTTAATTTTTGTGTAACTAAAATCTAATTGAATGGCTGTTTACCAAACATTCCTATACTAATGTCCTAAAATCGTAAATTAATATGTTAGTGTAAAGCGTTTGCTAATTTTATGGTTCGTTAGTCTAATATTGTAAAAGTATATTATAAATTAATTTTAAGCATAATTAAAAGCGTAGTAATTGCGAAGCTGCATTTTATAGATATGACAAATAAATCGTTATTCAATAATTTATTTTAGCGTTGAAGTTGCGTTGTATAAAAATAAGTTTATAATAATTTGAAATTACGTTTAAATTAAAATGATTCACTGGAATTCTCTCAATAATGATATGCTATGTCTTTATGACTGAATTTTCAATCACGAATAACTCCTTTTTAATACTTTAAATTTTCAAAATTTCCACAGTAATTGTTCGGACCGGAAAGCGATTAAGTACCTCTGTGTACTTAATACTATTACTAAAACATCCTTTTTCATGTTTTAATGTAACGTTTTGTACGTTTTTGTGTGTTGCCATCCTGGGCTACATAACTATGAAGTTCGAACAACTAGGCTGACTCCACGTAAGTCTGGCCTTATCTTATCGTTATTTAACGAATTTAATGACAACTGTGCCGGTAACTTTGCATAAAGAATAAGAATTTCCTATTCAAGTTCTATTTCATCTCTTTATTTAGTTCCTTTTATGACATGCTTGTTTGAATATAATTATTTCATTTAATTAATTCAAAATGGTTCTTAAGTTTATCACTATTTTGATAAATGCTTTAAAAGCAGAATTCGGTGAAATCCTGAAAGTGGATTTTTTCCTAACTTAAATTGAATATATAAAATTTTACTTATTTTTAATTAAAGGTTTGTCCCTTTTAATAGTAAAGTTTAAGAAAAAATATTAAAAATTTCAAAACATGTGCTCTGTATTCTATAATTAAATAGTTTCCTTTTTAAAAATAACTTTAAAAGTTCAACAGTCTGTTCTACATTGCTCTGCGGTTTTGTGGTTGATAATTGATAAATTTTGTTCATGAAAGTATTTGTACGTTACTAATTTTATGTAATAATTTTCAAAATTTTTTATTGCACGTTTTTTCGTATACAAGTAAGAATTTTTTGGTTTCCCTAAATGTGAGGGTATTTTAAACGTGGCATCTCCAACATAATGTGAAGTGAAATTAGGTGAATTTTCAAAATAATGAAAGTGATGCTTGTGGAATGTCATCAGCCTTAGTTGTTTAAATTTAAATACAACTGGTCTGCTGACATCCACCATGCTGCTATCAAAAAAGGAAAATATTGGTGAAAGAAGAAAAATAGTTTATTGTAAGTAAATTTAACTTTTTGGCTGAACTTTGCTTAGGAGGAAATTTTAAGTGAAATAAAATTAATGCGTAAAACTGTCTGAGGAAAATTACAATTAGATTGAAATTGGGACCTTACGGCTTACCAATATTTAATTAGAAAATGCGGTTTGCAATCAGTTATTGTTTTTCTTTGCTGGTTGCAGCTTAATATGATCACGAATGTGACTTGAAAATAAATCATCGTTAGTGGTTTTGAATGAACAGATTGGGCAAGTCGCGCTGCGTATAATAAGTTTAGTTTTCTTTTGTTTTGTTGATTCAAAATTTGCTGTTCTTCATTGTTTATGTTGAGGTTAAAAATTCGTTTTGTACATTTTTGAGCTGTTCCGGAATATCGCACCCGATTGACATATTGATTCCAACGATGGTTTGTTCGACTCTGCCGCTTCGTTTTCTTCGTTTATAACAGTTTCGATGTATTTTGAAACTGTTGACAATGCGTAAAGTTATTGATGATATTTTCGCAATTTGTGCAAATGAAACTTTCTTCAAAAATTCAGATTTTTGGTTGGGTATACAGGTCGATAGTTTTTCCTTGAGTAATTTTACTCTTTCGGTGTTGGTTTGTAGCTTTAAATAGTTTAAATTGTTTTATTTGTCAAACAAGTACGACATCGTTTTGAATTCATTTTCGTAATTTGTATGTAAATTATGGTTATTTCAATAAAACTACCGTTGCGGTGGAATTACTTTTATTATAGTGTGATAATATCTGATCACATATGCAGCTTTAGGTTTAAAGCAAAGAGAAAGAAAAATTCTCTTTTAATACATACCGTGTTATTCTAAAGTTAATGAGTTTGAACTTGGAGGTTTTTGTTTTATACGCCGTCTTCTGCGAAGTATCAAAAGTATACTGCCCAAAATGCTATGCATATTTTTCGTAGTTGGACGTTTCCGATAAGTTTGTTAATTTGTTTCACACATTATTTTCTAGTACTTGTTTATCGCTGTGTTAGCGAAACTCTGTGATAATGGTTATCACTTGTGGTTTGGTGTTGTAAATGAGATTGTGCGAATTTTTTATTCTATTTTTGTTTTTTATACTTACATATTGTGAATATGATAATGAAAAGCATTTAATAATTTAATGGTTTGTTAGTCAATTAGCGTAAAAATATATAAGCTAAGCGATTGCGTTAGTTTCTTGTTCATAGTGGTCGTTCAATTGTAGGATAGAATTTGCGTATATTTTTTCAGTACTGATAGGTTAATTTTTTGTAACACATTGTTACCCATGGTATCTCCATCACTTGCTAAACTCGGAGCCGTTAAATGCGGAACCGGCGACCTCCACCAATTGTTAAGGGGTAAACTGACCAATTGTTAAGTTTACTGTTTTTAAGGGTTTACTCTTAACGTAGCACTGTAATTAGTTACAGTTGCGGGACCGCCTACCAGTCACCTACTTCTACACGCCTTGTTTATTTGGGGACTTCCACCAGTCACCACCCTGGTGACAATAACTAGAGGAACATAGTCCTCGTTACTCTAATGACCACTCAATTTAAGCTGGGGTAAGAATGATTGGAATAAAGCTAAAGTATGATACATATAATAAATAAGCGAGCAGCATTTGTACAGGATCAGCCTTACAATTAAGTTACATAAAAAGATTACTTACATGCTAAGAAGTATTCGCCGCCTCCCTTAAGGGGACGTGCGGTTCGCTGCTTGACTACATTTTATACTGTATTAATATGACCGCTGAGGTCACTCGGAGACAGACTAACTAAAGGGAAGAGAGCAGAGCGAAGAGCCATAGTTAGCCAGTCGCTACCACTTTTATAAACAATCATATCTAACATGATAAATGTTTCCTGAAATATTAATGAGAACATACAGATAGTGGTTTGCCACTGGTTTACTAATCTGAATTTCTTGGTTGGCCGTATCGTGCGTGTTTCATGTTTCCTGTTAACTTTCTCGTGAGAATTGGTCATCAGGAAATATGACTGCATCGATATTGAACAAAGGCTAAAATGTGTATGACTAATACTAATTAATAATGGACTTGTAAATCAATACGTAACACAATATCTAACTTACAACACAAATCGTTTGTCTGTCATTTCGACTTTACTTTTCCATTAGCGCTTGAAGAAGTAAGCTGCTCTCCGGAGCTTAGAAAAGTCAACATGGTCAGGCACATGGCCTGGCGCAGAGTTCGTAAAAGAGATTGATTAACGAACACCTTCGTGTCATGATGTGGTTCCTGACAACTCTTGGTGAAGATTTTATTTTTGTATTCCACCATCGGTAACGTTAGATGATTCCTGCAGATGCAAAGTAGATTCAAGTAATCCATCATTAAAACAGTTAGTATAAATAATTTGATTAAATTCATTAATTCGTTTTCGGTAATGCAATACCACAGATATAAAGTTTTAGTTTAAAATTTAGGAAACATGAAAATTGTTGGACATACGTAACGGAGATTTTATTTGATTGAATATTATTTTGTTCTGAAGGTTTTTAAAATTTCAGCGTAAAATTCAGCATAATGGTATGTTATTATATTGCGTGCATCGCAGATGTGCTTAGATTTGTCGACATTTGACGTTATTTGTTTCTGGTGGGAGCGTTCAAGTTTTTTTGTTTGAACTGTACTTCAAGCACGCGAGTGTTATTTAACCTTTAATTTAATTTGTATTTATTTAAATGTCTTACGTATGATCAAAGGTTGATATTCTACTTTGACTTAGTTATTTTAAAATTCATTTTGTTAGAAGATCCCGTTTTATTTTCATTACTTTACATAATTTTAAAGATGGCTTCATAGTTGCCTATTATATTTGTTCCACAAGCGTACAGTTTTAGCTTCACTAAAAAAATTGTTATTGACATGTGAAGTCAAAAATATCTAGTTAATAAATATAATTACCACATGCTATTCTATGTTACATTAATAATATCTTTGATTATTTTGGGGTCATGCAATTTTATTTTTAAGACATGATAAATTTTTGAAGGATATAAAGTTAAAACTTATTTTTTTGTCAGAATGCTACATTTTACTATCACGTAAAATATTCTTGTTTCTTACTTGTAAAGTCGACTGTAGTACTATTGAAGGCTATATTTAAATTTGAGATTTAAATTATTAAAAGAACAAATACCTTTCAGTAAAGATATGTTGAAATATTGAGTTTAAAGATGCTCGTGTTTTTGAAAGTAGAACAATATTAGTTTCTTTCAATGTAAATTTTTATTGTAAATAGTAATGTTGAAACAAACTAAACCAATTTAGTTGAATAGAATCTTTTTTGCTTAATTTTTTTATTATTAAAAATTCATAGAAAATTTCTTGGTTCTCAATAAGCAAAAGATTAACTCTGCCTAATGATAACAAGTACCCTCAGTGTATATATTTTTGGAACTTAAGCTCAAATATTTTATTTATGGGTGAATATTTTTAAGAACACAAACGGTGTCCTTGTTGTGCATTTGTTTGTTCACAGGATATGCTGAGACATCTGTAATACATCTGGTAAATGACCTTTTGGTAAATGCTTTACAAGGTTGATATTTAGGTTTCGTGGCTACATAAGCGGTGTAGACTTCAGGTTTCCGCATTCCCCTAATACAAGTTCATGTATCTTCGTATGTTGTTGTATTGAAAAATACGGTGGCGTTCTTTTTCTATATTTTTGATCATTTGTCAACCCATGACCCAAGCTCATGATCTACCCAGAGCTAACACTCTACTAGCCGTTTATCTTTAATGAGTTTTTCTTTTCCTCAAGTTGTTTTCCATCCAACTTTACCTTGGGCTTCCCTCATTAACAACAAATTCTCGACCTTGAGATATCAGGTAAGGTTTTATTTATTTATTTATTTATTTTTATTTATTATTGTGTTTTATTAAACCATTCTTTTAACAACAAAAAAGTATTTTGTTTTAAACATTGTAAATTATTATTAGCATGCATATAGCAATAAATATTACATAGTAAACGGCTGCTACTTAGGTTAACCTCCTAGCAATAAAATTTTACTGTAAGAAGACATAATTGATGTATGCTGGTTGCGTAACATAATTAGCAACTGTTATTTTCAAATAGGTAGCAACAAATAACCGAAGGCTTTCTGAACTATAACTCCAAAAATGTCATTCAGAGTTAGGACTAATTTTCAGCAAAGAATTCCTATGTGTTTACAAAATAATGGTCATCATTTTGAAACTTTGTTGAATTAATTTTCGAACAAGTCATACTTATTTCATAAGTTTGACAGGTTTTTATATTAATTTTTAAATTCTTGTCTTACGTTTTTTAATAACCTTTTAATTGGCGAATTCTGTAAAAACGTGAAGAGTTCGATGGGGAATTAAATTCTGTGTTTAGTAACGTATTAAAAAATACGGGGTTGTACTTAAGCTAATTAACTTATAGCAACTTGAACTTTCTAAAAGATTAAATTAGATTTCAGAACAGTCTTTATAAGATATTTAAGTTGTATAATAGGAGTATAAAATACGATCAACTCTCACACTTCGTTAAAAATTTCGCTTAGATAGATGTAATATTTGTTTTGAATTTAATATGTTAAAATTAGGTTGCTTTTAAAAAAAATTAAATTACATCAAAAACTTAAAGGTTTATATTAACGCTCTGTTAAGACACAGTGGACTGTAATTTTTAAACATGAACAAACAAAATAAAGCAATGAACTTACCCAAGATCTGCAGCTCGCTTTAAATAGGCGTTTAAAGGGTGAGATTTAGGATGGTCATTGAAGGAAGGCAAGGATCACCAATTTAGAAATTTAACGTTTTCGAACCCACTCTAAGACGGGTGCAAGGGGATATTTTGACGTGCACACCGATGCCACAGTTTACTAGCGAACCGAATCACACCGATGTTTGTTACTATCTGTCTTAATTTAGTTATTGTCAGAATTGGCATAATTATGTTTCAATTTATCTATAAATTAAAATAACCTGAATTGAATGCTATTCTGGCAATAATTTATCGAATTAATAAACTGTAATTTTTAAAATAAAAGGAATTTGTTGCCGGCGTTACCAGTTTAGGTATAATAAACTTTAATAAAAAAGACTATTTTGACCGTGAAATCCAAAAATGTAATGATATACAAGGGCTTTCATTCAAAAGAACATAACTTTGTTTGGAACATCCGGTATAATTTTAAAATAATTATAGAATGTACCTCTAATATTCCTCTATCCACATGTGGAAGAAAATTTTTCAAATATGTATTCGTTTACCTACAATGTTCCGAGACGTATACCGTGAATAACCATGCATACCAAAATTGCTAATAGGTTAAATCTTATTACCTTGTGACTTGCCCATGATGTGAAACAAACTCTCTGATTAACTCTAAATATTTTGATTGCCATTCTGTTGCGTTTTGTTCACTTTCTACCAATAAATCAACACTTTTTCTAAAGTAGAAAGCAAGTATTTGATATTGAGCAGCGCAACACCAAAGTAGACTGTAAAAAAGAATATCAACGCCCACTAATACGTATAAAATTAGAAAAAGTAAACAATTTTGCCAGACGTATAGAATTTCGTAAACAACTGGTGCTGATACAGTAAAAAATGGGTACATTGATTCTATTGGTAATCTTCTTTCTCCAACCACTAGAGGAATATTTAGATACGCCGTGCCCACAAAAATTCCACCACAACCATATATGCACGCAAGTTGTTTGATACGTCTACTCGTGTAATAAAACGACATCACATGCTCTTCCACTTTGTCAACGCTCCAGAATTCGTAGTAGACATGTTCGAGTATACGTGCTAATTCTTTCCTTCTAATAATTAAAAGCAGCATTCTTGTTATTGACTGCAAAACAGAAAATAATGGTTGATAGGATAATATTTTATCTACATACCCCTACTGTAATAACCATTAAGAATACTGCATCTACAGTTTTATGCATGTCTCCTTTATTGTAAATTATACAAAATATTTGCCCAATCAGGATAAGTGCGATGTTCAAAACAAAAAATAATTGTATACCTAATAAGGCGGCATTTGTTTTAGCTGGCCAAAGAAGTATAATATCTAAGAAAATTTTGGCAAAAAGTAACGGTGCTTTGACTACATCGTTCAACACAGATTTTGGTAAATTTGGACTGTGAAATGCTCTACAACTTCTACAAACGAATCTATACATTTTTGTACTGAAGCATTTAGGTCAATCGTGAAAACTGATATATTTTATATCGCTACATAGTTGTTAAAACTCGATGGTCGTTTGTTTAGTAAACTATAATTTGGTTCTCAATTTCTGATTGCTTATAAATAACCCTATGAATATTTATTTATCATATAGTTCTTGATTGTAGTGTATTATGCAACTGATACGAATGAATGACCAGGACACGTTTTCCCAGAGCAAACATGATATTGAACTCATGAATTGAACTATTTAAAAACAAAATGTAAATAGGTTTTTACAGTACTGCGTTAGTGCTCCTAAAATTATTGTTATCGCCACCACGGATACCAAAATAAACCTAAAACACCCGTAAAATATTCTCAAATAGCACTCCTTAATGCTCGATACAGTCTCATTAGTATTTGCAGTTAATTGAAATGATATACTAAAAGGACTTAAAGAAGCAACTATTAGTTGTGAAATTGTAAAAAAAACTAATAGACAAAAGAGTTTAGTAAAAAGAACAATTTTTGAAAAACAGCTGATGAGATTGTTTCTACAGTAGAGACTCAAAATGTTAACCGCGCACTTTGACACACATTTGTGCACGGCGAATCCAGTTTTGGAATAACCGTGGAAACTGTAGACGCAGATCTTCTGCAGCAATGTTAATTCGTTCACGTAGTTCATCTACATTGTTCACATCTATGGCATACACGTGCTGTTTGATATCACCCAATAAGAAAAAGTCCACTGGATTTAAATCGGAGTTGCGTGGAAGCCACGGAATTGGTCCATCTCGGCTTATTCATTTTTGCGGAAATGTGGAGTTAAGATAATTACGTACAGAACTACTAAAATGAGCAGGACAGCAAGATATCTCGGCGCAAATTTAAAGGGTTGCACATCTCGTAGAAATGCAAGGCAGGATTCCACGTTAAGATGAGCAGACATTTTATATGGGCTTATTAGAGTATTATTAACAATGCCATCTCATAGATTAATGTCAAACCGTTGTGAAATCGGCTGTGAGAGATAGCATGTGGATTTTCTTTAGCCCATGGATGTGTATTGTGGCAATTTATTAGCCCTGCCCTGGTAAAACACGATTCGTCTGTCGAAAATATCATTCTCGGAAAATTTAAGTTTTGGGTATGCTGAATAAAAGGCCATTCACAAAATCGTTGGCGCAGAGGATAATCAGCTGCCACTAACCCTTGAACCCTTTGGATATGATAGGGAAATAAGCTATTCCTTCTTAAAGTTCGCCAAGACATCCACTGCGACACTTTTAGCTCCCGTGAAATTTCTCGAGTACTTAAAGAGGATGCCGCATCTATCATATTCAACTGTCTTCTACACCTACACCATGGCGATGTGGTCTACTACCATCACGCCCTTGTGTGGGTTTCAAAGACCCTAACGTTTGACTTGGTGCGTAGTCTGCGAGGAGTTGCCGCATCTGGATTTGTTCGTCTGTGACACCTCTCTGAATACAATTTTTTTGCTACGCCAGTTACGTTTCGGACCTTGGGAGCGGGGCTTTTAAAAACTACTTCCAAAACTTGTAACAAATTTTATTAGTTTATCAGACATTAATTATGGAATTTGGACAAACTGTTGTAAATTATACTAAGTCGAAATAAAATAATTAATTGCATTAATATGAGTAAGTAGCCTAAGCAAACTGTAATGTTAAAGCTTAAATACTTGAGACTGACTACCTGGTCTTGGGGTACTCGGAGTATTTATGTTGTCCCTGCTCCTCACACTTCTGCGGGAACTTGCAGAGCTCATGTCTGCGTATTCTAAATTCTATTCATTAATACATTGTAACAATCTTACTTTCTAGGTAATCACGGTATCTTAACCGTCTGTGTCCTGCCACCTGCAGTATCACTATCGTCTGGAATACATTGTACTACACCCGTTCTCATGAACTGTTAATAACCTTTTTATATCTATCCTTGAGTTACATTGTTGTACTTGACTTAATAATTTCTTAATGATTTCTATTAATTTCCTATTAGATTCTATTTTATAATACATATATAAATCGGGGGATATATAACTCCTCCCGACGTCAATGAAAAATTAAGGTTTTCCTTGTTTAATTTTTAAATTCATAAAATTCATTACTTAAAATTTATTGGTTTCTAAGGGTATACTTATTATTTCTTTATTTCTCTTTGTTTCCTTAAATCTAAAACTGTTTTCTTTATTGTTATATCTAAGATACATTTTGTAAAATACATATATAATTAGAAAAATTAGTAAAATGATTAATACAGTTTTCCAAACGCTTATATTGTCATAGTGTAACTTGGGTACTTTTATTTCACTTAAGTGTTCCTATAGTTTTTCATTAATTTCATGGCGTTGTTGAGGTCATCTATGTCTAAATGTCCTAATTGCATGACTTTCTTGACTATTTCTTCGTCTTCTGGTTGTTCTATCTTGAACTGTAGTTCTGGTAGATTTGCGCGTGTTTGGCTTCACAGTAATCGTAATGATTCGAAACTTTTAATAACTGTACTTTGCAAGGACTGTCTTTTTGAGTGGTTGTTGTTGTCAATGATTGGCATATATATATTGATTTGGTGTTACCTCGGTACATTTTTCGTTTGTATATCCATATCTTAGTTCAATTAAGGATAGGAACTTGGTTTTGAGTATGATAACTTGATACATGCTAGTAATTTTCATTGAAAAAGCAATTAAATGATAATTATAAATGTTACTTTCTACTATTGGGATTTTAATTAAAAATGTTATTTCATTATTCTTTACATAGCTTTTAACTATGGCTATTTATTCAAATATAAGAATGTTTGATACTATTACATCAAAGGGTAATTCACTGTTGGTTATAAATGACCTAATTCTTAATAATTCCTTTAATAAGTACGTTGGTTCTATGATACTAGAGCGTAAGATATTTAATTTTGCAAATGCTACGGCGTCTTCTGAAGTTGCTAAAATTTGTTGAATTAAGGTAAAAGTTGATATTATTTAAGTGTACATCGTATTGAATTTAATTAATGCTTGCATTCCTAACATGGTGGTTTGCATGTTAGTTTCAAGGGTTTGTATTCTGTTGGCTATACTATCTTGGTTTCTTATTAACTTTCTTAGTGTTTCGCTAAATTTTATTATAGTTGATTAGGTTATAAATATTTGGTTGCTAATAATGGTTTTAATAAGGTTTTGATCTTCAATTAGTTGTTGTATTGTGTTGTCATATCGTTCTGCATCTTGGTTATCTAAATTGCTTGTGATAGCTTTTATTATGATACCTAATTCGTTATTTAGTCTTCTTTTTCGTCTTGTACTTTGTTCTGTGAGTATTAATGTGTTAAATTTATTTTCTATGTTTCTTAAAATACTCTCTATTATGCTGTTATAGTTCATCATTTCTATGGCGTATTCCTTTACGAATTTTGCTGTGTCCATCGAATGTTTTAGTCGGTAATAATTAGTTTTGATTATTTGAAATTTTTGTTTCAGTTCAGTTAAATCGAATTTTTGTGCAAAGGTCCAATAGTCTATAGTGTTCTGCATACTGCCTAATTTTATTGGTAATATACCGGGGTTATTCTTCATGTCTTCAATTATGATTTCGTTGTCCGTTCTACCTGGGTGGAGGTTGACGGTAAGGGTGATGATTGTCCATCTGAAATTACAGGGTGTCTTAAATTTTTCAAGTGAATGTATTTTGTTATCTTGTCGTTGTCTACTACTGCTATATTTTTGTCCAATATTGTCCTAATTTTAAATGGGCCTAAATTTCTGGGTGCCACTTTGTGTCGTTTATTTGGAAATTCTTCTCGTATACGGTTTGTCCTATTGAAAATTTATTTGCGTCGGTATTCTTATTACGGCTTGTGGTAATACGTTCTTTGTCGTTATCTAGTTTATCTTTTACTTTATGATAGGTTATTTTTAGTTTCTCTTTGTGATCATTAGTATATTGTTGATACATTTCTTTGTTATATTGTATGTCATAAGGGTTTCGGGAATCTGAATGCCCTAATGTTAATTTTGGGGGTGTAAAATTTGTTAATGAGTGGAACGTATTATTGTATGCGATTAGTGCATATGACATTAAATTAGTGATGTGTTCTTTCTTATAAGTTATTCTTAGTAATCTGATTTGTTCTAACAAGGTTGAATGTAGTCTTCCAATTAGTCCGTTCGATTCAAAGTGGTTTTCAATTATAAAATGAGTTTTTATTTTGTGGAGTTCTAAAGTGTTTTGTATTGTCTCATTTTTAAATTCACTACCGTTATCTAAAGTTATTGTTTTGAGCGTGCCATAAAATGTAAAGTATTGTAAAAATGCTTGTGTTATGTCAATGTTATTTTTAGAGGTGATTGGTATTGCTTGGCCTATTTTGGTGGTTAAAAAGTTTTGTGCTTCTACTACTAGAGTGTCGGCATGTAATTTTTGGAACGTTTTGTCGGGTGTTTTGGTTACCATTAAGGGTATTTTTGGGGATCTTCTGTCGTATTTTGCCTTGTCACATAGTTCGCATTGGTTGATAAAGTCTGTGGTTAATTCTTTCATATTTTTAAAATAATATCGTCTTATGAGTTGCTGCTTTATTGTTTCATTAATTCCAGGATGGTTGATTTTTTTTTCGTGTTGATTTCTAATTACGACGTTCATTTCATCATGGTGGTCTAAGGTTATTATTTTTCTTGTGCATCTGAGAAGTTCAGGGCCTGAGTTATTGAATAGTTTAACGTATAATTCTGAAAATCGTTTATATAAATATTCGGTGTTAAAATAAAACTAAAATTGTTTTCCCTCAGAGTGTATTCTTTTAGAATTTTAATTATTTGTTCTTCGTCGTCGTCTTTAGTTATCTGCAGCTGGTATACTTTCTTGTTGTCTACTGTTGTATATTTTACGGGATTGGGGTTAGTTATAACTACGGTAATTATAAATTGATTTGGTTTTATATCGATGGCTTCGTTTAAGATTTTAATTGCGGTTTTTGGTTCTTCATTTTGTGTCAAATGTATTGTGTCTATTTCTTCTGGGTCTTCTTTTACTTCCGTTTCATTTACGTTTCCTACAATGGATTACGTTTCTAGTGCGTTGAACTGTATTCTACTTAATGCGTCTGCGTTGTTATTATAAATTCCCTTTTTGTATATGATTTCGTAATCGTATACCTCTAGTCTGATTCTCCATCACTGTAATTTTGATTTTGGTTCTTTAAGTTTGCATAGGCATACTAATGGTCTATGGTCGCTGTATATATAAAATTTTCTTCCGTAAAGGGATGGTCTAAAATATTTTGTTGCCCAAATTCTGGCTAATAATTTTTTCTCTATGGTACTATATTTTTGTTCAGTCTCGTTTAGAGTTCTGGACGCGTAGCTGATGTGTTTATCGCTACATACTATTCCTTGGCTTAGTACTACGCCTAATGCTGCATTTGATGGTTTTGAAAAGTCCGGGTATTCTAATACGGGGTAATTCGTTAGTATATTTTTAATTTTGTCTACGGCTTTAATGAATTCCGGGGTATGTTCAATTTTATTTCCTTTCTTTAAACAATTTGTCAGGGGCTTGGTTATCTGAGCGTAACCTTTAATGAATTTCCGGTAATAACCACTAAGTCCTAGAAATCCTTTAATTTTCTTGTTTGTTATTGGTAGGGGGTAATTTAGTACTGCATTTGTTTTATCGGGGTTTGGCATTACTCCTTGGGGTGTTATTATGTGTCCTAAAAATGATACTTCTTTTTGTAAAAATTTGCTCATATCTAATTATACTTTAAAATGTACTTTCCTCAGTCTTTCAAGTACTTCTCTCAGTCTTTCTATGTATTCTACTAATGATGTTGAATAAACTATGATGTCGTCTAGGTATACAAGGCATTTCTCGTTGTGTATTCCACATAATACATTGTCCATGACTCGTTGAAAAGTAGCGGGTGCGTTCCTTAGTCTAAATGGAATTCGTTTATATTCATAATGTCCTCTAGGTGTGCTGAAGGCGGTTTTTAATGTATCTTTTTCATCCATTTCTACTTAATGATAACCTGAAGCAAGGTCTAAGTTTGAAAAATATTAACACTTACCTAGTTTGTCTAAAATTTCGGTTATATTGGGTAGTGGATATTTGTCATCTACCGTTTTTTCGTTTAACTTTCTGTAATCCATCACCATTCGATATTTTCTCTTGCCTGAGGCGTCTAATTTCTTGGGTTCTATTAATACGGGACTGCTCCATGGTGAGTTAGAGTGTTGTATGATATCTTGATTTAATAAGTCTGCTACTTGTCTGTCAGCTTCTTCTTGGCTTGCCTAAGGTAGTCTGTATGCTTTTGTAAATATTAGTTTGTTATTCATTAGTTTGATATTATGTTTAACTGTGTGTTACGGTATTCCGCACAAACACAAAAGAAAAGTGTAAAAATAAGTGAAAAAACCGCTTACGCCGAATACCGCAACAGAACGGGGACATAATGGTAGAAGTTGGGCTAGCTCAAAAATGTCGGAGAGGGGCGTGAGTAAAAACAAAAACACATTGGAAACCTCTAAGATACTCTATTGATAACATCGAATCTTGGGAGATTATTTACAAAGCAATAAAATAAATAAGTTACGTAATCGTGATTGTGTCATAACATATAAAAATTGGTAATCAAATATAACATCTTATAATCTAAATACGTACTTAATGGTTTACCTTATATACATATAAAAGAAAATTAAGCATAAACTGTACAGTAAATGTAGAAAAAGAAATATACCTAAATTATATGTACATGCCGCTTTGTGAAGTGCACCTCCTCAGAAAGAATATAACATTAAAATTAGACACCCTACCTTGAATTAATCATATTTTAAATACTTTTAAATTGAGGCATAAGTTCAGAAAGACAAAAGAAACAGTAAAACGGACTCCAACATAACCATTGATTAATTACTTTTTAATTTATAGAATAATAACCTAGTTGTTCGTGCATCGTGTATGTAAGTTTTGTAAGGGAGTGGTGCCAATTAATCGGATAATTATAAGCAATAGCAGCAAATAAAAAGTCTTTTCTTCACAACAGCATAAAAGAATTATGGAAATAAAAAACTGTACCTTGCACAATCAGCTTCGTGCTGGTCTCATCTTAACGCTGGTAAAATGCGGCTGCATTTTTCTATGGGCTGACTGCATGCTGGAACCACCAACTTCACTTATACAAGCACGGACAGCATTTCTAATAGCGCGACTTTACAACGGGTATCTTTTCGGTAATTTTTAATCTTTAATGGTCTCTTTCAAAGCACGGTCTCTATTTTATAAGGCCAGAATCATGTATGGGGGTAGGGTATTTGGTTTTCAAAGATATCGCCGAATTACTATGTGTGCAGAATTTCCAGACAACAGCTACCGAAATACAAACTGTAGCAGTTTGCCAACAAGCAGATAACGCAATTATCAAAGGGTTTTAAACAAAGGAGAATAATTTTGTTACTTTGTAACATCTTAACAGTTGCAGAATACCAGATAACAAGTCCATTGTAAGCAGATGTAGGCAGATGGTGAGTGGTCTTATCTCTTAGAAGAAAGCTGCAGCTTTTAATTAAAATGTAATCACTGCAGGTGCTAGGAAATATTGCAACTACTTTGTAACGTAATGTTTCCTAGACAGCTGTTTGATTTTATAAAGCAACCTTTTATACAGAGTAATTAATTGAGAAATTTTATTAAATAATACTAATTCAAATGGCTGGAAATTGAGCTTGTTGAGGAATTTTACGGCATTTTAAAAATAAATGCAGGAAAAATTGTTTGCAGGGTTTTGAACGTAACATGTGTTCGTAAAGATTAAGGGTATTCCTTCACAATGGAATATGTCGCGACATTTAAAACATAAATTTTTAATTGCTCTCTGCTCTTCTCAGTTAATGTCGATATTGAAGCGAATGTTACTTAAATTTTCTCTTAACATTTTGTTGTGTTCTATGGGGTTGTAATCGTTTTCTAAATTTTTATCTATTTCCATCTCGTTAAAATTTAATTCCTTTACGTTCATTGGGTTGGTTAATGATAGTTCTACGGGGTAGTTATTTGAGTTTAAAATGGTTGTAGAGGCGTAATTATCGATTTGAATATTTTGAAATTTAATGGGGATTTGTCCGTGTTTTGTTCTTAATATACGGTTTTTATGTCAATGTTGGCTCCTAATTTTCTTAGAAGGTCCATTCCTATTAGTCCGTCGTATTTATCGTTGAATTTGAAAATACAAAATTTGTGTTTTATTTTTACATTGAATGTTTTAGGTGAGGGTATATTAGCTACGAATTGGTGTAGGGTTATTTGATTAGCTGTTTTAATTTTAAATGGTTCTCTTTCTACATAATCTAAATAATGTTTTTTACGGTTCGGGGGCTAATTAGTGGTTTTGAGGATCCGGCATCGATTAATAATTTAAGTTCGGCATGGGGTATTTCTATGTATGGTAGTACTAGATGATTAATATTATTATAATTTATTAGGTTTGGTCGTTTATAAATCGGTTTATATGAAAATTTGAGTACGCGTTTTCTTCGTCATCCTCCTCGTAGTTTTCGCGTGGTTCGTCACGTTCGTAATTGTTCGAATGGTTTGATTCATTGTTTGTACTGGGGTGAATGTAATTATTCTGGTCATTGTCAAATTTTGTTACTTCTTGGTGAAATAGTTCTTCCGATGTAAAGTTTCGTTTTTGATTGTGACTTGGTCAGATGTGAATTATTTTTGTATTTTGTCTGGTGTTACCAGATGAGGTATCCATAGATGTTGGTTTACAATAGCTGTTAGGGTTATTATTGTTATTCGTAATTGGGATATTTCTAATAGGATCGCGCTGAGTACTGGTCTCTGTTGGTTCATGTTTTGGTTGAATCTTGGTTGAAATGCGGGTTTCGTAAAATATCAGTTAAACGTTAGTTTTGGAAATTGTTTACATTGATTATTAAAATTCGCGTTATTAAAGTTTCAGTTGTTAATTCGCGGTTGATTTGTTTGTGCATTGAATGGGGTGAATGTTTGTTGGGTAAATGTTTGTCTCGCGGCTTGTATGATTTTATTGGTGAATAACTTTTATTTGCGTTAGAGTTATATAGTCTGTTTCGATTATACATGACGTTTTCTTCTTCTATTATCATATTCATGGCTTCTTCTAGGTTTTGGGGGCGCTAGAGTCTGATTTTATCTGATAGTCGTTCTGGTAATGCGTTTATAGAGGTGTCCAGTGCCATTTCGTCATACATTTTTGTTTTTAAATGTCGAATATTCTGGTCGAGTTCTTCGATTTTTAATTTTATTATGGTTAGACTTCTTACGTCTTGGCATTTTATTCCGAATTGGTACGAAAATTGGTTATTTTCCATCCTAAGGTTTATAGATCGCGTATTAGTCATTTTATGTTACGTTGATCGCCAAAATATGCGATTAGTATGCGTTTAAAGTCCTGCCATTCTTCAAGATCATCTCGGTTGGCTATTAGTGTTAGTGCCCATTCGGCCAGTTTACTTATTATCAGGCGTAAAATTAATACATTTCTTTCGTTATCTCTAGGTTTATAAAAGGTTTTCAAAAATATTTCACATGCTGTAATGTAATTCCAAGCAAAGCTTGATCTTCGTTAAAGGTGGGGATGGTTTCAAAATAAATCTTCATGTCTAAACTCATTTTTGTTCAGAGTTGCTTTCGCTTGTAATTAATTTCAAATTTTGTTTTATTTTGTAATGGTTTAATTTATTAATAGATTGCAAAGTGCTCCTATAATTTATATAAGTACGATGAAGGTAAAGTTTTAAATAATGTTTTTAGTAATTAGTTGTCTATAGGAATTGCGTTATATACATTAGCCTTAGGTACTAAACTGGTAAAATTTGTTGCGTTCCATTTTTGGTATTTCGTTATGTTCATTTTCGTAAATAATTGATTAGTTTATATACAATTATTTTTAACTTAAATTCCTTTGCGTTAAACACAAAAATTAATTCCGTAAATTAAAATAACCCTTTCGCGTGTTTAAAATTGTATTGTAATTAATAATAAACATCTTATATATTTTACTTGATAAATCTTTCTACTCATTAGAAAAATAAATATCCTTTCTAAGAATTTCTTAACGTGGAATTTACGCCATAATTAAATAGGCGTCTTTTCAAGTATTCACTAATTAATGCTGGTGTGTTTTCCCTTTTTAAGAATTCCACGAAATTGTTTCAATAAATTAGGGTTTTCCTGTTTTATTTCCTGGACGACAAGTTTACGTTGAGCTTTGGTGCTTTAACTAAACAAATTTAATATTCACTTTCTGTTCGAATAGCAACAAGAAAACATCCGTCCTGCTTTGCTTTGTTCCGTTCTTCGTTATGCGAATTTCTGGCACGCATTATATAGCGTAGTGAGTATTTAGGGTTTATAAAACGGTACTTTTCGGTTTTAATAAATTAATCTATTGTTCGTAATTATTCTAGCTTCCTGCGGGGGACACGTTAATCCTTTAAGCTGTCGTTTCTTTTGGTAATGGGAAGCCAAACGCGTTCTTCCTGGACGTAGGCCTACCTACTCGCTGACGTGGACCAGCGACTGTCTCAACCTCGACGTCAGCAACTTGAGGGTGAGTTTTTCTTTGTATTCGCTTCTTACTTTGGAACCAGAACGCCTGGGGGTTTACTGTTTAAATATGGCATTTCTAAATTTAATTCTTATATATGAAAATTATTAAACTATTTTGGTTTTTACTGCTCTTTTATTACTGCCTTACTATTTGTTCATAAATTACTACAAATATACTACTTATTTATGTAAAAACAGTTTAAATACTTGCTGGCACATTTGAAAATGTTGTTGCCATTTTGTTTGTAAATATAGATTAAGGTTATACTTATGATGATCTAGATCTGTGGTTTTTAGGGTTGCGTTTGCTTCTTTCTTTTTTTTACTAATTACTGTCAAGGGGTAGTTATTTAAAAACTACAGCTCGTCATTTTCATGAATAATTTTTTTTTATTGTGTAATGTAGATATTTTGGTTAATTATAAGTTCTTTTTTTCCTTTGTATGTTTTGTTCTAAGTGTGAATGAGTGTATATTTTTTTCAATTTTTTTTAGGCTTTCCTTTACGTGCTTATACGTATAATACCCCGCCCACTCGCCGCCTGAGCCCGGTCATACTTACTTACTTCTTTCTTTTTCTTGGTTCTTTTCTTTAGGTTACGTCAATGTACGTAGCAATTTAAAATCGTTTTCGTTGTGTATTAATTTTTTGTACGTCAGTTACGTTTTGGTTTGTTTAGTAATTGTAATAATTGTACTAGTTTGTACTATTTAGTTCTAAAAATTCTCTTGTTTAAAAATTATCTTTTTTTTCAAAACAAATTCTCTTTTGCTTTTAAAAAATAATTTTTTTAAAATAACTTGAAAATAATTTCTCTTTGTAAATTATTTTTATTAAATGGCATAAATTGCAATAATAATAAAAATTAAATAATATCCTGTACATACATAAAATAATAAAATAAAAAATTCTTTTACTAGCTAATATCAGTGAATTTGTAAAAATCAATTGGTTTTAAGGAATTGAACTTACATTAATTTCTTTGTCGTTTACATGGACTCTGTCGATTTTGTACTTTGTCCACGTTGTTGGTTTGGATTCGATCGATGCTTGTATCTCTTCCAAGTTTGTTTGTTTAGCTGGATTCTGTCGATGCTTGTACTTCCTCTAACTCTGTTTGGGTATGTATGAATATGTATGAATAAGCTTTATTGTAAACTATACCTAGGCAATCAGCCCATCCTAGTTTGAACATTCTAAGTTAGTAGAAAAAGGAAATAAGCAATCAGAAAAATAAAATAAATAAGAATTCGTTTCGTTTTAGTTGGTCTTCTCCTCAGACTCGCTTTTCCTTCAGGTGACGTCAGAAACTTGATCCAGGGCAGGGAGAAGGGGCTTTTTGAGGTCCGATGCAGTATCAACTTCTATCCATGATTAATCGCAGGTTAGAGGGGTTAAGATGGGGGTATAGGACGTTTAGTGTCTAGGATTTCTTGTAGGAAGGCGTGTAAAGAAAGCGATTAGAAATTTGAAATTAGGTAATGGGGAAAATATGTCGAGGTGAATGATTTGTTTGAAGGTATTTCGGATGGGAGTAAGGGCGGAGCAGTGGTATAGTAGATGTTCTGGAGTTTTGGGGGAATCAGGACTGCATGGGAATAGTGGAGAGGGTATTAGGTGAAAGGCATGTAATTTAGATCGGAATTTTGCATGACCAGTTAAGAATTGGATTGTTGTACGGCTGGAGTTTTGTATGTGATTGGGGATGTCAGTAATGGTAGGAAATATTTAGTGGGTGTATCTACCGGTATCGGAGTAGGTCCATGATTCTTGCCAGGAGAGAAGGAGGGAGTTGTAAATGCGGGACTTAAGGTCGGTGGTAATGATTGTGCGGTAAATATCAGGAGATAGTGTTTCATTATGGAGGTGGATCGGACGACGGAATTTCAGATTACGGGTTTGCACGAAGTGATGTAGTTGGATTTTTAGGGGGGGGATTTTTAATATTGTATATAGAGAGGCAGAGGAGGTGGTTCGAAAGGCTCGACAGACGTTTAACAGATAAGGACGTATGATTGGGTTTAAGATTCTACGGGAATGTGGGGTTGTGAGGGGATACCAAGAGTCAACAGCGTAGTGAACAATGGGGATGATGATGTTGTTTAGGATTAGTCTTTTTGTAGGTGAGGCTAGTTCGATTAATTTAGGTAGGGATTGCTGAATGTTGTGCAGGATTAACTTGGTTTTGGAGCGGATTTTCCGGAGGCGAGTGTGCATCTTCAAGCGGGTTTCTAAATGCTACCAATGTAGGAGACGGATTCAGAGAAGGTTAATGGTGTTCCTAGGATATGGATAGTAGGACTGCGGCGGAGGTCAAGGAAGCCTTTTAAAAGTAACATTCTGAATCTAGTAGGGGAGACCATTGTTCGATATGTTGGATTAGGATATTTGCAGTGGATTGTAGTTGGAGGCGAGAGTTACCGTAAATAAGGAACGTGAGGTCATCTGCGTAGGCGAAGGTATCTGTGTTTGGAATATTAAGGTCAAGGAGAACGTTGATGGATAGGTTCCAAAGGGTAGGTGAGAGAATGGATCCTTGAGGACAGCCTTGTGTTAGGGACATGGTAGAGGAAAAATAGTTCGTACGGAGGCTTGCTGTTCGGGAAGATAAATATGATCGGATAATTTTATATATATTGGAGGGGAAATTTAGTATTTTGAGTTGGTTTAGGACATTGGGCCACCAGAGAAGATCAAAGGCGGAGTGTAAATCGAGGAAGATTACTAGGACGTATTTGGATTGTGATGATTGGACTTTGGAAATTTAGGAAAAGATTGTTTGTTCTGCGCTGTGTCCTTAGCAGAAACCGTGTTGGTTGTGGGAAATCAGGGAGTTATTTTCGACGTGTGATTGGAGTTTTTGTAAGATCAGTTTTTTAAGGAGTTTACCGATGGATAAAAGAAGGGCAATTGGATGGTAGGAACGTGGGTCTTCAGGAGGTTTTGCAAGTTTCAGTAGTAGGGTAATATTAGCATGTTAAAAGGTGTCAGGAAAGATACCGGTGGTTAGGCATTTTTGGAACAGTTGGATGATGGGTTTACGGATTATTGGCCATGATTTTTGAATGATGATGTTTGTGATATTGTCTGGACCTGGAGATTTGTGTGTATTTAATTTGGAAACAATGAAATCAAGTAAGTTGGTGTCAAGGATATCATCTGGGGGTGTTAGAGGGGGTCGCAATTGGAGATAATTTGGTTTTGCTGAAAGGAAGGGATATCTATGGAAGTAGGAAGGATTACAGATTTTAGTAGGAGAGATAAAGTATTTTGGATGGTGGGGTTTTGAAGTGATGTGGGCGTAGTTAGGATTTGATTTGGAGGAGATTTTACTAACCTGCGATATATTTTCCAGGGATCGGCATTGGGGTGGTCAACGATGTTCTGGAGATAGTTCTTCTTAGCCTCGTAGATGGATCTTGTAAAGTTTGATGTAGTTGTCGGTATTGTGTAGTCAGTAGTGTTAAATGGTCATTTGTAACTGCGAGTCCATGAAGTCGTTGTATTTTGTGTCGTAGGGTGTTTAGGTGTCGTCTTGTGTCTTGTAATGTAGGACTCCACCAGGGTGTCGTGCAAGTATTCTGGTATCTTGTTGGGATGGTAGTGGATGCGGCACGGTGTATATTTTGGACAATGGAGTTAGCGAGTAAGGTTGGATGGGATCTTTGTGGTATAGCAAGTTGGTGGTTAGAAATGTGGTTTCTCAAGGATTTTAGGAATCGTGGCCAGTCTGCCTTATTTGTATTATAAGATGACGATTTGTGAAATTGGCGTGATGGGAGATTGGGGAGGATGTTGAATGTTATTGGATTGTGGTCATTAGAAGTTATAAGATGGGATATATTCCAAGCGTCAATTAGGTTACGGGCTGATAGGGTGGCAAGGGTGACGTCAATATTAGAACTGTTGTTTAAGGATACCCAGGTTGGTGTGTTTGATGGAGTGTTTAGGATAGATAAGTTGTGTTGGAGGATGAAATCTTCAAAGAGGGTGCCTTTGTCGTCAGTGGTGCCATTGTACCATAACGTAGAACGTGCGTTGGCGTCTGCAAATATAAGTGTCGGTTTGTGTGTCAAGGTTTGTAAAGTGTTGTCCAGTTGTTGTAAGTATGTCTGAATGTTTTTGTTGTATTGAAAGTAAGCCGAAATAATGTAGATGGTACCAGTCTTCCAGTGTAGTTCAGCGGTCAGTACTTGTGGAATAGAGTAGGAAAGGATAAGGGATGCATCTATTTGGGGGTTGTTAATGATGATGGCTGCTGTTAGGTTAGGGTCTAGTGGATGTCGGTGGATAAGAGATCTAGTATTCGGTGGAAGGTTGAGAATTTTGTTACTTATAAGGTAAAGTTCTTGTAGGACAGCTAAAGATATTTTTCGATCGGTGAGGAGATGTGGAAGTTCAAGTGTTGCGGAGCGAGAGTGTTAAAGGTTGGCTTGAATGACTGACATGTAGGAAGGTGTTAGGTGGGGATTATGATTGGGCATAAGAACTTGCGTGGTGGGATTAATAGCCATAATCGGTACGTAATTTAGAAATTTCTAAAGATAGTTTATACACGGGACAGTCAGGGCTAGTAACAGAATGGTTGTAGGGGCGGTTCATGCGTTGGCAGTTGAAGCAGATGGGATGTGAGGATTGGTTGGGACATGATCTTAGGGTGTGTTCTTGGGCACAGTGTCCACATGTAGTTGTTGATCGACAAACCTTGGCTGAGTCTCCAAAGCGTTGGCAGTTATAACATCTCGTGATCGAAACAAAGTCACGGATCCTACAGGACTTATAACCAATGTAGACATGAGATCTTGAAGTAAAAATTGTTCGGAGCCTGGGAGAAACGTTAAGGATGAGGTTGTCGTTAGC
Source organism: Platerodrilus igneus (assembly GCA_036346225.1). Classification (NCBI taxonomy): domain Eukaryota; kingdom Metazoa; phylum Arthropoda; class Insecta; order Coleoptera; family Lycidae; genus Platerodrilus; species Platerodrilus igneus. Next base: position 1,813,862 of record JARFIW010000713.1, on the reverse strand, counting down.
GTCGGGTTTGGAAATGCGTATGGCTACGGATGCCTCGGAACGAAATTCGTTTTCGGGGATAAGGTGTTGGAGGGAGTTTTGTTGGTAGAGGAGTGAAAGGGTATCTGGGGTAGGTATGTCTCGGTCTATGTCGAATATAATGAGTTGTAGTTGTTTGGGTTTCGGAACGTAGACAGAACAGATTTGTTGATTTAAGTTGGATATTATATTGACGTCAAAGGGTTTATCAGTGCGGATGGTTATGGCAGTTCTAGAAAGGCGGATACTACGAATAGACAGCTCAGATAAGGATGGTCGCAGGTTTTGTTTCACAATATTGAGGAGCTGGGATGGGGTTGTATTAGAGGATGTTGGTTTTAAGGTGATGACTTTGGGAAGAGGTTTAGTGGGTGGTGCGTGTTGGGAAGTAGTGGCTGAGACGTGAGCGTATGTAGGTGGTATGTGTGTGGGTGGTTGTTGTTGTACTGTTACCTGCTGTGCTGAAATAGTTTTAAATTTTTTGTCTAGCTGTGGTGGAGTTTGACTTTATATATTTCGCAGTCCTGAGAGGCGGCAGAGGCTATTAAAGCGATATTTTCCATTCTTTGGAGAATGTATTGAGCGCTACTCCGGTTGATTTTATTGGCGTCCCTGAAAATATATTCGGTTAGGTCTTTCTTAAGAGCTGTTATGTTTTCTAAGTTGATTGTTGAAGCTATGACATCATCATCTCTTGCTCTCTTGGATTTTTGGGTGTCGGAAATGACAGAACTAACTGACGAAGCCCTGGATCATGGTGGCGGTGGTGAATGGGACATCCTGAACGACTTCTGGAAGGGTATAAGCGAGTCTGCTGATGCTGGGAGCGGTGGATATGTAAAAGTAGTAGAACTAGTCGTTGGAGTTGTACTTGGTTCATCTTGCTTACTTTTATCAGTCATTGGCACTTGTTAGTGTAGGAATTCTGAGAATTTATCAGCACGTGCTGATAATAGTGCTTGTTTATCTGGAAGTTTGTTTGCAGCTGTCTGATATATTTACAAAGCTGTTGTATTGAATATAATAATTACGTGACCAAACCTGGCCACGTGTTGATATTTAATAGGGTTCTAACCATCTTATTCACTTCAGAATTTCTTCAGGGTTTAATGTTGATTTGAACTGTTGTTTTCCAGGCACTTGACCGCCGTAAACCTCCAAAAGTTCAATATTGTTTGGGTTCTGTCAAATTGGGAATTGAAATTCCAGACCACCAGTTCTTCGAATTTTGGGTTGCCTAGTGGCCTTTTGACGTCCTAGTAACTGCGCCAGTTACGTTTTGGGCCTTGGGAGCGGTGTTTCTAAAGACTACTTCCAAAACAACAAATTTTATTAGTTTATGCAAACATTAATTATGGAATTTGGGCAAACTGTTGTAAATTATACTAAGTCGAAATAAAATAATTAATTGCACTAATATGAGTAGCCCGTGCAAACTGCAGTGTTAAATCTGAAATACTTGAGACTGACTACCTGGTTTTGGAGCTCCCAGGGTATTTATGTTATCCCTGCCTCTCACAATTCTGTGGGAACTTGCAGAGCTCATGTCTGGTTATTCTTAATTCTATTCATTAATACATTGTAACAATCTTACTTCCTAGGTAATCAGGGTGTCATAACCGTCTGTGACCTGCCACCTGCAGTATCACTATCGTCTGGAATACATTGTATTGCATCCGTTCTCATGAACTGTTAATAACCTTTTTATATCTATCCTCGAATTACATTGTTGTACTTGACTTAATAATTTCTTAATGATTTCTAATAAATTCCTATTAGATTCTATTTTATAATACATATATAAATTGGGGGATAAAAGCTCGCCCACGTTTTGATTAACCATGCTATAAGTGATTAACATGTCACGATACTCTTCGTTGGTATAATGCAGTTTTTCCATTCTATAAATTTATTTACTTGTGCAGGACAACTGACTCACTTGATAGATTTCAACAACCTTGAAGGCTGATTCTATTCAAGCACTCTGATTTATTGAAAAATTATTTCTTTTGATTAAAATAGTAAACCAGTACCAATTGTGTTCAACAAACGGGTAATCAGCTTTAAAATACACTGTAGTTTAGCTATGATTGAGTTTTGCCTGTTTGTTTACTAAGAAAACTTATCAGTTTAGGTTTCTCTTTTAGGACTATAAGTTAACTACATAAATTACCAGTCATTCCATATAATTTCAGTATTAAACAATGGAAACTGATATCTGGAGACAGTTATCAGATTTTTTAAACAACGAGAATATTTGCAGTATTCCATCAGTATTCTTTGTGATTCGAAACTTTTGATAGCGCCCTCGTAGTTTTAAAAACAAGAAAATCATATGAACAGCTTCGTAGCAGAAATTCATTTTTTAAGAGATGAAAATGTGTGCTAGTAAAGTTATGTCAGTTCGCTTTAGCGACCTAAAGATATTCACTCACTAATGCTCTTGTAGGTTCCGAGATAAATGAGAAGCAACGGCAAAAACAAACTTAACGGTCGAACTCCAACTTTTAATCAAGTGGCATTGAGTGCTTGGTTAATTTTCTATATCGCCTTAAATACAGTGACTACGTGTTTCCCCGACTTTAATACCAAAAAACCGATGTTAAGATATCTTATCGATTTGTTTTTAACCATTCTAGATTGCCATGGATAAAGCTAGACTGATTATTTATGTACTCTGGAGTTCATTGTCAGTACTTTTATGGTTTTGAAAAAATTAAAAGAACTAAAATGTTGATGATGGGCTACTTTTTAAGGACCAAACTCGTAGTTTTTAATGCGTTCAGGTATCACATTGACAGGGGCTGCACAAATCCACCTAAAATTTTTATGATTCTCGAAATAAAGAAGCATAGTCACGATAGAGACATAGAGAGTAGATGGATGGCAGGGAAATCACCGCCTCATTTGCACCAGCATCCTCATTTGCACCCACATCTGGACCAAATAGTTTTCTTCGACTAGCCATTGCATCTTTCAAGATAAACCTATCTTGTTTGGTATCAATTAATATTAGATTTTTCTCAGCTACCCGAATCTCTAAGAATTTTTTAGATAGCATCATCCCCCAGGGAGCTACCCTCATTTTAAGATTTCTTACCTGTTGCGATTTCCGACCGGTCACATAAATTTTTTTAGTCATGAAATACATTAAATTAGTCTAAAATTTTACGCACGACCCGAATCTGCAATTAGATTTAAAATAGGACCACGCCTTGTAAAGTTACACTTTAAAGCTCTCAAACCTCTAAATTTTGCTCTTTGCTCTATAAGCAAAACTAACAAATAGTTTTCTTTGTCTAACCAATGCATCTTTTGAGATAAACCTATCTTGTTTGGTATCAATTAATATTAGATTTTTTTTATCAATGTCGATTTCTAATCAGCTATCCTTTTTAATATCTACAATCCTTTAACCAAACACGTAGCAGTATTAACATAAATAAATTAAGCACGCAAAAATTTAATAATTTATTTTATCCGATTTACAGTTTAATAAACTAATTACAATTTTTACAAAGTATAACATTCATCTTCTTCGTTTAACCAAATCCAAGCAGGTTAAAGTAACCTGTAACAAAAAATAGAAATTAATGTGTTGGTTAAAAAAGACCTATAACAATAAGAGATCAATCTACTGTTTAATAAGAGCGGAAAAGTGTTTACGGTCAATAAGACATATTGTCGTTAATCTAACAATATGAGAATAATGTAAAAACATTCCAATGTAATGTGTTTTTAATATATAAATGGGAAGGTCGACTTTTACGTAATCATCCTCCGAATTACATGTGAAAGATGTATATAATTTCTTTTTAAAAGTGTATATCCTCTCCAAACAAATACGGCTACTACACGGAAAACCACGCTAAATGCGAGTCAATTAATAGCAATTTAATACTGCTTACTGACCTACCTTAATTAGGTTGCTGTACTATTAGGAATGATGTACTTTTTGTCATCTTCCCTCGATAAACTAATTTTATTAATTAATTCGGTATAAAGTTGGTGTTTACATGTCTTCGTTTAAGGCCTCGTACATATTTTCCAGATTACTAGAAGACGTTATAACCATACTTTTTGTGTTAAAGGATTTCACATCGGTAGTCTTTTCTCCCATTTTGGTGTAAACGCCGTAGAGTTCGCAATCGACCTTTATTGCTGTATGTTGTATTCTTTTTTTATTAAGTAATCGAATAAATCGTTCCTTCTGCTTCCAAAGAAACTCGAACACTCCATCGCCGACACGGGCATTCTTTATGCGATAGCTAGCCATACGGTTGTTAAACGCTGTGCTATCCATTTCTACACCATCGTCGTTAGTAGCGGTAACTGATGCATTTTTTATGTTTGTTGCTCCGTAGATGACCAGGGTATACAGACTTATCACGTCCATGTCGCACACTTTACACATAATTCGTGGTTGTTTCGTACAAGACCCTTTAACAGCTGGCGGAGCTGAACGTTTACTGCTTAATGACATACCGTGCTGTTTTTCCTTGTGTCGCTGTAAGCTATTCTTGTAAAAGCGATACTGCAAGACCCACAGTTTAAGTACTTTGCTGCCGACGGATGTATAAGCTTAACCGTGGACGATGTTACACCACGACAATTGTTCTGGTGCCGTTTGAGAGCATCCCTCCTGGTAAAATAGACGTGCCAGGGCTCGCATTTAAAATCGTTTAGTACAAAACAAAATCCGCACTATAAGGCTTTGGTTAAACTTGTAATCGAACTAACTTATAACTATAAAGCTTACTCTAGCGTACCTGATTTATGTTCCTTATAGAATGCATACCGAAGGTTACCGAAGACGACCGAACGATGTTGAGGATTCAGCGGGAAACTAAATGACGTCATAATCCTTGCTGCTCGTCCAATACATTTAGCGCCAATGCATACACCTGGTTCGCATCGTCGATGGTGCGAATGCCGTTAGTAGAAACATCGGAAACGTTTCCATGTTATACGGATCTCGTGCATATTAAAAATCCAAAAGGGTGATAGCACACGCACACAAATTGTGTGCAAGTTGTGCTGTAGAAGATGCAGTGCTACTATAACCAAAAACTTAATAAAAACACTTTAAACCATTACTAAGGGAATACCAACTTGTTGTCTACAGGATACTTACTAATAAAGCAATTTAATTTTAAATAACTTCTACGTCATACTTTAGGAAATGGTAGGCTTAAATACTTTCTAAATAAATCACCAAGCGAAAGTATATGCGTAGCGGTATTAAAATTAACCATTAATTTCCCATTCTTACAACCGTGGTTAATTATGGATTAAAATTTAATTTGTTCATGTTTGAGCTTCCCGTAAACTAACATATTTTATAGTAACAATGCGCTGTATAATACATGCATACCCCTTCGCCGCGCTACTGCTATTCTTGTAATTGCCAGAAAAAGTCACTCTCCTTTTTACTGTTAGGACCGATGCAAAACACCATTTTCTATACTTTCTGTAGCACATCGCGCACTTTTTCGTCTGATAATTAAATTTTGCTTCTGTAAGCTTTTACACTTTCGCATAGCGGTCGGCCACACGTAATGATTTCTAGAACCGGTAAGTACTCGATGTCGCCCAAATAAAGAATTAGATGCTCGATGTCTGTCAACTTCCGATTCCCTCGTAAAAGGTAGAAAAACTCGGTCAATCATACATCTAACTTAAACTTCGACCCGCTCCTGTTCTGATAATTTCCAAACATTTTTCAAACGACAATGGGCTCAGAATTTTTTAAACCTTCGAGGGATCTATAAGTCGTAATCAATTACACGTTCGAGCTACCCGTAAACTAACAATGCGCTGTATAATACATGCATACCCCTTCTCTGCGCTACTGCTATTCTTGTAGTTGCTTGAAAAAGTCAGTTGCCTTTTATACTGTTAGGATCGCTGGATCCGACGAGCTTCCACGCACTAACACCTAACGTATCTTTCCTACTATTTGTTGAACAAAAACTACCGGCATCGCCATGTTCGTATACGAACGTAAGCAGATGTTTGTGGATATGTACGAGAATATGTCATATACATTAATCAGTCTAAGCTATTTTATTTAGTCCACAAAAACTACTATTTTTCTAAACCACAATTAATAATCGCCTTTATAGGTTTAACATTTCTACCATTACCCAATGACTGGTGCTACGTACATGTAAACTTTAATTTCTTATTGGAGAGAATCCTTATTCTCCCACGCACTGTTGCGTAGCTGCATGCCCACCCCTTTTGGGAATATATGCTCGTTATAGGTTGCAGCACCCGCGGTTTTACTTAACTCCACTTCGTGAGACCCCTTTAATCTTTTTAATCGTATCTTTCTCGCCTACAGTACAGTAGGACTTAGCCCTACTACCAACAAATTCTAATACTGGACCCACATTAAAGTTCTCTTTGAATTTCTTTACAATTTTTTGTTAACATGCGGTATATTGTGTTTATTATTTGCGGGGTAGTCACTCTTTTAAGATAACTATATTTTGTTTGGTATCAACTAATATTAAATTTTTCTAGGGACCCCAAATCTGTAAATAGATTTTAAATAGGACCACCTCATACAAAGTTATGCCTTTTAAAGACTAATTTTTACCCATCTTTATTTAACTCCATCTTTAAAACCCTTTTTTTTGCTACCCAATACATATACTTTGACCAACCGTTTCCTTAGAAATCTAAAACCGCCGTGTCCCGCGAATACCACGTGGAGATAACACGTATACTCTGTCAACCAGGATAGAAGTCGGAAGGATTTGGAAGGTGGAAGAACTTAAAAATTATAGAATCTTAGAATTAATATATACAATAGATTTACAAAATCCATACAAATATAAACAACTATCTTATATCTTTACGCCCCCATGCGTAGATTGTTGTACTATTAGGAATAATGTACTTTTTGTCATCGTCCCTCGATAAAGTAATTTTATTAATAAGCTGCGTATACAAATCGTATTCTTTTACTCCGGATACATACGCAGGCAAGTACTCGATACCATCCAAATAAAGAATTGGATGCTTGGTGACTGTTAACATCCGCTTCTCTCGTGTACGCCCAGACACATCCCAGCCCATGAGCACCCCTGCGCATGCACACCCCTGCCCATGCGCACCCCTGCGCGTACGCACCCCTGCCCAATGCATGCATGCCATACGCTGTAAGTGGAAGGAAAAGACAACTGGAATTAGAGGAAATGGATGCAAAAAGGCGAAAATTGGACTACATGGCAAACACTGCGACAATACGCGAACAATACAAAGATGTGTTAGACAAAGAACATCTTATTAGAGAAAATGAGGAAGAATTAAAAGATTATTTTATGTGCCGATGGAGTGACTTAAATACATCCGAGTTCTACAAGCTGTATGCATTTGCGGTTAGTAAGAAAGACTCTTTTAGTTATGTAGGCGTTCTTGCGGAAAAGGATGGTACTAAATCCGTATACTTTTTAAAAGATTATTCTAAAAAACGTATTTATCAAAATGGCAGATAACAAAGACGAACTAAGGAATGCGGGTTTCGTAACCTTGGCGTACACCACACGCAAAGGGGTTCCGCTAAACATTGTATATTTACCTAGTAAAGAACCTTTCGGATCATTTAAAACCGAGGGTCTTACAACCTATAACAACCATATATTCCCAAAAGTGGTGGGCATCCAACTACGCAACAGTGTGTGGGAGAAAAAGGATTTCCTCCAAAACCGACAAGAAGAAGTCGATCAAGCTAACAAGATACGTATGCAGGATATAGTGGGAAAGCTGCGATTAAAATATTGTCACAAGCTGCAAGAATTACACGAAGGAATGGATCTTGTTGTCGGTGGAATCAAAGACTTTAAATATAGAGGCAAACTTCGGTACATTTTACAATTCGAAAACCTAGACGGTCTTTATGTATCAAACTATTGGCTAGAAAAGGAGATTTAAATTATAAGCTGCGAATAAAATTATATAAAATTAAAACCACTCCAAACAAACATAAAGAAAGGACTGTCTTCTGTGTATAACTTTGTATTAAAATTAAGTTTAAATGACTCCATGCTTGGTATTAAATATTTTTTAATTTGTTGTGTATAATGCCAGAATAAACATTTTATAATAGTATATAACATTGTTCTTTATTTATAAAAGGCTGTGACGTTACCCCGAAATAGCAGTCGCACAGAGAGGGATGCGCATGGGCAGCGTGCATGGGAAGGGGTGCGTACGCGCAGGGGTGCGCATGGGCAGCGGCGTGCATGCGCAGGAGTGCTCATGGGCTGGGATGTGTCTGGGCGTACACGAGGGAAGCGGATGTTAACAGTCACCAAGCATCCAATTCTTTATTTGGATGGTATCGAGTACTTGCCTGCGTATGTATCCGGAGTAAAAGAATACGATTTGTATACGCAGCCTATTAATAAAATTAGTTTATCGAGGGAAGATGACAAAAAGTACATCATTCCTAATAGTACAACAATCTACGCATGGGGGCGTAAAGATATAAGATAGTTGTTTATATTTGTATGGATTTTGTAAATCTATTGTACATATTAGTTTTAAGATTCCATAATTTTTAAGTTCTTCCCCACCTTCCAAATCCTTCCAGCTTCTATCCTGGTTGACACAGTATACGTGTTATCTCCACGTGGTATTCGCGGGACACGGCGGTTTTAGATTTCTAGGGAAACGGTTGGTCAAAGCATATGTCTTGGGTAGCGAAAAAAAGGGTTTTAAAGATGGAGTTAAATAAAGATGGGTAAAAATTAGCCTTTAAAAGGCATAACTTTGTATGGGGGGGGTCCAATTTAAAATCTTTTTACAGATTTGGGGTCCCTAAAAATTTAATATTAGTTGATATCAAACAAAATATAGTTATCTTAAAAGAGTGACTACCCCGCAAATAATAAACACAATATACCGCATGTTAACAAAAAATTGTAAAGTAATTCAAAGAGAACTTTAATGTGGGTCCAGTATTAGAATTTGTTGGTAGTAGGGCTAAGTCCTACTGTACTGTAGGCGAGAAAGATACTATTAAAAAGATTAAAGGGGTCTCACGAAGTGGAGTTAAGTAAAACCGCGGGTGCTACAACCTATAACGAGCATATATTCCCAAAAGGGGTGGGCATGCAGCTACGCAACAGTGCGTGGGAGAATAAGGATTCTCTCCAATAAGAAATTAAAGTTTACATGTACGTAGCACCAGTCATTGGGTAATGGTAGAAATGTTAAACCTATAAAGGCGATTATTAATTGTGGTTTAGAAAAATAATAGTTTTTGTGGACTAAATAAAATAGCTTAGACTGATTAATGTATATGACATATTCTCGTACATATCCACAAACATCTGCTTACGTTCGTATACGAACATGGCGATGCCGGTAGTTTTTGTTCAACAAATAGTAGGAAAGATGCGTTAGGTGTTAGTGCGTGGAAGCTCGTCGGATCCAGCGATCCTAACAGTATAAAAGGCAACTGACTTTTTCAAGCAACTACAAGAATAGCAGTAGCGCAGAGAAGGGGTATGCATGTATTATACAGCGCATTGTTAGTTTACGGGTAGCTCGAACGTGTAATTGATTACGACTTATAGATCCCTCGAAGGTTTAAAAAATTCTGAGCCCATTGTCGTTTGAAAATGTTTGGAAATTATCAGAACAGGAGCGGGTCGAAGTTTAAGTTAGATGGATGATTGACCGAGTTTTCTACCTTTACGAGGAATCGGAAGTTGACAGACATCGAGCATCTAATTCTCTATTTGGGCGATATCGAGCACTTACCGGTTCTAGAAATCATTACGTGCGGCCGACCGCTATGCGAAAGTGTAAAAGCCTACAGAAGCAAAATTTAATTATCAGACGAAAAAGTGCGCGATGTGCTATAGAAAGTATAAAAATGGTGCTTTGCATCGGTTCTAACAGTAAAAGGAGAGTGACTTTTCTAGCAATTACAAGAATAGCAGTAGCGCGGCGAAGGGTATGCATGTATTATACAGCGCATTGTTACCATAAAATATGTTAGTTTACGGAAGCTCGAACGTGAACAAATTAAATTTTAATCTATAATTAACCACGGTCGTAAAATGGGAAATTAATGGTTAATTTTAATACCGCTACATATACTTTCGCTTGGTGATTTATTTAGAAAATATTCAAGCCTACCATTTCTTAAAGTATGACGTAGAAGTTATTTAAAATTAAATTGCTTTATTAGTAAGTATCCTGTAGACAACAAGTTGGTATTCCCTTAGTAATGGTTTAAATTGTTTTTATTAAGTTTTTGGTTATAGTAGCACTGCATCTTCTACAGCACGACTTGCACACAATTTGTGTGCGTGTGCTATCACCCTTTTGGATTTTTAATATGCACGCGATCCGTATAACATGGAAGACGTTTTCCGGTGTTTCTACTAACCGCATTCGCACCATCGACAATGCGAACCAGGTGCATGCATTGGCGCTAAATGTATTGGACGAGCAACAAGGATTATGACGTCATTTAGTTCCCCGCTGAATCCTCAACATTGTTCGGTCGTCTTCGGTAACCTTCGGTATGCATTCTATAAGGAACATAAATCAGGTACGCTGGAGTAAGCTTTTTAGTTATAAGTTAGTTCGATTACAAGTTTAACCAAAGTCTTATAGTGCGGATTTTGTTTTGTACTAAACGTTTTTAAATGCGAGCCCTGTCACGTCTACTTTACCAGGAGGGATGCTCTCAAACGGCACCAGAACAAATGTCGTGGTGTAACATCGTCCACGGTTAAGCTTATACATCCGTCGGCAGCAAAGTACTTAAACTGTGGGTCTTGCAGTATCGCTTTTACAAGAATAGCTTACAGCGACACAAGGAAAAACAGCACGGTATGTCATTAAGCAGTAATCGTTCAGCTCCGTCAGCTATTAAAGGGTCTTGTACGAAACAACCACGAATTATGTGTAAAGTGTGCGACATGAACGTGTTAAAGTCTGCATACCCTGGTCATCTACGGAGCAACAAACATAAAAAATGCATCAGTTACCGCTACTAACGACGATGGTGTAGAAATGGATAGCTATCGCATAAAGAATGCCCGTGTCGGCGATGGAGTGTCCGAGTTTTTTTGGAAGCAGAAGGAACGATTTATTCGATTACTTAATAAAAAAAGAGTACAACATACAGCAATAAAAGTCGATTGCGAACACTACGGCGTTTACAACAAAATGGGAGAAGAGACTACCGATGTGAAATCCTTTAACACAAAAAGTATGGTTAAAACGTCTTCTAGTAATCTGGAAAATATGTAAGAAGCCTTAAACGAAACCATGTAAACACCTACTTTATACCGAATTAATTAATAAAATTAGTTTATCGAGGGAAAATGACAAAAAGTACATCATTCCTAATAGTACAGCAACCTAATTAAGGTAGGTCGGTAAGCAGTATTAAATTGCTATTAATTGACTCGCATTTAGCGTGGTTTTCCGTGTAATAACCGTATTTGTTTGGAGAGGATATACACTTTTAAAAAGAAATTATATACAGCTTTCACATGTAATTCGGAGGATGATTACGTAAAAGTCGACCTTCCCATTTATATATTAAAAACACATTACATTGGAATGTTTTTACATTATTCTCATATTGTTAGGTTAACGACAATATGTCTTATTGACCGTTAACACTTTTCTGCTCTTATTAAACAGTACAATAATCTCTTTTTGTTATAGGTCTATTTTAACCAACACATTAATTTCTATTTTTTGTTACAGATTACTTTAACCTGCTTGGATTTGGTTAAACGAAGAAGATGAATGTTATACTTTGTAAAAATTGTAATTAGTTTATTAAACTGTAAATCGGATAAAATAAATTATTAAATTTTTGCGTGCTTATTTTATTTATGTTAATACTGCTACGTGTTTGGTTAAAGGATTGTAGATATTAAAAAGGATAGCTGATTAGAAATCGACATTGATAAAAAAAAGTCTTAAAATTCGGGTAGCTCCCTGGGGAATGGAGCTATTTAAAAAATTCCTAGAAATTCGGATAGCTGAGAAAATTCTAATATTAAGTGATACCAAACAAAATAGGTTTATCTCAAAAGATGCATTGGTTATACAAATAAAACTATTTGTTAGTTTTGCTTATAGAGCAAAGAGCAAAATTTAGAGGTTTGAGAGCTTTAAAGTGTAACTTTGCAAGGCGTGGTCCTATTTTAAATCTGTTTACAGATTCGGGTTGTGCGTAAAATTTTAGACTAATTTAATGTATTGCATGACTAAAAAAATTTATGCGACCGGTCGGAAATCGCAACATGTTAGAAATCTTAAAATGAGGGTAGCTCCCTGGGGGATGATGCTATCTAAAAAATTCTTAGAGATTCGGGTAGCTGAGAAAAATTTAATATTAACTGATACCAAACAAGATAGGTTTATCTCGAAAGATGCAATGGCTAGTCGAAGAAAACTATTTGGTCCAGATGTGGGTGCAAATGAGGATGCTGGTGCAAATGAGGCGGTGATTTCCCTGCCATCCATCTACTAATGTACCTTCATACTATTTTATATTCTGCAAATGTATCAATAACAAGAACGTATAATAGTAGATTTCAATAACTGTATATTTAATATTACGAGTGTAGAAAACCTGTCACGGTCTGACGACCAATTTGCAGAGTCAACAAATTTATGACTTCAACTACTTATGTTTCATTATACGTTCATCTGAAACTCCTTAGCAGCGATTATTGGTAACTTCTTAAGTTTTTGACCAGTTTGTGGTTTATTCATTTTTTGAGGTTTTAACTTTGTTGCGCAGATGTTCAAAATACATACCATACAGTTCTCTTTGATTGACTAAATTGCGATTTACTTCTTTTCAACGTCCCCAAACAACGATGTCCAGTAATAGCGACCGAAAGAATTAAAATATATGTTAATTTCTTAGTCCATTGAATTGTGCTTCTTTTGTACTCAATTGTGTCCGTGTTTATTTCGGGGGGGGGGGGGAGTTGACAGCTAGCCCCACCCTTTGTTTTTCAATTTCTTCTTAATGCATTGGATTATGCTCGTTTTGTGCTTAATTGTGCCTGTGTTTGTTTCAATTGTGTTCAATTGATTATAGTGAAATAAATTAATGAAAACAAGTCCAGGGGCCCAAGATGACGACCAGCCCTCTTTTTTGAGTTTCTCAATGTTTTCTTAGTCCTTTGAATTATGCTTGCTTTGTGTTCAATTGTGCCGGTGTTTGCTTCAACTGTTTTGCTTATAGCGGAAAAAATGCGAACATCCAAGGGGTCAAGTTTTAAATTCTTTCCTAGTCGAATGAAATCTAATTGTTTTGTACAGTTGTTTGTTTCAATTGTGCTCGATTCCATAATATAAAGAGAAATATTGAAAACAACTCCGAGGAGGAAAGGGGGTACTTTAATCTCCAGTCCCCGTGATTTTTGTGTAATTCAATTAGTTATTAGTCCATTAAATTGTTTCGTTTGCTTATGGATATTATACATTTCTCAAAAGCGGAAAGCTAACATAGTAAAATCATACTACATAAACATAAACGTGTAACAATATCCGATACTTACAGAACGCTATTTTAAAAATTTTATTAAATAATCAAAGATTTAACCAAAAATGTACGTTGGTAACTGTTTTCTTAAATGAGGATTTTAAATATAGAAACTCCTGTATGCTGATTTGACGTAAATTTAAAATAAGAAACTATTTAATTAAGAGGAGCGTTTTTGTGGATTCTGCAAGTATTACTTTTAGATTTAGTTTTAACTGATATTTGAGTATTTGTTTTTAATTGAAGGTATAATAATAAGTGTTAACATATAATATTTTGTTGAGGATTTTTTGCCAGAAAAATTTGTGTTCAGAGTTCGAAATACTCTGACCTTTTTATAGTCAAGGATTTTTTGGCCAAAACAAATCTTACAAGCGTGGAAATAATCGTAACCAGGTAAACCATCCATAAAAAAAGAAATTTAATTGTGCAAATTTAGAATAGGGTTAGGAACATTTTTTTAGAAATTGTTTTATGTTTGAAAGAAACGATGTCGTAAATGTTCTATATACTTTTGTATGAGAAAAAATATTTCATACTGTATAAATGATTTAATATTGCTGTGTTTGATTTCACTCTGAAAACTCCGTCAATTCCGTTGAGCTAGCCAAGCAAAGTTAAAAAAGAAGGTAATTGAACAATTTCAAGTTTTACAAATTTGCTGTATCTGTATCACAGCACTCTTTTAGTGACGCTCTCAACGCGCCTTTATCATATCACTCCTTTAGCAGCGCATTAAAGCGAGCCCTTTCACATCACCCTGTCAGCGACGCTTTAAACGCGACGTTATCACAGCACTCTTTCAGCGGCGCCCCAACGTGAGGCCATTTTCATATCACTCTTCTAGTGACGCTCCAACGCGGATCTTACCACAGCACTCTTTTAGAGGCGATTCAACCTGTAGCTCGATTGATTCGTCTGTAATTTAGAGTTTCTTTTCGTGTAGGATTTGTTTTAGAGTTTATTTTTTCTTTCGTGATATCTGATTAATTTCCAGTATGACTGAGAGTGAAAGATGTTTATAAAAGTTTGAGAGCTGAGGGAGTGGAAATTGGTTCTCGGGAAAGCGTTTATGTGGAAGAAGCGAAAAAGGAGAATTCAGAGGCTAAGAATCTAGAAGAAATCCAGCAGTCAAAAATGATGGCTCTTTTATTAAATCTAAATCAAATGAGTGAAAAGTATGAGAAAGGCATGCAAGAAATGAGCGAAAACAATGAGAAGGGCAGGCAAGAAGTGAAACCGAATATAAAGGAAATGAGTGAGAGATCTGATATAAAAACTCAGGAGTTACGAGCAGAATTTGGAAAGAACAAGCAAAATTGGAATAAGTTTAAGATTAGAAAGTGAGAAGAATGAAAGAAAATTTAAAGAGATAAGGGAAAGAATAACTTTGCGTTTAGAGGATACTAACAAAACCATAGGAAATAAAATTTAAAATTAGAGGAAAGGTACTTCAAATTTTAGAGGATATGAATGATTTTAAAAAAGAAATAGTTCAAATAAAGGCTAATCACGAACCAAATGAAAGCGAAACTAATAAGAAAATTAAAATGTTAGATAAAAAAGTAGATGAAATCGAGGGAAGCTGCCAAGTTGGTTTTAAGATATTTAGAAATGATTTGGGAAATCTTAAAACAGATTTAGTAAATAAGTTTGAGAATTAAGGAGATGGAGTTAAAACTATTCATGTGGGAGAGCAGACGAGATGGAGTCCAACTAGTGGATAATAAACATACCATTTCGAATGGACCTGCACCTTGCCAAAGTTCTAGATTAATAGAACAGGTAAAATGGCTTGCGTGTTCTAATGAGCTAAAGAGCCAAACCACAGGTCCAACCAAAGTAGTAAGGTCGTTAGTGAGGAACCAGACTAAGACAGGTCCCCGAAAGAGGGCAGCGGCTCTTTCGGTACTTAGATTGGCAGAGACTATATGAGTCGGTATGGCAGTCTAAGACACACCACCGCGATGTGGAAAACAACAGGAAACCACCATATTACCTTCCAAGTACACAGCGTACTTAAATTGAAATAAACATGATGGCATTCTCTGGGGTAAAAGATTCCGGAGTTAAAATTGTCCCCCATTTGGAATTCCGGGAGGGGATTACTTTGGAGGGTGCGATTGGAAAGTCCAGAATAAGAGTCGGAAACATTTTGCGAGTCGGAGCGTCGAATGTTAGAAGTATGAAGCAAATAGGTAAACTAGAGAATCTAAAAATGGAAATGAATAGGTTAGCACTAGATTATAGTAGGGGTCAGCGAAGTTCGGTGACTAGAGGCAGGGAATTTTTGAAGTGGAGATTTCAGGGTAATTCAAACAGGAACAGAGGAAGGAAATTTGGGTGTGGAGCCTACTGTGTAGAAAAGTACTTACAAAAGAACGAAAGAGTGCTCATAGTTAGATTAGAATCTAAACCGGTAGACACAGTAATAATAAAAGTATACATGCTCACCTCTAGCTACAGTGACGAAGAGTTATAAGCGATCTGCAAAGATAACGAAGACATATTAAGATACGTAAAAGGACATGAAAATTTAAAAATTACTGGGGATTTTAATGCAAAGGTAGGTGAGGGTAGGGAAGGAGCGGTTGTAGGTTTATTTGGTTTAGGCACGAGAAACGACAGGGGAAATAGGCTGGTATACTTTTGCGACAAGAATAATTTAATCATCACAAACACATTATTTCAACATCCTGCTAGAAGATGATATACGTGGAAGATGCCAGGAAATATAGGAAGATATCAAAAAGGTTACATTCTTGTTAGAGAACGGTTTAGCAGTCAAGTAAAATACTGTAGAAGCTACCCAGAAGCTGATATAGACACTGACCACAACATCGTAATTATGAAGGCCGCACTTAAACTTAAAAATTTGAAAAAAAGAAACGGAAAAAGGCACTTTGACTTAGAAAAACTAAAAGATAAAGATATTCAAGAAAATTTTGAAAATAAGTCAAATGAATTACAAATAAAAGGTAAGTCGTTGACCAGACGCAAAGAAGTTTGTTAGTAGGTGTCAATTGCATACGATTGTATTCCAGATCAAAGTAGTCGAAGCCAATGCAGTTCACGCGAAATGATCAACAACTTGATTAAATAAGATACGTTCAGAAACAGCATCAATGACGGAAGGAATAGGTTGAGCACTATTTGCTTATCACAAACGGTTGGATGGAATAAAGCAGTGCTCGTAGGCTAGGATGGGATCAATGACCAATATTCGACGCCCCTACATTTTGTATCAGGGCGATATTATTAAAACTTCAAAGCATATTTCATCAAAAGTGACATAATCTGTTAGTAACCAGTTTTTTTCTCTCAACACTAATTTTAATAAAGATATTATCACGGCCGAAAGACGACTACATTTAAGTAAGAAAATAAACACTGCGTTGTACAAATATATTGTTAATTAAAGAACAATACATTTTTATTTTCCAAAACTAGAAACTAATTCATAATTTCATGCAAACAAATAAGGTTATATCTAGTACTGTATATAATTGAAAAATTTAAATGTTAACCAACAACTTTTTCGTTACATTTTCTTGTTTTCTACAGCTGATACCAGCGTATATAAGGAAAATACAAACTGCATCACCTGAGGAGTTTTATTGTCTCATTTGTACAAATAAATCACTCAAAATTTTTACCTTAATATATGTTTCAAAATTCATGGGAAACACTCGTGCCAATCGAAAATACGAGTGCCCCTGAGCTTGCTTTAATAACAAAATAAGCGATTTTTTAAACACATTGTTGTTAGAGAGATACCACTTGCTGTAAAATATCTCGCTTGATAACAAAGAATTCTAGAAGATTTCTATTAAGAATATTAACATTTTTAGTGACAAGCTCACCGTTTCTGCAACTACTTCTCCAGCATAAAAGTAGGCCAAAATTACAGCCATTTCAAGTAGCATAATCGGCGTTGTTGTAATAGCTAGAGTGGGCTCGAATGTCTACTTGTTAAAACATTTTAGTAAAAAATCTACTGTTAATAATTATTATACCAAAATAAATACACCTAAGCACATTGATGGAATGGATAATGCGAGCAGAAAGCAGAGACTGGTTTCAAATACATTATGGATTTCCATGTAGATCTTGAAAAAAGTAAATAAATGTAATTAGGTGTATACCTACAGAAGTATTTATAATTTAATATTTAATTAGTATCATAAAATAGCAACAATTGTATTAAAAACAGTAACCCGTTACTCTACCCATGCATGGTTGGATTGTCATTTGTTGTACATTATTATTATAGATTTTGTACGACAAAACCGTAACAATTACATAAATGTAAATATACTATTAAGTAAACTAATCACGAGCAACAAGTATGAGTTTTGTTACAGAAGTAAAGCAAAGTAAAGTACACGAGGGATGTTTTTTATGTTCAGCATGCTGAGACATAGACGGCACCACTAATCAAATGCCAGTACTAACAAGTTGAAAATGCAAGGCATTGTCGCAACGAACTTCCAAATGTAGACTTACTTTAAAACAATTTAAAGAAATTAAAATTATTATGTTGTAATATTTATAAGTATTCAGATAAAATAAAAATTAATTCCCCGGGGAGGTCGGGTATCCGTGGTCAGATTTTGTGGGGCTACCATATTTCGACTCAGCTATGTTAGGGGAGTCCAAATATGTATCGCACATTAATTTTGGACCTATTTGAAATTTTAATTTTCCCGACGGAATATCGCGGGGCACGGCGTCCCCGTGGCCCGTTTTCAACTGACATCAAAACTTAAGCTCAGGACACCGAGCTGAATCGATTGATGTATCACACATTGATGTCCGACCATTAGAAAGGCCTCGGACGGACAGAAGGACGACAAATCGATTTCATAAACGAACGAAGTTCGTTGAAAATTAACCTCCATCTGTAGTTAACCTAAATCCAAAGTTTTAAGTCTGGTTCAGTCTCATCATCATCATTTTGTTTTCGACCTTACTTATAGTCGGTTTGACGTAGCTCTAACTTCTTTTCTATTCTGTGCTATTCTAAAAAGCTCTACATACCCTTCACAACCTAAATTTCTAATAATTTGACTAACATAGTTTGATCTAGGTCTTCCTATATCCTTCTATCTTTTTTCTATCCACCTGGCTCTACATAGATACTAGCAACCTGATGATTGTTAAAGAACTCTAACATGTTTACATGATTACCATTTATAAGGAAATGAAATATAACCTGGTTATCCGCTTCAAAAAAGGAAATGTGTTAAATTATATGTTATGGCAAGGCTTAAGCAACGAATCGCTGCCAACATGCCAGACCGCTAACTAATTGTGAGTTATGTCATGGTGACATTTAGTTAACTGATTTTTATTTTAATGCTTTGTTTTCGAACTTACTTAAAGTCGGTTTGACGCAACTCTAAATTCTTTTCTATTCTGAGCTAGTCTAAAAAGGTCTAGTTCAATTATTTAAAATCAAGTTTTCTTTTTTTATCTATTAACGGTTTTTTTTTAATTATTTTTTTCGATTTTCAATATATTTACATATTATAAATATGTTCATATAAGTACATATATACCTAGTTATTTTCTTCTTTTTTCGAAACTTGTAGTGGCAAGTACAACTGTACAATAACTTGTTGTCTCTCTTTTTTTAAATTTAGTTTAATTTAGTTTAGATAGTTTATTCAAGGTGTGAGTGGTGGTGCAGATGGTAGCCCTCTACTAATCTAAACTTCGCCGTCAGAGTTCCATCTGTTCATCATCATTAGGTTTTCAGTCCTGATACTGGTTAGACGTGTACCCTCAATGTTTCCTATTCCGAACTAACCTACCCATTTCCCTGAAATTTCCACAGTCTGCATTTTTTACTATCTGTGTGCAGTAGTCTAATCTAGGTCTACATCTACCTCTTCTTTCCTATCTCTGCTTGTAATATATCGCGCACTATTTCCCAAACATGCCTTACAACATATCATGTCCTTCTATTTCTCCATTTTTTTTGTTTTCGGCAGATATCTTTATTCCCCTACTGTTTTGGCGTAGAAAGCCAGGAATTTAAGGAATTTAATAAATATTGCAAATGCACAATAAATATGAAAAATAATATAGGCAGGTATAATTGTGAACTTACCAAGCTAGGTGGTGTTCACTAAATTACTTCAACTTTGGAAGAGACGAAACGCATGTTTTGAGAGTTAATTGAACACGCACTTGGCTTATAACTTTTATCCTTAACATTACCGGTGCGCGAGTATATCGGACACGAGATGGCGCGAACATAACCGCCAACCAAAAATATAATATTTTAAGAGAAGGAGATTGAAGTAGTTTGGTATTTCCTTCAAACGGGGATTGCAGATTACTGCCTGGTGTACGGGAGTGGGAGAAAATTGCGGGATGGGAAAAGAACAATTTTATTTAAATAAATTACATCAAATAAATCAAATCAAAATTAAAATGAAATTAAAAAAAACGGGAGAAACAAAATGTTTATTCAGAAAATAATTAAAATTAACTTGCTATATTAATCAACCATAGGTAGGGAGAGTAGTTTATTGACCGGGCGTTCGGCAGTTCGGACCGAGGCAACACGTGCAACGCAGTCAGGTCCTGGAAAGACCTGTTCTACCCGAGCGATAGGCGCGATAGGCCCAAAATAGAAGCTTCGATTAAAAAATGCCCAAGGGGAGATAGTCTGCATCACCATACATACACAACGGACGCCTATTCAGAACCGCTTCAATCCTAATAAAAATTGAGCTCAATTCTTGAAAAGTGAGGGGTCGATTCCCGACAAGGCGATGTAATAAACTTTTGGAGGATTTGACACAGGATTCCCAAATACTACCAAAACTAGGGCTTTGGGAGGATTAAATTTTCAAACAACTTGTAGAGAGACGAAGTTGGTATAAAACTGGTTTTTATTTTGCAAAACCCAAGTTTTAGCGACCTTTAATTCGCGTGATGCACCAACAAAGTTGGTTTCGCAGTCGAAAAATAAAGTAGACGGGGTGCCCCTACGAGATACAAATCTGGCGAAACAAGCCATAGATGCGTCAATGGTTAGTTTCGAAACGATTTTCAAGCGTACAGCTTTAGTGCATATGCATACAAAAACACATAAGTAAGTTTTTGTAATCGGAGCGCTCTTTCTCTTGAAAGTTTTCAATAGAGAAATGCCTGCGAAGCGAGGGGTAATTCTGTTTAAGAAAAAATGTACACCAGATTGCAGATTGCAATGATTGCAAAATGATTGCAAAGATTTTTTACTGATTGCATTGTGGTGATTAAAATTGCAAGGATTGCATTCTGGTTGTAAGGATTACATTCTGATTGCAAGGATTCCATGCTGATTGCAAAGCTATTATTTTTTGTTGATTGCACATACTTTCTAATGATTGCACACATGAAGGTGCACACATTATAAAAGTTCTAGCATAACATTTTATTATTTCAAAAAATATGTAACATTACAAGTTTAAAAGCTGCAACTATAAGAAAATAATTGAAATATTGTCCATTACGTTTCTAATTTTAACGATTTATATTTTTTCAGAATTTCGGTTTTTTTAAATACACTAATTTGAAATGAACATGAATCCATTAAATTTATAGGTCCGTAGAAAACAAAGTTGTCATTAACAATTTTAATTGCATCCCTTTTTGGCCACAAGTAACTTCCCATATTTTCTTTTGAGAATTTTATCGTAATTTTGGATTCATTCTTATTTAAAACTCGTACAATATACCATATGTCATCATAATATACTGCATAATATTGTTAAAGGTGAATCATACAGTTGGTACTAGAGGTAGCATTATTTGACTTATGAGTAGTAACATAAAATCTTTGCAGTCTATCAGTACTCAACCGAGTGTTACCCTTGGATAGAAACCAACAGTAAGAACTCTTTTTTTACTATTGTGCAGTTATATCCACTTCCATTTCTAATGTAATCTTTTAAATTTATTAAAGGGAGACATAAACTATCTGAGGCACTATCCATTTCGAAAGAGGAGTTGTCATAGTCATGTGTACTAATCGAACGAGTCAGGTGTTCTTCGTCTTCAACTGAATGAGCATGAATTCTATCTTCCATATCATCAGTTTCTACTACCTCTTGTTCATTATTAAATTGTTCCAAACTTATATTTTTAAAAACAGGTTCCTCAAACCACGATCGCTTGGGTTTTATATTGAGTGCCTTTAGCAGACATTTTACATCGTCATATGCTTTCTTTAAAGTAATTTTTATTTCACTATCAGAAATTGCAACAAAAGGCACCATATCTGTCACAACACAAGCTTCCCGTTCTTCCCTTGGTAATTTTAATACAGTATTACTAACTTGTACGTCAATGCTAGTATTTGCACAATTTGTATACGATCAACATGTATGTTGTTGACTATGGTTGAAAAAGACGATGTCATAAATCTTGTTGATTGAAACAGTTGCTCACAAGCTTGACTGCTATACTTCCAAGGAAGAAACATGTCCGCTTTCAAATCAGGATTATCTCGATACTTACAAATTAGATTATCTAGTGAATGAGCGTTGATTTCAATTCATTGATGACAATTAGATGTAATAAGGTTTTTTTCGAGTGTCAAATCATTTTCTTTTAGAATCCAACCTTTCCTGCCTCTCAAGATAAATACAACGTACCACATGTAATAAAGTCTTGTTTTGATGTCTAAGTTTTTGTTCAAAAATACTTCAAGTACAAAATATGTTGTTTTTAAATATGTAGAAGTTCTCTTAGTATCCGGAATGGTTTTCAATTGATCGCGAACAATTGGAGATGCCAATTTACGGACACACTCGAAATTTATTTTATTATCACCGTTAATATCAGTCATTGTTAAAAGATGTTTGCCCTTTGAAATAGTGTTAATCAAAATTCAAAGTTGATCAACTAAAACTTCAAATGTTCCCATCTTTAATTAAAGTTCTTCATTTAGAAGACGTGTCCGTAGTGTGGTTCCTGTGTGTATAGTATCTTGTACACAGTTTTCAGATGTATTAAGTTTCAACCATTTGCACTGCAAAGGGCCTTTTGTCACTGATGAAATATCTGAAGTAATCTGAAAATAACAACTACAAACTTTATCAACTTTATACATTAAACGACTCACCTACATACAAAATTGCATTCTCTTTAAAAGTCTAGTGTCGCCATCTGATGAAAATCCTAAAATATTAATTCCATATTCTTTAACCATTGCATTCATAGTATTCCTTCGTGACAAAACAGTTACGGATGTAAACCTGTTGTCAGTGCCATACAAAGCCAAACAAAAGGAAGGTGCTTTTTCATCAAGAGCTTGTCCTATAATAACATATCCATAATTTGAATTGTTTCATTAGAAAACATTGTTGCCATCTTTTCAACTGAAGTTGCCTACAATAACTGTAACAACATGACAAGGTTTGTATTATATAATTAATACCACAAACTTACCATAAGTTTAGAAGTATCCAGAAAACAATTTTTTTAAAAGTAGAACAAAACCGACTAATTTGTTATTCTTGGCACTGTACTGGATTTTTCCAGTAATTCTTGTTGCATCCTCACTAATCCATACTACCAATGGAAGATTCTGATCTAACAAAAACTTTTTTAATTCCATAAAATAAAATACGCCTTCTTCATATAATTTTTAAAAGACATAGATCTTATTATTGTCTAAATCGAGAGAAGAATATTTTTTAAGTTTGCAGAAAGAATTTCATATGCCAGCTTCCTATCAACAATAAATAAATATGTAGAAATCCATTTTAATGGAGAATCATATGCATTAATTTTGTTCCTTGAATTCTCGCTTGAATTTCTTTCTGCACCTTCTTTTAATATGGAAATTAAATCTTTTGTTTGAATTGAACTGTTAGATTGTTTTTCATAATGTTTCAATAGAGAATTCTTTAACTCTTCATTTTGTTGAAATAACCTTTCAAATGAGTTTAGTACTTTCACATAATTAGAAATGAGAGGCTGATTAGATACACACTGCTGCGATATGGAAGGCAACGGGAAACCACACATTACCTCCCAAGTACACTGCGTACAGAAATTGTTAGTAAACATAATGGCATCCTCCGGAGATAAAATAATCCCCGATTCGGATCTCCGGGAGGGGACTATTTCGGGGATGTGATCCAAAAGTATGGAAAAACATCCGTGAACATTCTGCAACTAACCGAAACAGGGACAAAGATGGCAATCAAAGGCAAGTTCCGCACGCCATTCACCATCGGAAAACTGACAGACCACGAACCTTCTTGGTAGTAGCAAACCTCGCTAAGGATATCATTCTAGGTAAATCTTGGCTTGAACGCCAGAAGGTGGTGATGGATTACGAACAAAGCTCTATACATTTCGGATCACATAACCGTAAAACGCTCCACTGCAACAAAAGGGCGACGCCCGTTACCGCTAACAGGTCAAACACGCTAACTGCCACTCACCAGATTCTAGCTGAATTCTTGCCCTGCAACCTTCGAGAAGAATTCCAACCAGTAGTCAATAGGCCAACACAACCAAGTACTACACCCAGCACCAGCTTATTACCACTGGACACCGAAACAATCAAACCACGAGCTAACCATGCAGCCCTCGTCGATCTGCACAATTATGTACCAGGCGCACAACTAGAAAGGCATACCTGTGGATGAATGTATCAAGAAGAGATGCCCTTTCAATCACAACTATCCCACCCAGTAGCAGACAACCATGGAAAGGTCCGACGCCGCCACACAACGGGGACGCCCGTCAAGGCTAACAGGCCACCCACGCCAACTGCAACCAACCAGTTTGCAGACGAATTCTTGCCCAGCAGCCTTCGGGAAAAATTCCAACCAGTGATCGATAGGTCAGCACAACCAACTACCACAGCCAGCACCAGCCTATTATTACTGAACACCGAAACATGCAGATTACGAGCTAACCATGCAGCCAGCGTCGTTCTGTCCAATTATGTGTAAGGCGCACAACCAGAAAGCCATACCTGTGGATGGATGTCCTAAGAACAGATACCCTTTATTCCACAATCATACCATCCAACAGCAGGCGATCATGGGGAAGCTTGCCGCTGCCGCACAAAACGAAAACGCGAACGCCGCCACATTCGACAAATAAAATTTAGACATTCTTTTACACTCGAAAATTGATGCACACAATTTCAATGGTTAAATATATCATTAACGTTTTTTAACACAGGCAGCATAGGAAATGGAAGTGTATAAGTACGATTACAAATTCTCCGAAAGACATTTGTTAGTGCTCCTCTTAGCCTAAGAATCAACTGGTAGTGCTCACAATAGCCTGCTAACAATTCAGTAAGCGATGCTCTCTATATCTAGCTTATTCTCTGACAGTAACTATGTCCGCCTCCGCACCTGGGACACGTCGCTATAGTACATCACAATAAAGTATTAATAAAACACGTGTACGCAGGAATCTCCTGTCGGCCGGCCACCACACAGTAACACCCAGTGCTTGTGCAAAGTCTACGCCGGTAGAGTTCTATGGCGATGCACTCGACGTGGCCAAAGGCCTTCCGAAAAGTTCCGAATGTCACCGAAGACTTCCGAACTACTTGTTACTTTCATTTTTGTAAATAATTAATTAGTTTATATACAACAATTTTTACCTTAAATTCTTTGGCGTTAAAGACGAAGATTTATTCTGTAAATTAAAAATAACCCTTTCGCGTGTGTAAAATTGTATTGTAATTAATAATAAATATCCTATCTATGTCAGTTGATAAATCTTTCTGCTCATTAGAAAAACAAGTTGAAAATGCAAGGCATTGTCGCAACGAACTTCCAAATGTAGACTTACTTTAAAACAATTTAAAGAAATTAAAATTATTATGTTGTAATAATTATAAGTATTCAGATAAAATAAAAATTAATTTCGGGGGGGGGGGGTCGGGTATCCGTGGTCAGATTTTGTGGGGGTACCATATTTCGACTCAGCTATGTTAGGGGAGTCCAAATATGTATCGCACATTAATTTTGGACCTATTTGAAATTTTAATTTTCCCGACGGAATATCGCGGGGGCACGGCGTCCCCGTGACCCGATTTCAACTGAAATCAAAACTTAAGCTCAGGACACCGAGCTGAATCGATTGATGTATCACACATTGATGTCCGACCATTAAAAAGGCCTCGGACGGACAGACAGACGGACGACAAATCGATTTCATAAACGAACGAAGTTCGTTGATAAATATCCTATTTAAGAATTTCGTACCGTGGAATGTACGCCCTAATTAGATAGGCGACTTTCCAAGTATTTCAATAATTAAATGCTGGTGTGTTTTCTCTTTTTAAAGAATTCGGCGAAATTATTTCAATAAAATGCTTTAACACATGTAATATTTATTTGCTGTTCGAATAGTAACAAGATAACACGTCCTGTTTTGCTTCGTTCGTTTCCTTTATGCGAATTTCTGGCACGTATTATTTAGCGTGCTTTCTGCGGAGGACACGTTAATCCCTTGAGCTGTCGTTTCTTCTGGGAATGCGAGGTCAAATGCGCTCTGCCTGGGCGTAAGCCTGCCTACTCGCTGACGTAGACCAGCGACTGGTTCCACCCCGATGCCAGTAACTCGAGGGTGAGTTCTTTTTTGGTTTTCTTTGTATGAGCTTCTGACTTCGGAACCAGAACACCTGGTGTTTTACTGTTCATA
Source organism: Platerodrilus igneus (assembly GCA_036346225.1). NCBI lineage: Eukaryota > Metazoa > Arthropoda > Insecta > Coleoptera > Lycidae > Platerodrilus > Platerodrilus igneus. The sequence goes on along the minus strand of JARFIW010000713.1, from coordinate 1,787,614 downwards.
GATAGCCTTTCTGAATTTAATTCTTTACAAAAATTATTGAACTATTTTGGTACTTACTGCTTTTTTTATTAATGCTTTACTATTTGGTTATAAATCACTAAAAATATACTACTTATCAATGTAAAAACGGTTTAAAGACTTGCGGGCACATTTGAAAATGTTGCCATTATGTTTGTAAATTTAGTTTAAGTTTATATTTACGATGATCTAGAGCTGTGGTTTTTAGGGTTGCGTTTGTTTCTCTTTTTTTCTAGTTACTGTCAGGGAGTAGTTGCCTAAAAATTACAGCTAGCCATTTTCATGGGTAATTTTTTTGAGTATTTAAGGGTTTCTTATAATGTAATATGTAAATTGGGGACATTGCCTTTTTTTGGGTTGGGTTTGAGAATACTGTGTTCTGTATATAGATTTTGTTTAATTATAAGTTTTTCTTTTCCTTTGTATGTTTTGTTCTGTGTGTGAATGAGTGTGAATGAGTGAGTGTTTATATATTTTTTTTTATTTATTTCAGGTTTCCTTTGTAATTTAGCTATAGGTATATAACCCCGCCCACTCACCGATTGAGCCCGGACATCCTTTTCTTTCTTTCTCTTGGTTTTTTTTTATGTTACGTCAATGTACGTAGCGTACTCCAAGCTGTACGTACGCTAATACCTTAACTCTTTACATTGTTATTTTGTCCCGCAAGCAAAATCCGAAGCCCTCCAAAGAGTCCCGAAGATTACCGAAGACCTCTAAACCCCTTTAACTTGTAAATATTCTCAATTTATAGTTGTTATGTTCATATCATAATTCTTTACATTTACATGCTGCCCCACAAGTAATTCACAAAGCCTGCCGAAGAGTCCCGAAGACCTCTGAAGACGTCTGGACCTCTTAAAACTGTATATATTTACCAACTATCACTAATCAAGTGTTTACTCAGCCTCACAAGTGAACTCTGAAGCCTTCCGAAGAGTTCCGAAGACTACCGAAGACTTCTAATTTTCCGTAAACTGTATTACATCTATTCAAGGAGTATTTAAGTTCTTACTTAGTTTCACAAGTAACCACGAAGCCTTTCGAAGAGCTCCGAAAATTACCAAAGCTTCCGAACTGCTTCAAACTGTTAAATCATACAATTTTAACTATTTAACTTTCATTTATATATACATGTGAACAGGCATAATTTCCATTTTATTCAGATTCAAACCCCTATCAATACAGAATAATAAGTAATCAGTTTAAATGGTCAGTGAATATGTGGGGTGGAATAATGCGTCCATATTTAGTTGATCCTTATTTTTTTAAGGGTCTGTAAAATGGTTTGATGTTTCTCAATTTTCTGGAAAATGAGTTACCAATGTTCTTGGAGAAAGTTTTTTTAGAGAAAAGAAAAACCATGTGATTATGGTTAGATAGAGCCCCACCTCATTATCATCGTGAAGTTCGTAATCCTTTGAATAACATGTTTCCAAATAGATGGCTTGGAAGAGACGGTTATGTAAATTGGCCCGGTAGCTCACCATACCTGACTTCACCAGATTTCTTTTGTGGGGCTACATACAATTAGTTGTTTACTTCAACTACAGCAGAAGATACAAGATAACGAATAACTGAAATTTTTCGAACTGTAACTCCAAAAATGTTATCCAGAGTTAGGATTAATTTACAGCAAAGAATACTAATGTGTTTACGAAATAATGGTCATCATTTTAAACCTTTGTTGAATTAATTTTCGAACTAGTCATACTAAATTCATAAGTTTGACAGGGTTTTGCATTAATTGTTAAATTCTTGTATTTGCATTTTTTTAAGAACCTTTAATTGGCGAATTCTGTAAAAACATTAAGAGTTACATACAGGACATATGCATACCATTCGATGCGGAAATAAATTCTGCGTTTAGTAACGTATTAAAATATATGGGGTTGTACTTAAGCTAATTAACTTGTGGCAACTTGAACTTCATAAATAAATTAGATTTCTGAACAACACTCTTTACATATTTAAGTTTGTTAAAAATTTCGCTTAGATACACTGAGAGAAAACTTTAATCCAGCCGTAAGAGTGTTCCCGTTTTTACATGCCAGAAGACAGTCCCGACTGAAATCTTGAGCAAACATCTTTACTACGTTAGTATGAGACTTGTGCTAAAACTTTAGCATAGAGCCAACACCACTACACGTAAAGACATTCCCAAATCGTCTTTACTTCGGCTCGTCCTAACTTCATCAGGGTGTGTCGCACTTGTTAACGACACATCGCCTAAACAAAGCTGATTTTAAGTACATTGCACACTGCCATTTATCAAGCACAGATGATGACGTCACAAATTTTAACTGCAAAGCAGTATGTAAACGTCATTTCAATTATACGTCAGCATGCGAGTGGTTTAAGTACGTTGTCACTTTGCTTATTATTCTGTAAAGATGGTACAAAAGTTCGATGTAAATGTTGTAGCAGTTTTAAAAAGAAGTTAAAACTCAATAAAAATGATCCCTTTTGCTGTAGGACTTTACACAGTGGTTCTCAGTACAAACACATGTCAGTCAGTAAACACCGGCTAGGTGCTGGAAGAACTTTAGAAGCAGTCGCTAATATTTAAACTTACTATAAAATGAATAACAAAATTGGGCGCGGTGACATTATTTGTTATGGCGGCTTCAACAGTATTTACAATGTTGCCGTGCGCATTTCCAAAATTTTCCATCAACACAATTTATGACTTTTCAACCGAAGCGTACAGCAACCCTCAAATTATCCACAAATCTTCTCGTGAACCTCAGCGATTATAACATTTGAATATACCATTAAACGTATTTCAATATTGAGTGATTTTTTCGAAGAGATTTTGCTGATGAAGCAATTAACCACCTAACTTGAGCCCTATATTACGTAATAAAATTCTGTATAGCGATCTCAAATTCTTGGAAAAAACTTAACTTGCTGATTGTTGTTTAAAATAAAATCATCAAGAACTTAACCTTGCGTGGCATTAAAATTAACATTGGTTGTATTACAAGAACAGCGTTTAACCTGTTTGTCGAAAATTCGACTTATTTATTTAAAAGTTCATGCGTCAAAAGCTTTTGCCTGGGAATTCCCAAAAATCGTTAGGCAGGTAGTAAACAATACATACAAAGTCATGTTACAACTTCTGGCAACAAAAAAGAAGATAGATGTGCATATTGAAAAGTCTCAAACAATGTATAAGAAGCTGCGCTTTCAGGTTTAAGGAAACCAGTTCAATTGTTTAACTTTTAATTGTTAAATTCATGTAGTTTTCAAACTTATTATCAAGTAATTAAGAGCAATGTATCTAAGAAGTATTTTCGTTAAAGAACATTTTCGTAATGGTATCAAACTAGCTTTCACCAGGCTGACATCCATTTAATAATGTAAAATGAATGTAATTTAAAATTAATATGCGCTTTGCGATCTCATAATATTTTGACTCTACGTAAATGGAGTATAAGAAGTAGGTATATGAACAGTTAAATTTTACAATAGATGATAAAAAATCGTTAATACCTCCATTACACATTTTAGAAATAAGATCCATGCCCTTGCCGACATAAAGTGTACAGGTTTGTATAAAAATATTGAATGGGTGACTATGTATTAAGACATGCAGTGTATAGGATCCTGTTAAACAGTTTAAAAGACAGATACGTCAGGGAGAACTTCGTATTTGAATCCACCTAACTGCAAGTACGTAAAAACGCCAAGAAGGATGGAAGGTACGTACAACCATTCTAACGGACGGAAATGCTCTTATTTGCCGTCTAAATACACAATGACGGAGAAACGTATAGCAGCAAATCTCTTTACCCATATAGGTACACAGTTAGTTCTTCACTTACAACGTTTCATTCGTTATCGTCATTTTCAATTTCTCGGACGTTTTCTTGTTTTATAAAATCAAGTAGTACTTAAACTGTGTTGTGATATAGTACAGTATTGCCCGAAATAAACAGTACTGAAACTAAGTTGGCGGTGTTTTTATGCGTGCGCTGTCACACTCAAGTTAGTTAGTATAGACCTGTCAAGTAAACCTCAAACAAGTAATTAGTAGGGCCTAATTGTTAAAAATGGTGTTAAGTACAGAGGAGAAAGTGTTTCTGGTAGAGCATTATTTTTGTTCATACGGAATCGGCCGACGTAATGGTGCAAGTTTGCTATACGTGTCTGATCAATTCACACAAAGGTTTAATAAACGTTCTCCAAGTAATGCTGTAATTTTGAAAGTTATTGAAAAGTTTAGAAATACAGGTAGTGTATTGTGCCAACGAAAAGGAAACTCGGGGCGTCCCAGGACAGTTAACAACAACAATAACCATGAACGTGTTTTTGAGCAAATCTTAGAAAATCCGAAAGTCAGCCAGGCAAGGACAGCGTTACAACTTGATTTAAAAGAACTTCCTTTCAAAGAATCCTGAAGGAGCTGGGTACATTTTCGTATGTGATTCAGGTACATCAACAACTACATCCTTGGGATTATCGCAGTAGAGTGGAATATTGCGCCAGAATTCTCGCGTTACAGTATGAAAATCCTGAATTTTTGAAAATGTTTGGTTTTCAGACGAAGCACATTTTCACTTGTCAGGCTATGTGAATCGTCGCACAAATCGATTTCTGGGCTTTGCCAGACCCGATGAGGTTCAAGAGGTTCCTTTACATAGTGAAAAAGTGAGTGTCTGGTGTGCTGTTTCCGGACACGGAATCATTGGTCCGTACTTTATCGAAGAGAATGGTAGGCAAGTCACACTTAATCAACAGAGGTACAGACAAATTTTAACACGATTTATCCCTGATCTACGTCAATTCTGTCGTGCACGTAACTTGGCATTTCGAAACCAATTTTTCAGCAGGACGGGGCAACTTGCCATACTGCTGCCGCAATTCGTCAATTTCTTCAAGAACATTTTCCAAGCAAATTCATATCACGATTTACTGACTTCCCTTATCCTTCACATTCTCCAGACCTCACACCTCCAGACGCATACATTTGGGGCATGGCTAAAAATGCCGTTTTCAAACGGGCACCACAAACCATCGATGAATTAAAGGATGCCGTTAGAGTCTTCTTCGCAGCCCTGAGACAACCCTTATTCAATAACATGACCAGAAACTTAGAACATCGTTATGAAGTCTGTCTCGAACGAGGAGGTGCACATTTAGAACATATAATAAAGTGTCAATAATATGTATTTTTTAAATATACAAAACAATTACAATTTCAGTACTGTTTATTTCGGGCAATACTGTACTATATAGTATAGTATTTATAGCGGTTATAGTTTTTAATACTTTTTATAGTGCCTAATAACTTTTTACAATCGAGTGGCGGTCGTATGTAACTATACTAGTAAATGCAATACATTAACTTTATTAATATGGCCGATGAAGAAACAAGTTTTGTTGCAAAAGTGGGGCCTTCAGGAATTATAAGATCACTTCAAAGGTAAGTACTAATTTTTATAATTAAATGCATGCTTAAAAGGTGTAATATTCGAATGGCGTCCTAGAAATTTGCTCATAAATAAGAGAACAAACCTTTGAGTATGTATACCGTGGCTGTAAAATTAATGCTCTTTTGGTTTTATTGATTTTGACAGTTCAGCTTATGAATTAACTTAATTGTTAAAATATAATATCTTATATATCAAAAATAAAGCAAAAATGAGCCTACGAGTACATGCAATTTTCTGACTTAAAATTATGCACTGATTGAACCCCATTAAATATTGATATTCAATTATGAAGTATCCTGTATATATACTTTTTTCCTTAAATTATGCACAGTTTAAAACTCTAGTAATTTTTGATATTCAATTATAAAACGTACTGCATAATTATATACAGGATAATGCAAAATCTTTTTATTTCAATTTCAATGCACAAAGCTCCAAATCACCAAATAAAACAGTTGCGATTGAAATTGCAAATTCGAGATATATATATATATATATATATATATATATATCAAACTTATTTATTTTCATTTAATAGGTTGATGTCCTATTGAGAGAATCCGGGGATGCTCCCAGATTATTGGCTGCTGGAGAGCGTACCGAGGGGTTGCTGAATCAATCCCAGAGAAAGGAGTTGGACCATCTATTAATTCAGGGTCTGTTGTTAGAAAAGCCCACAGAAAAAAACAAAGCGTGATTTTTACTCATCTGGCTGTACAGATATCATGCCTGTTTCCCAAAGAAGCAGCCGGTTGATACCTTAATTTATCCCTGGCTGCAACAAAATACCGACAGAAAAAGAATGCTAGTGGAATTCTGTATGAAGCATACATATCCTGGGGGAGAATGCTGCGACAATAGGTTACCTGCCGGCAAGAAGTTCATTCACCTTCAGCTGGGTTATCTGCCGCAGCAGCTACGGCAGATACAGAACTAAGAGGTACCTACAGACATAATTTAATTTTTCCAAAAATTGAAACAACAATTACAAGTTGTGTAATTATGTAAATTTTCTTATTTTAAAACGTTTTCAATAACATCCCCAGTATACAACAGGCTTAAGAATTTTGAAAAATAAGTATGTAAGTGGATTAATTTTTGTAGTAATAATTACTTTGTGTATACCAGGTGGTCCACAAAGTACTAGATGGTCGATATCTAACTAGTTTCATCTTCAGTTAAAAGTTAATTAAAATATTAATATTTTTAACTTGTCTCAGTGCAGTAAGCCACATTTTATGAATTGTTACATAAAATAATTGTGTTAAATTTTTAGTTTATATGTTAGTTGGATATGGTATTTTTCACCTGAAGAAGAAACTAGTTAGTTTCGAAACATGTAGTGAGAATGTTTAAATATTTCATATTAAACATATACATGGGGATGACTTAGAGTCTGAATTTTTATGTTTTTATTAATAGTAACCCCATTAAGAGATTAGAGACGATTTGAATACATTTTTTAATTTAAATTTGTTAACCTAGTTTGAAATCAAGTGATATTAGTTTTAAAAATTTAAATTGGATACCCACAAATACGGTTATATATTTATTCTTTTGGAAGCATTCATTACAATTACAACAAAACGAAAAATAGAGTGACGAGCGATTTATTCAAAGAAGATTGTCTATACGGCCACTAAACCTTTTATTATTTGAATTGTAATAGAAAAATGCTCCTAAAAAATAATTATATAGCGGATGTCTCATTTAAATTCTTATAATTGGTGTCACTAGCCCAGAAACCAAGTTAACGAATTTAAATTAGTTGTCAGGATTTTTTAGCGCTCTTTCATTTCTATATACTCATCCCCAGAATTTCAACTTCCCTTCTTACCGTTTCGGAGGTATTAAGCGTCTGTTTCTTTGTGAACAGCCTGGTATGCACATAATAATTATTACTAAAAAATAAATTCGCACTTAAATACTTTTTTTTTCATATTTCTGAAGCATGTTGTATACTGAAGATGATGTTTATCATTAAAACTTTCCAAAATAAGAAATTTGCATGAATGATTTATATTTTTTCGCGACTAACATTTACCCCTAACATTTTGTACCGAAGAAATTTAATTTTCATTCCATTTATTTCCTTTTGAAAAAGACACGAGTGAGATTTTCCCTTCTAATTATTTTTAATGTGTTTATTTATCAATTGGTTAATTTTTTCAAATCGTTCAACTACTCTCCACAATTTAAAGAATTGTAAATTAGAATTTTAGTTGTACAGCAAATTAATCCAAATCATTACTTTTCCAGACAATCCTGTACTTGACGAACACATCAAGTGGTTGGGGAGCAATATAGAACCTTGGACACTGGTTGAACTGTATTTCCCATCCTGTATTATGAAGTCTATATTTGTATATATATATTATAAATTAATGCTGGGTAGCTTTAATTGTTGGTTGAAATTTTGTGCTTAATAAAATACATTTACTGGGACCCATTTTGTTTTCTTTTTTGTGATTTTGGTAAGCCATTTACAGGCTTTCGTGTATACAAAGTAGGCGAAAAATAGTTTAAATTTGATACTCTTATATTTTCATATATATTAATGTAATAACTAGTTAATTTTTTGACCTACTGTGTTTATGAGAATGAATCGTGATGTTTGTTTATAATTTTAAAGGTTCAATAGTTATTAATCGTTATCAAATTCTGGTATTGCTGTTTTTTAAAAATGCCTGTTTTAGATTCCTTCTTGCTGGCACATTTAACCATACAATGCAGAGATAGCACAATGGAGAACTGTTTCTGTAACTTAATAGTGAATGTGTGGATTATACATTTGCGTTAGGAACACATATGTTCTGCCCGATATATACGGGATGGAAAATGAAAATATTATGGGTACTGTTGTCTCTAAAAGTAGTTGTTAAATTAAAGCCTTTACTAAACGAGTGTTTTGCTCAAACTGGGCTTGGATTTGACATCTATTTTTAGGGCAGCAGTGCTTTTCATATTTTCTTTTCTATCCTGTATAAATAAGGCGGTTTATTTGTGTTCTCCAAACTAAATCTACTTTTACTATCAACTTACAGAAATGGTCCTACACCATGTGCTTCCCCTGCATTGCATGCATAATGTGCTAGCAAAGAAGGTATCAACAGACTGCAAAGCAGAAGTAACTAGTGTCTTACATACGTAAGACCAGTTTAATCCATTTGCATTTGGTGCCGTTTGTGCGGTACGCACTTAGATTATGTTTGGAATTCCTTTTTATTAAAGCCCCCCCTGACTGCTTCAGTCACTCACCTGTGAAATGTCTTGAATTTCAGTTAAAACTTGATATGAAAGCAGTCAGGAGGTTCCATTTGCATTTCTGTAACATCCGTAATGGCAGAGTGGTTCGTTCTACGATCTTTCGTAATCAGAGTAGCCGTATTTAAATTACGTTAGGCGATCCCTTGTTTGAAGCTTGTTACATAGTGCACAATAACAAAGACAGTAAAAACTTAATATGAATGAAGTCAAGCGGTTCAATTTGTATGTCTGTAACAGCCTTAATAGCAGATTGATCCATACAACGATCATTTAATTAGAGTTGACGTACTAAAATTTCTTTGGGGTTTCCTTATTTGACGCTTGCCGCGTATCACTAGATAACAAAAGCAGTAGCATTCAGCAGGATTGGTTTATTTTGTACTTAAGGTCGACACGCAAAAGCAGGGTATTCTCAATTGCTAAGCAGAGTGTTGAGGATCCATTCGTTACGTCATAAACTGGGATTATCTGGTGACGTCATGAATACTTAACTGTTTTCCAGCATATCCCCGCATTGTGCATTTAGCAGTATTAAGAAGACCGTTCCGTACCTACGGCAGTATATCCTGTTTTTACCAAACTTTAAGGAAGGAAGCTATTGGTTTACGGACTATCCAGCCTGCCATTTTTCTCAGTGTAGATGTAATATTTGTTTTGTATTTAATATTTTAAAATTACGTGTTTTTGAAAAAAATTAAGTTACTTCAAAAACTTTAAGGTTTCGGTATAACAAACTTTAATAAAAAAGACTTTTATTTTGACCGCGGAATCAAAAATGTAATAATATATACGGGCTTTCATTTAGAAAAAAATAACTTTGTTGTTTATTTAGTGTTTGGAACAACCTGTATAATTTCAAAATAATTTTAGAATGTACCTCGAATATGCCTCCATTCATATGTGAAAGAAAATTTTTAAAATATGTAATAGTTTACCTACAATGTTTCGAGGCGTATACCGTAAATAACCCTGCATAGCAAAATTTCTAATAGGTTAATCTTATTACCTTGTGACTTGCCCATGATGTGAAACGAACTCTCTGATTAGATCCAAATATTTTGATTGCCATTCTGTTGAATTTTGTTCACTTTCTACCAATAAATCAACATTTTTTCTAAAATAGAAACCAAGTATTTGATACTGAGCAGCGCAACACCAAAGTAGACTGTAAAAAAGAATATCAACACCCACTAATACGTATAAAATTAGAAAAAGTAAACAATTTTGCCAGACGTATAGAATTTCGTAAACAACTGGTGCTGATACAGTAACAAATGGGTACATGGATTCTATTGGTAATCTTCTTTCTCCAACTACTAGAGGAATATTTAGATACGCCGTGCCTACAAAAATTCCACCACAACCATATATGCATGCAAGTTGTTTGATACGTCTACTCGTGTGATAAAATGACATCAAATGCTCTTCCACTTTGTCAACGCTCCAAAATTCGTAGTAGATAAGTTCGAGTATACATGCTAATTCTTTTCTTCTAATAATTAAAAGGAACATTCTTGTTATTGACTGCAAAACAGAAAATTGTGGTTGTTGGGATAATATTTTTTCTACATACCCCTACTGTAATAACCATTAAAAATACTGCATTTACAGTTTTATGCATGTCTCCTTTATTGTAAATTATACAAAATATTTGCCCCATCAGGATAAGTGCGATATTCAAAACACAAAATAATTGAATACCTAATAAGGCGGCATTTGTTTTAGCTGGCCATAGAAGTACAATATCTAAGAAAATTTTCGCAAAAAACAACGGTGCTTTGACTACATCGTTCAGCACAGATTTTGGTAAATTTGAACTGTGAAATGCTCTACAACTTCTAGAAACGAATCTATACATTTTTGTACTGAAGCTTTTACGTCAATCGTGAAAACTGATATGTTTTATATCGCTACATAGTTGTTAAAACTCGATGGTCGTTTGTTTAGTAAACTATAATTTGGTTCTCAATTACTGAGTGCTTATAAATAACCCTCTGAATATTTATTTCTCATATAGTTCTTGATTTTAGTGTATTATGGGACATGTGAATGAATGACCAGGACACGTAGTTATCCCAGAGCAAACTGATGATAATGAACTATTTATAAACAAACTTTAAGTAGGGAACGAGTAATGTGATTATCTGGAGATACTGTTACTTTAACTTATGTTTTCCGAAAAACAAAACGTTAGAAAACAAAACTATCGCATTTTAAACGTAAAAAGAGATTTCCATAATATGCATTGCAGTACTGCGTTAGTGCTCCTAAAATTATTGTTATTGCCACCACGGATACCGAAATAAACCTAAAACACACGTAAAATATTCTCAAATAGCGCTTCGTTAGTGCTCCTTAGTGCTCGATACAATCCAATTAGTGTTGCAGTTAATTGAAAGAATATACTAAAAGGGCTTGAAGAAGCAACTTTTAGTTGTGAAATTGTACAAAAAACTAATAGACAAAAGAGTTCAGTAAAAAGAACAATTTTTGGAAAACAGCTGCTGAGATTGTTTCTACAGTGGAGACTCAAAATGTCAACTGCGCACTTTGACACAGGTTTGTGCTCGACGAATCCAGTTTTGGAATAACTGTGAAAACTGTAGACACAGATCTTCTGCAGCAATGTTAATCCGTTCACGTAGTTCATCTACACTTCCGTAGCATACACGCCCTGTTTGATACAGCCTCATAAAAAAAGGCCATCAAATTTAAATCGGGGTTGCGTGGAAGCCACGGATTTGGTTCACCTCGGCTCATTCAATTTTGCAGAAGTGTGACGTTAAGGTAATTACGTACAGAGTCACTAAAATGAGCAGGACAGCCATCATGCTTAAATCACATGTCTCGGCGCAAATTTAAAGGGTAGCACATCTCGTAAAAAAGCAAGATAGAATTCCTCACTAAGATGAGTAGAGATTTTATATGGGCCTATCGGAGTATTATTAACAATGCAGGCCTATAGATTAATGTCATGCCGTTGTTGAAACGGGCTGTGACAGTTAGCATGTGGATTTTCTTCAGCTTGTAGATGTGTATTGTGGTAATTTATTAGTCCACCCCTGGTAAAACACAATTCGTCTGTCGAAAATATCATTCTCGGAAAATTTCAGTTTTGGGTATGCTGAATAAACAGCCATTCACAAAATCGTTGGCGCAGAGGATAATCGCCACTAACCCATGAACCCTACGGATATGATAGGGATATAAGCTATTCCTTCTAAAAGTTCGCCAAGGCATCCAGTGCGGCACTCTTAGCTCCCGTGAAATTTTTCTAGTACTTAAAGAGGGTGCCGCATTTATCATATTCAAATGTCTTCTACACCTACACCATGGCGATGTGGTCTACCACCATCACGCCTTTGTGTGGGTTTTAAAGACCCTGACGTTTGATTTGGTGCAGTAGTCTGCGAGAAGTTGCCGCATTTGGAATTGTTCGCCTGTGACACCTTTCTGAATACAATTTTTTTACTACGCCAGTTACGTTTCGGACCTTGGGAGCGGTGTTCTCTAAAAACTACTTCCAAAACTTATAACAAATTTTATTAGTTTATACAGACATTCATTATGGAATCTGGACAAACTGTTGTAAATTATACTAAAACGAAATAAAATAATTAATTGCACTAATATAAGTGAGTAGCCTAAGCAAACTACGATGTTAAAGCTGAAGTACTTGAAACTGAGTGCCTGGTCTTGGGGCTCTCTGGGTATTTATGTTGTCCCTGTCCCTCACAATTCTGTGGGAACTTGCAGAGCTCATGTCTGCTTATTCTTAATTCTATTCATTAATACACTGTAACAATTTTACTTTCTAGGTAATCGCGGTATCTTAACCGTCTGTGACCTGCCACCTGCAGTATCACTATCGTCAGGAATACATTGTGTTGCATCCGTTCTCATGAATTGTTAATACTTCTTTATATCTATCCTTGAGTTACATTGTTGTACTTGACTTAATAATTTCTTAACGATTTCTAATAATTTTCTATTAGATTCCATTTCATAATACATATATAAATTGGTGGATACATAACTCGCCCACGTTTTAATTAACCATGCTATAAGTGATTAATATGTCACGATACTCTTCGTTGGTATAATGCAGTTTTCCATTTTATAAATGTATTTACTTGTGCAGGACAACTGACTCACTTGATAGATGTCAACAACCTAGAAGGCTGATTCTATTCAAGCACTCCGATTTATCGAAAAATTATTTCTTTTAATTGAAATAGTAAACCAGTATCAATTGCGTTCAACAAGCCGGTAATCAGTTCTAAAATACACTGTAGTTTAGTTATGATTGAGTTTTGCCTGTTAGTTTACTAAGAAAAGTTTTCACTTTAGGTTTCTCTTTTAGCACTATAAGTTAACTACATAAATTACCAGGCATTCCATATAATTTCAGTATTAAACAATGGAAACTGATATCTGAAGACAGTTGTCAGATTTTTAAACAACGAGAATGTTTGCAGTATTCCATAAGTATTCTTTGTGGCCCGAAACTTTTGCTAGTACATTTGTAGTTTTAAATGAATAAAATCATGTGAACAGTTTCATAGCAAATCGTCATGTTTTAAAAGATGAAAATATGTGCTGGTAATGTTATGTCAGTTTGCTTTAGTGACCTAAAGATAATCGTTCACTAATGCTCTTGTAGGTTCCAAGATAAACCTGCAGCAGCGGCAAAAACCAACTTTTAACCACGTGGCATGACGTGCTTGGTTAGTTCTCTATATCGCCTTAAATACAATGACTACGTGGTTCCCAAACCTTACTACCAAAAAACCGATGTTAAGATATCTTATCGGTTTATTTTGAACAACTAAATATTGCCATGGATAAAGCTAGACTGATTATTTATGTGCTCTAGAGTTCATTGTTAGTTCTTTTATGGTTTTGAAAAAATCAAAAAAACTAAAATGTTGATGATGGGCTACTTCTCAAGGACCAAACTCTCAGTTTTTAATGCGTTCAGATATCGCATCGACAGGGGCTTCACAAATCCACCTAAAATTTTCATGAATCCCGAAATATAGAAGCATAGTCACGATAGAGATTAACTAGATTGGCGTTTTCCTAAACAACAAACGTGTCCATAGATTGTGCTTTGTTAGTGCTTTTTAATTGTAGTTATACCTCTCATGGTTATTGTAAACCGGTCATTCGCATACTATATTGTGGGAAATTTGTTACGTTAATCGAGGCAGCCATGTTGGGCGCCAAATTTATGCTACGTTGGCTCGTAGCGGTGCGTAACACAAAGAAATCAAAGACATGACCGGGCTCAATCGGAGAGTAGGGGGGGTTGTAAAAAACAGACTGACAGATAATGTATGCGGCGGTAAGGAGTTAGTGAAAATACCTGCAAGAAAAATTGTTAAGCAAACCTGAAATAAAGAAAAAGAATAAGCATAGCAGCAATGAAAAGTCTAAGTTATTCAGTACTTTGTAGAATGTAAATAAAACTGTTTAGATAAACTATATAATATAATCACGATAAAAGCATTACAAAAATTTTTATCACAAAGTGAGGTAATATTGGGGAGTAGCAGAAACGTTTCCTCACACACCAATTAAACATAAATCAGACAAAATGTTAACAAAAGATAAATAGGCAAGACACAATTGATATGAGTAATTCAGTAGTATTGATTTTTTTTCTTTCTCTTTTTTTTTCTCACTATCAGGCAAGTCTATTGTAAAAGGTATCAGAACGACGAAGATATGGCAAAACAACGGATAGATATTTAAAGTAATAACAAGTAGGAAATAGTTCAACTTACAAAAAGTCCTTCTGTAACGCTTCCTTCCAATTGAAGTGTGGGATTCACGATGTCCTGCACTAACGAAGCACTTCACCCTTGACTGTGAGGGTGTTGCTGGAATTTCTTACACTTTACACTAATCACACCTACGTATTTCATTAGTGTTAGCAGTAGACATTATCATGCTGATGGAACTATGTAGCATTGATAAATTTCTTGTTAATTCTATTTCCTGAGACAATAATTTCGAAATATTTTGTAACACAAATCGTAAAAAAAAATGGTAATCAAAATTTAGAATCACGGGCCTTCAAGGCACGATGTAATGCATTAAACTAACAGTAACGTGAGGTGTTTTATTTGCTACCTATGGTAACAAAGAAAAATCTAATGCTTTTGAATAACGAAATTTGCGGAACAACGATCTATTTTAGATTCGTTGGGGTTAGAAAAATTCAGAAACTACAGTATCAACTGTCTTTACATGTGAATGAGATACATGTTTATAAGAAGCAACCTTTTTTTTTAGAAACACTCAAGCTTAAAACTGTATTTGGATAATCCAAAGTATGCACTACTCTGATAAAAAGGACCACGAAGACTAGATCGCACACACAGTTCAAATATAAAAAAACAAATCAACTAAAAAAACACAATCAATAAAGCAACGCGAATCACTAAGTCAATGTTCCGTAAAACGCACGTGCAGGTCGAGTAAACACGTTCTACCACTTTTATTTCCAACAGAAAAGCAACAAAAAAAAACAATTAGTAAAGCAACGCGCATCACTAAGTCAATGTTCCGTAAAACGCACGACAAGTTCTACTACTTTTATTTCCGACAGAAAAGCAACAAAAAAACCAATTAGTAGAGCAACGCGCATCACTAAAACCGTCCGTCAAAAGACCTTACAACCGCACTTGTCGTCAATCAAACACGTTACCTCTAAAGCATACTTCCTTCAAATGTAATCAGAACTACACTCTCCACTCTAATCTGTTTATATAAACTAGTTGTTACCATGAACTCTTGTCGACTATTATCTCGACTTCGTTAATAACATAAGGAACATCCAATAAGTGAATGCACCATCATATCTAATAACTAATTACAGTTGTTTTTCATTTTCGATAAGTTGGAAAGTAATTTACGAATAATCCAATTTACCATTCATTCCTTGCAATTTATTTATTAATGAAAATCAACCTTCAAATTATCTATCTTTAATTAATACACACGAGTTAAATTGCATACAAATCTGAAAACTATTCGAAAGTATTTACTAATTGGGAAAAAAGCGTAAAATGTTAAGCTATAAAAATGCACGTTACAAATTGATATACTATTGCGCAATAGTCAAAGCCGCTTAATACCTATAACACGTATCGCCACGTTTTAAGTATTTCAAGCACATATAAAGTCGAATTTCCGACACAATATAAGTAAAATGGTTACTCACTTGTATTTTTTAACATCTCAGGATCCCTTTTGTTTGTGGGCAGATTACGCCATTGCTGAGTTAAATTGCCAATCCATCCATCCTCTACGCTCGTTCGTAGGGGGACGATAACGAACAACCAGGTATCATGAACGATTAAGGCAAGGTAGAAAGGAACCTACCACCTGAAAAGAAGAGACACACCACACCACAGATAAATGTTCTTGGCTTCAGGTCTCGTCGCTTAATGGCGTCCTTTCACATACTCCGCACCTGTGTCATTTGGCTCATAGAAACTCGTTCGGTTGTCACGAAACAGAGAAACTTCTCGATACATTTATGGTGGTGATGCTCCCTCCGATAAAATTATTCGGCAATGACTAGGTGCATTTAATGATACTGGATGTGTGTGCAAACAATGGTCGCCTGGTAGGTCGCGTGTGTCAGAAGATATTGCTGGCAGAATTCGTACTTCATGTCTATAAAGCCATAAAAACTCCTTGACGCGACGCAGTCTCGAGTTGAGAATACCAAGATCAACTGTTCATAATATAGTTCACAAAAAGGTTTCGTGTAATTGCTTAAAAGTTATAACTTTTGCATGAAATTAAACCAACATATAAAGACAAGAGATTATAGTTTTCGGTTAATATTCTAGACAAAATTGAAGTATCGATTTCTTAAAGAATGTAATTTTTACCGATGAGACAACTTTTCATGTAAACGGTAATGTGATTTAACACAAATGCAGAATTTGGGGTTCACAGCCGTTCCAAGAGTTTATTGGATATCGTCGTGACTCACCCAAAGTTAACGTTTGGTGCGTCTTTATACATGACAGAGTTATAGGTCCCTTCATTTTCGTTGAAAAACAATAACTGGTGATGTCTATTGTGTCATGTTAGAAGAGTATGTGTTTCCTCAGTTTGATGATATTGAGGCGAAGAATTTATCCACTTTCAGCAAGATGATGTACCGCCTCACTTTAGTTTGCGTGTGCGAGGAGCACTCAATACTCGATCCCACAACAGGTGGATCGGAAAGGAAGGGCCTATTCCTTGGCCTACAAGAAGCTCAGATATGACTTTCGTCAGCCCAGACATGTTGACCAAGACCTGACAAGAGGTAGAATTTGGTTTAGATGTTTGCCGTGCCACTAATGGGGCCCACATTAAAATTTACTAAATTGTAATAAAATCTTGAGAATATTACCTTTAAATTCATGTACAACATTATTACAAATTTATTAAATCAGAGACCATATGGTGTCCTCAAGTGGACTTGAGGGAGTGGTCTCTTTAAGATGGAGGGATTTCGAAAATCTTCCGACTAAGCTAGGGGTTTATTCCTCGGGTAGAGCTTATGAGGAGTGGTCGTAGGTTTTACAACAAAAACATTGTCTACTTACTGACTCTAAAATACAAAATAGAGGTGCGAAGGGACGCCACCAAGTTCTTGAATTTTAATCACGGGTTTGCCCTAAGGGAGGACTTGGAAGTCCTTAGAGGGAAATATCGCATTTACTGCTAAAGCAAGTTAAAGTTCGGGCCTTTGGAGCTATGTTTTTAAAAACACATTGATACTTTAACAAAAAAAATTTATTAGTTTATACAGAAATTACAATGAAATTTAGAATAACTGGTTCACAATAACTTTAATAAAAAAATAATTAATTGTACTGATGAGTAGCTCAAACAACGAAGTATGGAGTTTGAAGACTGACTCGGTTGAGTAGCTCGAACAACGAAATATGGAGTTCGGAGACTGACTGCCGGGCATTGAGCTCCCAGGCTTTTTATAATAACCTGCCCCTCACACGGCTGTGAGAACTTGCAGATCTCATGTCTGCGTTTCTCTTTAATTGTACACTTTACTACAATGTAACAACTTAATTCTAAGTAATTGCGGTCTGTTGACCGCCTGTGACCTGCCACCTGCACTATCACTGCCCTCACGGATGCAAAGTTGCATGTCCGTTCACATGAACTGTCGATAACCTCTCTGGGTTATCCTTGTGTTACAATGTTGCATTGAACTTATACTTTTACTTAATAATTTCTAATAATTGCTATTAGATTCAATATATCAATATATATAAGTAATTGGGGGATACATAACTCCTCCCACCGTAAATGAAAAATTAAGATTTTTCTTAATTTTTAAATACATAAATACATTATTTAAATTTATTTAAAATTCATTATTTCTAAAGGTATACTTGTCGTTTCTTTATTTTTCTTTGTTTCCTTAAATCTAGAACTGTTTCCTTCATTCTTATATCTAAGGTACATTTTGTATAATTCATACATGATTACAAAAATTACTAAAATGATCAATACAATTGTCCAAACACTTATATTATTATAATGTAACTTTGGCGTTTTGATTTCACTTAATTGTTCTTTATAACTTTCCACTAATTTCACGGCGTGGTTGAGATCGTCTAAGTCTAGATGCTCTAGCTTCATAGGTTTCTTAATTATTTCTTCGTCTTCTTGTTGTATTTTGAACTGTAGTTCCGGTAGGTTTGCAAGTTTCTTTGTTGTTATGGGATCTTGATAAACTCTGATTACTTCATCTTTCAATTTCACATAACAGTCTTCTTTGAGGGTAATTAGTTTGCTTCCGATTAATGCTTGGTTATTTTCATCTTGGTTGCAGTGGATGGTTGCTATTACTTCTGTTGGGAAAATGGCTATCCATTTGTTATCTGTAACTTTTTGAATTTTCATATTAGTTATTTGCACTTGTTTGGTTTCACAGTTTTCGTAATGGTTTGAGAATTTTAATAGTTGTACTTCACAAGGGCTGTCTTCTTGAATGGTTGTTGTCGTCATCGATTGACATAAATATTGGTTTGGTGTTACTTCAGTACATTTTTCGTTTGTATAACCATATCTCAGTTCATTTAGGGATAGGAATTTGGTTTTGGGTATGATTACTTGGTATGTGCTAGTAACCTTTGTTGGAAAAGCAAATAAATGATAATAATGATAATTGTTACTTTCTACTATCTAGATTTCTAACAAAAATATTATTTCGTTATTCTTAATGTAGCCTTTTACTATAGCTATCTTTTCAAATATTATAATGTTCGATTCTGTTACATCAAAAGGTAATTTACTGTTAATTATAAATGATCTAATTCTTATTAATTCGTTTAATAAATCGGTTGGTTCAATAATACTAGAGTGTAGGGTATGTAATTTTGCAAATGTTACTGCGTTTTCTAATGTTGCTAAAATTTGTTGCATTAAAGTAAGGGTGGATATTATTTGAGTAAATATTGTGTTTTGTATACTGCCTAGTTTATTGGTAGTATACCGGGGTTGTTATATATATCTTATGTTATTACTTGGTTGTCCGTTCTACCTGGATGGAGGTTGACGGTAATGGTGATGATTGTCTATCTGAAATTACAGGGTGTCTTAGGTTTTTCAAATGAATATACTTTGTTATTTTACCGTTGTCTACTATTTGTCTGTCAGCTTCTTCTTGGCTTGCATGAGGTAGTCTATATGCTTTTGTAAAAATTGGCTTGTTGTCTGTTAACTCGATATTATGTTTTACTGTGTTGGTGAATGTTAATGGTATTCCTTCACAATGGAATATGTCTCGGTATTCAAAACATAAGTTTTTAATTGCTCTTTCTTCTTCTTGATTGATGTCGGTATTGAAGCGGATGTTAGTTAAATTTTCTCTTAACATTTCGTCATGTTCTATTGGGTTGTAATCGTTTTCTAAATTTTCGTCTATTTCCATTTCGTTAAAATTTAGTTCTTCTACGTTAATTGGGTCTGTCAATGATATTTCTACGGGATAGTCGTTTGAATTTAATATTATTGTGGTTGCATAGTTATCTTTTATTTGCACTAAGGCGGTTGGGGTTTCTACTCCTTGCTGAAATGTCATATGATTTATTATTCCTAAATTTTTGTTAGATTTTACTGGGATTTTTATTTTTCTTTCCGTTCGGGGTTCTATAGTGGATTTGTTGTTCAATTTGTGTGTTTTGAAATTTAATTGGGATTTTTCCGTATTTTGTCCTTAATAAGCGATTTTTAATGTCTATGTTGGCTCCTAATTTTCTTAGAAGGTCCATTCCGATTAATCCGTCATATTAATCGTTAAATTCGAATACACAAAATTTATGTTTCATTTTAACATTAAATGTTCTCGGTAAGGGTATATTGGCTACGAATTGGTGTAGTGTTGTTTGATGAGCTGTTTTAATTTTAAATGGTTCTCTTTCTACATAATCTAAATAGTGTTTTTGTACGGTTCTGGGGCTAATTAATGTTTTTGATGATCCGGTGTCAATTAATAGTTTGAATTTGGCGTGGGGTATTTCTATGTATGGTAATACTAAGTGATTTATGTTATTTAAGTTTATTAAGTTTGGTTGTCTATGAATGGGTCCATTTGAAAATTTGAGTTCGAGTTTTCTTCATCATACTCCTCGTAAGTTTCGTATTGTTCGTCACGTTCGTAAGTTTCTGTATGGTTTGTTTCATTGTTCGTAGGTGTCTCAATGTCATTATTCTGGTCAGTGTCAAATTTTTCTATTTCTTGATGAAATAATTCTTCCGATGTAAAATTACGTTTCTGATGAGGGTTTGGTCGGATATGTGTTATTTTTGTGTTTTGTCTGGTGTTACCAGATGAAGTGTCTATTGGTGTTGGTTTGTAATAATTATTAGGGTTGTTATTATTATTAGTCATTGGTGTATTTCTATTCGGGTTTGCGTTGAATGCTGGTCTTTGTTGGTTTAGGTTTTGATTAAATCTCGGTTGGAATGCGGGTTTCGTAAAAGTTGGGTTAAATGTTGGTTTTGAAAAATTTCTATATTGATTATTAAAATTGGTATTGTTAAAACTTGGGTTGTTACTTCGCGGTTGATTTGTTTGTGCGTTAACGGGTGTGAACTTTTGTTGAGGGATTGTTTGTCTTGTAGCTTGTATAGTTTTTATTGGTGAATAACTTTTATTTGCGTTGGGGTTGTATAGTCTGTTGCGGTAATACATTACATTTTCTTCTTCTATTACTAGGCTCATAGCTTCTTCTAGATTTTGGGGTCGTTGGAATCTGATTTTATCCGATAGTCGTTCTGGTAAAGCGTTTATGTATGTGTCTAGTGCCATTTCGTCATACATTTTTGTTTTTAAATGTCTAACGTTTTGATCGGGTTCTTCGATTTTTAATTTGGTTAAAATTAAACTTCTCACGTCTTGGCATTTCATTCCGAATTGGTAGGGGGATTGATTGTGTTCCATTCTAAGGTTTATTAGGTCTCGTACCAGGCATTTTATATTACGTTGGTCCCCAAAATATGCAATTAGTAGTTGTTTAAACTCTTGCCATTCCGATAAGTCGTCCCTACTGGCGATTAAGGTTAGTGCCCTTCCGGCTAGTTTACTTATTACTAAGCGTATAAGCAAAGAATTTCTTGCGTCATCTCCGGGTTTGTAGAAGGTTTTTAGGAACATTTCACATGCTCCAATGAAATTTAAGAGATGGGCCTGCGTGCCATCGAACGTCTGTATTGTTTCTAAATAGAGACGTAAGTCTGTGTTACTCATGTTGGTTAAGGGTTGTTTTCGATTTTTGAGAAATTTAAAAAAAATTTTTGAGTTATGGTTTATTTTGCTATTTGTATTGTTACTTTTGCTTCGGATTTATTAATTTTCCGTTTGGGTCGTAAAATTTCAAATTTTGTAAAAATTGGGGTTGGTTTTGCTTTTTGTAACGTTAATTATGCTTTGGATGTATTAATTTTTCTTTTGGATTAAGTAATTTCGAATTTTGTAAAGATTGGGGATGATTTTCCTTTTTATGACGTTATTTTTGCTCTGGTTTTTTAAATTTTCCTTTTTAGATTGAATAACTTTGAGTTTTGTAAAAATTGATGTTGATTTAGCTATTTGAAATGTTAATTTTGGTTTTGGTTTGTTAATTTTTCATTTAGATTAGGTAAATTCAACTTTGGTAAGGTTTGAGATTTATTTTGCTATTTTCGGCGTTATTTTTTGGTCAGGATTTGTTAATTTTTAGTTTGGATTTGTTAATTTTAAGTTTAGATTGCGTCGAGTTATTTTTTAAAATCGTAGTCGTTGTTATTTATATTTAATTACACAGTGCGGTGGTGTACTGGTGAGATCTGTATTCAATAATGTTGAATTTATTACCGTAGTCTTGGATTAATTGTTTTTATGCAGCTTTTAATTTGTCTTGAGTTCCTGTTTCGTAAGGAATCTTAAATGGATGGATTTATTCTCGTTTAGCGTTGTTTTAGTTCTGTTAACTCGTAACTGATACTCTTCCGTGGGTTTTACTGGTTGCGTAATTATGACTTGAGGTTACTTATTTCTGCACTTTATTGTTGAAATTGAATACTTAAGGATGTAATCTTTGTTACTTTGTCACGTACGTTGAGTTAATTGCACTTGCAGGTGTTAGTTTATAGGAATTAGATAATTTACTTTCCGTATTCGCTAATGTAAAGTGTTATGTCTGTTTATTCTTAGATCTCTCGGTACTGCTTGACTTGTAATTGAACTCTTCGTTATGTGCGTTTTCAGGTTTACAATTATGAGCGTATGATAACGTTTTAGCGTTATTCTGTATTCGTATTGGAATAATGCACTTTATAATGCTGGTTAATTAGTTGAAAAACGTTTAGATTTTATACCGTGATTGTTGCAATTGTACACGCTTTTATGGATTAATTACTTGTAGGTGTTAATGTAGAAACTGCGTTGCTTTATTTATGTCGTGATGAGTTTATTACTTATGATGCAAATTGAAATTATACTTTAGTACTGAAAGTTTCTGAAAGCTATTTCTATAAGGTAATAATGATATTGCGTTCGTAGACTTCGCTTATCTTAGGTGAGGTTTTAGATTACAGTGGTTTTAGGTTAATGCAGAGTTCTTGCTGTAATTTATTCAGTATTATAGAGGTCAATGGTTTAATTAATCGTTCTGTACTGTTTGTTCGAATTAGCTTTAGCTTTGAAATTAGATTGCGTTCTTTTACCGGTTTGAAAACGTGGGTTTGAATCGCGTTAGTTAATGTTTCTTATTTTGGTGTTAGTGAATGTGCGCCTGTTTATTTTTTTGGATTATTTTTGAGTTCGTTCTATTAATTATGGTAAGGATCTCTTTTTAAATTTAATTCTTATTTACTTTAAAAGAAAATTTCTTTTAAAATTCAAGTTTCATTTGCTTTTTAAAGAAAAATTTATCTCTTTAACATTCGTCTCATAAGTTAATACTTTCTCGTTTTGAAAATAATTCCCTTTGAACTATTTACAAAAAAAAATATTCATAATAATAAAATACATAAAACAATGATAAATAGTAATCAATAATTATAATACTAGCATATATCAATTATAGTTTTTGGTTTAAAAGAAAATTATGGAAATGAACTTACATTAATTTCATCTGTTTCTTTGGTGGGTTCGATCGATTCTGTATCTTGTCCACCTTGGTTTGTTTGTTGGCCTTAGACGATTTTTGTTCCTTGTCCAACTTGGTTTGTTGCCGGATTCAGAAATTGCTTGTTCTTCTTCCAACTTGGTTTGGGTTCTGCCAAAATTTCGAATAAAAATTCTTGGTCACCAATCTTCCGATTTTTGGATTCTCAGTGCCCTTTTGACATCCGTTACGACTGCGCCAGTTAAAGTTCGGGCCTTTGGAGCTATGTTTTTAAAAACACATTGATACTTTAACAAAAAAAATTTATTAGTTTATACAGAAGTTACAATGAAATTTAGAATAACTGGTTCACAATAACTTTAATAAAAAAATAATTAATTGTACTGATGAGTAGCTCAAACAACGAAGTATGGAGTTTGAAGACTGACTCGGTTGAGTAGCTCGAACAGCGAAGTATGGAGTTCGGAGACTGACTGCCGGGCATTGAGCTCCCGGGCTTTTTATAATAACCTGCCCCTCACACGGCTGTGAGAACTTGCAGATCTCATGTCTGCGTTTCTCTTTAATTGTACACTTTATTACAATGTAACAACTTAATTCTAAGTAATTGCGGTCTGTTGACCGCCTGTGACCTGCCACCTGCAGTATCACTGCCCTCACGGACGCAAAGTTGCATGTCCGATCACATGAACTGTCGATAACCTCTCTGGGTTATCCTTGTGTTACAATGTTGCATTGAACTTTATACTTTTACTTAATAATTTCTAATAATTCCTATTAGATTCAATATATCAATATATATATATATATATATATATATATATATAAGTAATTGGGGGATACATAACTAGCAGGAGGTGTAAAAAATAGTATAAGTAGAATAATGAAGGACACAAGAGATGTACTCTTGCTACCTTACAGCATAAATAAAAAAAATAGCCATAAATATCAATAATTTAAACACTATTATATAAACAAATTTAACCATTAAATGTCTTGAAAGTGCTGTCTAGTGCTTCCTTACCAAGTTACTGCTGAAAACTTTATTTTTATAAAAGGGTATTGGTACATTTTTACTTGTTAATTCAGTTACTCTATCTTTGAACTCATTTGTTCAAAATAAAATAATTACACAAATGAATTTAATAATTGTTCTTTAATTGAATTTAGCTTTTTTGTAATAAAATTTTATATACAAAATATACATCAATAATGTGGTCTAATCTTTTAGACTCAGATATTACTTATGAAAATCACGACTGTCTTTACTAGAAATAAACGAATATTAATAATGTATTAAACATGTCTATGTGGCTTTCTGATACCCAAAATACCCAAATCTGTTACCTAGGTTTACAAAAGTGTATCAAATATTCAAAGACAAATAAAATTAGTACTGGTAATTATTTGAGGTGTAATTGAATTTAAATGAAATACTTTGTTAAGACTAAATAAGGATATTCTTAATCATAATCATTTGCAATAATATCATATATAATTCATAATTCATACTATGGAAAATTCCAAACAACAAAACTTTTCATAATTACATTGTAAAACAAAAATCAAAATGTTATAATGTTGTTCTCAATCATCTTCCTCCTTGTTAAGTTATACGAACAGTTGTAGTCAGGTCAAGTGGATAGAAAAACTCTTACATTGCAAACTGGTACTTTAAACTTTATTGAAACTAATACCTTGTGGAAACCACATTTCTTGGCCTGCAATCTTTCGACAAACAAATGACGTCAGCGTACTGTACACATTCTATTGCGTAATATACTGGATCTTTACTGGGAACCATCTACACGTACTTGATGTGCATTTCATTTTAGAAAATCGAAGCAATAACATAAAGCATAAACAAGCTATTCGAGCTACGTCACTTTCGACGTTTTTTTAACTTATGTTAAAGCGAGATTATTTAACGATAAATTGAAAAATTAAGCATCATATTTAAGCTCATAAACTCGCTAGCTAATCGACGCTGAATGTGCAGAATATATATTTATTACACTTAGATTAGTGAGATTAAACTTGACAATTTATAGAAATTAAAATTCACCGACCATTTAGATTATTTTTTTAATAAATTCAGTAAAATTAATATTAACAAATTTAAGGAAATTATTATTGGAAAACCGATAAGCGCTATAATAAAATCATTTAGTCTAACTTAATAATAATTTAATCTACTTGCCGTTATTAGAATACACAGAAAATCAAATGCATCTTGCACTTGGTTAGGCGACAACGATTATTGCCACTCGCAGATTGCTGGCGTGGACTCTATGGACCTGCATGATGATTGTAACTCTACAAGTGGTAGGGCCAAACTGAATCGTCCAGTTGACGAGATGCGGACTACACATATAAAAATCGCCTGACATTAGAGATAAAATTCAAACGACCAACGTTTACTAATAGCAACTAGACCAACTTCAATAAGTAGTAAATGCCTTGTGATTGGGCTATACGGTCCTGGTCTGAATATTTATTTACGTCACAAAATTAATGGTTTATTTAAATAAACAATACAGTATGTTCTATAAATAAATTTATTAGGATTTGTAATTGTCAACAAAAATTGTTACAATACATTGCACTAAGATTTTGATTTAATAAAAATATTTAACATCAAAACCTCGGAGTTCTTTTGTGGAAACCTTGTATTTGTAAACTCAGACTCGCATAGAGCAAAAGAATGTAACGCAAATACTGGGGCACGACAGGACGAAGGCTACTAACGCCGGTGCCTATTCTTGGCTGTATATGTATAACGTAAACTGTAACTTAGTTTTGCGTGATTACGGTTATTTTCTGTAATTTAGATATTTCATACACTGATTTTCCGTATGTCATGCAAAATATTAGGTATTAATAATCAAATTACTCTGCAGTGTTGAGCGTTCCAGCATTTTCGAAACGTATAGGTATTTGAATGATGGATATGTTAGTATTGATAGCGGTACAATTATTATTGTCGCGAGTTACATATCCCCCAAATTAGAAATGATCAGCAACTGGATGAAGTAAGACACTGTATCGGGCTACTACTACGACGTTTCACTAATTTAAAACAAGTAATAACAAGAGTCTTTATTACTCGCTGTTCACAAGTCTAATGAACAGTATATGACTTATTTGTAGATGTTTTCAGTCCAATTAACAATGAGGCACTATCACACTAATGAATTTACAAGCACTAATATCTTACTAAACTAACTTCTTTAGGATTGATCCATTAACAACCCTAACACAACTATTTATTTATTACACTTTGTCTATTTATGTATTCTACAAGCTGCATGTACTATAGACACATAATATATCATTTATGTATACTCTTGGACTTCCAAAAGCTCAACTATTTAACCTTTACACTATATAATTTATATCGACATTCTGATATCGACTAACTCTGTACTTCATCATCGGTCTTATTTATACCGTGAATTAAAAAGGATGACCCATCCTCCAGTAATAGTAGCTCGCACCACTGCGCCTTCTTTAAAACCGTTACGTTTCGTAACTGTAAATACATTTTGACGCCAATTCGACGACTGAGGACGGTAGCGGCAGCTATCTCCTCTGGTGCATCCACCACGTCGTTGGAAGTAACAGTCAACACCCTTTTCTTAGTCTTGGTAGGCAACCGGCTGATAACAACAAGGACCTGGACGTTGGTTTCTTGGAAAACTACTTTTAGAATATTTCGGACTATCCTCCAATCTAAGCGATCCAGTCAACAGCCAAGCTTGGGCACCGCTAGTCTCGTTACTCCATTTTCCATCATTTGAGCCTTAAGATTCAGGAAAGCTTCCCATAGATGTCCATAACTAGGTCTTTGCCAGGAAGAATTTTTGGCGACCAGATAGTAAACATAACGATTTTTATCCTCAAGAACAAAAGCTTTTCCTACAGTTGGCTGATTTTGTACTAATTCATCCACACATCCAAACTTTTTCTTGAAAACAACAGCTATTCCCCTTGACATTTCCAAATCTTGAGCTACGCAATGTGCAAGGGAATACTCTTCTGGTGCTCTAAACAGATCTTGCTGTTTTTTAACAACGCCAAATCTCACCTAAGCGGAACCACCATACGCCTCCATAAAACTCTCAAAATCTACATTTGGCTCATGATTAATAAGTAGTCGAACACCATTCTCATTATTCGAGCCTTCTTAATTGAAGCCAGCGTAGGATGTTAAACGGTCAAAGTGTACCACTTTCGGTTTACCACTGGGAGATCTTCTGATCCGGTACACTACATCATTAATCCTTTTCATCCCTTCGTACGGGCCTTCCCATTGTTTTTGTAATTTTGGCGACAACCCACGTTTTCTTTGTGGATTATACAACCACACTAAATGTCCAGGTTGATAACCACCTTCTTGTGCTCTAGTGTCATATTGTGATTTCATTCGATCGTTTGCTGCCTGGCTATTCTTTCGGACGTTTTCGTGAATGCTATTTGATCTTTCACGAAGCTTACTAACGTAATCTTCACCTGCGATCTCTTCTCCAGGTTTAAATCCAAACTGAAGATCAAATGGTAGCCGCAATTCATCTCCTAGCATTACGCAAGCGGGCGAGTATCTTGTGCTGTCATGTACCGAAGATCGGTACGCCAGTAGGAACAAATGTAAATATTGGTCCCAGTCTCGTTGATGTTTAGAGACAATTTTGGCCAGGCACTTTCCTAACGTCCTGTTCATTCTTTCAACCATTCCATCCGATTGGGGATGAAGTGGCGTGGTTCTAGTCTTCCTGATCCAAGATGCTTGCAGACGTTTTGAAACAACGCTGATTCGAAGTTGCGACCTTGATCGGAGTGTAATTCCAACGGAACTCTAAAGCGACAAAACAACTCCCTCACTAGTACATCTGAAATTGTCTCGGCTTTTTGGTTAGGTATAGAATATGCCTCCGGCCATTTGGTAAAATAATCCATTGCAACCAAGATGTATTTATTCCCTTTCTCTGATTCAGGAAACGGACCAGCTATATCAATGGCTACCCTCTCAAAGGATTCCCCACGTTATACTGTCTCATTGAGGCTTTCCGTTTTGTGACTGGGCCCTATGCAGAGGCACACAACTTACATTTCCGGCACCACTCCTTCACATCCTCTTTGCAGTTCACCCAATAGAATATTTCTCTCACTCTTTCGAGAGTTTTTTTCACGCCAAAGTGTCGTCCGGAAATACCATCGTGCAAGTGCTGCAACACTTCCGGTACTTTGTTTCTCGGCATTATCACTTGAAGTCTCTAAGAGCCATCTTCCCATTCCAGGCGTCGTTTCGAGATTGCATTTTCAATCACCAAGGAGTTCCACTGTGCCCAGTATGCCTTCAGGCTTCTACTTGAAATACTAATTTCTTCCCAAGCTGGTCGTTTTCCTCTACTTTTCCACTCAATAATACGTCCCAATTCGGCGTCATTCTCCTGGTCTTCTCGTATTCTTTCGAGTTGCCAAGTATCATCGGTTATTGTCATTCTATGGATGACACTTATTTTCTCTTCCATCTTGGAGCAATAATTGCAGTCTACCGGACAAGGTCACCTTGATAGACCGTCTGCATTGCGATGACTAGTTCCTACACGATGTTCTGTGTCTTGCAGCCGCTCTATCCACCTTGCAACTTGCCCTTCAGGATTTTGAAACTGCAGTAACCATTTTAGTGCAGCATGGTCTGTTCTCAACAGGAATTTACGGCCGTATAAGTACTTATAAAAGTGCTCTACGGATTTGACGACGGCCAAGAGCTCCCCTCTTGTCACACAATAGTTCCTTTCTGGCCGCGACAAGACCTTGCTGAAATACCCAATAACTTTTTCTTGTCCGTCCTGCACTTGAGAGAGAACGCTTCCTATAGCTGTGTTACTGGCATCGGTATCCAATACAAATTTCCCCTCCATCCGCGGATAACTCAAAATTGGTGCTGTAACTAGTAGCCCTTTCAGTTGTTCAAATACACTGTGGCAGTCGTCATTCCAATCATATTCTTGTCCATCTTCGGTTAATTTCGTTAACGGTTTGGTAATGTTCGCAAACCCAAGTATAAAGCGTCGATAATACGTGCACAATCCTAGAAAACTGCGTAGTTGTTGTATATCTGCTGGTGTAGGCCACTCTTGTGCCGTTTCTATTTTGTCAGGGTCAGCTCTTATTCCGGTCTCCGAAACGACATGTTCTCGGTATTCTACCTTTTTTCGAAATAGCTGACACTTCTTGGGACTCAATGTAAGGTTTGCCCCGCGTAATCTTTGGAATATCTGCTCTAGGTTCTTAAGGTGTTCTTCAAAAGACCGGCCTAACACTATCACGTTGTCTAGGTACACCAGACATTTTTTTCAGGACAGTCCACGCAGTATCGACTCCATCAATCGTTCAAAAGTAGCAGGGGCATTGCATAATCCAAATGGCATGACCATGAACTGCCATAATTCAGTTCCAATTGTAAACGCAGTTTTTTCTTTATCGTTTGGCTCCAAGCCTACCTGCCAGTATCCGCCTTTCAAGTTCAAGATCGAAAACCATTTATATCCGGATAGAGTATCCAAGATGTCATCAATTCTGGGCAAAGAATAGCTGTCTTTCTTTGTCACATTGTTAAGCTGCCGGTAGTCTACACAAAACCTTGTCGACCCGTCCTTTTTCTTGACAAGTACTACCAGAGATGCCCATGGACTATTCGAGAGTTCAATCACTCCCTGTTTTTCCATATCGGTGATAATTTGCTCGGCTTCCTTACTTTTTGCCAAAGGAAGCCGCCTGGGGTGTTGACTTATCAGTTGCGCATCTCCAGTATTGATCTTATGTTGCACAATATTCGTCCTTCCTTTCTCACTATCATCCAGTGCAAACACACCTCGATATCGTCCGTCCAGTTCTTTTACCTTGCCCAGTTGGTCGCCGTATAATCCTTGACACGAAGGTATCAACATATCCAGCAATTTCTGTGAGCAACCGTTGGTTGGTTTACCTTTCGTGTCGTCCACACAACGTTTAGTATGGTATACTGGATTGCAACTTCCCACAATCATGTCTTTCTTCAGCGTCACCGTATGCAGATTAATGTTAAGCACCCTTACTGGTATCATATTTCGAAACTTTACCAGCGTTCTTCCAATCAGTAATCCCTTCTGACCCATTCCCGATTCAGTTGCTTCCATCATGCATATTTGTCCTTCCAGGAGCGTACCATCCGACCGCCCCATTACTATCATTTCCGCCTTCTCGGGTATTTTCATATTACAAATCATTCGAACTTGCATCGTCTGGTTACTCGTCTCTTGAAATGGAATCTCATCGTCATCTATCCGTAGAACATCTTCTTTCATGTTCACATGAAACCCATATTCTCTCATGAAATCCATTCCCAAGATCACTACTTCTGTGATTTCAGCTACCAACACCCGATGATTAATTAATTTGTCTCCAATTCCCAACGTTACGGCAGTCTCTCCGTGAGTAGAAATTTTCTCACCACTTGCCGTTCGAAGACATACCGATACAGGTAGCACTTTCCCACGATCAACCAAATCTGGTTTCACAATAATCCTTGTCGCTCCTGTATCCACGAGTAATCGGACAACCCTACCATTAATTTTACCATCGATATAAATGCTGTCCAGATTCCCCATTGACGATGCAGAACGGATGATAATCTCCAGACCACTACGTTGTGCTGTCGACGTTCGCCCCCTTACGTCAACTTGCTCTAGTTTTCCTGCTGCTCAACCGGTTATTTTTTTGTTGAGTACAACGTCTCTGTATATGACCAACTTCACCGCAGTTCCAGCATCGCAAACCCCATCTCCGCGGTCGTTGTCTTTCAAGCTTTTCTATACGGTTGATTAATTCTTCTATGCTGTTCTGTAATTGGCTAGGTTCCTCTAAGGCAGACCGAACTTTGTGACTCATCCTGTGTGATGTCTGCTTAGCTGTTTCAAATTCAAGCGCATGAGCTAGTGCGTCGTCTAACATTTTGGCCGTGCTAATCTTAGCGCTTGCTGTATTTTGCTGTCTTTAACGCCATTCACAAATGTTTGAATAGCCAGTTGTTCGAGGAAACTATCTGGTGCCGTTGGATATGCTAATCTAACTAATCTGGCAATGTCAGCTTCGAATTCTTGCAGGCTTTCACTTGTCTTATGCGAGCGGTTCTTAACTTGTGCGTGGTAAACCTGTTGAAGGTGAGCATCTCCATATCTCATTTCAAGCTTCGATGATAAGAGGCCGTAATCATTCTGCTGGTGATCGGGAATCGTTTGTAATATGTTAAGAGCTTCTTCCCGTAGAGCCACTATTAGAGAGATAGCCTTCTCTTTGTTGCACCAACCGTTGGCTATTGCCGTAGCTTCAAATTGTTTCAAATGTGTGGGCCAAGATGTTTTACCATCGAATGTGGGTGGTTTCACTTTAAAATTTGACGGTATTTACTCATTTTCTACCATGCTTCTTATTTTTGGAATGTTCTGATTTACAACTTGGTTTGCTAATTCAAGTGGCCGCTTGTTAGTGAAATCACTTGTTCTTGCAGCCTCATCATATCTTCTTCCATTTTTACCAATTTACTGTCCAACTTTTGCTCAACTGTTTTTACCTGTTCCGTGAAATCTTCTTTCAATGCAATGGAACTTTCCATTACGCTTTGTTTTAACGTGGCTGTATTTTTACTTAACTTTTCTATTTTCTCAGCATTTTTACTTAACTTTTCTTTAAGGTTTGATTCCAGTTCATCTGATCTTACTGCGTTTTCACTTAACTTTTCTTCTAATTTCGCAGTATTTTCGCTGAACTTTTTTTCTATACCGGATTTAAAATCCTTAAGAATATTCATTAAAATTTCTGCTTCCATCTTACTTTGACTTCTTGTAACTGGCGTACACAAACTACTTAGATATCTTTAGACTTGTGTGTTCTCCTTTTAAATTAATCACTATATACCCCACACAGGCTGATACTAGTGTAGCGGGCTACTGCTACCGCGTTTCACTAATTTAAAACAAGTAATAACAAGAGTCTCTATTACTCACTGTTTACAAGTCTAATTAACAGTATATGCCTTATTTATAGATGTTTTCAGTTCAATTAACAATGAAGCACAATCACACTAATGAATTTACAAGCACTAATATCTTCTTAAACTAACTTCTTTAAGATTGCTCCATTAATAACACTAATACAACTATTTATTTATTACACTTTGTCTATTTATGTATTCTACAAGTTGCATGTACATTAGACACATAATATATCATTTATGTATACTCTTGGACTTCCAAAAGCTCAACTATTTAACTCTACACGATATAATTTATATTCGACATTCTGATATAGACTAACTCTGTACTTCATCATCGGTCTTATTTATACCGTGAATTAAAAAAGATGATTCATCCTCCAGTAATTGCCAGAAGCTTCTCGGTCCCTGTAAAATATGCAGTGCTTGCGGCGCTTGTATATGTTTGACGGGTTGCCTAATGGTAGCTCGCAACAATACGTTCAGAAACAGCATCAATGACGAAAGGAATACGTTGAGCACTATTTGCTTTTTACAAACGGTTAGATGAAACAAAGCAGTGCTCGTAGGCCAGAATGGGATCAATAACCAATATCTAGGTAGTAACAATATTCGACGCCTCCACATTTTGTATCAGGGCGATATTATTAAAACTTCAATACATATTTCATCAAAAGTCACCGAATCTATTCGTCACCAGTTTTTTTCTCAATCAAAATTTTAATAAAGATACGATCATGGACAAAAGACGACTACATTTAAGTAAGAAAATAAACACTGCGGTGTACGAATATATTGCTAATTAAAGAACAACACATTTTTATTTTTCAAAACTAGAAACTAATTCAAAATTTCGTGCAAACAAATAAATTTACTGTATATAATTATAAAATTTAAATGTTAACCAACAACTTTTTCGCTACATTTTCTTGTTTTCCACAGCTGATACCAGCGTATATAAGGAAAATACAAACCGCATCACCTGAAGAGCAAACTATAGTCTCATTTGTATAAATAAATCACTCAAAAATTTTACCTTAATATATGATTCAAAATTCATGGAAAGCACTCCTGCCAGCCGAAAATACGAGTGCCTTTGAGCTTGCCTTAATAAAAAAATAAGCGATTTTTTAAACACATTATTGTTAGAGAAATACCACTTGCTGTTAAATATCTCGCTTGATAACATAGAATTCTAGAAAATTCCTATTAAGAATGTTAACGTTATTTTTAGTGACAACAAGTTCACCGTTTCTGCAACGATTTCTTCAGCACTACAGTAGGCAAAAATTACAGCCATTTCAAGTAGCATAACCGGCGTTGTTGTAATAGCTAGAGTGGGCTCGAATGTCTACTTGTTAAAACATAATTTTAGTAAAACATCTACTTTTAATAATTACTATTCCAAAATAAATACACCGAAGCACATTGATGGAATAGATAATGCGAGCAGGAAGCAGAGACTGGTTTCAAATACATTATGAATCTCCATGTAGATCCTGAAAAAATAAATAAATGTAATTAGGCGTATACCTATCGTAGTATTTATAATTTCATATTTAATTAATATTATAAAACAGCACCGTGTGCTTCGCCCAAAGGTATAAACATTACTTTTTAGCGGACTTGCTTTTGTTTGGAATCAGCACCTGTAAAGATGAAAGATGTTTTTCTGCTAAACAAAATAATTCACCACATTCTCCACAGTCAAGAAGGTTTAATCGAATAAGTATATTCGCAAATGCCTTCTATACCAATTCATTCACAATTATTTGAAATGTTTATGACAGAAAGTAGCGCCCATAACCATGTAGTCAATTAATAAACGTGAATTGTATTTGTAGTCAATTTGCAAAGCAGTAATGACCTGTTTAGCTATAGTGCAAGCTCATCAAGTCGGTATCCCGTTCTTTCCGGACTATCCAACAAATTTTAAAACATCAACGATATTGAATTATACGAAGTATGTATAAATGCTTTCAATATAAAAGTCAATACCAAATGAGGACATTTATTTAACTATCGACATTCGAAACAGTCATTGAGGTTAGCGGTGTTCTATATTACACGCAACAATTGTATTAAAAAACAGTAACCTGTTACTCTAACCATGTATGGTTGGGTTGTCATTTGTTGTACAATTTTATTATAGATTTTGTACGACAAAACCATAACAATTACATAAATGTAAATATACAATTAAGTAAACTAATCACGAGCAACAAATATGAGTATTGTTACTAAAGTAAAGCAAAGTAAAGTATACGAGGGATGTTTTTTATGTTTAGCATTCTAGGACATAGACGGTGCCACTAATCAAATGCCAATACTAAAAGTTTACTTTCGTCTATAGTTAACCTGAAACCAAAGTTTTAAGTCTGGTTCGGTCTAGTTCAACTATTTAAAGTCAAATTGAACTACCTACCGTTCTCTTTTTTATCTATTAACTGTTGTTTTTAATATTACTTTTTTCTATTTTCAATATATTTTCATATTATACGTATGTTCATATAAATACATATATACTTAGTTATTTTCTTCTTTTCTCGAAACTTGCAGTGGCAAGTACAACTGTACAATAGTTCATTAAAGCAAATATTTTTTCTAAAAGATATGCATAACTTTCAAATGTAAAAGTTTCAACATTCGCCACCTGAGATAAATATTACTTATTTCTTTGCAAAAACGTTCATATTACTTCCTTTAACAACCACATTCAGAAAAATGCATCTTAGTTAACAACCTCAAGATTTTACTAATTTAAAATAACACATCGATATATATGTAAATTATGTGATTCTTATTCATAGGTAAAAACTTGCATCATGCTTTTTTTTCTTTAAGTAAGCAGAATAAATTAACCCAGAGACTTTGCTTTCATTAGAAATTTGAATACATTTAAAATCTTTAATTTTAATGGCGTTTTTGTCAAACCCGTTACTAGCTCGTTTCCAGAGATAAATCAATATATGACTTTAGCCTGGATCATTGTTTAAATTTAAGTAGCCTGCAAATAGCTTTTAATTTAACTTTGTAGCAAATAAATAAAGTTAAAAAATAAAGTCGGTACCTATTTGTTGCATACAAAACATTCTATAGCTTGTTCTAGATTTAATCTTTTTTATTAAAAAGTGTACTGTTATTTTTTTAAATTCAATATATATATATATATATATATATATATATATATATATATTCTTCTTATTCCTGGAATTTGGTCATCAAATAACTTGACAAAAAAACGAAAACTACAGCTTTTCGTATATGAATATATTATATAATTGCTATACGCGTTTCGGTACAAACTACCATAATCATTAAGCACCTACAATATTACATAGTCCAAAAGTAATATCTTATTTTCGTATGTGTCCTAGTATGGAACGATAGTAATATTATGTTTATATTATTCCATTTATAAATAAATTAATTAACTTAACACACTTTTTGACCAGTTATAAACTTTGTAATATTGTAGGTGCTTAATGATTATGGTAGTTTGTACCGAAACGCGTATAGCAATTATATAATATATTCATATACGAAAAGCTGTAGTTTTCGTTTTTTTGTCAAGTTATTTGATGACCAAATTCCAGGAATAAGAAGAATATTATTATAACTGGTCAAAAAGTGTGTTAAGTTAATTAATTTATATATATATATATATATATATATATATATATATATATATTGCAATTAATAAGATGAAATAATAACTTAGACTTTATAAGTACAGCCCAAATGATCATTTTAAATCGAGCTAGTAATTGAAAGAAGAAAAATATAAGGCCTTGGACAGGATTTGAACCTGTATCTCAGTTTTGCCGGAACTGTACACGATTTAGATTTGTAAATTTCCCAATTATAGCCATCGGCCTCGGTAGCGTAATTGGTAAACGCACAGTTCCGGCAAAACTGAGATGCAGGTTCAAATCCTGTCCAATACCTTATATTTTCCTTTTTCAATTACTAGCTCGATTTGAAATGATCATTTGGGCTTTACTTAAAAAGTCTAAGTTATTATTTCATCTTATTAATTGCAATACGTTAGTATTTATCAACCTACCTTGTGTAAAAACTACTTATAATATTTGTATATATATATATATATATATATATAATATATATATATATATATATATATATATATATATATATATATATATATATATATATATATATATATATATATTGATATGATTAAGCCGTACTGGGTGTAATGACGTTTCTACTTAACTCTACCTCTCTGTGTTCTCATTTCAAATTTAATCTTACTAATTTTATTATTATGCCACGGCTAGCCCTCTTCAATCTACACAGAGTACACAACGTTACGATGATCAATTTTTTTCTTCTCCACCTTTTTAAGATTACCTATTTGTTTGAATTTATAAAACGATGTCAATTAATTTCATATAATGAAAAGAAATACTATTTACAAGTTTTGAATTGATAAATATTTAAATACACCTTTCAATCAATCAATATCATATGTATCATTTATCCCAAAATTTATGTACTTTGAATTCAATCTAAAGTCACTAAAAACTACCTCTTTTACCAAAGAAACCTGGAACGTTCTAGACCCCTTTATAATATATTACGTTAGTTTAACGTTTGTATTGTTTGTTGTTGACTTCATTACAATTTTTATATAAATTGAATAAATTCAGCATTGAAATTTAAATAGAAAAATATCTTAAAAATAAATAGATCTGACCTGCTACAGCTTGTTCGGGTTGTGGATCAACACCCCTTTGTTGTCCTCCTTCGTTGAACCAGTGTTTGAGTACAGTCACCCCTCGTTTTCCAAAAATTACTTCGTGCTTCTTTATTTTATGTGCTTTAAATGTTGCAACTCAAAATTGTACCAGAATTGTACCAAAATATAATTGTCGACTCTGATTTGAAATATTATATTGACCCAGATTTAAAATATTCAGAAATACCCCACACATTCGAAATGTTATATCATAGATTCGAAATGTTATATCATAGATTCGAAATATTATATCATAGATTCGAATTATTGTCAACGCAGACTTGAATAACACCACAAATTTGAATTATTGTTATCAACAATCGAAGCCCTATTATTATTAATATTTAGTTTAAATAAATTACCCCAAATTCTACTCACGTTAAACGGCAAAAGAAGTCTTCTTAATCGTTGCAGTTATTGTTATTATAACATACACTTGATATTTTATTATATTTAAATTACGCGTGACTTTTTGATTAGCGGTGACGCAGCTTCGTCCTGCCTGAGTTGTAAACTGGCCAGCCTTATCATTGCTCTGTGTTGATATAGGCTCTTCCCACTTACATGTGAGCTAGGTTTTCAACTGTTTTTCAGATATCTCAACCAACCAGATCTTTAATATTCCCTGCATTTCGAAGTCGTTTCTGATGTAATTTATTTAGTTTTCCGTGTAATGGTGTTTATTTGATACCTTATTATTCGTTATCTTGACCATACGTTGTTTTGTGTAGATATCGCCTTTTCAATAATTGAACAAAATAAATTATGTAACTTCAATGATATTTTCGTTTATGTAGTTTTATACGTGTTTGAAACTGCGTTTTCTTATCAAAGCGTTTATTGTTTCTGCGTAATTGCGTAAAGCTAAAGCTTTGTTAGGTTTTATCTCTTATCTTCGTATTTGTTTTATAACTAATTAGAACACTTCTCAACGCGTGTTTAATTACATGTACTATCCTTTCTTCTGAATACGCGTACTTTTGTTAAAAGATATTCTTGCTTGCATTACTTAAAATTAATAACGGTTTATATACAGAGTGTTAAATACTTGCTATTTACATAACGTATGAATTACCTATTTTTCTGCTAAATACGCGTTCTATTGTTGTAAAATATGCTTACTTGCATAGCTTAAAGCTAATTACGGTCTATATACAAGGTGTTAAATGCTTGCTATTTACATAATATACGAATTACTTAATTTTCTGCTAAATAAATGCAGTTTTCTGTTTCCTATCGCAATTTATATATATATATGATATATATATATATATATATATATATATATAGATATATGTATATATATATATAATACTCATATTTAGACCAGGGTAGAAAATTAAATAATCACATCAAATAATTTTAATCACCGTGTATAAGGAATTTCATTAAATAATACGCTTTATTAAAACCATGAAGCATAAATAAACTCGGTTGTTTCAGTAAAAATAAGAAATTTAAATTATTTATAAGACGCTTTATATCAAAAGAAGCAGTATTGAAAGGCTCTGCGTGTAATGTAATTATTCCTAAACAAAGAGAAATTACGTGCAAAGTTTATATTAATTAACCCTATTTTAAGTAACCGGTAGTAAAACAAAGTGTACATATAATAATTAATATTTAAGTTGTATTCGCTAAAAATGAAAAGGATAGAAATCTATTTTAATTGGAGTTAATTAAACCGTTAATAACATATAATAAGCATAGAAACTTGTAAAAACCCAAGATTAAAATACCACGGAATAAGGCTCTGAGAATTGATATTATATTTTGAACACCTGCGTAGTTTAAATGTCACATTCGGCGTAAAGTTTGCAGATAATTAATGTTTCAAAGAATCTTGGGGAAAACGTCGCCTAATAGTTACGAGAATTGCTAAAGCTGGGTTATTTCACACTTTATGTGGACTAAAATAATCGATAATGAAGAATATCAAGCTGCACCAATAAGAACAGGTTAGATAGAGACAGATAATATGCGCAAGACCGAGACACATATAGTAAAAGGCGTGATTTAAACAACGTCACGAGGGTCACGATTGGTTGAAAGTAGGATACAAATATCAGAGATAGGAACAACAATTTCTGTACAAAATTGATTAGTTTTTCTCGGACATATTTGCGTGCCGTGTGGAATTTCTAAGATTTAAATGGGGCGAGTGAAAATTTCGTAAAAATCGACGCGCGAGCGGCAGACTGGGAACATGGCATGAGAAATTCTTTAGAATTACCCGTTTTGGGGAACAGACCGATAGACAGACTTTTTGCTATATATACCGAGATGAAGATAAACAAGCTCTCTTAGACTTTTGACGATTCGATGCGTTAAAAGCTCATACATACGCGACTTGATTGAAGATGTTAAACCGTGCATTTTAGTTTGATTAAATAATTTAAAGTTTGCTAGTATATTTTAGTGATTCAATAGCTTGTTATTTACGTGCTAACATGAATGTACTTCAGTGCACTTAGATACAAGGTAATAAAATTTAGTTTCACTGTACCAATTAGCAAAATTTACAACGACGAATGTATACACAAAAGTAGGCAGTTTTGGCGTATATTGGTGACAGAAGCAAAAATTTCTTTGCTATTTTTCGGGGGTGTTAGTAATTAAATGGTTCAAATACGTGTCTGGATCCATGAATCAAGGGTCAGATAAACACAGATGAGTTCCGGAAAGGCCCAGAAACGACTTTGAATGGATGGTGATGGAGAAAATTTAAAAGCGTAGAGAATCAGAAGCCGTAAATATAATCCTGTTGAATGGTGTGATTAACTAAAGAAACGATACTTTGAAGCTACGAGGACAGTAACCTTCAGGTAAATTATACTATTTGTTTTTGACATTTTTGTGTGTATTGAATGACTTTATAATTGATTTACTTTAAATGGACATTAGTGAAATTGTTCTAACCATAAAAGTTTAATTTTAAGATGAAATTTGCTTGTTTAAGTAAAAAGGGGTATTTTGTTTTGATGTTCGGGAATATGATGAAACTTTGGGTATGTCTTTGAGCTCAATTAGACAAACCTGGTTAATTAACGTAAAGGGTGGTAGATGCTCCTTTATACTCAGACTCCGGTCTGCTTATATTGTTATATTAATTACTAGGCATCCAACAAGGACTTTAATTCTGGATGCACATTAAAATGATAATAAAATTAATCTTGAAATTTTTTTGAAAACTGAATTTTATGCTGAAATTTAATTTGAAAATTTAATGTATTCTGAATATTGATGTAAATAGAGTTAACGTTGATGTTTGTGGTAGGAATGTGTTTAATTTTTATGAATGAGGAGGTTTATAAAATTAGGTGAGCAGCCGAGGCATAAAGCGTAGTTCACGGGTGATGGAGGTTTCACAGCAATATATATATATATATATATATATATATATATTGCTGTGGATCCGTGATTTAGTCTTTGGATCTTGCTAAAAACCATTCGAGCCCACGTTGGGTGCCATAAGAGTGCTATGGATCGTAAATTTAAGCTTTTAACATCGGTCCGTTTCCTCTACTCATTCGAGTCTCACGAATTGGGGGCCATAAGAGTGCTGTGGATCCGGGAATTAAAGTTTTAAGAATCGAGAGTGAGTCATTAAATACTTTTCAAAAGTAAAAATTTCTCAATAAAATTTCTTACCCGCTTGACTTCCGCTGCAACAAGAATTTCTTCAGCAGCTTCCCTGGGTAGCTCAGCTGTGCCTCTTGTCGGATACCTAAATTTACAATCATTCTTCCTTCCCACTCGCACACCATTCAATAAAACCAAATAATACAACAATCATACAACCTTTTATTTACGCTATTTACAGCCAAATTATTCACAGGTATACACAGCTTGGTACACTAATTACAACTCAATAAGTGATATGTTTGAAAGTCCTTGTTTTAAATTATTATTTGCAAACACATTTAATAAAAATTTGAGTAGATGTGCCCCAAATAATACCCTATATTTATTGCACACTGGAGTATGGTGAGCTCATAATAACCCAGTTTATTAATGTATGCCATTACCTTGCATAAAGTTACTACAAAACTAATAAACCCATGTACCCCTAACAATCCAATTTATATTCATAACAAAATTCAATAAGTTTTTAATACACCCTTTTTCAATTTTCTAGTACACGTATCTTGCGTTAATGACTATAAATAACTCCAATATTCACTCACACATTACCAAAATAATACCAAAAGTTTATCAGATAACAGAAAATTCAAATAAGTTACCTGGAGAATGCTTCAAGCATCTATCCCTTCAGACGATGATTTTCAGAACCTCTCGGCTTCGTGATTATGCGCTCTGCTCCTCCACATTCTATAGATGAAAACCCCAATATGCACCAAGCATTGCTTCAAAATACCATTTAATAACAGCATACAAACTCACGTATATTATGCGTCTATTTATTGATTTACCAGCGTGGCATGGTAGTAATTGGACCTCTGTTAATTTGATTTTCAGTACACTACTTGTATCTTTACGTTAATAACTAGAAGGTCATAACTACCAATTTATAAGTGCTAGCAGTACATTTACGGTATAATGAATATATTTAATACTCACAAAAACTTTATTATAACGTCAGTCTATCGTTGTAAGTAGTTAAAAGCGATGAAAATACAAAGAGGGAGAACCCAATTCTCTCAGAGTATTTATATCGTTAAAATGCCACCTCTAGGCCACACTTCACGAAAAAACTTATTTTAACATAACACTTCTGCAAATTTTGATACAACCGACTTAAAGCTTCCACAAATTCACCTCGTGGACACGCC
This sequence comes from Platerodrilus igneus, assembly GCA_036346225.1. Taxonomy (NCBI): domain Eukaryota; kingdom Metazoa; phylum Arthropoda; class Insecta; order Coleoptera; family Lycidae; genus Platerodrilus; species Platerodrilus igneus. Next base: position 1,745,651 of record JARFIW010000713.1, on the reverse strand, counting down.
GTATAATCCGAAAATTGCTTCCACCTGTCGCATGTTCAACCGTTTGTAAAACTATTTGTTTCAACCAATGATTCTATTCTGTGTCGTCATGAAACTCCGCCTGTAATATTTTTATCTCTGTTTTATGCATATTTGATGTCGCGTTTCAAACCCCACACGAGTTATAGAAAATCGATATTGCTGACAGCGTCTCATCACTCCACGTAGATTAAGTACGTGCATTTTAAAAGCAATGCTTTTATATCCGTCTCTATCTGTAGCATATTACTGATCGTGTATCTCACCTACTCTTTAAGAAACTTTGTTAGCTTGTTATTCGAAGCCACCGACAGTTGAACACTATTTTCTATGAAGCCCGCATTATTATGCTGATAATTTCAAAGAAGGTAACCTTTTAAACATGCAGGCGTTCTTAATTATAGACCGTTTAAAACAACAATTCTTGGAGTCTATATTTCACGGTATCCGATAAAACTGACGTCCTTGTTTGTTACCAAGACACTTTTTGCCTTGGGATTATTGATTTTCTTTAACCTGGTGTGTTTTTCAATGATATTACACGTTGAATTAAAATAAATTAAATTAATTATGCGTTTCTATTTGTTTTTAAACCTGGTTTTCTCTATGTACTTCTAAATTTTCAATCATTAATTATAAAAATACGTCAATACTTGTCCGTTTAAATTAAATAAATTTTGCGCGTAAATAATTTGTTCGTTTCTCTACACAGGGTGTTTGAAATTGCATTGCTTACCCCAAATTTAACCCTTTGAGTCCATAACATAATATCCATCGTTTATATAATAACTATGATAATTGAGCAAACCTTTACATAAGCAAGCAATTACGATAAAAGATTACCAACGGTAGTACAAAAGCTACTACTGAAAAGATTACATCCACTTGCATATAATATTATTAACGGATCAGTATGATTTAGCTTATAAGCGAAATTCAAATTAATAAAATCATGCAGTTTATCGTTTAAGAAAGTAATAACTTACTTGTGTGGTTAATTAGAAAAATATGTACTACATTGATAATAAAAACCTAATCAACTTGTATAAAATTCACCAAAGTCTTTTTGTTTACACAACTGTAACAACCGTGTTATTTTAAATCAATACCTTGGTAGTGGAATATGATTTAATTAAAGAATATAACATTGTAATATTGTAACATAAAATTTGCATAAAAATGTAAATGAAACCTATTCATTTCCAATAAAAGCAATCTTATTAGTTTACAACTTGATGTAATGAAATTTGCATAGGAAACGAAAATACATTGTTTTTATTATTTTTTTAAATTTGTTTATTAGCTATAGGGGTGAAGACTGTGCCTCTGAAAATGTATGCAAACGTTAGAAAAGGTATATTCCTATTCTGGTTTGCATTTAAAATCCGATTTATTGTTACTAGCAGATATTTTTGAAACGTTTAAACAAAATTGTAAAAACGTTTGTAATTTGAATCCTACTTCCAATTAGAGTTACTCACCGATATTTATATGTTGCATTTTTAAAAGAACATTAGAGGTGGTATTAGTCTGTGTAGACAGAAAACAAAAGGTAAATAATAAATATTGGAAAAACGTTTTTGAAGCGATGAACCCAGTTCCTATTTAATGCATTTAGATGTGACAAATTTGTACCTACCGATTTCAAATTTTGAATGGTTATCGGCACGGGGACGTAGAAACTTGAATACAACACATATAGCAGACGACGCAGAGTTTGGATATGTGCTAGAGGTGGATGTGGCCTACCCCGAAGAACTGCACAACGATGTTTCCAACTTACCATTATTAGTAGATAATATGCTATCGCAAATGGTAAAAACAAAACATAAGAAATAGATTACAAACTTAAACAATAAAGTGAACTATGTTAGTCATTATAGAAATTCACAAGCGGCATGGAACGGATTAAAAATAGCACGAATACATAGGGTATTGAAATCTAGACAAATCCCGTGCTTAAAGAAGTATGTCGATTTGAACACGCGAATGTAGAACGAACCAATAAGCGATGGTTAGTGCTATTTTCAGCAGAACGTTGAAAATATGAAAATCGCGTAGATATCCATCTAGTGACACATTGACAAATCGGTCTAATCTCCATGGAGCAGAGGCAGTAATTGCAAAACCTAACTTTAGAAATTGTAAAATATTTACGGAAGACCTTGTTGCTATACAAATGGAATAACTACGTATCTTGCGTAATAAACCGTCGATAACGTGTCGCAAGAATTTTTAAACGAAACTTATTGCCAACTAATAAGAAATAAGTTAGGAGTCTCGATAATGATATATGTAGTGTATTATATTATATAAATAGGTGGCTGTAAAGCACTACAACTCTGACAATAAATTGTAAAATTTATTATTGTCTTTGTTGTTGATTATACAAATTTCTTTTGTAAGGTGTAGTTAATTATAGGTCAGCGTGAAAACTAAAATAGGTCAGGTAACCACAAAAACTAAAAAAGAAGCTGGTGATGGTTTATCAGACGAATAACTAGGGGTCGCTCAGTGTCACAACACTTTATCGTTACCGATTTTGACGATGTACCACAAAAGGCAGGTTCTTGGATAGTTCTCGCAGTGAGTGCAACAACGACAATAGTGATGATAGTGACGTGGGGTTTCCAAGCTAACATGGACAATGTACTGTACGATTTGTTCGAGTATGGACAATACGCTTTACATCAACATCTGAAACACTCCATAGTGTTGAATGGTGTAGACAAACTCAAACGTATACTATTCAGACTAGATGTTTATGTTCACTTCAAAGCCCTCAATTAGCTAACGCTGACCAATAATACATCCATTGATGTAACGGACATGGTGTTTAATCAACAGAGTAGGTGCGATCAATTTGTATCAAGTTTCATTGGCGCTTGCAGAGACAGAACAGAGTTAAAATGTCATTAAGTGCATGGCGTGCTAGACACAACAGATAGTAATTATAGTTTGAGCGATATATGTATATTTCCTCAAAGAATTGCTAACTAGGCGAGCTGTATTGAGTACAAAGGCATTTCCTATGGTGACTATAAAACGCAACTATAAATCACTGGTAACAGCGGTTGACGATATGGTTGTAGATGCCGTATATTTTGCACAACCTATGGTATCGGAAAAGTATTGGAATTAATTTAAAAGTATAACGTAAATTACAATTAGCAACCTAATGTAGTTGGCCCTCTCTCCTGACCTTTAATTGTTTCCACATACAAGGTTCCTCACCTATTCTTCTATAAACTTCCTCATTTGTTACTTTATCTATACAACTTATCTTTAACATTCTCCTATAACACCAAGTTTTAAAAGCTTCTATCTTTTTCTTATTTACCTCTTTAATTGTCTAAGTCTCACTACCGTAGCCTAAGTAGCAGACGTTTATTATGTAATATTCATTGCTATATTGTAACATGTTTAATTTCAGTATTAATTATTCGCATTGAATTACAAGAATAATGCGCTAAGCGTGCATTATTCCTTATTAATCTTCTTATATTAAAATATCTGTGTCACATAAAGTTATTTCCACGCGCATCTCTAGTTGTTCTTTTGTATTCCACGCCTCTAACGTCGCAACGATTCGGTTCTTGTTTCGTTAAGTTAGTCGCCCGCTAACAACAGCTTTATTAACATGTATTCTCGGCTAGAGGCAGGCGACCTTCGCATCAATTACTAAAGTAAGCAGTAAGCATTAAGATACCTTCTACTAACGGTTGGTAAAGTATATATTATACGAACTAATTTAATTTGGTTTAATTTATTTAGCGCGCCATGTAGGATTCATCTTTTAAAATTCGTCACTTAGGATTTGTCGATATGAAATTTGTCTACTAAAAAATTTGTTTACTAGGAATTATGGATGTTAGTTTGGATTGCAGTCGTTTCTAGTTAGAAATGGCTGGTAACTTTGTTTGAAGAATATAAATTTCCATTTTGATTTATCGTGGAGCAACAAAAGCAGTTTGGTTCGTTATTAGACATAAGATATTTCATGCATGTGTTTTGAATGTCATAAAAATTTGATAAACCGTCTATCATATAAAGCACGTAAATTTGCTATTATGTTTTGAACATGTAGTCTGTGTAATTCTTAACTATTATTGAACTGGTTTTATAAGCCGTAGAACAAAATTTTGTCAGATTAGGTTTTTATAATTACAAGCTTTGTTCCATCTGCACCTTAGATAACTTCAACGTATGTTTTCGACGTCATATTTTTTGTGTTGCACAATTGACAGATGTTGTCATGAAAACAAATGCTTCGTGCAGCTGTCATTGAGTTTAAACCAAACATTCCTATTTTTGTGATTAGCATTTATCTACATGTAAATCATAAAATTTAAATCTGAAAATCTAAAGACACTCTGTATAAGATTCTAGAAATTGTAATCTACCTGAAAAGATCTGCCCAGGTTAGAACGTAATTCAGTGTATTATGCTCACAAATTATGTTCACTCAAATGTTTAAAGCAGGTTCATATTTAAAGTGTAGTAGGTTGTTTTAAAAAGTCAAAACCTTGACTTTGATATAGATGTTAATGATACATTTTTGTTACTTGTTAAAAAGTTCCAAAATCTTAAAAGAGAGTTTCTTTAGTAAACAATTAGTTCAATTAGTTTTGGTCAACTGCGATCAAATCTAATTACACAAAGGTAAAATTTTTGAGTAATAATTTGGTGCCAATATCATATTGGATATATTTTTTTATTTTTATTTTTTATACTTTTATAGGACACAAATGGTGTTCTACTTTTTTATTTATTTAATCTTTGCAATTTCTTACAGGAGCTGCGTCTTATTTTGATAAGACATGTTTTTGTTAACGAAAGCGATCATTTTATCTTTGGGTTTCCACGTCCGCCCTTAGAACTGTGCTCTGCTATTATCGTAATTATCTCAGGAGATGGTGGCGCCTATTTAATTTAGCTTAGCTTTGGTTTGCAAACAGAATTCGACTTACCCCCCACTTCTTATTGCTCTACCCAGGAATAGACCCCTAGCTATGTCAAAAGATTTTTGTTCACTGGCGTCCATTAAGAAAAATAAGTTACACTAGCACCTCAACGTAGAAGAAATAACGTTTCAGTGGCGCTCACTACGTGGTGCTTTCTGTAAAACAAAAGTCGTTACAATATAGTAATAATAATAATTTGCAACGTTTACAAGAAAATACTTTTTTTGTTGTTAAAAGAATGGTTTAATAAAACACAATAAAAAGGATTATGCATTATTTATTTTAGTTGAATTTTACACTGCTAAAGACAACAATTATTATTAGCACTAGATGTAGGTATAACAAAATTTATATTCCAGATGACAGTATATTTAAGGAATATTACTATTTAAAAAGACACACCTATTGTCTGAATGTATGTACCTACTTATTAGAAGATTCTGGAATATTAACTAGAAGGGATTTTGAATTCTGCATGCGTTCCTATTGACAGTCATATATGTACAAATACATCAAGACTGTACTTATAGATTGCGTTATTATCATCGAGATGTGAAACTAAAAGATAGTAATTTAAACATGGTGTAACATTTTCAAATGCTACGTTTGCAAAATAACCCCAATAATTACTTTTATTATGTAGTCATACATAGCCCCTAATATACGCAACACACTTTACAATATCTATTACGCAGTTGGTATATTTAATCAGCTATAATAAATACATTAGGACATAATAATTATATACCAACAATTGATTCAGTTGTTGTTTACAACATTCAATTTATATTTTTAAGTGATTTAATAAAAAATTCATTATTACATTTATAATGTAGATAAATAAATACATTCCTAATTTACATTTTTATGAAATATTTGGTAATAAGTGCAGCCAACTGCCTGAAATATACGAAGTTACGAAGGTGTCATAGTACATAACAACTTGTTCTGAATCGGAAAAGCAGTCTAAGTAGATAATATAGGTTTCTTCTGGCCCACTTCGATCCTCACTCGATCGATCCCCCCACCCTGCCTTCTATTTCGCAGTTGTTGAGGTGGTGTGCCTTGTAAATTCACACAATCCTCAAGACACTTCTGACGCACGTCGTTTTTCACTGGATCGCCGCCCCCCTTCCTACCCCTTTCTGCTTGCCTACTAGTTGTAGGGTGTTGAAGGGGGAAGGGGGTCTTATGACAATTCTCATGACTCATTTGAATTCTTCATTATGTTTATCGGCTTTGCGGGTGTCCTAATCGGCATTTTGTGGTCTAGAAAAAATTTTACTAAATTTTAAATCGAGTGAACATATGTCCTGGGGTTTGAAAATCAATTCAAAATTATATAACATAGATATGGGGAAAAGTTATTGGCATCGTAGTAGGCCAAATACTTACACGGTGTAATGAGATCGTACTCTTCCTCCATGTACTTGTTGGCTGCAGCGTAACGTTCCGTATGGGCGGGCGGACCGGTTGCACGGGCGGGCGGGCGGACGAATGCGGATGAACGGGCGGACGGGCTGGTGGGCGGACGGGTGGATGGACGGACGGGCGGGCGGGGATGGACTATTTAGTATAAAAGACTGCTTTTTGAAATTTTTGAATCAGTCTTAACTGTATATTTGAAAGATGTACACCAAGCAATCTTTAGAGAAAGCAATTAGTGAAATTCGGAAAGGTGTGTTAAATACGCGTAAAGCTAGTAGGTTGTATAATGTGCCTAGAACAACGCTACGGGATCACCTCTATAAACTTGGTGCTCAAAATAAAAGTACAGAATCAAATATCCCGGTGGAAGCTGCACGACAAAAAGTTAAAATACCCATACAAAACTTTGATACATATACCACTTCTAGTGCAAAGGAAGGTGGTAAACATGGACCTTTGTTTCCATCTAATATAAGGGCAATATTTGCTGTACCATCGAGTTGTGGAAAAACCAACGCTCTAGTATCTCTCATTTTACATGAGAATGGAGTTACATTCCAAAACGTCTATGTGTTTTCTAAAAGTTTATATCAGCCAAAGTATGAACTGTTAAGAAAGTTATTTGAACCCTTAAAGACGGATATTGGTTACTACGAATTTGGGAATTATAAAGATTTGATTAGGCCAGAGGATGCAAAAGAAGATTCAACTATTGTCTTTGATGATATTCATGCAAACGAACAAAACAAGATCGCACAGTTTTTCTCCTTCGGTAGACATAAGAGTATTGATTCCTTTTACTTATGTCAAACGTATGCCAGCACAGTAAAGCACGGACTTAGAGATAACGCTAATGTTATTTCAATATGGAAACAGGATGATGCGAATCTTTGGCATATCTTTCTAAATCATGTTGGCAGTGATATGCCCTTTATAAAGTTTAAAGAAATTTGTCAGCGATGCTGGAATGATGGTGACTCGAAACATAGTTTTATTACTATTGTAAAAGATTTTGATTTGGGTAAGGGGCGATATAGAAAAAATTTCGATGAGTATATAAATATAGAAGAAGCCGTTAATGGTTAGCCTCAATCCCAAGTTTCATGATGACGGGCGTTAAAGATTTTATTGTAAGTAAACATAAGCATCATTTTATGCAGGATACCGTACGAAAGAAGTTTGTGGAACGCAAAAAGAATATACTACTTCACAACCAGAATTCAAAGAAGCTCATAAACATTGCATTAGCCTTTACAAATCACCGCTTCCCAGTCACAAAGAATAGCGGAAAAATACTAAAACCTATAAAGGAGATTAAAGTTGAAAACAGAGGCGAACTTTTAAAAAAAGATTAAGTTAGTTTGGAAAAAAGTATATAGGAAATTGATACAGAAAACAGTGACATAACCTTAAATAATAGCGGTTATCCTGGCACTAGAGGGGTATCTGTAATAGAAGAATTAAGAGAAGAGGGCTGTATAATAGAATAAGCATAACACAAATCGGGCACAATCGGGGCATATTCGAACAAGAGTAGCTCATATAAAAGGACTGTTGGCATAGAAGTTAAAATTTATCGATTATACAGTTTTAAAAAGGCGATTAAACAACTATGTATAAAGACTTTGGGATGGTTATTCGAAGATTTCGCAATGCTCTACGAGTAAAAAAGGCGGAATGCGAGCAACAGTTTTCGACAGAAGGACAAAAATGACTTATGTGCCAGTCATGCGAGGAAGCAATACAGCACTGTACTGCTGTGTTAGTATTACCCGAAGATTTGGATGATTTTATGAAAATAATCGAGGAGATGGGGTTTATAAAACTGTTGGCAGATATTCAGATGGAATATCTTTTAAATTCTAAGTTTTAAGATAAAAATTTAACTGTCTCAATTACTGTCATAAGAAATGAATGATGAGAATTTACAACATCAACAGTATCGACTACATCAACAACATCAACTACATCGATAACATCAACAACATCGATAATATCAACAATATAATCAACTTTACCAACCTCATGAAACCATCAAACAATTACAGCACCAACGCCCACAACATCAGCTTTGCCGTCTCCAACATTATAATGGGCAGGAGCAAAATATTAATTGGATAAGAAAAAAGCAAACAGCAGTAATAGAATTAGAGCAGGAACGTAGAGAAGTAAACATTAGGAAAGGGGTGAGACAGGGATGTGCCCTATCCCCATTGAACTTTAACTTGTACATAGAAGAGGCAATGAATACTGTCAAATGCAGGAAGACATTTGGAATTACTATGCAGGGACAAAAAATTGATATGCTTAGATTTGCAGATGATATAGCGGTATTAGCCTCTAGCAAGGAAGAGTTAGAAGCTGCTCTTAATGAAATGGAAACGGTTCTGACAGAGAGATACGGTATGAAAATTAACAAAACTAAAACTAAAGTTCTAGTTTGCAACGGTGGGGAAAATAAATCAAAAACAAGAATACAAGTATCTAACACGAACTTACAAGAGGTTAAGGATTTCTGCTACCTAGGAAGCCAAATAACGCAAGATGGGAAAAGCACAAAAGATATAAAACAAAGATTAGCACAAGGTCGTGCTACATTTAACAAGAAAAAGCAACTACTGTGCTCAAAGACCACAAACATAGAAACAAGGAAAAGATTGCTTAAAACATATGTGTGGAGCACAGCACTGTACGGCTGTGAAGCCTGGACAGTAGGAGAGGCGGACAAGAAAAAGGTAGAAGCCTTTGAAATGTGGTGTTACAGGCGTATGATGAAGATATCATGGACAGACAAAGTTAAGAACGAAGAGGTACTAAAAATGATAGGGGAAGAAAGAAATATGTGGAAAACGGTAAAAAATAGGAGAGATAGGATGATAGGCCACATACTACGGCATGAGGGAATAGTGCGGAATATATTAGAAGCAGAGATAGGAAAAAAGAGAAGAAGAGGCAGACCTAGATTAGACTACTGCACACAGATAGTAAAAGATGTAAGCTGCAGAGGTTTCAGGGAGATGTGTAGGCTAGCCCAGAATAGAAATCAATGGAGGTACGCATCCAACCAATCCCAAGATGGATAAACTAATGACGAAAAGATAACTGTGCTTAAACATGATGATTATTATAAGTAACTACAAGAATTGGTTGGGCAATATTCTCGAATAGTGTTAAGTGTGTGAAATGATTTACTGGAAAACCATTATTTCGGCAAATGTCTAAGTGTTGGGGGATCTTGGTAGCCACAGGTTGCTTAACCTCCTTCACTGAATCTCGGTAAAATAGGTATAAAATTAGAAAACAATAGAAAGGGAACGAGCTGAATACACATGCTGTGTGAGAATTTCAGGGAACTATGTAGGCTAGCTCAGAATATAAATAAGTGCAGGTACGTGTCCAACCAGTTTTGAGACGGAAAACTTAATGACGAAAAAATAAGCGCAGATAAATCTGATGATTAGTATAAACTAGTTGTTGGTTTCGAAATACCTGCAACTAATGTTGACTGTGCGAAAAGATAAATTGGAAAATATATTAAATCGCCAAATGGTTAAGTGTTGGGGGAACTTGGCAGCCACAGGCTGCTCACCTCCCTTCACAACCATTGAAGGTCGGAGAAATAGGGCATATAACTGTAAAACAATAGAAAGTGATCGAACTGCATCTAACAAGAAAAAACAGCGCCTATGAGGAAAGACAACAAACATAGAATAAGAAGAAAATTGTTGAAAGCATATGTGTGGAGCACAACACAGTATGCCTATGAAATACGGGCAGTCTGAAACGCAGACAGAAAAATGGTAGCAGCCTTTTGAAATGCTGTGCTTCAGATGTATGAGAACAATAGCATGGACAGACAAAGATAATAACAAATAAGTTACAGAAATAGTAGGGGAACAAGGATATCTGGGGAAAAAGAGAAATAGTAGGGCGGGATACGTTCTAAAGCATTTTTGGGGAATAGTATGTGATATATTACAAGCAGAGATAGGAAAAAAGAAGTAGATGTAGACCTAGATCAGACAGTTATAGATGCAAACTGTGCAAATTTCAGGGAAATCTGTAGGTTAGTTCAGAATAGGGAACAATGATGGTACGCGTCTAACCAGTTCTAGGACTGAAGACCTAATGATGATGAAGAAAAATGCTTCCTTATACATCCAATAAGGTGGAACGCTAGAGTACCGAAAAGATTCCAAAGGATAGCCAATAGCTGGATATCTATATAATTTGTATCCGCATTGTATTTTGTAAAAATAAAGTTGTATAAAGTTGAATAATGTTTTGATAATACGCTCATAATGAAATGTCGTTTTACATCACTTTTGCGAATACAGCGCTAAGGTCGTTGTAACGGATCCTATTGGGCTACGCTCGATCAATAGTTGCTCAATCGATTGCAATCTAAGTCGCCAATACATTGTGATATTCTAATTGTACCCGATGTTACTCTAACCTATGATCCAACAGCCCCATATATATCCAAATTGTCACATTACTAAGTAACTTACTACAGTTAATCACAATAGCATATTGCAATATAAAGCCTAGGGGTGGGGTACGACGGTTCTAGGCGTCGCCGTGGATCAATGTAGTAAGCGTAAGACTACGGATCCCAAGGTCCCGGGTTCAAATCCCGACACGGCCGACTGCTTGAAAAATGGCAGGTGAGCATTTTTCACAAAAATGACGCCCTCGTTCGGATGAGAGGTTAAATGGAGGTCCCGTGTGTGAGTGTTGTCACGCACGTTAAAGATCCCTACCTTGCCTGGAACGGCAAGGGTTCGGCAAAAATTCTAAATTTCCAGGCAACAAAAAACTCGCCTCCTGGCCAATGTAGTACCCTCGGGCGGAGCATTGGGAATGTAAATTAACGGTACGACGGTTCTTTATAGCCACCAGGCAGCGCTTTTTTTATACTATATATACCTGACATTTTAATGGATGACATCCTGGTTTGTAAGCAGGGATTAGGATCATCCAATGCCGATACACTCCCACATTGTGGTATCTGTCGTATGAATATGGCCAACCACCAGTTTAAACCCCAAACCATTTTCCAGTAGCTTTATATCCATGATGCTATTGTCAACAACTGAGTTTACTTATTGTTATGACATTTGGGCGCAAGGTAAGACGGTGCAATAACACTTACCTCATAGCCTATTCGCTGAGCTTTTGATGTTGAATTGGGACTATGCCGCAAGCACCGTGGACTCAGCTTTAGTCAGAGCCGTATGCAAAGGTCTAGCATGCCCACAAAGATCAAAACAACATAGTAAATATTTTTTGATACCTTTATAAATGAATTATAGCTATTAAGTTGATATTAACAAAACATGCAGTTACGTATACACGATGGATAAGATACCTGTTGTTCTAGCCTGTATAGAATTATGGACTCTCAAAGCAATTATGCATAGCCAATAACAGAATGAATAAATGCGATTGTTTTGTTATGATGCAAATCATTAGGTAAAATGAATTAGTAATATTGTAAGCAGAAGGGAGGGAAGTGATAATAAACGACAGCATTGTTGCATTCTATAATTTATCATGAATACGACCGTGGGCTACTTCAGTTTTATTCTAGTATTTTTAATAGTTTGTAAATTTCGATATTGATATTGGAATTGATGTGTAAATATAATATAATATAAGAATTAAAAATTAAAACCAGTAGTTTACATGGAAACTGGGCATGTCACCAACCAGTTCAAAAAATATATTTTATAGGTATTTCATTTATTAATGACATTTCACCAAATTCATTCCTATATAATATCATGATACTAACCATCATGATCCTATTACATAATACTAAAAACTAGTGGTAGCGGCGACTTAAGTTGCTGCTACAGTTTATAAACCTATAAAACTTAAATCATATACAAATTTTCATGCCACTGAATAAATAAGATGTAAATAAAATAGCCGAGCGCCTGCCTATTTGCAACATTTATTAAAACGTGTATGCAACGGTCATATTAATATACACGTCTGGCAAATACTAAACATATAATTATGCTAAAATAAGTCTTTTAAAATAAGCATCGTCATCATCTGAAACAATGTTCTGTTAAAATCTAGCCACAAAAATTAGTTTACTTCCCTAGAGCGACTTCACAAAACTCGATTCGTAAACTGAAAGGCCGAGCACTTTACGTTAATGTATCAGCATATGTCATAAGGAAATGCTCCGAGTGTAAACACCAGGAATGCATCAATGCGCAAAATGCTTAACCATTACTATTATTGTGCTATTCATTAGCAGAAATCTGCACAAATCTCATAAATATTACGTCCAATGCTGTTTTTTGTTTGATGTCTGAAAGCAGCTAATTAAAATATTGCATCATCCGTTTTAAATAATTCACATCTGTAAAATTTGTAAACATTCAATATTTGTGCAATTTAAAGAACGAAATAATGCTTTACATAATCAAATGAGGTATTTTCATTATACAATACAATAATAATTATTACAATAGGTAACCCTATTTCGATTATTAAAAACAATGTCGATGTGTGAGCTCAAACGATTAGTTATTTGATAAAAACTTCTTGGGGGCGCGATTCGAGTGGTCAACGGCCTACTTAAACATGTCTATGCTTGTATAAATGTGCGTGACGTCATAAATATTATAGCTTATAAATATTTCTAGTTGTGAAATATATTAACCGGATGCACGTTTGAGGCTTCTCGCGCTTCACTAAGTTCAATTTTTTAAATGAAAATTGCTTTGTATTCACAGAATGTCGGTCTTTAATTTAAAGATCCAAACACATAATAACCAATATAATTTGCAGATTTTTTAAAAATGGGCCACTAATAAAAAAGATTTTTATAATACGTACTGATTTGCCTTATGGAGAGCTGCATTCGCGAGCGTCTTTGGTACCACGATACAATTATGTATCATGAAACCGCACTAGAAAATTGAATAACAACGGCACATATTTTTTCAGAGCACCGATTAATGCAGATTTTATAAGAAATTTGTTCATGCCATCTGGTTCATCGAATTTCACACTGTTTTTTAAGCCCAAACACTAGTAAATTTAAATAAGTAAGGTGTTTCTGTATGACAATTAAACTACTGATGTACCATCGTATAGATTGCGGCTATTTTCTGCAATTTACAGAAAGTGAAATCATTATACATATCTGAAAAAATATATAAATATCCAATCAAGCATACACACACCCAAAAATGTTCGACTTACCTAGAACAATGTTTAATTACAGTAAAAATATCAGTCGAAGGAGTGTTAACCTCTCACGATCACCCGACGACTATGATTAGTCTCGAACCCTCCACCAAAGTTATAAAATGATTACATCATGACTCATCCAAAATTCTACATCACGTCTGTGCGAAGCTCGGTAAAATTGAGGTCAGCGCTGATTTTATATAGAGTTCGAATATTTTCAGTAGATCCTAAGATATTAACAAAAAATTATTAAAAATTAATTAGAAACCTAAAACTATCTCAAAAAACTATGCAGAATTTTACTAAAAGTCGCATTAAATATATAATTCATATACAAAATCTCGTTCGTCTTTGTCAATATCTGGAACTACACTAAACTGTACTAGAAAATTAAATCGTTAGTATTACAACGATACATATATTTTCTTCAGAGCGCCGATTTAAGTTGATTTTATAAAAAATTTGTTTTTTCGCCTAGCATATATGAAAATAAATCATATCTACCCTAAAAATCTGACTGAAAGTAAACCTTTGCGTTCCTAGAGCCGCAAAACTCATAATAGCATGATTTTATAGGTTTTTCACGATCTAGACACCTATGACTATCATTGAGATTCATATATTGCGGCTTTGACGTTTCAAATAATTTATCATTTAACCTCGGCGTCGGTGTATTGTTAATGAGAGTGTCAAATAAAAATATAAAATAATCATAGATGAGTAGTGAATAATTGTAATTCTAACTGAATAACTGTTAGTGAAGATGAATGATAATTTAGACGGTGATGATGATGAAGAATTTACAAGTACTCCACCGGTCTTGCAAGAAGAAGTGAGCAATGCTTCTTTAAATCTTTTACCTAAAAAGTCTAGAGAGCGGTACAAAAAATACTATGAATTATTTAATAAATAGAAAAAAAATAAAAGAGCTAAAAATGTAACAGAGAATGTTTTAATTGCGTATTTATCAGAAAGATCGAAACGTGTAAATGCTGCTACTCGATGGGCTAAATTTTCAATGCTAAAAAGCACTTTTAAAGTCAAAGAAAATATTAATTTTGATAATTATCATAAAGCATTCTGTAAACTACCTTCCCAAAAAATCTAAAATTTTGACTCAAGTACAATAAATGTATTCAATTTTTAAGGCGGCAGATGATTCGGAATATCTAATGATAAAGGTATACAAATAAAATTATTGTAAATTTTTAGATTAACTTTACATTGCAGGTTTCTCTTATTATGGGAGTATACAGAGCTTGCCGCCGAAATGAGTTGACGAATATGAAACTTGACCACATAGATATTAGTGGACACGTATTGATTGTTACAGTTCCACAAACCAAAAATAATATTACAAGAACATTTACAGTCACAAACACTACAGTTGATGTACTGAATCTACTTACAATATACAACAAATATGTTTCTATTAGACCTCCTCACATTACTCATAATTGCCTATTCATTTATTACAAAAATAATAAATGTACAATACAGCTGATCGGAAAAATGTATTTAGCAAAATTCCAAGCAAAATAGCCACCTTTTTGAAATTGGTTGAACCTAGTACATACACAGGCCATTGCTTCCGCAGTAGTTCTGCAACTCTTCTAGCTAATGCTGGAAGTAATTTAATAACACTTAAGATACATGGAGGATGGCGTTCTTCTGCAATTGCTTAAGGATATATAGGTGATTGGTTATCAAATAAGATTAAAATTTCTCAAAAATTCTAACAAATCAAGAACATCAGCTGTCTAGTACCAGCACAAATAATACAATTCGCATGTTAATTGCTCTTAAACCAAATAAATGAAATACCAGTTAATGTAGATAGACCGTCAACGTTATCGTAAAAAATGTCATCATGCTACCAGCATCTCAAATACTTACCAAGTGCCTACAAATTCTGGTATCACTATCCATAATAATGCTCAAGGGCTAATTAATATCAATTACTATAATAAATAAATACGTCAAATGTTATTAACCTTCTTTATTTTATGTTTTTTTTTCTATTTTTTCTTTAATGTTAGACGAAAAACAGTTGTGTATCACACAGGCAAAAATGCATTAGTAGTCCTTAGCTATCAGCTGCGGGCTGCTAATGCTCACTTTTTGTCCTTGTGACATAATATACTATATACCGTCTGGTTACTCGAATTTTGCTCTATTTTTAAGCCTAGACACTAATAAAGTTAAACAAGTAGGATTGTTAGTTATCATAGCAGAATATTTGTATTTCAACAATATGTAAACTTTATAGCGCTTCCTTAAATTTTATTATATTAAAAACGGGTTTTTGTGTGATGTTCTTTATACATTAAGCTGTAATTTAAGTCCAAACATGAAATTTGTATAACAATTATAAGAGCGTAAAAATCTATACATTGAATCGATTTATGAATTTTCAAAAATAATTATCGATTCGTTAGAGATAAAAAATTCTCGGGGGCACGATTCGAGCGATCAATAACCTACTTAAACGTGTTTATGCTTGCATGAATATGCGTGACGTTATAAATATCATAGCTCATAAATATTTCTAGGTTTAGCTCTCTGGTAATTGTAGAAATGGTCATTACTCACGATTTATTGGAAAATGAATACATTTGTCTATATATAACTCGAAAATATCAGTGCTGGTTTGATATATATAGCTAATTTTAAAAAATAATTACTGATTCGATAGCAATAAGAATGTTCAGTTTGAATCCAAAATTTATTATTAACGTTTTATATCACATTACTGTTAAATTCCGGGCTTATAAACCGAGTAATAGAGTTCTTGAACAAACAAATGCAATTTAATTTAGGAAATAAGTTGTTTCTCTAATAACGCGGTTTCGAATAGGTAGGCTGATATACAGGTTTTGTAATATAGTTTATTCATAAAAACGATTTCTTATGAAAATTATTTATTGTACTGTACTATTTATGTGTCGTTTTGCTTTATGCAAATCACAGAAATGACCGCATTCCATACGATACGATGACACATCTGTCTATAATTAACCGCAAAATACTAATTATAAAATGAGCTATAAATAAAAACAGCACTCGTATATCCAAGAAAATTACTTTTACCTGACGTTGAGATATTCAAAGCGGTTGATAATTAATCAATTTATAAAACTGAATACCCTTCAAATCGATCGATTTACATATATTTTAAATTCAGGCAATTAATTGTTTTATGATGTAACTATGTTGTCTTGACTCATCTAAATTCTTCGATACGTTTATATTAATATATCTGCTGAGCGAAGGTAAATTTAAGGTCATCATAGCTTTTATTAGAACTCGAATATTTTCAGTGGATCCTAAAATATTAACAAAAAATTACTAAAAATTTATTAGAAACCATAAATTATATATCGAAAATTATGCAGAATTTCTGTATAATTAAATTAAATATGTCACTCACCTAACTGCTATGATTAACGGACAGTAAAAACCGGAAAACAAACTGAGCCTGCAGCATTTCACACTATTATATTAGCATATCTCGTAACAATATGCACCTGGAGTAAACACCTGAGGTCCATCTATATTCATACTACACAAACTATACCTTTATGCGTCATTCTTTTCGTTTGTCTCGATCTGTTAGCGCAGATTTCTGCTAAAGAATAGCACATAGGTATAGTTTGTGTAGTATGAATATAGATAGACCTCAGGTGTTCACTCCCGGGGCATTTTGTTACGATATATTTTGATATAATAACGTAAAGTGCGCTCGGACCAGTTTTTTTTTCCCGGTTCACGTTTACTATCAATGCAGTTTTGAGAAGTGGTTGAAAGTGAGTATTAAACCTTTGTATACATATTTAACAGCATATTTTTCAGATTATTCTGCAAGTTTTACGGTGCTAAAAGACACATTTTAGCTTAATTCATATGTATAGTATTCGCTTTTTAGATAGACGTGTATATTATATATGATCGTTGACACGTTTTGACGAGCTTTTAATGATGGATATATGAATTACATATTTAATTTTCATTTCATTCGTTATATAATTTATGGTTTCTAATAGATTTTTAGTAATTTTTTGTTAATATTTTAGGATCCACTGAAAATATTCGAGTTCTAATAAAAGCTATGATGACCTTAAATTTACCTTCGCTCAGGAGATATATTAATATAAACGTATCGAAGAATTTAGATGAGTCAAGACAACATATTTACATCATAAAACAATTAATTGCCTGAATTTAAAATATATGTAAATCGATCGATTTGAAGGGTATTCAGTTTTATAAATTGATTAATTATCAACCGCTTTGAATATCTCAACGTCAGGTAAAAGTAATTTTTCTCTGGTTTAATATATAGCTCATGTTATAATTAGTATTTTGTAGTTAATTATAGACAGATATGTCATCGTATCGTATGAAAAGCAGTCATTTCTGCAATTTACAGAGAACTAATCTTAGAAGTATTTATGAGCTATGATATTTATGACGTCACGCACATTCGTGCAGGCATAAACACGTTTAAGTAGGTCGTTGATCGCTCGAATCATGCCCTCGAGAAGTTTATATCAAGTAACTAAACGTTTGAGCTCACACATCGACATTGTTTTTAATAGTCAAAATAGGGTTACCTATTGTAATAATTATTATTATTGTATTGTATAATGAAAATACTCCATTTAATTATGTAAAGCATTATTTCTTTCTTTAAATTGCCCAAATATTAAATTTTTACAAATTTTACATACGTGAATTATTTAAAACGGATGATACAATATTTTAATTATCTGCTTTCAGACCTCAAACAAAAACAGGTACAAGGTTAATTTTATGCAGTCAAATCGAGCATTGGACGTAATATTTATGCAGATTTGTACAGATTTCTGCTAACGAATAGCACAATAATAGTAATGGTTAAGTATTTTGCTTATAGATGGATACCCGGTGTTTACACTCGGAGCATTTCCTTATGACATATGCTGATACATTAACGTAAAGTGCTCGGATTTTAACAGAACATTGTTTCAGATGATGACGATGCTTGTTTTAAAAGTTTCATTTTAGCTTAATTATGTGTTTAGTATTCGCCAGACGTGTATATTAATATGACCGTTGCATACACGTTTTAATAAATGTTGCAAATGGGCAGGCGCTCGGCTATTTTATTTACATATTATTTATTCAATGGCATGAAAATTTGTATATGAATTAAGTTTTATAGGTTTCTAAACTGAAGCAGCAACTTAAGTCGCCGCTACCACTAGTTTTTAGTATTATGTAATAGGATCATGATGGTTAGCATCATGATATATTATAAGAATGAATTTGGTGCAATGTCATTAATAACTGAAATACATATAAAATATATTTTTTGAACTGGTTGGTGACATGCCCAATTTCCATGTAAACTACTGTTTTTAATTTTCAATTTTTATATTATATTATATTTACACATCAATTCCAATATCAATATCGAAATTTACAAACTATTAAAAATACTAGAATAAAACTGAAGTAGCCCACGGTCGTATTCATTATAAATTATAGAATGTAGCAATGCTGTCGTTTGCGGTTGACGCCATGGTCCTATATCGAATAAGGTCCGAAAACCTAGCAATGGCTATTTATTATTCATATAATGCTAATTTTTCTGTTTTTGGTTGTATCGCAAGTTCCCCAGACGTAACTGTGCTCCATTCCTTTAGGAGTATATCCACTGGAGCGACGTTTTATTAGCGATCTGTGCGCATTCTTTCTAATTTACCTATTTCCGATCATCTGGCTATTTATAAGAGGCCTCAGCCCATTTTCCTTTTCCGCGACTGCGAAAACATTTGTGTGCGTCTATTAAGCTGAGTAATAAACATCGTTTTATTGTGCAGATCACATAGGAATCCTGGCCCGAAGTTATATTGGATGCCTGTGAGCACGCACTTTAATTCGCCTGTTTACGATCATCTGGCTATAAATATAAGGGGTCTCATCCCATTTTCCTCAGTTGTGTTTCTTCTACGATTGCAAAACATCGTGATTTACGTGTTTTAAACTGAGTAACAAACATCGTTTTATTGTGCAAATTACATTGGAATCCTGGGCCGAAGTTATATTGACTGCCTGTGAGCACGCACTTTAATTTGCCTGTTTACGATCATCTTGCTATTTATAAGAAGTCTCACCCCATTTTCCTCAGTAGTGTTTCTTTTAGAACTGTAAAACATTGCGGTTTACGTGTTTTAAACTGAGTAATAAACATAGTTTTATTGTGCAGATTACAATGAAATCCGTCAAAGTATTCGTCTGCTATGTGTGCCAGAAAAACTTCTCGATCCAGAGCAACCTTAACCGACACAAAAAGGAGGTCCATAATATCATTAGACCACCACGTCAGGTTACAGCCTCAGCTCCACCGACTGGATTACCAGCACCAGCATTATTTGTGTGCGACATTTGTGATATGGGGTTTGGGCGTCGAGCTAATTTAACCCGGCATCAACACACCCTCCACGGAGATACTATTTCTTCTACATCGATGTCAGTCAAACGTGAAGCACCGCCACCACGTGCTGCACCCACCCCAAAACGCCAGCGACAGGACATACGATATTGCAAAGATTGCAATATGGACGTTGCTTCACGCCAGTTTCCTGGACATTTACGTAGTGCCGCGCATAAGACCAAATCCGGAGACCCCGAACAAGAAGCAATACAGCTGTTATCGTCTGCCTTCCGCTCCCGGATTGCAACTTACCGCAACAATAATCAGTCGTGTTGTAGAGACATTGGAGATTTTTTACTTAAACAAAAGCAGCATTTTGTAAAGTTGATCCAGGACACCTTACAGGCCCACACGACCCTTAAAATTAATGTGGAAGTGTTTGGTATGTACACAAAGATGGACTTGGGTGATATCGAAGCAACTAAATCTTTCAATACCAAGAATCAAATTATAACCCGATCGAGCGACTTGAACAAAGTGTATACAGCGTTTTCTCGGGAGATGCTCGATAAATCCCAAGAATTTGAACATCACCAGTCCGGTTGGGCCTTACAACGTGTCCTGCATTTAGAACTAAACATCAACAAATACCAGCCACTTAGGGGATCCTCTTGCATTGACCTTCCACGCTGGATAAAAACTAAAAAAGCGGTGGTGAATGTTAAAAACCGAGACGCAGCCTGTTTTGCATACTCCATTGTAGCAGCGCTGTATCCTGCTGAGCATAACCTCCAACGTCTTAGCAAGTACCCCCCATTACTCAAACTGCTTAAATATGGGTGGTATAGAGTTTCCTATGGCCTTTGACAAGATTGCCAAGTTCGAGGCTTTGAACGATCTGAGTATCAATGTATTCGGAGTGGAAGGAAGGTCTATTGTTGGTCCTCTATATTTTACTAAACGCAGGAGAGCCCGGCACGTTAACTTGCTCTACATCCAGGATGAAGAAAAAGGTCACTTCTGTTGGATTAAGGATTTGGGACGTCTGGTCGGTAAACAGTTATCAAAAAAACGCTTACATAAATGGATCTGCGATGGATGTTTAATCTTTTTTCCGACTGAGACTGCCTTAATTAGGCATACTAAGCGGGACTGTAACCATGTCGTAACCCAAATGCCCACCGTCTTCAACAACGTTTTAGAATTTTCGAGCATTCAAAAACAAATGCAGGTCCCAATCGTTATTTATGCTGACTTTGAATCGCACCTACAGCCGTACAGTTTTGCAACGCCCGACCCCTCCACGTCATCTACAACACCGCTCCAGCTGCATACCCCTTATAGCTGGGCATATTACATTAAATGCTGCTATGACGACTCCCTCAATAAATTTGAGATCTACCGGGGCCCAGACGCAGCACGTAAATTTGTTATCAAACTTAAAGAGGAAGCTAGACGTCTGGGTAAGATATTGACGACGAATGTGCCCATGATTCCTTTGGATGCCCAGAATGAACTTTTATTCCACACTATCGATGACTGTGGGATATGCAAGAAACCGCTTGGAACAGACCGTGTGCGAGATCACAACCACATGAATGGTGCGTACAGCTTTCCTGAACACTCCAAATGTAACATCCTCTATCGGGTTCCGCAGTTTATCCCAGTGGTGTTTCACAACCTTAGTGGATATGATGCTCATTTCATCATAAAAGAACTGGGGTATGATAACGAGAAGATTAACGTTATACCGAACAATAAAGAGCGGTTTATCTCGTTTTCGATAACTGTACGACTATACGATACAGAAGTGGTCTTAGACGAACAAGAAAAGACTGCCGTTAAGTCCTGTGTCCAACTTCGGTTTATCGACTATCTCCGATTTATGGCGTCCGGGTTGGATACACTGGCGAAGAATTTGACACAGGACCAGTTTGTAGAGATCAGACGTCACTTCCCCGAGGACTCCAGGTTCCAACTGGTTACCAAGAAAGGCGTGTTTCCATACACTTACATACAAAGTATGGAAGTATTGGAGGAAACAGCTCTCCCACCACAGGCTGTCTTCTATAATGATCTCGCCTCTACATCCATTACCGCCGACGAATACGAGAGGGCTCAGAAGGCATGGCGCGACTTTGGTCTTAACACGCTCGGAGAATATAGCGAGCTCTATTTGAAGACAGATGTACTGTTGTTGGCAGACGTCTTCGATAACTTTCGCCGGGTGTGCCTGTCGACTTATGACCTTGATCCTTGCCAGTATGTGACAGCGCCCTCATTAACCTGGGACGCCATGTTAAAATACACCGGCGTGAAACTGGAGCTCCTCACGGATATTGACATGTACCATTTTATAAAGTCTGGGATCAGAGGGGGTTTGACCCAGTGTAGTGGACGCTACGCTGCTGCCAACAACAAGTACATGGAAGAGTACGATCCTGCGGCTCCGTCTAAGTATTTGGCATACTACGATGCCAATAACTTGTATGGCTAGGCTATGAGCCAGGCTCTCCCTCTTGGAGGATTTCGATGGTTGCCCTCTACCGATATAGCCGAACTCCAGGCCACCATCTTAAATGTTCCCAAGGACTCTGCGAAGGGATACATTCTGGAGGTCGACTTAGAGTACCCTTCACATTTACATGATCTCCACAACGACCTGCCGTTCTGCCCGGAAATGAAGACGTCGCCTTATATCACATCTAAGGCTCCGAAGCTCCTCGCCACCTTAGAAAACAAACACCGCTACATTATCCACTACAGAAATCTACAGCAGTGTGTGCGGAATGGATTAGTGTTGACCTCCATCCATTGGGTTCTCGAGTTTGACCAGTCTCCATGGTTGAAGCCTTATATCGAGTTGAACACGGACCTCCGCACTCGTGCCACTAACGCTTTTGAAAAGGACTTTTTCAAACTCATGAACAATGCCATCTTTGGTAAAACGATGGAAAATATAGACAAGCGCGTCGACGTGAAGCTTGTGACTCGGTGGAAGTGTGACCGGAAGACCTTGTGTGCGAGTACCCTGATTGCCCGCCCGAACTTTAATTGTAATCTGGTACTAGGCAAAAATTTAGCACTCATACAGATGGGCCGCGTTAAAGTCACCTATAATAAACCTATATATGCAGGCTTTTCGATTTTAGACCTATCAAAAACCTTGATTTATGACTTTCACTATGAAAAACTGTTGCCTCTGTATGGGTCTAAGCTTTCGCTTTTGTATACAGATACCGATTCGCTCGTGTATAGTGTCGAAACAGAAGACTTGTACAGTGATATTCATACACGCCTGGACCTATTCGACACTAGTGACTACCACCCAGACAATTGTTACATGCCAAATTGTCATAAAGTTGGAAAGGGGGGGGGGGGCATGAACAAACGAGGTAAGTCTGCTCCTGGGAGTAAACTATACCGCGGCTCGGCTGGCTAGTCGCGATGGGCGTGGGTCGAAGGGGAGGGGATTGGAAATAATATTATATTGCCGTTAGTCTTAGGTCAGGGTAATATGAGGGCACCACCCTTATCTTATTCGAGTTCCGCCTAAAATGGCACGGATTCCTAGTCCTTCAGAGAAGCCTACAAGATGAGGGAAAACTCGACTTCTTCAGACAAGAACCCGGATAGGTCCTACCTGGCCGTGAAAATGTTTAATTCTACAATTGTGCCAAGCTGATTGCAGTTCCCGGTCTTCGTACTTTATATGCACTCTACTTCCGGTTGAAATATCTAAGGTAGTGAGTCGGTCTTATCTATAAATTCCTTAGGTAACTAAGGTTTCCACAAAACTATCTATATAAAAAAAAAATAAGGTAACTGAATTCCTGTTAACAAATAAATATGACTTGTCAAAATTTAGTTTCATGGATTAATTAGAACTATACAGAGATTATGCAAAGCACGGTCCTTCTGATTTAAGCACTCACATGCGTTAATTTATTAATAAGTCACTTCTCCTTAATATCTTATTTATTAAATGACTATCTTGGATTTAATTACGGTCAACAGTATGAATAAATATGTATATATATTGACATCGAGCAAATTCTTAACTTATGCCCTAGAGGACCTCGTGCTAATCGAATTATACACTACTAACTAGATAATTGAAATTAAATCATGGCGTAACTTTAAAATTTCATTTCATACGCTACAAGAAGTAACGTCGAACAATGTATAAACAGTTTGGTATTTAAATAAAACAAATTACTCACAGTTTACTGGTATAACTACCACAGGAATTCAGCCCGCGGTTCCTCTGCTGTTTTTGGTTGGTGCGTCGAAGTTCCAGGATAGCGACCTCAGCAAGCGGCTCTTTTTAATTCAGCAATGAAGTCAGTGATATGTGCGCAAAACTGAATTTGGATTCGATCACACGAAGAATATGTTCATCCCACTAATAAATACTAATTGGATGAGTCACTAATCACGACCACCTTTATAAAACAATCTAAGCTCACTCAAAACTCACTACTAGCTAAAACATTAAACTAAACGTAAAACTAATTCCGTATTTAATAAGTCAGTGTTTGTTGGGTCGGGGTTTACACTATATGGCTTCGGCGGCCCTCCACGAATTATCAATTTCCGAATTATTTCATCCGTCCTATATAAAATAAAATAGGATCGCTCCGGTTATCACAAAACCTATTTTGTCACGCGCTACAAATCCTCCAAAACTATTGAAGAGTGTTACTTGCGTTCAAAGAAAACTGACCTTCGACACGCATTACTAAGTTAGCCCGCGCGTGACTTAGTTCCACTTCTCGTCTCCTGAGCCACCACCGAGCTTTCACATCTTAACTCTTTCAGCACCCAGCGAACACTGCCCGTCGCATAATTCTTATAAACTATTTCATACCCTCCCTTACTCTTCTAGTAAATGAACGGGGTGTAACGGTGTTGCCAACTAACGCCAGTGTACATTATCATGCCTGTACCATGAAGCAGGTACGTGATACATGCTTTGTCCCTTGCGGCTAATTCTTGGAAGCACCTAACATCTGCGTAGCAGGAATGTGAACGTCAAAGCTTGTCTATACAAAACACGGGTTGTTAAGGGACGAATATACATGAATAGAACGACTGCTTAAATGTGGATTCTTTAAAATGATTCATATACCTGATGGGGTTTCGACAACCGGACTTACTAAGAATACGCTAAACTAATTTAGAACTACCAACCCTTGGTTTGTCCCCTTGAGAATTAGAATGTAATTTCCTTACCTTTCTAAAATATGGATTCTAAAATGAAAGTATGCGAGATGGTTAATATGTATTTACAAAGATAAAAACCGCAGGTTACACAATAAATATAAGATCCCACTTGTAAACAAGAAAGTGCCCGGAAAGTTTAAGGATGAGTTTGGTGGTGAGATAGTTTTAGAGTTTGTGGGTACTCGCGCCAAGAGTTACTGTATAGTTAGTGAAAAGGACGTAATTAAAAAGATTAAAGGGGTTAAGCGTAGTGTTGTCCAGGGTATAAGTGTTAATAGTTTTAAGGACGTAGTACATAACAGTAACTTCCGAGCCCTCGTGCATTCGATGCGGTCTATTAGGAGCAAAAAACATGATTTGTTTACGCTGTTACTTAGCAAGGTTAGTTTATCGGGCGCAGATGACAAGCGTTTCGTCATCCCTAACACGACCTTAACGTATGCATGGGGGCATAGGGAAATAGATAATAGATTTTATTTTACTTAGTTTATAAGTTGTATATATTGCTCGGATTTAAGTTGTACACATTACGTGACTGTTTTAGGGTCACAATGTATATACATGTTTAGCCTAAAAACATGTCCAATGATAATATTATTGTAAATATAGATATATACAAAGAATTTATTACTACTGTGTATAGATTGTCTAATAAATTTTTATTTCTATATATATTGCAGTTTATTTTTATTTCTGTGCTCAATCACCGATCCCAGAGAACGGAAACAATTACCCTTTACAATTTTGATTACCCATACCTATGCCATATAATTTTGAGTGCATATCTTAGCTCGATTTGAAATCTTTTTAAATTTTTTCTAAACCGCAAAAAGCCGAATGGGGCACCCGCAAAGCTAATAAACATAATGAAGAATTCCTACGAGTCATGAGTATCGTTAAAAAATTTTTCTAGACCGCAAAGTGCCGAATGAGGCACCCGCAAAGCCGATAAACATGATGAAGAATTCATATGAGTCATGAGGATCGTTAAAAAATTTTCTAATCCGCAAAATGATGAATAGGGCACCCGCAAAGCCGATAAACATAATGAAGAATTCATATGAGTCATGAGAATTGTCATAAGACCCTCTTCCCCCTTCAACACCCTACAACTAGTAGGCAAGCAGAAAGGGGTAGGAAGGGGGGCGGCGATCCAGTGAAAAACGATGTGCGTCAGAAGTGTCTTGAGGATTGTCTGAATTTACAAGGCACACCACCTCAACAACTGCGAAATAGAAGGCAGGGTGGGGGGATCGATCGAGTGAAGATCGAAGTGGGCCAGAAGGAACCTATATTATATACTAGTCTAAGGTCGCCTCTTATCAAACGAACATGGCTCGTTTAGCGTCCTCTGACTTGAGGATCGTGATAGTAGAAGGACGTGAGTGAAGCGTCAAGAATGATCCACGTGATGATTCATTTTCGGTACGTTAGTTCAGGATCTAATATTACAATTCGTTTAAGATGCACACACAAGATTGTTAGTCTGGTTTTTTGAAGAATCACCGTGATACTTATTTACATCTATCTTGAATGCTCGTAATTTCAATGCAGTACAATTGCTAGGTACAAGATTGCAAGATTCCACCGTGTTTGAATTAAATAAATGGATTAATTATCTGCGAAGAGGCATAGTCAAACTCCGATCAGCCATAATTCGTTACACAAACAGCACGTAATCGATTATTAATCTGGTTGGTATAACAGGTGTTGAACTAAATTTTCAAGGTGTGTACTCTCTACAATTTTTATTCAAAAGATGTCACTTGTCAACTTCGTTTTGTTTACATTCTAACAATAGCATTATAAAACCTAATTTGGCTATAAATATTTCATGAAATTTAAGTGAATTTAAAAATTAGAAACAGGGCGTATTTCGCATTGATTATGTAATTTGATAGTATTGATCAATACATTTAAACATAACTCTAGTTCTAGCTTAATTAATTATAACTTGCTATAACAGCTATCAAGTAAATTTTTATATTTTTCACCTCTTATTATGATTAAAGAGAGACATTATAATGCTCTAGTGAGTTTATATTGAAGCTTATTAGTTTACAACATTCCATACTTTAAATTATATTAATATATAACTTGTATAAATCATACAGCTGATTTAATTTTTGACTAAATATATTTTTGCTTCTTTTATCATATGATTATGAAACGTTGCTCAATTTATTTACTATAGTAATGTCCTTAAAATCTATACATTCTAATTGTGAGTAGTTAACGGATCCCATTTCTACATAAAATAATAATTGTTGCATTTTATTAGAATCAAACGTTAAGGTTTAGCATTAACGTGAAACTTAACATCAAGAGAGTTATATCTTCATTTTATATATATTTAAAGAAAGTTAGGTTACTATTGCACAAACATTTTTAAATACCTGAATTATATATACGTTCCATTTTTACTATAACATATAAATTTGTTAAAGGATATTATGCAACATTATACTTTTTTAAGAAACCTAAAACACTTTTATTAAACCAAAAAGGTATACAATCTTTGAGTATATAAAATAGTTTCATAAAGGTTACCGCTACAAGATATAAAGGTACTTACAATATCATGTTATTTTGACATATATTGGAGGAGCAAACTGCTGCCTCATATGTTATATTTTTAATCCTGTAATTTATTTCAGGTATCTCATCGTTGTAGTTAACTTCTGGGTTCTATATTCCCCTTTTTTTCTGAATGTAGTGACGCTCAATATTTGTTGAAAAATTTGTTTTCGTTTCTTGTGTATTTCATAAAGTATTAGTTTTGAATATATTTGTAGTAATTGGGTCTTATTTACTCAAATAATAATAAAAAATAATTATTTAATTTTTCAATAACTTTCAAATAGAAAAAATGTAAGTTGGCAACATTGCAAGTTTGCAATATCTACCTTAAGTTGAAATGACATGAAACCGAATTATCGCAGAATCTGCCTTGTAATACTACACAAGAATTTTATGGAAATGACTTCCAAAGAGAATTGAATTTTGCATGTAGGTGTTAGAGGAGGAAGCAGAAAATGTTTTATTTAGTGATGAACGCAGTTTTCATAACAGCGGAAGTGTGAACAGGCATAATTTCCATTATTATTCAGATTCAGACCTCCATCAATACAGAATATCAAGTAATCAGCATAAATGGTCAGTGAATGTGTGGGGTGGAATAATGCGTCCATATTTAGTTTACTCTTTTTTTTTAATGGTGCGTAAAATGGTTTGATGTTTCTGAATTTTCTGGAGAACGAGTTACCAATATTCTTGGAGGAAGTTCCTCTAGAGGAATGAAAAACCATGTGACTTCGGTTAGATGGATCACCGCCTCATTATCATCGTGAAGTTCGTAATCTTTTGAATAGCATGTTTCCAAATAGATAGCTTGGAAGAGGCGGTTATGTAAATTGGCCCGCTACGTCACCAGACCTGACTTCACCAGATTTTTTTTGTGGGGCTACATACAATTAGTTGTTTACTTCAACTACAGAAGAAGATATGAGGCAACGAATAACCGAAGCTTTTCGAACTGTAACTCCAAAAATGTTATCCAGAGTTAGGATTAATTTTCAGTAAAGAATTCTTTTATGTTTACAAAATAATGGTCATCATTTTGAACCTTTGTTGAATTAATTTTCAAACTGGTCACACTTAATTCAAAAGTTTGACAGGTTTTTACATTAATTGTTAAATTCTTGTATTGCTTTTTTTAAGAACCTTTTAATTGGCGAATTCTGTAAAAACGTGAAGAGTTAGATATGGGACACCCGCATACCATTCGATGGGGAATTAAATTCTGCGTTTAGTAACGTATTAAGAAATACGAGGTTGTACTTAAACTAATTAACTTATAGCAACGTAAACTTCGTAAAAGATTAAATTAGATTTCTGAGCACTCTTTATAAGATATGTAAGTTTTTATAATGAGAGTATAAAATATGATCAATTCTCACACTTTGTGAAAAATTTCGCTTAGATAGATGCAATATTTGTTTTGTGTTTAATATTATAAAATTAGGTTGTTTTTGAAAAAAATTAAATTACTTCAAAAACTTTAAGGTTTAAGTATAACAAACTTCAATAAAAAAGACCTTTATTTTGACCCTGGGATCCAAAAATGTAATAACCCATGTAGCACACTACGTACAGTGTACGTACATTTTTGGTACATTTTACGTACTTACGTACATGTACTTAATATGTACATTCATGGTACGTACATTGATTTACGTACATACAATGTGCATTATATACATACATGGTACGTACAATGATGTACGTACTTACCATGTGCGTAAAATTAACATACATGGTACGTACAATGATGTACGTACATACCATGTACTTAATTTGTATATACATGGTAAGTACAATGATGTACGTACATACCATGTACTTAATATGTACATACATGGTAAGTACAATGATGTACGTACATACCTTGTGAAATATATACATACATGGTAAGTATAATGATGTACGTACATACCATGTACTTAATATGTACTTACATGGTAAGTACAATGATGTACGTACATACCTTGTAAAATATATACATACATGGTACGTACAATGATGTACGTACTTACCATGTGCGTAAAATTAACATACATGGTACATGTACGTACATACCATGTACTTAATTTGTATATACATGGTAAGTACAATGATGTACGTACATACCTTGTGAAATATATACATACATGGTACGTACAATGTACCTACCATGTGCGTAATATGAACATACGTGGAACGTACAATGCTGAACGTACATACCACGTACAAAACATGTACATACATGATATTTACAATTATGTACATACCTGGTACGTACAATGATGTACGAACATTTGACACATATAATGGGTGTGTCAGTGTTACTACGTACATACTAAGTACATACTGTTTACATACGTGGTATGCACTATAATGTATGTGCGTACGTCACGTCATCCTAATGTGAATACGCACTTGCATTGAAGGAAAATGCACCACCAGTTTTCCAAAAACCACACCTGCATTTACATGTTCTAACTGATACGGCAATAGAATTGTTTTTATAATTGGATATGCAATCGAAAGTCATTGACGCCTTTAACACGACCAGTATATGAATCTTAATATTATAATAATAATAAACCTCTTCAAAGATCTAGTTGTTGTTTCTTTTATATTATATTTATAATATTACAACAAGTATTTTTGAACAGGTTTCATTATTTTTATAGTGACCTTTTTGATTTATAAAACAAACTACCAATAATTGTTCAATACAGAATTCAACGAATGGCGTTTGACATCATTAGTGACGTATTGCTGGACGGGTCTCTGGTCACGGCCTATTATTTAGATGTTATTGGTTTGCTAGGTACAGCCAGCCAGAGAACATAACCTCTCGTTGGTTTATGTTTTGGCGGCGCCTGTCTTTTTTACATTCTAAAATTCAAAAGTTTATATGGTAAGTATATACCTAATATATTACTTTATTTACATATACAACAATACTTTTATCGCCTATAGTTTAACACGTCTAAATGCGTATAAATACGCACAATCAATAATATTTAAAACGTTACAATTGCCGTCAGCAAACCAATTGTGTTCTTAGTGAATATTAACGGTTGGGCAGAGTTGTTTAATGTTTTCACAAAATACGGTAATATTTTTAAAATGCCAAAGTGTAATAAGTTATCTCGTACCTATTACCGAAAAGCTCAACAATTATCAACGCTTATGATTGACTCTATAAACTCCAGTGAAATAAGTGTAACAGCTTTTAATATTAGTGTGAACGCTACTAATAATAATGCTACACGTTGTGCAATTAGTAAAGCTCCGACAGATTATACCAATAATTTACCAAACACTCGACCCAATTCAAGTTGTAGCTTAATCTCCAGTGGCAGTAATGTAAGTGATCATTTAGATGAAGGAGGTGAGGCAAAAAAGTTCTTACAACAACCTTATGTACCAAATTCTACAACAACGAATTTTCATTCTCACTTGCAAAATGGGCTGCAACTTTTCGTATTGAACAAGTTGCTTTAAATAGCTTATTACAGTTGCTTCAGAGGTTTGACAAAAATTTACCTATAGATTCTAGAACTTTATTAAATACCCCTAGAACCATTACTATAAAAGACATGACCCCTGGAAAGTATTACTATTTTGGTTTAAATGTAGCTGTTAATAAATTGCTGGACAAATTTGAATTTAATGAACTTGACTGCATTAAAATTGGTCTCAACATAGATGGTCTTCCTTTAAGTAAAAGTTCCGGCAGTCAATTTTATAGCAATACATGTAATTTATTAGATAATCCATCTGTTGTGGAAATAATTGGATTATATCATGGTTATGAAAAACCCTCAGATACGAATGCTTTACTTCAAGACTTTGTGAATGATTGTATCTGTTACACAAATGAAGGTTTTGAACACGATAATCGTAGGATACCATTTCAACTTAAAGCTCTTATTTGTGATGTGCCAGCCAAATCATTTGTGACTTTTACTAAAGGACATAACGGATACAATTCTTGTTCAAAGTGCCGAATCGAAGGAGAATTTATTAATAACCGCATGTGTTTCTATTCTTCTGACACTGTGTTACGTCGAAATAATATAGGGTTTCGAACAAAAAAAGATAAGGACCATCATACAGGTACGTCGATTCTAGAAAATATACCAAATTTTGACATGATACAGGATATTCCATTGGACTACATGCATTTGGTATGCTTAGGCGTTATGCGAAAAATGTTATTTTAGTGGGCATATGGTAAACCTAATTCAAAATTGTCATGTAATGAAATATTAAGAATATCAAAAAATTTAGAATCGTTGCGAGTTAGTGAGTTTGTTCGAAAACCAAGATCATTAAATGATCTAAGACGTTTCAAAGCTACAGAGTTTCGCGAATTCCTACTTTACACAGGTCCAATTGTATTAAAATCTATTTTATCAAGAGATCGCTATGTGAACTTTTTAAGTTTGCATATTGCTATAACTATTTTAGTAGCGGAGGATTATTTGGTCTCTCAAGGAAGCTATGCTAATGATTTGTTGATGTATTTTGTAGATACATTTATTATTTTGTATGGTAAAGACCAAGTATCACATAACGTTCACAACTTATTGCATTTGTATAAGGACTGTCAAAATTTTGGTGTTTTACAGAAGTTTTCTGGGTTTCCGTTTGAGAATTATTTACAATTTTTAAAATCACTAATTCGCCCTGGCAGTTATCCTTTGCAACAGATTATTAAGCGTATTTTGGAAAAGGATAGCTGTAACATTAAATCAAACAATAAAAGCAACATAGGAATCTGCCCACAACCTTTTAAGAAGCATAATAATGGCCCATTGTTACAATTTCATAACTTTATCGATCAATATCAAGAAGTTTGTTTTCAAAATTTTGTTTTGAAGATAAATGAAGGAAATAACTGTTGTGGGTTAAAGGACAACAGTATTGTATGCATTGGAAATGTTGTTACCAAAAACGATAGTGGATGCTGTGAGTTGTATATAATTGGTAGGAAGTTCAATTTTAAAGAAGACCTATATTTACAACCATGCCCTTCATCTGCATTGAATATTTATATTGTCAATGATTTAATGCTCGATTTACAAATCTGGAATGTGGATGAAATTAAATTTAAATTTTTTAAAATGGTGTATGGTGACAAATTTGTTGTTATGCCTTTAAGACATTGCGAATATTCTTGAAATTCCTTTAGTAATGTGCGAGTAGTCAAAAGTTCAGTACAAACTCGGAAATAGCTGTTTTTGTAATGTTTTAAAGTAAATCTCATATCGTTTAATAGTATTAACAAATGTTATTAGCTGTTATTAGAATTGTTATCGTATAAGTGTAAAACTAGCCTCGCCTATAGTGTCATTAAAAATTCTGTATGCATATTTGAACTGTCATACAATGAACTTTAAAGAACTAGATTGTATTCCAATTGTTAATTATAATTCGCATCAAAAGAGAACTCAATTATGGATGAAGTATCAGAAGCTACTTGGTCTGTTGTTAAGTTTCCAGAAGAAGAGTCTGTGTCCGCAGTACCAACATCATGGATGCTAAATGGAATCCAATGCTACTGGCCTCCTTATAACAATAAACAACAAATTCGTGCTGCTATAGAAAAACACGAATCACCTAATACTGAAAGTTGGCAACTTTTTCCATGTATTGGATTCCGAAATAATGTCTTTGGTATGCTTAGGTTAGGTAATAACAGTTGCTTCATTGTTATAAATTCTAGAAACTTTTAAAGAAGCTACTAAAAAATCCAATTTAGCCACAATAACATCAGACTTGGATTCTGATGGAAAACATGATCTAAAATATACAATGTCATCAAAAAGAAGCGAGATATTCAAGAAAACATACAGCTTTTCATCAATTGAGGAAGAGCAGGATAGTAGCTTACCTCACCACCTCAATACAGACTTAAACCTAAAGGTAAGTGGATGCTTTTGAGATGCCCTTTTGTCATTGTGTCTGTTATAGAATCAAATGGGACAAATGTGTCAGTCGCAACTGTAACTGGCATCAATGATAACCTACTTAAGCATAAATCATTGCTTCACCGTCGAAGTGTATTAAATCAAGTATCGTTATCTTCTGAAAACCTTATAATTCAAGAAAATCTATCAATTAAAACGGTTGATAACAGTAATACAGCAAATGAAGTGGATAACCAGTCCGTAAAAATTATGAGTAAGTTACTTATTTTTATACTTTATTCACTATTAATGTTTTAACATTTTTTAGAATATCTTGAAACTATAATTCGTAAGCAAAATATCTTACATTAGCAATAAATCATATAAGTGATCGTATCTCCGATTTAGAAAAAGGTCTAGCTCCAGTAAATGCACCTGAATATGCTACCACTCATTCTTTATTTGCTGAAATTCAAAATTTACCCGCTGATACACTAGAGGATTTAGAATTGTTAGAAAACTATTTAGAAAATCAAATGAATCTTGCAGTAGGTTTTTAATATTTGAGTTATTACTTGAACTATTATATTGGGCATTTCTATACAAGATATACTTCTGTTGTAGGTTAAAGAAATGTCGCATTTGGGAGGTAGCACTATATATGAATTTATTGTTAGGTCAACGCAGAAACTAATAACAAATAATTTATGTGGCAAAGAATATAGTTATGAAGGCAGACGTAAAAAGAAATCCTTTTGTAGTTTAAAACTGCATGAACTACTCATGCGTAAGTATCTATTATTAATGATTAAAGTATGAAAATAAATTAACGTTCCATGTAGAAGCTTCGTTGCAAATATTTAAAAATTCCACAAAGAAGGAAGTAGAGCCGAACATTCAAAAGTGGATACGCAGATGTACTGAGAGAGCAAAGGCAAAATTAAGGAATTCAAATTAATTTTAATAATATAGATCACTTTATGAACTGAATGTATTATCGTGTTGTCGAGCTGTAATAAAACATATCTTCAAATAATTTCCGCTTACGTACTTCATTAACAGTGTTAATGGTGTACTATTTATTGAATGTGTATATAAGACAGAAATGTATCTAGTATGTACAGGGGTTGTTAGTAATGGACCCCCTTTATCTAAGTTGTTTTTATTCTAGATACAAAAAAATGTGTTAAACAAAAGTGTGAACTCTAGCTTTTAGAATTCCATACAGAAATCACACAGGGTATTGCAGAAATTTGTGGTAACAGTGATATATTTTTGTTCTATGTACTTTTTACGTTCAGAGAAGTACTAAACTAGCATACTATGTACCTACACCAATGTACATAATATGTACACACATTGGTGTACGTATATAGAATGTACACTGATGAATGAACTTATTACATACGAAATAATGTACTATGTACATACACCAATGTACGTACATTGTTTAATGTACATAGTACGTACAATGTTGTACATACTTTTCATGTACAAATATAGTGTCAAAGTAATGTACTATGTACATACAGAAACGTATGTAGTATGTACATACAGCAGTGTATGTAATATGTACATACACCAACATATGTAATATGTATATACACCAATGTATGTAATATGTACATACACTAATGTATGTAATATGTACATACGGCATTGTACATACAGAGTATATACAATGGTGTACGTACATACTATGTACAATTTGTACATACTTTTTATATACAAAGCAGTGCCAAAGTAACGTACTATGTATGTCCACTGTACATACATTGTACATAATTGTATGTACATGGAACATACTCATTTCGTACTCCGTACGTACATAGTATGTACTTGTGTTACATGGGAATATACAAGAGCTTTTATTTAAAAAACATAACTTTGTTATTTATTTAGTGTTTGGAACATTCTGTATAATTTCAAAATAATTTTAGAATGTACCTCTAATATGCCTCCATGCATATGTAAAAGATTTTTAAAATATGTATTAGTTTACCTACAATGTTCCGAGACGTATACCGTAAATAACCATGCATCGCAAAATTTCTAATAGGTTAATCTTATTACCTTGTGACTAGTCCATGATGTGAAACAAACTCTCTGATTAACTCCAAATATTTTGATTGCCATTCTGTTGGGTTTTGTTCATTTTTTACCAATAAATCAACATTTTTTCTAAAGTAGAAAGCAAGTATTTGATACTGAGCAGCGCAACACCAAAGTAGACTGTAAAAAAGAATATCAACGCCCACTAATACGTATAAAATTAGAAAAACTAAACAATTTTGCCAGACGTATAGAATTTCGTAAACAACTGGTGCTGATACACTAACAAATGGGTACATCGATTCTATTGGTAATCTTCTTTCTCCAACTACTAGAGGAATATTTAGATACGCTGTGCCCACAAAAATTCCACCACAACCATATATGCACGCAAGTTGTTTGATACGTCTACTTGTGTGATAAAAAGACATCGAATGCTCTTCCACTTTGTCAACGCTCCAGAATTCGTAGTAGACAAATTTGAGTATACGTGCTAATTCTTTTCTTCTAATAATTAAAAGCAGCATTCTTGTTATTGACTGCAAAACTAAAAATTGTGGTTGGTGGATAATATTTTTTCTACATACCCCAACTGTAATACCCATTGAAAATACTGCAGCTACAGTTTTATGCATGTCTCCTTTATTGTAAATTATACAAAATATTTGCCCCATCAAGATAAGTGCGATGTTCAAAACAGAAAATAATTGTATACCTAATAAGACGGCATTTGTTTTAGCTGGCCAAAGAAGTACAATATCTAAGAAAATTTTCGCAAAAAGTAACGGTGCTTTGACTACATCATTCAACACAGATTTGGGTAAATTTGGACTGTGTAATGCTCTACAACTTCTAGAAACGAATTTATACATTTTTGTACTGAAGCTTTTACGTCAATCGTGAAAACTGATATATTTTTCATTGCTACATAGTTGTTAAAGTTCGATGGTTGTTTGTTTAGTAAACTATAATTTGGTTCTCAATTTCTGATTACTTATAAATAACCCTCTGAATATTTATTTATCAAACAGTTCTTGATTGTTGTGTATTATGTAACTAATGCGAATCAATGACCAGGATACGTAGTTATCGCAGAGCAAACTAATGATATTGAACTCACTCTGAATTGAACAATTTAAAAACAAAGTTTAAGTAGGTTTCTCCTGGGAACGAGGAATGTGATTATCTGGAGATATCGTTATTTTAACTTACGTTTTCTTTAAAACGTAAATCGCGATTTCCATAATATGCATTACAGTGCTGCGTTAGTGCTCCTAAAATTATTGTTATTGCCACCACGGATACCAAAATAAAGCTAAAACACACGTGGAAACATTTTCAAATAGCACTTCATCAGGGCTCCTTAGTGCTCGATGCAATCTCATTAGAGTTACAGTTAATTGAAATGGTATACTAAAATGGCTTGAAGAAACTATTTTTAGACAAACGGGATCAGTAAAAAGAACAATTTTTGGTAAACAGCTGCCGAGATTGTTTCTACAGTAGAGACTCAGAATGTCAACCGCGCACTTTGACACACGTTTGTGCACGGCGAATCTAGTTTCGGAATAACCGTGGAAACTGTAGGCGCAAATCTTCTGCAGCATTGTTAATTCGTTCACGTAGTTCATCTACATTGTTCACTTCCGTAGCATGCACGCCCTGTTTAATACAGCCCCATGAGAAAAAGTTCACCAAATTTAATTTGGGGTTGCGTGGAGGCCTTACATATGATTTTCCAATGCTCCACCTGAAGGTACTACATTGGCCAGGAAGCCAGTTTTTTTACCTGGAAAATTTGGAATTTTGCCAAACCCTTGCTGCTCCAAGCAAGGCAGGGATCTTTAACGTGCGTAACAACACTCACACACGAGACCTCCATTTTATCTTTCATCCGAGCGAGGGTGTATTTTTGTGAAAAATTCTCGCCTAACATTTTTCAAACGGACCGTGTCGGGATTGCGTGGAAGCCACGGAATTGGTCCACCTCAGCTCATTCTTTTTTACGGAAGTGTGGCGTTAAGATAATTACATACAGAACCACTAAAATGAGCAGGACAGGCATCATGCATAAATCACATGTCTCGGCGCAAATTTAAAGGGTAGCACATCTCGTAGAAAAGCAAGATATGACTCCTAACTAAGATGAATAGGCATTTTATATGGACCTATTAGAGTACTATTAACATAACGGCGCATAGATTAATGTCATACCGTTGTTGAAACCGGCTGTGACAGATAGCATGTGGATTTTCTTCAGGCCATAGATTTGTATTCTGGCAATTTATTAGCCCCTCTGGTAAAACACGATTCGTTTATCGAAAATATCGTTCTCGAAAATTTTGAATTTTGGGTATGCTGAGTAAACAGCCATTCACAAAATCGTTGGCGCAGAGGATAATCAGCTGCCACTATCCTTTAAACCATCTGGATATGATAGGGATATAAGCCATTTCTTCTTAAAGTTCGCCAAGACATCCACTGCGACACTCTTAGCTCCCGTGAAATTTCTCGAGTACTTTAAGTGGGTGCCGCATCTACCATATTCAAATGTCTTCTACACCTACACCATGGCGATGTGGTCTACCACCATCACGTCCTTGTGTGGGTTTCAAATACTCTGACGTTTGACTTGGTGCAGTAGTCTGCGAGAAGTTGCTGCATCTGAAATTGCTCGCTACCTTTCTGAATACAATTTTTTTGCTACGCCAGTTATGTAACCCCCCATCTATTGTATCAATATAAAACTAATACTTAAGAAAGTTATTAGGAAATATTAAGAAATATTAGGAAAATGCAACAATATAATTAAAAGACAATTTGTTACAATTTATATTCAGTTTATAAACGTTCATGGGAACGGAAGCGCTACAAAGTAGCACAAGGATAAGTGACACTACAGATGTCAGGTCACAGACGGTCGTAGGAAGTCACGTACCGAGATTACGCAGAAGTAAGCCTGCAACAAAGTAATTATGAATAGCTTTTAATATAGCAACTACGTATCATGAATAGAGTCAAGTGTAAGCAGACATTAGGTCCGCAAGTTCCCACAGAACTGTGAGGGGTAGGGAGATTATATAAGGCCCGGGAGCTCCACTCGCAGTCAGTTCATCAAACGTTCAGCTTTTGCATTGCAGTTCGTAGGTAACTCATTATACAATTAAGTAATTAATGTATTTCGACTTAGAATAATTTAATTCAAGATTGTAAAATTCCATTGTTCAAATCTGTTTAAATCAAATAAATTTGTTAAAGTTCAAAGAAGTCTTTTTAAAAAGGACCGCTCGAAGCCACGAACCTTAACTCGCCCACGTTTTAATTAACTATGAGTGATTAACATGTCACGATACTCTTCGTTGATATAATACCGTCTTTCTATTCTATAAATTTATTTACTTGTGATAGATATCAACAAAACAACAACTAAGATGGCAACAAACTATGACTGATTTTAATCAAGCACTCTGATTTATCGAAAAACCATCTCCTTTAATTAAAATTGTAAACCAGTGTCATTGGTTTTCAACAAACGGGTAATCAGTTTTAAATTACACTGTAGTTTACTTATAAATGACTTTTTGCCTGCTAGTTTACTAAGACAACTTCTCGGTTTAGGTTTCTCTCTTAGCACTATAAGTTAACTGCATAAGTTACCAGTCATCCTATATAATTTCAGTATTAAACAATGGAAACTGATATCTGGAGGCAGTTGTCAGATTTTTTAAACAATGAGAATGTTTGCAGTATTCTATCAGTGTTTTTTGTGATCCGAAACTTTTGATAGCGCCTTCGTAGTGTTAAAAACAAGAAAATCATATGAACAGCTTCGTAGCAGATCTTCATTTTTTAAGAGATGAAAATGTGTGTTGATAATATTATGTCAGTATCGACCTAAAGATATTCACTCACTAATGCTCGTAAGTTCCGAGATGAACGTGAAGCAGCGGCAAAAACAAACTTAACGGTCAAATTCTAACTTTTAACCAAGTCGCACTGCGTGTTTGCTTAGTTCTTTTTAGCGTTTTAAAAGCACTGTAAGGTACCTTATCGGTTTGTTTCTGAACAATAAGGAGTTCTTAGTCAACACTTTTGCGATTTTGAAGAAATAAAAATAACTTTGGGTTTGGCGCGACATAACCTTTTAGGGTTGCAAAAATAACCCTAAAGCTTTTCATGACTCCCGAAATAAAGAAGTATAGCCACGATAATGGTTAACTTGTTAGGTTGACTTTCAACATAATTAATAATAAACACGCTCTCGAATAAGTTTCTTAACTCAAATCCCTTTTTCTTTTACAACGAAAATTTATTCTATAAATTAAATAGTCTATACCTTGTGTTGGGTATCCGGTATTCTCTTAAATTTTTTAATAACATCCTGTTTACAATAATAAATACGCTTTCTACAAATTTTCATTTTATACTAAAATTAAATAGTCATATCCTGTTTTTAGGTACCCGCTATCTTAGTATACCTTACGACCGTCGTATAATGGTTTTCTCTATTGTTCCAATGTAACGACTTGTTGATATAAGGTCACGCACTATCCTTTATAAGCCGGGTTTTCCAGTTTGATTGCGCTTCGATAAGCTAGGATTTGCAGTTCGACTCCGTGTTTTTTGAACCGTTGTTGAATTTGATTCTACAGCTTGTACCTCGAAGTGTTTTCTACATTTACTCATCTTTGTATTTCAAAAAGCGATGCACGTCTTTCTGTTCAACAACTAGGAGGTGTCTTGCGTGTATTCGGCGAGTTTCCCCGTGCATTTATATTTCCAATGCTCCACCAGAAGGTACTACATTGGCCAGGAGGCGAGTTTTTTGTTGCCTGGAAATTTAGAATTTTGCCGAACCCCTGCCGTTCCAGGCAAGGTAGGGATCTTTAACGTGCGTGACAACACTCACACACGGGACCTCCATTTAACCTCTCATCCGAACGAGGGCGTAATTTTTGTGAAAAATGCTCACCTGCCATTTTTCAAGCAGTCGGCCGTGTCGGGATTTGAACCCGGGACCTTGGGATCCGTAGTCTTACGCTTACTACATTGATCCACGGCGACGCCGGCGAGTTTCCCCGCACGTACCCATTCTAATCAGATTCTCTTTTTAGCTTTTTTTTAGCTGGTTCTTTCTTAATATAAAACAACTGCTTTTGTCTGTAGACCAACTACTTTTGTCCGTAGACCGCTGCTATAGTTATGGTAATGGGGTAAATGTACGCAGACGACCATGACGTTCCTGTGTTGACTCACCCCGACGGATTGCGAGCTAAATATCTGGACACCTACAGGTATGCAACTCGTTTTCTTTTATGTGTGTCAATGGCATATTCCGTATCAACGTTTGAAGTAAAAACGTAATAATGGAAAACTATTGTTAGTGGCCGCTAATCAATACTATCGCTTTACAGGTGCGATGTACTATTTTTAAAAGATGCGTGTCAAAAGAACGCACACGTTTATTCGCTTTACTAATTAGTTATTTTACAACAATTATTAGGTGAAATTTTAAATATCATCGACAAAAGCTCACACACGTTAATTCTTTCCTACTAATTCGTTACTTTATAAAAAGTATTAGGTGAAATTTTATAAAAACTTGACAAAAGCTCTCACAGTTTTTATTTGCTACTGATTAATTTTATTTTGTGTAAATACGTGATGCGCACTTCGTATCTAGATTTTTAAATTGTCCGTATAATATAATGGTTTGCTATAAAATAGTAACGCTTAATTTATTTTTTGTTTGCTTGTTTATACAGAATCCTTTATTTATTTTTTTGTGTTAATAGATAATCGTATGTGATGTGTTTTTTTTTGGCTTCTTT
The DNA here is from genome assembly GCA_036346225.1 of Platerodrilus igneus. Taxonomy (NCBI): domain Eukaryota; kingdom Metazoa; phylum Arthropoda; class Insecta; order Coleoptera; family Lycidae; genus Platerodrilus; species Platerodrilus igneus. The sequence continues at coordinate 1,704,034 of JARFIW010000713.1, read as the reverse complement.
TTGGTATGTAAGCAAATCCCCCCACTCTCCGCGTTTGATAGTTAGCCTGGTATTTACTTTTCTTCCGACTACGTCTAGGTACGTAGCATAATTTCTGACGCCTTGGCGTGGGGCTGCGAGTTTGTTTTAGTTAACGGTTACTTTGATTTGATTTTGATTAATTTCTGCTGCGAGTTTGTTTTAGTTAATTTTTTTGTGCTCCGATTTTGTTTTGTGTAATTTTGGCCCCGATTTTGTTTTAGTTAACGGTTACTTCGATTTGGTTTTGATGAATTTCTGCTCCGAGTTTGTTTCAGTTAATTTTTACTCCGATTTTTTTTTGTTGTTAGTGCCTAAGTCCCTACATTACCCGCATTTCTCGGCCTAATGCTACTTGTTTTTTATTTCTTTACGTTCGACCTATTGTTTAATTTTTTTCTTTTTCTTTCGTCTTTTTGGTGTCCCTCATACAAGGATCGGTTTTCTTTATTTCTTGTGTGGGTTCGAGCTTCTTAAATTTTAGCTTTGTTTTCTTTCCTAATCGGTCAATATTATCGGTTGATTAATTTCAGATTATTGGTGTGTTTTCGCCAATTTTCCTAATCCATTGGAAACACTGACGGCCTAAATGTTTTCTTTCTTTTCTCTCTGTACATGTTGTTCTCCAAATCAAGTCTAGAGTTGGCTTCTTTTTCCGATTTTTCTTTTATTCTACTGCCCTATTTTAATTTCTATTTGATTGTTTCGCTCCTATTGGTGTTTCCGAAGTCTATCCGTCGGATATGTTTTAAATTGTCATGTATTTGCAATAATTTTCTTTTGACTTCTATCGAGCTACGGTTAGCCATTTTTTAATTACCTTCTACTAATTTCTTTCTTGTTTGTATTCAAAATGACTTCTTTTTCGGCTTCCTACCAAGGTTTTCCAGTGTGAGAGTGCAATTAAAAATTTTCCGGTGCCCCGAACTCTCTTACCGTACATAATTTTTTGAGACGGGTCGAAAAACTCCGACGAACTCACCATGTGCCCGAATTGAAGTTATTTGTGTCTGCAGTGGAATTGTTCGAGGCTAAAGCGTTACTTTGGTATCGTGGTTACCGGCATAAGTTTTCTGACTGGAATTCGTTGTCTAATTTACTGATTCAACATTTTGAACTCCCGGATTTTGCGTATAAGTTTGCTTCTACTGAGGAAAATACTTGTTCTTCACATGACCGATTTGTTAAGATTTCTCCTGCGCCTACGGGTAGATCCAATACTTCTTTAGCACGTTCTACTGTTCTTCTTCCTAGTTCTATTTCTACTCGTTAGGTCGTATGCTTTAATTGCGACAAACCGGGGCATGTTTCGACACGTTGTACTCGTCCTCAAGTACTCCATTGTTATGGTTGCGGATACAAAGGAGTTTCTCGCCGCAACTGTCCAATATGTCACCTTACCACTAGTAGATTTTCAAATAATACTTCAACTTCTGTTCTCAGCTCTAGGAGCCTAACTTCTTCTGCTTCTAATTCTACGTTCTCTTCTGTCCCTCATTCAGGCCATCGGGCTTCTACTATAAAAACATACCCCTCTTCGGCGAATATAGCTTCGAACAAACTTTCTTCCATTTCTAGTTCTACCTCCTATTATTCTACTCCTCCATCTGTTCGCCCTACTTATTCACTTCTACACCAAACTGTGTATCCACCACCATCGCAACCCATACTTCGAATTAGTAACTTGCAGCTAGCTTCTCAAGAGTTTGTTCTTGCTTTCTTAAATGATTCTACTCAAGAAGTTCCTGTCGTAACTGTAAGCACACATGTTGCTGATGTGACGATAATTTCTAATTCAGTCAGCGAAGATCCTGTTGAAATTAGGGAACCCGTAGCGGTGATGCCTATTGCTGATCCTGTTTCGCTACCTATCCTTACTCATTTTTCTTATGCTGACAAAATGCGACTTGCTTATGTTCTTTTAACTAAGGTTGGTGAAATCTCAGCTAGTGTTCTGTTATCTAAGATTGATGAAATTCTGTCCGATTCTGTTCCTTTGTGTAATATGGTTGAAGTGTTATCGTATTCTGCTGCTTTTCCTAGGGTTGATATTCCTACAGCCAATGCTGTTTCCTTTCCTAACTGTGCTACTTCTAGTCCTTTATCTAACGTCTTTGAAATTTTATCTACTTCTGTCCCTTTATCTAACGTAACTGAAGTGTGCTCTGCTTGTGTTTTTCTTCGTAAGGTTGATTCTCGTACAGTCAATACGTTTTCTCTTTCTATCGTGGATATTCTGACAACTCATGATGTTTCCTTTTCTACCGTTAACTTTCTTACCTTCAATCCTAACAACAACCAACTTTCTTCCTTAACTCGTTTTGAGTTACTAAACTACCCTTGCCACCTCCTACACCGTATGCTACCACTACTACACCCCTCCTGTTCCTGTTTGGCAGAAAGTTGCCCACAAAGGGCAGATATTATTCTATGCTCCTTCAGAACCTGAGGACATATGCCGGCGAAGTCCTAATGTCCTTCATCTCGTTTCGTTCTCCTTCTGGCGGCGCAAACGTCTCAAGCCCAATATCTAGTCCTCGTGCCCCAGATTCTTATGTCGACCTTTCTCTCCTTAGGTTTTGATTGTTGGACTGTGCGATTTCGTATTACTGACCTATTTTGCGGGGTTTTCTTTCGCTTTCTTTCTTTCTCTTGCACCCGTGTGGGTCCGCGAATAGAATAGCCCCATGGTACGACCTGCCTGTCGTAAGAGGCGACTACAGTGGTCCAACACACACACACACACACACACACACACTTTATACACGCACAACACATACACACACACTTCTTACGCACTCACACGATTCTTAGTTTTTTTTGGTTTTGTACTTAGTGGTTGGTATTATTCTTTTTGGTTTTTCTTCTTCGTTTTCTTGTTCCTATCGTTCCACATTCCTCTCCTTTTTCCTGTTGCTGGTCTTCTTTGCTGTCGGTCCCTAGTCCGATTGTGTTTCGCCCATCCGCTCCTGTGGTAGATGCTTTCTAGTCCGTTCTTCGTTCTTCGAAAACCACGACTTAGTCGACTTTAGGACTAGTTAGCCTTTCTTTTCTTTAATTCTTTGGTTGTGGTTACCACAGTTAATAGTACCTCGTTTCTTTTACCAGCGTTCCTCCTCTCTTCCTCTCGTTCTCCCTTGTTGTTCCTTTACATCCATGAGGCTTGATCTTTGGGTCCTGCTTTGGCGTACACTGTTGGTTTTCTTCCTCGTTCCTTTTTTTCTCTTGAGGTTGATAACCTTCCGGTTTCTTTACTAGAAATATCCGTCCTCCAACGACTTTTCTTCAGTGTCGATGCCATTCCATCTTAGCCCTCCTTGATTACTGTGTTATTTTGAACTCATTTTAACATTTGATTCTGCAGCTTGTGCGTTGATTCGCGTGTAAAAGCTACTCGTAATGTTACTCCAAGAGCGATGTACGTTTTTCCTCTATCAAATGAGTAGATTTGGTAAAGATCGCTCTTAGCTGGAGGCTAAATTGCTTGTTGCGTAGCCCAATTATTCCTTGATATAGATCAACTGCTCTTGCATGTAGACCGCCGTTGCAATTACGGTAGTGGTTGTTGCTGACTACCGCGGCGATACTGTGTCAATTTGCTTCTGAGGACAAAATAAGTATCCCGACACATGTATGTGACTTGTTTTCTTTTCTAACATACCCAGGAATAAACTCAATTTGAAATTAGACACGTTAATATTTGTTCTAGTAAAATCCTTACTTGAAAAGTTTAGAACTTTAATGCTTTTGCTTTTTGTATTTAACCCATCTGCTAATACGAAAGTCACAGCAGTATTCTTTTTTAACTGATTAGAGTTATAACAAATGCTTCGATTGGTAAAATCCTTAGAGTACAGTTGTTTTATTAAATGGTACCCTTAGTTAATTTTATTTTGCTATTTTGATAAAAATTTCTATATGTGTTTTTTATTGTAAATAAAAAATCGTTGGCGATGTATTATTTTTGTCTTGCTAGGAACCCCTCCCCTCTCCGCATTGATAATTAGACTGGTATATTTACGTTTTCTTCCGGCTACGTCATGGTACGTAGTGTTCTTACCGCTGTATATTAATAATGGTAAAAGACGAGTACTTTATAGCCATTACAGCCTCTTGGAAGTCAAACGCCCAAGGTTGACGGCTGTTACGGTGATTGGTTTTAATACTAAGCTCCTCAGTGTTGATAGCTTCCAAGGAAACATTTAGGCATAGAATGTCGCTATGCACCGAGAGTGCCACAATCATAAAGACTACTCAACACACTTGGATGATCATTATAACAGACCTGCTACCTGGTAGAGTAGAATGGGGATACAAAAATATTGTGTTTATTTATCAATCTCTATAAACCTTATAAATAACAATTAATGTCATGGTATTTGTGTACAAGGTAGTACAGTGCGTTAACGTTTACCTCATAGTCTACTTACGAGGCTTTAGACGTCGAGATGGAACTATGCCGCGATTGTTATGGACTCAGCATTCGTCAGAGGCACATAAAAAACCACCATGCCCTCAAAACCTAAAACAACATAGTTTAAAGTAATTATGTAAGCATTTTCTATAATAATAATAATTTATTCTCAATTTGTGGACCTCCTACATGGTATCTAGCGTCAGGAGAACTTTGCCATTAGTGCGGCCGCAGTCGGATATAGTTCTGACAATGTTAATAAGGGAATAACTTAATATTATTGAAGTATTTCAAAAGTTCTTATCCAAACAAAGGAGCGTAATAGAGGAGATCCTATCAAAATAACCATATATGTTATTATCCAATTGTTGATTGTTCCAAAGTTACAACAATTTTTGCATTCTGTTGAGAGAATCATGCAGATCCGTCTACTATTGATCGATAAAAGAAAAATTCTGAATGCATCTTTATAAAACTTCTTGGGTTTGAGAGAGGAACGTATCACCTTTATTAGATGATAGGTTTCTCCAACAACTACAAGGCTCATCAAAAGAAACAGATAGTTTTTTGTAGTATTTCAGATTCTTCAAAATAATTACAGTTATTTAACTCAAAAATACTCAATTAAACTATTACTATCGAAAAGTGCACACCTATTCAGAAAACTTCTTTGGTGTATGCTCTTTCCAAAAAGGCACAACTTGTAGATATATTTTTGGATTTAGTCTTAAAAACGACACCGTTATTAGATCAATTCATTGATATCTAACATACATTTTGTGTTAAATATTAGCTTGGAATTCGTTTTGCAAACTACACCGTATCAACCACAAACAAAGAACTGTCATTAAAACAAATTCCTCACTCTCGTGCACTAATGTTACCTTAGTTTCACATTAGGTATGCGATACATTCAGCACACAGCCCCAGAAACCACTTCTCTTCATTATTTTTAATTACATGTTGAAACTAGTTTTGCAAATTGCTTAATGACAATGCCATTGCATTATGACAAATTCCTCACCCTGATGAGGGTACCTAATATTACTTGAATGATGGTATGCATTCTTCAGACAGTTCAGAGTATTATCAATTCAGTTCACTGTGTCCTGTCTTCAGTTATAGAAGTGCTTTTGAATCGTGTACTTGTTCATGCTGTGCTACTTCTTAATTTTGTTGTTACTTTTTTTCTTTTTGTTGTTGTTTGCAGTTTATTGTTAATCTTGTTGTTATTGTAATTTTATATTCACAAAATGCCCTACTCTAATCGTGAATACGCTGAAATGCATTTTGTTTAAGAACATTGCAATGGTAATGGTCGAAAAGCTGCAAGGGAGTAGTAGGCTTGTTATCTCAACTGAGCGAGTTTTCCCGATTACAGGGTGTTTAGAAGAGTGCATCACGCTTATCTTCAGGGTGAAGGGCCTTGTGTTTTACGTCAGTGCGAAGGAGGGCCAGAATTGAAGGAGAAGATGAAGTAGTAACAAAGGTGTTAAATGAACCTACGAGTGTTAGGGTTATTGTCAGACAACAATCGAGATTGCGCAAACTACGGTATGCCGAATGTTGCGCAGGAACAACTTGCATCCTTACCACATTCAGTGCGTGCAAGCTCCTTTGCCTGCAGACTATCTGAAGAGAGTCACTTTTGCAGAAAAATACTCTGCAGACGCCATAAAGATCAACGTTTTTTTTAAAGTACTCTGTGAACCGATGAATCGTACACCAGGTTGGCGTATTTAATCCTCATAATTTACACTCGTGAGCAGGTGAAAATCCAAGATCTATATGGCAGGATCGCTTTCAACATCGATTTGGTGTTAATTTGTGGGCAGATATAATTACTGTAGCATTGGTCGCACCTTCTGAATTACCGGCCAGAGTGAATGCGCAACATTATCTTCAATTTCTTCAGCACGAATTGACCGATTTGCTTTTTCTAAGGTTAATATCCCTACAGCCAATGCTGTTTTCTTTCCTAACTGTGATACTTCTAGTCCTGTATCTAACATCGATGAAATTTTATCTGCTTCTGTCCCTTTATCTGCCGTAACTAAACTGTGTTCTGCTTGTGTTTCTTTTCGTAAGGTTGATTTTCTTACAGCCAATACTTTTTCTTTTTCTACCGTTGTCATTCTTACCGCCAATTCTAAAAACAAGCAACTTTCTTCTATGACGCGTTTTGAGTTTTCTAAACTACCCTTACCGCCTTTTATATCACGCGCTACAACTACAACACCCCTGATGTCCCTGTTATGCAGAAAGCTGCGCAAAAGAGGCAACCATTAATCAATGCTCCTTCCGAAGCGGAACATCTATGTCAGCGAAGTCCTAATGTTCTTGATCTTGTTTCATTTTCTTGCTGGCGGCGCAAACGCCTGAAGCCTAATATATAGTCCTCGCTCCCCAAATTCTTATACCGACTCTGCTTTCTGTAGGTTTTGATTTCTGGACTTTAAGTTTTCCTTTTATTTACTTCCCTGTTTTCTGGGTTTTCTTTCTTTTTCTTTTTCTTTGCACCCATGTGGGTCCCGGAATTCTCAGAGTACGACCTGCCTGTCGTAAGAGGCGATTAACGGTTCAAAGCACACACACACACACACACGCACACACACACGTACACACACACTTTATACACGTCCGATCCATACCCACACACTTTATACACACACACACACATACACCCACACATTTCATAAACACACAGTTCTACTTGGTTCTCCTTTCTTTCGTCTTCTCCTTGTACCCGCGTGGGTCCAGGAATACAATAGTCCCACGGTACGACCTGCCTGTTGTAAGAGGCGACTACAGCGGTTCAACACACACACACACGCACACACACACTTTATACATGTTCAATCCATACCCACACACTTTATACACACATGCATTTCACAAACACACAGTTCTACTTGGTTCTCCTTTCTTTCGTTTTCTCGTTGTGCTCCTTGCACCCGTGTGGGTCCGGGAATAGAATAGCCCCATGAAATGACCTGCCTGTCGTAAGAGGCGACTACAGCGGTCCAACACATACACACACGCACACTTTATACACGCACAACCCATACACACACGTTTAACACAAACCCACACACACACACGCACTCACTCACATACTCATACATCAACACATACACCCATACACACACACGCACGCACACTCACTCTCACATTCATACATAGCTCCACTGGGATTCTGTTTTATTTTCTTTTGTGCGATTCTTAGGGTTTTTTTGTGGTTCTTGTACTTGTTGCTTGGTGTTAATTTTTGAGTTTTTTCTTTCTTTTCTCGTTCCTTTCGTTACACATTACTCTCCTTTTTCCTTTGGCTGGTCTTCTTTGCTGTCTGTTCCTATACCGATTGTGTTTCGTCCATTCGCTCCTGTGGTAGGTGCTTTCTAGTCCGTTTTTCTTTTCTTCGGAAACCACGACTTAGTCGATTTTAGGACTAGTTAGCATTTCTTTTCTTCAGTTCTTCGGTTGTTGTGATTCCTGGTTACTACAGTTTGTAGTACATCGTTTCTTTTACTAGCGCTCTTGCTCTCTTTCTCTCGTTCTCCCTTGTTGTTCTTTTGTATACGTGAGGCATGACCCTTGGGCCCTGTTTTGCTTGTACTGTTGGTTTTCTTCCTCGTTTCTTTCCTTACTTTGGTTTTTTCGCCTGAAACCAATTCTTCTCTTGAGGTTGAAGACTTTACTGTTTCTTCTGAGGAACATCCGTCCTTTAACGACTCTGCAGTGTCGATGCCGTTTTATCTTAGTCCTTATGGATGGTTTATTACCCGTCTTTCTTCAATTTTTATTTTTTGTTTGGTTCGTCCAGTACTTTGGTTCTTCGAGTCGGATGAGAGTTCTTTCCTTTTGGGCGTGTTTTTCTTTTTTTGGTTTCTTTTGTTTTCGTATCAAATTTTCTTTTAGTTTTAAGCAAATTTTTGTTTGTTTGTTTGGGTTTGTTTTTTGTTTGGTGCAGTCCACTCCCGTATTTTTGCTTTCCTACCCCGACCTTTTAATTTTGCTGGGGGGGGATTTGTATCGTTCATTTTCGACGGTATTTGGTTATTTAATTTGCATCGATTCCTTGTTTACTCTTTTATACGCCGACAACATCCTGTTTAAAATAAGTACGCTTTCTAGAAATTTTCATTTTAAACTTATTTATTTCGAAACGTAAAGTTTATGCTAAAATTAAATAGGCAATACCTTGTTTTACGTATCCGTAAGCTTGTTATACATTACGACCGCGTAAAATTGATTCTTACGTGATTTCTATCTAAAGACTCGTTGAAATAAGTATTGAACTATCCAATAAAACCTTGTTTTCAAGTTTCCTAATCACGTTTTGATAACAACAATAGTACTTGGAGCTTTGGTTATTTAATTAAACAAATTAATATTTGTTTTCTCTTCTTTATACTCGACGAAAACAATCGTTATATTTTTGTTGTTTCCGTTTTCTTCGTGGAAATTTCGCACACGCAATACAGCGTGGTGAGTAATGATGGATTTGCAAACAGATACTTTTCGGCAATAACAAATTAATTCATCTATAACCATTCTAGCTTCTTCTTGTGGATAGGATTACCTGCTACCTTGGACCTAATTGATGAGGCGATTGCTGCCCCTTTTTATACGGAACAAATTGCGTGGTCCTAAGCCCTGCTACCTTGCTGCGGCCCTAAGGAGGGTGTGATAGGTCCAACATATTCAACACGCGAGTGAGTGTTTATCCACTATTTTTTTGTATGGACTCTATGAACTGGTTGAACGAGTATATTTCAGTTTTGTTGGATGAATACACCTTGTGGTTTTAAAATGATTATCATCTGTACGTGGGATGACACTGATTATTGATGTTGTAGTTTGTAACGTATTAAATTCCTCAAAAGGAAAATAATATGTCTGCTCTACCATATATGCAGCATAGCCTCGATAAATTACGAGGGGTTCCTGTTTAACGGTTAAGCCCAGGGTAAAAAGGATGTTGAATGGCTTTGAGAAAAAAAGGGTCCCTCTAAAGAAATCTTCCAGCCAGCTAAGCTTCTTCAACTTAGGGCAGAGCTATAAGCTAGGGTCGTAGGATAGTATACGATAAAACAAAAAAAATTTTACTGGACGCCACCATATCTTAATGAGTGTTAGATAAGAAACTATCCGAAGATCAGATACGGAAATCTTCGAAAGAAAAAAAATTTAGGATGAGCAACATAAACAAAAATACTTACTTTGGTCTCTGCAATCTGGAATGGGAACGACGATCTCCTGCTATCTGAAAATTTAACCACACCTAAACATGATCAAACTAAGGCTTTGTTAGAGTCTAGTCACTTTATCACAAAAAAATTATAAATAAATCTACTAGTCAAAATTATACTTTCAAAAAAAACTTTTAAATTTAATACCAATAATACCTTTCTTCCATACTAAAATTTCATATTTGTAAACTGTTTGCTTCTGTGGGACAATTACTGTTGACTTCAACGAAAGAAAATTTTGAGACAACATAATATTTTTTCTATTGATTTTAAAAAAAAAATGTATATATACATCGTTTATACAAACTTATCTATAGGAAAACTTTAGAAACAGTTTCGTTATTACTATTTAATATTAATCTCTAAGCATTCTTGGAATATTTTTTCTTTAATTGCATAAATTACTTCAATTCTCTTTAAGAAATATATGACTTTTATTTTATGTTACAATGACTTCATGCTACTTGAATAGGATTCTGTTCAGTGTACAAGAAAAAAATTACATATTCAAAAAAAAAATTCGCAGGTTATGGCTCTATATTTTAATAGCCATCTTTAATAAAATCAAAGGTCAAAGAAAAATACTTATTGTCGATATTGAATTATACTTCAGGTGTATTATCACAATGTGTTATACACAATAATTTGGCAAACAATTCTTATCATATCTCATGTTTAGTAAAGCAAACCTTTTAATACAACTTTGTAACTTCAAACATAATCTTACACAAATACCTTGAAAATATTAAAGTCAAATATGCCTTATCCAAATACTAAATTTTCAAACTAAATTTTACGTGAAACAAATTAATTGATCTATGAACCTTTGCAAAATTTCGAGAATTAATTTTAAACAAACTTATGTATAGCTTCTTAGAAAATTATTTGAGCATTTTAAATAAAAGTTCTTTGAAAAGAATATAGCTATAAAAATGGAGGATGACTCACCGCTGGCTATCTGTTTGGCGGCCGGTCTTCCTTCTTTTAAATTTTTTTTTAAACATCTGCGTCCTTACACTTATAGTTGAGCGTGGCTGACGCAGGGGTCCGGATTTGACCTTCATACAAACCAATCACATGTGGGGTTTCCACTTTCCTGCCTAGCAACAAATGAAGCTGCCTCTGAGTCTTGTGCTTGCCTTATGGTTAACGATTGTTTTTTTTATAATACTTAATTTCCATTGCTTCATTACGTGTAACTTGAATTTAATATTTTTAAAACTCGGAATTAAAATTATCTTCATATACTATAATTGGTAGTTTAATCTTTAAAACTCTAAACTAAAAAAAAACTTGCGCGTAAAAATATATTTACAACCCTTTTTAGGTCGATGCTATCTCCAAACCTAAACTCATGGTACACGTTGACTCCACTTAACTAATTGTTGGGACGGCATGTTTAATTAAAAACCTGCAGGCCCTGGATAATACTGGTATTCGGATTACATCTAATATCAAAATGGCTTATTCCACGAGGCAATCTTAGCTATACAAGCATGCTCCGGGAAGGGAGATATTGTATCAAAATACAAACAACTAGAAGTTCACTTAAAGTTTACTTTTCCTATTCTAATGTAGATGGCGTACTATGTATGAATTCATAATAAAAGGTTTCAATAGAAATTTAATATTTATTGACTAGGTGTATTGAACAAAATTGTATCTTTGTATAACAGAAAATCGTAGTTGTTACAAGTTATTGTAACGATTTTATATGTTTAATTTTAGATTTAAAATGACGATTTAGAGCTGTTGTTTTTAGGGTTGTAATTTCTTTTTTTCCCTTTTTTCGTTAATTAATATGGTGGTAGGTACCTAAAAGCGGCAGCTCGACACGTTAAGAATTGATTTTTTGGGCTCAATTGATAGATGCATATTATGACTATTAATTTTTTTTGTTTTCATTTGTTTTTGGTACTACTGTTCTTGAGTAACATGTTTTTTTAATTAGAGTTTTTTATGTTTTGTTTTTGAGTGATGAATGAGTGCGTGTATTTTTATTTCAGACTTCCCGCTATTTTTCTATGTATAATACCCCGCCCACTCAACGATTGAGCCCGGTCTTTCTTTCTTTGTTTTTTTTTTGTTTGTTTTTAGACTACGTCGCTATAAGTAGCAATCTTGTGACTTGATGAAGTATAACAAAATCCTCAATTAAATGTAAAAATTTCATTTGCGATTTTATTATATCTTGTTCACTTTCCACCAATCTGTCAACACTTTTTCTAAAGTAATGTGCAAGTATTTGATACTGGGCAGCGCAGGACCAAAGTAGACTGTAAAACAATATATCAACATCTGCTAGTACGAATAAAACTAGAAAGAAAAAGTTTAGACAGATTTAACCGCTGCTAATACAGGAACAAATAGATAAACTAATCCTATTAGTAGTCTTCTTTCTCCAGATGCTAGAGGAATGTTTATATATACAATACCCGACATAATTCCATCACAGCCATACATATACGTGAGTTTTGTGATAAGTCCATTATTGCGATGAATTCATGGTGTCCTCTTCCACTTTGTTAACACTCCACAATTTGTAATAAACATCTCTAAGTATACGTGCTAATTCTTTCCTTCTTAGAATTGAAACCAGTATTTTCGTTATTGCTTGTAGAACAGAAAATTGCTGGGGGTTGTTTGATATTTTTTTCTACATACACCTGCTAAAAAAATGCAAAAATCACCGCGTCTGAAGTTTTATATAGGCCTCCCTTATTATCAGTTAAATAAAATAGTTGCCTATAAAACAATAATTCTAGGTTGACAACGCTAAATGGTTGTACTCCCAATAAAGCGGCATTTGTTTTAGGCGGCTTCGTGGTGTAGTTGATATGTGCGTGACTACTACTCCCAAGATCCCGGGTTCGAATCCCGACACGGTTCGCTTGAAAAATGTTAGGCGAGTATTTTTCATAAAAATACACCCTCGTTCGGATGAGAGGTAAAATGGGGGTCCCGTGTGTAAGTGTTGTCACCCACGTTAAAGATCCCTACCTTGTTTGCAATAGCAGAGGTTCGCCAAAATTCAAAATTTGCAGGTAAAAAAAGCATTGGAAAGTCAAACGTAGGGGCATTCGTTTCAACTGGCCAAGGAGTACAAAATCTAAGAAAAGTTTTGCAAATAACAAAGGTGCTCTTACTACATCATTTAGCACATGCCTTGGTAAATTTGAACTGCAAAATGCTCTAGAATTATTCGAAGAAAGTGCAGACATTATTTAAGCAAAAGCAAATATCTCGATCGTCGCAACTGTTACGTTTCTGGTAGGTAATATGACTTTTATATTGCGATGGCTATTTGTTTAATAAACTATAATTTAGTTATTCATTTTTTATTACGTTTGAATAAACTTCTGAATAGTTATTTATTTATCAAAAATATTATTGATTGGTGCGTATTACGTAGGTAACTTGTATGTACGACTAGAACCACGTGCATGGCACAAATCAAACTTCAAAGCTCCATCTGAATTGATTACTTAGTCACAAATTTTAGATTAATATTCTTTTGGATACCAGGTTTGTGATTGTCTAAGCATGGCATTACTTATATCCCGCACTTTCTGAATAAGTAAAAATATTAAGAACCAAAGCTATTGCGTTTAAAAGCGAAAAGATAGATGTTTTCAGCGCAATCCATACACACGCAAAGGCATATACGCTTAAAGCTTCCGATTTTAAAACAGTTAAGTGTTTTACTTTATTTCTTGTACATGATAAATAATTTGTATTAAATAGATAAATTTATAAAAACTCAAGTCGCATGATCCTGCTTGCTTCATTATTTAGTAATGAACCTTCACTGTGTAAACTTGGCGATGTTTGTTATTTACTTACCATTCTATTTGTATGCTAAGCTCTAATTTTGTATTTTCTGTATAAAAACATTTAAGCTACAGTCCTCGTTGTTCTAATTACACAGAACTACACGATTTCTGTTTCTTGATAGATGATAAATGTCATTTATGTATTTTTCTCGTTGAAACCAAATCTGTAGTCAAAATTATCTTATCATACTCATGTATTAAGATTTTCGTTAAAGGCAATTTGTACTGTATAGCATTTTGTAACGAACATAATTCGGCGGGCGACTCATCACTGAAATGTAAGCATCATCATAGTGTCTGGCAAAAGTTCTAGAAATCTCTGGAAAGTCCGGTTTAAAATATATAAGAGTCGCAGTCAGGATGAGCAGCAGTTGATGTTCTAAACGGCTCTATAAAGAGATAAAATATGAATGAAGAAATAATATTTTTCTTAACAGTATATGTTGTTGATAGACTTTATATAATGTCACAAGAACACAATAACCACGTTAATCAAAAATACATTTAAGCTTTATTCTGAATACAAACTATAAAATCGGAATTAACCTTGGCGCCATATCATTTGGGTAACATGTGCTGTGCATTTAAGAGGATGGCTCAGCGGTACCCGTAAGTCAATGCCTTTTGCTATGGTGTGAAGAGCACCTAAAGATCATGTTACAGATTGCCATTTTTGCTTGAGGAATCTATCTGGAATTTCATTAAAGTCAACGCATGTTTTATACTATCCAAACCTAAAATCAGCTTTCTGACCAGAATTATATACACTTGACGATGCTATTCATGCTGCTGAAGATAGTATTGTCGAATCTATGGAAGAAAACACGGATCCTGATTTCCAACCACTTACTTCCACAAGATAAACTTAGCGACTTAGTACGGAAACTATATTTATCAACAGCTCATGCCGAACTATTGAAATCCTGTTTGCAAAGTGGGAATCTAGTACAGAGTGGTACGCATATTTTCACATAGAGACATCAACAAGATTTTCTTAATTTTTTTATATCGTGTGATCAGTTGTTGTGTGCAGATGTTTCTGGACTAATGGATGCATTAAGATGCAACTAACAGGTGGAGATTATTTATTGATAGAGAGAGAGAGAGAGAGAGAGAGAGAGAGAGAGAGAGAGTTCTCCTCCACAATGGATATTCGAACTTTTTAGTTTCTATTTCCCACTCAGTACATATAAAGGAAAACTAAGGTAATATGAAACTTTTACTTAAAAAAACTAAGTACACAGAACATGGATGGAACCAATGTGGTAATTTAAAAGTCATAGCACTTTTGTTAGGAATGCAATTGAGTTGTATCAAGTACTGCTTTTTTCTCTGCGAATGGGACAGCAGAACAAATGATAAACACTACTTTGTACAGTGTCAGCGACGACGGTAAAGCTGGTGCTTCCATATTTCATTGTGGTACAACGTGGATCTGCTGACAACACCTAGCTAACTGACTTCGTCATCTGTGTGATGCCCTTAATTTCCAGAATGTAATTGCTGACCATGTATAAGAATAAAGTGGTTTTATTGCACGAAGATCAAAAACTGTTGGCTGTGTAATGATAAATACAGCTGAGATAAAAATCGCTAGATATATTATGAGAAAGTCATGTGTCTTAACCAGGAACAGAATCGCCGATTGTGCGTAGTCTGATTTAATTAGAGTAACCTGTACTTAACGTAATACTAAATGCTCGGATAACCATCACGAGCGTGTCAGTAGGTTTTACTCCTTGGATAAAAGTCGAGAACGACTGAATTTCTGGTCGATTTAAATCCGTTTATGTTTTCCCCCTCTGATTGCTAGCGTGGTTGTCATTCTCGGGGCACAATGAATTAATCATTTTTCTAATAAAATTTTGTTCCTCTATGTATACTCAAACAGAGTTGGTGTTTAAGCCTTATAGATTAAAATGATGTTCTTTTCTTATCAACTTACCTTGTGTAATTAAATTACCTAATGTATGTGTTTGTGTGTGTATGTATATATATATATATATATATATATATATATATATATATAAGCAAAATAAATATTGGGGATACAGTCAGATTGGGCATGGATTTAATATAAACTTCTTATAACCATTTCAAGCTTTCGAAAATGTTTATTTTCTTCATCAGGATACTAAAAGTTTACAATTTAACATTTATATGATAAAATTATATAGATTACTTACGATTATAAAGTTTACAATTATATAAACATTAAATGACATCTATATGACATGGACAGGTTTTGTTCATACGCGTACATTTAAAAGTTTCTTATAAGTATATGCAAAATTAAAGTTAAAGTTAATGTAGTAAAGATATTAATTAAATAAAGTAACATAGTTATTATAGGTCTTGATAAAAATAAAAATAGAAACTAAAAAGTGTTATACTAGTTTTTTTAAAAAATTAAAGCTAATCGTATTGTACCATAGGTGTTATAAATTTGTATAGTGTGATAGTTTTATATAAATTTGGAATTATTTTTATTCTTTATTATTGTTATAAGATATGAATAAATACTGTTTAAATTTTGTGTGTCTGTTTTTTTATTTATAGGATTTTCTTCGAGAGCAATCGCGATCATTTCAAGAAATAAGCGTTTTTTATAGCTAGTTTCTCTGAATATAATTCTGGTGTCATCATAATTCATAGTGTGACCTGTATCAATTACATGGGAAGCTAGCGCGCATGTTTTTTTGTTCAGATTGCAATCACTTTTGTGTGAGGTTAGTCTTGTAGATAACCAATTTGATGTCTGTCCAACATACCTACCATTACAGTTACGACAGGGTATACTGTAGACTACTCCTGACTGTCGGGGTGTAGGTGTGTGGTCTTTAAGACTACTATATAATACCCTATCTAAAGTTATAATTGGTTTTTTGATAAGTTTGATGTTTTGAAGATCCTTAAAAAGATGTTTTAGTTTATCTGTAAGTTTATCAATGTACGGAAGTGGAATAAATATTGTAGGAGATGTGGAGCTGGTATTAGTGTCTGTAGTATTGTTGGAGTAAGTGTTGATTAATGTGGTATTTTTTCTTGTGGTGGTGTTGAAAATTAGTTTGTTGATTAGAGGTTTCGGATATGAATTAGTAAGTAGTAGGTTTCTGAGTATTAAAAGATTTTTGTATCGTAGGGTAGGTGTGTAACAGATTCAATTTTTCGTTTTAGGCCTAGAACTGTGTTTATTTTCATGTTTAACGGATGAAATGAGTAATAATTCAAATACCTACCAGAAGATATAGGTTTGCGATACCAGTCTGTGATTAATACATTATCAGTACGTAACACTTTCATATCTAAAAAAGGTACTGAGTAATTGGATTCTTTTTCTATGGTAAATTGTATGGCAGGATTGTAACTATTAAATACTTGAAGTATGTATTCTTCGCTGTCAGAAGGTACACAACAAATCATGTCGTACTAACAACCTTCGACCAAAACATATTGCAACATCATTACGTTGTGTTGAAAATCTACTAGTATGTAACTCAAGAAAAGCAAAACGAGCAGTTTTAAAATTGTATAAAACTTTAGCAAGAAAATATTAAACTTAGAAATCAGTATCACCGTACAAAATCTGAAAAGTTTAGAAAATCAGTTAAATACTACCATAAGATATGCAAAAAACTCACTACCGAACAATATTAC
The DNA here is from genome assembly GCA_036346225.1 of Platerodrilus igneus. Classification (NCBI taxonomy): domain Eukaryota; kingdom Metazoa; phylum Arthropoda; class Insecta; order Coleoptera; family Lycidae; genus Platerodrilus; species Platerodrilus igneus. The sequence goes on along the minus strand of JARFIW010000713.1, from coordinate 1,686,860 downwards.
ACTAGAGTTTCAACGAAGAATGTCCATGCAGTACAATAAGAATTTTTCCAACATAAAAAATACAAATTTAAAGAAAATAAAGAAACTTAAAGATGAAGAACTAATTAACATCAGTACCCAAGATACTTGGTTTGTCAATCTTACTACCATTGACGTACCATGTGAGATTCAACAATTCATGGCACTAGGACCTAAGTTCAGCGTAAGTCCCACTACCAATGATATAAACCTACCAAAATTACTGGCAGATGTAGAATCAATAATATCTAATGTTAATTCAGATCAAAAAAAAATGTCTTACTTGCACGTGCCACCAATATTATAACTAACTTCACTCACAATTCACCAAAATCATATACTAAATTTAGAATGTTATTAATCAAATCATCAATTTTCATGAATAATCATAAAGAATTAATTTTAACGAAATCACATAAAGGAAACGTTTCTGTATTGTTACATAAAACTCAATATAATGAAATGGCCAACGAAATTGTCAAAGACCGTAAATATTATATTCCTATTAATAATGACCCAACTAGTACTATCCAACAAAAGTCTAATAAAATTATAACAGAACTCAAGAAAAATAAGAACCTAAATCCTAACGAAGCTTCACAATTAATGATCTACAATTCCATCTCACCTAAATTTTACGGACTACCGAAAATTCATAAGCCTGTACTTTCCCCTTCGGCCCATAATTTCATCCATATCTGCACCCAATTCTAAAATATCTGAAATAGTCACTAATATCCTTACAGCATCATACAATACCTCTAATCCGTATTATGTCCAAGACTCTTTTCAGTTTGCAACTTTCATCAATAACTTTGAGATACCCCAAGGTTTTGTTATCATTAGTTTAGATGTTATTTCGTTATTCAGCAATATTTCAGTAGACTTGGCCAAAGGCAGCATTGAATCACATTGGGAGAATATTCAAAATAACTGTAAAATTACAAAAACAAATTTTCTTAAGCTAATAGATTTTTTATTTGATACAACCTATTTTTCATTCAATAACCAATTTTATAAACAAATATTAGGTACTCCCATGGGAGCCAGAGTGTCTCCCATAATCGCACAGTATGTTATGGATGATCTACTAAACGACCGCATCACCAAATTTCATTTCCAATTTCCATTTATCAAAAAGTACGTCGATGATTTGATTTGTTGTGTACCTTCTGATAGCGAAGAATACATACTTCAAGTATTTAATAGTTACAATCCTGCCATACAATTTACCATAGAAAAGAATCCAATTACTCAGTACCTTTTTTAGATATGAAAGTGTTACGTACTGATAATGTATTAATCACAGACTGGTATCGCAAACCTATATCTTCTGGTAGGTATTTGAATTATTACTCATTTCATCCGTTAAACATGAAAATAAACACAGTTCTAGGCCTAAAACGAAAAATTGAATCTGTTACACACCCTACCCTACGATACAAAAATCTTTTAATACTCAGAAACCTACTACTTACTAATTCATATCCGAAACCTCTAATCAACAAACTAATTTTCAACACCACCACAAGAAAAAATACCACATTAATCAACACTTACTCCAACAATACTACAGACACTAATACCAGCTCCACATCTCCTACAATATTTATTCCACTTCCGTACATTGATAAACTTACAGATAAACTAAAACATCTTTTTAAGGATCTTCAAAACATCAAACTTATCAAAAAACCAATTATAACTTTAGATAGGGTATTATATAGTAGTCTTAAAGACCACACACCTACACCCCGACAGTCAGGAGTAGTCTACAGTATACCCTGTCGTAACTGTAATGGTAGGTATGTTGGACAGACATCAAATTGGTTATCTACAAGACTAACCTCACACAAAAGTGATTGCAATCTGAACAAAAAAACATGCGCGCTAGCTTCCCATGTAATTGATACAGGTCACACTATGAATTATGATGACACCAGAATTATATTCAGAGAAACTAGCTATAAAAACGCTTATTTCTTGAAATGATCGCGATTGCTCTCGAAGAAAATCCTATAAATAAAAACAGACACACAAAATTTAAACAGTATTTATTCATATCTTATAACAATAATAAAGAATAAAAATAATTCCAAATTTATATAAAACTATCACACTATACAAATTTATAACACCTATGGTACAATACGATTAGCTTTAATTTTTAAAAACTAGTATAACACTTTTTAGTTTCTATTTTATTTTATCAAGACCTATAATAACTATGTTACTTTATTTAATTAATATCTTTACTACATTAACTTTAACTTTAATTTTGCATATACTTATAAGAAACTTTTAAATGTACGCGTATGAACAAAAACCTGTCCATGTCATATAGATGTCATTTAATGTTTATATAATTGTAAACTTTATAATCGTAAGTAATCTATATAATTTTATCATATAAATTTTAAATTATAAACTTTTAGTATCCTGATGAAGAAAATAAACATTTTCGAAAGCTTGAAATGGTTATAAGAAGTTTATATTAAATCCATGCCCAATCTGACTGTATCCCCAATATTTATTTTGCTTATACATTATAAAAACAGTCAATATTACTAATTTTATATATATATATATATATATATATATATATATATATATATATATATATACAGTGTAGCTTCTTTTTTATTCTCGCCCCACGAATTGGGTCGACATAAATACTGAGATGTTACTCTTGAAATATCGTGCCCCAGCGTTGAGCTGCTCAAAATACTGTGATGTTAACGCTGGAACTCGTACCCCACAAATTGAGTGCCAAAAAAATGCGGTGTAATTACGCTCAAATTTTGCCTCGGCTCCTCCTGAATCGTCCTCTTTATTCGATTCTTCCTATATATTACATACACCTACCTGTTACCTCAAAAAAGAACTTCCTCTCATTGTCACCATAGAAACCTAATTAGAAATCCACATCAATCATGCATTCAAAAATAACTCAATTAACCAAAATATCACACTTTATTTATCTGAAATCCAAATTACATATTTTTCAAATTTAAAATACCATCGCTTTATATAAATTCATGTGTTCACTAAATTTTATAACAATTATTTTGCATATTGATAACCCTTTCAACACATAACTTTTTAATAAAGTAAGAGGGCATTCCTCATACATTACGTTACCCTTCGTCTTAGCATGAGCTCATCTTAAAACTTTATAGATGTGCATATAAATTCTCTGCACGACCAAATATCAAAAACCCCTCTATAACAACTTTTGGTTATTTGCAAATTAATGAATAATGCTCAAAAATCAATTTCGTGTTAACAGTTTTATAAATGTCTGTTCAAGATAAAAACTAAATCAAATAATAATAAAACACATCAAAACACCACAAACACTATGAAAATATTCACCATGTCTTATTTTATCTCCTACCTTGAAGTTGTCTTCGTATTGCGGTCCACCAACTAGCCCCTTTTAGTTGTTGCCGTCTAGTAGGTCCTCCGTCTATCCATTAATTTTATGGTCGAATCCCCATGTATACCATACATCGCTCTACTCCGAGAACTCTTCTTTTATAAATTCCAATCGAAATATCCAATCTCCAAATTTCGTTCTTTTTATTGCAAATAAATTCTACTACCCAAACATCGCTTTTATTTTCATCCAAACAATTTTCAAATTCCACTACTTCTCGTGCATCCAAACAAAAATCTTTGTACTTACATCTCAACTTCACTATTTAATAATAACGCTTTATCAACTTCTACATCAGCTTTATTTAATTAGACTGCACTAATTCACTTGGAAGTAAATTAACTGTATCACAGATGGAATAAAAGAGAGCGAGACCCCTCTCTGTTACTGATTATATAATGCAAACTGTCCCCTCTTGTTTACAAAATATCACGTATACTTGTTTAACCGATGCTTTATTTTCCCTGAAAATCACCAACGACCGTCGATTTCTCGTAATTTTTAATAACACAACACAACAGTGCGTGGTAATCCATTTAAAACCGTCAACTGCCGTTTCAAATTCTTCGGATTAGCCTCTACCTCTCGCTTGATACACGCTTTCAACTTCAAGCAAACATTATTTATCGTCCTTGTACATATCGCTTTATCGCACACATGTGCTTCTACCATCTGAATTTTTAGCCCTTCTTGTTTAGTTTTTACTAATCGTCTCACTTGGCTCCATTTCCCACCTTTTTGAGCAACGCGAGTTATGTATTCCCCAATTATCTATATGTATTGAATATATTGAATCTAATAGGAATTATTAGAAATTGTTAAATAAAGTATAAGTTCATTGCAACATTGTAATACAAGGATAACCCAGAGAGGTTATCGACAGTTCATGAGAACGGACATGCAACTTTGCATCCGAGAGGGCAGTGATACTGCAGGTGGCAGGTCACAGGCGGTTAACATACCGCAATTACTTAGAAATAAGATTGTTACATTGTAATAAAGTGTACAATTAAGAGAAAAGCAGACATGAGATCTGCAAGTTCCCACAGCCGTGTGAGGGGCAGGTTATTATAAAAAGCCCGCGAGCTCAAGGCACGGCAGTCAGTCTGAGTATTACAGCTTTTGCAGTGTTGTCTACCTAGGCTACTCGCCTTAGTACAATTATTATTTTTTTGATTAAAGTTATTATTATACAAGTTATTCAAAATTCCATTGTAATTTCTGTTTCAAGTTAAAATAAATTTGTTAAGTCTTCGGAATTGTTTTTAAAAACACCGCTCCAAAGGCCCAAACCTTAACTCGCGTGCTTGCTTACAACTATCCTTGAAATTATCGATTTTTGATTCCCTTCTCCTGGATATTCTTTATGTTTCTCTCTTGTATTCATAGCCTTTTATTCAATCTTTGTCTTTTCATTGCTCCTTCCGGCTCTATAGCTAAGATTAAAAATCAATATTTCAACTAACGTATACTGCGTTTACATCAATTCTATGTGGTTTTGTTTACGTCCTTGGTTGCTTTAATTCCTACGGCTGTTCTTTCCAATAAGCTATTAAGTTTGTTTGTAGCAACTCTACTAAGAAATATATCTCTCCCCTTGTTATTTGAAGCGTGTTGGTTTTTATGTTTGAAACCTAGAAATCGTTGTTTTTAACATGCTCAACGTTTTTAAAACTGTTCCATAGTACTTCATTATCAATCCAATATGCTATAATTTTACCCCAAATTACTTTTTCAAATGGTGAATCATATTAAGCTGTAAAGTGTATATAATTTTTCTTTGTCATTATACAAATCTTAGTCGATTTCGTTTTTTTCATTCAAGTAGAAAAGCATTAGATAAAAAAAAGAGGAGGGCGGTAAATTCTTTGTTTTCGTAACGCTGTGCAGTCTGTGTGAATTAGACTGAGCAAACCGAGTCATATTTAAATTTTAGAATATTAAAAGACACAGCGGTGGCAGGCAGCAGATAACTGAACGTGAATTATATTGGCGTGCAGCGATATCATAGCAATATATATATATATATATATATATATATATATATATATATATTGGTGTGGAACTTACAAAAATCTCGCCCCACGGATTGAGCGTCATAAAAGTGCAATGGATCTCAAAAAATCGGGATCGCCTCTGTTGGGCCGACATAAAATTTTCTGAAAATAAAAATAAACAATATTACTTACACTACCCTTGGAAAGCCTCCTGATTTTTGCACATCCCGGCTAGTTCAGAAATCTGCTTCTTCTTGAATACCTACCATCCTACGTGCATTCCTTTCTCACAAACACAGTCAAATGAAATTACCACTCGAATAATGCAACAAGACATACAACCTTTTTATTTACACATATTAACAAGTTTCCATTATTAAGAAAATATTTACACACTGGTACATACAGTTTGATAAAAGCTATTACCATCTCAATCCTTAAATCTTTTAAAATTTTATGATTTTCATATATCTCAACTATTTTATTATAGACGAGTAGATGGGCCCGTCGTGCGACCTTAAATTAATTTTTAATCTGGTCTATTTTGAGCTCAGTATAACCCAGTTACTCTAAATGCTTTTAAACCTCGCATTTTTTGTTAAAAATAAAGCTAAAGACCCGTTTACTCCTTACAACAACAATTTTATATCATCAATAAACATTTTTAAATAATCAATATTAATTGTCGTGTACATATACCCCTTTAAATGAGTTTTTATGGTAATAAAATACACCCCCAATAAGTCAAACCACTCAAACACAAAAATATCAGTACAAATGTTCAAGCGAAAACCAAGAAATATATTTTCTTTACCTAGAGTAAACTTCGTCCCTCGTTACTTCTGACGATGTGTACCAAGAACCCTAGTCATGGTGGCCATATACTTCGTGATTATGCCTGGATCCAACTGATCCCCACTCACTATCCAAATCTCTACAACGACCTTTAATATTCTACCAGGATAATTGTCTTGTCCAAACTTAACATTCCATACTGCTACACCTCACACATACTAGTTAAGCTTTAAGAATCGCTTACCCAACTACCATCCTATCACTCGATTGTATCGTGTAGTAACAGTACCTTTTGTAACTTTAGCACGCACTCGTGCAAATCACTTTTGATACATTTCCGGTACGTTACTAACAGCTTTACGCACTTTAAAATAGGATGGTGTATGCTACTTCAACGAATAAACAATAATTAGTACAACGTAAGGACACTAGCAATTGCGTTAGAGATCTAAGCGCGATATAAGATCTAAGAGCAAGAGAGCTTTAATAAATCTCCCAGAGTATTTATATGCTTCTCAATACCCCACACGAAACCTCTCTTCATCGAAAAGCTTATTTTTAAAACTAATTCTCCAAATTTTGATCGTAACGTCTGAAAAACCCCGAGATTACCGTGCTGTTCTTATTAAATTTATTTAATAAACTCAACGGACGCTAGCTTCTCAAAACTGCTAGCCTTAGACCAATGATATTTCTTTCCCCCGTTATAACGCTCCACCTCTTACCTACCTCTCTTTGTTCAACCCATATTTATTGTCGCTTTTAGAACCCCTCTCAACCTACAGAAAATCGATATTGTTGTTGGCTTTCACTTCTCCCGTGTATTTTAAACGTGAGTTGTAACCAACGTTTTCTTATACATTTTCTCTGTCTATTTTACATTTTAGATCTTTTATTTCACTTAGTCTTTAAAGCACTTGTTATTTGTAGCAGCTTGTCAGACCGACCGTTGCAAACAATTTTCTAGAATTTTGTGCCAACGTTCATTCAAGTTCTATGAACTTGACATCCAACTAACAGGTGCTTCTTCGAAGCCCCTTGTCGTTTAAAATAATAATTCCGAGTTTAACCACTTCTTAGGATTTGTAAAACGAACCTTTTCGTTTATTTAAATGGAAATATGCGTTCAAGTTATTGATTTTCTATACTCAAAAGCTCCGTTTCTGATCCCATGCGCTTGATTTAAACTACTACAACTAATTTATGCGTATCCTTGAGTTTTCATGTACCTTAGAGCTTCTTCCCTTTATGCAATTTTAACCTTTTAATTTAGAAATACAAAATATGTTAATAACCGTCCATCTTCACTATCTAAAATGATTAATTTGGCGCGTAAATCAATTGTTCCTTTTTCCTATATACACAGATGTTGAAATTTTATTATCTAGACCTATTTAACCTATAATTCCACGACAATATATATATATATATATATATATATATATATTGCAGTGGATTACTCTAGAACAATCGAGATCACCTCCGAATCCCAGCGTTATTGGACCGTCATAAAAATTTCTGAAAATTTAATAAAAAAACCAAATACCTCTGAAATGCCTCCTTATTTCTGCACACCCTGGCTAGCACTAAAATCTGTTCTTTCTTAGATAGCTACCATCCTAAGTTCATTTTTTCTCACATATAGTCAAATGCAATTACCTCTCAAATGATGCAACAAGACATACAACCTTTTTATTTACACATATTAATAAGTTTTCATTAGCAAGAAAATATTTACACATTTGTTTATACAATTTCATAAAATGTTACCATTTCAATCCTTAAACCTTTTAAAATTTTACAATTACTATTTAGTTCAACAATTTTATTTTAGACGAGTAGATGGGCCCGTCGTGCAACCCTAAGTTGATTTTTATTCTGGTCTATGATGAGCTCAGTATAACCCAGTTACTATAAATGCTTTTAAACATCGCATTTTTGTTTAAAACAAACCTAAAGACCCATTTACTTCATACAACAAAATTTTTATGTCATTTATAAACATCTTTAAATAATCAATATAAATTGCTCTTTATATATCCCTTTAAATGAGTTTTTAGGGTAATAAAATGCACCCCCAATAGGTCAAAACACTCAAGCACAAAATACTAGCACAAATGTTCAAGCAAAAGCAAGATTTGCAATGGCAAACGCATCAAACTTTAAGCGCTACTTACGCATACTAAACATTCGTCGCGTGCATATTTATAAGCTTTTTTGATTGGGGGGTGTGGCAGCACCGGCGTACTACGTACTTGAAGGTCAAACAACGAAATCAGACCGTTAGGGTGCGCTTTATTCCATAGTATACACTTTATCCCATTTTACGGTTTATAAAATAGCATGCACTTGCCGCTTACTTGTAAACTTTTAACACCTATCACTCTACACTTCTTTTTGATTAGCTTGCAGTTTCCTCCCTTTTGACGGTTTTAGCTCCGTGATCCAGATCCATAAAAAACATGCCCTATAGTTCTTCTCAATGATATAACTCTTTTTCTACTCATTATAGACAGTGACATTTGCTAGTGTCAATGACCACAATGATAAAAAGGCTGAAGACAAACAAAATTAGTGACTCACGGAAAACAGTAGGTTAGCAGGTATCAATATCCAGGAAAATAAAAATAGACTAACGATACAGGGCATGAGATGAAATCAGTACCTTGTGAAAGGCCCAACTCTTATAAATATATATATATTTTACGTTGTGTTTAAGGTAGCGGGGAAGTGCAGTGAGTGCCGGTACTAAAGAGACGCGTGAGTGCTGCGGGAGTAGAAGAACGTGTTCTCGAAGTGAAGATCACAGTGCGTGATACAATTATTGTAGCTGAATTTGTTGAGATTGTTTTAATTTAAGGATTTGTTTGTAGTGATGGTTATTCTAATCTTACTACCTCTTGATATTTGTATGTGTATCGTATTAATCACTAAATTAAATGAATAAAAACGCCCGTTACTGGTTTGTATTCTGCATACAACTTACAAGAACCCTGTGATTAATTATTCATCCTGTTGATAACAGTCTACATTCTCAATTGGCGCCCAACGTGGAGCAAGCTATATGCAGATGCAAAGCGTTTAATTGTGTTACAAAAGTAAACTTTCAATTAAGACGAATAAAGAAGTATTGCAATTGAGGAATAAAGGTCAAGCGAAACAAATGCGTGCTTGGCGTTTAACAAGAAACATCAGAACACCCGGACAGCCGACATTGAAAGTTATACTATCACGGCGACTTCAACGATAACAAATTTTGTTACCTGCAGAAACAAGTTTGCAGCTAGTGGTCGGATTATTAAACGGCCGTTACTTTAAATTGTAGGGGTTATTGCATACTGCAGAAAACTATTCTGCTAATATTACTACTCGTTATTTTTTATTATTAAAACTAATTAAGTGTAGGGAATATCTATGTTTGAAAATATTGTATAGCGCTGTAGAGTAAAACTCAGTTGAGCGACTTCGAGGAGTTCTTTGACACCCGTCGGGATGATAAGACAATAGAGCAGGTGAGTAAAGCTCGTCAAATATCACTTGAAAAATTTAGTAATGTTATGAGTAGCACATTAAGTGAAAATACTAGGATTATTCAGGATAGCATTTGTGATTTATCAATGCAAATTTTGTTAAAAGAGGGTGACCAATCTAGTCACATTGAAGGAACTAAACTGGATACTGGTGTATATGTACAGGGTGACAGGAAAGAATGTGTTAAAAATGAAACTGTTACATCCCAGGGACAATTTAGTGGCGAACCGTGTCGCGGTTCACATAGTAGGAATTATATATCGACATGGAAAAATATGGGGGTACCAATTTGCAATTTTCACCCGATGGCGTTCTTTGAAAAATTAACTACTTTATTAGACGAGGCAGGAGTTCCTGACGAGAAAAAGGTATATTATGCTACGGGATGTTTAAAAGGTTCTGTTCACGGTTGGGCAGAAATTAAATGTTTTAGTTCATTAGATCAATTTATTGAACAGTTTGTGGGTAGATATTGGGGCGTAGAGAAACAAAAAAAAAGTGTTCTAATTAAATTTGGGGAGTATAAGAGGGGGTCCAGAGCGGACTACTTTATAAAAACCAATAAATTGGCTAAGCTATTGACGAAAGCGAATTAATCTCCATGTGTATAAACCATTTCTCACCTGAAATTAGGCAGGGACTGATTAATTCGGGATACCGATCGGTGGACGATATTGAATCTCATCTCAGGAGGGTAGATGCATTCGAAGATGAAAGTTCGCGTAATGAAAGGTCGAATCAGCAATCGTGGTTAAATTGCGATCGCCCGGCGCAAAAAAAATGATGGGGGTAATAGAGCCCGTAATCAATTTAGTAGAAGGGAACAGAGGGGTAGCAAACGTCCGTATACCGAACAGAGTTTAGGTATCAATAACGGTAGAGTTGTTAATGATTCCCGTAATAGTCAACCAACTATTGCTAATCGAGAGGTAACAACAATTTTTAACAGGGATTTCTCTGAAATTTTAGAAGAAGACGAACCTAAAATTAAGACGGTGGTAGTGCTGCCTACCGTTGATACAGAAATTAAAGGGCACAAAGTCCGCGTATTAATCGACTCTGGAAGTTAGATAACGGGCATAAGTCAAGCGTTTTTATCGACGTTATTGCAAACCAATTCTGAAATTCCTAGAATTTCGGCGAAATGTATTACTCTAATGGGAGCGCTGGGAGATAAATCAAAGTGATTGAGCAGGTATTCCTTGCGTTCCGCGTGGAAGGCTGGGAAAACGAGTTTGAATACTCTTTTTTGGCTATTCCGGGGTTAGCTAGTCCAGTAATACTTGGGTGCAATTGGCTTCGCGATAATAGATTACAAATAAATTTTGCCAGTAATACCTTAGATGGGGATTATTGCGGCAAGCCATTTAGTATTGATTTTGTTGGGGAACCCAATGTAGGAGTTTACATATCGGTGAATGAAGTAGTAGAAGAGGAATCGGTAATGCTGAAGAAACCCCGACCGAAATCTTATTCGGAAGGAGAGGTTAAGGAAAACGCTTTATCAGCCGAGTGTTTTAATGAAACACAAAAGGTCATGTTATATAATCTTTTGTTGAAATATTCTGAGGTGTTTTCTAATCAGCCGCGCACTCTTAATTGCTGTAGTCATAAAATATTCGTTCTTGACTATAGTCCATTTTTCATAAAGCCGTACCTGATACCTATTTGTTACAAGGATGAAGTTGGTCGTCAGGTCCAGGATATGATCGCCTGGGGGTAATTACCCCGTATTAAACCGAATACATAAGCCCCTTAGTGGTAGTCCGAAAAAAGGATAATTCTATTAGGGTCTGCGTAGACGCACGATATCTGAACGCGCGTTTGGTTAAGGAACACGTCATACCGCCTAACCTATCGGAGTTAGTGTATGATTTTCCACCGGGTCAAGTCCTAAGTACGATTGATCTGTTCGCCTCGTATTGGCAAATCCCGATACAGGAGGAGCATGGGAAATATACTGGTTTTTTGTACGATGGTACAACTTATGTGTTTTGTGTTCTGCCGTTTGGGTTTTGCATATCTGTACTGTCGTTTATTCGAGGGTTGCGAGCTGTACTGGGCAGCGAGGTTGAGGGTTTTTCGATAGCTTATGTCGATGATCTATTGATTTATTCCCCATCACCGGAGGTTCATTTAAACCATCTTAGGTGATATTTAGAAAAGTTTCAGAAGGCAGGGTGTACTGTTAGGTTGAAGAAATCTTACTTTGCCTGTAATGAAGTTAATTATATAGGCCATATTATTTCAGCGGAGGGTATACAGATGGACCCGGATAGGGTTCGGGCTATCAAAAATTATCCGAGACCTTGCAATGTTTAGCAAGTGAAGGCGTTTTTAGGCGTTGTGAATTACGATTCGAGGTATTGCGAGAATTGCTATCAGTTGATTTTTCCGTTAACTCGTTTCCTAAAAAATGACCAATTTTGGAAGTGGGGGTCGAAGAAGATAACTCCTTTATCAAAATTAAAGAAAGTTCCTTAGAGGCTTCGGTGTTGAAACATCCAGATTTTACTAGTGGATTTTTCATCCAAACTGATGCGCCTGGATTTGCGTTGGGGGCGGTGTTATTTCAACAAGAGCAAGTTTTAGGTAAAAGAGTGATAATTGCATTTGCGAGCCGCATAGTGCAGGGGCGCCGAGTTTCATTATACGATTACAGAGAAGGAGGCCGCTGCAGTGGTCTTTGCATTTAAAAAATGGCGCGTGTTAGTTTTAGGTCGTGACACTACTGTTATCACGGGTTATAAGGCGTTAGCGTTCATTCGATCTTGTCGGTTACTGTCTGCTCGTCTGACACGGTGAATATTGTACCTACAGGAATATGATTTCTAAATAAATTATTGTAAGGGGTCCGAGAATTTTATGACAGATGCCTTATCTCGGTATCCTGAAAAGACGTCAGAAAGCCAAATTGAGTTTCTCTCTGATTTAAATATCGCAATATTTACAATGCGTCGTTCTGATCTTTATAAAACGGTGGCGGCTAATATGAAGCGGTTGGCAGAGGGTCAGGCGAATGATCCTTTCTGCAATAAGGTTAAACAAACATTAATAGGGGCCGGTGAGGCTCGAACAAATCGAAGTGGTTTGTTGTCCACAATGGACTATTGTTCAGGAAAAAGTCGGGAGCATACGCCCATTTCCGACTATGCATCCCCGCGGCCCAAGTCAAGTCTTTAGTGTTACAGGAGCATGAAGAGCAGGGGCACTTTGGTCAGGCGAAGTGTTATGCACAATTAGCATTAGATTATTATTGGCCTAAAATGCGGCGTATCTGTCGTAGATATATTGCCAGTTGTGATCAGTGTTCTGTACGTTCAGATGGGGCCATACAGAGCGTGGTGCCAGACAAAATCAATAGAATATTAAGTATAGATCTAGTAGGAACATTACCGAAATCTCGAGGAGGAGCTACAATTCTGCTGGTATGTATTGATGTGTTCAGCAAATTTGCCATGCCGTTCCCTCTACGGCGTGGTACGACCAAAGCCATTGCAAATTGTATTTTGTTAAAATGTGTTCGGTTCATGGGTAAGCCAGAAAGTATCCTATCAGATAACGGGACTCAATTTTCTAGTAAACTATGGTCCGGTCGACTTAAGGATGAAGAGATACGCGTGCTACGTAACTCTACTTTTTCTCCAAGGTAACCCGGTGGAAAGAATTAATAAAGAAATTGACAGATTAATGCGGAGCACGTGCCATTACTGAAACACAAAGTGGGTGTGGCTTCTTGATAGTCTTCAGTCGTGGTCGAATGGTGTTATCCATAGTGGTACCTGGTTTTCGCTGAATTTTTACATTTTGGTACTCGCCCTGTGAATCCGTTTGTCTTAAAAGTGGAATTCCCAGCGGCCCAGACACCCGAAATAGATCGTGTAAATGTTGTAACGTGTGCCCGGAAGAAATTATTGTCGAAGGCTAAATTACGTCAAGAACTTCACAATTCGGCTCATACACTGTCAGCTTTTACGGTAGGTGATAAAGTTCTTGTCAGAAACCATCCTCAATCGTCTAGTGAGTTGCATGAAATTAAAAAATTCTTTTTATTGTTTAAGGGTCCTGCTACGGTTATTTCCATAGGCGGCCATTATTCCTATGAAGTAGTAGATGATACCACGTGCCAACCGTTGGATATTCAAAATGTGTATAATCTTAAACGATATATTCAAAGTAATGTTCAGTAGTCAACTTGCGCCTCTCATTACTAGTTTTTAATCTCTTAATTGTTCCATTTCTTCAATTTAAAAAGGGGTCGTGTGACAGGCCCAACTCTTACAAATATATATTTTACGTTGTGGTTAAGGTAAAGGGGAAGTGCAGTGAGCGCCGGTACCAGAGAGACGCGTGAGCGCTGCGGGAGTAGAAGGACGTGCTCTCGAAGTGAAGATCACAGTGCGTGATACAATTATTGTAGCTGAATTTGGTGAGATTGTTCTAATTTAAGGGATTGTTAGTAGTGATGATTATTCTAATATCACTACTGTTTAATATTTGTATGTGTATTGTTTTAAACACTGAATTAAACAAATAAAAACGCATGTTACCAGTTTGTATTCTGCATGTAACTTACAGGAACCCCGAGATTAATTATTCATGCTGTTGATAACAGTCTACATTCTCAACCTGGATGAGATAAATTACCTTGTAAACTGTCAATGGTCCGGAGTAGGGTAAGCCACTATATGCGAATAACAAACGGATGAAGTAGATCAATACTCGGGTATCAAGATGCAAGGTGAATGACTTTTTGTTGAGACTGCATTCGACGTCCCTAACATTTGTAATAAAATTTCAACATCACACACTACCAAAAGCAACAACAACCGTGAATAATTAGTGCGATGTCTTAAAACAACAATTTTCTAATGCAATTTATCGCACGTTGTCACAACTGAACAGCGACTGCACTTAAGTAAGAAAATAAGCACTCTGTATTGCATTAAGCTATATTAATATTCAAAGAATAACACAATTTATTTCTAAAAACAATTTAATCAGAATTTTGTGCAAACAGGTAAGATTACCGCATCTAATACTATATACTGTAAAAAAACTGATACCTCTAAACAACAACATTTTGCTTAGATATTCCTACTTTCCACAGCTGATATCAACGTATACAAAGAAAATATAAACTTCATAACCTGCAGAAGAATAATATTATTTCTCATACTCTAAATATAATCGACTCAAAACTTTTACCTTAATATACGTCAAAAAATTTATAGGAAGAACTCCTGCCAGGCGAAAGTGCGTTTGTTGCTGAGCTTGCTTCAATAACAAAATAAGTGACTTTTTAAACACACGATTGCTAGAGAGGTACCACTTGCTGTAAAAAATCTCTCCTGATACCAATGTGCCCTAGAAAAATTTTGTTTAGAATTCTAACACTTAGTAGGACTTATCATACCGTTTCTGCAACGATTTCTTCAACATAGCAATAAGCAAAAACTATAGCCAGTTCAAGTAGCATAATCGGTGCTATTGTAATGGCTAAAGTCGGCTCGAACGTCTACTTGTTAAAACATAACTTAGTTATATATTATTTGTTTATAAGTTTTATACCAATATAAATACGCCAAAACACAGAGACGGTGTGACTAATAAGAGCATAACGCAGAGACTGACTTTGAATATATTATGCGCCCCCTTATAAATTCTGAAACAAAAAAACAAGTAAATATAACTATGCTTATCTATAAATATTAATTTTTTATCGAGCGTCAAAAATTTGCAAGCAACATATAAGTAAAAGTTAAACTAGTGATCACTTTACCATTTTTCACCACAACCACATCTACTCACTATATATCAAGCATGTCAAGACATTCCAAAACACTCTCTATGCAAATTCATCAACAACCATTGCAGATGTTTTTACATTACATTCAAACGTAACGCCCCTAGGCTACGATAGGCTCCATGATTTGTAATTAGGCAAAAGACGTCAATAAATAGACACTAATTAAATTTCTTAGCAATTTTAAACAACGCACTGTTACGCCTTTTGACTGCACAACGTTTTTATTTTAATACAATAAAATCTTTATTAAGCGGACAGCGCTGGTCGTCAAATATTTGTGTTCGGCAGATAGAGAATTTGATCTAAATAAAAATATAAAGTGTACAAAATGATATTTATATGTTTAAGCTTTCAGCCATACATGCAAAATGTAGTTTGCATGAAAAATATCAAAATATAAAACCTACATATTGTAGTTATTTATGTAGTATTTACATACATACGTACCTACATATCTACTGGCAAAAGATAATTTCCAATTACAGATTTGTGTATTTTTCTACGGGTTAAATTGCTTTCAAAATGCATTTGCAATGCGGATTGGGTTTCAAGAGCCTTTATATTGTTGTATCCTTTATAGAAAATACTTTTAAGTTTTTCACACTATTGAGAGCTTCACTATACGAATTTAGCTTACAACGTTTTAAGAGTCTTTTTGCGCATTTTCCTCAACTTCAGATTCCACCTGAGTTTCTTCTAGTTCAGTAGGTACACAATTTCTACTGATTCATCTTCGAACACCAAACATTCACAAACGTTTATAAAATCCTTAGAGTTGACATGTTGATCTCCTAAAACCTGCGGCATCAGTTTTTCCATTTCAGCAACTCTCATTAATGGAAGGTCATCTTTCGAGTCAAAATCTTCATGCGCGCCAACTTTTTCACTGTTTACTGTTGCAATTGAAGCTGTAGATTTATAGAAAACTGCTTTTGCAAAACAGTTTTTAAGGTCGTGGAAAAACCTTCTTGCCGTGCAGTTTTCATGAAATAAATTGCATCCAAAACGTTTATTAATTTTGTCAAATCAGTAACAGTATCGACTTCGTCCATGTTAGCTAAAAAGTGTTTTAAAATTATAGTTCTGTATCCAAATTTGAAATTTTAAACAATGCCTTGATCAAGAGGCCCTTTCCTCCAACTATTCTGATCCAAAGGCTACCACCTATTTACTTATAGCCGTGCCTATACGCTGTGATACTGAGCGGTTTCACATACGATAACCCCAATTATTCGCCAAGCACATTGCTTCAAAGTACCATTCCATAACAGCATACACTTCGGGTTGTTTGTGATGCTTAGTCCACGTATATTATGCTTCTATTTATTGATTTACTAGCTTGGTATAGTAGTAGTTGGACCGCTGTTAATTTAATTTGCACTACACGTATCTCACGTTAGTAAGTAGAAGGCCATTACTACTAAGTTACACGTGCTAGCATTATATTTACTGTATTATGAACATATTTAATACTCACATAACAAAAATGTTGGTCTATCGTAGTAAAGTAGTATAAAAGCGACGAGAAGACAAAGAGAGCCCTCCTAATTTAGCTAGAGTATTTATATCATTTTAAAAAACTACCCCGGCCGCACTTCAAGCAAAAGCTTATTTTCAAATTAAAATTCTTCAACTTTTGATGCAACCGCCTTGAAGATTCCTGAAATTTACTCCGTGGACGTGCCGTACGTATCCGAAATCGCTTCCCACCTGTCGCGTGTTCGTACGTTTGGAAAACTATCCGTTCCTAACCAATGATACTATTCTGTGTCGTCATAAAACCCCGCCTGTAATATTGTTATCTGTCTGTTGCATGTCTGCTTGTCACGTTCAAAACTCCACTTGAGTTATAGAAAATCGATATTGCTGACAGCTCATTTCCAATCCACGTGTATTAGTACGTGCGTTTTCAATATCAACGATGTTATATCTGTCTCTATCTGTAGTACGTAACCGATAGTGCATTTCCCTTGCTCTTTAAAAACTTTGTTAGCTTGTTGTTCAAACCAACTGACGGTTGAACATATTTTCTATGAAGTCCTGTCTTATTATGCTCATAATTTCAACGAATGTAAACTTTTAAAAAAATGCAGGTGTTCGTTAATTATAGACCGTTTAGAACAACAATTCTTGGAGTTTATATTTTGCCGAATTTGCTAAAACTGACGTTTGCTTGTTACAAAAAAACCTTTTGCCTTGTAATTATTGATTTTCCTTAGTTTTCTAATGCTTTACGTGTTGAATTAAAATAAATTAAAATTAAAAACTGTTTTTCTTTATGTACTTTTAACCTTTCAATCATTAATTATAATAATACGTCAATACTTGTCCGTTCTCCCTAAATATATTAAATAAATTTTGCGCGTAAATAATTTGTACCTTTCTTTATACAGGGTAGTCAAAATTGTAGTATTTACCCTAAATTTAACCCTTTGAATCCACAACAATATATATATATATATATATTGCTGTAATTATAGGGTTAATTTAGGGGTAGGTTAAGTCATAGGGGTCGTAGAATAAGCAAGGGAAACTCACAAATAACAGAAGCACGGAATTACAGATATTAGGAGAGTAAATAGGTTATTATAAATATTATTAGTTAAGAGCACACTGCATATAGCAGTACAAACGATTAAAACATATCCAAGAATAGTTATGAGCAAAAATAAGAATTTGAAAAGGTAACGAAACGCATTGAAATTAAATCAGTGAAAAACCTGCATGAATTGGCTAGACAATTATTCAAAAAAATGCGTGGATATATCATCTTAAACACACTTAGAAATTATGCATTATTTGAAAAGCGTACGTGATTTAAAAGTATCACATTTGCTTAAAAATCCAATTTATTAGGAAATAAACAAACACCAAATTTATTCGATTTAGATTAGAATAAAGCCAACAACAATAACACTACGTGATCGATTGAATGAAGATTCCTGGGATTTCTGAAGTAAATGCATAGGTATAATAAGAATTTACGTGACCAAAGTGAGCATCGCGTCATGGTATTGAACTAGACAACTGCTAAAATTCCCAAAATAACAAGTGATAAAACACTTGGTCTCGCCCACCACGTGGAGTCAACGAATGAGAAACTTAAGGAGGCCGATCCTATAAATATCATAACAATTGAATATTGAGTTAGTATACTTTTGAACTGGGCAGTCACATACTCAAATGTGATAAATATTTATGTGAAAAGTTAAGTGAAAATTATTTTAAAGAGTATAATTGTGCAAAGTGAGCCGTACTTCTAAAAAGACGTAAGTAAATAAGATTTAGTGAAATTATATCATTTTTAATAATAAATAATACAGGGCTCTGAGTAAACACCCTCTGAACAATTGCCATCTGATTAAACACCCTCTGAATAATTACCATCTGATTAAATACGTTCTAAATTACATTCTGAATAATTACGAACTAAAGAACTACGTTCTGAACCACAATCGAAATAACGTTACGATTCTTGTTAAAACTTTTAATAACGATCCATTGCGATCTTAAATACAACTTTGGATACGAAACTCTGGAAAATGCTGTCTGTTCAAACAATTTATTAATCTCTGAGAATGGTAAATATTTTATTACGGAAATGAAAAACTTCTCATTGGAATAACGATTTGGATACTAAACTTTGGCTAGATGTCGACTTCAATTCTAGGAATGTAGAGCTCCTACAGAACCACTTCAGGTTAGATATTTTTGATGATTTATTTTAAAACTGTTTTATTTCAATAATAATTTAAAAGTGTAAGAGTCGACAAATTGGGGTTTCTTGAATATATTTATGAAAAGTTATAGACATTTTTGAAACGTTTCAACAGGTCTCTAAATGTAATGAAAGCTCGTTTTGCTGGCTTCATTTTCTAAAAATCTAGTAGATCTAAATAATACAAAAAGGGAGAAGATATTTAAAAAGGGAAAAAGTTGTAAATATTTAATCATTGTACTGTGTATTGTGGAATTGCTTTATTCAATTGAATCAGCTAGTCGAAGCAAAAGAAAATCATAAATTAACATTTTCACAAGTGTTTAAGCTACATAAGAGATATCACAGCATAATTATAACATGCCCAACCGTGGGGCCTAATATAAGGGATATAACTAAGGTATAATATTTTTCCTACAGGAATTAACACAGAATATATATATATATATATATATATATATATATATATATATATATATACAGGGTGAATGGTATCGTTCGTGCAGAAATGAACTGAGAGATAGTACACTTAATTTGCAACAAAAATTGTTAATATGACCCCTGTCCTATTTTGATTGGTTTAGGAGATATGGTTTTTTTTAGTCTGTTTCTTAATAACGCGACTTCTTGCAGTAAAAGTTAAATTTCTCGGCTTCCGCTGCAAATAACTAGATAAACAATCCGATTTTCATAAACTACATTAAATTTCCTATAAAAAACAACTATTTCAATTTTTTTAATTTTAAAAGAAACATTTATTATAAAGCATTAAAAGGTAAAAAATTACAAAGGAAATTTTTTTAACAAAGTTTAAAGTAATATTACAGTGAAATTATTTTATCTACAAATGAGCAAATGTCACAAAAACAACCTCACTTCATAAGGTTTCCAGCAGTGCAAAACACTTTCTATTTGATTTTTAATTTATCAAGTATGGAAATATGGAAACAAAATATTTGTTTCCAATTCGTCCACTGCCTTGATTATCTAATGATCCCACAACGTTTTTCCGGTATTACGGAAGCAATAATTTGATAAATTAAATTTTATTTGTATTGTTCAAAATGCTGACCACCGCACCTGATACAGGATCTTGCTCTTCTCCGCATACCTATCACGGTCACGCTCATAGATAGCTTCTTTCTTAAGAGTTGACATCCATTTTCGAGTCTTTGTCTCAAATTTTCCAAACTGACTACCTCCGTGCTGTATACGTGTTCTTTTAAAAAGCCCCATACAAATTAATCCATGGGATTCAAGTCAGGCGATCTTGTTGGCCACGGAATCGGTCCTACTTTACCAATACACCTAAAAATCAAATAGAAAGTGTTTTGCACTGCTGGAAACCTTATGAAGTGAGGTTGTTTTTGTGACATTTGCTCATTTGTAGATAAAATAATTTCACTGTAATATTACTTTAAACTTTGTTAAAAAAATTTCCTTTGTAATTTTTTACCTTTTAATGCTTTATAATAAATGTTTCTTTTAAAATTAAAAAAATTGAAATAGTTGTTTTTTATAGGAAATTTAATGTAGTTTATGAAAATCGGATTGTTTATCTAGTTATTTGCAGCGGAAGCCGAGAAATTTAACTTTTACTGCAAGAAGTCGCGTTATTAAGAAACAGACTAAAAACCATATCTCCTAAACCAATCAAAATAGGACAGGGTCATATTAACAATTTTGTTGCAAATTAGTGTACTATCTCCACTTCATTTTTGCACAAACGATACCATTCACCCTGTATATATATAACACAGTTTGGAGATAATGACCTTGCACAAATACGATATATTATTAATGGGTTTGAGGTCAGCTGGACGAAAGTATACTCTTTTTTAAGGCCTAAATTTTCGAATCTATTTCAAATTCTTGATCACAAGCTTTCTAAAATACAATTAACTAGGCTAACATATACATGAATTGCTATTAACTTACAAGGTGAGGCTATATATTAAATTAACATAGATATTAAATCGAAAAATATTTTTAAAATAATGTTTGCTTCAAGTTGTTGTATAAAAATTGTATAACTTGTATAAATATAAAAATGTCAGATTTTGAAACCTTTCAGTTTCATTTTTTGTTATTTAAAGCTTTAAATATAGGATGCCTATGTGTGCGTGTGTGTGTGTATGTATGAACATGAGTGTGCGTACATGTTATATTTATATGAGTGTCCATGCATATTTCTGATTATATATTTTAAATCTGTTTGTTTGTTAGTACGTGTGTGTATGTACAGTGTATGTATGTATGAATGTGATGTGCATGTATGATGTGAAGTATTAATCACTACAATATCAATTATTGCATTAGGTGCAGGTTACTTCTGAAGACTAAGAAAGTATGTATAAATCGAACTTAAACCACCCATATCTGTTTTTTTATTTATACAATTTTTTTTGCGAA
The DNA here is from genome assembly GCA_036346225.1 of Platerodrilus igneus. NCBI lineage: Eukaryota > Metazoa > Arthropoda > Insecta > Coleoptera > Lycidae > Platerodrilus > Platerodrilus igneus. The sequence continues at coordinate 1,665,141 of JARFIW010000713.1, read as the reverse complement.
AAATATGATACATTTCAAGGATAATCTTTTTTTGTATCTTTTTCTATGTCTAAAATTTTAGGATGGTCAAAATCAACTTTGTGATCTAAATTGAGCGAGTGACTTGATAAAGCACAAGAATTTGGTTTGATTCAATGTCACTTTTGTGTTGGGTTATACGTTGTTTTAAAATTGTGACGTTTGTCCAATATAGGGGTTACCACAATCTATACAATTAATTTGATATACAATGTTTTTGAAACAAATCCAGAGTTTTATCTTTAAATTTTGAAAAATAGTTCCTAATGTTAAAATATTCTTTTTAGCGTATTTGAAATTGTAATTTTTAAATACTTGAGTTAATTTATTAGTTAGGTGATCATCTATGTTTGGTAGTGTTTTGTATAGTTGTAAAGTTTTGTTATTTTCGTTAGTTGTGTTATTGCTATCTATATTACCATCGTTATTGTTTGTATTAATGTATTTTTTTGAGTTATATAATAATTTTGTGATAAGGTCTATAGTTTGAATGTGTAGGTTTTTGATACCAATCTAAAATGATTTCATTTTCATTATTTCTAATTAATAGAGTGTCTAGGAACGGTACTGAGTTATTTGATTCTGTTTCGACTGTAAATTGAATGTGGCTATTGTATTTATTAAAAATGTTAAGAGTTTCATCTATTTTATCTTCTGGAATAGCTGTCACTAGATCATAATAGAAAACATAATTTTAGACACTAACGAAGAAGATAGAGACTTAAAACGAACTTACATAACTAATACTTTAACAAATTTTTATCATCAAAATTCAAAAGAAAATCAAAATTCTTATACGATTATTATCAATGCAAAAAATTTCTAAAAGAACATGAAGATTTATTGATAGTTAATGCTGATAAAGGCAACATCACCGTTGCTATATCTAAAACTAGTTATTTAGGAAAAATGTCAGATTTACTGAAAGATAATACAATATACAAAGAAATTAAAACAGATCCAACAGCAAAACTTCAGAAACAAACATTAGACCTTATAAAACAGTTAAAAATAAAAAATGATTAGCGAATTAGACGCAAAATCATTTAATAATTATAGCAGCACAATTCCTAAACTTTATGGTCTACCTAAAATACATAAAGCCGATTTTCATACCGTCCCATTGTTTCCACAAATAACGCTGCCACTGAAAAACTTTCCAAATTCATTTCTGAAATTCTAACAAAATCCGTCCGTAAAACCGCATTTAATATAAAAGATTCCTTTGAATTTTCTGAACAAATAAATAATTTTCTTTTACCAGAAAATTATGTATTAATCAGTTTAGACGTCGTTTCCCTCTTCAGAAATATACCTAAAAATTTAGCTATGAATAACGTTATTAAAATTTGGACCGACATTGAACAAAATTGTAATTTATCAAAACATCATTTTACAAATAATTGAATTTCTATTTGACAACTGTTATTTTTCGTTTGATAATAAATTTTATCTACAAATTTTTGGATGTCCGATGGGATCAAATCTAAGTCCCATTATTGCACAAATAGTTATGGATGAACTATTAAATTCTGTTATTCCACAACTTCCATTTAATCTACCATTTATTAAAAAATTTGTTGATGATCTAGTGACAGCTATTCCAGAAGATAAAATAGATGAAACTCTTAACATTTTTAATAAATACAATAGCCACATTCAATTTACAGTCGAAACAGAATCAAATAACTCAGTACCGTTCCTAGACACTCTATTAATTAGAAATAATGAAAATGAAATCATTTTAGATTGGTATCAAAAACCTACACATTCAAACTATAGACCTTATCACAAAATTATTATATAACTCAAAAAAATACATTAATACAAACAATAACGATGGTAATATAGATAGCAATAACACAACTAACGAAAATAACAAAACTTTACAACTATACAAAACACTACCAAACATAGATGATCACCTAACTAATAAATTAACTCAAGTATTTAAAAATTACAATTTCAAATACGCTAAAAAGAATATTTTAACATTAGGAACTATTTTTTCAAAATTTAAAGATAAAACTCTGGATTTGTTTCAAAAAAACATTGTATATCAAATTAATTGTATAGATTGTGGTAACCCCTATATTGGACAAACGTCACAATTTTTAAAACAACGTATAACCCAACACAAAAGTGACATTAGAATCAAACCAAATTCTTGTGCTTTATCAAGTCACTCGCTCAATTTAGATCACAAAGTTGATTTTGACCATCCTAAAATTTTAGACATAGAAAAAGATACAAAAAAAGATTATCCTTGAAATGTATCATATTTTTCGCAAAAAAAATTGTATAAATAAAAAAACAGATATGGGTGGTTTAAGTTCGATTTATACATACTTTCTTAGTCTTCAGAAGTAACCTGCACCTAATGCAATAATTGATATTGTAGTGATTAATACTTCACATCATACATGCACATCACATTCATACATACATACACATGTACACATACACACACGTACTAACAAACAAACAGATTTAAAATATATAATCAGAAATATGCATGGACACTCATATAAATATAACATGTACGCACACTCATGTTCATACATACACACACACACACGCACACATAGGCATCCTATATTTAAAGCTTTAAATAACAAAAAATGAAACTGAAAGGTTTCAAAATCTGACATTTTTATATTTATACAAGTTATACAATTTTTATACAACAACTTGAAGCAAACATTATTTTAAAAATATTTTCGATTTAATATCTATGTTAATTTAATATATATCCTCACCTTGTAAGTTAATAGCAATTCATGTATATGTTAGCCTAGTTAATTGTATTTTAGAAAGCCTGTGATCAAGAATTTGAAATAGATTCGAAAATTTAGGCCTTAAAAAAAGAGTATACTTTCCTCCAGCTGATCTCAAACTCAGTAATAATATATCGTATATATATATATATATATATATATATATATATATATATATATTGCTGTACTACCCCTTTAAGTGGGTCGACCTATTATTTCTGTAATATCACGTGTCCTTACGTTGAGCGACCTATTTATTTTAATTGCTATAATACTAAATTAAATTATTGAACCACCATTTTAATCTTTCCTACAGCTTGTGATTATTTCCTCCTCCCTCTGTTTCTTAATGTTGCTATCAACTGGAATTTATCATAAACAACTTTATCGACCAATGACAAAATTCAACAAGTTACCGCCTTTGCGGGTTATCTCTGCCCTACTTAATTTGTGGCTCCTCCTCAATCTTATGACCTCGGCTAGCATATATTTGTAATTATAAAAATTCAGTAAGTTTGGATCCCATTTAATGAAACTAATGCTTTATGTACAGCTTTGACGTTATTTACAATACATTTTCAAATTAATTCACCTTTATAAATTTCATTTATCAACAACCATTTAATTTGTACTAAAACCCAAAGTCACCAAAGAAAACTCATTATCTTTACCAACAAATGTAGAATATTCTAAATCCGTTTTCTTATTATTATTTCAATACGTATTCAACCCTTTGTTGACTTGTTTACAAGCATATAATATTTAGCCAATTGATATTAAAAATAAAATAAAATTCTTGTAGAAAAACAGATGCCTTATAACTAACAATCTGACCTGGTTTTATCTTTTTACGACGACGCTTCCATTGAAATTAATCTTCCCAATTTTCGATTCCATTCAACTTATCACCATTATGGACCAACACCATTAAATTATAATTTTATACTTTAATCATTCTTGCCATAGACTTCAAATTTGTAATTCGTTCACCCTATACTTCAAGATTATGTTCTTCCTTTCGCCTCGACATTTAAATTGTTTTATTGTAATCTTTCTTAACATCAAACATTCTGGCCTATTTTCCTCAGACCTCGAAGCCCTATTATTTTTATGTCTTAGTTTACGATTAATTCATAAAATAATCCTACTTACGTTTTAAACGGTAATTTTCATATACACACTCATTTATTTCACTTTGTACCACTTGTTACGTATTATTCAGTATTACTGGCAATGCACTTGGGCCTTCATTGAGTTCAAAACTGACTTTCTTATCGCGGTGCTTGCTAATATAATTTCGAATCCCCACTGCATCCGTGGTGTGGTCTAGAACCTGTCGTTTGCTTCGGACCAATCAAATAATTTCATTTCGAATATTTTCTGATGTAATGCTCTGCGTTCGTTCATAATGCCCACCTGCCTGCAGGTGTCTTCACTTATCAACATGCTGTATTTTGATAGAATAGTCGCCTTTCCATAAACAACTGATGCAATTTTACTTTAAACTTTCATTGTTTACATGCGATTCACGCAATTTTTAATCATTTCTCTTATCAAAATGGTTAGATCTTTATACGCATCATATTAGCTACATGAAACTCTATTTTCACATCCGTATTACTTAATCGTCTGAGACTCTTTTCTTAATGCGTGTCTAATTATTCTTTATCATTTATACGCGTGCTCCCACTGAAAAATATTCTTATTCGCTTTACTTATATCAACTGAACACTATCTACAGGGTATTTAATCTTTACCATCCGTTTAATACTCGTATTTCTCATTCCTACGCCAACTATGCGTCTTCCTATGTCTTTCCTGCGTCGCCCAAAACTATTTCTACTTTGTACAAGGGTGTTGCCTACTTACTATCTACTTCTATTTCTTACTTATTTCCTAAAATAACTACAATTTTCTGCTGCCTATTCTAATTACTCATTCTCTAGTGACCTTCACTATGTCGTGCACCCTTAAACAAACCCTTATCACAGCATAATTCCCCCAAATTAAAATATAAAATTTTATATCAATGTCCATTTTGTTGCCCAACGTGAACTCAAACTCACATTGGTATGAAATTATTATATTTTATTTCCATATTGAAATTCAACCTTTTCATTATTAAACTCATATTTACATTTTATTCATCCCATACCTATGTCCTATTATACTATACTATTCCTACCTATGCCTATTCTTATGTTCAAATCCTATTCTATTTCTCTATGTATACCTATTCATAATTTATTTTACATTTCCTTTTATCTATTCATCTGTCCTTGCATGGGCCAATTCAATTTATCTATTTTCAACTTCCCCCTTTTTCACTCTTAAATCTGGGTCCTTTTAATCTATATTTTCAATCCTATATTTATTATCTATCCTATATCCTAAAAATCTAACCCTACTTTGAAAAATTCACACTTCCTTAAATTCAACCTTAAACCTGCTATATTCAACTCTAATAATATTCTCTCTAAATGTACGTAGTGTTCCTCTACACTATTACTAAATATTAATATTTCATCCTTATAGTGGATACTAAATTCCTCATACAGTCCCAAAATATTCTTGATCACATTCTCTAATGCATCCGTGCTCGAGGACAAACCAACCGGGACCACCCTAAATTGGTATAATTTTCCTTCTACCGAAAAACCCGTATATTTCCTTGATTCACGCGCTAATGGAATCAAACACAATGAATTCTTTAAGTCTAATTTGCTATATATTTTCTTATTACCTATTCTTGCTAATATGCTTTCCATCGTTGGTGGACAATTGTATTGCGGCTTCGTTCGCTTATTTATCTTTCTTGCATCCAAACATAACCTAATGCTATTATCATTTTTTTCACGACGACTAATGGATTCACAAAATGTGTACTGGAGTTTTCTATAATGCCTTGACGTAACATTTCCTCAATTTCTTCCTTCACTCTATTCCTATATGCTACTGGAATAGGATATATCTTATTGTTAAACGGTTCCTCATTCATTACTTCTAACTTGTGCACATAACCCTTGGCAATTCTCGACTTCGACCCAATTAATTCTGAATGCTTATTCAATAATACATTCACCCTATTTTTAAATCATCTGGACACTTAATCTCTTCACTTTCATTCCCCCATTATTTATCTCTTCACTAAACTGATTAATATTTACGCAGTCATCTTCTATTACTATATTCCCTCTTCATACCATTTAATATATTTCCCATTACACTCAATCTCTTTGCATTCCGCATTTATCTTCAACCCCAACTTATCTATCATATTCATCCCAAATATAACATCTATCTTCAGTCCAGGTACCACCATGAACTCATTTTCCCATATTCTATCCCCATTTCACATCTCAGAATTACCATCTCATTTATTACACTAAATCTCTTATTATTTGGTGCCACTAAATTACACCTTGCTATCTTTATCGCTTTATCCCCAATTTCTCTCGTTTAACAAATTCTTCCGCTACAAGTGATGCCTCTGCTCCAGTATCAATTAATACTTTAACTATTTTATTTTCCACCTTTAAATTAATTATTGGTAATAAGTTTCTCTCAAGTCTTCCTAAATCATTATCCATTTCATATTTAATAAACTCGCGCTGGTGCTCATATCCGTTAATCCGTAGAATTTTCCTTGGTTCGTCCGTACTCAAAATCCTGATCTCGCGTCGAAGGTCCTGCCTGACTCATTCTTCCTGTATCTGTGCAATTCGTGTTCCTTAATTCCACACTATTAATATTTCTTGCTGGTGTCCGTCGATCATCCTTTTCCTGTCTATTCATTACTCCATTGTTTCCCTCATGATTCGTTCTCTCTATTCGTTGCCTTGGTGTCTGACCATTATCCCTGTTCCGCCTAAAATCATTATTAAAGTTTCCATAGTTCCCCCCATTAAAATTTCTTCCGCGATCATAATTATACCTGTTCCTTCGATAATTATTCCTAGTCTCATCATTCCTTATAAAATTCGTGCGTCGATCCCTAAAATTATTTTCCCTTTCATCATCATTTTCCAAATCATCATATCTCTGCAAATAATCAATAAACGTGTCTCTATCCACTATGTTTTGCGTCGTTATGTATCGCTTTACTTCCGCATTAAAATGACTTGCTAAATACTTTATAATAATTTTATCTTCTAAAGGAGGATCCAATTGCTTCGCTACAGTAAATTTCTCAATCGCATATGATTCTCGCGTTATCCCTTTCGCCAAATCGTATCTTCCCATAATCAAATCATTTCGAATTCGATTTTGCTGGTTGTCATTCCAGAATTGACGTAGAAATTTGCTTTCAAACTGTTCAAACGTTTCTATTTCATCTTCAACTAGATTATACCATCGTTTAGCATTCCCTTTAATATTGCCCTGATTAAATTTAATTTGAATAATTCATCTGTGTATCCCTGTATCAACATTTTAAAATTTTTCAGAAATATCTTAGGGTTTACTTTTCCGTCCCCGTAAAATTTCGTAAATTGTTCCATTGAAAGATTCGTTTGCATTAGCTTAATTGGTTCCCTATTAAAGTTTATTGGATTGCTTTTAAATTATTTATCTCTTGATTTATTGATCTGAATTCCGTTTCGCAATTTTCTTCAATTTTATTTAACTTAATATTTAAATTCTTAATTTTATTGTTGGACTCACTTTCGAACTCTTCTCGTTTCGTTTTGATTAAAGAAATATGATCCCATAAACCGTCTATCTCCTCAGAAACTCTACCAACTCTCTCATTCAATTGTGCTTTCATCTCCGCGATATTATGGTTTGCTTCTTTCAGTCCATCACTAAGATTCTTAATTTTACCCTCCAATTTCTCATTGTTTTCATCCATTTTATTTTAACTGCATTTATGGCTTGCTCACTCCTATCCATCTTTTATTCAATTCCATTAAGATATCCAACATCTTATTTTCTTGTGAAGTTCGCCTCTCTTCACTGGAACTGGTTTCCTGAATTATAACGCTCTCCTGGGATCCTATCTCTACTCCTTGTTGTCTCAAAGCCTCCCGTGTTTCCCGTATTTTCTTGTCCATTATTATTAAATTTATATGCTAAACTTTTAAATACTAAAATTTATCTAACTTTAAATTACTGTACAAATTTCACTATTGTTAATTGAAGCTTTTCAAATCCCCGGTTTAGTTTAATTAATTTATATAAAATCTTACAATCGTACTTTAAAATTTATTTTAATTTAATTCGCCCCTCTTAATCTCAGTTTATTTTATTGGGGTTTAATTTACGAGCCCTCTTAATTTCAGTTTATTGTGGTTTAATTTACGAGCCCTCTTAATTTCAGTTTATTGTGGTTTAATTTACGAGCCCTTCGTTGGGTCGACATATTAATTGCTGTACTACCCCTTTAAGTGGGTCGACCTATTATTTCTGTAATATCACGTGTCCTTACGTTGAGCGACCTATTTATTTTAATTGCTATAATACTAAATTAAATTATTGAACCACCATTTTAATCTTTCCTACAGCTTGTGATTATTTCCTCCTCCAGCTGTTTCTTAATGTTGCTATCAACTGGAATTTATCATAAACAACTTTATCGACCAATGACAAAATTCAACAAGTTACCGCCTTTGCGGGTTATCTCTGCCCTACTTAATTTGTGGCTCCTCCTCAATCTTATGACCTCGGCTAGCATATATTTGTAATTATAAAATTCAGTAAGTTTGGATCCCATTTAATGAAACTAATGCTTTATGTACAGCTTTGACGTTATTTACAATACATTTTCAAATTAATTCACCTTTATAAATTTCATTTATCAACAACCATTTAATTTGTACTAAAAACCCAAAGTCACCAAAGAAAACTCATTATCTTTCTTTACCAACAAATGTAGAATATTCTAAATCCGTTTTCTTATTATTATTTCAATACGTATTCAACCCTTTGTTGACTTGTTTACAAGCATATAATATTTAGCCAATTGGATATTAAAATAAAATAAAATTCTTGTAGAAAAACAGATGCCTTATAACTAACAATCTGACCTGGTTTTATCTTTTTACGACGACGCTTCCATTGAAATTAATCTTCCCCAATTTTCGATTCCATTCAACTTATCACCATTATGGACCAACACCATTAAATTATAATTTTATACTTTAATCATTCTTGCCATAGACTTCAAATTTGTAATTCGTTCACCCTATACTTCAAGATTATGTTCTTCCTTTCGCCTCGACATTTAAATTGTTTTATTGTACTCTTTCTTAACATCAAACATTCTGGCCTATTTTCCCTCAGACCTCGAAGCCCTATTATTTTTATGTCTTAGTTTACGATTAATTCATAAAAATAATCCTACTTACGTTTTAAACGGTAATTTTCATATACACACTCATTTATTTCACTTTGTACCACTTGTTACGTATTATTCAGTATTACTGGCAATGCACTTGGGCCTTCATTGAGTTCAAAACTGACTTTCTTATCGCGGTGCTTGCTAATATAATTTCGAATCCCCACTGCATCCGTGGTGTGGTCTAGAACCTGTCGTTTGCTTCGGACCAATCAAATAATTTCATTTCGAATATTTTCTGATGTAATGCTCTGCGTTCGTTCATAATGCCCACCTGCCTGCAGGTGTCTTCACTTATCAACATGCTGTATTTTGATAGAATAGTCGCCTTTCCATAAACAACTGATGCAATTTTACTTTAAACTTTCATTGTTTACATGCGATTCACGCAATTTTAATCATTTCTCTTATCAAAATGGTTAGATCTTTATACGCATCATATTAGCTACATGAAACTCTATTTTCACATCCGTATCACTTAATCGTCTGAGACTCTTTTCTTAATGCGTGTCTAATTATTCTTTATCATTTATACGCGTGCTCCCACTGAAAAATATTCTTATTCGCTTTACTTATATCAACTGAACACTATCTACAGGGTATTTAATCTTTACCATCCGTTTAATACTCGTATTTCTCATTCCTACGCCAACTATGCGTCTTCCTATGTCTTTCCTGCGTCGCCCAAAACTATTTCTACTTTGTACATAGGGTGTTGCCTACTTACTATCTACTTCTATTTCTTACTTATTTCCTAAAATAACTACAATTTTCTGCTGCCTATTCTAATTACTCATTCTCTAGTGACCTTCACTATGTCGTGCACCCTTAAACAAACCCTTATCACAGCAATATATATATATATATATATATATATATATATATATATATATATATATATATTACAAAACTATTTATAAGTTGATCTTATTACCTTGTGATTTGTTGATGATGCCTAACAAATTCTCTAATTAACTTTAAATATTTCAATTGCGGTTTTATCTCATCTTGTTCACTTTCTACCAATAGGTCAACACTTTTTCTAAAGTAGAAAGCAAGTATTTGATACTGAGCGGCGCAAGACCAAAGTAGACTGTAAAACAATATATCAACACCTGCTAGTACGAATACAACTAGAAAAAGTAAAAAATTTAACCACACATAAATGATTTCACAAATAACCGGTGCTAATACAGGAACAAATAGATAAACTAATCCTATTTGTAGTCTTCTTTCTCCAGATGCTAGAGGAATGTTTATATATACAATACCCAACATAAGTCCACCACAGCCATATACATACGCGAGCTTTGTGATAAGTCCACTATTGTGATGAAATGATGTTAAGTCCTCTTCCAGTTTATTAACGCTCCACAATTTGTAATAAACATCTCTGAGTATACGTGCTAATTCTTTCCTTCTTAGAATTAAAACCAGCATTCTCATTATTGCCTGTAAAAAAGAAATTGTTCGAGGTTGGTTGATATTCTTTCTACGTACCCCTGCTGAAAATAATACACAAAATACTGATCCTGAAGTTTTATTTAGATCTCCTTTATTATTATTTAAATAAAGTAGTTGTCCAAACAACAATAATACAAGATTTACAATACAAAATAGTTGTATTCCCAATAAAGCCACATTTGTTTTATCTGGCCAAAGGAGTACAAAATCTAAGAAAAGTTTTGCAAAGAACAAAGGTGCTTTTACTACATCATTTAGCACATGCCTTGGTAAATTTGAACTGGAAAATGCTCTAGAATTTCTAGAAGCGCATATAGACATTTTTTAAGCAAAGGCAGCTATCTCAATCGTCGCGACTAATGCGTTTCTAGAAGGTAATATGGCTATTTTATTGCGATAGTTATTTGTTTAGTTAACTATAATTTAGTTATTAGTTTCTTATTTCTTTTGAATAAGCTTCTGAAAAGTTATTTATTTATCATGTAGCTCTTGATTGCAGCGTATTATGTAGGTAATTTGTGTGAACCACCCAACTACGTGGTTGGAATAAATCATGCTTCCAAACTCTATCTGAACAGATTATTTAGGTACAAATTTTAAATGTCTTTTTCTTGGGAATGAGATGTGTAATTGTCTAAGCATGTGATTTCCTATATCCCGTATTTTCTGAAAAAGCAAAAATATTATAAGTCAAAGATATTGCGTTTTGAAAGCGAAAAGATGTTTCCATAGGTGTCTTGAGCATAAGTTGTCACACGCATACCAACTATATCACGGAGCCGCCTGGTGAAGAACACCGCTAGAAATTTCGTTTCGGTAAAATACCGAAAACGTTGACTGTACTAACAAAGTTGGTTGCCGGCTAACTCAGTGGAACGGGTGGTGAAAGTGTTTGAAGAGGGTCCGAGAATGATATCGGGTATAAGATATGGTCCTGATCGGGAAATAACTTGAACGCCACCTAATATCGCTGGGTTTGCAGTAAAAAGTTCTAGAGAAAATTAAAAGTAGGGCGCCAAAATCTGAAATCAAGAATGTGATTCTTGCTTAAAAATATACCTGAAAATTCATTAAGAACAATATTACTTAAAACCTGAAACATATATGAACCTTAAAACACGTAGACCTATTCAAGACAGCTAACTGAAAAGAAGGTTCCTAAAGGCAGATGTTAAATGACCGAAAATAATCACGCTGCTAGGAAATCACAACGATTTATTACAGTAAAACTGTAACTATACCGTTACAATCATGGGTAACCAACTATACAAATGTCTTTATTTAATTATATACAACGTTTTTAACTATATGGCACACTTAGGTTTTTATTGCAACTACATGATACAGCCTTAAACAAGTACTAGAAATTAAATGATCACAAATCTACGTAACTAAAAGATTAATGTAAACACAGATGCACTGTAAGTACGTTCTGACAGTTCATGCATTGAATTATGATTATCTATTTAGTTACAAACCTTCACTTTGGTATAGTTTCAGAAGTTTTATTCTTTTCAATATCTGAGGTGTGATTGGTGTTTTGTTCCATAGGATGCTATTTTTGACTTCGTTCACTCTAATACTTCTAACACAAAGTTTGTTTATATGCAAACAAATGTGCTCCTAAAATTGAAACTGACCCACTTAGCAGGGCATTATCCGAACATTGTTAGACCACTCAACCTTGTTCGATAATTTCTAGTCAAGGTAATTGACCTACCAAAGCGGCATGTTGATATTTTGAATGTTATATACGAAGTGCTCTATAAAAAATGGATTTACTCTTTCTAAATCATGCGGCGACTTCCTCGGTAAACCCCGGACGGATGAATTAAAAGTATAAAATAAACATACCTCGTGTCGTTCTTCCTATTTAACCTGTATATCTACTTAAATTTACGTATCGTGAACCTAGAATCTTTGCACACAGACGACGAGATCTTCTGGGTGCTAGCATTCTTTATCAATACAACTGAATCACAACTGTATTAATGATAATGATATCATCACTAACCTTTAAAAACTAAAATACGAATTTGACAGTTTATAAATATAGGTCATATAGTTTAAAAATAATTTTACTTTAGATGAAAGTTATAGTAACCTTAAAATTATATATCTTAAAGGAAATAAGTAGAGATTAGTGATGATCCTGGTGCAGCGCCACCGCCACCGCACTACTAATCGTTTTTTAATGAGTTTTCTCATTAAAACCCCATTAGCACTAATGGGTTTTTAATGGGTTTTTTCAATAAAAACCCATTAGCATTAATCGCTTTTTAATTGAAAAACTTTAACACTAATCGTTTTTTAATGGGTTTTCTCATTAAAAACCTATTAGCACTAATCGTTTTTCAATGGGTTTTCTCATTAAAAACCCATTAACGCTAATCGCTTTTTAATAGGAAAACTCATTAGCACTAATCGCTTTTTAATGGGAAAACTCATTAACGCTAATCGCTTTTTAATGGGAAAACTCATTAACGATGTTATCATTTTTCCTTACGTCAGATCCACCTTATGGAATCCACCACTCGGACCGTTTTTTCTTAGGGTATGATACACGCAGCGCCATCTAACCTAACCTAGCCTCAAACGTCAGGTGAATGTCACAGTTTACGTCACAGCAATCACCTTTATTTACGTTACGAATTCTTAAAGGAAAAAAAGGTGGCTATTGCGGAATTCGAACCCGGGTCTCCTGGGTACAAAACTCATACTCTAACCACTAGACTAATCTGCCACATGATAATAGCAGTGTAAATATGCTATTGCTGTTTTGAGCATGTTCTAAACCTATTCTAATTAAAAAACAATGCATTAGTAAACATTTTATTTAAAAATTAAATACTTTTGTACATTAACAATAGGCTGTAACAGTAGAACATTTTCCTTGGAACAATTTAAATTATTCAAACAATGGTTTAAACAGTGATTGTACCTATCACCGAATCTTCTTCTTAATTCTTTGAGTCTAGGAAGTGAGATTACACTTTCCATGTTTAAAATGTTGTTTGATAAATATTTCGATAGTAACTGCTTCTTCTGTTCTCCTTTAACATAGACAGTAGCCCCGAAAAGTATGACTTTTTACAGTAAAACACCCACATTTGTATAACCATTCGTAGACTGTACATCCCAGCAGAGCCCATGGATTCTTTCCTTTAACCGACGGACTTGCTTTTTTAAATCATCACATAGGGTGTTATACCCCACCGCCATGTTCAGTATCTCATGCCATATTACATTATTCACTACATCCAAAATGGCGATCTCCTTGCAATAGAAATCACTAGTTTTGTATTGATATCCTTGTAAATCGATTATAAAACACATGCTTCGTGCTTCAAATCATAAATGGAAATGGGCTTCTAAGCAAATCGTTTCCGTAAAACTTTTTCCACTAGGTACGTGTCGGGTGCTGCTGTTGGCTGAATCTCATCGCCGTAAAAGCACCTAGGATTGGCCGACCTTCCAAATCTTGTAGCAGATAGGCTATCGGTCTCGTTTGTTGTACTTTAACAATTTTGAATAGTTCTGTACTCCAGTTTGGATGAAATCCTCGATCGAATACTGCTTTATATTTTGATATACGTACAATTTCTCCAACCTAATACAACTTCTTGTGATCCTTAGAAGCACTGTTAGCGGTGTAAAGTTTTATTCTTTCCGGATGTTCTTCCGCCTTCATAGGTGCCATGTTAATAGTCCGATGCGGTGTATTATTGTACTCTTCCATAACCTTAGGCAAAATATTCAACCATCTATGACTACCTTGCAAGTAAAATCTTCTGTACAATTTGTTTTTGATTGTTCTGATCAACCGCTCAACCATACTAGCTTTTATTGCAGAAAATGTGGAGTAATGGTTTATCTTATATTTTTGCATAAGATTTTTAAACCAGTGGTTGTAGTACTCTTTCCCAATATCCGTTTGTAGATTGATTTTTGCGGTTATATTTCGGTACAATATTTTGTTCAAAATTTTTTTCATAGCATTTGTAACTTCTGATCCAGTCTTGGTCTTTAAAGGTTCTACTAAAGCATATTTTGTGAAACAATCCACCGCTATTAGAATATATCTGTACCCATGGCTGCATTTCGCACAAGTCCGATTGGATAAGATCGCGTTTCACATGTTTCAGATTTGTATGACGACGCTGAAAATTATTTCTTGTAGGTTTAAATAATTCCTTAACGATGATTTCTTTACTCATTTTTGCCTGATACTAATGCTAAGCTAATAGGGCTATCTTTATCTAGTTGCACCTTTGACATAAACTGAAACTTTGGTTTGTAGTATTTGTTTTTTATAGCTGCTGGCGACGTATCGTAAATCGATGATATTGCAAGACCGAGCTCCTTCTCGTTTGTCTCAGAAGCAGCAGTCAAATTCATAAAAAACTGTATTAACGTTTTAAAGTCAGATACAAGCTTATCCAATTTTTCATTTACATATTGTTTATTAACTGCATCAGATGGTTCAACCGGGTGAGAAAGCATTCTGATACGCTGGTTTCTTGCATTGAAGGCTTTATCATTACGTTGTATATTATCAGAACTTTTTAGACAGTATGAAAAGGCTTGATTCACGAGCTTGATTACAGATTTCTTATTAACACAATCACTATCGTCTTTAGGATCCATTACATCACCTAACCTTCTTTTACGAAAACTAATTGTTTCTTCTCCAGACTTGAATACTATAGTGCTTCTCTGATTAACACAATCATAATCTTCTTTCGGGTCTGATGAATTCACTAACCTTCTTTGCTGCATATCGTATCCATCACCATCCAACGTTAGCACAAATCCTCGACCTGAAGGACCACGCAGAATATCGGCATCTTTACGCTTTGAACGTCCGAAACGGTCGATGGGCATTTTAAAACTGTGTAATTATTTACTGAGCTCGCTGTATTATACCTTCTTCTCTCATCTCTTCTATTATGGATACCATCTCGTTAATATTTTGCTCGCTCGTATTTCCAGCCTGGTTAGTTACATTCAATATTTTAATCTGTCGAATAGCTTGTGAATGTCGTTCCAATATACATACTCAACAGGACCCGCATTCAACTTTTTGTAAAACTGTTAATCGAAACCCAAACCTTTACCCTTGAGCACCCTTTTAGACTTTCTTCGAAGATCTGGCGAATGTTTTAGCACATATTTTTCAAACTTCTTGTTATTTGTCGGAAACTCGTTTAAATCTTGCAATGCGTATAGATTAAACTTTATTCTCAAAATCGATGCAGATTTGATCATTTCCAAGTAATTCGGTAAATCTTCATGCAAATTCAAATCACCATCTTCGGGGTTGATGTTTTTAAAGGTTAGCAGATTGTATAAACCTTTCGTACCTGGATATATCACATTATTTAATGTTATATCGCTAGTTTCCGGGTTAAATAACAATACACTCCTTGCAAATCGCCATGTATCGGTTTCCGCATTATACTTTACTCCATAAACCGATTTTTCTATATTTTCGTCTTCATCTCTTGTCAACATATCCGCATAGTATAGATGAAACGGTTCTTATAAAACGAGTTGCTTAATTTTCTTTATAGGTGCTTCCATGTCTTCGACTTTAACCTTTGTAGTAGCTAAGGGAATTTTTTCGAAGATTGCTTGTAAATGAGATGTGGTGGCTTGCAAAGGTTCGATTAATTGTTTGTGCACCTCTTTGAATTCTTGCTGAGAAGTAGTGTAACCCTTCTTGTACCACGCAAACTTTTTTTTGTACGGCATCCTGCATAAGATGAAGCTTACGTTTATTTGCAATCAAATCTTTAACATCCGTCATCATCAGGCTCTGGATGGGAACTAACTATTTTTTGAATAATGTCAAATATTTATATACTCGTCGAAATCCTTCCGATACCGTCCCTTATCGATATCAAAATCTTTCACAATAGTTATAAAATTGTGTTTTGGTCAATCTTCATCCCAACACTGTAAGCACATTTCTTTAAATTTTGGATATGTCATGTCACCACTTATATGATCCATAAATATATGTCTGAGATTGATTTCATCTTATTTCTATAATGCGATTACATTGGCGTTATCTCTGAGTCTATGTTTTATGGCACTAGCGTAAGTTTGACATAAGTAAAAGGAATCAATGCTTTTATGTCGACCGAACGAGAAAAACTGAGTGATTTTACTTTTCTTGTTTGCAGGTAAATCATCGAAAACCATAATTGAATTTTCTTTGGTATCTCCGGGTTCAATCAAATCGTTGTTAACTTTCAAACTCATGGTACCTGTTTTTTACGTCAAATGTTAATAATAAATTAACTAACAAATGCACGTCGAACTGTATATAATTATTTATTCAGTTTAAGAGCATAAGATTACAAATATAGAGATTGTTGTAGACACGAGTGCGTCTACACTTTAGAGAAGCTAACGAACAAGTGCGTGGTGGTTGAAATGAACCCTCTTCACATATTGAAGGCAGGCGTGGTACAGCCTTATAAAAAAGTAACGAATAGCCAGTGGTTGAGGGAGCACTACCATTAAATACAACTCGTATTTTGGTAGTGGAGCTTTGTTCTTTGAGCACGGCATGGTGAGGAAAAAAGTATGAACCTTCCGAAACTGCATTGTCTACTTTCGTTAAAGACATATGAGAGAGTGCTAGATATTCGTCCAGAAATTGTGAATATCGTTCCCGAAGAGACTGGTTTAAACTTAGTCGCTTTTCGAGAGATAGAAGACTTCTTTTTGCAAAACTATATGAATCGCCTAGTTTTTACGGAGAATCTTTTAGAGGAATTGTGACGACAAATCGACCACCGCGTTCCCTACGAGTGTTGAAAGCGAAATGATTTTCACATTCAATTTCTTCTACTGACATGGGTTTTTTGAGAGAGCATTCTTCGGTTTCCCAAAATTTTGCGAGTTGATCTTGAATGAGCATATAACTAGAGGAAAAAACAGCTACATTTGAAGTTGAATTAGAGAATATAGGGCCGCTAACGATCCAGCCAAAAAAAGTTTTTTGTAATTTGGGCTGTCCTTTTCCCAGAGAAATTTGTCCGACACATAACAAATTATAGAAACAGTTAGCACCTAGCAATAGATCTATATTGCCGGGAGCGTTGAAATTGTGGTCAGCCAATTTTACATTTGGCGGCAACTTTATATGACTTGTGTCGATTGGAGCATTTGGGATATTGCCAGTAATTGCAGTTATTATTAAGCAAGAGATTTTTAATGTATACGAACTATGTTTGGCCGTTAGAGAGACATTACATTTTGAGTTTATTTGAGAGTTATAATTGGCCAAACCACTGACGTTTATTTTAAAGTTGTCACGTTGGAGTTTTAGTCGGTTGCACCAGTCACTTGTAATGAAATTACTTTGACTTCCGCCGTCTAGAAGCAAGCGAGCATTATGGGCTTTACCCTGAGAGTCCAAGATAGACACGACGGCAGTAGAGAGAAAGACGTTCGTGTTGTTATCAACAAACGAAGAAGTTAGAGAGATTCTTTCTTCCGAAGGAATTGATTGAGAAATACCCGAAGGGCCTGGGGCGTTTACCTCTGACGAAGGAGATTTACCAATATGTAAAAGAGAGTTATGCTTGGCCATGCAAGTACGACAGGAGTGTCGAGATTTACAATCTTTGCTGATATGACCACGAGCGAGACAATTCAGACACAATTTGAGAGATTTTGCATTAGAAATTCTGTCATCTGCAGTGAGAGCTTTAAATTTTTCGCAAACATATATTGAGTGTGTGTCTTTACAGTAATTACAAAGAGCCAGGTTAGCGTTAGTTACAAAGGATTTAGTGCTTTTTTGCTTAACAAAAGTCTTATTTTCACGAGCGGTTGTAGAGGATTTGTGCGACCTATTTTCGCTTTCTAACGCTTCAAGTACACTCGCTTTCTGTTCCAAAAATTGGATAAATTCGGACAAAGCGGGTATTTCATTATCATTTTTGTGCGTTTCCCAGTCACGTTCAGTAACCGAGTCGAGAAAAGAAACTAAATTTTGAGTTATGATAACTTTGCCTAATTTATCTGAGGGAACCAACGAATTTAGAAATTTGGAATGTTCTAACGTATTGTCTATTATTTTTCTGATATGAGTGGACGATTCTTTTTGGGCAACTTCTAAAGAGAAAAGAGCATTTACATGATTCCTAATGAGACCACGTTTATCATTATATCTTTTACAAATCATCTTCCACGCTGATTCGTATTTGTCCGAACTGAACGATTGAGTTCTAAGAACGCCTGCCGCTTTTTCTGTCAATGAAGATTTCAAATAGTGGAATTTTTGTATGTGACATAGATTAGTATTGGAATTGATTAAACTTTCAAAAGTGTCTCGAAATTCTATCCAAGTAGTTTGCGATTTGCCATTAAAACGAGGAAGCTCTATGACAGGAAGGCGCACAAAAGGCGCATTTGCCGATTGCCCAGGACAATTATTAATAGTTGAGATTCTAGAGTGAAGAGAATTAGGAGACTGCCTTGGAGAATTATCAATACTAGGAGGTTTAGATTCTAGAACGGAATTCGCAGAGCTATTTTTAACGGTCACTTGTAACAAAATTTCGGCTTCTGTAGTCAAAGCGTAATATTTTTCTTCAAAACTATCGCGATGTGCAAGTTCAGCATTGAAATCTTCAGAGAGGGTTTCAATTAGATTTTGTATTTCATCATATACACTCGGTATGCATATAAAATCATTTAGCCGTTTACGCAATTCAATTATTTGACCCGCAGAAGGAGAGTCCATTTGTTGTAAATTACTAAAAAAAGTTCCAAAATTTGTTACCTTTCGTTTGAGCACTGTTCGCTTTTTACGCAATGTTTCAATTTCTGTCGCCATAATTAAGAGCAATGTTAATAAAAATACAAATATTTTTAAAACAAAGGTGGTCCTAAAGACCGGTATAAATACCAAGAGAGAATAAGAGAGAGATTTGCGACAAAATTTGATAACACTTTTGAGATGTATAATTGTACGACAAGGCACTAATTTTGCTGTAAACTAGTCAAATAACTTAGTTATAATACGTTTTCAGAGAGAGATATTTGAGCGCATCAACCTTTTACACAAAGAGCGTGAATAAAACCAATATTCACTACCAAATACTTGTTACTAAAATTTAAGAGCATTGAACATCACTGAAAGCAAAAATAATTTTTCATTAGATCATTCATACAAAATAACCAACTTTTAGCACAAATACGTTTTTTATAGGAAAAGTGAATAAAATAAATAGGATGGACTTACAGCTTTGTGATGAGTGTACCGTTGTATGGCCTCAAGAAACCCTGAGGTAGAAACCAGTTTGTTGCTGCAAACATCTAATATTTCATCCCCTTTACTTTCGCCTTGCTATGTTGAAGAATGCGAACTCGAGCTTGAGATATGCTGAAGCGTGATGCGTGATCTACAATTATAGTTAATCGAAGTGATTGCTAATTCAATAATTTGGCGTTGGACCAATGTTTTTTACGTCAAATGTTAATAATAAATTAACTAACAAATGCACGTCGGACTGTATATAATTATTTATTCAGTTTAAGAGCATAAGATTACAAATATAGAGATTGTTGTAGACACGAGTGCGTCTACACTTTAGAGAAGCTAACGAACAAGTGCGTGGTGGTTATAATGCACCCTCTTCACATATTGAAGGCAGGCGTGGTACAGCCTTATAAAAAAGTAACGTATACACACAACTACAAATTAAATATAATGTATTGAACAGTACCCAATGTCTTCTTTTAGTGGTGAAAAAACGTTTCTTAACAATTCGTATTTCGGCTGATATAAACTTTTCGAAAATACATAGACATTTTGGAATCTAAGACCGTTCTCGTGCAAGATCAGAGATATTAAAGCGTTTGTATTTCCACAATTCGATGGTCCAGCGAATATAGCTCGTATGTTAGACGTGAACAAAACTCCATGTTTACCATCCTCTTTTGCACTAGCAATAGCAAAGTTATCATAATTCTGTATAGGTATTGTAATTTTTTGTTTCGCAGTCTCCATATTGCTTCGAGTGTGTACCTGCTTTTGTTACTGTTTGCGGCGATAGCTTAACGTCTCTTTCGGTATATTATATTTTCTACTGATGGCGTAAATAGTTGATTTACCCAGTCGAACTTCTTCTACAGCTTTTTCTAACGCTTCTTTACTGTATCCACTATTCCGTTTTCTTAGGTAATTGCGAACCATGCTAACTAACACCGATGGAGGCAATTTCACCCTATGAGGCTACCTCACTCTATGAGGCAATTTCACCCTATGGGGCAATTTCACCCTATGAGGTAATTTCACTCTATGAGGCAATTTTACTCCATGAGGCAATTTCACCCTATGGGGCAATTTCACCCAATGAGGCAATTTCACTCTATGAGGCAATTTCACTCTGTTACGTATTTCTAGTAGACGCCACGTTGTGCGTCAAAGTTATGTCACGGTGGCTCATAGCCGTGCGTAACAAAAGAAAATCCAAAAAAAAAACACTGACCGGGCTCAATCGGAGAGTAGGGGGGGTTGTAGAAAGCAGACCAATCTATAAGGGACGCGGCTGTCAGGAGTTAGTACCAGTATCTGCCATAGAGAACTTAGAATAGTAAACCTGAAAGAAAACAAATTAGTTCTGCAAACCTGAAACAGAGAAAAAGCATAGCCTATGGATCAAGTTTAAATTGTTCAGTACTTTATAGAATAAATAAGAGCAACTGTATAGATAAACTCTATAATCTAACAACAGTAATAGCAGTACAGAAAAATTCTGAGTACAAAGTGAGGCCATATTGGGGAGTAGCAGAAACGTTTCATCACACCCCAATTAAACATAATTCAGGTAAAATGTAACAAAAAAAATATAAATGGGTAAGACATAATTACTCTAAGTAATTTAGTAAAATTTTTAGCAAAGACATAAATAAGTAGATAAACACAATTGTTCTGAGTCATTCAGTAGGGTTGATTGTTCGTTATAAATAGGTAAGACATAATTAATCTAAGTAATTTAGTAAAATTTATAGCAAAGACATAAATCAGTAGATAAGCACAATTGTTCTGAATCATGCAGTAGGGTTGATTGTTCTTTTTTTTTGTTATTAAATAGCGGGCAAGTCTATGGAAAAGGTATCAGGAAATAGTGCAACTTACACAAAGTCCTTCAGTACCACTTCCTTGCCATTGCAGTGTGGGATCCACGATGTCTGGCACTAACGAAGCACTGCACCCTAGACTGTGAGGGTGTTGATGGAACTCATCACCACTTACCCTAATCACACTGACTGATTTCACTGGGGTTAGCAGCGGACCTTATCACGCGAAGGAACTAGGTATATTAGTTGCATAACCCTACAAAAAGCAGCGAGGAACTTCAACCACTACTTTTGTATACCGGTAGTCTGTCACAGTTTAAATATCACCAGACAAAGCAAGCAACAAAAGCCATAATAAGTAAAGCACATGTATCACTAAAGGGAGTCCGTAACCATGTCCTTAAAAACCGCATGCATCTAGGTAAAAGTAGAACGAAACAGTCTCTTTAATGTAATTCCTATATCGGAACCAAAGACCAACTACGACTCCGCGACAGTTAGTTCTACGGCTTTTTCTTCCATAAGAAAGACGACTAAAAAACGTTTAGTAGACACGCGTAAGCACTAAAGCCGTACGTCGAAAGTTCTTCGAACACACGTGCGTCAAGTTTTATCAACTCTACCACTCTTGGTTCAACCAGAAAAACCGTATCTTACACTTAATTTTTTGACATCTCGCAAGCAAAAACCAAACACGACCCTTTTTTGTTTATATTTAATCCTACTAGTACAACTTCTGATCGCCTACTTAGATTGTATATCCACATATTAATTACGGCGGGATTATTTATTAATGACAAGTGGAAAGTAATTTTACGAGTATTCCAATTTACAACTAAACCATCTTTTAAAATTAATACCGGCGAGTCAACTTGCATATCAATCTGAAAACTAGGCGGAAGTATTTACCTTATACAAACCGCGATCCAAAAACGATGTATTTTAAGAATTAAGTAGACTAAAAATGTTAGGCCACCAAAAATGCACGTTACAACTCTATGAGGCAATTTCACCCTATGGGGCAATTTCACTCTATTCTGATATATGTAAATTCGTTCTAAAATAACTAGAACTTATTTACAGAGTGGGGGATGCACACCATTCGATAAATAAAAGTAGACTAATTGAAACAAATTAATTCCTTGCTTTTATACTATTTTATTAAAAATATATACAAAATATTTAATTGCGAATAAATCTATTAACAATTTCCGTAAACGGATTATATTCAAACATAGAATCATGTATAATTAAAGCATAAGCCTTCATCGAGGGTTCAAAATTTCTTGACGTTTCTAATTCCATTCTTACATCAACCGTTGCGTCTTTGATGCTTTCAAATTGATGACGACAGTCCATTACAAAGACAGGTGATTCCATAAACCTGTTGTAGTCCATTAAACATTTATTCGGCGATTTGTTCGGATAGTATTTTTCCATAAAAGATGCATAAGACAGGTATGCTGGCAAGTAGTCGTTCTGCTCGAAATCCAAATTTAATCGACCTTGAGGGAACACCTGAGAGTTTAAAAACACTTTGACATTGGTTATATTGGCATTCGTAAAGCTCGTAGCATTTTCTTCTTTCCTGTCATACTTCCCATTTTACAACGTCAGTAAAATCCACCGAGCCTTCTCTGTTTCGTTCGATACTTTAATTCTTCATACTTGCGAATTTGATTGTGTTAGAGACGGTCATTCGTGTAGTTCCCATTTTCTGAATGCGATCATTATAGATGATTGATTTTGCATTTCCGATAGCAGCGATGCCTTAGTGAAGTCACTTAATGTTATATGCGGAACCTCCCATGAAATACGTTGTATTTTGAACGTTACTGTATTTCCAATTGACTTGTAGCAATTTACGTCCGACTTAGATCTGATTAAAATCAGCTCTTAAGGCATATTGACGATAGTTTTCTTGTAATCTTCAAAAAACCCAAAAATTGTTTTTAGCGGTATAGCACAATTCCATCTTGGAATATGGTATCGGGCTTCCACCCGGTATGTGTAATAGATTTTGTTTCTGATTCTTCCATGGATACTTAACCTTTAATAGTTTTTGTAATTCCAGGGATTCTGCAGACATGTATTATTTGATTATTACCCAATTTGTATTGAATTTCCTCAAACAGAAAATATGGGACATTTCTAGTAAATTCGTAAGCTTTAGGATCTGGTTCTGCTGCTCTAATCGGGTCTACAGTTGTTGACGCTTCTCTTAATGTCTTCGTAAGTTTATAGGTACACCTTATAAATATAAAACTTTCATGGGGATATGTGATGTTATCACTGCTCTGGATTTCAATTGAAATTCGATCGTTGTTTTCTGCATTCAATGTAAAGGGAAGATATGTATAATAATCTTCCTTTATTATGGTTTCGTCTAATTTATAACATCCAAACACATCCAATTTGGGTACGTCCTCATATTTAAGCTTTCCAAGTTTAACGTTTTCATCACCATGGAGATCTAAGCTGCGTTTACTTCTACCACCCATCATTTATAACTTTTAATCCCAAAGATTTTAAGAAACGTATTTCTTCTGCTGTAAGTCTCTCGACAACTTGACGCTTTGACGTCGTATGCACTTCTGATCGTCTAGGGGTGTTGTAGCGTGTTTTATATACAAAATCGATGGGCATTTTCAGCTACTTTTTATTTCCAGTTTCACACAGGTGTATGTTTCCGGTGAAAAGTTTATCAATTCACCCAAATGGTCAACTAATCCGATTGTAATATTATCAATTTCTGTCACGCTCAGTGGTTAATATATGACGTGGTTAGGTTCCTTTTCCAGATTATATTGGTAATTAACCCGGAAACTAGCGATATAACATTAAATAATGTGATATATTCTGGTACGAAAGGTTTATACAATCTGCTAACCTTTAAAAACATCAATCCCGAAAATGGTTATTTGAATTTGCATGAAGATTTACCGAATTACTTGGAAATGATCAAATCTGCATCGATTTTGAGAAGAAAGTTTAATCCATACGCATTGCAAGATTTAAACGAGTTTCCGACAAATAACAAGAAGTTTGAAAAATATGTGCTAAAACATTCGCCAGATCTTCGAAGAAAGTCTAAAAGGGTGCTCAAGGGTAAGGGTTTGGGTTTCGATAAACGGTTTTACAAAAAATTGAATGCGGGTCCTGTTGAGTATGTATATTGGAACGACATTCACAAACTAATCGACAGGTTAAAATTATTGAATGCATCTAACCAGGCTGGAAATACGAGCAAGGAAAATATTAACGAGATGGTATCCATAATAGAAGAGTTGAGAGAAGAAGGTATAATACAGTGAGCTCAGTAAATAATTACACAGTTTTAAAATGCCCATCGACCGCTTCGGACGTTCAGAGCTTAAAGATGCCGATATTCGGTGTGGTCCTCCAGGTCGAGGATTTTTGCTAACATCGGATGGTGATGGATACGATATGCAGCAAAGAAAGTTAGTGAATTCATCATACTCGAAAGAAGATTATGATTGTGTTAATCAGAGAAGTACTATAAAATTCAAGTCTGGAGAAGAAACAATTAGTTTTCGTAAAAGAAGGTTAGTTGATGTAATGAATCCTAAAGACGATAGTGATTGTGTTAATAAGAAATCTGTAATCAAACTCCTGAATCAAGCCTTTTCATACTGTCTAAAAAGTTTTGATGATATACAACGTAAAGATAAAGTCTTCAATGCAAGAAACCAGCATATCACAATGCTTGCTCGCCCGGTTGAACCATCTGATGCAGTTAATAAACAATATGTAAATGAAAAATTGTATAAGCTTGTATCTGACCTTAAAACGTTTATACAGTTTTTTATGAATTTGACTGCTGCTTCTGAGACAAACGAGAAGGAGCTCGGTTTTGCAATATCATCAATTTTCGAGGCGTTACCAGCAGATATAAAAAACAAATACTACAAACTAAAGCTTCAGTTTATGTCAAAGGTGCAACTAGATAAAGATAGCCCTATTAGCTTAGCATCAGTATCAGGCAAAAATGAGTAAAGAAATCATCGTTAAGGAATTATTTAAACCTGCAAGAAGAAATTTTCAGCGTCGTCATACAAATCTGAAACATGTGAAACGCGATCTTATCCAATTGGACTTGTGCGAAATGCAGCCTTACTCTCGTGTGAACAATGGGTACAGATATATTCTACTAGCGGTGGATTGTTTCACAAAATATGCTTACCTTTAAAGACCAAGACTGGATCAGAAGTTACAAATGCTATGAAAAAAATATTGAACAAAATGTTGTACGAAAATATAACCGCAAAAATCAATCTACAAACGGATTTTGGGAAAAAGTACTACAACCAATGGTTTAAAAATCTTATGCAAAAATATAAGATTAAACCATTACTCCACATTTTCTGCAATAAAAGCTAGTATGGTTGAGCGGTTGATCAAAACAATCAAAAACAAATTGTACAGAAGATTTTACTTGCAGGCAGTCATAAATGGTTGAATATTTTGCCTAAAGTTATGGAAGAGTACAATAATACACCGCATCGGGCTATTAACATGGCACCTATGAAGGGGAAAGAACATCCGGAAAGAATAAAACTTTACACCGCTGACGGTGCTTCTAAAAGTCACAAGAAGTTGTATTAGGTTGGAGAAATTGTATGTATATCAAAATATAAAGCAGTATTCGATCGAGGATTTCATTCAAACTGGAGTACAGAACTATTCAAAATTGTTAAAGTACAACAAACGAAACCGATAACCTATGTGCTACAAGATTTGGAAGGTCGGCCAATCCTAGGTGCTTTTTACGGCGATGAGATTCAGCTCACAGCAGCACCCGACACGTACCTAGTGGAAAAAGTTTTACGGAAACGATTTGCTTAGAAGCCCATTTCCATTTATGATTTGAAGCAGGAAGCATGTGTTTTATAATCGATTTACAAGGATATCAATACAAAACTAGTGATTTCTATTGCAAGGAAATTGCCATTTTGGATGTAGTGAATAATTTAATATGGCATGAGATACTGAACATGGCGGCGGGGTATAGCACCTTAAGTGATGATTTCAAAAAGCAAGTCCGGTGGTTAAAGGAAATAATCCATGGGCTCTGCTGGGATGTACAGTCTACGAATGGGTATACAAATGTGGGTGATTTACTGAAAAAAGTCATACCTCCGGGGCTACTGTCTATGTTAAAAAAGAACAGTTACTATCGAACTATTTATCAAACAACATTTTAAACATGGAAAGTGTATTCTCACTTCCTAGACTCAAAGAATTAAGAAGAAGATTCGGTGATAGGTATAATCACTGTTTGAATAATTTAAGTTGTTCCAAGGAGAGTGTTTTACTGTTACAGCCTTTTGTTAATGTATAAATGTATTTAATTTTTTAATAAAATGTTTACTAATGCATTGTTTTTTAATTAAATTAGGTTTAGAACATGCTCAGAACAGGAATAGCATATTTACACTGCTATTATCATGTGGCAAATTAGTCTAGTGGTTAGAGTATGAGTTTTGTACCCAGGAGACCCGGGTTCGAATCCCGCAATAGCCACCTTTTTTTCCTTTAAGAATTCGTAACGTAAATAAAGGTGACCGCTGTGACGTAAACTGTGACGTATGCACCTGACGTTTTAGATTAGGTTAGGTTAGAGTGGCGCTGCGGTGGTGGCAATGCGGTGGTGGCGCTGCGTGTATCATACCCTAAGAAAAAACGTTCCGAGTGGTGAATCCCATAAGGTGGATCTGACATAAGGAGAAATGATAACATCGTTAATGAGTTTTCCCATTAAAAAGCGATTAGCGTTAATGAGTTTTCTCATTAAAAAGCGATTAGTGCTAATGAGTGATCCTATTAAAAAGCGATTAGCGTGAATGGGTTTTTATTGAGAAGCCCATTAAAAAACGATTAGTGCTAATGTGTTTTTTAATGAAAAAAACCATTAAAAACGATTAGTGCAAATGAGTTTTTCAATTAAAAAGCGATTAGTGCTAATGGGTTTTTAATGAGAAAACCCATTAAAAACCTATTAGTGCTAATGGGTTTTTAATGAAAAAACTTATAAAAAAACGATTAGTGGCGCGGTGGCGGTGGCGCTGCACCAGGATCATCACTAATCCCTACTGAAAGAACTTAATCCTATTGGTGGACTTTACTAATGCAGAAACTATTAAAATGAAGTAAATTGATTATACGTATATCCATGGAATGTTACATACTAATGCTAAAAAGCGAACGATTCTATTAAAAAAACAAACGTAGAGGAGCATATTTGCAAAATAGCAAATCTCTGATCGTTAAGTGCTGCAGGCATATCTTACTAGTATGCACTTGTGAGCAAAAATTACAAAAACTTAAATATTATTTATTATTATTACAAATACAATCTAACAAATGTTAATTAATTCAAATTTATTAAACATATAGTTGTGCTTATTTTCTTCCAGGATTTCGCCCACAGAAGCCATAATAGGAAATCTGCACAACTAGAAAAAAACAACAATTATTATTACCAATGATATAGTAATAGAGATATCGTCATTTACTTATAATTAATTTAAATATTCTTAATTAGTAGGTGTTCCAAAGGATTAACTTTTATTATGATTCCGCTAATGTAGTTATATCAATCAATATTAGCTCATTGATGGATATTGGTTATTCAAGTCGATCTCTGTGCTACATTTAAACCAGTAACGCTATCGAGGTCAAATAAGTGAGCAAATATGTGCCCTAATTTAATTATTCAAAATATGATAAGAAATTTACCTTTGAAATAGCCTTCCAGTACATGGAATAAGATAGAATTACCGATCTTTTTTGATTAAGGTATCAAAATGTATACAATATTATTTATTAGCAGGGCCGGCTCCAGGTAGTAAACAAGCAATGACTGGCATCGAGGCGCCAACCTGAAGAGCACGCCCGAAGAAACGTCTAAACGAGCTCGGTCAGATGTATTAATTACAAAGTTTTTGCAAGTCCCACGACGCACACTTGCAAGTAGTGAAACCAAACGATTTTAGGACTAGGAATGACCGATTTTTATAGCCGTGAGATACACCATACTCTGTACTGTGAAGGGGTTTTTGTCACCGCCGTAAAGAAAACAAATAGTTAACCAATTCAATAGTAAGATTCCTGAAAGAAACTATTATAGATTAAGTTGTTACGATATTTCGTGCAGACAAGAAAGAAAAGTAAAGTAAGCAATGATAATCGCCTACACCGAATACCGTAACAAAACAAGAGGAAAATCCTAAGGATTAATACCATACTAGTTAAAAAATTGTAGAGTGAGGTGGGTCAGAAAACAGGAAACTTCGAAAAAAACGTTCTATTTACAAGTCTGCTCAAAGTATCTATATATGCAAATAGTACAAACGAGAGAAAAAAAATTCTCTAGAA
This sequence comes from Platerodrilus igneus, assembly GCA_036346225.1. Lineage (NCBI taxonomy): Eukaryota > Metazoa > Arthropoda > Insecta > Coleoptera > Lycidae > Platerodrilus > Platerodrilus igneus. The sequence continues at coordinate 1,636,044 of JARFIW010000713.1, read as the reverse complement.
AACCCAAAAAAAAATGTCATCCTGCTCGAAAATTCAATATATACAAATAGCAAGAACGAGAGAAAAAAATTCTCTAGAAAACCCTAAAAAGAATGTTATCCTGCTCGAAGAATCAGTATATACAAATAGGACGAACCAGAGAAACAATTCTATAGTAAACCCAAAAAAAGAATGTTATCCCGCTCGAAAAAGCAGTATATACAAATAGGACGAACGAGAAAAATAATGCTTTAGAAAACCCAAAAATAGAATATCATCCTGCTCGAAGAATTATTATATACAAATAAGACGAACGAGAAAAAAAAGTTCTCTAGAAAATCCAAACAAAGAATGCTATAATGCTAGAAGAATCAGTATATACAAATACGACAAACGAGAGAAAAAATTCGTTAGACAACCCAAAAAAAGAATGTTATCCTGCTCGAAGAATTAGTATATACAAATAGGACAAACGAGAGAAAAAAATTCTCTAGAGAACCCAAAAAAAGAATGTTATCCTGCTCGAAGGATTAGTACATACAAATAGCACGAACAAGAGAAAAATTTTTTTTAGAAAACCCAAAAAAAGATGTTATCCTGCTCGAAGAATTAGTATATACAAATGGAACGAACGAGAAAAAAAAATTTCTAAAAAACCAAAAAAAGAATGTTATCCTGCTCGAAGAATCAGTATATACAAATAGGACGAGCGAGATAAAAATAATTCTTTAGAAAACCCAAAAAGATGTTATCCTGCTCGAACAATCTATACAAATAGGACGAACAAACAAGTGGGGTGGGTCAGAAAACAGAAAACCTCGAGAAAGAACGTCTTATTTACAAGTCTTTTAGAAAAAAACAGTTACAGAAAGGAAATTAACTCGAAGGGAAAATAACATTTATTCAAAATATCCCAGACAAAATACATAGTGAAAAATTTTGGTAACTACCTTTTTAAATTCCCTGACAATTAATGGATTTGAGAAATCGATAAACTTGTTAAACCATACAAAAAAAAGCTTTCTTGTTGACCCAACCAGATTTGTTGTACTAACAAACGATCCAAGGGGGTGTTACGGTATTTCGTGCAGATAAGAAAGAAAAGCAAAAGTAAGCAAAGAAAGTCGCCCGCATCGAATAAAACAAAATAAGAGGAATCCAAAGAATTAAAGCTGTGCTAACTGAAAACGTCGTAGAGTAGGGTGGGTCATATAGAAAGAAAAATAAGAATCCTCAAGAAATGGATTTATTACAAACCTTTAGCTAACAAACATGATATCAAAAACGAACATTTACGTAATTCTTGGTAAAACATGATACAAAAGAAAGTGTCAACTCTCATATAACACAACGTAACGTCGAAATATACATAAACTTCAAACAAATATCAATTAGGGATTATATCCCAATCACATAAAATCTAAATAACAACATACTTACACAATGTATTCAACCCTAAATAAATATAGAAGAAAATTAGACAATATGTACAGTAATACAAAGCTGTTTATTTGCTCCTTACGGAAGTGAACTTACCAAAACTAATAGCGTAACTCTAAATTGAAGGAAACCAAGGGTTAAACGTAATCTAGATTATACTTTATAAACGATTTGTTGACGTTAGCACTTCCTAAATCACAATCCTTGCTTCCTGTCTGGGATCATTTTCGACTAGTAGTGTAATGAATTTTTAAGTACTAAAAAAAATTAATAACCAGAATGGTCAGTGTTTCTTGATGTTTTTCCTATATGATTGATCTTTAAATTTCCAAAAGTTTGAATATCCAGCACCTATGGTTATTTAATTATTTTAAGCTAATTACGCGTATGGTACAAAATGACCCCAGACAGGTTACACGTTTTTGTATTAATTGCATCATTTCGACAACAATTACTTCATTGTCTGCAGTTTAATAACTCGATAACCATTGCATCAACTGGTATAGTATATTGCATCATTTCTGAAATAGTTTTGTCATAACTCAATAGCAATTGCGTCTTCTAGCGTACAATTGTATTTCAACATTTTAGTAACAATTTCATATCATCATGTGCAGTGCGCTGCATATTTTCTAAAGCGTTGTTGGTATTTGGATGTAAAATCAGTGTAGAAAATGGCAAGCGCAAGTTGCGAGAATGCTTTGCACATCGTTGATGTGCAAGACATGCTAAATTTGGAGCAGGTGACGAATGAATTTGACGAAAGTGATGGAAGTGATGTTGAGGACGACAATATACTCTTGAATGGTGAGAACAGGAATGATTCCGGATATTTGGATGAAAAAGAATACAATAGCTACAGTGCCGGATACATCAGCAAGGATGTTGTAATAAATTGGGGCCTAAGTAACCTGTTCTTCGAAGGCAACCTTTGAGGAATATAATAATAAACCTGCAAATTTAACCCGAAAAAATTGGCGACCAGCGAGAAGAAAACCAAGACCAGCGTGTAGTGCTGGATTTATTGGAACACTTAGCAGGTACAGAAAGGAATATTATGACAGACAATTTTTTACAAGCTTCTCCTTTGCGTAAGAACTGCTACAAAAGAGCATGACATGGGTTGCTACAATGAGAAAAAACCGCAAGGAACTGTCAAAAGAAATGCTGCCGTCAAAGAAGAGAGAACAGCTCTCAACCGTTTTCGCCTATGTTGAGAGAACGCTGATTGCGTATTACGTTCCCAAAAAAACATAGCTATAGTTTTGCTCTCCACCCATCACAATACGTTTGACATATCCACTGAGGATCACAGTAAACCTGAGGTCATATTGTTCTACAATGAGACGAAGTCAGGGATAGATACTCTCGATCAAATGGCTCGCATATATTCTGCAAAACGCGGTACGAGAAGATGGCCACTCGCAGTGTTCTTTGACATTGTAGACTTCGCTAGCATTAACGCATACAAATTGTTTGCAGAAGTAGATCATGGCTTTAAAGATAAAAATTCAGGGCGAAAGTTCCCAAACGAGCTCTCCAAGGAGTTAGTAGCACCTGAAATGGCCCGTGGACTACGCCAACCTAAATGCAGGACCGGGAAAATTATGCGAGCTGTACACAATTCAGTCATTTGATTCCTGCACTACAACCACAACCTTAAAATCGGGGCAGCAGACGAGAAAGATACGGAAGATGTGAGAGAAAAAGTGACAAAAAAACAACACAGACTTGCACGAAGTATGACGTGTATATCTGCAAAGAACATTCTGTGACAAAGTTGCTTTGCATGGACTGCACTGACAACTGACCGTAGGAAAAAAGAAAGTGAAGAAGTGAATGTGAAAAAAAAACGTGAATTGAACTAATGTTTTTAGAAATAATTATCGAACATTTAGTTTCACTCACTACTGATATTCAATACATTTTATAAATACACAGTATGATACGAATGCAAGACGAATACAATACATTTTGAATTAAAGTTATTGTTTAATATTATATACTAGTATTGTCGTATGCGCACGCACGTAACAATACACCCAGTTTTAGCATAGGGTAGTATTAAAAATTGATTGGGGTCAAAATAGACCCCAGACAGGGTTTACGCATTTTACAACCAGACTAGAAGCAAGGGTTAAGTTAAAATAAGTAAAATTGCTTCAAGATCAAGGTCTGGAAAGAATATTCCTGAATTGGTTGTACCAGTGAGAAATAGGCATCAGTCAACTAGAGTCTAACAGAGCTCTCATTTAATTGCACCAAAAAACGATTCCAAGACATAATAATTTATCATTTAGGAATTGGTATCAATGTATAGTTATTCAACATGCTTATTTTATGATAAATTGAAATAATATGAAATTATTTATCTCAGAGCGGGGCGAATATCTCTTAATAAAAGTTGTAAGCTTTCCCACAAATATATTTTTTAAAAACGACATGTTTTGCTACTCCGCCGGTAACATTTTCAAGCTTACATATAAGTAAATATAAGAATAGTGTAACAAATAAAAATTAAAACTTACTTCGTTAACTATAAATGTACGATTGACATGAGCAGAACTGGTTAAATTAAATGATAAATTGCTGAAATGTCAATAAAGTGGTAAATTTAGAATTGATCAAGACTTAGGTTGTAGAAAAGTAGTTTTTTATAGAAATTTTTTATTTCATTAGCACACTAAAAACTATTCTATGAAATAATTTCAAAAAGTTTCAAAGAATTTAGTAGATTGCTTTTTGATGAATACGCAAGATTTCAAAGTTGTCCGAATCGAAAGAATGATTGAATTTTTAATACGATCAGCAATAGCAAGTTTTGATTGATTTTCTAAATTAACATTATTCTTTTCTATTAGTTATATATGTTCGTTAAAAAGAATTTTGAAAACTCTACGTGTCTGATCAATATGAAAAGCTAAACAAGAGGATCATTTTAACATTTAAATGCCAGCTGTTTCTAAAACGGGAGTACTATCTCTACTGTGAACTATAACCAGGAGCTAAATATAATTAAACAAATTGCATATAATAACGGTTATTCAAATAACTATGTCCTTCCTTACTTCAAAAACTCAAAAACCACCTGTTAACCTATCAACCTTGTTTCCTCCAACATCAACAAAAAATAGTTTAACCTTCCATATTTTACTTCAAGATTAAGGCACAAGGTTATTGTAAATTACATACATTAGTTTGTTCAGATCTAAATTACAATTTGACATTTGTTACCTTTATTTTGAACATCCCGTATATTTTTACCGGTTAATCATCAATACGCGGTCCAATGAATTTTCAACTCAAATTCCTTTTTCTTTAACAACAAGTTTAGGCTAAAATTAAATAGTTTACATTCTGTATATTTTATTTTCTGCAATAAATACGCTTTCGAACAATTCATCAATTTAAATCTATTTGCTTTGAAACGTAAAGTTTATTATGCGATAATTAAATAGTTCATAGCCTGTTTGTAGGTAATCTTCAATTTGTTCAACATTACAACCGCGTATAATGGGTTTTCTCTATTGTGACAAAGTAACGACTTATTGAAATCAGGTCGCGCACTATTCTCCGGTAAAGCCGTGTTTTCCAGTTTCAAATCGCGTTTCGATAACACGGAGGTTTGTATTTCGAATTGGCGTCATTTGGATTCATTCTGAATTTGATTCTACAGCTCGTGCGACGAAATATGTTCTACATTACTCGTTCTACCACTTTAAAAGCAATGCACGTTTATTGTTGTTCTGCCAATTAGAGATGTTTTGCGTGTATTGATGAGTGTTCCTGCGCTTACCCCATCCAACCCGATTCCATTTTTAGCTTTTTCTTTCTGGGTGTAGCCCACCTGTTCGCTGCCGCGTACCAGTTTCTGTAATTACTACTGTAATTACGATGGTAGCCACGTTGTTATGCTGACTTTCTCCCCCCCTGCAGTTGGCAAGTTAAGTAACCTGACGCAGAGAGGTATGTGCCTTCTATTCTGTTATGCATGTCAAGAATTTTTATTTATCAACGGTGGATGGTGTAAAACCAGTCCACCATACTTGTCAAACTTGTCAAACTGTTCCAAGCAAGGTAACGATCTTTAACGTGCATCACAACACACACACACGGGACCTCTATTTTACCTCTCATCTGAACGAAAGCGTATTTTTGTGAAAAATGCTCGCCTAACATTTTTCAAGCGAACAGTGTCGGAATTTGAACCCGGGACGTTGGGAGTAGTAGTCACAGCATACTAACTATGCTACGGAGCTGCCTGGTTAAGTACCCCCTACATTTGATTTTCCAATGCTTCACCCGAAGGTACTACATTGGCTAGAACACCAGTTTTTTTACCCGGAAATTTTGAATTTTGCTGAAACCTTGCTGTTCCAAGCAAGGTAGGGATCTTTAACGTGCGTGACAACACTCACACACAGAACCTCCATTTTACTCCTCATCCGAACGAAGGCGTATTTTTGTGAAAAATGCTCGCCTAACATTTCTCAAGCGGACCGTGTCGGGATAAGAACCCGGGACCTTGGGCATAATACTCACACGCATACCAAACTACAGAGCCACCTGGTGAAATACCCTCTACGTGTGATTTTCCAATGTTCCACCCGAAAGTACTACATTGGTCAGGAAGCGAGTTTTTTTTACCTGAAAAATTTTGAATTTTGCCGAACCCTTGCTGTTCCGAGCAAAGTATGGATCTTTAACGTGCGTGACAACACTCGCACACGGGACCCCCATTTTACCTCTCATCCGAACGAGGGGATATTTTTGTGAAAAGTGCTTGCCTAACATATTTCAAGCAGTCCGTGCCGGGATTCGAACCCGAACCTTAGGCGTAGGCGTCACATGCATGCCAACTATACCACGGAGCCGCCTGGTGAAGCACCCTGTTAGAAATCTCATTTCGGTAAAGTACCGAAAACGTTGACTGTACTAACAAAGTTAGTTGCCGGCTAACTCATTGGGACGGGTGAAGTAAGTGTTTGAAGAGGGTCCGAGAATGATATCGGGTATAAGATATGGTCCTGATCGGAAAATAACGTAAACGCCACCGATTATGCTGGGTTTGTAGGAAAAAACCCTAAAAAAAATTAAGAGGACGGTGTCAAAATCTGAAATCAGGAATGTGATTCTTGCTTAAAAATATACCTAAAAATTCATTATGAACAATATTACTTAAAACCTGAAATATATATGAACCTTAAAAACAAGTAGACCTATTCAAGACTGCTAACTAAAAAGAAGGTTCCTAAAGGCTGCTGTTAAATAACCGAAAATAATAACGTTTCTAGGAAATCACAACGATTTATTACAGTAAAACTGTAACTATACCGTTACAATAATGGATAACCAAACATACAAATGTCTTTATTTAATTATATACAACGTTTTTAACTATATAGCACACTTAGGGTTTCTTCACAAATACATGATACAGCCCTAAACAAGTACTAGGAGTTAAATGATTACAAATCTACTTAACTAAAAGATTAATTTAAACACTGACGTACTGTAGGTACGTTCTAACAGTTCATGCATTGAATCATGATTATCTGTTTAGTTACAAACCTTCACTCTGGTATAGTTCCAGAAGTTTTTCTTCTTTTCAATATCTGAGGTGAGATTGGTTTTTTGTTCCACAGGATGCTGTTTTTGACTTCGTTCACTCTAATATGGTTACTTCTAACACAAAGCTTGTTTATATGCGAACAAATGTGTCCCTAAAATTGAAACTGACCCACTTAGCAGGGCATTATCCGAACATTCTTAGACCACTCAGCCTTGTTAGATAACTTCTAGTCAAGGTAATTGACCTACCAAAGCGGCATGTTGATGGTTTGAATGTTATGTACAAAGTGCTCTATGAAAATAGATTTACTCTTTCTAAATCATACGCGACATCCTCGGTAAACCCCGGACGGATGAACTAAAAGTATAAAATAAACATACCTCGTGTCGTTCTTCCTATCTAACCTGTATATCTACTTTAATTTACGTATCGTGAACCTAGAATCTTTAAACACAGACGATGAGATCATCTGGGTGCTAACATTCTTAATCAATACAACTGAATCACAACTGTATTAATGATAATGATGTCATCTCTAACCTTTAAAACTGACATGAATTTGATAACTTATGAATATGGGTCATATAGATACAAAATAATTTTAGTTTAGATCAAAGTTATAGTAACCTAAAAACTATATTTCTTAAAGAAAATAACTTAATCCTATTGGTGGACTTTACTAATACAGAAACTGTTAAAGTGAAGTGCAGTGATTAGAAGTATATCCACGGAATGTCATACACTAATGCTGAAAAGCGAACGATTCTAATAAAAAACGAACGTAGGGGAGCATATTTGCAAAACACCAAATCTTTAATCAATAAGGGCTGCAGACATATCTTATTAGTATGCACTACATCACTTGTTAGCAAAAATTACAAAAACTTAAATATTATTTATTATTATTGCAAATACAATCTAACAAATGTTAATTTATACAAATTTATTAAACGTATGGTTATGGTTATTTCCTTCCAGGATTTCGCCCACAGAAGCCATAATAGGAAATCTGCACAACTAGAAAAAAACAACAATTATTATTACCAATGATATAGTAATAGAGATATCGTCATTTACTTATAATTAATTTAAATATTCTTAATTAGTAGGTGTTCCAAAGGATTAACTTTTATTATGATTCCGCTAATGTAGTTATATCAATCAATATTAGCTCATTGATGGATATTGGTTATTCAAGTCGATCTCTGTGCTACATTTAAACCAGTAACGCTATCGAGGTCAAATAAGTGAGCAAATATGTGCCCTAATTTAATTATTTAAAATATGATAAGAAATTTTCCTTTGAAATAGCCTTCCAGTACATGGAGTAAGATAGAATTACCGATCTTTTTTGATTAAAATATCAAAATGTATACAATATTATTTATTAGCAGGGCCGGCTCCAGGTAGTAAGCGAGCGATGACTGGCATCGAGGCGCCAACCTGCAGAGCATGCCCGAAGAAACGCCTAAAAGAACTCGGTCAGATGTATTAATTACAATGTTTTCGCAAGTCGAGCGACGCGCACTTGCAAGTAGTGGAACCAAACGATTTTAGGGCTAGGAATGACCGATTTTTATAGCCCGTGAGATACACCATACTCTGTACTGTGACGGGGTTTTCATCACCGCCGTAAAGAAAACAAATAGTTAACCAATTCAATAGTAAGATTCCTGAAAGAAACTATTATAGATTAAGTTGTTACAGTATTTCGAGCAGACAAAAAAGGAAAGTAAAGTAAGCAATGATAATCGATTACACCGAATACCGTAACAAAACAAGGGGAGAATCCATAGGATTAAACAAGGAGGAACTCAATTCAGGAAATGCTTGAAGTTGCATTAAAATTAAAAATGGGGATTAACTGCTTGTGTGATAGCGATAAAATTCTTCAATATCTGAAACCCAACGAACACGAGTGGTTAATATTAGAACATGTACAAAAATTTCTAAAAATGTTTAAAAGAGTTTCAGAAAAATTAGTATGTGAAAAGTATGTAACACTTCCCCATGTAATTATAAATGTTAACATGCTTCTAGATGTGCTTGATATTGAAATAAAAAGATTAGACGAAAAGCTTGATAGATTACTTTCTGATAAAAATCTTTTACTAGCACTCCAGTGTGCTAGAGATAAGATTTTAAAACACTATCGTCTCACAAACTGGATCTATTGTGCAATACTGATTCTTGATCTACGACACAAAGTGGAAATATTTGAACTGACTTTATGGGGACAAGAATTAAAGAATGTGTCGTTTTCTGTTTTCATGGATTTGTTCAAATGCTATCAAAATGAGAAGCAAATAAATTCACTTTCGAGTCCAGAGTCATCAGACCCAGACGACACCAAAGAACACGATTTTGACCTTGACAGATTATACAAATCAAAAAGGTTGAGGAAAATGAACGAAGCCGAAGAGGAAGTAAAGAAATACTTTTCTACTCCACGATGTAATGGCAAAGAAAATATTTTATATTGGTGGAAAAAAAATCAAGAACATTTTCTTACTCTTAGTGCCATTCCAAAGGACCTGTTTAGTATCACCGGTACATCCGTACCCGCTGAAAGACTATTTTCAAAAGCTGGGCTTGTAATAAGGAAGCAAAGAAATAGATTAAGTTCTGAATCAGCTAGGAGTTTATTATGTCTAAATTCATGGGTAGAAACAAAGCAATTATTTAAATCTAATTAAGTTATTTGTCTAATGTGTATAATTAAATCAGTACAATGTGTTGATTTAATCTTGTCATAATAATAATATGTATTAATAAATTTGAATTATAAATTTTTAATTTACCTATATCATAATACATAGGTACATACTAATTTATCTAACTCCGTTACGATATGTCAAATTTTAAATGCATTATTGACGTTATAAAACGTAATATTTTTTATAACTGTCAGTCACTACATCACTAGTGATGTAAAGAATTTTCACGTAACTTAAAACTTAGCCCTTATTTAGGAACCAATATCTAAATCAGAATAACTCATTTTCGGCGTAATTTGGAATCAAAAATTTAGCACTGACAATTAGGTATTTACTAAATATCAATTCATACCAACGCTAGTTATGTAATCCCCCAATTGATATATATATATATATATATATATATATATATATATATAAATTGCTGTAATTATAGGGTTAATTGAGGGGTAGGTTAAGTCATTGGGGTCGTAGAATAAGCAAAGGAAACTCCCAAGTAACAGAAGCACGGAATTATAGATATTAGAAGAGTAAATAGGTTATTATAAAAATTATTAGTTGCGAGCACACTGTATATAGCAGTACAAACAATTAAAACACATATCCAAGAGTAGCTACTAGCAAAGATTAGGAGAAAAGGTAACGAAACGCATTATTATTAAATCAGTTGAAAACCTGCATGAAGTGGCTAGATAAACATTCATAAAGTGTGTAAAGATATTATCGTAAAACGCACGCAGAAATTATGCATTATTTAAAAGCGTACGTAATCTAAGAGAATCACAGTTGTTCGAAAATCCAATTTATTGGGAAATAAACAAACACCAAATTTATTCAATTTAGATTAGAATAAGGCCAACAAACAAGACTACGTGATTGATATGTACGAAAATTCCTGGGATTCCTGAAGTAGATATAAGGTGAAACAATTGAATTACGTGAATTAAAGCACCGCATCATGCAATTAAAATACATACAATTGGTAAATTTTCCAAAATAACAAGTGATAATATGCTTGGCCTCGCCTAGCACGTAAAACCTGCGAATCACAAACAAAAGTGGAACGATATCTTGAGAATGGAATATCATGTTAGTATACTTTAAAACTGGGCAGTCACTATACTCGAAAGTGCCAAATATTTACGTGTATAATAAATATTTGTTAACAGTGAAATTCTAAAGTGTATAATTGTGAAAATTGTGCCGTATTTCTGAGACGTAAGTAAATAAGATTTAGGAAATTATAACATTTCTCATAATAAATAAAACAGGGCTCTGAATGTCCATCTAAATTCCTCCCGAAATGGCAATCTGAATTTACCATCTCAATTACGATATAAATTACAATCATAAATTAAAAGTAAAATAATGTTACGATTTCTGTAGAACTTTAAATTACGAGCCATTACGATCAAAAATACAATTTTGCAGAATGCTGCCTGTTCAAGCAAATTGAGGGTAAATGTTCTATTACGGAAATGGAAAACTCTTCATTGAAATAAACGCACCAATAACGATTTGGATATCGACTTCAATTCTTAGGAGCACCTATGAAAATAATTCAGGTTAGAGATTTTGATATGACTTATTTTTAAAACTGTTTTATCTCAAATATTTTTGATATGATTTATTTTTAAACTGTTTTATCTCAATCATAATTAAAAGTGTAAAAGCCGACAAATTGGGGGTTGCTTGCAAAAATTTTATGAAAAGTTACAGACGGCTTGAAACGTTTCAATAAGTCTTTAAAGGTAATAAAAAGGTCGTTTTGCTGGCTTGATTTTCTAATAATTTGACAGATGCATATGATATAAAAGGGGAGAAGATAGCTAAAAGAGTTGTAAATATTCAATCATTATACTGTGTATTATAGAAGTGCTTTATTTAATCGAATCAGCTAGTCGAGGCAAAAAAAAATATAAATTAACATTTTCACAAGTGTTTGAGTGATATAAGGGGCTGTGAGCAATATATATATATATATATATATATATATATATATATATATATATATATATATATACATATATATGTAAAAAAATAAAAATTATTAAAAATATTAGAAATGCGCTAAGTGATGTGCAACAAAGTAAACCAAGAACAATTTTATACAGTTTATTAACGTTTATGGGAACGGAAGCGCTACTTTGTAGCACAGACGATAGTGACACTGCAGATGTCAGGCGGTCGCAGACGGTCACGTATCAAGATTACCTAGAAAGTAAGATCGCAACAATGTATTTATGAAAAGAATAAAGTGTAAGCAGACATTAGATCTGCAAGTTCCCACAGCCATATGAGGGGGTAGGAATATTATAAAAAGCCCGGGAGCCCCAGTCGACGACAGTTAATTCATCGTTTAGCTTTAACCTTGCAGTTCGTTAGATTACTCATTCTTGTACGATTGATTAATGTATTTCGGACTTAGAATTCAAGCTTTGTAAAATTGCATTATTAATTTCTGTATAATAAAACAAATTGTTAAGAAGTTGGAAATGGTTTTTTAAAAAGGGCCGTTCCCAGCCACGAAACTTAACTCGCTTAGGGAAAGCGATTATGCTGAAGTTTTTACATTTCGAACAGCACAATTTTTTCGTTTTATTTTAAAGAAGACTTAGATAAAATATTGTACTTAACACGTTATGAAACCTTAATTTTATTTGACTTATGAAATTTGCAAATCTGGCTCACCGCGTTCGTTCGTTTTGACAAATATTAAATTCGTCAAATACAATTAGTCTTTTCATAACTGGTTACGTAAATATCTATTAAAGAGCTAATTAGTGTGCGTAAATTGATCTTTATCGCACTAGTGTTTTAAAGATTTCTAAACAACAACATCTACAAGTTTATATTTATTTGTCAAATTACATATTATGTCAAACGTAAATCTTTTAACTATGATCAAAATATCAATCAAACCAACTGTCAAACTAATTGAAAACTATAATTATTTCTATGGCAATAATAAATCAAAACAACTAACACATTGAAATAAATTCAGTAATATGTAAACCTACATTTGAAGTTTCGATGCAAGTACTTATGCATATATTAAAAAAAGCGTATGCCATTCGTTTATAATTGCCTTTAAAGCATTTTTAAACACCCATTATATTTTATTCTCAAATAAATGTTAAACGGTACAAAATTAAAAAAATACAAGTTTTGAAGCAATACAAGCATGACAACGGTCAAAGCAGTGTCAATGGACAAGTAAGGTTTAACTCCCTGAATATTAAAAGTAGCCTCTATTTCTACAAAGCAATCTAAAGATCCAAATAGAGTATGTTTTTTTGTTGTTCTTACAGGTAAATATCCTTCGGTGTACAAATAACTCTGCAGGTGTTCTTCCGCGTTGGTTGGATCAAAAACTATCCAGATCGTTATCCCCTTATACCTAATTTCCCGAAAGTAAAAATGAGGACCGAAATTCTATGTAGATTAGCTACTACTACTTCTATTATTATGATTGACTTTTAATCCAACAGATAGTTACTTAGGTACGAAAATCTCACTATTTTATCCCAGTACACATTACCAATACAAAAATATCTTAAGGACTCTCGACTTATAGATTTTTCAGGTGCTGAATAGTAAATCAGAAAGCTGAGTTTATAATACTGTGAGCTCTGAAATGGTATACGAAATTGAACTATGTAGTACTAGAGCAGCCTACAATTTTTCAGGAATTTTTAAGAATACTGTCGGTGTTTTAAAGATATCATTTCCATAGTAACATGTGATGTAAAGCCACTATGTAAACATCTAAATTCTAGCTATAGCTTATAGCCTTTTTACTTACTAAAGGGGTTTATTTATTAGGTTTTTACTCCTATGTGACCAGCTGAAAGGCACAAAAATGTTTGACGAGGATTTCCAGAAAGAATAAAGAGCCCACGACAAGTTTCGGTGGAAAATGGCTCGTAGATGAGGAAACCTCTAAAGGCTAAGCGGCTAGTCGAGCTATTTGCTCCGGGTAGAACATGAGCTGTGGGTCGGGGTTGGACTGTGACCAAAAATGTAAAGAATATGGCGCCACCGAATTTTTGTGTACGAAGAAGACCTTACTTAAGTCTCTTGTATAAGGCGAATGCGGAAACCTTTACTCAATTACCGCTATACAACATATTACTGAAACACAATCCCCAAAGTTTTCTTACCTTATGACTTGATATTGACCTTTATAGATGCACTGCTACACCTGTAAACAGATTAAAACAAAGATAGCACTGTTTGTGCGTTAATATCCAAAATTAATGATTAATTCGAATCAACCCTCATTCGTTCCAATTAATAATCATAGTCTTGACTAATTAAAAAATCTATTCCTTCAGTTGCAAGTAAATTATTTACAAGACATCTTCTTTAAATAAGTTTGATTAAATAAAATTATTGAAAGATATGTACATATGTACTTGATAATATCAGTATTTCTCACAAATAAAATATAATAATTTTATATTAGCAAGGTCTAGCAAAATTTATCTTCAAATGATTGAGTAAGAGTTTTTTGAATATTTAACTTTATATTTCAACTTCTGTTGGTATGAGTAGTACTACTTGAACCTCACATTCTAAGACAAAATATTCCACTTAACAATTAGTGAAATGTAAAATGTAACAATTTAATTCTCTAAGATTAGAATAATTTATGTTTCAAATAATCACTTCAATTTTCATTAAATATAGAATTTAACCTTTTCTACCTTCATAATGACATCTACCGTATATTGTTTGTACTAATAAAAAGATTTAATGTGAAACTTTATAGGTTCCTGTTGCATAATTTAAAAATAACTTGTTTGTCATTCACCTAATGAACTTGAATATTTCCACGTGATCAAACAAAAAATTATTTGTCTGCTATACCTAATGCTACAGCTGACGTATAAGAAAACAAATTACATACCAGATGTTAATCCGACGGAAAAATTATTTGCTAGGTATAATGACCATACCCGGAATTATATTTGATAATTTATAATCCTCTTGTTTCAGCAACTAAGATTTTAGGAATTTCTAATTCCACACATCCCAATCAGCTGCATACTGAAAATCCAACATAACATCACGGCGTCCACATTAAACAATTGAAGCACGCCAATTTGACTTTCGTACAAGGTTAAACCTCACATCGTTACTAATAAATTTTTATTTCTTGCCCAAATAAATTATATATATTTCTTAAATTTCAAAAGCTAAGATGTACAAGTTATCTTACATTGCAGTAAAAATAGCAATTTAGTAAGGCTCTAAACTCAGTAATACTTACTGTTAACCTAAGGCCATTCAAACAATTTAACGTCTCGTCAAATGCGAGCTAATTCCAGCCAAGTGTGGACATAAAAATGCGCGTCGCCGAGACGATATTATTTAAAGAAAACAATTTTTAATCTTTCTGTGCTTCCAACACATGAACTGCAACCACGTCATGTTCCTTGATTTAAGGGACAATTGACCGACTCTAACGACAGCTCAGTTGGAAGTGATTTCTTGACGTGTGTTGCCGCCTGACAACAAGATTGATATTACAATCATCTAACGGAGGGAGCTCTTATGGTGACACTAACAAAGGCATATCCTGTCACCGCGTAATTTAAAATTTTATACTTTCAAATCGAAAGCTTATATTGTTTTCAACAATATATAATATTTATTTTGTAGATTGTGTAGCATTATTATACTTAAGTTGGTTATTAATGAATTAAATAAGTTAGATATCTGTAAAAATTATTGTCAGAAAATAAAATTGTTACACAGCCTCTTACTAAGAGAAAAAATTCGACGAAATATTTTAGAATAAGTGCGAAGAATTTTTTTTGTTTATTATTTTTATTATTAGTATTAACAATTTACTATTGACTTCTACATACCATAACAAAAAATAACTCTCTGAATCAACAGGGATACTGCATGTATGTAAATGAGTGACCAGTACTACCAGTACTACACGCCAAAAGGGGACAATTTCGGGAAGTCATAATCGGTATATTACATTATCAGCTATTACATATTCGGGGTTATATATCACTCACTTTACACACAGAGAATTTAAAAATCTAAACATAAAATACTGCCGTATTATAATTCATTAACAAAGATTTAACTATCATGACAAACATACTCTTACTCTACTAACCATAATTTACATACTTACAAAAGGAAAGGATACCTAAAACTATCTGAATTCACAACGAACATATTTCAAAATAACGAATGTTTAACATTCTACCGAGTATATTCTAACAAAAATGTAGAAATATCTCTACCTATGAAGAGACAAGCAAAACGTCACCACGTCTTACTCTTCAAAAAAATTTCACTCACGCATGAATGAACCTCATAGAACATTGCCAATCCATACAATATTCATAACAAAATAGAACATTGCCAATTCATACAATATTCATAACAAACATAACTATTTTAGTTACTAACAATAATTGGTCTCTTACCAATATCTAACTTGGACTCAAATTATTTGACTTCCAATACAATCTCAAGAACTACTTTTAATTTCAGTTATCCTTTTGACTACAAAAATTACCTTCCAGAAACAATTGTTCTCCACAGAAATTTTTGAGAAGCTATGTTTCGGACTAATATAAACAATATATTCAACGCGTTAAGCAAGCTAAATGAATTAAATGAATTAAGTGAATTATTCCATACCTAACTCACCATAAATTAATATGACCATACATACATAAATCCAAAAGAAATTTTCAAACTAACTATATACAAAACTAATAATCTATAGGAACACTGTGGCACGATTTAAATAATATTAAATAAAAACCCTTAACCACAAAAAATATTTAAATTACTAGATACGTATTTCGACCACTATGTGGTCATCATCAGTAGAAAACCTACAATAAATAATAAAAAAAAAAAAATTAGCTGTTGTACTGGAACACTTCAGAGGATATTCTCCTCACCACTTAGGCTGAAGTGAACCTTTCCAACCTATAATTTACTATATTGTTGCTTTAAACACTAATCGATAGGATATTCTCCTCACCCGCAGGCTGGTGTTCTCAACAACAAACAAGTGAATTTGACATTATAAACTTAAACCTACTTGAATTTATACTAATTCTAAATCTACCTGAAGCGGAACCAACTTAATTCTTGACTTTTCTCATTGGTTGTTGACCAATAGGAAAGCTAAAGCAAGATGAACTCTAAAAATTGGCCCTTTATCGGTGTATTAAGAGGGTATCTTTATGACTTAACAATTTTAACTTGATTCATAGGCATTTAACGAAGGAAGAACGTTGGCTACCGCTTTTAACAATTAACATTTTACTAGTATTAACGGGTGGCTGGTTTCAAATATATGTTTGAGCGAACCTGTAGACCTTTCATTTTACCATATTTGAAGTGAGCAATGTGTTCTTTAAATCTTGATGTTATATTCCTCTTGGTCGGACCAATATATTTTGAATAACACTGGCCCTGCACAACTAATTTCATAAATCCCCGACTTTTGCAATTTTCCACCTTGTCTTTTGGATTACCTAGTAAATCTTTAATTTTATTAGTATTAGTGAAAGCAATTTTGAAATTACACTGTTTGAATATTTTATCAAGACCCTTTGTGGTTTTGTGAAACGGAAGTTTAACATATTTAACATTATCGTTAGAGGTGGTTGATTGCAAAGTCGTTGATTTACGGATGTTGATCCTATTTTTACACTTTCTAAAATATTATCTATAATATCAGAAGAGAAACCATTGTAATTCGCTATTTGTTTAATAAAATTTAATTTTTTAGATATATTTTAATAGAGCAAATTCCTTATTAAATCTGTTTATTTAAAGGGAAAATTTTTAATAATCTTTTTAAAAGTTAATAGTAATCCGTAATTCAACGCTTTAATCAACACAACGAATGTTAATAAGTAACTTCCGTTTAAACACAAATGTCTGAAATTCAAACAATGGTTTCATCTTCTATATTATAATTAAAGATTTACTAGGTAATCCAAAAGACAAGGTGGAAAATTGCAAAAGTCGGATTTTAAAATTGCAGAGTTTCAAATATATTGGTCCACCCAACGAGGAATATAACATCAAGATTTAAAGAAACATTGCTCACTTCAAATATGGTAAATATGAAAGGTCTTGCATAAAATATTTAAACCAGACATTTCAAAATTTTTCATAATATATAAAATGTTCTAAAGATTGCACTAGGGTAAATACTCATCTAGATCAAGTGTTGAAAATTTTCAAATAGTCGGTTAGGTTTTATTTAATTTATATCAAAATTTAAAAGTTCCTCAAGTTTTCAAAATATAAACATGTTCTACTGACGTTTGGGCCTTTAGGGTAACATGCAACTTACAACATCTCAAATTCAACTAACAAATTGCAACCAATAGTTTCAGAGCAACCTAATACTAACCTTACTGTACAACAAAATTTCTTTATCCGTTTTTAACTTCATATCTTACATCCAAATTTTAGATTTCCAAGTTTTGATCACAAAACTGTATTCTAATACAATAAATAAATTCTTGACCGAAAAGATATGACAGAAACAATTACTACTATTAACCATTAAACATTTTAACACTACTAATTAACGTTCAGAAACATCATCTTTTTCAACATCATTACTGAACTCTGAATAAGGTTTTAAGTCCTTAACATGCCATCTGCCTGCCTTTGAACCATCTTCATTATTCAATTCATAAATCAAATTAGAAATCTTCTTTCTAACGATACACAAAACGTATTTTGGCGCAAGCTTAGCAGTAAACTTATCACTTGCCTTCGAAAGAACTTTATTGGACCTCCAAACTTTGTCACCTACTTCGAAAGAAATGTTACGTCTTCTTAAATTATATGTATTACTGTACTGCATGTAAGCTAAATGTAACCTTTTTTGTACGTCTATAAAAATATCAAATAGTCCTTGATGATCTAACACATACGAAGGTCTATCACCAGGAATAATATCTATATCATCTGTGGGTTCCATATCAAGACCATAAAATCTTCCAGACACAGGAACATGTCTACCAAAAACTAAGAAATTTGGCGAATAACCAATGGCATGGTGTTTTGCAGAATTAATCGCATACTGAATTTGGGGTAACTCAATATCCCAGGTATCATGTTCTTTAATATATGACCGTATAGCTGTTCCGACAGTTCGATTTATTCTTTCCACAAAATTACATTGGGGAGAGTAAACTGCATTAAACCAGATTTTTTAAACATCATATTTTTTGCATACTTCCTTGAAATTTCTTTCACTAAATTGTGAACCATTATCACAAATAACGAATTTGGGTACACCAAAGACTAAAAAAACTTTTTCTTCCAGTACACGTTCTATTAAATGCGCTTTTGCACTACGTAAAGGAAACTTTAATGTAAATTTTGAGAACCAGTCACCAATAACTAGTAACCATTTGTGTTCAACCTTGGACCGTGGAAATGGGCCCATGAGGTCTATTGCAATAATCTGAAAGGGAACTTCACCTCTTTTTTCTTTCCCATTAACCCAAGGGGCCCTCTATTCGATGCTTTCTGTGCACCACACGTTAAGCATTTTTTGCAAAATTTCATCACATCAACACGCATTTTTGGCCAATAAAAATTTTCTTGTACACGTGCCAATGTTTTAAAAAAACCAAAATGTCCGGCCACTGAAAGGTCATGGTTTATCCTAATAACCTCTTCCTTTTGTGATATAGGAACTAAATATTTCTATTCTCTTACATTCGATGAGAGTGGTAAATTTAAAGAAACAAATTTAAATACAAGGTTATCTTCCACTTTCCATTGTGGGTAGTCATCAGGTGAAGATAAAATCTTTTCTCGTAGAGACACATACCAAGGGTCTAAATTATCCAACTTGATTTCAACTAAATTATCTACATGATTTACGACTGGGATTGCTCGGCTAAGACAATCTGGAACTACGTTAAACTTTCCTTTTCGATGATCTAACTCAAAAGTATGCTGCCGTAGACGGACTGCCCATCTAGCTAATTTACCGGTTGGGTTTTGTATATTACTAAGCCATAACAATGAAAAGTGATCTGTGATAACAGTGAAACGGGTGCCTTCTACCCAAGGTCGGAATTCTTCTATAGCGAAAATTACAGCAAGACACTCTTTCTCCGTGACTGAATAATTTCGCTCAGTTCGTGTAAGTGATTTACTGGCATAAGAGATAACGTGCTCTACATCATCGATTTTTTGAACTAAAACTGCTCCGAGCCCTGTATCACTGGCGTCGCATTTGACAATAAATGGGACTGAGTAGTCCGGTTGTGATAATAATGGAGCGGAAACTAAAGCCTGCTTGATCTGAACAAATGAGTCCTCAGCTTCGGACGTCCAAACAATAGATTGATCCTTTTTTCTTCCTTTTACTAAATCACTGATCGGTGATACTAAAGATGAAAAGTTTTTTATAAAACGACGATACCAACTACACATTCCTAAAAAACGTTTGACCTCAGTAGTGGTTTTAGGTCTAGGAAAATTTTCCATTGCAGAAACCTTTTCGGGATCTGTACGAAGGGAATTTGATCTAACAATATAACCAAGAAATTTCAAAGATTTCTTAAAGAATTCACACTTTTTTAAGTTAATCGTAAGGTTTGCCTCTTTAAAGCGTTCTTTCACCGTTTCTAATAACTTCAAGTGTTCCTCAAAAGATGCTGAACACAAAATAATGTCATCTAAATAACAAAACACATGTGGTTCAAACTTCGGTCCAAAGATTGAATCAACCAAACGCTGTTGAGTCTGAGCAGCACTCTTTAATCCGAATGGCATGGTAACAAACCTATACTGTCCTCTTGAAATAACGCTAAATGCTGTTTTATCCTTAGATGTTTCGGAAAGTGGGATCTGCCAAAAACTCTTTCTAAGGTCTAGACTAGAAATATAATTTGCACCTCTGAGTAAATTAATAATCCTATCGATATTTGGCAATGGGTAGCTATCATGTTTAGTAATATCATTGAGCGCTCTTCCGTCAAAACAAAATCTGTACTCGCCATCTTGTTTCTTAACTAACAGTACAGGGGATGACCATGGACTCTGACATTCTTCCACTACTCCTAATCTCAACATTTCGTCTAACTCTTTATCTAACATCTTACTCATACAGGGGGACATGACGTATGGTTTCTTACGAAATGGTTTCGCATCACCAGTATCAATATCTAAAACAATTTTATCTGTACGTCCTAGTCTCTCTTCACTACTAATTTCATTGAAGGATTCTATTGCTATTCGTGCTTTTACTTTCTGCGTTTCCAACAAATCATCTAAAATAAGTAATTGATTACTACAACTTAAGGGTACTGACGATTGATCTATATACGAAATACTATTGTTATCATAATCTTGAATATGCCATGCGTTGTTTTTGAAATCTGCTATTAGACCAAATGATTTAGCGAAATCGCTACCAAAAATAAATGTGTGCGGAAGAGATGGTAGAACCAAAGCATTAATAATACGATATTCTCTTCCAATTCAAATAGGTAAATCAACTGAACCAATAACTTCTTGAAGAGCACCATCAGTAGTGGAAACTTTTTTCTTTTCAGTTTTAAAAACTTTTAAATTCAATTCTTCAAGAACAGAAAATGCTAACAAACCAACCACGGTAGTAGTACAGCCGGAGTCGAACAAACCCGTGACGTCTCTATCCAACAATTTTACCATAATGTACGGACGATTGTCCTGAGGTTTCTTTACAAATAACGCGTCAGCTTTTGACTTGACGTTCCGTTGACAAAAATTTTTAACAATTCCGAGCCATCTTGACCAATCATCTTTATCAAAAAAATTATTCTGTTCACATAAATAACCGTAGCCTTTTGCATAGAAGCATGATGCCGGCCACTCTGCATCTGCCTACCATTTTTTGAACACGACGGACAAGTTACTGTCTTAACTCCACTATATCCGCAACTATAACAAAATATTTTACGAGGAATCTTACACCTCTAAAACGTATGACCTTCTTCCAAACAATTCCAACATGTAAGTTTATTCATTTTAATTTTATTTACAGGGACTCTACTAGAAAGATTATTATTATTTCCAAGAGATTGTATCTGAGGTGGAAATGATTGATTATAAAAACTACGACCAGTTCGCGCTGAAAAGTTTTTAACAGGAGCTGACCACTTATTTTCAACTTGTAACTTCGAGTTTCCTAATGCTTTCGAACCATATTTCGTTGGACTTTGTACTAATTTATGCTTGGATGCATAAGCTTCTTCCAATTTCTTACACAACTTGATTAACGTTAACATATTATCAATTTCCGTTAGGCTAATTGACAAATAAAATCAGGTAATAGATTCTTTTTTACCATCCTAACTTTCGTGCATTCCGCAGGTGATTGTGGTAACCTGCTAAACAAATTCTCCATATGGGCTATATATATGACTACAGATTCTCCTTTATGTTGATGACGCGACCTAATTTTTTCCCAAATCTCGTCCTCTGAGTGTGATGGTAAGAAATCTTCCTTTAAACGAATAACCAAAGAACTCCAGTTCGTTAAAGAACTTCTAACACAACGATACCATTCTAAACCGGTACCTGTGAATAATTCTACAGAAGCATTAAATAAATCTTCTTCAGATACTTTACGCGAGTGTGCTAACTCAGCTACTCTGTCCAAAAATTGATGAACCTCTCTTGGATCTTCAGAAAAATTTACTGACCACGAACCAATTGGAATGGGGGGTACTAAATATGAAACAGTGTGAATAGGAGCACTGATAACAGCTGGAACGGTTTCCCTCATAGAAAATTCACCATATCCGCTTACATCTTCATTCTTCTTAAGCTTTTCATGTAACTCGGCCTCCATGGTAAAGATAGTTTCTTTAGCTAATAATCGGCCTAACATTTTTCTCTTATCCTGCATCGGTCTGCTGCTAATAACTCCTCGGATTCTCAATTCGTAATCCAATTCATCTTTATGCAAATAAACTACTTGATAGGTCTCAGCCATCATGAAATAGACTAGTTAACTAACTATAATTTAAACTCAATTAAACAATCTGCACTAAAACTTCAGTCGAACAACAACAATAGACTAAATTAATCTTAGGGTAAGTGATTCATGAATCAACAAGTGTAAACATGCAAAATCAATCGAAGCCTGCACGTTATTTGCTTATACAATTGGTACAGCAATCGAGGCCTATACGTTGGGCGCTATTTATAGCCTTTTTACTTACTAAAGGGGTTTATTTATTAGGTTTTTACTCCTATGTGACCAGCTGAAAGGCACAAGGATGTTTGACGAGGATTTCCAGAAAGAATAAAGAGCCCACGACATGTTTCGGTGGAAAATGGCTCGTAGATGAGGAAACCTCTAAAGGCTAAGCGGCTAGTCGAGCTATTTGCTCCGGGTAGAACATGAGCTGTGGGTCGGGGTTGGACTGTGACCAAAAATGTAAAGAATATGGCGCCACCGAATTTTTGTGTACGAAGAAGACCTTACTTAAGTCTCTTGTATAAGGCGAATGCGGAAACCTTTACTCAATTACCGCTATACAACATATTACTGAAACACAATCCCCAAAGTTTTCTTACCTTATGACTTGATATTGACCTTTATAGATGCACTGCTACACCTGTAAACAGATTAAAACAAAGATAGCACTGTTTGTGCGTTAATATCCAAAATTAATGATTAATTCGAATCAACCCTCATTCGTTCCAATTAATAATCATAGTCTTGACTAATTAAAAATCTATTCCTTCAGTTGCAAGTAAATTATTTACAAGACATCTTCTTTAAATAAGTTTGATTAAATAAAATTATTGAAAGATATGTACATATGTACTTGATAATATCAGTATTTCTCACAAATAAAATATAATAATTTTAAATTAGCAAGGTCTAGCAAAATTTATCTTCAAATGATTGAGTAAGACTTTTTTGAATATTTAACTTTATATTTCAACTTCTGTTGGTATGAGTAGTACTACTTGAACCTCACATTCTAAGACAAAATATTCCACTTAACAATTAGTGAAATGTAAAATGTAACAATTTAATTCTCTAAGATTAGAATAATTTATGTTTCAAATAATCACTTCAATTTTTATTAAATATAGAATTTAACCTTTTCTACCTTCATAATGATATCTACCGTATATTGTATGTACTAATAAAAACATTTAATGTGAAACTTTATAGGTTCCTGTTGCATAATTTAAAAATAACTTGTTTGTCATTCACCTAATGAACTTGAATATTTCCACGTAATTAAACAAAAAATTATTTGTCTGCTATACCTAATGCTACAGCTGACGTATAAGAAAACAAATTACATACCAGATGTTAATCCGACGGAAAAATATTTGCTAGGTATAAGGACCATACCCGGAATTATATTTGATAATTTATAATCCTATTGTTTCAGCAACTAGGATTTTAGGAATTTCTAATTCCACACAACCCAATCAGCTGCATACTGAAAATCCAACATAACATATCGGCGTCCACATTAAACAATTGAAGCACGCCAATTTGACTTTCGTACAAGGTTAAACCTCACATCGTTACTCATAAATTTTCATTTCTTGCCCAAATAAATTATATATATTTCTTAAATTTCAAAAGCTAAGATGTACGAGTTATCCTAGATTGCATTAAAAATAACAATTTAGTAAGGCTCTAAACTCAGTAATACTTACTGTTAACCTAAGGCCATTCAAACAATTTAACGTCTCGACAAATGCGAGCTAATTCCAGCCAAGTGTGGACATAAAAATGCGCGTCGCCGAGACGATATTATTTAAAGAAAACAATTTTTAATCTTTCTGTGCTTCCAACACATGAACTGCAACCACGTCATGTTCCTTGATTTAAGGGACAATTGACCGACTCTAACGACAGCTCAGTTGGAAGTGATTTCTTGACGTGTGTTGCCGCCTGACAACAAGCCTGATATTACAATCATCTAACGGAGGGAGCTCTTATGGTGACACTAACAAAGGCATCTTCTGTCACCGCGTAATTTAAAATTTTATACTTTCAAATCGAAAGCTTATATTGTTTTCAACAATATATAATATTTATTTCGTAGATTGTGTGGCATTATTATACTTAGGTTGGTTATTAATGAATTAAATAAGTTAGATATCTGTGAAAATATTGTCAGAAAATAAAATTGTTACAAGCTTAATCAGTTAAGTAAAAAAAATTTTGTAATAAAACCATGCAAACGGTTGCATCTTGACCATAAAATTATTTTAGCGACTCGAGATTATATTGCTTCCGTCGCAAGCGATCTATGCGATAAACTTTCTCTCGGTTCTCTAAAAAGCAATTTCGCGGCTTTGATATACAAATAACTATTTAAAACGCTTCCATGTAGTATATATTAATTAGCGCTAGATTCTTTACTGCTGCATGTATTTTAAAATAACGATTTCAATAGAACTTTCGAAAATAATACGTTAATCGTCTATTCGTAGACTATAGTTATAGAAGACACTTTTAGGGTACTTGAAATTTTGGATTTCATACTTTGAATACTTTGATATTATCATCAGTATCGTAACTAGCTTCTTGTTGGGAGAGGGGAGAGACTAAACCGCCATTAATCATTTTCTAAATATAGCAATATCTTTAGCGTTTTCTGAACACGCTTCTTGGGAAGGCGTAGAATACTTGGAGAAGGTGTTTAGCCTCCTAAGTCACCTCCCCCTAGCTACGTGCATGATTATCACTTAATTTATTGTTGAATAGTAGAATTTGGCTGCAGATATAGTTTTCCTATTTATTGCGGGAAAATGTATAATAATGCCATTATCAAATTCATGCCATAAAAGAAGAATAAAGTAAATAAAATTTTATTGGTATATAAAAGGATCTATGTACTGATTTATACTTTTTGGTATTCATTTTTTAAAAAACTTTTCGACCTTAAACAATTACTTCATTTTAATTCGATTCTATCAGATAATATGTGTTCCGTTCTTATGTAAATAATTTAAAACTAAATTTTTTTATTACATTGAGCTTGTTGCTTATTTAAAATTTGTCGCGGTATATTTGGATTTGTTAGTGCAAATTCCCCAATGCGTTTATTTAAGCACGCTAACCTGTGCCAGGAGTGTTGAACGTTGTGTTAGTGCGCGGCTGCAAACAATATCGATTGGAGTATCCACGAAGCCAGGAGAGTAGAAGCTCGTCCTGCGAATAGTAGTCGCATACACCACATGATCGTACAAGCTCTTCTTGACGAGAATCGATTTGTTTTTTTATAAGAATAATGTATTTTCTACATACCATAATTTGAAGATCCAACTTTTTTAAGGAAACATTTGGTATATTATTTGACTTTGGGTTGCTTAAGTTCTAATAACACTAGGTACCAATTTTCAATTGCTTGAGATATTAACCGATGAGGTTTAGTACCGTTTATACTGTGACCTATGCCCAATTTATTTAATTCTTAGCATTCAGTAATTCACCAAAAGCATTAAATCTTCAACTTTGACAGTCGGTCAAATAAAAATTTAAAAGAACTAGAAGAAAGATAATCAAATTATAGGTCAAACTTCAATTCTTTTCAAAAGTTTCAACATCTTAAAGTAAAAAAAGGCTATAAAAATCCGTTTGTAACAATTTCATAAACATTAAAAATTGTTAAACATTTTGTACTTTTGTTACATATTTCTAAGATTTCTTAAAGAGTCAAAAATCAAATGATATACTACGGTATGTTCCACAAGTATCTTGATTGTAACTCAAAATCATTATACTCTTAAGTCAAACAAAAAAGTGATAGTTACATGTTGAACACAACTGAAAAAAGTATATCTCATTCATTGAATGAAAGTCGGGCCGGCCCGAAATTACAGGCCGAGCCAGCCCGACCCGGCGGGCCGGGCCAGCCCGACCCGGCGGGCCGGGCCGTCAGTTTTCATTTCAAGTCGGGCCTCAGGCCGGACCGGTCACTTTTCTACGTCGGGACGGGCCGGGCTTATCAAAAACCCGGCCCAGCCCGGTTCGAGTCCATCCTTAGTAGGATTTCACAGCAAAAAAAAAGACACCCAACGTAGGGGCGATTCACAGCAATATATATATATATATATATATATATATATATATATATAACTTTTAATTGTGATGTTATTTCTGAGCTGTCAAAATATTTTCAATCACTCAAAACTGTGTCATGAATGTGTTACTAACAGTGAGGAAGAGGTACAAGCGATCCACAAAGATATCGAAGACATACCAATATACGTAAAAAGACTTGAAAAATAAATAATTACGAGGGACTTTAATGCAGTGGTAGGTGAGGGTGCTGAAAGAAAGGTAGTTGGTTTATTTGGTATAGGCACAAGTAACGACAGGGGAAATAGGCTGATAGAATTTTGCAACAAAAACAATTTAACCATCATAAACACATTACTTCAACATCTTATTAGAAGACAATTCACGTGATATAGATATAGATAGATAGATAGATATAGATATAGATACTGACCACAACATTGAAATTATGAAGGCCGTTCTTAAATTTAAACATTTCAGAAAAAAAGAACGGAAAAAGACACTTTGACTTTGAGAAACTAAAAGAAAGAGATATCCACGAAAAATTTGAAAAAAGTCAAATGAATTGCTAAAAGATATCGGAAAATTTTCTGCTACTAAAGAAGTATAAACAGAATAGAATAGCATCAAATCCTGCTTAGACATGGCGGCCAGAGATATTCTGGGATATATCCAAAAAGAAAATAAGAAACCGTGGATAATAAAGGATATTCGGAATCTAATACAAGAAAGATGAAAAATACAAAAACAAACCAGACGAAGCTAGAAAACAGAAATACAAAACCATGAAATGGAAAATTATTCGCAAATGCAGAAAAGCTTAAGAACAATCGATTGATGAAGAGTGCAAAGAAGTACAAACAAAGATAGAAATAGCATAGACAGAATGTATACAAACTAATTAGAATGAATTTTAGGGATATAAAAACGTATAGCAAAAATATAAGGGTCGCGGAAGGAGACATCATGTAAAGAAAGTGGTTAGATGGCAAGAATATATAGCGAATTTGTATGCAGGAGAGGAACTAACACCACTAGAACAGGAATCATACATTGAAAACGATGGTTTGGGGTATACTATACTTAGAAATAAGTTTGAATTAGCATTAAGGGGATTGAAACAGGTAAGGCGCCGGGTATAATTGTACCCTTCCTTTATATTGATAGGAAAGGGTGTACAACAGAGTCTAAATAAAACTCTGGCGGGACTAGCGTCGACCGTTTGTGGCTGCGGTAGATTGCAAGAGACTGTATCTCAGGGGTTTAGAGGACTAAGTTAAATTTTACCCAGGCAAGTTAAAGGGATGCAATTTAGAACTTGACAAAAGAAAATATCTTAATACAACTTATATATTGACGTTCGTTTAACAACATTAGTAGATAATATACCTTCCTTCTGGCACACTTCGATCCTCACTCGATCGATCCCCCCACCCTGCCTTCTATTTCGCAGTTGTTGAGGTGGTGTGCCTTGTAAATTCAGACGATCCTCAAGACACTTCTGGCGCACATCGTTTCTCACTGGATCGCCGCCCCCCTTCCTACCCCTTTCTGCTTGCCTACTAGTTGTAGGGTGTTGAAGGGGGAAGGGGGTCTTATGACAATTCTCATGACTCGTATGAATTCTTCATTATGTTTATCGGCTTTGCGGGTGTCCTATTCATCATTCTGCGGGCTAGAAAATTTTTAACGATAGTGATAGGCAGATATAATTAGCATTGTGAAATTACATGGGATTATTTAGCACTATTATTTTAATATTATAATTTTACTTTTTAACATATATCATTTTTAATATTAGACTAGTATAAGTGTGTTCTTAAATTTTAGAATTAAGTTGACTCCATAATTGGACTTCTATACATATGTCTGTGTAGACTTTATTAATAAATGAAATAAATGAAATTATGTTTATCGGCTTTGCGGGTGTCCCATTTGGCATTTTGCGGTCTAGAAAAAATTTTTAACGATCCTCATAACTCGTATAAATTCTTCATTATGTTTATCGGCTTTGCGGGTGCCCTATTCGGAATTTTGAGGTTTAGAAAAAATTTAAAAAAATTTTAAATCGAGCTAACATATGCACTCAAAATTATATGGCAAAGGTATGGGTAATCAAAATTGTAAAGGGTAATTGTTTCCGTTCTCTGGGATCGGTGATTGAGCACAGAAATAAAAATAAACTGCAATATATATAGAAATAAAAATTTATTAGACAATCTATACACAGTAGTAATAAATTCTTTGTATATGTCTATATTTACAATTATCATTGTACACGTTTTTAGGCTAAACATGTATATACATTGTGATCCTAAAACAGTCACGTAATGTGTACAACTTAAATCCGAGCAATATATACAACTTATAAACTAAGTAAAATAAAATCTATTATCTATTTCACTATGGCCCCATGCATACGTTAAGGTCGTGTTAGGGATGACGAAACGCTTATCATCTGCGCCCGATAAACTGACCTTGCTAAGTAACAGCGTAAACAAATCATGTTTTTTGCTCCTAATAGTTCGCATCGAATGCACGAGGGCTCGGAAGTTACTGTTATGTGCTACGTCCTTAAAACTGCCAACACTTATACCCTGCGCAACACTACGCTTAACCCCTTTAATCTTTTTTATTACATCCCTTTCACTAACTATACAGTAACTCTTGGCGCGAGTACCCACAAACTCTAAAACTATCTCACCACCAAACTCATCCTTGAACTTTCCGGGCACTTTCTTGTTTACAAGTGGGATCTTATATTTATTGTCTGGGTGGTAGTCACTAGTGTCGAATAGGTCCAGGTGGGTATGAATATCACTGTACAAGTCTTCTGTTTCGACACTATACACGAGCGAATCGGTATCTGTATACAAAAGCGAAAGCTTAGACCCATACAGAGGCAACAGTTTCTCATAGTGAAAGTCATAAATCAAGGTTTTGATAGGTCTAAAATCGAAAAGCCTGCATATATAGGTTTATTATAGGTGACTTTAACGCGGTCCATCTGTATGAGTGCTAAATTTTCGCCTAGTACCAGAATACAATTAAAGTTCGGGCGGGCAATCAGGGTACTCGCACACAAGGTCTTCCCGTTACACTCCCATCGAGTCACAAGCTTCACGTCGACGCGCTTGTCTATATTTTCCATGGTTTTACCAAAGATGGCATTGTTCATGAGTTTGAAAAAGTCCTTCTCAAAAGCGTTAGTGGCACGAGTGCGAAGGTCCGTGTTCAACTCGATATAAGGCTTCAACCATGGAGACTGGTCGAACTCGAGAACCCGATGGATGGAGGTTAACACTAATCCATTCCGCACACACTGCTGTAGATTCCTGTAGTGGATAATGTAGCGGTGTTTGTCTTCTAAGGTGGCGAGGAGCTTCGGAGCCTTAGATGTGATATAAGGCGACGTTTTCATTTCCGGGCAGAACGGCAGCTCGTTGTGGAGATCATGTAAATGTGAAGGGTACTCCAAGTCGACCTCCAGAATGAATCCTTTCGCAGAGTCCTTGGGAACATTTAAGATGGTGGCATGTAGTTCGGCTATATCGGTAGAGAGCAACCATCGAAATCCTCCAAGAGGGAGAGCCTGGCTCATGGCCCAGCCATACAAGTTATTGGCATCGTAGTATGCTAAATACTTAGACGGAGCCGCAGGATCGTACTCTTCCATGTACTTGTTGTTGGCAGCAGCGTAGCGTCCACTACACTGGGTCAAACCTCCTCTGATCCCAGACTTTATAAAATGGTACATGTCAATATCCGTGAGGAGCTCCAGTTTCACGCCGGTGTATTTTAACATGGCGTCCCAGGTTAATGAGGGCGCTGTCACATACTGGCACGGATCAAGGTCATAAGTCGACATACACACCCGGCGAAAGTTCTCAAAGACGTCTGCTAACAACAGTACATCTGTCTTTAAATAGAGGTCGCTATATTCTCCGAGCGTGTTAAGACCAAAGTCCCTTCATACCTTCTGAGCCCTGTCGTATTCGTCGGTGGTAATGGATGTAGAGGCGAGATCATTGTAGAAGGCAGCCTGTGGTGGAAGAGCTGTTTCGTCCAATACTTCCATACTTTGTATGTAAGTGTATGGAAACACACCTTTCTTGGTAACCAGTTGGAACCTGGAGTCCTCGGAAAGTGACGTCTGACCTCTACAAACTGGTCCTGGGGCAAATTCTTCGCCAGTGTATCCAACCCGGCCGCCATAAATCGGAGAGAGTCGATAAACCGAAGTTGGACACAGGGCTTGTCGACAGTCTTTTCTTGTCCGTCTAAGACCACTTCTGAATCGTATAGTCGTACAGTTTTTGAAAACGAGATGAACCGCTCTTTATTGTTCGGTATAACGTTAATCTTCTCATTATCATACCCCAGTTCTTTTATGATGAAATGAGCATCATATCCACTAAGGTTGTGAAACACCACTGGGATAAACTGCGGAACCCGATAGAGGATGTTACATTTGGAGTGTACAGGAAAGCGGTACACACCATTCATGTGGTTGTGATCCCGCACACGGTCTGTTCCAAGCGGTTTCTTGCATATCCCACAGTCTTCGGTAGTGTGGAACAAAAGTTCATTCTGGGCATCCAAAGGAATCATGGGCACATTCGTCGTCAATATCTTACCCAGACGTCTAGCTTCCTTTCTAAGTTTGGTAACAAATTTACGTGCGGCGTCTGGACCCCGGTAGATCTCAAATTTATTGAGGGAGTTGTCATAGCAGCATTTAATGTAATATGCCCAGCTATAAGGGGTATGCAGCTGAAGCGGTGTTGTAGATGATGTGGAGGGGTCGGGCGTTGCAAAACTGTACGGCTGTAGGAGCGACTCAAAGTCTGCATAAATAACGAATGGGACCTGCATTTGTTTTTGGATGCCCGAAAATTCTAAAACGTTGTTGAAGACGGTGGGCATTTGGGTAACGACATGGTTACAGTCCTGCCTAGTATGCCTAATTAAGGCAGTCTCAGTCGGAAAAAAGATTAAACATCCATCGCAGATCCATTTATGTAAGCGATCTTTTGATAACTGTTTACCGACCAGACGTCCCAAATCCTTGATCCAACAGAAGTGACCTTTTCTTCATCCTGGATGTAAAGCAAGTTAACGTGCCGGGCTCTCCTGCGTTTAGTAAAATGTAGAGGACCAACAATAGACCTTCCTTCCACTCCGAATACATTGATACTCAGATCGTTCAAAGCCTCGAACTTGGCAATCTTGTCAAAGGCCATAGGAACTCTATACCACCCATATTTAAGCAGCTCGAGTAATGGGGGTACTTGCTAAGACGTTGGGAGTTATACTTGGCAGGATACAACGCTGCTACAATGGAGTATGCAAAACAGGCTGCGTCTCGGTTTTAACATTCACCACCGCTTTTTAGCTTTTATCCAGCGTGGAAGGTCAATGTAAGAAGATCCCTAAGTGGTTGGTATTTGTTGATGTTTAGTTCTAAATGCAGGACACGTTGTAAGGCCCAACCGGACTGGTGATGTTCAAATTCTTGGGATTTATCGAGCATCTCCCGAGAAAACGCCGTATACACTTTGTTCAAGTCGCTCGATCGGGTTATAATTTGATTCTTGGTATTGAAAGATTTAGTTGCTTCGGTATCACCCAAGTCCATCTTTGTGTACATACCAAACACTTCCACATTACATTTAAGGGTCGTGTGGACCTCCAAGGTGTCCTGGATCAACTTTACAAAATGCCGCTTTTGTTCAAGTAAAAAGTCTCCAATGTCTCTACAACCAGACATATTATTGATGCGGTAAGTTGCGATCCGGGAGCGGAAGGCTGACGATAACAGCTGTATCGCTTCTTGTTCGGGGTCTCCGGATTTGGTCTTATGCGCGGCACTGCGTAAATGTCCAGGGAACTGGCGTGAAGGAACGTCCATATTGCAATCCTTGCAATATCGTATGTCCTGTCGCTGGCATTTTGGGGCAGGTGCAGCACGTGGTGGTGATGCTCCACGTTTGGCTGACATCGATGTAGAAGAAATAGTATTTCCGTGGAGAGCGTGCTGATGCCGGGTTAAATTAGCTCGACGCCCAAACCCCATATCACAAATGTCGCACACAAATAATACTGGTGCTGATAATCCAGTCGGTGGAGCTGAGGCTGTAACCTGACGTGGTGGTGGTCTAATGATATTATGAACCTCCTTTTTGTGTCGGTTAAGGTTGCTCTGGATCGAGAAGTTTTTCTGGCACACATCGCAGACGAATACTTTGACGGATTCCATTGTAATCTGCACAATAAAACTATGTTTATTACTCAGTTTAAAACACGTAAATTGCAATGTTTTACAGGTGTAAAAGAAACACTACTGAGGAAAATGGGCTGAGACTTCTTATAAATAGCAAGATGATCGTAAACAGGCAAATTAAAGTGCGTGCTCACAGGCAGTCAATATAACTTCGGTCCAGGATTTGTTTGTTACTCAGTTTAAAACACGTAAACCACGAGGTTTTGCGATCGTAGAAGAAATACAACTGAGGAAAATGGGATGAGACCCCTTATATTTATAGCCAGATGATCGTAAACAGGTGAATTACTGCGCATGCTCACAGGCATTCAATATAACATCGCCTTAGGATTCCTTTGAAATTTGTATAATAAAATGATGTTTATTTATAGTTTAAAACACGTAAATTATGAGGTTTTGTAGTTGTAGAAGAAACACTATTGAGGAAAATTGGTTGAGACTCCTTATAAATAGCCAGATGATTGTAAGAAGGTAAATTAAAGCGCATGCTCACAGGCAACCGATATAACTTCGGCCCAGGATTCCTATGTGATCTGCACAATAAAACGATGTTTATTACTCAGCTTAATAAACGCAGACAAATGTTTTCGCATTCGCGGAAAAGGAAAATGGGCTGAGGCCTCTTATAAATAGCCAGATGATCGCTAATAAAACGTCGCCCCAGTGGAGATGCTCCTAAAGGAATGGAGCACAGTTACGTCTGGGGAACTTGCGATACAACTAAAAACAGAAAAATTAGCATTATATGAATAATAAATAGTCATTGCTATGTTTTCGGACCTTATTCGATATAGAACCATGGCGCCAACCGCAAATGACAGCATTGTTGCATTCTATAATTTATAATGAATACGACCGTGGGCTACTTCAGTTTTATTCTAGTATTTTTAATAGCTTGTAAATTTCGATATTGATATTGGAATTGATGTGTAAATATAATATAATATAAGAATTAAAATTAAAACCAGTAGTTTACATGGAAACTGGGCATGTCATCAACCAGTTCAAAAATATATTTTATAGGTATTTCAGTTATTAATGACATTGCACCAAATTCATTCCTATAATATATCATGATGCTAACCATCATGCTCCTATTACGTAATACTAAAAACTAGTGCTAACGGCGACTTAAGTTGCTGCTACAGTTTAGAAACCTATAAAACTTAATTCATATACAAATTTTCAAGCCACTGAATAAATAAGATGTAAATAAAATAGCCGAGCGCCTGCCTATTTGCAACATTTATTAAAACGTGTATGCCAAGGTCATATTAATATACACGTCTGGCGAATATTAAACACATAATTACGCTAAAATGAATCTTTTAAAATAAGCATCGTCATCATCTGAAACAATGTTTTGTTAAAACTGAGTATTTTACGTTAATGTATCAGCATATGTCATAAGGAAATGCTCCGAGTGTAGACACCGGGTATTTATTTATAAGTAAAATATTTAATCATTACTATTATTGTGCTATTCATTAGCAGAAATCTGCACAAATCTGCATAAATATTACATCCAATGCTCGATTTGATTGCATAGAATTAACCTTGTACCTGTTTTTGTTTGAGGTCTGAAAGCATATAATTAAAATATTGTATCATCCGTTTTAAATAATTCAGGTATGTAAAATTTTTTAAAAATTCAATATTCGGATAATTTAAAGAACGAAATAATGCTTTAGATAATTAAATGGAGTATTTTCATTATACAATACAATAATAATTATTACAATAGGTAAACCTATTTTGACTATTAAAACAATGTCGATGTGTGAGCTCAAACGTTTAGTTACTTGATAAAAACTTCTCGGGGCATGATTCGAGCGATCAACGACCTACTTAAACGTGTTTATGCCTGCATGAATGTGCGTGACGTCATAAATATCATTGCTCATAAATATTTCTAGGATTAGTTCGCTGTAAATTGCAGAAATGACTGCATTCCATACGATACGATGATACAACTGTCTATAATTAACCGCAAAATACTAATTATAAAATGAGCTATATATTAAAACAGAGAAAAATTACTTTTACCTGACGTTGAGATAATCAAAGCGGTTGATAATTAATCAATTTATAAAACTGAATACCCTTCAAATCGATCGATTTACATATATTTTAAATTCAGGCAATTAATTGTTTTATGATGTAACTATGTTGTCTTGACTCATCCAAAATTCTACATCACGTCTGTGCAAATCTCGGTAAAATTAAAGGTCATCATAGCTTTTATTAGAACTCGAATATTTCAGTGGATCCTACAATATTAACAAAAAATTACTAAAAATCTATTAGAAACCATAAATTATCCCGAAACTAAGCCGAATTTACGCTAAATTAAAATTAAATATGTAATTCATATATGCAACATTAAAAGCTCGTCAAAACGTGTCAACGATTATATATAATATACACGTCTATCTAAAAAGCAAATACTATACATATAATTAAGCTAAAATGTGTCTTTTAACACCGTAAAACTTGCAGATTAATCTGAAAAATATGCTGTTAAATATGTATACAAAGGTTTAATACTCACCTTCAACCACTTCTCAAAACTGCATTGATAGTAAACAGGAACCAGGAAAAAACTGGTCCGAGCGCACTTTACGTTATTATATTAGCATATCTCGTAACAATATGCACCAGGAGTAAACACCAGAGGTCCATCTATATTCATACTACCAACTATACCTATGTGCTATTCTTTAACAGAAATCTGCGTTAACAGATCGAGACAAACGAAAAGAATGACACATAGGTATAGTTTGTGCGGTATGAATATAGATGGACCTCAGGTGTTTACTCCTGGTGCATATTGTTACGAGATATGCTAATATAATAATGTAAAGTGCGCTCGGACCAGTTTTTTTTTCCGGTTTTTACTGTCCGTTAATCATAGCAGTTAGGTGAGTGCCATATTTAATTTAATTATACGGAAATTCTGCATAATTTTCGATATATAATTTATGGTTTCTAATAGATTTTTAGTAATTTTTTGTTAATATTTTAGAATCCACTGAAAAATTCGAGTTCTAATAAAAGCTATGATGACCTTTAATTTTACCGAGATTCGCACAGACGTGATGTAGAATTTTGGATGAGTCAAGACAACATAGTTACATCATAAAACAATTAATTGCCTGAATTTAAAATATATGTAAATCGATCGATTTGAAGGGTATTCAGTTTTATAAATTGATTAATTATCAACCGCTTTGATTATCTCAACGTCAGGTAAAAGTAATTTTTCTCTGTTTTAATATATAGCTCATTTTATAATTAGTATTTTGCGGTTAATTATAGACAGATGTATCATCGTATCGTATGGAATGCGGCCATTTTTGTGATTTGCATAAAGCAAAACGACACATAAATAGTACAGTACAATAAATAATTTGCATAAGAAATTGATTTTATGAATAAACTATATTACAAAACCTGTATATCAGCCTACTTATTCGAAACCGCGTTATTAGAGAAACAATATATTTCCTGAATTAATTGCAATTCAAGAACTGTATTACTCGGTTTATAATCCCGGAATTTAACAGTAATATGATATAAAACGTTAATAATAAATTTTGGATTCAAACTAAACATTCTTATTGCTATCGAATCAGTAATTATTTTATAAAATTAGCTATATATATCAAACCAGCACTGATATTTTCGAGTTATATAGACAAATGTATTCTTCTTCCTATAAATCGTGATTAATGGTCATTTCTACAATTAATAGAGAACGATACCTAGAAATATTTATGAGCTATGATATTTATGACGTCACGCATATTCATGCAAGCATAAACACGTTTAAGTAGGTCGTTGATCGCTCGAATCATGCCCCGAGAATTTTTATCTCTAACGGGTCGATAATTATTTTGAAAATTCATAAATCGAATCAATGTATAGATTTTACGCTCTTATAATTGTTATACAAATTTCATGCTTGGACTTAAATTACAGCTTAATGTTTAAAGAACATCACACAAAAACCCGTTTTTAATATAATAAAATTTAAGGAAGCGCTATAAAGTTTACATATTGTTGAAATACAAATATTCTGCTATGATAACTAACAATCCTACTTGTTTAACTTTATTAGTGTTTAGGCTTAAAAATAGGGCAAAATTCGAGTAACCAGACGGTATATAGTATATTGTGTCACAAGGACAAAAGTGCTCATTAGCAGCCCGCAGCTATTAGATGCCTGAGCGAGCGAAGCGAGCGAGGGCAGCTGATAGCTAAGGACTACTAATGCATTTTTGTCTGTGTGATACACAACTGTTTTTCGTCTAACATTAAAGAAAAATAGAAAAACCATAAAATAAAGAAGGTTAATAACATTTGACGTATTTATTTATTATAGTAATTGATATTAATTATCCCTTGACCATTATTATGGATAGTGATACCAGAATTTGTAGGCACTTGGTAAGTATTTGAGATGCTGGTAGCATGATGACATTTTTACGATAACGTTGACGGTCTATCTACATTAATTGGTATTTCATTTATTTGGTTTAAGAGCAATTAACATGTGAATTGTATTATTTGTGCTGGTACTAGACAGTTGATGTTCTTGGTTTGTTAGAATTTTGAGAAATTTTAATCTTATTTGATAACCAATCACCTATATATCCTTAAGCAATTGCAGAAGAACACCATCCTCCAGGTATCTTAAGTGTTATTAAATTACTTCCAGCATTAGCTAATAGAGTTGCAGAACTACGGCGGAAGCATTGGCCTGTGTATGTACTAGGTTCAACCAATTTCAAAAGGTGGCTATTTTGCTTGGAATTTTGCTAAATACATTTTCCCGATCGGCTGTATTGTACATTTATTATTTTGTAATAAATGAATAGGGAATTATGAGTAATGTGGGAGGTATAATAGAAACATATTTGTTGTATATTGTAAGTAGATTCAGTACATCAACTGTAGTGTTTGTGACTGTAAATGTTCTTGTAATATTATTTTTGGTTTGTGGAACTGTAACAATCAATACGTGTCCACTAATATCTATGTGGTCAAGTTTCATATTCGTCAACTCATTTCGGCGGCAAGCTCCGTATACTCCCATAATAAGAGAAACTTGCAATGTAAAGTTAATCTAAAATTTACAATAATTTTATTTGTATACCTTTATCATTAGATATTCCTAATCATCTGCCGCCTTAAAATTGAATACATTTATTGTACTTGAATCAAAATTTTAGATTTTTGGGAAGGTAGTTTACAGAATGCTTTATGATGATCATCAAAATTAATATTTTCTTTGACTTTAAAAGTGCTTTTTAGCATTGAAAATTTAGCCCATCGAGTAGTAGCATTTACACGTTTTGATCTTTCTGATAAATACGCAATTAAAACATTCTCTGTTACATTTTAGCTTTTTATTTTTTTTTTTCTATTTATTAAATAATTCATAGTATTTTTGTACCGTTCTCTAGACTTTTAGGTAAAAGATTTAAAGAAGCATTGCTCACTTCTTCTTGCAACACCAGTGGAGTACTTGTAATTCCTTCATCATCATCACAGTCTAAATTATCATTCATCTTCACTAACAGTTATTCAGTTAGAATTACAATTATTCACTACTCATCTATGATTATTTTATATTTTTATTTGAAACTCTTATTAACAATACACCGACGCCGAGGTTAAATGATAATTTATTTGAAACGTCAAAGCCGCAATATATGAATCTCAATGATAGTCATAGGTGTCTAGATCGGGAAAAACCTATAAAATCATGCTATTATGAGTTTTGCGGCCCTAGAAACGCAAAGATTTACTTTCAGTCAGATTTTTCGGGTAGATATGATTTATTTTCATATATGCTAGGCGAAAAAACAAATTTTTTATAAAATCAAGTTAAATCGGCGCGCTGAAGAAAATATATGTATCGTTGTGATACTAACGATTTAATTTTCTAGTACGGTTTAGTGTGGTTCCAGATATTGACAAAGACGAACGCGATTTTGTATATGAATTATATATTTAATGCGCTACTTTTAGTAAAATTCTAAATAGTTTTTTGAGATAGTTTTAGATTTCTAATTAATTTTAATAATTTTTGTTAATATCTTAGGATCCATTGAAAATATTCGAACTCTATATAAAAGCAGCGCTGACCTCAATTTTACCGAGCTTCGCACAGACGTGATGTAGAATTTTGGATGAGTCATGATGTAATCATTTTATAACTTTTGTGGGGTTCGAGACTAATCATAGTCGCCGGGTGATCGTGAGAGGTTAACACTCCTTCGACTGATATTTTACTGTAATTAAACATCGTTCTAGGTAAGTCGAACATTTTTGGGCGTGTGTATGCTTGATTGGATATTTATATATTTTTTTCAGATATGTATAATGATTTCACTTTCTGTAAATTGCAGAAAATAGCCGCAATCTATACGATGGTACATCAGTAGTTTAATTGTCATACAGAAACACCTTACTTATTTAAATTTACTAGTGTTTGGGCTTAAACAACAGTGTGAAATTCGATGAACCAGATGGCATGAACAAATTTTTTATAAAATCTGCATTAATCGGTGCTCCGAAAAAATATGTGCCGTTGTTATTCAATTTTCTGGTGCGGTTTCATGATACATAATTGTATCGTGGTACCAAAGACGCTCGCGAATGCAGCTCTCCATAAGGCAAATTAGTACGTATTATAAAAATCTTTTCTATTAGTGACCCATTTTTAAAAAATCTGTAAATTATATTGGTTATTATGTGTTTGGATCTTTAAATTAAAGACCGACATTCTGTGAATACAAAGCAATTTTCATTTTAAAAATAGAACTTAGTAAAGCGCGAGAAGCCTCAAACGTGCATCCGGTTAATATATTTTACAGCTAGAAATATTTATAAGCTATGATATTTATGACGTCACGCACATTTATACAAGCATAGACATGTTTAAGTAGGCCGTTGACCACTCGAATCGCGCCCCAAGAAGTTTTTATCAAATAACTAATCGTTTGAGCTCACACATCGACATTGTTTTTAATAATCAAAATAGGGTTACCTATTGTAATAATTATTATTGTATTGTATAATGAAAATACCTCATTTGATTATGTAAAGCATTATTTCGTTCTTTAAATTGCACAAATATTGAATGTTTACAAATTTTACATACGTGAATTATGTAAAACGGATGATGCAATATTTTAATTAGTTGCTTTCAGACATCAAACAAAAATAGCATTGGACGTAATATTTATGCAGATTTGTGCAGATTTCTGCTAATGAATAGCACAATAATAGTAATGGTTAAGCATTTTGCTCATAGATGGATTCCTGGTGTTTACACTCGGAGCATTTCCTTATGACATATGCTGATACATTAACGTAAAGTGCTCGGCCTTTCAGTTTACGAATCGAGTTTTGTGAAGTCGCTCTAGGTAAGTAAACTAATTTTTGTGGCCAGATTTTAACAGCACATTGTTTCAGATGATGACGATGCTTATTTTAAAAGACTTATTTTAGCATAATTATGTGTTTAGTATTCGCCAGACGTGTATATTAATATGACCGTTGCATACACGTTTTAATAAATGTTGCAAATAGGCAGGCGCTCGGCTATTTTATTTACATCTTATTTATTCAGTAGCATGAAAATTTGTATATGAATTAAGTTTTACAGGTTTATAAACTGTAGCAGCAACTTAAGTCGCCTCTACCACTAGTTTTTAGTATTATGTAATAGGATTATGATTGGTTAGCATCATGGCATATTATAGGAATGAATTTGGTGCAATGTCTTTAATAACTGAAATACCTATAAAATCTATTTTTGACCTGGTTGGTGACATGCCCAGTTTCCATGTAAACTACTGGTTTTAATTTTAATTCTTATATTATATTATATTTACACATCAATTCCAATATCAATATCAAAATTTACAAACTATTAAAAATACTAGAATAAAACTGAAGTAGCCCACGGTCGTATTCATTATAAACTATAGAATGCTGTCGTTTATTATCCCTTCCCTCCCTTCTGCTTACAATATTACTAATTCATTTTACCTAATAATTTGCATCATAACAAAACAATCGCATTTATTCATTCTGTTATTGGCTACGCATAATTGCTTTGAGAGTCCATAATTCTATACAGGCTAGCACAACAGGCATCTTATCCATCGTGTATATGTAACTGCATGTTTTGTTAATATCAACTTAATAGCTATAATTCATTTATAAAGGTGTCAAAAATATTTACTATGTTGCTTTGATCTTTGTGCGCATGGTAGACCATTGCACACGCCTCTGACTAAAGCCGGGTCCACGGTGCTTGCGGCATGGTTCCAATTCAACATCAAAAGCTCAGCGAATAGGCTATGAGGTAAGTGTTATTGCACCGTGTTACCTTGCGCCCAAATATCATAACAATAAGTAAACTCGCTTGTTAACAATAGCATCATGGATATAAAGCTACTGGAAAATGGTTTGGGGTTTAAACTGGTGGTTGGCCATATTTATACGACAGATACCACAATGTGGGAGTGTATCGGCATTGGATGATCCTAATCCTGCTTACAAACCAGGATGTCATCCATTAAAATGTCAGGTATATATAGTATAAAAAGCGCTGCCTGGTGGCTATAAAGAACCGTCGTACCCCACCCCTAGGCTTTATATTGCAATATGCTATTGTGATTAACTGTAGTAAGTTACTTAGTAATGTGACAATTTGGATATATATGGGACTGTTGGATCATAGGTTAGAGTAACATCGGGTACGATTAGAATATCACAATGTATTGGCGACTTAGATTGCAATCGATTGAGCAACTATTGATCGAGCGTAGCCCTATAGTATCCGTTACGATGACCTTAGCGCTGTATTCGCAAAAGTGATGTAAAACGACATTTCATTATGAGCGTATTATCAAAACATTATTCAACTTTATACAACTTTATTTTTACAAAATACAATGCAGATACAAATTATATAGATATCCAGTTATTGGCTATCCTTTGGAATCTTTTCGGTAGTCTAGCGTTCCACCCTATTGGATGTATAAGGAAGCATTTTCTTATCCAATTAATATTTTGCTCCTGCCCATTATAATATTAGAGACGGCAAAGCTGATGTTGTGGGCGTTGGTGCTGTAATTGTTTAATGGTTTCATGAGGTTGGTAAAGTTGATTATATTGTTGATATTATCGATGTTGTTGATGTTATCGATGTTGTTGATGTTGTTGATACTGTTGATGTTGTAAATTCTCATCATTCATTTCTTATGGCAGTAATTGAGACAGTTAAATTTTATCTTAAAACTTAGAATTTAAAAGATATTCCATCTGAATATCTGCCAACAGTTTTATAAATCCCATCTCCTCGATTATTTCCATAAAATCATCCAAATCTTCGGGTAATACTAACACAGCAGTACAGTGCTGTATTGCTTCCTCGTATGACTGGCACATAAGACATTTTGTCTTTCTATCGAAAACCGTTGCCCGCATTCCGCCTTTTTACTCGTAGAGCATTGCGAAATCTTCGAATAACCTTCCCAAAGTCTTTATACATATTTGTTTAATCACCTCTTTAAACTGTATAATCGATAAATTATAACTTCTATGCCAACAGTCCTTTTATATGAGCTACTCTTGTTCGGATATGCCCCGATTGTGCTCGATTTGTGTTATGCTTATTCTATTATACAACCCTCTTCTCTTAATTCTTCTATTATAGATACCCCTCTAGTGCTAGGATGACCTCTATTATTTAAGGTTATGTCACTGATTTCTGTATCAATTTCCAATATACTTTTTCCCGAACTATGCGTATCAGATTGGGGATTATACTTAACTCCATAAACTGACGTGTATATATTTTCGTCTTCAGTTTTAACCAGCACGTTCGTATACTAACGATGTACAGGCTCGTCGTTAACTGGTAACTTAATCTTTTTAAAAGTTCGCCTTTGTTTTCAACTTTAATCTCCTTCATAGGTTTTAGTATTTTTCCGCTATTCCTTATGACTGGGAAGCGGTGATTTGCAAAGGCTCATGCAATGTTTATGAGCTTCTTTGAAATCTGGTTGTGAAGTAGTATATCTTTTTTGCGTTCCACAAACTTCCTTCGTACGGCATCCTGCATAAAATGATGCTTATGTTTGCTTACAATAAAATCTTTAGCGGCCGTCATCATGAAACTTGAGATTGGGGCTAACCATTAACGGCTTCTTCTATATTTATATACTCATCGAAATTTTTCTATATCGCCCTTACCCAAATCAAAATCTTTTACAATAGTAATAAAACTATATTTCGAGTCACCACCATTCCAGCATCGCTGACAAATTTCTTTAAACTTTATAAAGGGCATATCACTGCCAACATGATTTAGAAAGATATGCCAAAGATTTGCATCATCCTGTTTCCATATTGAAATAACATTAGCGTTATCTCTAAGTCCGTGCTTTACTGTGCTGGCATACGTTTGGCATAAGTAAAAGGAATCGATACTCTTATGTCTACCACAGGAGAAAAACCGTGCGATCTTGTTTTGTTCGTTTGCATGAATATCATCAAAGACAATAATTGAATCTTCTTTTGCATCCTCTGGCCTAATCAAATCTTTATAATTCCCAAATTCGTAGTAACCAATATCCGTCTTTAAGGGTTCAAATAACTTTCTTAACAGTTCATACTTTGGCTGATATAAACTTTTAGAAAACACATAGACGTTTTGGAATGCAAGTCCATTCTCATGTAAAATGAGAGATATTAGAGCGTTGGTTTTCCACAACTCGATGGTCCCGCAAATATTGCCCTTATATTGGATGGGAACAAAGGTCCATGTTTACCAACTTCCTTTGCACTAGAAGTGGTATATGTATCAAAGTTTTGTATGGGTATTTTAACTTTTGTCGTGCAGCTTCTACCGGGATATTTGATTCTCTACTTTTATTTCGAACACCAAGTTTATAGAGGTGATCCCGTAGCGTTGTTCTAGGCACATTATACAACCTACTAGCTTTACGCGTATTTAACACACCTTTCCGAATTTCACTAATTGCTTTCTCTAAAGATTGCTTGGTGTACATC
This sequence comes from Platerodrilus igneus, assembly GCA_036346225.1. Lineage (NCBI taxonomy): Eukaryota > Metazoa > Arthropoda > Insecta > Coleoptera > Lycidae > Platerodrilus > Platerodrilus igneus. The sequence goes on along the minus strand of JARFIW010000713.1, from coordinate 1,591,870 downwards.
TTTCAAATATACTGTTAAGACTGATTCAAAAATTTCAAAAGCAGTCTTTTATACTAAATAGTCCATCCCTGCCCGCCCGTCCGTCCGTCCATCCACCCGTCCGCCCACCAGCCCGTCCGCCCGTTCATCCGCATTCGTTTGCCCGCCCGCCCGTGCAACCGGTCCGCCCGCCCATACGGAACGTTGCGCTGCAGCCAACAAGTACATGGACGAAGAGTACGATCTCATTACACCGTGTAAGTATATGACCTACTACGATGCCAATAACTTTTCCCCATATCTATGTTATATAATTTTGAATTGATTTTTAAACCCCAGGACATATGTTCACTCAATTTAAAATTTTTTAAAATTTTTTCTAAACCTCAAAATTCCGAATGGGGCACCCGCAAAGCCGATAAACATAATGAAGAATTCATACGAGTCATGAGAATTGTCATAAGACCCCCTTCCCCCTTCAACACCCTTACAACGAGTAGGCAAGCAGAAAGGGGTAGGAAGGGGGGCGGCGATCCAGTGAGAAACGATGTGCGCCAGAAGTGTCTTGAGGATCGTCTGAATTTACAAGGCACACCACCTCAACAACTGCGAAATAGAAGGCAGGGTGGGGGGATCGATCGAGTGAGGATCGAAGTGTGCCAGAAGGAAGGTATATTATCTACTAACATTAATAAGAAATTAAATATGTATCGTTATTTTCTTACAACCAAATTTGTATACGATATAATCACCAAATGAAGTATATATATATATCTACACTCCTTATTTCAAAATTTTGTTTAAAACTCTACTAGATACGATATAAGAAAAATCTAAAATAATTATTGTGCTTAGGCACAATTTCAATTAAACTCTTAATAAAGGAAATCATAAGTACACTTTGTAGTGTTTAACATTAGTAAAGATAATTTAAAAAGAACGTTTAAATTGAATATTAACCCAAAATTTACATTAAAGGTTTCATGAAAGCTTTCTTGTTTACAACTCAGTGGGTTATATAACAAGGCAAAGATAATATTTAAATTAACTACGGTAATCGGTAATAGTTAAGGTAATCGATAAATAAGGTAATGACTAAACTTTACATGCATGATTTTTCAGACAATTAATATTTAAAACGGAACGCATGCACTTCGTTCCATCACAAAAATAAATACGATATATTCATACCTGTATTCCAGATATATAAATGATAAGAAACATATACTTAAATGTTGAGCTTTATGGCTTGTCCAGAACCATCGGACTTGCCTATTATTGTTGAGACGAACACCTCAAACTTCCAATTTGTAAGGGCGAATCCTTGTTTGTTCCACAGCCATGTTTCATCAGCGAAACTTGATTTATTTTAGAAGGTACTTAAGAACGTGAACATAACTTTCTTAAACGATAAACGGTAATATTTGTAGATAATAAAGTTAATGCACGAGCTTAAGCTCAGCTTAGATAATCAAATTCTCAATCAGAGAATACATCACCTGAAAATACTTCAGGAAGGAATATGCCACGAGAAAGCCTGTCATCAGAAGATATTCTATAAGGTAGGACACGCCATCAGAGGAAAACATGCCATCATAGGAAATGTTACGGTAAGATATGCCACCATAGGGGGACATGCAATCACAGAAGGATATGCTACGGTAAGATATGCCACCATAGGAGAACATGCCATCATAGAAGGAAATGCTACGGTAAGATATGCCACCATAGGAGGACCCATCCTTTAACATTATGAACGGGTTATCTAGGTAGGCCCTCTTCATAAGCGTTTTGCTTATATTCAGGTACAACAGCGTGGCTTTCGAAAGGACATCTTTATCAGAAGACCGCATGTGCTCAAAAAGGCAGTTAGATATCATGACAAACCAAATTTTAATTCTCGTTTTCAGATAACCACACTTTTGAGAGAGGGGCAAAACAAGAAAACTATCCTAGAGGCTAGGTTCATATATACACCAGTTGTGTATTTATGAATGTGATTCAAAGGTTAACCAATAGGAAAATTACATCTGATCTTAATTATTTATATTGTTTATACAAAGGAAAGAATATTAAATTAAAAGTAAAGATAGATGTATTTAGTGTATTATTTAATAATACTAAAGGGAAACGTTACACAAATCAAAACTTTTGTGATTATAAACGGTATTAGTATAAACTTAAGACAAATAATGCTTTCATATTGGGGGAAATTGGACCACAATGTAACATGGTAATAGAATGGTAAATTGGCATGTTACATAATTAAGGTGCAAGCAAAAACTTTAAAAGCCGCTGGACAAGCAGTAACTTCTCTTCCAACTTGTAGATAGATGTGAAAATTTTTGAACAATAATTTTGACACCACACGAATCAAAAATATTAACTAGAATTGCACAAAGACTTATCGAAAAAGGAGCTGAAGAAGGACTAGGAGAAGATCAATTTGGGTTTACACGAAACACGGGAATACTGGAGGCTATTTTAGCTCTGAGAGTGATAATGAAGAAAACACTAGGAAAAGGAGAAACCATGTACATAGGGTTGGTAAACTGGAAAAAGTGTTCGACAATGTAAAATGTAAAAAATGTTCGAAAGGTTGGAATGAGTTTTACGGATAGACAGATAGTACATAGCTTATACAAGGAGCAAACAGCGTTAATAGAATTAGAGCAGGAACGTAGAACAGTACATATTAAGAAAGGAGTGAGACAGGGATATGCCCTATCACTCTAAATATTTAACTTGTGAATCGAAGAGATAATTAATACTGTCAGATGTAGGAAGACATTTAGAATTATTATGCAGGGACAAGCGATTGCTATGCTTAGGTTTGCAGATGATGTGGCGGTATTAGCATCTAGCAAGGAAGAGTTAGAAGCAGTTCTTAATGAAATGGGAACACTTTTAACAGAGAGCTACGGTACTAAAATAAGCAAATAATAAAATTAAAGTATAGTATGCAAAGGATGGAAAAATAAATCGAAACTAAAATACAAATAGGCAAGGAGAACAAGAAGTTAAGGATTTCTGATAGCCAAATAACGCAAGATGGAAAAGCACATAGGATATAAAACAAAGATTAGCATAAGGTGTGCTACATTTAACAAGAAAAAGCAATTACTGTGTTCAAAGACAACAAACATAGAAACAAAGGAAAACTTACTGAAGGCATATGTGTGCAACACCTCACTGTACAGCTGTGATATTTGGACAGTAAGAGAAGCGTACAGAAAAAAGATATACGCCTTTAAAATGTGGTGCTACAGGCGCATGATGAAGAAACAAGGAAAAGCTTACTGAAGGCATATGTGTGGAACACCTCACTGTACAGCTGTGATATTTGGACAGTAGGAAAAGCGTACATGAAAAAGATAGATGCCTTTAAAATGTGGTGCTACAGGCGCATGATGAAGATATCATGGTCAGTCAAAGTTAAGAACAAAGAGGTTCTAAAAATGGTAGGAGAAGTAAGAAATATATGGAGAACAAAAAAATAAGAGAAATAGGATAACACGTCACATACTAAGGCATGAGCAATATATTACAAGCAGAGATAGGAAAGAAGAGAGGCAAAGGTAGAACTAGGTTAGACTATTGCACACAAATAGTCAAACATGTAGGCCGTGAGCGTTTCATAAAAATGTGTAGGCTAGCTCAGAATCGAGATCAATGGAGGTACGCGTCCAACCAGTTCTAAGACGAAAACCTATTGACGAAAAAATAATTGTACTTAAACCTGATGATTATTATAAGTAAACACAGGTGTTGCTTTTGCAATATTATCTATTACTCTTGATTGTGCGAAAGAATTTATTGGAAAACTATTGATTCCGCAAATGATCAAGTGTTGGGGTATCTTGGTAGCTGCTGGTCACTTAACCCCCTTCACACACCACTGAAAATTGTTGAAAGCATATGTGAGGAGCACAGCACTGTACGTCTATGAAATAAGAATCGTAGGAGAAGCAGATAGAAATGTTATTCTCCAGATGTACCATGATGATAGCATGGACAGAGAAAGTTAATAACAAAGAGGTTACAGAAATAGTAGACTGTAAAAAAACAAATAAAAAAATAGGAGAAATAAAAAGCCAGGACACGTTCTAGGGCATTTTTGGGGAATAGTGCGGGCTATATTACAAGCAAAGATAGGAAGAAGGAGAGGTATATGTAGACCCAGATCGGACTTTTGCGCGTAGGTAGTGAAAGATGCTGTCAGTGGGAATTTTAGGGATATGTGTAGATTAGCTCCAAATAGGAAACAATGGAGGTACGCGGCTAGTTCCATGACTAAAGACCTAATGGTGATGATGCCATTTTTTAAAAATACACCGTCCATAAACATATTTTTAAGTGGAATACAGGTAATACATTTTTCACCGTTTTATAGTATGCCAATTTTATCTTTACAAGTATTTTTTTAGTCCATTGTTAAACTTTCTTGCCCTAGAAACCGTAGTTTTCTCAAGATAATGTACTGCGGATTTGGAAATAAACAGGATATGGTTTCCAAGTTGTTTTCTGGAGAAATTCAGGTAGACAATTCCGTTAAAAATAAAATCTCCAAAAAATTTTAATTGCTGACTTTTTAGCTTTAACGACAAAAGAACGTTGAAAACTGGAAAATCATCAGGCTCTTAGTCCTGGGAAAAAACCGATATTCGTAATTAGTTCTTTTGCGCCTGTTTAATAATTCGTAATTTTTCTGATTCCGATTTAAAAAGGACTGAGGAGCTTTAACCGCTAAAAAAATATTGGCTGTATTTTATTCGAGATACACTTAAAATCTTTTAAATCAATGTTACAATTACTTCAATCAAACCTTGTTTTCAATGCAGAATAACCCGTAAGTTTGTATGTTTAGATTTTAAAATTTAGCTGATTTTATCTACACAATTGCTTGTTTTAGTTTGAGTTCGCTAATAGAAGCGTTTTGTTTTTATGGTTCTACTTCCACACTGCATTTTATTTTTGATACAGAGGTTTAGAACATTCAAAACGCCATATTTCCTAATGCATAACTACCCAATTCAACATACATTCCTACCTACATCTAATACGTTTGATGTTTTTACAAGTTCGGTTTGGAATTTAGATTAGTAATACTAGCGCCTCGACATTATATGCTACAACATTTTTGAAGGAGTTTTCGTAATCGAAATTTTATTCTTGACATAACTTACCTGCTCCACATCGTTGAGCACACTTCATTCCTTGCACATTACGATAAGACTGTCCATTTGTGCCACAAATAGGATTATGGCTACCAATTGTTCGTGTTCGACAGCTATCGATACAACCTGCAATCCTGGGACTAGGTTCGGTAGTTGTTGATGTTGGTGGGCTTCCAACTTGACCTTGCGGTTGGTTGTTGTTCATAAAGGTGTCAAAATCATTATCTCCTAAGCCATTTTGCACGAACTGTCTATTCGCATTACCATTATTAAAACCATTATTTTGAAAAGGAAACCTTCCATTTTGTGGTCGTCTTTGAAACACGTCACCAAATGGATCAGCTCCATCAAACTGTGCAAGAGCTATCATGGCGTAGCTAATAGTTATAAAAGCTGTAACAGAAATAAAATGGAATGTTTAAATGTTTCATCTATAACTATTAAAATTTTATTATACAATAACGGCTCGTTCTTGCACAATTTGCCTACGTGTAAAAAATTTGTTAAAACGTAACTACAATTTCACTGTTCCGAAATGGTAGTGCATAAGCTCATACAATTTACTGGGAAGCTCCCATCTTTCCAGGAACTAAATATGCAAGTTTCACAAAGCTGAAATCTTTGTCTTTACAGCAGAAATAGAAAAGTTCAAAACTATAGACACAGAAAAAAACAAATACTCAAATGAAGCATACAGATATCTCTAGATTGTTATATTTGTTCTGAGGCATTTGATTCTTATTCTAAGTAAAATATTTCAAGTTGAAAATCTTTATATGATTAAATGCAGAATTTGATGTTCTCAACATTTATCTTTGCTTTAAGTAAAAAAAATTTCGCTTGGAAGTTCTTGAAGCTTTTGCTTTGAAATAGTTATTATTTCCGCTTCAGAATGTTTAAATTTTCATTGTGAAATGCATACTTCTTGAAATAAAAGTACAGTAACTTATTCTAAGAATACTCGTATATTCAAAATGAGTATATCGCAAATTCGATTCAAAAATACCTAAATTTTTAATTAAAAATTCTTTATCTCAATATGAGAACACAACTTTTCAACTAATTCAATGAAAACTAAAACAATTTTAATCGTACAATTTTGAATATTCGCTACGTACCCAGACGTAGCCAAAAGAAACGTAGAAATTACCAGGCTAACTACCAAACGCGGAGAGTGGGGGATTCACATAAATACCAAAGAGCTCATCACCAACGATTTTTGTATTAGCAACAAGAATAAATAAAGGATTCTATACAAACAAGCAAAAGAAATAAATTATAAGAGTTACTATTTAAAAGCAAACAATTATATTATACGATCATTTGTTCGTTCGACCTTTGTTGAATACAGACATAGGAGAACGGTTTCCAACGAATCGTTATTAAAATTTTTAGTGTGTACATAGTTGTAATATATTGAAAGTGTATACAAACTTTTCGGATATCGAAGGGTAAATTAATATGTTCGTTAAGCATCCCCCAGAACGGGGTGATTAGTGCACCTTGAAGTTCGGTGAATTTCATTGAATAATTAACCTGTAATTATCTGCATGCATGGGTTTCAGCTCGATCACATACAAGTTTTGGTTACTTTTAATTATTGTGTATTAAAATAGCTTGTTTTTTTGTAAGCGTTATTTTAATAAGGGGGGATAGTGTAGTGCGGTCAGATAAAGGTGCATTCAGCTTTCTGGAGGCTGCAGTTATGTGGGGAGCGGGGGTTGGATGCGTACGTATGGACACTAGAAAAAACGGGGATTCGCGTGGCGTCATGGTACGTGAACGTATCGCAGAATACAATTTATGTAATATTAATTAATAAATTAGATGGTTTTTTCAAATATAATGTACTTTTTTTTATTAATGTTTAACTCAATGTACCCACTGGAACCCCAGAGATATTTTTAAATTGGAAAATGCAGGTGATCCAGATAATTACAGGTTAATTATTCAATGAAATTCACCGCACTTCATTAAATGGCGCACAACGGTGGCATGGGTGCAACGGCGAGTTTTAACATTTTGTTGGATAATGTTACAATAAAAATAAGGTTAAAAGGAAAGTTAGATAAAAGGAGGTAAAATTGTAATAAATTCAAAAATGTCTGTTAAGGACACTGAGGATGATAGCATAGAAGTAAAAGGATTACAATATATTGTAGCTCAAATGGCTCAAAATATGATAAAAATGCAAAGTAGTATTGCTGAGTTGACAGAGTCTATTAAACAAAATTCAAGTAGACCAAGGTCGCCTGTTAGTGTTCAGGTGGGGCCATCAGATGTTTTAATAAGACTGGAAAATAAAAATTTTGTGAGTCTATGGCGAGATTTAGGAGGGGATGGGGTGTTCTTTAAACCAGGGGGAAATTTGCACCCTATAAAATTTTTATCAAAATTAAAAATGCTTTTTATTGAAGCCAGTGTACCTGGTCATGCTAAATTAAATCTAGCGATAAGAGGCTTAAAGGGTTCTGCAGCAGAGTGGGCCGCGGCACGCGAAAGCACGTTTATTGAATTTGATAATTTCGAAAAACAATTTAAAGATCGGTATTGGAACGAGGATGATGAGAGAGAGTTGTTTTTTGAGTTAAGATACGGGAGATATCACACTGGTAAATTGGCAGATTGTTTACTGAAATTAGTTACCAATGCAGAATCTTTATCAGAAAAAATAGAAGAAGCGGTTTTAGTAAAATGGTTGATTACACATTATAGTCGTGAAATACAAAGAGGGGTAATATTACAGGGAATTGAAACTATAAATGAATTTGAAATTTTTCTAAGGAAAATAGATGAAACCACAGGTGAAAAGCAGGATCATCGGTTACAAAATTACACAAAAAATACTAATAGTGGGTCGAATGAAGGGGGAATAAACGGTTCTAGCTCAAATTCAGCTAGTGGAGATAATTGGCGTAAAAACACTAATCCGCGATGGGAAAATTGGAGGAATAATTCCAGAAAAGAAAACCCTGTAGCAAATCATGACAGTTACCCCGGTGGCAGGAATGAAAACTCATCTAGTAGGGAAATTCGACTGTTACAAACATGTTATGTAGAACCGGCAGAGTTATTAAGTGAAACGGAGGACGCTACGAATAATAAAGAGGCTATGTCCCCTATAATTACAGCAAAAATAAATAATATTGAAGTTGAAGTTTTGGTTGACACTGGCAGCCAGGTTTCTGCAGTGTCTGAACAATATATCAGGCAATTGAAGGAGAAAATCCAACTGCCTGTATTACCAGTTTCAAATGTTGCAGATTCTGTAGCAATTGGAGCTAAGACAAATAGGATTACTGAGCAAGTGCTCTTACCCTTAAATTTAAATGATATTGTATATGATGTTCCATGTATTATTGTGCCGGAATTTAATCCAAAAGGTTATCCTAGTGAGCGATTGGCTCTCTGAAATGAAAGTAAGGATCGATTTTAATAGCAAGAGTTTGACTATGCTTGAAGATCAAACTGTTGCAAAATTTATGGAGAAACAGTTGCCATCTGGCACACTATCACTCCACCTTATTAATCAGTTGGACGATAACTTTGTTCGGCATAAATATTCCAATTCAGATTTAAAGGAAGCCGCCTTTGCAGCTCAAACATTTAATATGCAACAAAAGCAAGAACTATACGAGTTGTTAAAAGCTAATGAGCAGGTTTTTTCAGAAAGCCCTGGCCGTACTAAAATATATGAACACGAAATCCTACTCAAGGACGACACCCCATTTTTTAAGAAATCTTATCCCATACCTTTTGCCTATCGAGCACAGGTAAAAGAACAAATAGATAATATGCTTAATGTGGGTATTATTTCACCCTGTCAAACTGAGTATGTGTCGCCGTTAGTTACGGTTCTCAAGAAGGATTATACCCCTCGGGTATGTCTCGATGCTAGATTTTTAAACTCTAAAATGGTAAAAGATCACATACTTCCCCAGCCCCTGAGGAACTATTAGTCAAGTTTGGAAAAGATCAGATTATGTCCAATTTGGACATGACGTTGTCATATTGGCAAATACCCATTAAAAAAGACCACCGTAAATATACGGGATTTCTATACAACAATACTACATATTGTTTTAATGTTTTGCCCTTCGGCTTGGTAACATCGGTTGCCAGCTTTATTCGTTGTCTCGAGAAAGTTCTCGGTCCAGAATTTGCTGAGTTCACGATAATTTATGTCGATGACATACTTATATATTCCCTGACTCCCGAGGAGCATTTGTTGCACCTTAAGAAAATTTTTGAGCGCTTTAAGGAGTGCAATTTAACTATCAAATTGAAGAAGTCTTGATTTGATCAGAAGGAAATTGAATTTCTTGGTCATCTTATTTCGAGTAGTAGCATTAGGATGAATCCTAAACGAATAGCTTCCATTCAGAACTTTCCAAGCCCGCGGAATATAAAGGAATTACGAGCATTTTTAGGCTTTGTAAATTATGAGCGTCGTTTCTGCGATAGGTTGGCGGAATTAACTGCCCCATTGTTGAAATTATTACAGAAAAATTGTCAGTGTAAATAGAATCAGGAGAGTGCTCAAGCATTCGAAGAAATCAAAAAAGCCTTCTTAGAGGTGGCAGTGGCTGCCCATCCAAATTTTAAACAAGTATTTTATCTGCAAGCAGATAGCTCGGACAAGGCATTAGGAGCAGTCCTGTATCAGCTTGATGGTGACAACAAACAAATAATAGCATTTGCAAGTCGAGTTTTGAGGGGTGCCGAACTTCGGTACAAAATTACAGAGAAAGAGGCTCTGGCCATAATTTTTGCGTTGAATCAATAGCGTACCCTAATATTAGGCCATGAGCTTATTATTATTACCGATCACAAGGCGTTGTCATTCTTAGCTACCATGAAGTTATCTACTGGACGATTGACCCGCTGGGCAATGTATATCCAAGAGTACGATTTTAAGATACAACATTGTTCTGGATGAGACAATGTTCTGGCAGACACATTGTCCCGTTTACCAGACAGGCAGAAAATTAAAGAGGTTGCAGACTGCAATGGTCTCACCGTAGAGATGGCTGTACTCCAAACTTTTGTCTCATTGAAGGACAATCTGCATATGATAAAAAAAGATCAACAGGGGGAACCTTGGATTGAGAAAATATTGACCGTATTTGAAAATGAAGAGAGTAGTGAAAGAAATAAGCGGGTTATGGAATGGTACCAGGTATATAAGGGAATTGTTTTTAGAAGATGGGATAAAGAAAATCCAGGTTGGCGCTTGTGTGTGCCACATGCACAAGTTCAGGAGTTGATAATTCAGCAACACGCTGAAGGTGGCCATTTCGGCTACAAGAAGGTTTATGCTACGATGAAAAAAGTATTCTACTGGTCTAAAATGTACAAGCAGGTTCGATCGATTGTTCGCTCCTGTGAGTTATGTCAGAAAGCCAAGATTTCTCCGGCAGTGCATGGTACTGTCAATTGTGTGATTCCGAGAGTCCGGGAGAATTGGTATGTCTGGATCTTATGGGTCCTTTGCCAAGGTCAAGGGGGGGGGGGGTGCTTACATCTTAGTAGTAGTGGATACGTTTACCCGTTTTACTAAATTGTATGCTCTAAAAAGAGCTACTACTCGTATAATTCTAAATAGACTAGTAAACGACTACTTTATTACAGTCCAAACTCCAAAGCTAATTTTATCAGATAATGGGACCCAATTCAGATCTAAACTCTGGAAGTCTACACTCGAACAGTGTGGGGTGAAATGTCGATTTACATCCGTTTATTTCCCAGAGGGAAATCAAACTGAGCGAGTTAATAAGGAAGTAGGGAGGCTCCTCCGCACTTACTGTTTTGATAAACACACTCGTTGGGCTTTCTTATTATCCACTGTAGAGGGTTATATTAATAATGCAATTCATAGTGTAACAGGTTATGCCCCAGCTGCATTACAATTTAAAGTAGATTTTAAAGATAAGGTTCAGGATCTTATTGAATTTCCTAAACTTTCTATATTACCCCAACCTCATGCAGAGATTTTGCATTTGGTACATGAACGATTAGTATCGAAGGCCTCTCAAAGAAAGTTAAAAATGGAGCAAAAAAGGAACCCTATAATCTTCAAAATTGGTGAGCAAGTTTTGGTGCGAACCCACCCTCAATCATCTGCCATCGACTCTAGTATTGCTAAATTCTTTTTGATTTATGAAGGGCCTTATGCCATTATAAAACTTGCTGGTCCTAATGCTTATGATCTGGTGGATCCACAAGGCTGTCCTAAACGTCGCCATAATATAAAGAACCTGAAAAGGTTTTATAGTTCTGTAGAGTGTTTCCAATAAATAGTTTTTAGCGATTGTTATATGTAGGATTAGGAAAGCTAGTTTTTACTATTCCATTTAATAATTTTCATTAGAAGCTGCATGCATGGGTTTCAGCTCGATCACATACAAGTTTTGGTTACTTTTAATTATTGTGTATTAAAATAGCTTGTTTTTTTGTAAGCGTTATTTTAATAAGGGGGGATAGTGTAGTGCGGTCAGATAAAGGTGCATTCCAGCTTTCTGGAGGCTGCAGTTATGTGGGGAGCGGGGGTTGGATGCGTACGTATGGACACTAGAAAAAACGGGGATTCGCGTGGCGTCATGGTACGTGAACGTATCGCAGAATACAATTTATGTAATATTAATTAATAAATTTAGATGTTTTTTCAAATATAATGTACTTTTTTTTATTAATGTTTAACTCAATGTACCCACTGGAACCCCAGTGATATTTTTAAATTGGAAAGTGCAGGTGATGCAGATAATTACAGGTTAATTATTCAATGAAATTCACCGCACTTCAACCTTATCAGAGTCAATAAGTAGAGCAATATCAGTGGTTGTTAATAAAGATAATGAAATGGAAGGATTGGAACAAATAAATATGGGAAACTCGCTTTATAGTAATCTGAATCAGTCCAAGGCGTCGTCAAATGATTATCCTAATCTCTCTCCGGTTAATAACAAAGAACAATCTGTGCCGAATGTTAGCTCTAGTAGTAAAGATATCGATACCAGTTTAATATTAAAATACGACTTCGCAGATATCGAGCCTTATATTGTGTATGTGGACTCGATAGAGGCGACCCCAATATTTCAAATAATGTAATTAATATTTTTAAAAATGGCATCAAGAGAGTTTCCATTGAGATGAGAACGTGCAAATGAGCTTGTATCAGCGGAATTCTTAAAGGAAAATAAACTTCAGGCATATATACCTGCATTTCTTTTACGTCGACTCGGTATAATCCGATCAGTGGATATAGATATCAGTGAAGATGATATAAAATCCTCTCTTTGTCCTATCAAAGGGAAAATATTTAAAATAATACAGGTTCGAAGGTTGAACAGAAGGGTAGTTAACGCCGATAATTTTGTTAATTTTGCTCCTATTACATCTGTTTTACTTACCTTTAGAGGTCAAAAGCTTCCTTCCTATGTTAGTCCATATGGATGTTCTTTAGAAGTAAATCCGTTTATACAAAAAGTGGTGCAATGTTCAAAATATCTTCGTTTTATGGCCATGGGGAGAAATTGTGTAAAAGTCACATAAGATGTCCGAAGTGCGGCAATGATCATGCATTAATCGACTGTAAGTCTGAAGATATTTACTGTATTCATTGTAAAGAGCTTCACTGGTCTAATGATAGAGAAAAGTGCTCATTTTACGGAAAACAAAAGCAGATAAAACAAAAAATGGCAGAAGAAAATATTTCATTTAAAGATGCGATCGATAAATTGGAATCAAACTATGCGCAAATTACTGGTAGTAATATCTCTTCTACTACGTCCAGATTACCTCTCAATAGACCTTCACTTCCATTACATTCGGAAGAAAAGAAAAATGACCAGTAATTTTAATGCTCAGTTAGATTTGGACAGACAACATAAAGAGATTATTTCAGTTCTAAAAGTACAATCAGGTAACGGTGTTTGCTTCGGCAGGGAAAATGAGATCGAAAAAATACTTAATATAGTTCTGAAATGCTTTACGGATTTAAGTAGTCTAAAAAATTCTTTCATGGACAAATCTTTCCATGAAAAATTGAAAGTAAAAGTCAAAAATTATATTCTTAAAAATGGCGGGACTACGAGTTATTCAGTGGAATGCTAGATCCATTTATTCAAATAAAGACTCATTAGAAAACTTTCTCGATAATAATAACATTGATGTAGCATTAATATGTGAAACATGGCTCAAGCTTCATAATTCAATATCATTTTCTGGTTACAACGTTATTAGGAAGGACAGGCTGCAAGGTAGGGGTGGCGGTGTTCTGATATTATTGAAAAATAAATTCCCTTTTACTGCTATTCTGGATCCACCTCAACTAAATGATTTAGAAATAACAGGTATAGAAATCCACTATTCTGACGGAAAAGTCCTGTTTCTACATTCGGTTTATGTTCCTCCGAACTCAAATTACCAGCAACATAAATGGGAATCATTTTTCGATGGCTTTCAGGGCGAGTTCATATTAGCAGGGGATTTTAATCTCCATCATTTAGCCTGGGAATCTATCAATGATAGCCACCCCGGATGTCAGATTCTAGACGCAATAGAAAGCAGAAATTTATTTATTATGAACAATGGATATGCTACTAGTATTAATTCGCCTGCTGAAGATAAATCTGCAGTAGATATTAAAATCTGTTCGATTTCTCTAGTTCCATTCGTAAGTAATTGGCTGGTAGAAGATATTCCGTTGGGTTCGGATCATCTGCCGATTTCCTTCCATATTATTAGAAATGAAATATCCCCTATTTACAACACACCACGAATCGAAAATTCAACACAAAGAGAGCGGACTGGAAAGCTTTTTCGAGATTTTTAAACCGTTGCCAGACCCAAGAGTATTCCAGTTACACTGATTTTATAAATACACTATTAGACGCATGCAATTCCGCTATCCCAATTTTCAACAATGTCTATAAGAAAAGTCTGGAACAATATGGTGGGACAATGAATGTGAAATTACCGTCAATAATAAAAAAGCCGTCCTAGTCCAATACAAGAAGTTAGCTAACATGGAAAACTTTATCAATTACAATAAACACAATGCAATCGCGCGATGTATTATCAAAGAAAAAAAAACAATGTCTTGGAAAAGTTTTTGTTCTTCTCTTAGCAGCAGCTCTTCGATCTCCTCAATTTGGCAAAATATTAAAAAGAGCCGAAATATCTGTTCGTTGCCTATTCACCCGATAGTTCCAGGACGATGGTCTAGTGATTTTCTAAATGGTATACTAGAGACTCAACTTTTCTAGAAAAAAATATTAGGAATCATGAAGATTCTACTATCGGCTTTATTGATTTTTCTTTTACTATACAAGAACTCAGCAATGCATTAAAGTCAAACGCCAATACAGCTCCAGGGGAAGATGGTTTTGAATATATAATCCAACTTTAAAATATATTCAATGACATATGGAAAACTAGTAAAATATCTTTAGAATTGAAAAACTATATAATAATTCCTATATTAAAAAGCAAGATGAATCCGTTTTTTGCCAGCTCATATAGACCAATATCATTGGGTTCCTGTATTTTGAAAACATTTGAAAGAATGATCAAATTTAGACTAGAATGGTGGCTCGAAAATAAAAACAATTTTCCTAAATGCCAATTTGGTTTTCGGAAAGGACACTCCATTTATGATAATGTTTGTCATTTAGTCTTAGACATTAACTCCGCTTTCACAATCGGCGAATCGATAATGGCATTTTTTGCAGACATAGAATCTGCCTATGATTATGTAAAGTTGGATATATTGGAAGATGAAATAGTATCAATCGGATTATCTTCTAAATTCGCCTCGTTTATAACCAGGTTATACTCTAACAGATGAATTCGCCTCAAAATAGAACAAAAAATATTAGAACCTAGGTATTCTAGCACGGGGCTACTCCAGGGGAGCATCCTGTCGCCATTATTTTTTATCATGTATTATAATAGACTAGAGAAAATATTCTGTGATTCTAATATAAAAATTCTGCAATTTGCAGATGATATATGCAGTTACGTTCAAAATGAAAAAATATCAAACGCCCAAAACAAACTAGAACTGGCAGTGAATAAGTTACAACAATTTTTGTTTGATCATGGACTTGAACTCAGTGTAAAAAAAACCGTCATATGTACGTTCACTCGGAAAAGAACTGTTCTACCTAATAACATCACTCTTGGTAGGTATACGTTTTCACATAATACTTCTGTTCGCTTTTTGGATATAATTTTGGATAGAAAGCTATCTTGGATCGACCGTATCGCATTCCTGCTAAACAAGACTGAAAAGGGAAATCAGTTACTGCGGTATGTGTGTCATAATCACTAGGACGCGGACCAGGCTATTACTCTTCTTTTTATAGATCGTACATTAGATCAATTTTGGATTTTGGCTCCATTTTTTATGGATATGCTTCAGAAACTTTGCTTGCAAAGTTTGATGTCATTCAATGGAAATCGCTTAAAATATGTTTCGGATTCTTGAAGAGTACTGCAAATGATGTCGTTCTTGCTGAATCACTAGAGTTACTACACCGATTCCGTAGGGAATTTTTAGCTCAAAAGTATATTATAAAACAGGCAAGCCTTTTATCCCCTAGTATCCAAAAGATTCATTATCTATTTATACTAAGCTTGACACATAAATATTGGATTATTAAAAAAGATCCCGTATTAATCTCTAGTTATGCCATTGTTGAACCTATGTTAAAGGGATAGCTACCGCAAATAAAATTCTTTTCTATTCGTTGGACTTGATCTTGCTAAAAAAGATGAAGGATGTATATATTTTGTGTTATACTACCAACCAAGAACAACAAGAATTTCAATTTTTAATAAACTCTCGGTACTTAGATTATCGGAAAATTTTCACCAATGCCTCGCTCCTCGTAGTGGGAAATCGCACCTGTAGAGCTATTCCAATTTCGATTCGCAGCAACAAACAATAGTCCTACAGTTACACGTTTCTTGTCACGTAAATACACCAAACATTGATAAGAAATACTTTCTTGATATACACCAAAAAGAAAACAAATTATATACCTGCACATGTCGTGATATTTAGCTTGCACGCCATTGGAAGTAAATCAGCACAGCAACGTCGCTGTAGTCTGGATCTATTTACCCTGTTACTATAACGGCACCAGCGATCTACAATTAAAAACAGTTGGTCTGTGGCAAAGAACAGTCGGGCCTACATAAAAACCAATTTGATGCACAGCTAAGAGCTAAAAAAAGAATTTTATCAGAATGGGTAAGCGCTGAAGCTCTTACTGATGCACCCAAGATACCCCCAATTTATCGAACAAAAAAACGTGCATCGTTCTTGAGGTAGTAGGACAAATAATGTAGAAAAATATCTCAACGCACAAACAGCAGAATCGAATTAAAATTCGTTTAATAACGAGAATTCAAACTTCAATCCTCGCATTATCAAGTGTGATTAGAAACTCGAAACACGCTTATCAAATAATAGTATAGTAGGTAAATAAGGCCGGTCCTAATTCAAAACGCGACAGACGTATTTTCCATGTGTAAAATACGTCTGTCACGTTTTGAATTAGGATCGGCCCTATATAATTTCAATGTAAAATAGTTGTGAAAACATTTCAATGTAAAATAGTTGTGAAAACATGAATTCTTCTATACTTTCAATGTAAAATACGTCTGTCACGTTTTGAATTAGGACCGGCTTTATATTACTTTCAATGAAACACACACGTATGTTGAGAAAAATGTAAGTGCAGAGAAGAATGTGTGTAGCTGTTTTGAATTCGGTTTTCTAGCGATAAGTTACACGTGCACCGTTTTGAATTAGGATCGGCTTTATATTACTTTCAATGGAACACACGTATGTTGAAAAATGTAAGTGCAGAGAAAAAATGTGTGTAGCTGTTTTGAATTCGGTTTTCTAGCAAGAAGTTACACGTGCACCGTTTTGAATTAGGATCGGAGTTATATACTTTTACTGTAAAATACTTGTGGGCACGTTTTGAATTAGGATCGGCTTTATATTACTTTCAATGGAACATACATACTTCAAAACACACGTATGTTGAAAAATGTAAGTGCAGAGAAAATGTGTGTAGATGTTTTGAATTTGGTTTTCTAGCTAGAAGTTATAAGTATGACAGATGCAAAAATATCGCATTTGGTTTTCTAGCTAGAAGTTATAAGTATGACAGATGCAAAAATATCGCATTCAAGTCAATTGTGTTTAATTAAAGTGGATTCTGATTTATGTTTAGAGGCTGCAAATACACATGGGCCGGTTTCAAATCAAAATGTGTTCACTCTTGTGATAGGTTGAAAAGTGGGTTGGCAAAGTACGCAGATGGTGGTAATCTGCTATATAAGGAGATTGCTCCTAATATTAATTTAATTAGTCGAAGTTTTCTGCATATATTTACATACAAACATGTATATAATTGATATTCAGGGATTTAAATACAAGAAAAACGAGTTTGTGTGTAAAGAAATTGCGGTTTTGGACTTGTTGAAAGGTGTTGTTTGGCATCAAATTTTTAAACTACCAATGCAGTCTAGTTGTTTGAGTCAAGATCATATAAAACATAACGACTGGGTGACAAAGAATATTCATGGTCTTTCTTGGGACGAATCTTCAACAGCTGGAATGGTGTTATCATATATAGCGCTTTATTTGAAGCAAATTATCCGACCCGGTGAAGAAGTATTTGTGAAGGGTCTAGAAAAGAAGAAATTGATTGAAACCTATCTAATGCAGAACGTTGTAACTGATATGCTTGCACGAGGTTGTCCTAAGCTATCGGAGTTAAAATCAACAACCGTTTAAAATATAACATCCATTGTTGTAGACACAGCAATAATAATCTGCAATGTGCAAAACAAAATACCTTGTTATTAAAAGAATGGCTTGATAATAATAAAAACAATAGAAAGATTGTGTCTGTATTATTTATTTTAATATAATTTTACAATGTTAGCCGAAGCAAATTATCCGACCCGGTGAAGAAGTATGTGTGAAGGGTATAGAAAAGAAAAAATGGATGGAAACCTATCTATTGCAAAAACAAAATACTTTGTTATTAAAAGGATGGTTTGATAATAATAAAAAACAATAGAAAAGATTGTGTATGTATTATTATTGTAGTCAGTAAGAAATCTTTAATGCTGATGTCTGAAGAAAAAACAATTAAACTCAGACAGCACGAATGGGACTCTCAACCCTGAAAGCAATTATAATTGTTCAACGCAATAGCTCTTTACTGGTTTTACAACATTTAACAAATTGTACAGATATCTCGAAAAATTTGCCAAAGACAGACAAACAGATAGGCAGACTGACTGCACCAATTTTCTCATTCTGGCTTTTAAAGAATAACAAGTCGTAGTTATTTAAATCGCGAACTCAGTTTATCTGCAAGAAATATATAAACGTGGAAATTTATGAAATGCTCCAACTTTAAAAAAAGCCACTATCATTATTCTTTCCTGACAAGGGTAATTTTAACAAAAGTTTTCATTTTTGATTTGTTCTATAGAACACAACTACAACTTGACAATAAAGATTGAGCGATTATCACACACATATCTTGAGTATATATAAAGATATTAAACAATAAGAACAGCAGAAAATTCAACCCATGTCAGACAGCTTTTTTCTTGTCAACGATAGTGTAGTCTAATGCTTCTTCAGCATTTGCATTTCCATATTTACGTACTGAAGGCAACTCTGCAATTTTAGATCACATGCATTTCTAATTTCAATTACAAAAAATATGAAAGCATCTATTTGAAATGCATTTCTAACTTTAATCGCAAAAATGAGAGCATCTATTCGAAATATGCACTCAGATTAAAAGTCAAAATTGTTTTACACCGTTCTGTAAACTGACATTACGTAGTTATTAAATCGGGAGTAATGTGAAATGAAACACAAAATGTATATTTCTTTATTGTAATCTATAAAATACATATATATATATATATATATATATATATATATATATATATAATGTTATGTACTCTAGAATAAACATA
Organism: Platerodrilus igneus; assembly: GCA_036346225.1. Classification (NCBI taxonomy): domain Eukaryota; kingdom Metazoa; phylum Arthropoda; class Insecta; order Coleoptera; family Lycidae; genus Platerodrilus; species Platerodrilus igneus. The sequence goes on along the minus strand of JARFIW010000713.1, from coordinate 1,572,689 downwards.
CTATAATTCACTTAAGTTCCCAAATATAAAAGAACAGTTCTAACTCACTCCAACTCTGAACGGTTAAAAAAATATTGCATTATCAATTCTATGAGGGCTGTCTTCTTCATCTTTGACGCGCGGTCGTTTCTGGTTGTTCTTCTTCGTGTTAACTAAAAAAGATTCAAATGAATATTATATCAAGTAAATGCATTAAGAAAATTAAATCTATATATTAAGCTAACGAATACATACTCTGTATTGGTGTCATTAGGTCGTACGTTGCAATTGGTGGATCTGCTCACGGCGTCAACGATTTTTCACCAGTACTTAATTTGGATTGACTATAAACTACTCAATAATTTTAACCCAATCACTATCATTATTCTTTCCTGACAAGGACAATTTTTTAAAAAAAGGTTTTCATTTTTATTTGTTCTATAGAACACACAACTACAACTTGACAATAAAGATTGAACGATTATCACACACACACATATCTTGAGTATATAAGGATATTAAACAACAAGAACAGCAGAAAATTCAACTCATGTAAGCAAGAATTTAATGCTAAGGTATTGTCTAGATAGCAATTGTAGAAAATATGAAATCTATAGAAAATTTAATAAAGCCAGTCATGTATAAATTTTTTTAATGCTGACATCCACAGGAAAAATAAAAAGCGAGAAATTTAATGCTAACATCAACAGAATAATAAATAAATCCACTTAATCAGCATTAATGGAAGACCGGTCTGGCTTCGAAACTGTGCACGCGTATATACCATATTTTTAAAATTAAAGTTGTCAATTGCAAAACAAAAATTAAATTTTACCTAGAAATCATTTTGAAATATTTACTTTTTTCAGTACAACTGAAAAACTTGACTTTTATACATTTTTTAATCGATATCATAGACTTTTTCTATACTGTTGGTAAAAATCTACGTGAAGTATTTATATTAAATAATAAACTGACCTGTTAGAAAAATTAAAATTTGCATCGTTTTCTGAAAAAAATTGCGTACTTTTTCAGTACAACTGAAAGAACTTGAGTTTATACATTTTTAATCGATTTCAGACTGTACAGAAACAGTAATGTTTAATTATATCAGTCAAAAACATGATGTGCTTACTATTAAACAAAACAAAATTGTTCTTAATCCAAGTGATGATAAAAGAATTCTTAGTACCTCAACCACTGATACATACGACCAGCGAGTACTGTGTTAAAAATTGTTTTCGTTGCAGAAAGTAACATCAATTCCCTTCAATATTACTGTAGTAGTCGATTAAGGCATGAGCTAATTATTTTTACAACGTTTCTTTTTATTCGCTTAGGGCAATGCAGAGAAGAAGTTTGAATTGGCCACATTTTTTTATAATAAAATAAACCTTGATACAAAATCACATTCCGTGTTACTGAAAAGTAAATCGGACGAGATTGCTAACTAAACGGTGTTATAATATTCTTATATATCTGTGTGAATAAACCCACAAAGCGCCAAATAAGCGGTATTGTCTAACTGATTTTTTTTTACTTAAAGCGATTGACATTCATTTCAAACAAGTATTTATTAAGGTCATATAAAAGACCAAAAGTTTTACCATTATAAATAACGTTGTGTAATTTAAATTTCATTACGTAGCATTCGTTGAATTTTAAAAAATTATTTTTATACCTCCATCATGAGTTAATTTTACTACGTGCTCTAATTATGCTAAATATGAAGAAAATCAATTGCTTTAACAAAGTTTTTATGGAAAAATGTCATGCGTTGCACATTGCATATTCTATTTGCAGGACGACATGTTGTATTATGATAAAAAAACTGCAGAATGTTTTTTCAGTGTTGCCTTTCAGTATGTAAATATTGGAAATGCTTAGCAAATTGTTTATCATAGTTATGTACTGAAGACAACTATGCAATTTTTTTTAGATCGCATGCACGATTCAAGCTTGAAAATCGTCTTGAATAAAAACGTAAATAAAGGCGATTTTTTTAACAATTGCATTCAAAGCACACTCAGAAATGACTTTGTAAAGCTTCAACCACTGGCTCAAATAAAGAATGCAATTTATTTTAGTTATAAAACTTCAGTGTTATGTTTATACCTGCACAAGTACGCAGTTTTTCGTTTTGGATTTATCTAAAAATAGGTTATCTTTCAATCTACCCGAGTTGAACTATATTAGCATAAATGTATTGTAGAGAAAAATTAGTAGTAATAACCGTTCTGTTTAAAAAATCCAGTTTGTTATTGCTTAAAGATGTGTTAGCATAAGGTTGATGAGTATGTTTTCTTCAATATTAACAATTTCATTGTCGAGGTAAACTTTTTTTCGCACGTTCAGTATTTCACTATTCATTTTACATTTTTTAATTAAATAAATGCAGTCCTACCGATTGTAGAAACAACAGCTGGAATGGTGTTATCATATATAGCGCTTTATTTGAAGCAAATTATCCGACCCGGTGAAGAAGTATTTGTGAAGGGTTTAGAAAATAAGAAATTGATTGAAACCTATATAATGCAAAACATTGTAACTGATATGCTTGCACTAGGTTATCCTAAGCTATCGGAGTTAAAAATCAAGAATCGTTTAAAATATAACATCCATTGTTATAGACACAACAATAATAATCTGCAGTGCGCAAAACAAAATACCTTTTTTTTATTAAAGGAATGGCTTGATAATAATAATAAAAACAATAGAATGATTTTGTCTGTATTATTTATTTTAATATAATTTTGCAATGTTAGCCTTACTATCTATTATTATAACAACTTCTAGCAAACATTATTTTTATCGATCCAGCTATTGTGTACGTTAGAGAAGCCTAACCATTTTACAAAGACTTTATTTCCACTCTTTCTTAGGACTTTTTCTACCAGGTAAATTCCTGAATGTTTAACCTTTTGCAACTCCATTTCATAAAATGCACCTTTGATTTCTTTTTCGTCTTGATCTTCTAATATATATGTTGTCGGATTGGTTACGTTTACTTTTTTAATCTTAAAAATTTCATTTGACCAGTTTGGCGTGTAACCTTTCGTAAATGCTTCCCTGTGTTTACTAATCCTCATACTGTCTTTAATTGAATATTTTGGTATTTTGGTTGCAAGTTTGATGTGGGTAAATGATGATTTAAGAATAGTTTTTTCATTTGATTTATCAACTTTTACAGGTTTGACTCGATAGTATTGTGAACTGTATTGTTGTATTGTTTCACAATATTGTTTAAATTTTTATCCAATTGTAAGAACCGTTCAGGTTAAACAAGCGCCACATTTTTCCTTTAAAGTTCTAATTACACGTTCCACAATGCATGCTTTCTTTGTAGAAAAACACTATAATGGTTTATGCCATATGTCTGCATTAAGGATTGAAAGTGTTTGTTATAATATTCTTTACCAAAATCAGACTGCAAATTTCTTGGTGGATTTTTAATTTATTTAAAATTGTTTTCATTGCAGCAGTAACATCGATACCCGTTTTACTTTTAAGTGGTACAGCCCATACGTATTTGGAGAAACAATCAATAACTACTAAAATGTATTTAAATCCTTTGTTTGTTTGCGAATATGGTAGCATTTCAATCAAATCGGTCTGAAGAAGGTCATTTAAACCTTTTACTATCACTTTGCGTCTCTTGAAATTTATTCTTGCTGGTTTATGAAGTTCATTTACTATATCCTCTTTCACTTTTGATTGAGCAACTATCATAATACTTTTTCTAATCAGGATTTATTAAATACAATTAATAAATACTTCCATGTTTGAATGTCGTGAGCTCCACTTGCTTTGAAAGGAACTTTTAACATAAAATCAAGAAACATTGTGGTATTGTTTATAAGTCCGGAACCGGAACAAACGTTGAACACCCTCCTTTAAGTGGATCATGATTGTTTATATTTACCTTCAAGTGTAAAACTTCTTGGATTGCCCAACCTGAATCCTTTTCGCTAAATTCCTCTAATCGCTTCGAAATCTTGTCTAATACGTTCTCCTTATACCACCGTTTGAGATTGGTATTTATATCGATGTGACGATTTGCAGTAGAAACGTCTTCAAATCTATTTCACCAGTTGTAGGCTTAACAAAGTTAGCGGTCAATATTACATTAACTTTCAACATTGACTTTTTTAAGCAAGCAACAATCTTGCGTTTAAAACTAGCGAACGCCTTGTCTAAGAACACTAGAGGATCTCTATAACTTAAATTGGTAATAAGTCCCGTAATTATTCGACTTCCAAAACATGATTGTACATCATGCCAAATCAGATTTTTTCGAATATGACCTCTAGAAAGCGTTGCATCAATACCTTTACCTTGATATTCCAAAGAGCGTTTCAAGTGCCTCAATCGTACAAGGTAACTTTTAAGATGTGCCAAATTTGATTCCAGCCTACTAGGATTTTCCTGACGATTGTCTTCGTATACCTTATTTCTAATAGCAAGCTTCAATATACTAATATTTGCTTTGATAATTATAATGTGTTTTGTTATTGCATCGACTGATCTGATTAGATTCACGCATTTCACAGTTAATTTCAGAATAGCGCTACTAATCTCGGCCACGGTTTCAGAATTCATGATTTTATACAAATCATTACACTACTTAATATATATGTACAGCTTTATTTACTATTTATACAAAAATATCATCTGACAAAAGCAAAACAACCGTAAATGAATTAGCATACAACATCATTTTTCATTCAGCTGCGTTTACTGAAAAAAATTTGCTTGCTTGCAGTATAGTAATCAAATGTTTTTTATCGACCTTTGATTTATGCTGTGTGTACAGAAAATACACTATCATTACAGCGCTATTTTTATGGTTACATATAAAAAATTTTAATAAAAATTAAAGCAAGTTTTGAAAAAATGTCTCAGATTAAACCGTCAATGTTGTTTATTAATTTTTACACCCACTTTTAGTAAAAGTTGATAAATCAAATGAAAAAACTATTCTTAAATCATCATTTACCCACATCAAACTTGCAACCAAAATACCAAAATATTCAATTAAAGACAGTATGAGGATTAGTAAACACAGGGAAGCATTTACGAAAGGTTACACGCCAAACTGGTCAAATGAAATTTTAAGATTAAAAAGTAAACGTAACCAATCCGACAACATATATATTAGAAGATCAAGACGAAAAAGAAATCAAAGGTGCATTTTATGAAATGGAGTTGCAAAAGGTTAAACATTCAGGAATTTACCTGGTAGAAAAAGTCCTAAGAAAGAGTGGAAATAAAGTCTTTGTAAAATGGTTAGGCTTCTAACGTACACAATAGCTGGATCGATAAAATAATGTTTGCTAGAAGTTGTTATAATAATAGATAGTAAGGCTAACATTGCAAAATTATATTAAAATAAATAATACAGACAAAATCATTCTATTGTTTTTATTATTATTATCAAGCCATTCCTTTAATAAAAAAAAGGTATTTTGTTTTGCGCACTGCAGATTATTAGTGTTGTGTCTATAACAATGGATGTTATATTTTAAACGATTGTTGATTTTTAACTCCGATAGCTTAGGATAACCTAGTGCAAGCATATCAGTTACAATGTTTTGCATTATATAGGTTTCAATCAATTTCTTATTTTCTAAACCCTTCACAAATACTTCTTCACCGGGTCGGATAATTTGCTTCAAATAAAGCGCTATATATGATAACACCATTCCAGCTGTTGTTTCTACAATCGGTAGGACTGCATTTATTTAATTAAAAAATGTAAAATGAATAGTGAAATACTGAACGTGCGAAAAAAAGTTTACCTCGACAATGAAATTGTTATTATTGAAGAAAACATACTCATCAACCTTATGCTAACACATCTTTAAGCAATAACAAACTGGATTTTTTAAACAGAACGGTTATTACTACTAATTTTTCTCTACAATACATTTATGCTAATATAGTTCAACTCGGGTAGATTGAAAGATAACCTATTTTTAGATAAATCCAAAACGAAAAACTGCGTACTTGTGCAGGTATAAACATAACACTGAAGTTTTTATAACTAAAATAAATTGCATTCTTTATTTGAGCCAGTGGTTGAAGCTTTACAAAGTCATTTCTGAGTGTGCTTTGAATGCAATTGTTAAAAAAATCGCCTTTATTTACGTTTTTATTCAAGACGATTTTCAAGCTTGAATCGTGCATGCGATTTAAAAAAAATTGCATAGTTGTCTTCAGTACATAACTATGATAAACAATTTGCTAAGCATTTCCAATATTTACATACTGAAAGGCAACACTGAAAAAACATTCTGCAGTTTTTTTTATCATAATACAACATGTCGTCCTGCAAATAGAATATGCAATGTGCAACGCATGACATTTTTCCATAAAAACTTTGTTAAAGCAATTGATTTTCTTCATATTTAGCATAATTAGAGCACGTAGTAAAATTAACTCATGATGGAGGTATAAAAATAATTTTTTAAAATTCAACGAATGCTACGTAATGAAATTTAAATTACACAACGTTATTTATAATGGTAAAACTTTTGGTCTTTTATATGACCTTAATAAATACTTGTTTGAAATGAATGTCAATCGCTTTAAGTAAAAAAAAATCAGTTAGACAAAACCGCTTATTTGGCGCTTTGTGGGTTTATTCACACAGATATATAAGAATATTATAACACCGTTTAGTTAGCAATCTCGTCCGATTTACTTTTCAGTAACACGGAATGTGATTTTGTATCAAGGTTTATTTTATTATAAAAAAATGTGGCCAATTCAAACTTCTTCTCTGCATTGCCCTAAGCGAATAAAAAGAAACGTTGTAAAAATAATTAGCTCATGCCTTAATCGACTACTACAGTTGTACTGAAAAAGTACGCAATTTTTTTTCAGAAAACGATGCAAATTTTTAATTTTTTCTAACAGGTCAGTTTATTATTTAATATAAATACTTCACGTAGATTTTTTACCAACAGTATAGAATAAAGTCTATGATATCGATTAAAAAAATGTATAAAAGTCAAGTTCTTTCAGTTGTACTGAAAAAAAGTAAATATTTCAAAATGATTTCTAGGTAAAATTTAATTTTTTTGTTTTGCAATTGACAACTTTAATTTTAAAATATGGTATATACGCGTGCACAGTTTCGAAGCCAGACCGGTCTTCCATTAATGCTGATTAAGTGGATTTATTTATTATTCTGTTGATGTTAGCATTAAATTTCTCGCTTTTTATTTTTCCTGTGGATGTCAGCATTAAAAAAATTTATACATGACTGGCTTTATTAAATTTTCTATAGATTTCATATTTTCTACAATTGCTATCTAGACAATACCTTAGCATTAAATTCTTGCTTACATGAGTTGAATTTTCTGCTGTTCTCGTTGTTTAATATCCTTATATACTCAAGATATGTGTGTGTGTGATAATCGTTCAATCTTTATTGTCAAGTTGTAGTTGTGTGTTCTATAGAACAAATCAAAGGTGAAAACCTTTTTTTTTTTAAAAAAATTGTCCTTGTCAGGAAAGAATAATGATAGTGATTGGGTTAAAATTATTGAGTAGTTTATAGTCAATCCAAATTAAGTACTGGTGAAAAAATCGTTGACGCCGTGCGCAGATCCACCAATTGCAACGTACGACCTAATGACACCAATACAGAGTATGTATTCGTTAGCTTAACATATAGATTTAATTTTCTTAATGCATTTACTTGATATAATATTCATTTGAATCTTTTTTTTAGTTAACACGAAGAAGAACAACCAGAAACGACCGCGCGTCAAAGATGAAGAAGACAGCCCTCATAGAATTGATAATGCAATATTTTTTTTAACCGTTCAGAGTTGGAGTGAGTTAGAACTGTTCTTTTATATTTGGGAACTTAAGTGAATTATAGTATGTTTATTCTAGAGTACATAACATTATATATATATATATATATATATATATATATATATATGTATTTTATAGATTACAATAAAGAAATATACATTTTGTGTTTCATTTCACATTACTCTCGATTTAATAACTACGTAATCTCAGTTTACAGAACGGTGTAAAACAATTTTTGACTTTTAATCTGAATGCATATTTCGAATAGATGCTCTCATTTTTTTTGCGATTAAAGTTAGAAATGCATTTCAAATAGATGCTTTCATATTTTTTGTAATTGAAATTAGAAATGCATGTGATCTAAAATTGCAGAGTTGCCTTCAGTACGTAAATATGGAAATGCAAATGCTGAAGAAGCATTAGACTAGACTATCGTTGACAAGAAAAAAGCTGTCTGACATGGGTTGAATTTTCTGCTGTTCTTATTGTTTAATATCTTTATACATATACTCAAGATATGTGTGTGATAATCGCTCAATCTTTATTGTCAAGTTGTAGTTGTGTTCTATAGAACAAATCAAAAATGAAAACTTTTGTTAAAATTACCCTTGTCAGGAAAGAATAATGATAGTGGCTTTTTTAAAGTTGGAGCATTTCATAAATTTCCACGTTTATATATTTCTTGCAGATAAACTGAGTTCGCGATTTAAATAACTACGACTTGTTATTCTTTAAAAGCGAGAATGAGAAAATTGGTGCAGTCAGTCTGCCTATCTGTTTGTCTGTCTTTGGCAAATTTTTCGAGATATCTGTACAATTTGTTAAATGTTGTAAAACCAGTAAAGAGCTATTGCGTTGATCAATTATAATTGCTTTCAGGGTTGAGAGTCCCATTTGTGCTGTCTGAGTTTAATTGTTTTTTCTGCAGACATCAGCATTAAAGATTTCTTACTGACTACAATAATAATACATCCACAATCTTTTCTATTCTTTTTTATTATTATCAAACCATTCTTTTAATAACAAAGTATTTTGTTTTTGCAATAGATAGGTTTCCATCCATTTTTTCTTTTCTATACCCTTCACACATACTTCTTCACCGGGTCGGATAATTTGCTTCCGCTAACATTGTAAAATTATATTAAAATAAATAATACAGACACAATCTTTCTATTGTTTTTTATTATTATCAAGCCATTCTTTTAATAACAAGGTATTTTGTTTTGCACATTGCAGATTATTATTGCTGTGTCTACAACAATGGATGTTATATTTTAAACGGTTGTTGATTTTTAACTCCGATAGCTTAGGACAACCTCGTGCAAGCATATCAGTTACAACGTTCTGCATTAGATAGGTTTCAATCAATTTCTTCTTTTCTAGACCCTTCACAAATACTTCTTCACCGGGTCGGATAATTTGCTTCAAATAAAGCGCTATATATGATAACACCATTCCAGCTGTTGAAGATTCGTCCCAAGAAAGACCATGAATATTCTTTGTCACCCAGTCGTTATGTTTTATATGATCTTGACTCAAACAACTAGACTGCATTGGTAGTTTAAAATTTGATGCCAAACAACACCTTTCAACAAGTCCAAAACCGCAATTTCTTTACACACAAACTCGTTTTTCTTGTATTTAAATCCCTGAATATCAATTATATACATGTTTGTATGTAAATATATGCAGAAAACTTCGACTAATTAAATTAATATTAGAGCAATCTCCTTATATAGCAGATTACCACCATCTGCGTACTTTGCCAACCCACTTTTCAACCTATCACAAGAGTGAACACATTTTGATTTGATAACTCTAGAAAAGCCCATGTGTATTTTGCATTGTCCTCTTAAACATAAATCAGAATCCAACTTCAATAATCTAAACACAATTGACTTGAATGCAGATATTTTAGCATCTGTTCATAAACGTATATAACTTCTAGCTAGAAACTCACACAAGTATTTACAGTAGTATTATATTAGCCGATCCTAATTCAAAACGTGCACGTATAACTTCTAGCTAGAAAACCAAATTCAAAACAGTCTACACACATTTTCTCTGCACTTACATTTTTCAACATACGTGTGTTTTGAAGTATGTATGTTCCATTGAAAGTAATATAAAGCCGATCCTAATTCAAAACGTGCCACTATTTTACATGAAAAGTAGTTTTACAGTTATTAAAAGTATATAACGCCGATCCTAATTCAAAACGGCGCACGTGTAACTTCTCGCTAGAAAACCGAATTCAAAACGTAGTTGTTTCATTGCAAGTAATTTTTCAAATACGGTCTAATTAAAAGTGAAGAGTATTTACATTGAAGGTATAAAGAATTCAGTTTCACAACTATTTTACATTTGAGAATCAGTTTTACAACTATTTTACATTAAATATATAAGTGATCTAATTCAAAACGTGACAGACTGTAATTTGTAAACATAGGAATAATACGTTGTGTTATTGAATTAGGACCGGCCTAATTCAAAACGTACATAGTATTGTTACATTGAAGTATCGCAAGAATTATTTCGTTAACAACTATGAATTGAAAGTTGTACAGACTATAGTAATATGTAACCATTTGCGGACACCAAAACAAGGACCGACTATTTAAAATAGAAAAACTTTCTCGTTTTAAATAAAGGATATTAAGTATGAAAATTATTAGAAAGAATACTTATGTGTAAAAAAGGATCTAATGATACCGGGTGTATAGTTAGACAGTTCGGACAGAAATACAAGGTAAATTAAATTATAGAGTAACCAAAAAGGATGTAGGTTTTAACTGACTATCGTAAAGTAAACGTAACAACCCCCCGTAAGATTGAGAGAGTTCGAAGTAAAGGATAATACCAAAAGTAGTTAACTGACAGGTAAGTAACGTAACAACAAGATGAAACGGAAAAAAATATTAAGCGCTTACAAAGAAAACAATCGCTAAAACAAAAGGCCAAAAAAATAACAACAAATCAACTAATATCTGGTTCGAAAGACCAATATATAATAATAGGATAACCAAAAAAAAAAGAAAAGAAAAAAATTTGCTTGACGAAATAAAAAAAAACAAAAGGAAACACTCCAAAATGAAAAAAGGAGTTTTCATCCGATTTAAAGAACCAAGGTACGGACAAAACCAAAAAAGAGAAAAAAAAATTAAAGAGAAGCACAGAGAAAGATAAGTAGGTAATAGCAATGAGCGGGGACAAAGGTAGAACGGCGTCAACACTGCTAAAGTCGCCAAAGGACGGATGCTTCTTCAGCAAAGAAGCAGGACAGTCTTTCACCTCAAGACACGATTGGTTTCCTGCAGAAAAAACTAAAAATAAAGGAAAAGAAGCGAGGAAGAAAAATAACAGAAGAAGCCAAAATGACCAAAGTGTCAAACCTCACACTATGCTAGGGAACAACAGGAATGCTGGATAGACAAAAAAATTAATTACTTCAAGCTGTGGTACCCAGAAAATAGCAAGAAAAGAAGAACTAAAGAAAAAAATAGCTACCCGGACCTAAAGTCGAATAAGTCGTGATTTCTGAAAAAAAATGGACTAGAGAGCACCTACCACGGGAAGTGGATCAAAAAATTTAATAGAACGTAAAACTAGCCACAGGAAAAAGGGGAAAAATGTGGAATAAGAGGAACGAGGAAAAAAAGAAAAAACAAAAAGAATAACACCAAGCAACAAGTACAAAAACCACAAAAAAAATCTAAGAATCGCACAAAAGAAAATAAAACAGAATCCCAGTATAGTTATGTATGAGTATGTGTGTGCGTGTGCGTGCGTGCGTGTGTGTATGTGTGTGTGTTGAGGTATGACTATGTGCGTGTGTGTGCATGTGTGTATGAAGTGTGTGTGTGTGTGTTGGACCGTTTTATTCGCCTCTTACGACAGGCAGGTCGTACCGTGGGACTATTCTATTCCCGAACCCACGCGGGATTGGGGTTCAAGAAAAGAGTGAAAGAAAGAAGAACTAAACAGAAATGTGGGGGGGGGGGTGCGTGCGCGTGCGTGCGCGCGTGCGTGCGTGCGCGCGCGCGCGTGCGTGCGTGCGTGCGTGCGTGCGTGCGTGTGTGTGTGACCCCCTTAGTAGCCTCTTACGACAGGAAGGTCTTACCGTGGGGCTATTCTATTCCCGGACCCACACGAGGTTTAAGAAGAAAAGAAAAGAAAGGAAACCCAGCAAAACAGAAAAGTAAATAAAAATCTTTAAGTACAGAAATTAAGTCCTAAGAAAAGCAAATGCGGCATAAAAATCTGGAAAGGACTAAATTTTGAGCTTAAAACGTTTGCGTTTGACATTTATAGAAAAGAAACCAATGTAAATCGCTTTATTTTGTCTTCCTTCAATCATAGTATACAACATTAGTTAGCTTCATTCTCTTTTTAATTAATAGATTATTGAATTTTTCTTTAAATAAAGAGAGATTTAATATGGAATTTGCTCCTATTAAACAAATTGCGAATTACAATGGTTTTTCTTCTAATATTAAAGATAATATTTTTAGAAAGTGTAAAAACAGAATTATCCCTATAGTAGGGGATAAAGAATACTACTATAGTAAGCCTGCTTATCGTAAAAGGCGATTAAAAGGCGCAGCAAGGGGCAGCAGCCTTGCAGGCTAAAAGATATTGGAGGAGGGTCGGTTGGTCTCGGGCGATCCTCGATAATTTACAAGCTTGTTGGGGGTTGGCCGTGATGGATACGGCTTTTTGCTAAAATCTTTAAAAACTGCGTTGCGGAAAGATATGGGAGCCTACCACAATATTCCCCAGGTGTGCGTGGCCTAAAACACGAAATACATATGATGGAGAGCTCACAAGTAAAATTCTTGTCCGGAGGTAAAATACTCCCTCATTCGGATCTCCGGGAGGGGGTACTTGGGGCTCGTCATCGTAAGAATATAAAACAACAGTTCGATTTAGTGATAGGGACTTGGAATGTAAGGTCATTACTTAGAGTAGATAAGTTAACGAATTTATTAGTCGAAATGAGAAAGGAAAAGCTGGACATTTTAGGTATTAGTGAGATAAGATGGCCAGATAGTAATGACTTTTGGAAAGATAATTATAGAATAATTACAACTTCTTCAACTAATGGACAGGCAGGCGTACGAATAGTGTTAGGTAAAAGATTAGGTCATAAAGTTAAAAAGTACTTACAATTTAGTGATAGAATAATTATGGTTAGATTGAGTACAAAACCCACAGACACTGTTTTAGTTCAGGTTTACATGCCAACAACTCAGTACTAGGATGAGGAAGTAGAAAAGGTATACGAGGATATAAATAGTATAGTGAGAAAAGTAAAAGGAGATGAGAATTTAATAGTTATGGGCGATTTTAATGCGTCAGTGGGAGAAGGTAGTGAGGGAAAAATGGTAGGAAAATTTGGGTATGGCAGACGAAATGATAGAGGAGAAAGATTAGTTGAGTTTTGCCAGGAACATAGATTAGTAACTGTAAACACCCTATTCGAACAACATGTTAGGAGAAGATATACCTGGAAAGCTCCAGGTGATAGGGCTAGATACCAAATAGATTATATTTTAGTTAAACAAAGATTTAGAAACCAAGTTAAAACTGTCGTAGTTATCCAGGGGCTGACATAGATAGCGATCATAATTTGGTTAAAATGAAGTGTAAACTAAAATTCAAAAATTGAGAAAGGTTAAAAGAGAGGATGGGATCTAGGTAAGCTTAATGATAATAGGGTAAAAGAGGAATATAAACAAGTATTAGATAATAAGAGCAAAGAGATAGCTGTAGGAGGAGCGTAGAAAATAGATGGAAAGAAATAAAACTGACTGTACATGATACAGCAACACAGACTATAGGTAAGAAAAAATAGAAGCGAGAAAACCGTGGGTAACAAAGGAGATATTAGATTTAATAGAGAATAGAAGAAAGCTTAAACCTTTCAGAGAAGTGGATAGTGAAAGTAAGCAAAAATATAATACAGTTAGAAATAAGATAGTACATGAGTGTAGAAAAGCTAGAAATAAATGGATGGAGGAGAATTGTAAGGGAATACAAGATGATTTGAGAGTAGGTAAAACAGACAGGGCTTACAGAGCAGTTAAAAAGTTTTTTGGGGAAGATAGGAAAAAATATAATGGTATTAGAGACGAGAATAATGAGCTTCTAATAAATAAAGTTGAGGTAGCAGATAGATGGAAAAGATATTTGGAAGATTTATATAAAGGAGACGATATGGATGAGTTAGAAAACGGCCAAGAAGAGGATGTAGAAATAGGGTTCTCAATATTAAGAGAGGAATTTGATAGAGCTGTTCGGAATCTTAAAATAAATAAAGCGCCAGGGATAGACGCTATTCCCGCAGAATTAATAAAATATGCAAGTCAGAAAACTTTAGATAGATTATATGAACTAGTAAAAGCAATATATGACACAGGTGAGGTTCCAATAGATTTCGAAAAAATATTATTATCCCAATCCCAAAAAAGTCAGGAGCTGATAGGTGTGAGAATTTTAGAACGGTTAGTTTAACTTCGCATGCTTCCAAAATACTAACAATAATAATTAAAAATAGAGTAGAAGCTTTGACTGAGAATTATTTAGGCGAAGACCAATATGGTTTTCATAAAGACAGAGGGACTAGAGAACCGATACTAATGATTAGGGTAATTATCGAAAAAAGGTTACAAAAAATAAAAAAACTCATTTCGCGTTTGTGGATTTAGAAAAAGCATTTGATAGGGTTAATTGGATTGTTATGTTCAGGGTTCTGCAAAAAATAGGAATCTCTCATAGGGATAGAAAAATTATTTACAGTCTATATAAAAACCAAAGCGTAGTAATTAGATTTGATGAAATAGAAAAGGAAGCTAAGATTAGAAATGGTGTTAGACAGGGTTGTATACTGTCTCCCTTGATTTTTAATGTTTATATTGAGGAAGCTTTAAACTTAGCTAGAGAGAGAAAAGAGATAGGTATTAGTGTACAGGGACAGAAAATAGACATGTTACGTTTTGCAGATGATATAGCCATTATAGCAGAGTCTAGAAAAGAGTTAGGAGAGTTTTTAAATATTTTAGATGAGATACTACGGAGTTACTATAGTATGAGAATTAACTCAGTAAAGACAAAGATAATGGCAAGTGAGTTTCAGCCTAGTTCTAAACCAAAATTAAAAATAGGTAATACCGAGTTAGAGGAGGTGGAGGAATTTTGCTATTTAGGTAGTATAATTACAAAAGATGGACGTAGCAGAAGGGATATAGTAGCTAGAATAGCTCAAGCTAGAAAAATGTTTTTAAAAAAGAAAAGCTTACTAATAGCTAACAGTATTAGTTTAGATAATAGAAAAAGTTTCTTAAAGTCGTATGTTAGGAGCGTTCTATTATACGGTAGTGAGACGGACAATTAAAGAGGTAGATAAGAAAAAGATAGAAGCTTTTGAAACTTGGTGTTATAGGAGAATGTTAAAGATTAGTTGGACAGATAGAGTAACAAATGAGGAAGTTTATAGAAGGATAGGTGAGGAACTCTGTACGTGGAAACAATTAAAGGTCAGGAGAGATAGAATGATAGGGCACCAGTTAAGACATGAGGGACTATTTAGTAAAGTCTTAGATTATAGACTACCAAATAAAAATAGAGTAGGAAGGCCTAGACAAAGCTATATTAGTCAAATTATTAGAGATGTAGGTTGTGAAGGCTATGTAGACCTTTTTAGACTAGCTCAGAATAGAAAAGAATTTAGAGCTGCGTCAAACCGACTTTAAGTAAGTTCGAAAACAAGACAAAAAGAAAAATAAAAAACAGTTAACTAAATGTCACCAGGACATGACTCACAATTGGTTAGCGGTCTGGCATGTTGGTAGCGTTTCGTTGCTTAAACCTTACCATAACATAATTTAATAAACGTCACCATGGCATAACTCACAATTAGGTAGCGGTCTGGCTTGTTGGCAGCGATTTGTTGCTTAAGCCTTACCATAACATATAATTTAACACTTTTCCTTTTTGAAGCGGATAACCCGGTTATATTTCATTTCCTTATAAATGATAATTATGTAAACATGTTAGAGTTCTTTAACAACCATCAGGTTGCAAATATCTATGTAGAGCCAGCTGGATAGGAAAAATATAGAAGGATATAGGAAGACCTAGACCAAACTATATTAGTCAAATTATTAGAAATTTAGGTTGTGAAGGGTATGTAGAGCTTTTTAGATTAGCACAGAATAGAAAAGAAGTTAGAGCTGCGTCAAACCAACCTTATGTAAGGTCGATAACAAAATGATGATGAAAAACAGAATTAACATCCGTAAATCAACGACTTTGCAATCGACCACCTCTACCGATAATGTTAAATACGTTAAACTTCCGTTTTACAAAACCACAAACAGTCTTGATAAAATATTCAAACAGATTAATTTTAAAATTGCTTTCAGTAATACTAATAAAATTAAAGATTTGCTAGGTAATCAAAAAGACACAGTGGAAAAATTGCAAAAATCGGGGATTTATAAAATTAGTTGTTCAGGGCCAGGGTCTATTCAAAAATATATTGATCAGCCCAAGAGGAATATATCAACAAGATTTAAAGAACACATTGCTCACTTCAAATATGGTAAATACAAAAAGTCTCAGTTCGCCAAAGATCATTTTGAAACCAGCCACCCCGTTAAATTAGAAAATGTTAAATTGTTAAAAGGTGCCAACGGTTTCTTTCTTAAACGCTATGAATCAATTAAAATTGTTATACATAAAGGACCCTTCTTAAACACTAATAAAGGGCCCATATCTGGATTGCTTTCCCTATTGGTCAACAACCAATGAGAAAGCAAGATTAATTTGGTTCCGTTTCAGTAGATTCAGAATTAGTATAAATTAAGTAGATTTTAGCTATAACGTCACAATTCAGTTGTTTGTTGTGGAGAACACTAGTCTGCGAATGAAAAGAATATCCTCGATAGTGTTTAAAGCAATATTATAGTAAATTGTATGCTGGGAAGGTTTACTTCAGCCTAAGAGGTGAAGTGTTCCGGAACAACGGCTAATTATTATTTAATTGCAAATTCTTACTGATGATGTCCACATAGTGGTCGAAATACGTATCTAGTATTTTAAAAAAATATTGTGCTTAAAATTTTTTCTTCCATTTCGAATGGACCTGCACCTTGTCGAAGTTGTAGATTACTAGAACAGGGAAAGAAGAAAGACGAAAATACAAAAATAAATCAGACGAAACAGGAAAACAGAGGTACAAAGCCATAAAATGGGAATTTATTCGCAAATGCAGGAAAGCTAAGGAACTCTGAACTGATGAAAAGTGCAAAGAGGTACAAAGTAAGATGGAAGTAAAAAGACAGATGAAGCATACAAACTAATTAGAATCAATTTTAGGGATATAAAACCGTATAGCAAAAATATAAGGAACGCGGGAGGAAATGTCATTATACAAAATGTAGAGAAAGTGGGTAGATGGCAAGAAAATATAGGGATTTTATATGCAGGAGAAGAACTAACTGCATTAGAACAGGAATCAGACATTGAAAATGATGACTTGGGATATCCTATACCTAGAGATGAATTTGAATCAGCATTAAAGGGTCTGAAAAATTGTAAGGCGCCGGGTACAGGTAAGGTGTAAGCAGAAACTCTAAAAGCCGCTAGTCAAGCAGTAACAGAACGTCTCTTCCAACTTATAAGCTATATGTATGAAACAGGCAAGATACCCAAAGATTTAAAACGTAACATCATAGTGACTATACCAAAAAAGAAAGGCGCGGATAGATGTAAAAATTTTTTCGAACAATAAGTTTGACAGCACACGTGTCAAAAATATCAACTACAATTATACAAAGACGAATGGAAAAACGGGCTGAAGAAATACTAGGAGAAGACCAATTTGGGTTTAGGCGAAAGAGGGGAACACGGGAGGCTATCTTAGCTCTAAGGGTGATAATGGAGAAAACAATAGAAAAAAGGGAAAGCGTGTATATAGGGTTTCTACATCTGGAAAAAGCATTCGACAATGTAAAATGGAAAAAAATGTTCGAAATACTCAAAAAGATTGGAATGAGTTATAGGAATAGATGAATAGTACATAGCTTATACAAAGAATAAACAGCAGTAATACAATTAGAGCAGGAACGTAGAGAAGTAAACATTAGGAAAGGAGTGAGACAGGGATGTGCCCTATTCCCATTGATTTTGAACTTGTACATAGAAGAGGCAATGAATACTATCAAATGTAGGAAGACATTTGGAATTACTATGCAGGGACAAAAATTGATATGCTTAGATTTGCAGATGATATAACGGTATTAGCATCTAGCAAGGAAGAGTTAGAAGCTGCTCTTAATGAAATGGAAACGGTTCTAACAGAGAGATACGGTGTGAAAGTTAACAAAAGTAAAACTAAAGTATTAGTATGTAAAGGAGAGGAAAATAAATCAAAAACAAGAATACAAATATGTAACACGAACTTACAAGAGGTTAAGGATTTCTGCTACCTAGGAAGCCAAATAACGCAAGATAGGAAAAGCACAAAAGATATAAAACAAAGATTAGTACAAGGTCGTGCTACATTTAACAAGCAAAAGCAACTACTGTGTTCAAAGACAACAAACATAGAAACAAGGAAAAGATTGCTTAAAACATATGTATGGAGCACAGCACTGTATGGCTGTGAAGCCTGGACAGTAGGAGAGCCGACAAAAAAAAAAGGTAGAAGTCTTTGGAATGTGATGCTACAGACGTATGGTGAAAATATCCTGGAGAGACAAAGTTAATAACGAAGAGGTACTAAAAATGGTAGGGGTAGAAAGAAATATGTGGAAAACGGTAAAAATAGAAGAGATAGGATGATAGGCCACATACTACGGCATGAGGAAATAGTGTGGAATATACTAGAAGCAGAGATAGGAAAAAGAGAAGAAGAGGTAGACCTAGGTTAGACTACTTCACACAGATAGTGAAAGATGTAGGCTGTAGGAGTTTCAGGGAAATGTGTAGGCTAGCTCAGAATAGAAATCAATAGAGATCCGCATCCAACCAGTCCCAAGATGGATAAATTAATGACGAAGAAAGTAACTGCACTTAAACATGATATTTATTATAAGTAACTACAAGCATTGGATGGGCAATATTCTCGAATAGTGGTAATTGCGTGAAAGCATCTACTGGAAAACTATTATTTTGGCAAATGTCTAAGTGTTGGGGAATCTGGGCAGCCACAAGCTGCTTAACCCCCTTCAATGAATCTCAGTGAAATAGGGCATAAAGTTAGAAAACAATAGAAGGGGAACCGATCTGTGTTGCTGTGTGAGAATTTCAGGGAACTATGTGGGCTAGTTTGAAAAATAAATAAGTGCAGGTACATGTGCAACCAGTTTCGAGACGGAAAACCCAATGACGAAAAAATAAGCGCAGATAAATCTGATGATTATTATAAACAACTTAAGGTGTTGGTTGTGAAATATCTGCAACTAATGTTAACTGTGCGAAGAGATATATTGGAAAAATATTAAATCGGTAAATGTTCAAGTGCTGGGGGAGCTTGGCAGCCACACGCTGCTTAACCCCCTTTGCAACCACTGAATGTCGGAGAAAAAGGGTATATAATTGTAAAACAATAGGAGGGGACCAAACTGCATCTATCAAGAAAGAACAGCGTCTATGATGAAAGACAACAAACATAGAACAAAAAGTTGTTGAAAACATATGTGTGGAGCACAGCACAAACAGTATGCCCTCGAAATACGCGCAGTCTGAAATGCAGACAGAAGAACAGCAGCAGTCTTTGAAATGCCGTGCTTTAAATGTATGAGGATGGACAGACAAAGGTAATAACAAATAAATTATAGAAACAGTAGGGGAACAAGGATATGTTTGGAAAAAAAAATAGGAGGAATAAAAGGGCAGAATACGTTCTAAGGCATTTTTGGGGAATAGTATGGGATATATGACAAGCAGAGATAAAAAAAAGAGGTGGCTGTAGACCTAGATCAGATAGTGATATATGCAGGCTGTGCCAATTTTGAGGAAATCTGTAGGTTAGTTCAGAATAGGAAACAATGATGGTAAGCGTCTAACCAGTTTCAGGACTAAAGACCCAATGATGATGAAGGTTTTTTATTCAATTTTATACAAATCGTGCCACCGTGTTCCTATAGATTATTAAATTAGATACTAATAAAATTATTGATGGATTTGCTGCTTAAAGTAAAAAAAAAATTGTAAGTTAGAAATACGTCTCCTAGTGTTTTATATAAGTATAGTTCTAACAAAAAATAATTTTCGTTATTTCATATTTATTTAATTTGTGTTCGCTGTATACTTTGCATTTTTTAAAATTATTTTTTTTTTATGAAACTGTATTCTATTTAGCTGTACATTATGTTATTGTAATTCATATAATTAAATAATACATTTCGAATATGTAACTGATTGTATTATTTTTTGTCACATATTTATATAAGTCAAAACTCAGAGCTCAACTTTTATTTATGCATGGAATTGCATTTTACCTAGGTCGCCTCTGCAACTATCACACACAAACGTTTGTCATCCTAAACTTGCAAACTATAAATATCATCGTTTATACTCGCTTATAATTAAAATTAAATATTGTAAATACAAAAACTGATAAATACCTATTAAATATTTCGATTTGGAATGCATTTTAGTAGTAAGTTTCACTAATCACAGTCACTGAATACTAATCCAAATGAATATTCTTAATATATAGCACACTCTTCAGGTTTATTTTAAACTAAACGAGTTCTGTCAAGATTTTAGTTCTACAATTGGCAATAAGTTGAATCATTATTTTATTCTGAGCAAACCTGTTGTCTTATAGGAAAATCTATGATCAATTAGGCAAATCCCCCATGGTTTTATTTAAGAGTCATATGGATTTTACTAAACAAGTACTTGTTTTATTGTTCACCATAGCGAAGCTTATAATGAAATCACTTTAAATTGGAGAATAAATATAATGATGGAAAAATATGTAATAGGTTCGCATGGAAAAATTCTTGTAGCTTGCGGTTTTGTGTTATCATAGGAAAACCATATTATTCATATACACCTACATGCATTGAAATCGGTCAACTGCTTATTTTTAGCGTTTACTATATTCATTTATAGACCAAATTCGAAAAATTATTCAATACGCTTTACAATGAGCTTTATTTAATTATAATTTTTCTTCTCACAAAAATTATGAACTTAAAGTACGAAATCAATTAAATATTGATTGCTAACAGAATAGCAATTGTTGAACAATTAATTAAAGTAGCACTTAATTTATCATCATTGGTGTGACCTTCTATTGCTCTAATAAGTTTGCGCATAAAACTAGCCATAGATTCGACCACATTCGATATTGTTTTCTTGAGCAACGGCGCCCATGGGGGCGGTCAGGGAGCAGGAACTCTCGTAAAAATGAAAAAATATATATCATTCCAGTCAGATGTTTTGATTTTATGAAAATAATTTCAAAGTCTGTGTTACGTACAAGTTGTTTAATAGGTACTAAAATAATATTGATATGTACTATTATATTTTCCGTTCCGATGGACCTGCATCTTGTCAAGTTCTAAATTACTATAACGGGTGGAATGGCTTGTGCTTTCCAGTAATCTAAAGAGCAAATTGGTAGAGTCTTTAGTGAAGAACCAGACTAAGACAAGTCCCCGAAAGACTGCAGCAGCTCTTTCGGTACTTAGATTGGCAGAGACCATAGCTCCGATGTGGAAGGCAACAGGAGACTACCACAATACCTCCCAATTGTAATCAAGTTGATGGCATCCTCTGGGGTAAAAGATTCTGGAGTTAAAATAATCCCCCATTTCGGATCTCCGGCAGGGGACTACTTCGGAGGATGTGATCAAAAAGTTTAGAAAAGGGATCGGGAACATTTTGCGAATTGGAACGTGGAATGGCAGATGTATTAAGCAAGTAAGTATGCTAGAGAACTTGAAAATTAAAATGGATAGACTAGCATTAGACATAGTAGGGATTAGCAAGGTTCGGTGGCCAGAGGCGGGTGATTTTTTGAACGGAGATTTTAGGGTAATTCATACAGGATCAGAAGAAGATAATTCAGGTGTGGGTATAGATACGACACTGTATAGAAAACCACTTACAAAAGAACGAAAGAGTACTCGTGATTAGATTAGAATCTAAACCGATAAATACAGTAATACATGCCCACTTCTAGCTACATTGAGGAAGGGGTAGAAGCGATCTACAAAAATATCGAAGACATACTAAAATACGTAAAAAAACTTGAAAATTCAATAATTAAGGGGAATTTTAACGCAGTAGTATGCGAGGGTAAAAAGAAGGATAGTAAGTTCATTTGGTTTAGGCAATAGAAACGACAGGGAAATTAGGCTGGAACATTATCGACACAAACAATTTAACCATCACAAACACATTATTTCAAAATCATGCTAGAAGACGATACACGTGAAAGATACCAGGAGATATAGGAAGATATCACAATTATTACATTATTGTGATGCAACGATTTAGGAAGCAAGTAAGAGACTGCAGAAGTTGCCCAGAAGCAGATATAGATGCTGACCACAACATCGTAGTTATGAAAACCACTCAAAAAGTTGAAAAAAAGCACTTTGACTTTGAGAAACTAAAAGATAAAAGTACCATCAAAGGATTTGAAAAGGTCAAATAAATTGCTGAAAAATATCGGGAAAATTTCTGATACTAAAAACGAAGAAACAGACTGGAATGACATTAGATCTACCTTAGACATAGTGGCCAAAGATAGTCCGAGGTATAAACAGAAAGAAAATAAGGAACCATGGATAACAAAAGATCATGAATATAATAGAAAAAGACAAAAATACAAAAATAGACTAGACGCAGCAGGAAAACAGAGATACAAATCGATAAAATGGGAAATTATTAGCAAATGCAGGAAAGCTATAGAACAATGGATTGGTGAAAAGTGCAACGAGATACAAACCAAGATGGAAATAATAAAACAAACGATGCATACAAACCAATTACAAAGAATTTTACGGATATAAAACCGTATAGCAAAAATATAAGGGGCGCAGAAGGAAACATTATTATAGAAAGAATAGAAAAAGTGCTTAGATGGCAGGAATATATAGGAAATTTATATGCATGATGGAAACTAGCAACACTAGAACAGGATAAAGATGAGTTGGGATATCCTTTACTTAGAGTTGAATTTGAATTAGCATTAAATAGTCTGAAAAATGGTAACGCACCGGGTACAGATAAGGTGCACGCAGAAACTCTAAAAGCCGCTGGACAAGCAGTAACAAAACGTATTTTCTAAATAGTAAGCTATACGCATGAAACAGGCGGGATAGCCAAAGATTTCAAACACAACATCATAATCACTATATCAAAATAGAAAGGCGCAGATAGCGGTGAAAGTTTTAGAACAATAAGTTTGACAGCACACGTATCAAAAATATTAACCAGAATTGTACTAAGATGGATAAAAAAACGGGCTGAAAGATCAATTTAGGTTTAGGCAAAACAGAGGGGAACACGGGAGACCATTTTACCTCTTACGCTGATAATGGAAAGAACAATAGAAAAAAGAGAAAGCATAGGGATTGTACATCTAGAGAAGGCATTAGATAATGTAAAATAGAAAAAATGTTAAATACTCAAAAAGATTTGAATGGGTTTTAGGGATAGATGGATATGACATAGCTTATAAAAAGAGCAAATAGCTGTATTAGAGTTAGAGGCAATGAATACTCTCAATTGCAGGAAGATATTTGGAATTATTATGCAGGAATAAGAGATCGACATGCTTAGATTTGCAGACGATGTAGCGGTATTGGCATACAGCAAAGAAGAGTCAGAAGCTGCTTTTAATGAAATTTAATCAGCTCTAACAGAGAGATATGGTATGAAAGCTAACAAAAATAAAATTAAAGTACTTGTATGTAAAAGAGGGAAAAATAAATCAAAAACTAGAATACAAATAACTAACGAGAACTTACAAAGGTTAAGAATTTCTGCTACTTAGGAAGCTAACTAATACAAGACAGAAAGAGTACAAAAGATTTAAACAAAAATTAGCACAAGGGTATGCAACATTTAACAAGAAAAAGCAACTACTGTGTTCAAAGAATAGTTATAGAAGCAGGGACAAGATTGCTTAAAGCATTTGTAGGAAGTACAGTACTGTACGAACAGTAGAAGAAGCGGACAGGAAAAAGATAGAAGCCTTTGAAATGTGGTGCTACAGACGTATGATGAAGATATCATGGACCAACAAAGTAAGAACAAAGAGGTTCTAGATATGTGGAAAACTGTGAAAACAGGAGAAAGAGGAAAATAGGCCACATACTAAGGCTTGAAGGAATAGTGCAGAATATATTGGAAGCAGAAATAGAAAAAAAGAGAGGTAAAGTTAGATTTAGGTTAGACTATTGCACACAGATAGTCAAAAATGTAGGGTGTGAAAGTTTCAGGTAAATGTGAAGACAAGCTCAGAATAGAAATTAATGGAGATATACGTACAACCAGTTCCAAAATGAAAAAGCCTAATAACGACAGAAATAATTGTAGTTGATCCTGATGATAACTACAAGTGTTGGTTTGACAATATTCTAATCTAATGTTGCTTGTGCGAAGGATTTATTGGAAAACTATTAATTCGGCAAATAATTAAGTAATGGGAAATCTTAGTAGCCGCAGGTTGCTTAACACTCTTCACATACCACTGAATATCTGTGAAATAGGGTATATATTTTAAAAACAAAGAAAGGGAACAGAGCTGTATTTAGGCTCTAGAAATTTTAAGGAAATGTGTAGGTTAGCTCAGAATAGGAACCAATGGAGGTGTGCGTCTAACCAGTTCCAGGACTAAAGACTTAATGATGCTGATATCATATATTTTACATATTAATTTTTGAACTAAAGTTCAAACGTGAATCGTATTATTTAGTGCAGCTTTAGGACGCGGTTTATACAGGTGACACGACAACATGTAACAATTTAATTTTCCTAAGCCAGTATTATGTGTTCTACTCTGTATGTGGGACCGCTGTTTAAGTTTAAACGCACCTATAGCGCTATCGCAATATTTTCTCCAGCTTCCGTAATTATTAAATTTTCAAGTCTTTTGACGTATTTTAGTATGTCTTCGATATTTTTGTAGATCGCTTCTACCTCTTCCTCAATGTAGCTAGAAGTGGGCATGAATACTTGTCATATTACTGTATTTATCGGTTTAGAATTTAATCTAATCATGAGCACTGTTTCGTTCCTTTGTAAGCGGTTTTCTACACAGTGTCCTATCTTTTTTCGCATAACTATACTTACACCCGAATTACCTTCCTTTGATCCTGTATAAATTAACCTAAAATCTTCGCTTCAAAAATCCCCTCCTCTGGACACCGAACTTGGCTGAGCCCTACTATGTCTAATGCTAACCTATCCATTTCAATTTTCAAGTTCTTTAGCTTACCTAATTGCTTCATACTTCTGCCATTCCACGCTCCAATTCGCAAAATGTTCCGACTTTATTCTAGATTTTGCGATTACATCCTTCGAAGTAATCCCCTCCCGGTGATTCGAATGGGTGGGACTATTTTAATTCTGGAATCTTCTATGCCAGAGGCTGTGTACTTGGGAGGTATTGTGGTGGTTTCCCGTTACCTTCCACATCGCATCAGTGTCTTAGAATGCCATACCTACCCCTATGATCTCTGCCAATCTAACTATCGAAAGAGCTGCTGCCCTCTTTCGGAAACCTGTCTTAGTCAGGTTCCTCACTAAAACCCTACTAATTTGGTTGTGTCATGTATTTTATTGATGTTGTGTTTCTTAGTAGTACCATTGGGGCACAGCTTAGCGAGGAAATAGAAACACGAGAGAACTTAAATATTTTTATTAAACCTGCCAGTTCATATATATGATCGAGCACCGTACAGCATGGACGTGTCACTACCGCCGTCCCCGGTTGAGCATATATTACTCAATGGCGCAAGGGAGCGTTTCATAAAATATATCACACGCCCCTTCTTAAAAAGAAATGAACTAACAAAAAAAAATATTATGTACAGTTCAAAGTACCTAAGCTATAAAACTACAAAAATTACAAATTTAATTTTTCAGGTGGTTTGACCACTCTACCACTGCGTGTTGTTATTAGAAGAAAGTCAGAAGGTGTGTCCTTAGACAAGTTAGGTGTTGAGGAACAAGCTTCGTCACCTTCAACATTTTGTTTCGGAACGCCTATCTTCTTAACAGAAGTTGTTGGTTGGTGTTCTTCCCGATTCATCTCATCTGAAATGTTATGACTTTGTTTGGGAATTTTTAAAAGTCTCATTAATTTCCTATTCCTTCTATATATACCTAATACCTTCATCCATCTTTATCATATAGTCGTTATGTTCTAACTCATTGACTACAACGCCCGGTTTCCAGGATCGAGTATCCTTCATTTTTATGTAACTGTGACAATTTTTTACATTTCCTGTCATGCAGTTTCTTTTGAACGCATTGATTGCGTTTCAGCTGTTCTTTTACTTTTTCCACCTAATACTTCGGACATAACAAAACTTTAGAAGTAGGTAGGGATATGCGTAACCTACGACCCATCAATAACTGATTAGGAGAAGGTAAAGTTTGTTTTGTAGTTACATTATAGCTAAGAATTGCTAGAAATGGATCATTACCTTCTTCATACGATTTGACAAGTAATCCTTTTGCTGTTTGTAGTGCACGTTCAGTCATTCCATTAGATACAGGATAACACGGGCTTACCGTTGACAACTGAATATCATACTGACTTGCAAAAGTTATGAATTCTCTTGAGTTAAATGGTGGACCATTATTTGTAAATATTTCCTGTGAGAGTCTACTTATTGTGAAAACATTTTTGAGACACGATATGACACTCTCACCAGTTTTGTTTGTAGGTTTATTTACAACAATAAATTAAAAAAAATAATCCACAATTATTATGAAGTTTAATTGTCCCAAGTTTTGAAATCAATCCCAATTTTTTCCCATGGGAGATCTGGTACATTATGCAACGGCTTAGGCTCGCTGGTATTTAGTTTCGAATTTTTTTGGCAGGTGATACAGCTTAAAACAGTATTTTCTACATCAGTCATGATGCCAGGCCAAAATACTGAATCTTGAGCTAAATGTTTTGTAGCAACAACACCTTGATGTGACATATGAAGCAAGTCCAAAAATTCTTGTTTTAAAGAATCTGGCATAATAATTCTTTGGTTGCAAGACAATATGTTCTTATGAAGAAAAATGTCATTCTTCAGTGACCAAAATTTCTTGAGGTTGGGTGGTACATTGCTTTTACGTGTCGGCCACCCATGTTGAACATAATACTTAATTTTTGCAAAGTACTATCCCGCTCAACAGCAATTTGTAAACGTTTTTCATTTTCCGGTGAAGTCGAAATAACTGTATACACCCTTAAGTTATTTTCAAGATATTGTGTATCTATAGTATTACTAGATGGTTCTCTACTTAATGTATCAGGTGTTTGCAATTGTTTACCTGGTACGTACTGCAGCTCAAACTGATATCGCAGAAGTCGATAGGTGAGTCGTTGTACTCGAAGAGATATCTCATCCAAAGGCTTTTTGATCAGACCTAATAACGGTTTATGATCAGTTTGTACCTGAAAAGATGAAAGTCCAAATACATAAAAATGAAAATGTTCACGCCCATAAACTAAGGCTAACAGTTCTTTTTCTAGGTGATTGTACCTTTGTTGTGTAGGGGTTAGAGATACTGATGCATATTCTACTGGATGACCCTTTTGGAAGATCACAGCCCCAATTCCATAAGGACTCGCATCTACAGACAAAACAACATCTTCTTTAAGATCAAAATAATTCAAAACTGGTGCAGAAGTGACTAACTTCTTCAATTTGTTAAACTAATGTTTTCACCATTATTCTAATTACCAGTATGTTGTGGTCTGTTTAACGTTTTCTGTACATGCTTTGTAGCATTAGCAGAATTCCCAGTCAAATTTACACGCTTGTTTATAACTGTATTTGCACTGCATTGAGTTTATTATCATTTAAAATTTCCCTTTGTTTCTGTGCACTACTTTCTAAAGATCGACAAATAGATACAGCTTTTGCTAAAGTTAGATCACTTTCTTGCAATAATTTTCCTGCATTTTTGGATCTTTAATCCCTAAAACAATACGATCCATAATCATAGTATCTTTTTCTTTGAATTCACACGAACTTGACAATTGTTTCAAGGCAGTTAAAAATTAGGCAAAGGTTTCTCCAATTTGTTGATCACGTTTAAAGAATTTATAATGCTCGTAGACCAAGTTTTTGATAGGATTACAGTAGCTTTCAAATTTAGCAAGCACTACATCCAAACTTTCCTTCTCTTCAGCAGGACCAAATTCAAACGTATTATATATTTGTATAGCTTCATCTCCTAATTGATTCAGTAGAAGAGTTACCTTGATATTGTCAGCTTTAGCACTTTCATCGCTAGCAAGCAAATACAAATTAAATTTTTGCTTCCACAATTTCCATTTACTTGACACACTTTTGTCAAAAATCATTTCATTAGGAGACTTCACTAGCTATTCCTACGCGTATTTTTCAAGTTACACACCTTAATGAATATGTGGCTATTTTTAATTTTATATTTTAAAGTCAGAGTATCCTAACTTATTTTTCATTTTTTCGTAAACACATTGTTATGACCTACTTCAACGTGAATTTTAACCAGCTGCCACCATGTCATGTATTTTATTGATGTAGTGTTTCTTAGTAGGTGCGTTGGGGCACAGCTTATCGAGAAAATAGAAACACGAGAAAATTTAAATATTTTTATTAAAGATGCCAGCTCATATATATGATCTAACACCGTACAGCATGGACGTGTCGCTACTGCCGTCCCCGGTTGAGCATATATTACTCAATGGCGCAAAGGCCCGCTTCATAGAATATATCACACGTTGAACCTGTAATTTGACTCTTTAGATCACTGAAGCACACAAGCCATTCCACCCGTTATAGTAATTTAGAACTTCTTTAAGGTGCAGATCCATTCGAAACGGAAATTAATAGTACATATCAAAACTATTTTAGTATTAAACAGCTTCTACGTAACACAGACTTTGACATTTTTTTCTTAAAAGCAAAACATCTGACTGGGATTATATAAATATATATATATATATATATATATATATATATATATATATGCTGTAGAAGTCGATAACAATCGTTTCTCGCCCCACGGATTGGGTGCCATAAAATTTTCTGAAAATAAAAAATATTCATAGTATACCTTTGGAACGCCTCCTTATTTCTGCACACCCTGGATAGTTCACAAATCTGCTTCTTCTTAAATACCTACCATTCTAAGTCTATTCCTTTCTCACAAACACAGTAAAATAAAATTACCACTCAAATAATGCAACAAGACATACAACCTTTTTATTTACACATATTAACAAGTTTCCATTAGTAAGAAAATATTTACACTTTGGTATATACAGTTTGATAAAAACAGTTACCATCTCAATCTTTTAAAATTTCATGATTTTAATATATTTCAACAATTTTATTTTAGACGAGTAGATGGGCCCGTCGTGCAATGCTAAATTGATTTTTATTCTGGTCTATTTTGAGCTCAGTATAATCCAGTTACTCTAAATGCTTTTACACATCGCATTTTTGGTTTAAAATAAAGCTAAAGACCCGTTTACTCCTTACAACAACATTTTTATGTCATTAATAAACATTTTAAATGATCAATATTAATTGTCCTGTACATATACTTCTTTTAAATGAGTTTTTATGGTAATAAAATACACCCTCAATAAGTCAAAACACTCAAGCACAAAATATCAGTACAAATGTTCAAGCAAGAGCAAGAAATTAATTTTCTTTACCTGGAGTAAGCTTCGTCCACCTTTACCTCTGTGTACCAAAATTCTCGTCGTTGTGTCTATACACTTAGTGATTATACCTGGATCTAACTTAAGTCCACTAGCTATCCAAATCTCTGCCACCACCTTACGACCAAGCTTAACCTTCCAAACTCACTACACTTCACGCATACTTGTTTCTAACTTTTCGATTCGCTTACCCAAGTACCATCATTTCATTAGATTGTATCGTGTAGTAACAGTACCTTTGATAAGCTAGCACCTATTTGTGCAAATCACACTTTTAAAACATTTCCGGAATGTTACTAATAGATTTTTCACACTTTTCAATAGGATGTTGTATAATAATACAACTAATAAGCGACAATCAGCACGTAATAGCAAGTACGAGATCTCAGCGATATAAGATCTAAGAGATGTAAGAGAGCGTTAATAATAATTCCAGTGTATTTATACGCTTTTCAACACCCCTCACGGAACCTCTTGGTGTTTTACCACCTGATAGCGTTATTATTTACTTTTGCCATAGTACAAAGATTGCTTCGAAATTATATCAGTATAATAGCGTCGATTACTTCATAGGGTTGGAAACTAATTCGCTCTGAAGATGACTAAGGAAGCTGAAACCGGTCGGTTAATGGATGTTTTCTCACCTGTGAAGTAATAAAGCTAATGTTTTGTTAATGGCTATACAACTATTAGTCCGATTTGTAATCGTCAGTGAGCTCCTATTATTTTTATAAAAGTTTGTTTACAGATACATCTTATTTTATATATTGTTCTACACAATTTCTTATTGTGGACTGCAAATAACTTGTCTTTTATATATATATATATATATATATATATATATATATATATTTTTATTTTCCTGAGAGTCCCCACCCTGCCCGCCCCCATGGGTGCCATTGCTCAAGAAAACAATATCGAATGTAGTCAAATCTATGGCTAATTTTATGCGCAAACTTATTAGAGCAATAGAAGGTCACACCAATAATGATTAATTAAGCGCTACTTTAATTAATTGTTCGACAATTCCTATTCTGTTAGCAATCAATATTTAATTGATTTCATACTTTAAGTTCATAATTTTTGTGAGAAGACGAAGAGAATTATAATGAAATAAAGTTCATAGTAAAGAGTATTGACTAATTTTTCGATTTCAAGCTCTCAATTCCTTTTTTGTAATTGTCTGCTACTGGAGAAAAACTCTGCAAGCACGCGAGCTCTTGAACGAGGTACTCTTGACTCTACATCAAGCTCACCATTGTGATTTATCCTTTTATACCAAATATTACACCACAAAGACTAAACACTACCCATGTAAGCTCTGTTAGTGCTCCAAAGTTGATCGTCGTTTTTCGTCTATTTAGCACACAAACAAAGCTAGTCGCTTCTAAAACTTTATTTTCAAATTTTTTTAGTACAAAAACTCAACTTTTCTTTTGACATAAATCAATCGACCTTTAATTTTTCCCCGCCGCTTTTAACAAATATAACGGCCTAACTAAACGAGCGCGTTGTCGCGACACTTGCTTTTGCTAATAATAATAATAAACCAATATTTTTCAAGATTATTCGCTTTGTTACGTATTTTAAACCTTATATGCACAGTTCAGATGCTGTATCGAAAGCGTGGGATGATAGTTCAGATAAATGTTTAAAGCCACCGTTAGTTAAAGGAGAATGGTTAATTATTGTGCACTCTTCCTTTTACAGGTAGGAATGGGTGTACAACAGAGTCTATACAAAACTCTGGCCGGACTAGCATCAAACGTTTGTGGCTGCGGTAGATTGCAAAAGACTATATCTCAGGGGTTTTTACTCTTAGATATTTTGAGAACAAAGTTAAATTTTACCCAGGCAAGTTATAGGGTGCAATTTAGAACATGACAAAAGAAAATACCTTAATACAACTTATATATTGACGTTTAGTTAATAACATTAAAAAAAACGAAATATATACCCTTATTTTCTTATAACCAAATTTTCATGTGATAAAACTACTAAGTGTAGTATATATATCTACCCTCTCATAATTTTCAAATTGTCTCAAACTCTGCCAGACAAGATATTAAAAAATCTAAAATTATTATTGTACCTAGACACAATTTCAAGTTAACGTTCTAAGTAAAAAGAAATCATAAATACGCTTTGTTGTATTTAACATTAGTTCAAAGAATTTGTATTAAACACTTAAATTGAACATAACCTCATAATCCACAAAAAATTCATAGAAAGCTTTTATGTTTACACTAGCAAGGTTATACCAGGAAAGCAAAGGTAATAATAATTAGTTAAGACAATAGGTAAGTAAAACTCATACCTGTATTCATATAATATGAAAGAAACGTATACTTAAGTATTGAGTTTCGGCTTGTTCAGAACTATAGAGGTTTCAGTTTCTTCTTACAGCTTGTTAAGACGA
Organism: Platerodrilus igneus; assembly: GCA_036346225.1. Lineage (NCBI taxonomy): Eukaryota > Metazoa > Arthropoda > Insecta > Coleoptera > Lycidae > Platerodrilus > Platerodrilus igneus. The sequence goes on along the minus strand of JARFIW010000713.1, from coordinate 1,540,548 downwards.
ACACCATCTATATGTAGTTTGGTGTTAACCTCAAACTTTAAATTTGTAAGAGCCAAACCTTTTGTTCTACAACCGTATGTTTTGTTGACGGACATTTAATTTATTCTTAGAAGATAAATAAATGGCAACATAAAATTCTTGTACGATAATAGATAATATTTGTAAGTAGTAGAATGAATGCATCAGGCTTAGATAGCCTAGCATGTATAGTGAAATACTCCACCAGAAATTACTTCACCAGAGAACATTTCACTAGAGAACACTTCACCAGAAAACCCATTCATACTCATTTTAAACGGGTAATACAAGTAGACTTCTCCGTACACATTATATTAGTATTTAGGTACGATATCTTGGCTTTAGAAAGAACATCTTTATCGGGAAACGGCATATGCTCAAGAAGGCAGTCAGATATTAAGAAAACAAAAATTTATTTTGGTTTGAAGATAACCACACATTTTGAGAGAGGGACAAGCAAGAAAACCATCTTAAATGACAGATTTATGTATACACCAGTTGTGTATTTATGGACATTATTCAGAAGTTTACCAATTAGAAAATGACACAAGATCATAGTTGTTTCTATTATTTATACAAAAGGAGGGGCATTAAATTAAAACCAAAGATCGACGTATTTAGTGTATTATTTTATAATACTAAAGGAAAATGTTACACAAATCAAAACTAACTTGTGATTGTAAACGGTATTAGTAAAAAATTAAAATAGAAAATACTTTTATATGGAAGGAAATGGGACGCTCAATGTAACATGGCGAGGCAACGACGAATTGACATGTTACAATTGTACATGCTGGAGCAAAAACGGTTTTGTTTCTAATGGGTTGCAAGTTTTCAAATCAGTACTTAAAAATGGGGATTATAAGGATGAAACAAATGATACAAATTTTTGTAAATTGTTACAAAATCTTGAACCAAATGCAGTATATCATAACGCAACTTTGGAACCAAATTCAACATCGACTTAGAAAATGAAGTAATAAAATGAGGCGTTGACTATTGAAAAGAAACATTTCTTTTGCTTTTGAGTTAAAAGATACAAAAAAATGCACACGTTAACCAACTTAAACACACTTGCAAACAATATGTTGTTCAAAAATGTTAAACCGAACATGGTCATACAGTGTTACGATTACCTCCATATTATCCTGAACTCAACCCCATCGAAAAATACGGGCGACCGTAAAAACCTTTTTACTGCCACACTTTTAAATTGGTGAATGTCTGAAGGTTGACTGAAAATAAAAGTTTGATTCTGTTGGCCAACAAGAATGTGTAAATGTTTGTACTCGTGTAGAGAAAATTGAAGAGGATTACCTTGCTAGGGAATATATAATAGACCATATGGAAGAATTAATAATAAACCTTAATGACAATAATGATTATTCAGACTTTGGTGTACCTGATGACGATAGTGTTTACGATGGTGGTTGTAAACCGTTACAGTAACATTCTTAGCTTAAATGTTTTATCTAAATAATATGTTTAAGGTGTTATTAACTTCACTTGAAGCTATTTTAGTAGTATTTATTATTAAACAAGTTGTATGTAAATTCCTAATCGTGGTGTCAAAACCAATGCCGTGCTTAACAAATAACAAAGAGATACATAAAGTGGTGTACTCTGCTATTAATTTCAACAAACTGTTATAATTTGAGTGCTTTTTAACTAAAACATTTATTAAAGAATAATTTGTTAATTAGTGAATTTTGATGTCAAATCCTTCAAATATCTTTCTATTTTTTAATTCTTTTATTCTTAAAACACTACTTGTTGTTTTTACGTTGAACTGATAATACTGTGTTACATCCTTGTTACATCGTTGAGATTTTCAAAGACCTATAAACTGAAATTAAATTTTTGACAGTGGGACAATAGTAGATCTTTGCCTCTGTTATTCTAAAGAGCGTTTACATTTAATATTATACAGTCGTATATAGTTCATAGTAATCATTGGAGCTATAAAAACAAACATACCTATTACGTAATTGTATTTCAAATACATCTTGTTATTGATTTCACTAATCACAGACACTGAATACCTATGCAAATGTATATTCTTAATAAATACGATAGGAATTTCTATAAGCAAAACAAGTTTATCCTCTGTATTCTACATTCATACGCAAGTAGAAAATTACTGTCTAACTGTCCATCCATATTATTATTTTTAGGAAAATATTTTATTTAATAAGCAATAGTTTATTGTTCTGAAGAAGTACGTATAGATTTTACAAAACTTATAACTATACGATCGGTCATCAAAACACACATGTCACTTAAATTACTTTAGATCGCGTAATACTTAAGTGATGGAAAATTGTGTAGTACGTAATGTAATAGACCCATACAATTTGAACCTTTCTCCTAACGTTGAAAACTAATTAATCATATATTTAAATAATTACAAAACCTAAGTTCATGAAAGGTTAACATAACATGCATGATGTGACGTTTCAATGTGTTTTACTAAATTTAAGAATAACTAAACACTGCGCATATTATAAACAGGTTCTGATGAATCTGATATTTAGGTTACGCATTTATTAGGGATGGAGTCGAGATCGGACTTTCGGGTCGGCCCGGCCCGGGCCCGGTCCGATTTTGGGTTCGAATCCAGGCCGGGCCGTTGACTACTTTAATCGGGGCGGGCCCGGGCCGGGACTATCTTTTTTCGGGCCGGGCTGGGCCAAACGATTCGGGCCGGCCCGAAATTTCGGGCCGAAGAATGCACGAGTGGTATTCCATCGTCGTTTCACTTCTATCTCACATTGAGTAAGTAAACGTTCTTAATTATATCTTCACGAAGTGTGTTCATGAACCCATTAATAATCAGTTTTTCGTCTTGTTTAGTGTAAAGGAGACATGATATTATAACTCACTTCTTATCCCGAATATTTTTTTCTAGTCTATTGTTCTGAAGAAGTACGTATAGATTTTACAAAACTTATAACTATACGATCGGTCATCAAAACACACATATCACTTAAATTACTTTAGATCGCGTAATACTTAAGTGATGGAAAATTGTGTAGTACGTAATGTAATAGACCCATACAATTTGAACCTTTCTCCTAACGTTGAAAACTAATTAATCATATATTTAAATACTTACAAAACCTAAGTTCATGAAAGGTTAACATAGCATGCATGATGTGACGTTTCAATGTGTTTTACTAAATTTTAAGAATAACTAAACACTGCGCATATTATAAACAGGTTCTGATGAATCTGATATTTAGGTTACGCATTTATTAGGGATGGAGTCGGGATCGGGCTTTCGGGTCGGCCCGGCCCGGGCCCGGTCCGATTTTGGGTTCGAATCCAGGCCGGGCCGTTGACTACTTTAATCGGGGCGGGCCCGGGCCAAGCCTATCTTTTTTCGGGCCGGGCTGGGCCAAACGATTCGGGCCGGCCCGAAATTTCGGGCCGAAGAATGCACGAGTGGTATTCCATCGTCGTTTCACTTCTATCTCACATTGAATAAGTAAACGTTCTTAATTATATTTTCACGAAGTGAGTTCATGAACTCATTAATAATCAGTTTTTCGTCTTGTTTAGTGTAAAGGAGACATGATATTATAACTCCCTTCTTATCCCGAATATTTTTTTCTAGTCTCATGTTGTACTTTAGGCAACTTAAAAATGTTCAGGAACATCAAACTAGGTGATTTATTTATAATTCAAAACTTTTCACGACTTATATTATGTATATGCATATACTTCAAATTTCAATCATGCGGCGAACGTCGATATTATCAATCACATGTATAGTTTATGTCTACCGCCTAAAACACTAGAGAGTTATTGCAACGTTCATTTTACCAATTATTTAATAAAGTTTTCCTTATTTGTCATTTACACATGCGCAATTAACACACCTTTAATGTTTGTACTTTATTAAAATGCAGGACACCTTTCTTTAATTTAAATACAGGCAAGGAATGCTTTTATTTAAGGCGCCTTAATTTTGACATATATCAAATTCCTAACGTCTGTTTTCTGTATAAATATTGTGAAATTAAATGGCTTCTGTAGTGTTGTTTCCGTAATTAAATTTAGAGATATAATGTCCAAGCTTATAACACGAAAAGGATATAAAACGTTAACGCTTAAAAACGAGGATGCTGTTTTGTAATGCTTTTCCTAGAAGTAAGGTGTAAAAATCCTTTTCAAAACAGATTTGCTATATGCTTGGGAAGAAGTAGAAAACAGTGTCTTAAAGTAAACTGGAAGAGTGTTCCGTGAAAACACTTTGACAACACATACAAATGTTATCGAATTAGTGGGAAATGAAAGACTCAAATAATAAAAAATGGTTCATCTTTGTGTGAATACAATTTTTTTGATCTTTTCCAATATAGTTAAACATGTATTATAGGTCACCTTATCACAAAAGAGATTAATTCTTTATTCATTTTTAAAACATAACCTACAGATATAGAATACTAAACATATATGTCAAAATAAAGAGTAAAGGAAAAACACGTGCAATAACACTCCTTTAAATTGGATGCAAACTTTTAATTAATGATACTTTATTTGAAGATTCTTTTAACAAAGTCTACTTGGAATTAGTTAACAATAACTCTCTAATATCAAGTAAGCAATTTTAGTAAAATTCTTTGAAGTAGGAACGAGAAGATAAAGCGGACGCAAATTTATGATAAGGTTATAAGGTACATTAAGCGTACACTCAATTTACATAAAAGTCCAATTGATGTCAATGCGTTCTTGCAACAAATTTCTATTTTCAGTTTATTGTAGGATTTACTGTCGACCTTTTTCCAAAACCGCCTGTTGATTTACTCACCCCATAAAATCAAACGCCTGTTTTATATTTTTATATGCGTAAATTTTGCAGCCACATGTTGTCTTTAATAGCTTTTGTAGTTTAATTTATAGTTTTATAGCTACAAGTTAAAAATGTGGTAAAGTTGTTTAAAAACATTGCGTATCTTCACTAAATTGGTAGTTTGCCGAAAAACTGGATGTACCCATTCCTTATAACCCCTCGTACATTTTGTGCATAATATTTTCAGGGCAGATGCAAGTCCGTGTAGAAAACAGTTGGTTTTTATGGTAACTGTACTTCCTAGGAATTGTTTACTGTAGTTCCTTAGATTTTTAGAAATTTTGCTCAGGTCTCCGAGTCTCAGTTCGTTGATGACAACTTTATACTCAAGACTGCCTTTACTTGAATTTTATAATAACACTTATTTCTAGTATAGTATATAGACTACCGAGTATAACAAATACACAACAAATAAAATAATATTTATCTACTTCATGTATGATAGTGTTGTTTGATATAATAACTATCATGTCATACTTTGATAGCGACGATAGCGTGAAAGACCCTAAATATAATCCCAATGAAAGTGGTAATAGTGCTGCTGATAGTCAAACAAACCTACGTTTTGTTATGACAACTGGGTCGACATCACGCACCAAATTTACACAATTTTTTGAGTTTGGTGTTATTTCTAATAATACAAAAACTATGTCTTGTTTGGTATGTAAAAAGAAAAAACGCAGAGTGAAATCCAAAATTAAATATTCACGCACCACCAATTTAAAACGTTATTTAAAATCAGTTCATGAAAGTGAATATAAAGTTTTATTTACAAATGCTGATAGACCGGACCCAGTAAGGACCCATTTTATAAGCAGAAGACTCTAAAGGAGATGTACCAGTTAAAGGTAAGCATAATATTTACGGATTCCTATAATTAAAAATTTAAAATTTTAAAATAAGGTGTTTATGTATAGACGTACTGAAGATATAAATTACCTACAAAAGTTAAGATGTCGTCAAATGGCTTCTAAACTAAACTTTACATCGACATCAATGAAGAGGAAAAAATTGCATTATCATAATCAGTTTATTGGGTTTAATTACATACTTTATTGTTTGCAAATTAACCGTAGGCATATACTTTTTATTGCTTGAAAAATTTAGGAAAGTAATTTTTTTGCCATATATGCCAAAAATAATATATGTGCTCACACCTATTCAATGACACAAATTTAGAATAAAAGCAACAGCTGTTATAGCTTCCATATAACGTCACAGGGATTATGATGCAGGTGGTGGTACTATGTTTGTTTGTTGAACTTTCTCAATTGCATTTAAACGAAAGTGAAAGTTTATCTCACTAAAATGCCAAATAGGTACCTTACCTACACCAATTGGTACCTGCACATTTGTTCCTATCGCTCACGCTATTCAACCGTCAGAAAGTGATTTACTACTTATTCTAATTTACTTGCTTGAGCAGTTTCCAGTTTGTTTTAGAGAACTTTTATTAAAAAAACTAAAAACTTTTATATTAATTTTGATTAAGTTTTTTAGGGTTTTCCTTGTCAGTCCTCAAATAAAATTTCAGATCTCTCAAAATTATATTTTTGAATTCTTCAAAACTTTTTGCAGAATTATACAAGATGATTAAGATCAATTGAAAACCATTAAATTTAAAACCTAAAAACTTCCACTTAAAACTAATTCAAAATGCAAATTTTGTAGAAATTCATCACCGATAGCAACAATGCTTTAAATATATCTGATATATAGCCGTTAGTTTATTTTAGATTAAATAAACATCATTAGAGTTACAGTTTTTATGTTGGCTGGTACTAAAATTCATTGCGAAATAGTTACTTGTTGAACACAACTGAAAAATATCTTCTCATTTACTGAATAAAAGTCGGGTTTATTAAAAACCCGGCCCGGCCCGGCCCGGCCCGAGTACATCCCTAGCACTTATCATAGCTATTACAGATAACATTTTTAGCAACCCTTAACCCTATTATCATTATGTTTTTAGTTCTAGAGCTGATTAGACGCGTACCCCTATTGTTTCCTATTCTAAGCTAACATACACATTTCCCTTAAATTCCCACAGCCTTGTCACGTTACGTAATTCGTGGCAGTCCCTGTTCGGGCGCCAAAGTAATGCTACGTTGGCTCGTAGCCGTGCGTAACAAAAAGAAAATCAAAGAGAAAAAAAGAAACTGACTGGGCGCAATCGGAGAGTGGGGGGGATTGTAGAAAGCAGACCAACATACCATGTACTCGGCCGTAAGGAGTTAGTGATAATACCTGCAATAAAATTAATTAGTTAAGCAAACCTGAAAAAAAAGAATAAGCATAGCAGCAATGAAGCATCTAAGTTATTCAGTACTTTGTAGCATGTAAATAAAAAAAACTGTTTAGATAAACTATATAATATAACAACCGTAAAAGCAATACAGAAATATGTTTAGTACAAAGTGAGGTAATATTGGGGAGTAGCAGAAACGTTTCCTCACACACCAATTAAACATAAATCAGACAAAATGTAAAAAAAATAAATAGGTAAGACACAATTGATATCAGTAATTCAGTAAATAAATAGGTAAGACACAATGGGTATGAGTAATTTAGTAGTATTGATTTTTCTTTCTGTCTTTTTTTTGTATGTTTTAAAGTAGCATGCAAGTCTATTGTAAAAGGTATCAGAACGACAAAGATATGGTAAAGCAACGGATAGATATTTAAAGTGATAACAAGTAGAAAATAGTTCAACTTACAAAAGTCCTTCAGCAACGCTTCCTTGTAACGGAAGTGTGAGATTCACGATGTCCTACGCTAACGAAGCACTTCACCTTTGACTATGAGGGTGTTGATGGAATTTCTTACCCTTTACACTAATCACACCTACGCATTTCACTGGGGTTAGCAGCAGACATCATCACGCGACGGAACTATGTAGCATTGATAAATTTCTTGTTATTTCTATTTCCTGAGACAATAATTTCGAAATATTTTGTAGCACAAATCGTAAAAATTGTAATAAAAATTTAGAATCACGGCCTTTCCAAGCACGATGTAATGCATTAAATTAACAGTAACGTGAGGTGTTTTATTTGCTACATATGGTAACAAAGAAAAATCTAATGCTTTTACATAACGAAATTTGCGCAAGCAATGATCTATTTTAGGCTCTTTGGTGTATAGAAAAATGCAGAAACTACAGTATCCACTGTATTTAAATAATCCAAAGTATGCACTAATCTGATAACACAAAGGGACACTAGACTAGATTGCACACACAGTTTAAGAATAAAAAGACAAATCGACTAAGAAAAAAAAATTGGTAAAGCACGTGTAACACACTAAGTAAGCCCGTCCCATGTCCCGTAAAACGTTTATTTCACAAGAAAAACAACTAGTCGGCACGCGCAAGCAATAAAAAACCGTCCGTCAATGACCTTACCACAACACCTGTGGTCAACCAAACACATTACATATATAGCATACTTCCTTCAATCGAATTAGCACTCCGCTCTGCAGTTAATATCCAACTCGTAATTTATAGGAACAAAGAACAACTTTTACTTCACAAGAAAAACAATTAAAATCGTGCCGCACTTGTTCAGAAACAATACGAAAATTAATCGCGCATTCAATTATCACTATTGTCAAAAGCAGAAAGAAGCAGTATTTTTCAACGTAATTAGTATCTAGCATACTTAATATATCGGAACCAAGAACGAACTACCACTCCTAATCTGTTTATATCAACTCGTTCTATTACAACTTCTTATCGTCTCTTATCTAGACTTGTATTTATCCACATAAGGAACCAAATTTATAGTTACGGCAAGACAAGGACGATGCAATAAATAATTAATACGATGCACTCGCCTAAGGAGTTAATATATATAAAATATAGCACTAGTAATTGCAGACATGTATTTACGAATTAGGAAAAAGCGTAAAGTGATAAATTACAAAAATGCCCGTTACAGCCTCCATCTTTTACTATCTACGTGCAATAGTCTGACCTAGGTCTAACTCTACCTCTACGTCTATGTATGTTGTCTTCGAACATAGCAGCTACTCTTTCTTTTTAGAAACATTATAATTTGAATAAGGACCGCTGTACTTGAGGTCACGTCCCCAATGCTCTACCCGAAGGTACTATATTGGGTTTAAACGCGAAAATATAAACCTGTTGCAAATGTAATCTAGCTTCAAAATTAATCTATTCTAAATAAAAATCTAACAAACTAAAACAAAAAATAAAAATGGGGTTTGAGTAATGGTATTCCTAACGTTGGTTCTGAAATATGTGATAAATATGCACTGAAAAAATTTCTGGTGGGCATGCACTAAAGTCTTGGGGGGATCACAAATACTATCACTTTTTAAGTCCTAGGGGGATGCGCGGTTTCGCTCTATTTTATTCATATTGTTTACCTTATTGATTTAATTTAATTAGTGTTATTGTTGTATTTGTTATTATTTATTTGTTATTGTTTATTACCGATTATTCCGCGTGTATAAGGTGGGACAGTGATTGTTTTAGTGGTGTGGGGGTTCGTCGTGCATATTAGCTTTTTGGTTATGTATTTTATTTTACTTTTTTTTTATTTATTTAATTTTTTTTTAATAGTTAACTGATTTTAAATCGTACTCTTATATCATATGTTACACGCACTTTTGAAACTACGCCTGAAGGGCCAAGAAACAATGATAAAGAGTAATTTAAAATAAGAAGGTTTTTAGCTAAAGAAAATTAGTGCATGCACAATGCAATTCATCCCAGCTAGCAGGGTATCGGACGGGTTCAACAAAATAATAAGGTGGACTTACGTGGATGTGGTCGTTTCTTCCTTTGTACGATTTTTGTCACCATCAATAAGGGCGCTAGCAATCGTGTCCTAATCGGGAATGTAGTCCCAAAATAACCTTACCTGAGAATAAATCACGCTCGCTTCTTTAGAGGATTGCTTCCAGAAGGGAGGATCGGCCGTCAGGATGTTTACTTGTGTAGGCTATTCTCTACAGTAAACTTGCTGCGTTTTGTATAAATTATAGGTGTAGTGATCAATAAATACTTCTTTAACCTACAAGAATAATAGAATAACTACACCATCAGCACTTTCAAAATTCGTATAATGGCACTTGATTAGAACTACAAAAGTCTTTACTTAATCTACATGACGAGCTTAGATCTAGTTTCAATCTCATCCAACACTCACAGTTTTGGGTCTTTATAACCAATCTTTTACACTATTAGTCCTTCTACCGGTCCTACACCTTGGTTTTTTAGATGGTGAGAATAACTTCCAGCCAAGTAAACATCTCCTTCAGCAATGAAAAATTTCACAACAGTGAATCGGGCCTCCTGCTCCTAAAATAGCTTACGCTCGAAAGCTCACGACAAACTAGGGTACTAGGTTGATCCTCTAACTTAAAGAAGGGCGTAAAACTTGCCTCTAATAAATATGCACATAGTTGACTAATTTAAATCACGCTGTTGGGTGTTTCTATTTCAACGTGTTGTTACTTGGAAGACTCGGATCAAAGTCCCTGGAAAACGGTGTTTACCCCTTTAAGAAAACTCACTCATCTTCCTTAAAAAACCCCAAGCGGTATATCAAAATTAACTTACTGTTAAATTAATGCAAATCAAGCAATTGTCGAAATTAAAACTTATACGGCAGTGGCAAAATATAACCGCGTAAAATTTCATCAAATCTAAAATAAGGTTAAGTACTTAAAATTGTAAATCGGTCAAGAACAGTGAAGAATAAGAATAAAAGGACCGTTCTTTATTTAACTAATAACAATTCTGATTGTCTTGGAACTGAATTTAATAAATTTGAACCATGATTGATTAGTTCAATTTGAAAGTGAACTAGTTTAGAACTTAATGTATTAAAAATACATTACACATGTCAAGTCAGATCCCGATTCTTTCAATCCTCCTTCCGCCCCCCACCAACCACCGATTTACGCGCGGTTATCACCGCCCAATCTCGCGACCCTTCCCGAAAATTTTTTGAATGCTGTCCAGACCGCCCTCTGGTTAGCCACTTCCCCGACTTCCTTTAGGTCATGCTAGCCCTACCACATCTAATTTCATATCAGCTAACCCTCGATTTGCCTCCTCGAGTGGGCAGTCTTGTTAGATACAGCTTGGTTCTCCTTCTATTGTTTCCTAAATATATACTTTATTTCACCGATATTCATTGGTGTGTGGGGGGCGGGGGGGATTTGTGGCATAGTTGGTATGTGTGTGACTACTATGCCCAAGGTCCCGAGTTCAAATCCCGACACGGTCCGCTCGAAAAATGTTAGGCGAGCATTTTTCAAAAAATCATCCCTACTTTGCTTGGAATAGCAAAGGTTCGGGAAAACTCAAAATTTTCCAGATAAAAACTAGCTTTCTGGCCAATGTAGTACCTACGGGTGGAGCATTGGAAAATCAAACGTAAGTTATGTGAAGGGGGTTATGCAACCTGCGATCACTAAGATCACCCAACATTTACACATTTGCCGAATTAAAGAGTTTTCCAATAAATTTTTTCGCACAATCAACATTAGTTGAGAATTTTGTAAGACCAACACCTGTAGTTGTTTATAATAATAATTATGTTTAAGTGCAATTATTTTTCTAGTCATTAGGTGTTCCGTATTGGAACTGATTGGGCGTGTACCTCCACTTATTTCTATTTTAGACTAGCGTACGCATTGCCCAGAAATGTCCACAGCCTACACCTTTGACTATCTGTGTGTAATCGTCTAACCTAGGTCTACATCTATCTCTTTTTTTCTATCTCTGCTTCTAATATATTTCGCAATTCTCCCTCATGCCTTAGTATGTGACATCATCCTATCTCTTCTATTTTTTACTGTTCTCCACATATTTCTTTCTTTCCCTACCACTTGTAGAACCTTTTTGTTCTTGACTTTTCTGTCTTTGATATCTTCATCATACGTCTGTAGCACCACATTTCAAAAACTTCGATCTTTTTTCAGTCCTCTTCACTTACTGTCCAAGTTCCACAGCCGTACAGTGCTGTGCTCCACATATATGATTTTTTTGTTTCTATGCTTGTTTTCTTTTCTCGTTAAATGCAGCACGACTTTGTTGCCAATATTTGTTTTATTTATTTTGCACTTTTCTTAACATGCGTTATTTGCCTTCCCAGGAAGCAGAAATCCTTAACCTCTTGTAACTTCTCGTTGACTGTTTGTACTCTAGTTTTTGATTTATATTTCTCTTTATGAAACACTAGTATTTTAATTATATTTTTGTTAATTTTCATACCGTATCTCTCTGTTAGAACTGTTTCTATTTTATTAAGGGCTGCTTCTAACTTTTCTTTGCTATATGCTAATACCGCTACGTCATCTACAAATCTAAACATATCAATTTTTGTCCCTGGGATCATAATTCGAAATGTATTCCTGCATTTGACATTATTCATTGCCTCTTCGATGTAGAAATTAAAAATTAACGGGGATAAGTCACATCTCTCTGTCTCCCTCTCTTTTTCTCTCTCTTTTTCACTCTCTTTCTCCCCCTCTCCCCTCTCTCTCCCTCTCCCTCTCCCACTCTTTCCATTCCTCTCTCCCCCTCCCTCTCTCCTCCCTCCCTCTTTTTCTCACCTTCTCTTCCTCCCTCCTTCCCTCTCTTCCACCCTTCCGTGTAGCTAGCAAGGCAAAGTTACAAAAAATGGTAAGTCAACAATTTTAAATATTATAATTTCATGTATCTATATCACAGTACTCTTTTGGTGACGCTCTCAACGTGGAGTTACCATATCACTCTTTCAGCGGTGCCTCGACGCGAGGTCATTTTAATATCACTTTTCTAGTGACGCCCCAACGCGGGGCCTTACCATATAACTTATTTATTGACGCACCAACGAACGGCGTTGTCATAGCACTCTTTTATTGACGCTGCAACAAGAGGCGTTACCACAGCAATATGTATGATAAGGCACAAATGCGATTCAAAGGATTTGTACAGAATATATACAACAGATGCTTTCATTAACTGCGTTGTTTAATCCACAAGGCAGTTTTAAAATAACAATGTATTTCAAATTAATTAAAGAATTAAATGAACATAGTTTATTAACGATGTATGACAACTGACTACAATGCAGCGTAATTTACACATCCATGGCTTGTTAAGGACCAATTCTTATGGAGTGGACAAAGATATATTAATCTTAATAACTAATAGTATAATAAAAAACAATTATGATAGCTCCAGTGAAGAAAGGTAAAGTAGACTGTAATTTATCGTGTGTTGTTACATTACTTTTGAATATTAAAAGCTACCCCATCACACCTTACCCTGTAACTGGTTGTAGTGTCGAAATCGCTTTTGTTATGTTCAACTGGTTCTGGTAAACATCTTCCAGCACGTAGATACCGTTTAAATTACACAAAGAGAACAAGAGCGTATACCTACAACGTGTTTCTGTTGCAAAGGATAGCGGTGCAATGCCACGACCTGCTCCTCGCCAGTCATTTTGGTGATAACGTAGCTAATCGTTGGATAGTTCATTAAAGCGTTAAAGAGATGGCGTATACATGGCATTATTTAATTTAAATTCGCTTCAACTATATAACATGTATAACTACATTGCTGTGTGGTTATTAAATTTTTGTGTATTATATGTAAATATTTGTATAGTTTTTTAATATTCAAGAATTATATTTTAAACTAAACTTAAAGTAAATAGATTCTCATTGTGGACGCAACAGTATTTACAATTTATTCGTTAGAAAGGAGAAGGTCCTGCATTATATAATTGAGATGTTTGTTAATTTGATTTTTTTAAATGTTATCCATTCATATGAGGATAGTTGTTTTCTAATAAAATATTTTACAAGAAATTTTAGTTTAATGGTTAGCGCCAAGAAGAGTGTTAATACACGCGAATGCCTACTACATTTTTTTTTCCTCTCTGCAGTTGTAATACAGTGGGGGTAACATGACAAATCTACGATAGATTCCGTCTATCCAAAACCATTTGTTCCCAGGAAGTGAATAGCGTTCAACACTTTATGAATCACCAAGAAAACACAGCAGTCCGCGAGCTAACTATAGTAATAATCCGTCTCATTGGGAATCTGTTGCAGCAAGTTCCCTGAAGAATTTTTCTTTTCAAGGAGTTTCCGGAATCTGCTGCATCTACTTTATGTTTATTATTTTAGTGCGTTCTACTGATCCTCGATGTGAGCACTAAATTGCAGTCAGGAAAGCTTTACTCGTCGTTTAAACGCATAACGTCAATCAACGTGCAGTTTACATTATTTTAATTATAGTACCCTGGAAGTAAGTTTTGAGAAATCTCTTGGAATGCCCCTAGACGCCTAGTCGTCAGGTACAGTGTTTCACGAAGTGTGCACGTTTTAAACGTTAATTATGTTAGTGCAAGAACTATCGCAACCCATGAACTTTAATTGAAAATTGATTACTTACAGTGAAAAGTGTATCAACTGATTAGCTTTTATCCTTGATTCGTTATTTTAACGTCGCCTTCATATTAGTTCGAAATAAACTTTTGCACACGTAACTAACATTGTATGCATATTGACACTTCCACTTATGAGTATGCATGGAAACGTAATAGAAGAACAGCAACAACATAGTGTAACAGGCATATTAATAAGCTATTTTACCACAATCTTCTGTTGTAGTCATAAGATAATTACAAAAAAATTAATTCTCTCCTTCCTACAGTCGTGTATAAATCGACTTTAGAAATTGTTTCTGTGGCACTAATTAGGTCCTCTGTGGGAAGTCTGGAGCAGGAGATCCACCCGATCCACCTGATCTACCAGATACACCCCTCGGAACGTTTTTCCTAGGGTATGATAAATAAGTTTGCTCATCTATATTTAACTCCATTTTTAAAACCTTTTTTGCTACCCAAGACATATGCTTTAACCGACCATTCCCGAGAAATCTAAAACCGCTGGAATTTTAAAAATAAACTCTTTATAAGACATAAGTGTTTTATATTTAAAACCACTTTCAAACAATAATGTTCTGTTTTTAGAATAATGTAAAACATTCCAATGTAATGTGTTTTTAATATATAAATGGGAAGGTCGAGTTTAGCAACAAGAACCACACTCTTTAATTAGAATATTCAAAAGCACGACTTTTAAGATTTTAAACAGGGTAAACCTTTACACAAAATTTTGCAGATAATAAAGACAACAAAATATTAGCCGTCCAGCGAGCACTACGGGGAGGTAACACGTACACTCTGTCCACCAGAATAAAAGCATGAGAGATTTGGAAGAAGGGAAGGTGGGAGAAGAACCTAAAAATTATACAATCTTAAAACTAATATGTACAATAGATTTACAAAATCTATACAAATATAAAACAACTATCTTGCACCTATATCTTTATGTCCCCATGCATGAATTAATACACATCTAAGGATGATGTAACGCTTGTCATCTTCGCTCGATAAACTAATTTTATTAATAAGCTGCGTGTACAAATCGTGTTTTTTACTTCAGATACATATGCCAGCAAGTACTCGATGAAAATGAAAATTAGATGCTTGGTGACTGTTAACTTCAGATTCCCTCGTATACGCCCAGACACATCTCTAACCATGCGCACCCCAACCCATGAACACCCCTGTTCATGCGTACCCCACTCTGTGTGACTGCTATTTTGTGGTGACGTTATAGTCTTTTATAAAATAAAGAACAATGTAATACTAATCTAAAATTATTATTCTGATATTATACATAACAAAGTATCAAAATATTTAATGCCACGCATGGAGGCATTTAAACTTAATTTTAATACAAAGTTATACACAGAAGACAGTCCTTTCTTTATGTTTGTTTGCAGTGGTTTTAATTTAAATCGACACCCAAGTCTTCTATCTTCTTTTCTAGCTAATAGATTTGATACATAAAGACCGTCTACGTTTTTGAATTTGCAAAATGTACAGAAGTTTGTCTCTATATATAAAATCTTTGATTCCACCGACAACCAGATCCATTCCTTCGTGTAATTCTTGCAGCGTGTGACAATCTTTTAATCACGGCTTTACCACTATATCCTGCATACATAGCATGTTAGCTTGATTGACTTTTTGTCGGCATTGGAGGGAATCCTTATTCTCCCACTCACTGTTGCGTACTTGGATGTCCTTCAGTTTGGGAAAATATGCCCTTTACAGGTTGTAGGACCCTCGGTTTTAAATGATCCAAAAGGTTCTTTACTAAGCAAATATACAATGTTGAGCAAAACCCCTTTACGTGTGGTGTACGCCAAAGTTACGAAACCCGCATTCCTTAGTTTGTCTATGTTATCTACAATTACGATAAATACGTTTTAAAATAACCTTTTCAAAGGCATACGAATTTAATACCATCCCTTTCCGCAAGGACGCCTACATAACTAAAAGAGTCTTTCTTACTAACCATAAATGCATACAGCTTGTAGAATCCGGATGTATCTAAGTTAGTCCATCGGCACACTAAACAATCTTTTATTTCTTCCTCATTTTCTCTAATAAGATATTCCTTGTCTAACACATCGTTGTATTGTTCGCGTATGGTCGCAGTGTTTTCCATGTAGTCCAACTTTCGCTTTTTTGCATCCATTTCCACTAATTTCAGCTCTTTTTCACCACTTACAGCGTATGGCCTGCATAATGGAGCAATTTCCTTTAGCGTAAACGGACAGAGTTTACTACTAATATTTAAGCGTTGTCGTACAACCTCTGGGCGAATGTTAGGCGTATCTATCAACCACAACTCTGAAATAACTATTTCTTTTGAAATTGTAGAGTATGGTGTTGCAGATTGTGTAAAATATGTACTACCTGCTTTAATGTAGCACTTGTGTAAGATTTTTATTTTATCTTGAATGTCTTTCTCCTCTACTATCTCCAAATAATTTACAGGTAAATAGTTAAAACTAAAAGCCAAAAGCACATACTTTATCAATTTTTCCCTTTTCTCTGGTTTTTCGGACAATTTAATTTACAAGCCAGTCAATTTCTTTGTATTGCTATTCCCCCAATACACGTACTGTAGCAGGTTATTATTCACTAAACAGCAGTTATTTTGTAGCTTGTTTGATAGTTTACTCAACATTTTGGCAAGTGGTACCGAGTACATTGGTGCCTTTAGGAAGTATAACTTACCATCTTCCCAATAAGGTTAAACAGGCTTTTAGTTTCAACGATTTACCTGTAAATTATTTGGAGATAGTATAGGAGGAAGACAGCCAAGATAAACTAAACATCTTAACCGAGGGCTACATTAAAGCAGGTAGTACATATTTTAGACAATCTGCAACACCATATTCTACAATTCCAAAAGAAATAGTCATTTCAAAATTAGGGTTGATAAATACGCCTAACATTCACCCAGAGGTTGTACGACAACGCGTAAATATTGGTAGTGAACTCTATCCGTTTATGCTAAAGGAAATTGCTCCATTATGCACGCCATACGCTGTAGGTGGCAGAGAAAGACAGCTGGAATTACATGAGATGGATGCAAAAAGACGAAAGTTGTACTACATGGAAAACACTGCAACAATACGCGACCATTACAAAGATGTGTTAGTCATAGAACATCTTATTAGAGAAAATGAGGAAGAATCAAAAGATTACTTTATGTGCCGATGAAGTGACTTAGATACAACCGGGCTCTACAAGCTGTATGCGTTTGTGGTTAGTAAGAATGACTCTTTTAGTTATGTAGGCGTCCTTGCAGAAAAGGATGGTACGAAATCCGTATACTTTTTAAAAGTTTGTTTTAAAACGAATTTAACGAACTAAAGAATGCGGGTTTCGTAACCTTGACGTACACCACACGTAAAGAGGTTTTGCTAAACATTGTATATTTGCTTAGTAAAGAACCTGTCGGTTCATTTAAAACCGAGTGTCCTACAATCTATGACGAGCATATATTCCCAAAAATGGTGGATATGCAATTACGCAACAGTGAGTAGGAAAATAAGGATTATCTCCAATACTGACATAAAGAAGTCGATCAAGCTAACAAGATACGTATGCAGGATATAGTGGGAAAACCGCGATTAAAAGATTGTCACACGCTGCAAGAATTACACAAAGGGAATGGATCTGGTTGTGTTAAATAGGGTAGCGGGCAACAGTTGGAATAATAGAACAACTACAGAGGTGACGTCAGGCAAGATAATTCGGCAGTTCGTAGTTTATTGTGTATTATCTACAAATTACATTTGTTATAAAACTTACAACATTTTAACCACTCACTTGTTAAGTGTTTCCTTCCTGCTTTAACATAAATTATTCAGGCTTTAATACAAATTTAATAAATGTCGACTATTACTTGTCATTACAACTTATAGTCTTTTAATAAAGAAACCTAGGCAACCCCAAAGTGCAAATATGGCTCATTTGATCTCATTTCAGCTTTAAACTTTTCCACATTCCCGCCCCCGTGAATCTTCTGCCGGATTCACATCTAATATAGCTAGTTTACTTGCTGGGCGTCGTAAAATACCCGAAACTGTTCTAGTTTGTCCATATCTACCTTCAACGACGTTCACTATGCGACCTCTCGGCCACGTACTTCGGGGCAATTTTGAATCGCAAACTATCACAAGGTCCCCAACTTTTATAGTAGTTACCTTTTCGAACTATTTGCATCGGCGGGTTAACATAGGCAAATATTCGGCTATTCACCTTTTATAGAAATGGTTTTTGAGTTGTTGACCTATCCGCCACTGTTTTCTAAGACACAGAGGACGTTCAGTGGCGGGTTCCGGAGTTAATACGCCCAAGAAGAAAGTGGTTGGGTGTTAATGGTTCTTGTCTTTCGTAGCTGATTGGCACGTGGGTTAGTGGTCGACTATTAACAATGTTGGCTGCTTCTACCAGGAGGCTTCTTAAGGTTTCCACCCTAGGAGCGCTTTCTCTTAACGTTATAGTCAACGACCGTTTTATGCTCCCAACTAATCTTTCCCAATTACCACCGGCGCTAGAGTCAGGTGGACTATTAAAGAACCATTCAATGCCATACTTTGACAATTTTGACTGAACTGCGCGTATGTCCAAGAAATCAGGAACGTTTTTCAGTTCGTTTTTTATACCGACAAAGTTCGTTCCGTTATCGCTCCTTATTCGTTTAGGAACTCCTCGCGCATTTATAAAGTTTCGTATACTCAAAATGCAAGCGTCAGTTGACAAGTCCGTCGCTAGTTTTAGGTGTACAGCTCTCTAAGTGTTAGGCATGTAAAAAGAGCGACTCATCTTTTTTCCCGGCGACGTCCTACTGAAACCTCTAATGGACAAAAAATAGTCAAGACCGGTATAAGTAAATGGAGGGACAAAGGCGTATATACGATCGTACGGTAAGGGGCCCATTTGTGGTTGCCTTGGTTTAGCGAGCATAATCTTACATTGTTGATAAGTGGATTTTACCGACTGTACTTGAGACCTTAAGCCGGGTATCCAGAATCTCTCCCTAATTTTGCAAATAACGGTTTCTTGTTTCCCATGCAGCCTTGTTCTAGGATATGATGTAATAAATAATCTAGTAAAGAGGTGATTTTTTGGCAATATTATAGGTCGGCGCATGCTAAGTGGTACGATAGACGCTGCGTCGATGCGACCACCTATCCTAATTAATCCGTCATCGTGCAAATAAGGGCTTAACTTATATATCGGACTGTCAGGTTTTGCCGTTTCCTCTTAGCAGAGTTCGTGATGTTCATTAGCATAAACTTCCCTCTGGACGTATTTACATAAAAACATTTCGGCTTCAGTTAGTTTCGATGCTGTTAATTTTTTGTTTTTGTATAGAGTGTTCCGCTTAACTGCTTTAAACGTTGCTACAGCCCGCAGGAACCATGCCGTGGCTCGAACTAATCGGTTATAATTCGAGAAATGTGGGATATCAGGTAGCGGTGGAGACCTAGCGTCTAGGGTGGTGGTAACGAGTAACGACAAATTAACCAAACGTTTCTCTTTTTAAACGTCGTACTGTCTTAGATCAGTAGGTAACTGCGGCAAAGTAATAAGTCTGTCCTTCAAAAATTCAGGCCCTCTAATCCATCGACTATTACAATCAAATATTGAAGGAAAGTTACCTCTTGTGGCGTCATTTGCTACATTCAAACCGGTTGAAATTTCTGCTATGCGATGCGCGACAAACGGTTTATATTTTCGACTATCGGAATTCACTCATTGTATGAGTGTTTTTGAGTCCGTCCAGTAGAACCGCTTTGAAGGTTTGAAGGTGTGACTGTGTAGTGCCGCTCGGCTTAGGCGTATTCCAAGGACTCCGGCTTGTAACTCCAAACGAGGTATTGTCAACTGCTTCCAAAAAGCTATTCTAGTATTTCCATAGACGAATGACACTGTCACATTCTCAGCAAATATAAATCGCCAATAGACAACTGCGGCCCAAGCTGAATCACTCGCGTCTACAAACATCTAAGATACTTAGTCGGTTTAACGTATAGCACCTTGGTATACGAAGCTCTCTCACGGCCTCTAAATTTCGTTGCCACTGGTGCCATTTTTGACAAATACTATCGGGCACTGAAGTGTACCGAATCAAGTACATTACTCGAAGTAATCTATAGAAGTATTTTGGCATAGATAAAAAAATTCCCTAGAAACCCAAAGAGATCGAAAACCGACATGGCGAGGCTTATCATTTCACGCTTAGTAGGAGCCCGACTCTGGTTAATAATTTCGATCGGCACCTTGCCAAACTTTAAAACAAAACTAAACTCGTCTTGGTGACTGTACCAGTACATACCCAAGACTTTGTCGACTGTAGACGTCGGAGGGCTTTCTATACCCGTTAGTGTTTTTAACGCCCCTGCGCCACTCAGTGGAACAAAATCGATGACATCGCTGTTTAAACACTCCGCTACTTCATTTGAATTGAATATAAAATTTTGCAAGTAAAATCCGCCAAACCTGTGAATCTGTTTAACTCGCTCTGTAACTTTAATGGCTTCCTTTTCATAGTTGAAACATTTTAAATAATCATCTACGCAGTGGTATTCTGTTATTGCGTCTACGGATCCTGAATCTTGCTTTCCGAATCTCCTTGCGTTGGCGTTTTTAATGAATTGCGCAGCGCATGGAGAACACGCGGCTCCAAAGATCATGGAATCCATTTCGTCAACATCATGACCGCCAGTATATCTCCACAAAAATCGCTGAGCGTTTTTACCTTGTGGCCGTATATTCACTTGACAGAACATTTCTTTGATGTCCCCGCATACTCCAATTCGTTTTTCTCTCAATTTACTAAGAATTTCCAGCATTGGTTTGCTTAGATTGGGTCCCTTTAAAAAGTGTAAATTCAACGAGGTCTTGTTAACTTCGGCCGCGGCGTCAAACACCAACCTTAGCTTACCTGTTTTCTTGACCACGCCAAAATGAGGCAAATACCAAGTGTGATCAGAAGTGACTTGAATTTCTATAACTGAAAGTTTGCGGGCGTAACCCTTGTTAATAAAATCTGTTATTAAATTTTTATACGCTTCCGCGAATGTAGGATTGCGGGCCATTTTCCTTTCTATGGTCTGCAAGCGTTTAAGCGCCATGGAGTAACTGTCGGGCAGTCTAACGTTATCAGTTTTCCATAATAACCCAGTCTAATAGCGGTCTCCAAGGAATTCCGAGGTTTTTTTAGTATTCCTAGAGCGCGTTGGTTTTCTTTAGACTCTAACTTC
This sequence comes from Platerodrilus igneus, assembly GCA_036346225.1. NCBI lineage: Eukaryota > Metazoa > Arthropoda > Insecta > Coleoptera > Lycidae > Platerodrilus > Platerodrilus igneus. Next base: position 1,519,006 of record JARFIW010000713.1, on the reverse strand, counting down.
ACCGTATCTCCCTCAGTCCCTAAACTATCTAATTCGTAGTAATTATCTATTAGAGTTTTTTGTTCGTCGTATTTTCTTATAAATTCTTCTTGGTGTGAGCTATGAATAAATAAAATCCTATTACCTTCCCCAGATGACTTGGCAGCAGGGTTCGGTCCGTACAAGAGCCAACCTAGGGACGTCTCCACTGCAGCGGGACCAGCCGGCGGGCAGTCTACCCAGCGTTTGCTATACCCCATTCTAGCATTATCTATCCTAATAAGAATTCGCGGCTTGGCATTTATATAGCTGCTAATTGGGATGTTGGGCAGTTGTGGGTAATTTTTGATTAGGCTATCAACATCTATTGACTTGACTGGTAGGTTTAGGTCATTCAGAGCATGTATATTGTTTAACCAAAGTTTTTTGCAAGTCTGACCCATTCCTTGGATCTGACAGTTCACTACTTCCGCCTCTTTTGTGGCAGTACGGCTATCCAAACATTGCATGGTGACCTGCTCATACGTTCCCGTTAACTGTAACTCTTTCGCTAAACTGGACTCCATAACAGTGAGAGGTAAACCTTGGTCCAACATGGCAAAGGTTTCAACCTTTTTATTGCCGGTGCCATAAAGGGTGACGGCAACTACTCGAAAATAGACTTGTTTACTTGTCCCGTGCAAACTTAAAACTGCAGCCGCATCCACAGATGAACCTTTTCCTTGCCAGCTTACTTTTTCATGTAGAAGACTGTTATGCTTTAACTTGCAAGTGTCAATGTTACACGCTTTACGCCTACTACATACGGTGATACGCTGCCCAGCACGCAAGCAAAAAAAGCATATATTGCCATGTTTTGCACAATCCTACCTTTGAACTACAGAGAGATTTGAAAATTCGCTACATGCTTGAATTTTGTGGGTGCCTTTACAATAGGAACAAACAACATTGTTATTACTATTTACAGTTATGAACTTTTCAGTATGCAAAGAGGTTCGGTTCGAGATTCGGTTCGATTTTTCGAACCGAACCGAACCGGACATTTATTTCGAACCGAACCTCGAACCGAACCGGCAAATTTTTCGAACCGAACCGAACCTAGCTCAAGGTTCGGTCCGCTTCGGTTCGAAAGGTTCGATTTTTTAAGTAAAAATTTAGTTTAAAAATTTAATTTTCACTAAAAACATGTCAATCTTAATTTCTCCCAAACGCACATTTTAAAAATCTCTAGTAGCAAGCATACAAGAATTAGAACGATTTTCTAATGTACATGGTCATTTTAAGGCAATAGGTAAATAATGTAATAGGTATTAGTGATACATATCTAATAAATTTTGTTATCGAGCCACGTTTGTAAATCATAAAATTCTAGATTAGTTCGATTTGTTTAATGCTTGTTATTTCAAATTGTTGTTTGTTTATAACTATTATTAGATATTGGAGAAACTCGAAATGATTTCAAAAATTTGGTTTTAAAAACAAGTTTATTTTATTTAATGAACAGAAGTCGTGTTGAAAACCATCTTAAACATATACAAGCCGAGGTCACGGTCTAGAGACTACAGAAGTTTTCAGAATAAACGAAACAATTTAATTTTTAATTAAGTATGTATTACTAATCCATCATTTTGAATTTTTTACTTTTATATGAAAACCAGCTCTCTATTAATATTAAAAAATAAGACCTTGTAGCAAAAACTAATCTCCTTTTTTTTGTACATAATCGCTCAACAAATAGTGTTACAAAACGCATGGTACGATAATATTTACGGTTTATTTATTGTGGCCATCACCAACGTCCTTAGAAGTAGCCGATACTCCAAAAAAAAGACCCCAAACTTTCTCTCACGGCCAAGGATTGAAGTTTATGACTCATAGGGGCATAAACTTTTCAATCAATGCCGACATAAAATAACACACTATAATGCAAATAATAAGCAGACATAATGTCCGTGCCATAAATACTGTTATATTTTATTATGAAAACGTAAACACTGTTTGAGGTAGATTTACGATTCTTTCCGAGAACCATCTGATATTGTCTTTTAAAAGAAATAATAATAAAGATAAACTGACAAACAGCTTTTTGTTTGTACTGTATAAGAAATCAGCAACACTTTATTTATTGTCTTGATACTTTTTTTATACTAACTAAAACTAAAATAAAAGTAATCGCAAAGATCGTGTGATATCGTTCTTTCACGGTAAACTGACATTAGTAAAAATCATCAATTATTTACAGATGCTAAATTTTAGAGGTGGTTTTCACTATTAACCTAATTGTAATTACGCTTTGTTAAAGAGAGTACGTATTGAAAAATCAAACCTGGACAAATAGTATTAATATGATTTATGCTACTAAAATCTAAAACATATTAATGTTGGGTTTATTTTAAAATAGCAGCTACTAAATATAAAAACTACATTAATAAACATTTAAATTGTTGTAGTTGAACGTACTAGTTATTTAAAATATCAAAATGTCAAACCGGTTCGGTTCGGTTCGGTTCGAGGTTTGGTTCGTTTTTTTCGAACCGAACCGAACCGAACCGGAATACATTTTTTCGAACCGAACCTCGAACCGAACCGGACATAAAGTTTTCGAACCGAACCGAACCTAGGGCAAGGTTCGGTTCGGTTCGGTTCGAATCCATCACTATATACAAAGACAAACTTCGGTACATTTTGCAAATTCGAAAACCTAGACAGTCTCTATGTATCAAACTATTGGCTAGAAAAGGAGATAGAGGACTTGGGGGTCGATTTAAATTTTAAGTTGCGAATACAATTAGATAAAATTAAAACCACTCTAAACAAACATAAAGAAAGGACTGTTTTCTGTGTATAACTTTGTATTAAAATTAAGTTTAAATGCCTCTATGCTTGGCATTAAATATTTTTAAATTTTGTCATGTATAATGTCAGAATAATAATTATAGAATAGTATTACATTGTTCTTTATTTTATAAAAGGCTGTGACGTCACCACGAAATAGTAGTCACACAGAGTGGGATGCGCGTGGTCAGGGCTGTTCATGGGTTGAGGTGCGCATGGTTAGGGATGTGTCTGGGCGTACACGAGGGAATCGGAAGTTAACAGTCACCAAGCATCTAATTTTTATTTGGGGGTATGGAGTACTTGCTGGCGTATGTATCCGGAGTAAAAAACACGATTTGTACACGCAACTTATTAATAAAATTAGTTTATCGAACGAAGATGACAAGCGTTACATCATCCCTGGATGTGTATTAACCTATGCATGGGGACATATAGATATAGGTGTAAGATAGTTGTTATATATTTGTATAGATTTTGTATCTCTATTGTATATACTAGTTTTAAGATTCTATAATTTTTAAGTTTTTCTCCCACCTTCCCTTCTTCTAAATCCTTCCTGCTTCTATCCTGGTGGACAGAGTGTACGTGTTACCTCCCCATGGTGCTCGCTGGACGGCTAATATTTTGTCGTCTTTATCATCTGCAAAATTTTGTGTAAAGGTTTACTCTGTTTAAAATCTTAAAAGTCGTGTTTTTGAATATTCTAATTAAAGAGTGTGGTTCTTGTTGCTAAACTCGACCTTCTCATTTATATATTAAAAATACACTACATTGGAATGTTTTACATTATTCTAAAAACAGAACATTATTGTTTGAAAATGGTTTTAAATATAAAATACTTATGTCTTATAAAGGGTTCATTTTTAAAATTCCAGCGGTTTTAGATTTCTCGGGAAACGGTCGGTTAAAGCATATGTCTTGGGTAGCGAAAAAGGTTTTAAAGATGGAGTTAAATATAGATGAGCAAAAATTAAAGGTTTGGGACCTCTGAAAAGTGTAGCTCGGTAAGAGGTGGTTCTATTTAAAATCTATTTACAGATTTGCACTCCCTAGAAAAATCTAATACTAGTTGATACCAAACAAGATATATAAATTAAATAAACAAAGAAAAAATTGAACGGTTTGGGGTTTTATAGGGGTATAACTTTGTAAGGGGTAACCCTATTTGAAAAATTCAAACAGATTCGAATTCCTCAGAAAATTCTAGATCAAACTTATGTATCATCCCCTAAGAAAAACAAGTGGTGTATCGGGTCGATCCGCCTGCTCTAGACTCCCTACAAAGGACCTACTGCTATAAAGTTCTTCATATGTTCTCATTGGTTAAAGCTTTTCCTTACGCTGCTTTTAGTAATCATACATATTTAATTCATACGCTTACATTTTTGTTTATTTTAGTGCTTTATGCGTTTGTGAGGAGTATTGTGAATCTGTATTTGCATTCTCGGTCTAAAAGGTTGATGCGTAAATAAACAATTTTGTGTCAAAATGATGCTTCTTTATTTCGTTGCCCGACGACAGTAAAACGTGATTCATAAATAAGTAACTAATCCCTGACGAAGTAATTTGTCATTAAAACCAAACTTGTTGATGGTTTGATAAAAAAGAAGCAATTGCGACCGGCTAACCGTTGAAGGACAACAAATTTTACAAATGTATCAATAAATCAACATGCAACATATTCTATACAAAATATGCAATGCTGTATAGTATATACGACAGGTGATTGTTAATACATTTGCAATGCAAATCTAAACAAGTATTTAATATTCAAACGTACCTATCTACTTATTCATTACTTTATACATGCATTTTATTTTATACGAAATCTTGGCATTGAAACTACTATTACATAAAAGGAGTATAAAAAATGAGATACTAAATGAATAATAACTTTGTTATTTGACTACCGGTTAAAAATGCCTCCGCTTGTGGTTAGGTTAACATTTCTAAGAAACTTCAATAAATGTCACAAATCCGCCTGAAATATGGAAACTAACTATAGTCTATTAATATTATTAAGTATTCCTTTAAAAAATAGCCGCAATAGTTGTGTGTCACTATTATACAAAAAGTACAAAGAGATGTAATAATCATGGAGCAAGTAAAAGATGTTGTAATTTTAGCTTGTATCCTAACTAGTTTGTAATTGCGTATTAACACGAAGGAATCGCTAAACCAAAAACTAGTTTCACGGAAAGAAACTTTAATATTAAATATTTAATAACTGCGTATGATGTAGAAACAAAGAGTCATAAAATTACATCTTTCGTAGATAAGTTAACATATTACGCTCGCATTGGTTACGGTAGTCTGTGCAGACAAAAAAAAATAACGTACTCAACGAAAAAGAATCAAAAAAATGCTGTGCTAGCTAGAAAGTCGTAGAGTGGGGTGGGTCACAAAACAAGAAGAAAAAGAAAACCTTAAGAGGGTAAGTGTATTTACAAAATCTTTAATAAAAAAACATGTTACAGAGAGGAAGATCAACCAGCGCAGGAAACACTTATTCAATGTATTCTGGAGGATTTACATAGTACAAAAATCTTCGCAAAAATAATTAATACACTCCTTAGTCACCTCAAACTAATTTTTAATCTCAATCGTAAGATTCGCAGAAAACAATAATTAAAAAGATATTTTTTAGATTGTTATCAGTCACTTGTTTAATACTTTATATTCTCCTTTTTATATTTAAAATATTTATCAAAAAACAAAATACAAGTATGTGTATATACCGTATGTCCCATTTCCGACCGCAACATAGGAAATTTGCATGTAAAATTCTTAATTCGTGGTTCTATCTCTATTGTGAGACCTTAAAAAAACTACTGGTATATTATTCGTGATTTTTCCTATAATGAAGATCATTTAAAATATTTAAATTACAATTATCTAGTATCTACCAAAAAATGTATTTCAACAGTTTGGCTCAAATAAAACTGTAGTAACAAATTGTATGCTACTTCTAGGCGTTGCGAGAGAATTGGTAGAAATAGCATTAATACCATTAGTGTTCATAGGTACAATAAGGCCCATTAATGTTACCATACACACTACGACGTTACTAAATGAAATAATTCGATCATCGCTATTTGCATAGACAATTTTTGAATCTGTCGCTGCAGCCAATAATGAACAAAATAAAACGATACAGGAATTTGCCAAAATACCGGAAAACTACTGGATATTGTACTGGTTTAATTCGTTGAATGTGCATTAAATTCTAGAAGTCTGTTCTAAAAATTTTACACAGAATTTACTCGTGTTATTTATTGCATGTATTTTGGATAGAAAGAACACTTACATACAATTCCACTAGTTTTCCTTTTCTAAACACCAAATAAAGACAGAAACATTTTAACAAAAAATTAAAATTATTATAATTATAATTTTTGTCTTCTTGAGATCTTTTATGTGAAGGGATCTCCTATATAGAGATGGAACCTCAACTATCTTCCAACTCTGCTACGGGTCTATTCCTCGGGTAGAGCTTGTGAGGATTGGTCGTGGTTCTTATGACAAAACATTATTTACTTGCAAACTCTAGTAATACTAAAATAGGGGTGCAAAGGGGGCGCCAACAAGTCCTTAAGTTCTTTAAACACGGGTTTACTCTCAGAGGGGATTTGGAAGTCCTTAGAGAAAAATATCGTATTTACTGCCTAAGCAGGAGCTGTAAAAATATTATTAATATAACAAAGAAGAACACCAGAGATGCACTCTTGCTACCTTATACTATAAAGAAAAGAATAGCTATTAATATTAATAATTTGAACACTATTATAAATACAATTTTGATATTAAAATTCTTGAAGGTACTATTAGTGTTCCCTAGTCAAGTAAGAGCAAAAAGAACCATTAAATTAGTAAAGGGTGTTTAAACTTTTTACCTATTGATTTAATTACCCTATTCTTGAACTCACTGTTCAAAATAAAACAATTACTTAAACGAATTCAGATCTGTTGTTTGGTTTACAAACATCTATTAGAATTTCAAAAGTCTAATAATTTTTAGTTTATGTATCTTTGCATTTAAATGAAATATTAGCTCGGACTAAATTAAAGTGTTCAAGTTCATTCATAATAATATATGGTATAACCCTTAATTTAAAATGTGATAAGTTCTAAATATCAAAAGTTGTTATAGCTACAAAGCAAAACCAAAATTGTAGGTTGTTACAATTGTTTCCAATATCCTGTCTTGTGTCAATATTGGCCAACTGCGGTCGTCATGTGAAAGTAATAAAAAAGCTTACCTTGCACAACGATGTTCTTAATTACGTAGGGTCTATTACATTGTCTAAACCAGATGTGCTGACATACGGTGTTTTGACAAACAAGTGACGTCAATACACGGTCCACATTTTATGGTGTAATAACTGGAATATTTCTGGAACCATTTATACAAACGTAAAAGATATCTCTTCCACGTAAATTGAAACTAAAACAACCATCCAACAGGCTATCCAAAATACTTTGTCTTTAACGGTGTTCCAATTGTTATTAAGACCGTAATTCGGAGAATCCAATTTTGCTATTTGTTCTTGTAAATTCGGAACCTTATATTTGCTCAATCTCCAGTATTATTATTGCATTACTGATAATAAAGTTTAATCATTACAAAGACCGAGTTTTTGCTAACCATTAAAATTAATTTTATGAATTAATTGAAATCAATTTTAACAAGCTTTTAGGAAAATTATTATTAGAAGTTCTCTGAGGTCATACTTAGAAAATTCTTGGAGCATGTTTTATAAACTTACTGAAAGCAAAATTAACAGGCTTGGATAATTTTTACCAAAAGTCTATGGAGCGTTTAAACGCTATTATATTAAAATTCAACATTAAACATATGAACGGTATCTTGCAAACGGTATCACTAAACATATTAACAGATCTTTAACAAATTATCATAATACTTTAGATGCATTTTATTTAAAAATATCGTTATCCTTTAGAGCGCATTATTAAAAAAATCTAAGACGCATATACGCCTTACAACCAAACTTACAAAAATTTTATAAAAAATTATATGTTTAAATTAAATAACTAGTACTTAAATGTTAAACAAAATTTTATTATTATAAATATAATTTAATAGATTTTATTGTTTTAAGTCGGACTACTTAATGATATAAGCTCCCAGCAAACAGAAAAATAGAGAATAATTAATTAAAATTGTTAACATATATTCTGTGATTAGTCTCGGGTATTGTGATTCCTCCGAATAAGTCAGTTTGATGTACGGTTGGAATATCTTCAGCCGAATTAGGAATCATTGCTTCATAGTGATCTCCATGTATCACATCCCTGCCATTTCCAGCGCAATGAACTACAGCTAAAGGCTCGCGAACTAATTGATCTTCTTTTGCACAAAAATTATATGATGTGATACTGAAGCCGATATGATAATAAGAATCATTTGGATATCTATTAAAGTTTATATTAGTTTGTACTGTTGACATTTCTCAGATAAATTCGATTATCTCGAAAACTAAATGAGATATCGAAAAGTGTATAGCATATTTGTAATCAGCGTAAAAACCTAAACAAGGTACATATATATCATTCATTGTATCATTATGGGAATATGGCAACGGACGACGGCGGCGACGACGACGACGTAGCGATTATATTAACCTAAATTTCTTCGTAAGTTTGGTTGAAAAAACACTATAACTCAAGTGCACTTGATCAAGCGGCTACGCCTATGGCCACACGTAAATTGCTAGCGAGAACACAATACTGCTGCATGGTGTTTCTTTATCAAATGCTCTTGCCAGACTAACCTGTTTGTCTTATGCGCACAAGTAATTTCAACGTCGCTTGACATTGAAGAGTCTATTTAAACGGCCAACGTTTGTTGATAGCAAACAGACCATCACTATGGAATAATTTCTGTCGTGTGATTGGGCTACACTGTTCCAATCCGAATTTTTATTTGCATAACAAAATTTAAGTGTTTAATTAAATAGACAAAACTGCGTATTCAATGAATAATCTTAGAGGATTTGCAGTCTTCAAAAGAAATTGTTACAACATATATAATCATTTAGAAAATTTCTTGCAAAACTTATAATTCATGTTTCTATCTCAATTATACCTAGAACATATAAAAAGAACACGGCTTGAAAAATATTTTTGATTTTTTCCCTACAAACAATACACTGAATCATTAAATAGCATTGCTAAACTTTATTTAAAACTCTTTAGACAGCAAATTTAATGCATATTAGGTAGATTAAGTGGATAGATGGCAAGAATATGTAGAGAATTTATACGCAGGAGAAGAACTAATAGCATTAGAACAAGAATCAGACATTGAATAGGATGACTTGGGATATCCTATACTTAGAGATGAGTTTGAATTAGCATTAAAAGGTCTGAAAAATGGCAAGGCACCGGGTACAGATAAGGTGCAAGCAGAAACTCTAAATGCCGCTGGACAAGCAGTAACAGAACGTTTTGCCCAACTTGTAAGCTATATGTATGAGACAGGCGGGATACCCAAAGATTTCAAACGTAACATCGTAGTCACCATACCAAAAAAGAGACGCGCGGATAGATGTGAAAATTTTCGAACAATAAGTTTGACAGCACACGTGTCAAACTATTAACTAGAATTGCAAAAAACGAAAATAGATAAGCAAGGTTACCACGATATCAAAGAACCGGTTTTCTTATAGGATTTAACATGGGAAATTCTAAGGTCTGTTCTGGTCATTTTTTGCCAGATACAAAGTCATTCAGCCCGGGCGATTCTACACTCAGGGTTCGCGTGACCTTTGCTTAACCGTTTTATATAGGAATTCTGGTGCAGTCCGATCCACAATCCATCCCTCTATACTCTGCCCCTCCCTCTCCCTTTAATGAAAATATTGGTTCATAAAAATGTTATATTACACATTGCACTTACATGCATTGATCTTGTATACTATAAAATACATATTTTTAATATTGTTTGTACTGTATCGGTTTATACAAATTAACATAAACATATATTTATTGCTTATACCTAGGTTAACATTCTTTAGAGTAGCATACTTAAATACATTAACAAGTAACAGTACATTTACAATAGGGTTAGAGGTTTTACACTTATTAGATATAAATTAATATTTTATTTATATATTTACACTTATTTACTAGGTAAACATAAATACATACATACACTTACATTCTACATACCTATATTAGAATAATTTATTATAATTTAAACTGCCTCCTCAATTTCCATGCTATCTATGGAATAGTGACCTATGGGTAATGTCTTGTATGATCCAGAAATCAAATATCTTTTATCGTCGTGTGAACTTAATGCTAATTTTTCTTAAACAATGGTATGAACACGATGCTTAGATAAGTGGATCAAATTTTGTAAAATAAACTTTTCTTTGTAGTCGTTCACACAACGAACAAAATCCTCAAATGTGAAGGAATTTTTGTTAACGCAAGCTGGTTGCCTATATTTACTATTACAATATTCAATTTACTTTTAATTTCAAAGATATGAATGCACGTTGTTTTGGAGGGATAACTTAAGCAACGCGATAAAGACAAATGTCGTTAATTACTATTCATAGAGTATAGATGTGCCGTTCTGCTATTTAATGATACTTTTACATTTTTCCGGGAACGTGTTAGTTTCAAAGTGCAAGTGCTATACGTTTCCTGATGTACCAGACCACTGGCCAGTGACAGACAACTCCTGAAGAAGCAGCTTTTGTATAAAGTGAGTTTTCTTGAATTTACAACGTGAATTTTGATTAAGGTTATAATTGAAATGTTGTTAGCGAAATAAATAGATATCACCCACAGTCCACTGATAACGTAACCTTTAATCTTGCGGCAACAATTTTTAATGACTGATTTTTTAATTCCTTTGACTTTTTAGTTATATCAAAATTAAAGGAAGCTGACGGCGGTATAGAAATATCTTCTTATATACGCAAGCGTTCAGCTTCTACTTCCGGCGTTTTAGAGACCTTCGTCGCATACATTTTGAATTTTAGCCCTATAAAGTTGGTCATAATCTATCCATTGTTCTCATCTTTTATCATTCCCAGTACTTTTTTATTTACTAGAGGAACCTTGTAGATGTTATCTTGTGAAAAGTTTAAAGTATCAAAATATTTGTGACAGTCCCGCCTCATAGTCTCATAAGGATTATTTTATAGATAAGACTATCGGTATCGGTATATAAAACACTGCAGTCGTTCCCAAATCTGACACACATATATTTATAATGGAAGTTATAGATCGTGAGCTTAAATAAATCCAAGACACACATGACCACATATATCGGTTTATTAAAATAGGTTTCTAATTTGTGCAACGAATATAACATTTTCATCAAATACTGTTAGATTTTTGATAGGGGATTGGATATACAAGCTTCGGCACCATACCTACCATTCGAATTTTGAACAAGCTTAACATTACAATGCTTTTGCTTGTTCGCCATCGTTTTACCAAAAACAGCATTGTTCGTCAATTTGAACAAATTTTTTTCGAATTCATTCTTTGCACGTTTCCGAAGCTCAGTATACAAATCAATATAAGATTTTAATCAACAGCTCTACTTAAATTTAAGTACCCTACGAATGGCTTTTAATTCGAGTCCATTTAACAACATCTGCTTCAGATGGATGACATATTTACATTTTGAATTCAACGTAGCCCTTAATTTAGTATTTTGAGTTCTCTCCACAGGTGGTCCTCCAATCTTCGGGTCAATATGCTCGGGACCGAAGTGGATGTCTTTATGTAGGTCATGGATATGCTCGGAATACTTTAAATTAACCTCCAAAATATAACCTTCTAGAGCACTATCCGGAATTGAAGCAACATCAAGATCAGTGTGGGTCCATTAAAAGTCATCATACGGAAGAGGTTGACTCATTGCCCACCCGTACTAGTTGTTTATATCAAAATACTTGAATATTCATCAGGTTTAAATAAATTATATAAGGGTAGATATTTATTGTTAGCGGATGCACGTCGTTCCGAACACACTTGATTAAGACTTCCACGTATATCTTTCTTTATAGACAATAACTGGTCGATATTAGTTAACAAATACTCCCTGTATGTTGGTTGTGGTTTGTTTAGCATTCTTCTTAATCTTCTTTGGGAATCCTAGGTTATGGCTCGAAACGTAAATAGAGATGATTTTAAAAACTATGAGTGGTTTAATTCCCAAAGAAGATTAAGAAGAATTAGTTAGAAGTTCCAGTTCCTGGCCGTCTGCTTCATCATCGCGTCCCAAGTATACCCAGGTAGTGTATAGTAGAGGGCAGTATTAAGTCCATACGTGGAATAACAACTTGAATGGAATAGTTCAAAAATTTCAACCAACAACAACGCGTCAGTTTCTAGGTATACATCTAAATATTGACCCAAGTTCTGTATATTAAATGCCCCCAACACCTTCTAGAGATTTCCTAATCTAATATATTATAAAATTGCTACTAACTAGGTAAACACACATGGTTAAACTTTACGAAAGAATCGATGAAATAAAATGGATAGACACTTTTTCGAGTCAATAATTGAAAATGTTCATCGTTTAAATGTGAGAATTCTTTTTAACAGTAAATATTCAGTCAGATATAAAACAAGTGTATCTACGTAAGAGCTCATGAACCGGAAACTATCAATAAATCGAAAATTGACTAGGATTTCTAGAATAAATTTAGTGAATGATATGCATTTTTCTTTCGTTACCGGTAATACATCTACACGACCTTTATAAATTCATAGTAATATCTATGATGATAAAATGACTACCATAACCGTTTAAATTGTGGAAACCGATAGGAATTGTTCGGGAGTCCTGATGATTTATATTACAACCCGAATGTGCTGGTCCTCTATAGTTGTTAGACGGAATAAAATGGTTATAATCACGAACCTTTATGTCTGCGAAATTAAATCGTTTATCACAAATATAGCAGTGCAGTGCAGCTATGAAAGCAGGTTCCTGTTCAGTATTAACGGAGTCATATCATATGGACACATAAAACCTGTTTCAACATCTGTAAACTGGTGTAGTTCCTTTGAAAACCAATTTATGCAGTCTTCACCACGATATGACCGATAAAAGGATAACGAGTTATTGTACTCATATTTGACCTAATAATCTACACTACACAGTATATATTGGAACATTTTAGCGTCTTCTGTATGCAGTCGACGTATTCCTAGTTGTTTCATTTTACAATCATTCATATATTTTATTAATTTTTCCTCTGAAATGAAGTAGTGGAGACAACGATCGCAAAAATGTTTTCTATTTTTCTTAACACTAAGTTGAGAAAACACTAACCGACTCAAATCCTTGATCCATATATATTCGGAATCAAACGGTTCAATTTCATCATAGGTTTCCAAATCGTCACCATAGCACTGGTTATGAATCCTCAAGAAATTAAAATGTTTGTTTATTCTATTATCCGATATGAACAAAGGAACTATTGTAAATTTTTGATTGTTTAGTTTAACAGTGTATACATTTACAGATATATCGCTCTGAGATTCAAAATATGGAATTTGGTTTACAGTCAAAGAGAACTGGATTCGTTTTAGAATTAATATGGATGAATAAATAGGGTAGAATGAGATGCGATTAGTATTATGTTGTACAGGCTACAGAGCAGATACTATAGACCATGCAAAACGCGCCTGATCATTATTCCTTACGTTAGTACATTCCTGTTTACGTTGTTTTTGAGGTGGCAGCTCGATATATGACAAACTCCGCATGAGGTTATGATTATTTATATTAATACTTAAATTATAAATACTTTTCAATGTGTAGCCCCTGTCGCGTTTCTGGAAGTCTTCTATTTCCGTTGTTATTGGTTTTGTAACGTTAATATCAAACCACTTGTCCAGTTCTGTGTTCTTAAATATTGCGACGTTAGATGTTGTGAAGTATGTATACTCTCGATTAACAGGGTTTTAATATTTGCCAATGATGCCAGTAACTGTTGTTTTTCACCAATAGACTTTACATGCTTTATAGCATCGTTTAATCTACGCATTCCAACCCTGCATAGTAGTAGCCCTTCTTCAACCTGTTCAATGCTATGATGGTGTTGCACCAACCTAAGGAGGGCGGCGATATTTTTTATTAGTTCCAAGAAATGATTCATTTTGGCAGCTCAACGTTCTGCAACAAGTAACACACGATCAACTTTTATACACTTACTAAAGACTGTTGTATGTTTTAAAGATAGATCCGTTTCCGCTCTCTAAAAATGGCTACAAGCCCTAAAGTTTTTTTTTTATATAGAACATCCGCATTGGAGAGCCGATCGTTCGTCAGGGAACGACTCACATACAGCCTTTTTTTATTAACATTAAGGTTGAACGCTCCAACTCGGCTTTTGTTAAAAAAATACAATTTTTTGTTTTGTTTTGTGCGTTGGCTTTAAATCGATAACAATATGCTACAGATCTGACTAATCTATTGGAATATGAAAATCATACCATATCAATAATGTTATCTTTATTAATGCTAAGATACGCATTAGTATTTTTTCGCATCTCAGGTAAATTAAGAATTTCATTTTCGCCCTTAGAATAAAATAATTATTTTGTTTAAGAAAATCTGGACCCTGCCACCAAAAATTGTGGGTTTTTTAATTAATAGGATCCACCCCACGGGTCAATAAATCTGGCGGATTTTGATGTAAAGATACTGGCTCCACTGATCGATTGCGATCATTATTTGTATATTGGCTACAGATTGTTTAAGAAGGTTTGTATGACTTTTAAGCCACTTCAGAACAATAGTGGAATCACACACGAATGAACCTTTTCTAATTTTAAGGTAAAGGCATGCACACCCTTTTCCATTAATTTCGCAAGCAAATTTACTCCACATAATTCCAATTTCGGAATCGTGCAAGTTTCCAATAGACTTGCTTTTGTTTTTGCACACAACAGCCGCATACTGATTGAGTTCTCAGAGTTCCAGGATCGTACAAACGTCGCAGCTCTATACGCTTTTTCGAATGCATCAGAAAACCCATGTAGTTCAAATGCAATCGTATCTGAGCGCCTGACACGGTGCTCAATGGTTAGATCAGTTAAAGCAAGCAAGCATTCTCTGAACATTAGCCACTCCTTTTTTAATTCTCTAGAAACTTCATTGTCCCACGCTAACTTCTCTTGCCACAGCTTTTGCAAAATTATTTTTGCTGTTATCATGCATGGTGTTAAAAGACCAAACGAATCAAAGACCTGCGCAATTTCCAATAGGATAATCCGCTTTGTAGTTAAAGTATGTTTATTGTCACAGATATCGAATTTAAAACAGTCTGAGCTAACAGTCCACTATAAACCAAGTGTTCCTTTGTTTTCATCACGCCCATATCCTATACATCATTCTCGGAAGCGTTTGAAACTATTTCTTTAGAGCTCGCAATCAATTTTCTCAAGTTACAGTAACCTTGACTTAAAATAGAAAGGTCTTTTATGATGTTTTTCGAGTCTTCAGTGCAATTTACGCCACTTATCAAGTCGTCCACGTAAAAGTCTTGCAAAAGTGTTTCTGAATCAACGGGGTATGATTCTTTAAAATCATAACTTATCTGCCGTAACGATTGAATCGCTAGGTAAGAGCCCGATGCCGTACCATGATGAGACACGAAGTACTGTTTTAACTCTTAACCATATTCCACCTTAGACATATGCCCTAATTTTTCATATTCCTTTAGAAAATCTATGTATCTATGCTTTAATATGGAATTGAACTGAAATTTTCGCTCTAAGCTAAGAAATCGCTTTTTTGCTATTTCATATGATTCACCTAACACGTCGGGGAAGGTTTTTAATGGTATTGACACTAGGAATTGGTCATCATCTAAACGCTTATACGTTTTCTTCAAAATGGTTTTCGCATGATTCCTCCTCTAAGTAAAGCCGCCTTACGGAGAATTCCTCCAAGTCCCAAAAACGTTGCAATTGGGTTTGAAAATTGATATTGTTTATTAAATTGCAATGAGTCAGTGTTACATTCTTTTTCCTAATGGACCTGCAACAATCTAACCAAAGGATGTCTCTTGCAGTGTAGGCATATTCTCACCTAACTAACTAACTAACTATTTGAGCGGTTCGCATAAAATTCCACAGGTAGTCTGCTCCAATGAGTGTATGAACTGGTTGAGGCTCAAAATGATAAAAATAATAAGGATCAGCTAGTATTAAATTTTCAGGAATTGGAATATTTAATGGATTTACTTTGAAAAAAGGCAGATAATTCGTAGTATTCTTTATCACTAACCAATTTAAATTGTTTTTAAAATGCTTGTCGTAGGATTGTAGAAAAATGCTCGCTTAACATTTTTCAAGCGGACCGTGTCGGGATTCGAACCCGGAACCTTGGCCGTAGTAGTCACACACATATCACTACGGTACGGAGCCGTCTAGAAGTTGTCTACCAGAGTCTCCAATTAATAAGGTTAGCATTTTTGTAGGTGGGAAGGACGAAGTCCATCAAAACCTGCAGAAGAATGTCTGTTGAAGGAGCGTATTGCATTTTCGACTTCTTGAATAGATACTTTCAGTGAACTATATAAGGGTGGTTGTGTATTGAGTTCGTCTGGGAATTCATCTTCATTGTTTAAAGTATATTTAGAATGAAGGGACAATAGTTCTTTGTGAGTTATTGCGGAAGGTCGAATATTATTGAAAGTAGATGAGGCAATACGAGCGGCGCCTGAAATATTGCTTTCTTCTATTTTTGATGTTATTATGCGCGTGCGGATTGCGTCATAAGACTGTTTCTCTTCGTGTCGTTCAGATTTGCTATAACATGACAACTTTCGATCATTAATATTAATCGATTTTGTGGGGTACTGATTTAGGGCTTCTTTAACTTTATTTGTTAATAAATTTCCGTCGTTTATTTCGGTTACAGAAAAACAGGTTCGAGCAAAAAGAAAAGTTTATCCATTCTGTAATAGTATTTTCTTTCATAACTTCGTTTAACAGCCATCGAAAGACATTTGCGGCTGACCGTCTGGTGGTCTTGGGAATATGTGGAAGTGTTGCACATAGTATTTTAAAATTTTCTAATAGTTCTAAACTTAAATTATTTTACAGTTGTTGTTCATAGAGCTACTTCTATCTTTTAACGAGGGTGGTTTTTCGTTATTTTCTATCACGGTGTTCATATTATTTTCTTCTTGGGGGCTTTGTTTGAAAGAGTCGTGTTCCAGTTTGAATGGTTTTTGATTGAACGTAAATCTGTGTGACATTTATTGCATAATGAAAAGTTTTAACTTCATTTTTGAATTGTGATTATTCTTAAGATGTGTTCTGAGCGATTGGTGACTGTTATAGATCCTTGTACAACTTCCACATAAGAAACCATTATTATCCAGTGGGAAGTTTATTCGATGTGACTGGTTTAGGTGTATTGAATTCTTGTAAATAATTGTACTGTCAGATGATTTGTCAATTTTGATGTCATTGTTCTTTTCAATTTCAATCATTTATATTTCAATTCGATATTTTGTAAGGGTTTTAATTGATTTTTTATTTGCCTTACAGAATTACTAGTAACTATTTAGTAAATTCAGTTCACTTTGTACCAGTTTCTGTATGAAAAGAATATTTCGAGATTTACTGTTAACTCAAATCAATTAACAAAGACAAGTTAAATATTTACCTTGGGTTGCATTGCAACAAGGAACGAAGAAATTAAATAATTAGAAGCTCTGCAAATGTGGTGCAATAAGAGAATGCAAATTTCAGCTTTTCTTAAAAGTTTAGCAACCAACGGCATAGTTTAGAAATGGTTCGAGAAAAAATATTACAAATGTGACTAAAAGCATGCGTTATAAGCTAACAAGTTCTGTTTTGTGGCAATAACAAGATCCAGAGAACGGACTAAAATAAGTTGAAAAGAACCACGGTTAAGTCTATAAACCAGATTAAGAAAGATGTTGGTAAACATAATTACATACACTGAAATAGTTGACTCGTGCCTAGAAACAAGGAATGCTGCGTCAAACGTACTTTGAGGTCGCGATTATGAGGTAGAGGGATACAAAATAAAAGAATAATACCCTTTGCCTAATCTTTTGCGAGAGAAACATATCTAGTGGCTGAATTAATAATATCTGGGCGATTTAATTAAGTTTTAAACTATGTTGACCTATTATATGTTACTAATTGTAATTTAAGGTAGGAGACAGAATAGGTTAAAAAAAACTACACCAATAATTTATTTTAAATTAAATTAAATAATTATATAGTTAAATATGTAAAAAATATCAACAGGTTGCTTAATAATACTAAATTTTACAAAGGTCGAAGCGTGCATGGCCCAATTCGTAACATTCTCACCTCTAAAAATATTTTATTAGAAACATATTAAAAGCTCGAATAAAAGTACTTACTAACGCCACAGAATTTGGCGCAGCGTAACTTGGACACGTTGTCGTAATTCTCACCATTAGATCCACATACTGGATTGTACTCAGACGTTGCAGGACATGTGGAAAGGCACGAGTAGATGGCAGTTGGAAGTCGCGTCGTTGTAGTGGGTCGTCTACTAGACGTCGGTTCCTGTAAATCTGCATTGCTGAAAGGTGGTCGATTTTGGCGCCATTCAAGGAAGGGTTCCCTATTAGGCGGTTGACCTATTGCGTTAGATTGGGACTGCGGTCCACTCGATCGTTGCTGTATACTGGGTTTATTAAAAGTGTTGTCGTCCGGAAAAATAAAATTTTGACATACAGTTACATGGACCTGTATGAAAATCGCGGTTGCTAAAACAAAAGTTATATTTTATACTTTTATACTTTTAACATTTGTAACATGTTGCGTTGCGCTAGCTATAAATTGATAGGAAAAAAAAAATTAATTTTGATGGGACAGAATAAATATGAACGCACTTTGTATAATAGACTTCATAAATAGTTAATCTTAATTAAGAATATTTTAATTTTTGTTTCTATGAAGGACATTTAGCTAATAAAGTATAATATTATTTTCTAAATACATTGTAAAAGTTAAAATCCAGGACGATGATTTAATTTAAAACCGCAAATACAAACATATTTCAATATTGCAAGACGCTGCGCATACATTACTTATAAAAAATATAAATTACAATAAACAGAGGTTATCAGTACCGACCACGAAGGACATTTAAAAGTAACGTGATAACAACATTGTACATAAGCCTAGATTCAAACTTGATACATTGTATTATCGTATGCTGACCACATATTTTACATTTTTTATAGAGGGAGATGTGGGATATTACAACTAAACATGGCAGTTGAAAGTTAAGTTCGAAGAGTAAAGTTCAAAAAGTTAATTAGAAACGCAAAAATATAGTAATACGAGCAAGTAAGCTACCTGCGGATATAAATCAAATAAGTTGATTGTGTTAACGGAGCTGTGCTACTGGAAATAAAAACATTGTAATGCCCGAGATCTTTGAACACACCGAAAGTTTTAAAAGATTAAAATTTAAACAGTTGAGCTTTTATGCCTATACTTTATAATTATGTACGAAGTTGTATTCGTGAAATTTAGTATTAGCTAACCCTTTCGCTCCCAATTAGGTTTTTTATTAATGGATTTTGATATCCTAAGCGGACTTATAAGTCCATCAACATAAAAGTAATATTATAAATTCAATTTAGATATTTTTACTCTATAAAGCTAATGGTACTTTAAAATATTTATCTCTGGTACGCATTCGTGATGGCAGCACTGTCAATGTGACAATTAATTTGGCGGTTTCTGTCGGTAAATGTTCTACAAAGATTTCCCTTGAATATTTTGTGTCAAAGATATTTTAGAGAAATGTTAAAGTATAATATTATAAATTTAGGAAAGTAAAAGCAAAGGAGACCCATTCGGAACAACTGTCTTCCGTGTAGGGATGATATCAAAGGAATTGCTGAAAAAAGACGGTTGACATCCCCCTTTTAGGGTGAAAATGCAATTCGTTTGTATTTCAGTCATCTCATTATTTATTCTTTTTAACTTTATTTTTCATCCATAGAAGGCAATTCTCAATTTCTATGTTAAATGATTTGTTGCAGACTAACGTAGAAAATTAATTAAAAGCACGAGCGTATTGGAAAGTTGGTAACACGCTACGAAAGTGCCTAGGTCTAAATAATAGCGTAGTAGCTGAAAGGTGTATCCAAATGTTTAAAATAAAATATTTTTAATTGCACTGTGGTTTTTATTTTACGACCGATCAGACCTCGAATAAAAATAACCCCCGTAATAATTAAATTGCTAGTTTATGTGTTAAAAAAATTTAATAGTAGAACAATATAAGTAGGAATATGGCATTTCACAATAATCATGAAGCGATAATTACCTCTGAGGTGTGATGTCCGTTTTCGTTGAAGCATTATTGAAGATGTTCACAAAAATTGCCCTCTAATACCTTTTAGCAGATCTCTATTAATGTAAGTCATTTGTTAACAAATAACTTCCTTTAATTCATCTAGCATACGTGATTTGTCCTAGGTACGTGCCTTGAGGTACCTCCAAAGAAAGAAAATTACATGTGGACAGATCTAGGAACTGTAGAAGTCATAAAATGTTACCAGATCTCAAAATAAGACGGTTAGGAAACAAGGATCAAAGAATGGCCTTCGGCGTTCTCGCCAAAACAATTAGGAAAAAACAAAAAACAATTTTGTTTTGTGTATCGAAATAAAATTTGCTTTTTATTGAAAATTAAACTAAATTATAAATTAGGAGTTAGGAAGCGAAAGAAAATTATTATTTCACAGTTACCAAATTCACAAAAAAATTCGAAAGGGATATAATTATGACCTACGACGGCATGAAGTTAGTTATTAAGTCGGGAAATGTCTAAGGTTGACAAACTTTTCAGGAATATGTATAAATTGGTGATGATATACGTCAATCTCGAGGACATAAAGCAGATAAAAAATGCAACACCTGACGACGCGCTAGAAGCCGACGGCGTGCTGAAATTTTCTGCAAACGCTGAAAATTCTAATCGGAGGTCATCTTCAGTCGTCCAAAAGTAAAAAAGAATTTCAAAGAACCAACCTCACCAAACTCACTGTATAAACGTATAAACATCTTGAGGAGAAAATGATCATGTAGAAGCTTATAATATTATAAAGAAATACATTATCTTACAAGAATCGGACTCCCTGGACCAAGCTTTGGAATGTAATGCTGAAGGAGAGAAAAACAAAAAAGAAACACTGCGCTATGAGTAAACACCAGCAAAAAGTACTCTCTATTAAAACTAATTCTGAAGGTAGCGGAGATCCAAGACCTGCTAGAGATACTGCCGCTATGAAAATGATCGCATTAGTGAACACATGGGATTACATGCAAATAAAATACCTTGGTTGAGCGCACGAAACCAACACGATTTCATGTAAAACGCAAGTGTCAATAAAGACAAAACCGCGCTTGATAGACCCGAAGAAATTACAGTCAAACAACTAGCAATTTGACAGTCAATGCTTACAGACCTTCCAATATTCAACAAAGACCATAGCGAGTGGCCGATGTTTATATCCAGCTACATACGCTCTACTAGAAGCTGTCAGTTTTCAGACGAAGAAAATCTTATTCGGTTTCAGAGTTCCTTAAAAGTAGACGCTCTCTCCGTAGTTAAGAGAACCTAATATATTCCGAAACCGTATGTAAGGCGTTTAACACGTTAAGGATGTTATTCGGACGCCCACAGCAGGTGATCAAAATACTGATCTGGGTCATAGTAATGCCTTAGGGTGGCTCTGTTTGTTTGACAAACTAAACGTTGCAGACGTGGCAACCAAGTGAAAAGTACAACTTTACAAAAGGAAGTTAATGGTTCTGCGGCCCAGAATTTTTGAAGGCCAATGAAGAAGACTGGGCTAAGGCAAAACCTGTTTTAATACAGCAAAAATAGCGAAGAACTAATATTCGCTGCTATTCAATTTATAAGCAATAGTAACGGCATAGTCCCAGATGCAAGTCCATTTTCTAAATGACGACGTCTTCTTAGAAGTACAGCTTGGACTCTATACTTGTTCTGTATGTGGCGATATCGTAAAGTAGAAGGATCACTCACAGTTAAAGAGGTCTAAAGGGCTGAAGACAAAATACATCGAAGCATTCAATATGAAGCATACCCTTCAGTGAATGAAGAGTTGAACAACAGGCCGAAAACTCATTAGACAAAACCTACCTACCGTATAAACTTATGCCGTTTCTAAACAAGTATAAGGTTCTAGACTACAGGAATGTCCTGCTTGTAATAAGACTTAGAATCTGGATTCAACGTCATAAGTTCAATAATTGTAGAGAACAAAGATCATGTAACTAGGCTGATCATTACCACATATCATAAAAGAATCCATCACGTTAACCATGAAACAACAGTGAACGAAATACATCGTAAGTACATTGCTATTCGACTAAAATCTTTCCTAAATATGATTAAGTTCGGTTGTCAGCAATACAAGAAAAACGTGCCCGTCCAGCACTCCCTCTGAAGGGTGATCATGTATACGATCCTGTAACCACCAACTCAGTTTCATTCTTCTACTAGGATGGACTATTTTGTTTCGCTAGAGGTCATACTCGTGTGACACATTGAAAAACAATGGGCGGAAAGATTTTTTGCCATACGAGCTATCCATCTGGAAATAACATACTCGCTAAATAAGCAATCTGTCTGTTAGCAATTCGTAATTTTAAAGCTATAAAAGATTCACCCATGGAGAGCCGTACGGATAATGGTACAAACTTCAGGGTTTTGCAAACAAGCATCTCACCAAGACGGCGGTTGAAGACGAGGAATAGTAAAAAAATGTCTCCGTGCATCCGTGCCAACTTGTAAACCAAATGACAAAAATTTGCGCTTTTTCTTTAATTAAGCAATGTCCATTACAAACTAACACCCACATACGCACGTAGCTGTAGATCCGGATCAAGAAAAGGCTCTTACGGCCAATAGCTTTCCACTTGGCTCATCCATGAGTGCGAAAAAACTCACGCACTTTGATGTCGCCACTGAGTTTGTAAGATACTTTGAGTTGTTCCAAAGATTGGTCGACCGTTACTGAAAGCACTGGCTTAAAGAGTACCTGCCGGGCCTACTAGAACCACAAAATGGTACGTCGTTCTATGTAGGGACTGTAGTAGTACTTGGGGATGATAAAATAAAAACTCTTGAAAAAAGGTGTTGTGATAGATAAAATTATTTGGGGACGACGAAATTAAGTTTATAAGTGGATGTTAATACAATAGAGGGCATCTATACACGACCAGCGTCAAAGGTCGTTGTAGTAGATGTGAAGTCCAAGTAGTAAAGCGAGACAACTCTATAATTCGCTCTAAGGGGCGCAGGGGAAAGATGTTGCATTAGTCTTAAGCCTGTCCGTATACTTCTAATCTTTAGAAACCTGTAAACTAACATATCGGCACTTGTTCGACTATAAAAAAATAGCGCGACATCTGGGTCAAACTGCGTGTAATAAGGTCATATATTTTTTATTAGTGGATTGTTTTTAAGACATAAAAGCAATAAGAGGAATCAGGCTCGTGCAGGGTATTATAAAGGGAGGGGGGCAAGTAGGATGATCATGGCGCCTAACGGCGGGGTCTAGCAGTACACGCTGACCAAACGTGGATGTCCGAAATTTAAACCTTGGAAATTACATCTTACATTATTCTGACTAAAAAAACTTGCTTTTTACCAAAAACTCAGTTGACTTAAGTAATTGATAGAAGTATTTGAGAACAAAAACTTGGAAATTTTTTTGGTGTTTAATAACGTCTTTTGTTTAAATAGAAACAATTCTTTTCAACCTTAGTCTACACAATCGCATTCACTGGGAGTTCGCTCTCTTGGTACGGATCAATTTTTGGGATTGAACGAAGTAATATCCAAATACATGTTTTTGATAAATCTAATTTCAATTGTTTTAGAAACTATATCGATAATGCAATTGATTATTTCAGAGGAATCTTGAACATTTTCGTCAGCACATACTTCTCCTGCCATCTCTTTAATTGCTCTTTGCCGTTTTCTTTGAAATGCAGTTTTAATATTTGTTTCTAAATGCATCTCTGACTGAAGGATGTTCCATTTTGTATGTAAACAGTTTTATCAAACAGCTGATGCGACTAATCTCTAGAGCTGTGCATAGTACAAGTTTCGTGTTTGTAAATAACCAGATAATGATGTTGGTATCTTGAAGACTAAAAGAAAGTTATGACCTTCACAGCAGTTTCAAAACTAACAAGCTTCTGAAAGAGGCCAGCAGCATCGTTTCATACTTTGCCCTAGGAATCTTTCACCGTCTTCGATAGGTACTTGTGCTTCTTCCAGGGTGTATATTAAGGTTTTCAAAAGCGCGTCACCTGTAGTAGTTGTGAGGCGGCTTCGTGGTGTAGTTGATATGCGTGTGGCTATTATGCCAAGGACCCGCATTAGACTCACGACACAGTCCGCTTGAAAAATGTTAGGCAAGCATTTTTCACAAAAATACGCCCTCGTTCGGATGAGAAGTAAAATAGAGGTCCCGTGTGTGAGTATTCTCACGCACTTTAAAGATCTCTATCTTGCTTAGGACAACAGTTCGACAAAATTCAAAATTTCCCAGGTAAAGAAAGACTCACTTTGTGGCCAATGTAGTATTTTCAGGTGGAGCATTGGATAATCAAATATAGTGCAGTAGTTGTGACACATTTCAATGGCAGAAACCTTTCAGAAACCGGGTGTCCATGTGCATAGCGGACCACAAATACACATTGATTACTTCTCAAAACTGAGTACTTCACTGATATAGTTTCTTTCATTTTGTGACAAACTGTATTATTGCCGAGAAATGCTACAAAACTTTCTCTTCCTACTGCTTTTTTTTCTCCCTAGTTTCATTTTCGTTGTTTTCTTGCCCGATGAAGTCATTTTAGCAGCATCCAAATGTTTTTAAGTTAAATGATATTTGTTAAGCAGTAATAAAACTTCAAATAATTGCCAGATTAATCGAATTGTCATCTAAAGTGTAAGCTTGCTCTATTGATGCTCGGAAAAAGAGACACTGTTTTCATATAACCTTCAAAATAGCTACAATAGTTTGTACAACATGTCATCTTTCCATTACCTCTTCTTTCCGTTTTTTATTTTGTCTGTCAAAATGTAAGTGATGAATACTCCATGTGATTGGTTACCCATTGGACGCGTCTCTAGGTGGTGGATAGAAGAAATTCCAGGATATATAGCGAAGGGATGGGCTATCTACTCTGGGAAGGATCGTGATTCCTGTTATAAATCTGATCGATCTATGATATGACCACAAACAAATTGCAAGTATTTTGAATCAAACTCGAATGGCCGTAAAAATTCAAAGTTTTACCAAAATTGTTCACAAATTAGCAAACGAAATGGAGCTCTAGATATTTGACTTAGACATAATTTTATGTATATCTCACAAACGAGTCGATGAAATAAAACAAACGTGAAAAGATTCTGTGAAAATGTTACAAAAACAATAGGCACAATTTATTCCGCTAGGTTATGTTCTTTGGCTGACCTGTGTAAACCTAAAGACTAAAAGATGGGTTAAATACAATGTAGAGACCAAGGGAGACCTTTGTGAGGGTGCGTGTCTAACAGTAGTAGACGCAGCGAACCTTCCGAAGAGACCCAAGGTTCTAGTATGGATCCCCGATAGAGATGTCGAGAAGAAAGTTGCCAGGACCCGATTGCAGAAGTAGAATCCCAGTCTGCAAACGAGTGGCTGGCATATGCTTTCCCGGAAAGCTGATAAAAAAGGAATTAGCCTGGTCTTGTAGTCGATCCGGGATTTTATGAGATACTTGAGCAAGGCAAGATCAAGACCTATTACAATCTGAGAACGGTCGTGTTCAAGCCTATCAAGGGCAATTCACCATATGATAAGGGTGGTCCGAGTGAACCTGCATCACAGTATGGCAGCATCAGCAGCTCCACGTAAGCTGATGGGGACTGCGACATAGTCTTTATCCAGGAACCTTGGATTTGCAAGGGAAAGGGGCTAAGACTGGGTTCAATCGGTAGAGCACTTGTATATAGCAGATCCACTAATAGACCCAGGACATGTATACTAATTAACAACAACCTTAAGTGGTTGCAGCTTATAGAATTCTGTCATCAAGACCTTGTGGCGGTCAGGGTGGGACTAAGCGGAGGTATGCCAAAACATTATACTCGGATCGGCGTATCTTCCGTCCGACTGCCCCAACCTTCCGCCTTCAATGAAACTAGAGGCGCTGGTTGCTAGATGTAAAGCAGATGGATCTTACCTTGTTATTGGTAGCGATGCAAATGCTCACCAAACAGTTTGGGGCAGTACTGGGAGCAATCCTAGAAGTGTAACAATAATGCAATTCATAATGGCAAATCACTTAGACATTTTGAATAAAGGTAATAGTCCAACCTTCGTAAATAGACATTGGATGAAAGTCATTGATATAACTATAAGTTCGCAATATATAAGCAACTTAGTAAAAAAACTGCTAAGTATCTGATAAGAAAAGCTGCTCAGACCACAGATGCATTAGATTTTCCTTTATCGGGCTCAACCACGTGAAGGAATTTTATCGCAACCCAAGAAAAACTGACAGCATATAACGAAAACTGCCCTCAGTTGGAGAGAAGAACTATCAGGAAGGTTCCGTGATGGAACTCTAAACTCAGACAACTGAGGGGACAGGCAGGAACTCTATTTAATAAAGCAAAAAAATTAGGTAATCGGGAGGTGTACAAGCGGAATCTTACTGAGTATAACAAAGCTCCGAGGAAAGCCAAGAGAGAATCATGGAGGAGGTACTGCGAAGATATCGAAGGATATCCTGAATGTGCCAAACTTCAAAGAATTCTCTCGAAGGACACCCAGATATCAATTGGCTCACTGTCCACGGGAAACAATATTTTTACCAGGAATGGCAAGGGGATAACCGCAGGGAGAGTCTTATCTCCCTTGTTGTGGAACCTAGTCATAGACGAACTGTTGTGGAAGCTGAGCAGAGAAGGGTTTACGCACTAGGATATGCTGATGATTTGGCTGTCTTAGTTTAGGGTAAATGCAATAAAATTATCAGGGACTGAATGCAAGAAGCTCTGACAAGAATAGAGAGGTGGGCAATAGATGAAGGTCTTAGAGTCAACCCTCAAAAGTTTACTTTAGTACCTTTTACCTGGAGAAGGAAGATTGCGAGCATTAGACCCCTCTTGCTTAACAGTAATGAAACCGGCCTGTCAGACGAAGTGGTGTACTTGGGAGTCACTCTGGACTCCAAACTCACATGAAACCTGTAGACCGATAATATCGTGCGCAAGGCGGAAACTTCTTTAGCAATAGTTGGACGCACTTGCAGCAAGTCCTGGGGGCTAAAACCAAACATAGTACACTGGCTGTACACTAGGGTGGTCAGACCAGCAATAACATATGCAGCCTTGGTATGATGGCCCAAGGCTGAACAATCAAACACCAAAATACAATTGGGCAGGATCCAAAGACTGGCCTGTCTAAGTATTACAAGGTGATGTGTTCCATGCCCACTGCTATTACGGTGACTCTCTTTGACCTTCCCCCGCTACACTTGGTGGTGGTGAGGAAGGCAAGGCTTGGAGTATACAGACCTAAGAACCTTCAGTCTAGAATTATTGAAGGGACGAAGCATACGAGATTGCTTGGAAGAAATTGGAGGCATCTGTTTAAGATGCGTTCCGCCCAAATGGCTCCCCAAAATTCGCCGGATACACTCTTCAAGACTGTTATCCAGCATGTGGGGTGGAAAAAAATTAAGGGTGGATTACCTCCGGGCAGCAATGTCTGGTACACGGATGGCTCTAAGGACGAGGCCGAGTCCGGATATGGACTCTTTAGGGAGAGACCAGAGGTACGTTTAAGCGTTCCCCTAGGGGCAAACGATACCGTTTTTCAATCGGAAATATACGCCATACTGCAAAGTGTGCGGAAAAGTATAAGAGGTGCCTTTATTAAAATACATATCTATATTGTGTCTGGCAGCCAGGCGGCACTTAAGGCTCCAATAACTCAGAAGGTGTCATCAAAACTGGTATGATAATGTACTGAGGCACTTAATGGACTAGCACAGCAGAACTTTGTTACATTACAGTGGGTGCCAGGCTATCAAGAACTCAAGGGAAATAAAATTTCAGACGAATTTGCAAGACAGAGGGCGCAAGGGCCATTTATCGGTCCCGAACCTGCCTTGGGAGTCACAAAAGCTGCCATCCGTAGCTATATTAGCGAATGGATGTGCAACCAACACCTAAGAGACTGGCAGAACAGATCAGGACTAATACATTTCAAGGCGCTGGTAAAGGAGCCTAGCAAAAACAGAACCCAGGAATTGCTCTATTTAAGCAGGGAACAGTTCAGAATCACAGTGGGGTTTCTGACAGGACATATTTCTGTCAAGGTTCACATCCAGAGGATGCACAAATATAACGGAGACCTCGAATGCAGACTTTGCTTAGAAGAACCGGAGACTGCAATGCATGTACTATGCAGGTGTGAGGCGTTGGGTAGAATGAAACAGCACCTAGTCGAGTGACCAAAGTTATGCCAGTAGGAAGTAGGTACCCTTTCATCGAGGGACCTGTAAGCTATAATTCGGGGTGCAGGCTTTTTAGATTGGGTATGATACATAACCAGGGTCAGCACAATAAGCCTTTTAGGCTGCAGAGCGGCGGAGCCGTTTGGCATACTCACCCACCAGTGGGAGTGGTTTTAGTGGGTATGCCGCTAGGAGAGTCTCACACTTTGGCTATAAAGGCTTTCCACTTCGCCGGGTTCTGATAACTATCAAAAAAAGAAAAAGTTATGAGTACATTTCTTCAGTTTTACTGCAATACATAAACGTACGAGTGCCATATACGCTTTTAAAGGTTCATGTTGGTCTATTCTAGTGTGAACGTATTGCCATTTGCCAAATCCTGAGCAAGAAGTAAAATTTCTATTACTATAGACTAAACATATAAAACTTTAGAACCTTTTGACAGCTTCGCTGTATGGTAACCATTGTCTGTTGAATGATTGACCATCAACTTCGTTCAACAAAAAATACAGACTTTCTCGAGTAAATAACAATTCCTCTTCAAGTTGATAAGGATAGAACGAAAAACAATTTGATTAGTCGTTTTTACTTGGCTTTTTAAAATAATATTTTTCTTATTCTGAGAAGACATCTCCTTCCACAGCTTGCTCTTCAAATAGTAATGAAGTTGATGGTGGTGGTTATAGTGATGACGGCGACGGTGATAATGGTCCCGGTGGCGCAGTGATTTTTGCCCGTTGAAACGCTTCGTTCGCGTAAGAACTATTATAAATGGACCTTCCATTTTGGAATCGTGATCAATAATTATTGAAATGTTGCAAACTTTAGCTGGGAATTTTCTATTCCATAATCATCAAATGTAGAAATTACGTTTACTGCTGTTTCTACCAAATCTAATTTTAGTTTGGCACTAGCACTGCTTCCATTTTTAAGACAGTTGCTGCTTGAGTGTGGTTTTATACAGTAAGCAATTATTTTGGAAGAAGTTTTTGACGATCCTTGCGACTCCTGGGTTCTTTTGTTGCTTCTCAACTTATTACCACTCTTCTCTCTCTTTTAGCTGTCTATTTTTTAATCAATTTTGTAAGGGCAAAACAAAAACAATACTAATTTCCAAACGTGTTGCAGAGATACAGCTCACCCGATCTCGCTGTGCGCTGCAGCAGTCAGCTATGTGAAATGAATTTTGAACACATTTACGAGGGCCGTCCGAAAAGTAGTACCCGTTTTTGAATAAAAAATAAACTAGTACATCTTAACAAATTTTAATGTTTTATTTGAAAAAAACAAACCATACACAAAGTCACCTCGCAAATTTAAGCATTTATCATAACGTGAGACGAGTTTTTGTATGCCAGCTTCGTACTCCTCTGCCGCCAATGTATTGAGATATATAGTAACATCTGCTTTCTGTTCATCATCACTTTCAAATTTCTTTCTTGCCAAAAAGTTCTTGAGTTTTGTAAACAGATAAAAATCTGAGGATGCCAAGTCTGGGCTGTAGGGTGGATGGTTAAAAGTTTTCCATTTGAATTGTTGAACAAGTTGTTCTGTTATTCGAGCAGTATGTGGCCTGGCATTGTCGTGGAGGAAAAGGAAGCCGCTAGACGACAGACTTCGTCGTCGATTTTGAATTGCTCGCCGTAATTTCTTTAATGTCACACAATATTTTCGCATTTCTTGCGTTGATAAATCTAATCACAGCCCTAATTTCACAACTGGCGGCGTTCTCTATTCTTTAGAACATTATAAACACTCACAGAAAGAACACAGTCAGTACCAGCGAGGCGTAGCTTTGCACACAGACAGCTGCAATATAACTAAACGAGTTATAACTAGTCCGGATGCTACTCTACTCACCAGCGCTCCACAAGGTACAAACGAATACTACTTTCCGGACGGCCCTCTACGTTAAAACCGATAAAACTAATCAGTTACTCGCTGGCCATGATCTTTTATTTAAAGGTTCTATTGATCAGTTCTATTTTTGCTGTGTTAAATTAAGCTGGGGAAAGTTTAGATCGCGTTATGACTACGCGTGTTGAGCACCTAGTGGGAGACAGCGGCGGTTTTAATAACCGACAGTTTGGTTTCGTGGAGGGCAAGTCGACTATCGACGCGTTAGAGTTTGTTGTCGGGAAAATTAAGCAGGCAAGAGATGCTAAAGAGTACTGTGTCGTTATTGCTTTGGACATTTCAGGAGCATTTGATGCTGCCTGGTGGCCATTAATCGTTTGCGAGTTAGATCGTAGGGGTTGTCCGCGAAACTTGATGTCTTTGGTGAAGAGCTATTTCTCGGGGCGATTGGCACAGGTTGAAATTCCGGGTGAAGTTCTGTCGCGCGAGGTGGAAAGGGGATGCCCGCAAGGGTCATGTTCTGGTCCCACATTTTGGAAGTTGTTGTATGAGAGCATCTTTAGGGTCAAGTTGCCCGCAGGATGCTCAATCGTTGGGTTTGCGGATGACACGCTTTTAATTGTAAGATCGAGATTGTTAATGGATATGCGCACAAAACCGAACGAGGCGCTTAAGAAATTACACGAATGGTCGCAGGCGGTAAAATTAAAATTTAACACGGCAAAGTCAGAGGCGCTTTATTTCGGCACGAAACCAGGACAGAGACCTCCTAGGCTAGAGCTAGGAGGGGAGAAAATCCCGTTTAAAGATTGTATTACCTACCTCGGCGTCAAGATCGACAATAAATTAAATTGGAAGCGCACGTATAATACGTAAAAAGTAAGGGCGGCGAAATATCAAATAAAATGATGGCGGCGGCTAAAATAAAGTGGGGTTTCAGGGGCGAATCGCTGAGGACGGTTTATGCCGTAGCAATTGAGCCGGCAATACTGTACGCAGCTTCTGTATAGGCAGAAGGTTGTAAAGTCCGGGAGATGCGTCAATTGACGAGCGTACAACGCATAACCGCGGTAAAAGCGGCAAGGGCGTACAGGACCACCTCCACGGAGGCTGTCCTGGTGATCAGTAGGACTCTCCCTATCGAATATGTTGTTAGGGAGATTAGAGATAGACGATTAATAAATATAGGAAAAGGGCGCGAAATTATCGAAGATCTTAATCTTGGTAGAAGGGAAATTGCAAGAAAGATTGTTGTATCTGAGTTGGGGCACCCGGCCGATATTAGAGGAATCGAGTTTGTCAAAGGTGATGAGGACGCGATGGGTATCAGAATTTATACGGACGATTCACGTATGGACGATGGGCAAGCAGGCGCGGCGTTTGTCGTGTATAAGCAGGAAAGGGAGGTGTTTCGGTTTCAAACCAAACTCGCGAACTGGTGCACTATCTTCCAGTGCGAATTGGTAGCCATACGAGAGGCTATCGATTACGTAATAAACCATACGCGCAGAGACGAGTATTATATAATCAGTGATAGTAAATCGGCGCTAACGGCTTTAACAAACATGAACACCTCGACAGATCTCCAAGCGGACGTCTGGAGAATAGCGGGTACGGCGCTCGAGTTTCGACGTTTAAAGTTCTGTTGGGTCAGGTCGCACAATGGTAACGTAGGAAACGATAGGGCTGACGAATTAGCTAAAGAGG
This sequence comes from Platerodrilus igneus, assembly GCA_036346225.1. NCBI lineage: Eukaryota > Metazoa > Arthropoda > Insecta > Coleoptera > Lycidae > Platerodrilus > Platerodrilus igneus. The sequence continues at coordinate 1,487,029 of JARFIW010000713.1, read as the reverse complement.
CCGCGACGGGCGACTTTCGAATATCACATTCGTCGATACCGAGGTCTTTAATCAAAAGAAAGCTGCGCGAAAAATCAATTCGACAATGGGAAGAGAGGTGGAACAACGCTGCCACGGGCAGGTTGACCCACAAATTCATACCGAGCATAGAAGCTAGAGGTAGGATCGAGGTCAAGCTCGATCACAAAATGGTGCAGTTGATAACAGGGCACGGCGCCCTAAAGGCGTATTTACAAAGGTTTGGTCTAACCAACAGCGACCGCTGCGAATGCGGTGAGGGCGCGGAAAGCGCAGAGCACGTGCGCTTCGACTGCCCTCTTAAGGCGGGAAATCGAGGGTTGGCCGATAGCAAACTAGCTATCCTAGGTCTGGCATGGCCAAAGAGCCTACAGGAAGTTGGGGAAGTTGTTAACCAGAAGACGTTCTGGACAGCCTTAAAAGCATTCGCGGGAAGGGTCGCGAGATTGAGCAATGATAACCGGGTGTAAAATTCGGTGGGGTTGGTGGGAGGATTGAAAAATTTTAGATTGACTTGGCGTGAGTAAGGATACGAGCATAGATATAACCAAAACCTGATATTAAAAATTAAAAAAAAAAAAACATAATAGTTATACCCAAATGTTATGCACGAGAAACCCCCACACCATTAATACAGTCACTGCCTATCTTCATAATTATTTGCGGAAAATCGGGAAATCGGGAATAAATAATAACAAATAAACAATAACAAATAAATCAGAAACCCTCATTAAATTAAATCAATTAAATAAACAAAGATAGTAAAATAGAGTGAAACCGCGCGCCTCCCCCCCCCCACCCACCCCACGGACTTGAAAGTGAAATGATAGTGATTGTGATCCCCCAAGAACATTTAGTGCATATCCACCAGAACTTTAGCAGTGCACCCCATCTTCCCTTTAGAAGTAAGTTACAGTTAGATGTAGGCAGACGACCAGATCTTCGGATACTGAAGAATTTTACTATCGAGGTAAGACTTAAATTGTGGCGGCTGTACTCGCACAAGCATTGATTTACATTAATTAGTAGTTTTTGAAATAATTTAACAAGCACGTTTTGTGCGTAATGGCGCTAGCCGATATAATGATTGTGCTAGTGCACCTGATAAATAGGGTTATGCTTTTGCTATTTTGTGCACTGCTATATGCTTAACGCTTTATTAGACATTTATTTATATATTTATATAATTATATTTATTTATATTTTATTTTTACACCTTATATTTATTTATTTATTAGCATGGATTGTAGTATTTTGTGGCATATTTGTTTTGTTTGACGTTCTGTCGCCATTTTGGTTGCAGTATATATTTGGGAAGGAAGAATAGAGTTGTGAAGATTGTAATCATAATATAAATCAGTTAGGGAATGATAGGGAAAGCTAGGGGTGGATTTAAATTAGTTAGCTAGATTTGGATAGTTTTAAGACGACCCTTCAGGTCGCACTGGTAAGCAGAGCCGGCGTCTGCTATCCGGTATTACGGATCCTTCCCCCTCTCATTTTTGCTTGTGTCTTGTTGATCGGGTACACTCGAAAGTCAGCGCTAGGGATACCATTATTTACAACCCTGTTTTTAGTTTTTGTTTTTAGTTTTTTTTTTAGTTTTTGTTTCAGTTTGTCAGATTTTTAGGTTTGTTAGATTTTTATTTAGTTTTTATTTAGGGTGGATCAACTATGAAGTTAGAATAAATTAGAAGCACGATAATTTTTTGCGTTTAAATCCAATGTAGTACCTCCGGGTGGAGCATTGGGGACGTGGCCGCGAGTATAGCGGCCCTTATTCAAATTATAATGTGTTAAATTAAGCATTTTTGTTTTTTATGTGTTTTTTATTAGTAACCGTGGAACAAATCCGAGATTTTGCGTGCGTGATGGTACCATTTTGATTAAGACTTTAAAACAGGTTTCTAGAAAATTTTAATTTAGTTTGATGATTTTTTATGTAAATAATACCATTTTCCCCATATTTTCCTTTAGTTATTTTTTGTTTTCATTTCATAACTATTCGGCGAAATTAAGAAATCCCCATTTACAAAATTAAAAAACATAGGTAAAAATTTCGTAACTGTATCGCATCTGAATAGGCCTATATAGAATTAAAAACACAAATTTCAGTAAATCGCAATATAAATTTGTTTTTTCAGCATGTTTCTCGCCAAATTTTTCTAATTTTTTAAACTTCAAATTCAACCAAAAGAAACGTAATCCTACTACAATAATACACATTGAAAAGCATTATATTGCCTGGACTTAGCAGTTAAAAAAGAATAATGTTAAGAGTCCCTTCAATGATAGTATATTTAATGATTAATGCTGTATAGTTATTGCTGTAAGGACTGCACATGGCGAAATTGGGTGAGTTGCTATATTGAATCACTAATATCACTCTAAAGAATGGACCAGGATCAGAATTTCAACTTGGTGTAGTACTTAGTTATTATTTCTGACGTCAAGACATAACTATTACACCAATTTCTACCAACTTTGCACAAAACGACAATTTGAAAATTTTAAGTGGTCATGGCATGTTTTGATATAGGAATTATCATAATTTGTCAAAAAATTTAGCGATTATTTTACTATAGATAGTTTACAGTTAATTTGTTGGGAATAGGTAAACAAAGTTGAAATAGATCAGATCCTGCCCCCGTTTAAAAAATATCGAAATCTTAAAACTGAAACAAGTTTTTTGCCAGTTTACAAAATGTTGAATGGCTAACAAAAAACTAAATGCGTCTAAATAAGAATAAAATTGCTGCGTATTTTTAAAAACCGCCGTAAGTAACGAAAATAATCACTACTGAACATTGACCATTGTCCACTCGTTGTGTTGCAATAAACTAAGTAAAGTAAATTTAGTACTTACTTGAGAGTTGTGTTTTGTCAAGTAAGTTACGCAACGAAATATAGTAGAACAATCAAAGGGCAACATCAAACATTACATAAATAAAAAACACTATATTACAGCAATTGTTTAAAGCATGGACAAGTGTGAAGACATTGGTACTGCACTGAAGACTGCAGCTGTCTGTCGTCTGACTGTCCGACTCATCTCTTCAATAAATCATGTTTTTATATAAAAATAGTTGTGGTAAGACCTGATAACCCGGCGCTGAATTTGATTTGTGTGACCTATACTGATAGTACACAAACTGTTATCATATAATACGTCACACTGATAATTGTTGTTCTTTTTCGATAAAGACAAACAGTACTTATCATTTATCCTTAAAAGTGGGGTATTTACAATTGTCCTTGGTAATTGTAAACATTCTGCACCATTGCAATCAGCAATCTGCTTACTGTTCTATTAAATTAAACATAAGCAGATTTTATAACAGAACAGAAATGATGGAAACAACTCAGTTATTTAACTACACATCAAGCTATTTACTCTATAGAGGTATTCAAAAATGCTGATTGCGAGTAGTGTCTTCCAAAAGATTAATATTAGAGATGCAAGTAAAACAATATGTCTCTCACGTGGAAACATCGTACAATAGCTATTAAGTGTTGATTTGGCAATTGCATTGGACTAGCACTGTCGCTAGTTACAACAACCGCCTTCGAATTCTCAAACCGAGCTGCGACTGCCGTCTTTGTTTTATGACCAGGCACGGCACAGGTGGCACCGCACGTACTGAACCAAATGAACTAATAATCATTAAGTCAATTTCCACAGACCCCACAATCGAAATTTGAACTTTTTTCTATGTCATTCGTTTGTGCATCGTAAGTGCACAAATGTGCACAGTGAACGAACGTTTGTGCACCTCACTATACAAAGATACGAAAAAAGTAAAAATGGAGGCTGTGGAAACGGCAGCCCGCCCCCCACCGAAGAAATTTCGTATTTTTTATAGTCAATCGTTTGTTCGTCGTAGGTGCACAATGTGCACTGTATGTGAACGTTTGAGCATATCTCTATACGGAGATACGAAAAAAACAAAGTGGAGGAGCTGTAGAAACGACCCCCCCCCTCAGAAATTCCTGATTTTTATAACCAATCGTTTGTGCATAGTAGGTGCACAAATGTGCACAGTATACGAACGTTTGTGCACATCTCAATACGAAGATATGAAGTAAATAAAGTGGAAGGTTGTAGAAATAGCAGCCCCCCACCAAAGAAATTCCTGATTTCTTTATAGCCAATCGTTTGTGCATCGTAGGTGCATAAATGTGCACAGTATACCAACGTTTTTGCACTTCTCTATTCAGAAATGCAAAAACAATAAACTGAAAATATCAGAAGCTTCATGTTGATCTTGGAGATCAAAATATTTTACTTTTATGCCTTCGTATGGTGGACAAAGGTGCATCGAAGCGGTGGCACGGTCGACACATTTACGTCTCTCAGACTTTATATACTGTTCAATATTACCGGTACCGCTCTGAGGAACGCTGAATTCAGTACGTTTACGCATATGACATCCTAGGAGTATTCGTTTGTTTAATAAACAGTTTGCTTGTAAACTAGTATTAAATATGGACTTGCATTTCGGCATAGTTAAAATGGGAGTTTCCAAAACACAACACTTCGAACGCGAGCGTTAGTGGAAGCAATCGACAATTGAAAAAAGGCGATAAGTAGTAAGAAGTACTCAAGGCGTGAATGGTAAGCAAACCAAAACGCCCCTCCTCTGTCTGCCCATTACTTCTCGTTCTATTTTGCATTATCCGTCCACAACAAAATTTTTGTAAGAAAACATCGTTCATTTGATGGGCGCTGACACTTCGGCAGTTCTACGTTTATTTTTTTATGTTATAGTTTGAGAAAGTATACAAACGCTACGCCCTAACGAACAATTATCCATAAAGAAGAGAAGAAATTTGTTTGCTAAAGCAGTTGCCATTTCTACGGTCTCCGGTCTCATCAAATCGCTTTCCTTTTACCTTAGTGTACGAAAGTGCACAAACTTTGAGATTTTTGCAGAATTGTGCACAAATGTGCACAGTGAATCAACGTTTGTGCACTTCTCTATACAAAGATACCAAGATATTAAAATGGTGGGGCTGTGGGAACGGCATCCTCCTCACCAAAACAATTCTGAATTATTTTATAGACAGTCGTTTGTGTATCGTAGGTGCACAAATGTGCAGAATGTACAAATGTTTGTCCACTTCTACATACTAAGATATGAGAATATTATTTTTCGATAGCTCAAACATAAGCGGCGACGTACCACCGATGCAATCCCATATTATCTAAAAGCCAATTGCCTTCGCATCGTAGGTTGACAGCAGTGCAGAACGTGCAAACATCTGTGCACTCTCGCAATCGCTGTGAAATACTAACTAATACAGGTGCGTGCAGTTAGCCGCATTTCTTTTTAATTTTGTAAAAAATTTTGCGCTATAATTAGGCGCCAGTTTGCGCTGTTAAAACTAAATTTTGCGCTCTCTTAGCATTCAAGTTATTTCAAAAATATTTTTTTCCGGCCCAGTTTACGCAGCTACGCTGTTTTCGTTTTTCCCAAAAAATTTGTGCCATAAATAGGCGTCAATTAGCCGCTATTTTGCGCCGTTAGAACAAAATTTTACGCCCACCTGGCAAACAAGTTATATTAAACAAACTATTGCTTCGGCCAAGTTCAAGTTGCCGCATCTTTTTGGAATTTTGAAAAAAAATTTGTGCCATAATTAGGCGCTTATTAAGCGCCAATTTGCACCCTTAAAATAAAATTTTGTGTCCTCGTTGCAAGCAAGTTATTTAGAAAACTTCCAGTAGGCGCGGTTCACGCATCTACGGAAAATTTCCTAAATAACTTGTTCGCAATAATTTTGTTTACTAGGTGGGCGCAACATTTTGTTTTAACGGGGTAAAATAACGCCTAATTATGCCACAAGAAATTTTTTGAAATTTAAAAAAGTGCGGCTAACTTCACGCACCTAACCAATGCTAGCTATACAAAAATTAATTTGAGTTGTCCACATTAACAGCAACACTTTTCCTACTCGAGTTATATATCGCAAAATTTGGATATATATGTAATCAAATTGAATTATTAAAACTCAAGTTAGATTGTTAAAATGTATAAATTGAAGGACATATTTAAAAGAGGTTATTATAAGTTCACAAGCCAGACATGAGAACGGAAACAGACATTGTATTCCAGATGCAACGTGATACTGCAGCTGTAGGTCACAGTAGGTTATAAGATAGCAATTATAAAAATTAAGATTACTAAAAAGTAATACATAGAAGTATGAAGCAAGTAGGTAAGCTAGAGAACCTAAAAATCGAAATGAATAGGTTATCACTAGACATAGTAGGGATTAGCGAAGTTCGGTGGCCAGAGGCGGGGGATTTTTGGAGTGGAGACTTCAGGGTAATTCATACAGGAGCAGAGGAAGGAAATTTGGGTGTGGGAATAGTTAAGCGGAAAAAGATAGGATACTGCGTAGAAAATTACTTACAAAAGAATGAAAGAGTACTCATGGTTAGATTAGAATCTAAACCGGTAAACACAGTAATAATACAAGTTTATATGCCCACCTCTAGCTACAGTGACGAAGAGGTAGAAGCCATCTACAAAGATATCGAAGACATACTAAGATACGTAAAAGGACATGAAAATTTAATATTTACGGGGGATTTTAATGCCGTGGTAGGTGAGGGTAGGGAAGGAGCGGTAGTGGGTTTATTTGGTTTAGGCACGAGAAACGACAGGGGAAATAGGCTGGTAGAATTTAGTAACAAGAACAATTTAATTATCACAAACACATTATTTCAACATCATGCTAGAAGACGATATACGTGGAAGATGCCAGGAGATATAGGAAGATATCAAATAGATTATATTCTTGTTAGACAACGGTTTAGGAACCAAGTAAAAGACTGTAGAAGCTATCCAGAAGCAGATATAGATACTGACCACAACATCGTATTTATGAAGGCCGCACTTAAATTTAAGTATGTGAAAAAAAGGAGCGGAAAAAGGCACTTGGACTTAGAGAAACTAAAAGATAAAGATATTCAAGAAAGATTTGAAAAAAAGTCAAATGAATTGCTCAAAGATATCGGGAAAATATCTGATACTAAGGAAGTAGAAACAGAATGGAATAACATTATCTCTAGCCTAGACATAGCAGCCAGAGATATACTGGGCTATACACAAAAAAAAAATAAGAAACCATGGATAACAAAGGATATCCTGAATTTAATAGAAGAAAGACGAAAATACAAAAATAAATCAGACGAAACAGGAAAACAGAGATACAAAGCCATAAAATGGGAAATTATTCGAAAATGCAGGAAAGCTAAAGAACAGTGGATTGATGAAAAGTGCAAAGAGGTACAAACGAAGATAGAAATAGGAAAGACAGACGAAGCATACAAATTAATTAGAATGAATTTTAGGGATATAAAACCGTACAGCAAAAATATAAGGGATGCACAAGGAAACGTCATTATAGAAAACGTAGAGAAAGTGGGTAGATGGCAAAAATATATAGGGAATTTATATGCAGGAGAGGAACTAACTGCATTAGAACAGGAATCAGACATTGAAAATGAGGACTTGGGATATCCTATACTTAGAGATGAGTTTGAATTAGCATTAAAGAGTCTGAAAAATGGTAAGGTGCCGGGTACAGATAAGGTGCAAGCAGAAACTCTAAAAGCCGCTGGACAAGCAGTAACAGAACGTCTCTTCCAACTTGTAAGCTATATGTATGAGACAGGCGAGATACCCAAAGATTTCAAACATAGCATCATAGTAACTATACCAAAAAAGAAAGGCGCGGATAGATGTGAAAATTTTCGTACAATTAGTTTGACAGCACACGTGTCAAAAATATTAACTAGAATTGTGCAAAGACGAATGGAAAAACGGGCGGAAGAAATACTAGAAGAAGACCAATTTGGGTTTAGGCGGAACAGGGGAACACGGGAGGCTATTTTAGCTCTGAGAGTGATAATGGAGAAAACAATAGAAAAAGGGGAAAGCGTGTATATAGGGTTTGTAGATTTGGAAAAAGCTTTCGACAATGTAAAATGGACAAAAATGTTTGAAATACTCAAAAAGATTGGAATGAGTTATAGGGATAGACGAATAGTACATGGCTTATACAAAGAGCAAACAGCAGTAATAGAATTAGAGCAGGAACGTAGAGAAGTAAACATTAAGAAAGGGGTGAGACAGGGATGTGCCCTATCCCCATTGATTTTTAACTTGTACATCGAAGAGGCAATGAATACTGTCAAATGCAGGAAGACATTTGGAATTACTATGCAAGGACAAAAAATTGATATGCTTAGATTTGCAGATGATATAGCGGTATTAGCGTCTACCAAAAAAGAGTTAGAATCTGCTCTTAATGAAATGGAAACGGTTCTAACAGAGAGATACGGTATGAAAATTAACAAAACTAAAACTAAAGTTCTAGTATGCAAAGGTGTGGACAACAAATCAAAAACAAGAATACATATATGTAACACGAACTTACAAGAGGTTAAGGATTTCTGCTACCTAGGAAGCCAAATAACGCAAGATGGGAAAAGCACAAAAAAAATAAAACATAGATTAGCACAAGGTCGTGCTACATTTAACAAGATAAAGCAACTACTGTGCTCAAAGACCACAAACATAGAAACAATGAAAAGATTGCTTAAAACATATGTGTGGAGCACAGCACTGTACGGGTGTGAAGCCTGGACAGTAGGAGAAGCGGACAAGAAAAAGGTAGAAGCCTTTGAAATGTGGTGCTACAGACGCGTGATGAAGATATCATGGACAGACAAAGTTAAGAACGAAGAGGTACTAAAAATGGTAGGGAAAGAAAGAAATATGTGGAAAACGGTAAAAAAATAAGAGAGATAGGATGATAGGCCACATACTACGACATGAGAGAATAGTGCGGAATATATTAGAAGCAGAAATCGGAAAAAAGAGAAGAAGAGGCAGACCTAGGTTAGACTATTGCACACAGATAGTAAAAGATGTAGGCTGTAGGAGTTTCAGGGAGATGTGTAGGCTAGCCCAGAATAGAAATCAATAGAGGTACGCATCCAACCAATCCCAAGATGGATAAACTAATGATGAAAAAAATAACTGTGCTTAAACATGATGATTATTATAAGTAACTACAAGAATTGGTTGGGCAATATTCTCGAATAATGTTAAGTGTGAAAGGATTTACTGGAAAACCATTATTTCGGCAAACGTCTAAGTGTTGGGGGATCTTGGTAGCCACAGGTTGCTTAACCCCCTTCACTGAATCTCGGTGAAATAGGGCATAAAATTAGAAAACAATAAAAGGGGAACGAGCTGTATACACATGCTGTGTGAGAATTTCAGGGAACTATGTAAGCTAGCTCGGAACATAAATAAGTGCAGGTACGTGTCCAACCAGTTTTGAGACGGAAAACCTAATGACGAAAAAATAAGCGCAGATAAATCTGATGATTAGTATAAACAACTAGTTGTGGTTGCGAAATATCTGCAACTAATGTTGACTGTGCGAAAAGATATATTGGAAAATATATTAAATCGGTAAATGGTTAAGTGTTGGGGGAACTTGGCAGCCACAGGCTGCTTACCTCCCTTCACAACCACTGAAGATAGGAAAAATAGGGTATATAACTGTAAAACAATAGAAGTTGACCGAACTGTATCTAACAAGAAAGAACAGCATCTATGAGGAAAGACAACAAACATAGAACAAGAAGAAAATTGTTGAAAGCATATGTGTGGAGCACAGCACAGTATGCCTATGAAATACGTGCAGTCTGAAACGCAGACAGAAAAACGGTAGCAGCCTTTTGAAATACTGTGCTTCATATGTATGAGAACGATAGCATGGACAAACAAAGATAATAACAAATAGGTTATAGAAATAGTAGGGGAACAAGGATATCTGAGGAAAAAGAGAAATAGAAGGCCGGAATACGTTCTAAAGCATTTTGGGGAATACTATGGGATATATTACAAGCAGAGATAGGAAAAAAGAGGTAGATGTAGACCTAGATCAGATAGTGATAGATGCAGACTGTGCAAATTTCAGGGAAATCTGTAGGTTAGTTTAGAATAGGAAACAATGATGGTACGCGTCTAACCAGTTCCAAGACTGAAGACCTATTGATGATGAATACATTGTATTAAATCTAGAAATAAGCAGACATGAGCACAACAGTTCCCATAAGCAATGTGAGGGGCAGACATAGCATAAATACCCTCGAGAGCCCAAGATGGCCAGTCAGTCTAGAGCCTCACAACTTTAACATTGTTGTTAGTTCAGCTACTCACCGTAATTTTTAATTTATCTACTCGTAATTAGTGAAAGTCAACTTAGAATTATTTCGATCTGCACACGTTACTGCATATAACGTACTTGTAATAAAAATTAATAGTAAATCTGTATAAAATAAATTTTATAGAAGAGTTTTTTGAAGAAGCTTTTTTAAAAAGCCGCTCCAAAAGGCCCAACACCTATATCGCACATACTCAAAGTTTTTAGTGATTTTTGTTGACGTGTATTCCATATACATAATTGTGCAAAAATCTCAAAGTTTGTGCACTTTCGTACACTAAGGTAAAAGGAAAGCGATTTGATGAGACCGGAGACCGTAGAAATGGTAACTTCTTTAGCAAACAAATTTCTTCTTTTCTTTATGGATAATTGTTTGTTAGGGCGTAGCGTTTGTGCACTTTCTCAAACTATAACATAAAAAAATAGACGTAGAACTGCCGAAGTGTCAGCGCCCATCAAATGAACGACGTTTTCTTACAAAAATTTTGTTGTGGACGGATAATGCAAAATAGAACGAGAAGGAATGGGCGGACAGAGGAGGGGCGTTTTGGTTTGCTTACCATTCACGCCTTGAGTACTTCTTACTACTTATCGCCTTTTTTCAATTGTCGATTGCTTCCACTAACGCTCGCGTTCTAAGTGTTGTGTTTTGGAAACTCCCATTTTAACTATGCCAAAATGCAAGTCCATATTTAATACTAGTTTACAAGCAAACTGTTTATTAAGCAAACGAATACTACCTAAAATGTCATATGCGTAAACGTACTGAATTCAGCGTGTCTCGTAGCGGTACCGGTAATATTCAACAGCATATAAAGTCTGAGAGACGTAAATGTGTCGCTTCGAATTCTTCGATGCTAAATTTTTCAAGAAATCGGACGAAAACATAAGTTATTGTAGTAAATGTATTGAAACCTACAACGATTGAAAAATTAAAAGTTGATCATGGTAAATCCAATTTACAATTTTGACGGATCCTTCAAAGCCGATAACAAAAACATATACCTTCTTTTGATGCTCTTTTGTTTACCATACGTAGACATACAAGTAAAATATTTTGATCTCCAAGATCAACTTAAAACTTCTGATATTTTCAGCTTATTTTCTTTGCATCTCTGAATAGAGAAGTGCACAAACTTTCGTATACTGTGCGCATTTGTGCACCTATAAAGCACAAACAATTGGTTATAAAAATCCGGAATTTCTTTGGTGGGGGGTTGCCGTTTTTACAGCCCCTCCACTTTATTTTTTGTATCTTTGTATAGAGAAGTGCACAAACGTTTGTATGCTGTGCACATTTGTGCTCCTACAATGCACAAACGATTAGCTATAAAAAATCCTGAATACCTTTGGTGGCGAGGCTACCGTTTCTACAGCTCCTACACTTTATTTTCTACGTATTTCTGTATAGAGATGTGCACAAAAGTTTGTATACCGTGAACATTTGTGTACGATGCACAAACGATTGGCTATAAAAAAGCCGTAATTTCTTTGGTGGGGGCTGCCGTTTTCACAGCCCCCATTTTTGTTTTTTCGTATCTTTGTATAGAGAGGTGCACAAACGTACGTTCACTGTGCACATTTGTGCATATACGATGCACAAACGAATGACGTAGAAAAAAGTTCAAATTTTGATTGTGGGAGAGCTATGGAAATTGACTTATAATTATTATTCATTTCGCGAGTAAAACCTAAATTATTTTATGTTTTGTTTGGTATATTTAAAAAAAGCTGAACATTTTTTGTAAATTTATTATTCATTTTATGAATTTTTCGCGGTTATAAGGTCAGAGGCGTATATAATATTCACAGATAAAGAGCGTTGAAGGGCACGTCCCCTTGTCCCCTCGCGCCAGCGCAGGTCTGAGATGAATATTATAAGTGTTTACTGGTTAACAGTTAAGTTAGTGAGAGTTTAAATTTGTAGGAAATTTAAAATAAACCTTAGATTAGTAATACTGATAGTTCAACTTTACTTGAGATGGTGCGTTTAGTCTGTGCCTGTGTAGCAATTTTTAACGCTTATAAATACGTACAATCTTTAGTTATTTTATACAGTGCAACACTTATTCAAGTAACTAATTAATTCCTTTATATTAATTATTATTCGAATACATATCGCATTTCCCAATCACGAGTCGCATACAATTTAAAATAAATAACAAAAACTCATCCTTTAAATAATGGTTATTCGAATTATGCTCGGAATGACAGGTGATATTTTGTTATCGTGTTAGTTTTATCAATTCGTTTTCATTCACTTCCAGGTTTTCGTTGCAAAAAGTGCACGATGTCCTTTGAAAGAAACCGGGCAAGCAATCTGAGGATCGCCTAAAAATGGTTGTTCCTCCAAGTGCTAAAAGCACTTAATTCTTACTATTCCTTGTTAGCGCGTTCATTGGATAGCTTCATCAGAGAGATTCATTAGAGAAGTTTATTAGAAAATTCACTAGGGAAATGCACTAAAGAAATTCATTAGAAAAACTTTTTAGAAAAGCTCTTCAGAAAGGTTCATATGATAATCCCCCTTAATTTCTATAGTACCATGTGGCCTCGTTTTTGTTACAAAAGAAGACATGGCGTCATTATGAAAGTTGTCTTTATTTTATTGGTTCATGTAACCCGAAAGCAATTTTTAGTCAAAAATTATATAGTTGAGGAAAAATTAAATGTAAGATTATTTACGCTTTCATTAATAGCAGTTGCGGAAAATTATTGCCGTAAAAGTCGCTAGTCCATTAATAGTAAGTCAGGACATATGGCGACAGCGAGGTGTTTTTTTGTGGGTGACATTTTATCATGCGGTCGACAAACAAGGTAAGCGATTAGCTTAATGACGCGACCTGGAACAGCTGTTTTCGTAGAGATTGTTAAGAAAACCAATATTCAGTTTTAATTGGTAGCTTGGACTTAGCATTTGTTTACTTGACGATAGTAACAAAATCACCGTTCGGAAATAACTACATTATCTATTTTATTGTCCACTTCAAGTGTCGTTTACTTCATTATATAGAATAATGAATATTATTAAATAAACCCACATATTCATATTTACCATTTTGAATGGACTTGCACCTGGCCGAAGTTCTAGATTACTAGAACACTTGCGTGTTCTAATGAACTAAAAAGCCAAGTTACAGGTCCAACCAAAGTAGTAGGGTTATTAGTGAGGAACCAGACTGACAGATCCCCGAAAGAGAGCAACGGCTCTTTTGGTACTTTGATTGGCAGAGCCTATAAGGGTCGGTATGGCTGTCTAAGACACGCTAACGCGATGTAGAAGGCAACGGGAAACCACCACACTACCTTCCAAGTACACAGCGTAACTAAATTATAATAAAATAATGGCATTCTCTGAGGTAAAAGATTCCGGAGTTAAAATAATCCCCCATTCGGATCTCCGGGAGGAGGCTACTTTGGAGGATGAGATCGGAGTGCCCAGAATAAGAGTCGGGAACATTTTGCGAATCGTAGCGTGGACTGTTAGAAGTATGAAGCAAGTAGGTAAGCTAGAGAACCTAAAAATCGAAATGAATAGGTTATTACTAGACATAGTACAGATCAGCGAAGTGCGGTGGCCCGAGGCGGGAGACTTTTGGAGTGGAGATTTCAGGGTAATTCAGACAGGAACAAAAGAAAGAAATTTGGGTGTGAGGATAGTTATGAGAAAAAAGATAGGATAGATACTCTGTAGAAGATTACTTACAAACGAACGAAAGAGTACTCATGGTTAGATTAGAATCTAAACCGGTAAACACAGTAATAATACATGCCCACTTCTAGCTACAGTGACGAAGAGGTAGAAGCGATCTACAAAGATATCGAAGACATATTAAGATACGTAAAAGGAAATTTTAATAATTACGGGGGATTTTAATGCAGTGGTAGGTGAGGGTAGAGAAAGAGCGGTAGTAGGTTTATTTGGTCTAGGCACGAAAAACGACAGGGAAATAGGCTAGTAGATCTTTTCGACAAGAACAATTTAATCATCACAAACACATTATTTCAACATCATGCTAGAAGGCGATATTCGTGGAAGATAGCAGGAGATATAGGAAGATATCAAATAGATTACAACCTTCTTAGACAACGGTTTAGGAATCAAGTAAAAGACTGTAGAAACTACCTAGAAGCAGATATAGACACTGACCAGAACATCGTAATTATGAAAGTCGCACTTAAATTTAAAAATTTGAAAAAAGAAACGGAAAAAGTCATTTTGACATAGAGAAACTGAAAGATAAAGATATTCAAGAAAGATTCGAAAAAAAGTTAAATGAATTACTCAAAGATATCGAGAAAATATCTGATACTAAGGAAATAGAAACAAAATGGAATAACATTAAATCCAGCCTAGGCATGGCGGCCAAAGATATTCTGGGGTATACACAAAAAGAAAATAGGAAACCGTGGATAACAAAGGATTTCTTGACGATTTCCAGACGAAACAGGAAAACAGAGATAAAAAGCCATAAAATGGGAAATTATTCGCAAATGCAGGAAAGCTAAAGAACAATGGATTGATGAAAAGTGCAAAGAGGTACAAACTAAGATGGAAATAGGAAAGACGGATGAAGCATAAAAATAATTAGATTGAATTTTAGGGATATAAAACCGTATAGCAAAAATATAAGGGACGCGGGAGGAAACGTCATTATAGAAAATGTAGAGAAAGTGGGTAGATGGCAAGAATATATAGGGAATTTATATGCAGCAGAGAAACTAATTGCTTTAGAACAGGGGTCAGACATTGAAAATGATGACTTGGGATATCCTACTTAGAAATGAGTTTGAATTAAGGCTATTTTAGGCCTGAGAGTGATAATGGAGAAAACAATAGAAAAAGGGGAAAGCGTGTATATAGTGTTTGTAGATCTGGAAAAAGCATTCGACAATGTAAAATGGAAAAAAATATTCGAAATACTCAAAAACATAGCAATGAGTTATAGGGAGTTTCAGGGAATTGTGTGGGCTAGCTCAGAATAGAAATCAATGGAGGTGCGCATCCCACCAGTCCCAAGGTGGATAAATTAATGACGAATAAAGTAACTGTACTTAAACATGATGATTATTAAAAGCAACTACAAGTATTGGCTGGGCAATATTCTCGAATAATGTTAATTGTGTGAAAAGATTTACTGGAAAACTATTATTCTGGCAAATGTCTAAGTGTTAGGGGATCTTGGCAGCCACAGGCTGCTTAACCCCCTTCACTGAATCTCGGTGAAATAGGGCATAAAATTAAAAAACAATATAAGAGGAACCGAGCTGTATACATGCTGTGTGAGAATTGCAAGGAACCTGTGTAGGCTAGTTCAGAATATAAATAAGTGCAGGTACGTGTCCAATCAGTTTTGAGACGGAAAACCTAATGACGAAAAAATAAGTGCACATAAATCTGATGATCATTATAAAGAACAACAGGTGTTGGTTGTGAAATATCTGCACTAATGTTGACTGTGCGAAAAGATATATTGGAAAAAATATTAAATCGATAAACGGTTAAGTGCAGGGATAACTTGGCAGCCACAGGTTGCTAACCCCCCTTCACAACCACTGAATGTCGGAGAAATAGGGTATATAATAGTAAAACAATAGCAGGGGACCAAACTGCATCTATCAAGAAAGAACGGTGCCGATGATGAAGGATAACAAACATAGAAACAAAAACAAAATTGTTGAAAGCATGTGTGTAGCACAGCACAGTATGCCTATGAAATACGGGCAGTAGGAAAAGCAGACAGAAAACGGTAGCAGCCTTTTGGAATGTTGTGCTACAGATGTATGAAGATGATAGCATTTACAGATAAGGAGACCAAACTGCATTTAACAAGAAAGAACAGCACTTATTATGAAAGACAACAAACATAGAACAAGAAGAAAATTGTTGAAGGCATATGTGTGGAGCAGAGCACAGTATGCCTATGAAATACGGACAATCTGAAAAGCAGACAGAAAAGCGGTAGCAGCCTTTTGGAATATTGTGCTTCAGATGTATAAGGATTACAGCATGGACGGACAAAATTAATAACAAATAGGTTATAGAAATAGTATGGGACCAAGGATATCCGTAGAAAAAAATAGGAGAAATAGAAGGGCAGAATACGTTCTATGGCATTTTTGGGGAATAGTATGGGATATATTACAAGCAGAGATAGGAAAAGAGGTGGATGTAGACCTAGATCAGATAGTGATAGATGCAGACTGTGCAAGTTTCGGGGAAACGTGTAGGTTAGTTCAGAATAGGAAACAATCATGGTACGCGTCTAACTAATTCCAGGACTGAAGACCTAACGATAATGATTCATATTTAATGAAATTAAATTAATTCTAAGTTTAAATTTGATAAATACCTATAATTTTGAACCAGAAACATTATTAGTAAATGTTAACCATTATAAACAGATCTGAGTATCGAGTAGCGAAAATTGAGATTATATTAATATAATTAGCGTAATTCTATTTAAAATTTATATATTGATACATTTGTGTCTAAAAGATTAGACCACCCATCTATTGTATATTTATGAAAAAGTTTTTAGAACAAAAAAAATAAAATAATTTTAATTAAAAGATTATGAGTTAAGTCAAAATTATCTATTTTATTTTGGGCAAGTGCGTTCAAAAAATAGGGAAACTAAATTAGAATTCATATACCGATTCTATTACAAAGGGTAAGATCACTAGTTGTGATTCAGGAATTTTTTACTTGAACAGCGCTTCCAAGAAGCTTGATAATTAAATCTTTTTTTAATGTTTACATTTAAATTTCTGATATTGACAATAATTTTTTCTCTTTACAACACAAGGTCACAAGAGTGCATTTCTTGTACCCCTGTGAAGTTGGCACGGCATTCTTTAAATTTTAAAAAAACAATGATAGTTCTAGTAGCACTTTTCATAGTTCTAGAGTTCCTGATAGAAAATAAAAAGAGTTCTGCATTTTTAATACAAAAAAATAACAAATGAAAAATTGCCGTGCTAACTTCGCGAATCTAGCACGACACTTCCTCCTGCAATCTATAAGAAACCAATAAATATCACAACTTATAGCAAGAATTCCCGTTATTTCTAATCGAGTTCCATCTCTATATGTAATTAAAATAAAAAAATTGCAACAATTAGGTTATTTGCTTAAACGACGAATATTGTATCCAGCACGACACTAGACGAAAAAGTGTCGTGCTGATTCTTTTTAGCGCATTTTACGATATATATCGACAGTTGTACATGAGTTCCAACAACTACGATCACTTTTAACCAGAGTTCTAGTAGCTAACCATTTTTAAATAATTTTTTAATTTTTGGTCTAGCGCGACACTCGAAAAAAAGTGTCGTGCTGATCATTTCTAGCGAATTTTTCAATATATATCGACAGTTCTACATGAGTTCTAACAACTACAACCACATTTAGCCTGAGTTCCAGTGACTAACCATTTTTAAATAATTTTTTAATTTTTGGTCTAGCACGACACTCGAAAAAAGTATTTCATTTTTCCTCTTTGTGACTATTGGTCTATAAGGACCCTTAGATATCAAAGTTTTTACTATATCAACATAGCCCTATTTGTCTAGAATGACCAACCTATTACCCTTGTCCGCTTTTAAATAAAAGCAATCTTTCTGTCGCAATTTTTTAATAATCAGAAGGTCTTTTCTTGCCAGTTATAGGACTTTTCTTGCGGAAGAAGCAGGTTATCCGAAACTTGAATTTTGCCTGCGTTCCTAATGCCGAAAATTAATAAATTATTTAAAAATGGTTAGCCACTGAAACTTAGGCTAAAAGTGGTCGTAGTTGTTAGAACTCAAGTAGAACTGTTGATATATATCAACAAATTCGCTAGATATGAACAGGACGACACTTTTTCCGAATGTCGTGCTAGACCAAAATTTGAAGGATTATTTAAAAATAGTTAAACACTGGAACTCAGGCTAAAAGTGGTCGTAGTTTTTAGAACTCATGTAAAACTGACGATATATATTGAAAAACTTGCTAGAAATTATCAGCACGACACCTTTTTTCGAGTGTTGTGCTAGACCAAAAATTAAAAAATTATTTAAAAATTGTTAGTCTCTGAAACTCAGGCTAAATGTGGTCGTAGTTGTTAGAACTCATGTAGAACTGTCGATATATATATCGAAAAATTCGCTAGATATGAACAGGACGACTCTTTTTCCGATTGTCGTGCTAGGCCAAAATTAAAAACTTATTAAAAAATGGTTAGACACTGGAACTCAGGCTAAAAGTGATCGTAGTTGTTAGAACTCATGTAGAACTGTCGATATATATCGAAAAATTAGCTAGAAATGATCAGCACGACACTTTTTTCCGAGTGTCGTGCTAGACCAAAAATTAAAAAATAATTCAAAAATGGTTAGCCACTGGAACTCTGGCTAAAAGTGATCGTAGTTGTTAGAACTCATGTAGAACTGTTGATATATATCGAAAAATTCGCTAGAAATGATAAGCACGACACTTTTTTTCGCGTGTCGTACTAGACTAAAAATTAAAAAATTATTTAAAAATGGTTAGTCACTGGAACTCAGTCTAAATGTGGTCGTAGTTGTTAGAACTCATGTAGAACTGTCGATATATATTGAAAAATCCGCTAGAAATCATTAGAACGACACTTTTTTTCGAGTGTCGTGAGTTAAGGTTTGTGGCTTCGAGCGGTCCTTTTTAAAAAGACTTCTTTGGTCCTTAACAAATTTATTTGATTTACAGATTTGAACAATAACAATTTGAACTAATTTATTCTAAGTTGAATTACATTAATTAATTTGTACAGTGCGTTATCAGTGAACTGCAAGGTTAAAGCTGAACGTCTGATGAACTGACTAGGAGTGGAGCTCCCAGTCCTTATATAACTTTCTCCCCCTCACATTTCTGTGGGAACCTGCGGACGTAATGTCCGCTTACACTTTACAATACTTAGTTGCTATCTTAAAAGATATTCATAAATACAATGTTGCAGGCTTATTCTGCGTAATCTTGGTACGTGACATCCGACGACCGTCTGTGACCTGACTTCTGCAGTGTCACTTATCCTTGTGCTACTTTGTAGCGTTTCCACTCGTGGGAACTGAAATCATAATAATAAAATGTTGCAACGACATTGTTGCACTGTCCTAACATTTCCTAATACAGATATTAGTTTTATATGTATAATAGATGGGGGTTCCTATAACTCGTGCTATTTAAAATTGGTTAGACACTGGAACTCAGCCTAAAAGTGATCGTAGTTGTTAGAACTCATGTAGAACTGTCGATATATATCAAAAAATTAGCTAGAAATGATCAGCACGACACTTTTTTCCGAGTGTCGTGCTCGACCAAAAATTAAAGGATTATTTAAAAATGGTTAGACACTAGAACTCAGGCTAAAAATAGTCGTAGTTGTTAGAACTCATGTAGAACTGTCGATATATATCAAAAAATTCGCTAGATATGAACAGGACGACACTTTTTTCAGAGTGTCGTGCTAGACCGAAATTTGAAGTATTATTTAAAAATGGTTAGACACTGGAACTCAGGCTAAAAGTAATCGTAGTGTTTAGAACTCATGTAGAACTGTCGATATATATTAAAAATTCGCTAGAAATGATCAGCACGACACTTTTTTCGAGTGTCGTGCTAGACCAAAAATTAAAAAATAATTTAAAAATGGTTAGCCACTAGAACTCTG
Organism: Platerodrilus igneus; assembly: GCA_036346225.1. Classification (NCBI taxonomy): domain Eukaryota; kingdom Metazoa; phylum Arthropoda; class Insecta; order Coleoptera; family Lycidae; genus Platerodrilus; species Platerodrilus igneus. The sequence continues at coordinate 1,467,074 of JARFIW010000713.1, read as the reverse complement.
GCTAAAAGTGATCGTAGTTGTTAGAACTCATGTAGAACTGTTGATATATATTGAAAAATCCGCTAGAAGTGATTAGCACGACACTTTTTTTCGAGTGTCGTGCTAGACCAAAAATTAAAAAATTATTTAAAATTGGTTAAACACTGGAACTCTGGCTAAAAGTGATCGTAGTTGTTAGAACTCATGTAGAACTGTTGATATATATCGAAAAATTCGCTAGAAATGATAAGCACGACACTTTTTTTCGCGTGTCGTACTAGACTAGAAATTAAAATATTATTTAAAAATGGTTAGTCACTGGAACTCAGTCTAAATGTGGTCGTAGTTGTTAGAACTCATGTACAACTGTCGATATATATCGAAAAATTTGCTAAAAATGATAAGCACGACACTTTTTTTCGAGTGTCGTGCTAGACCAAAAATTAAAAAATTATTTAAAAATGGTTAGCTACCGGAACTCTGGTTAAAAGTGATCGTAGTTGTTGGAACTCATGTAGTACTGTCGATATAGAAAGAATCAGCACGATACTTTTTCGTCGAGTGTCGTGCTGGGTACAATTTTCGTCGTTTAAGCAAATAACCTAATTGTTGCAATTTTTTTATTTTAATTACATAAAGAGATGGAACTCGATTAGAACTAACGGGAACTCTTGCTATAAGTTGTGATATTTATTGGTTTCTTGTAGATTACAGGAGTAAGTGTCGTGCTAGATTCGCGAAGTTAGCACGACAATTTTTCATTTGCTATTTATTGGTATTAAAAATGCGGAACTCTTTTTATTTTCTATCAGGAACTCTAGAACTATGAAAAGTGCTACTCGAACTATCATTGCTTTTTTAAAATTTAAAAAATGTCGTGCCAACTTCACAGAGGTATCTCTTGTCTCTTTTAATTGTACTAACAATATTGTTTTCTTTCAGATCCTGCGTTCTCGCAGTCAAAGCGACGTTTCCCCTCAGGGTTTCCAAGTCCCCTCGGGGTATCCCTTGCATACGTTAAGTCTAGAACTTGATGGCGCCCCCTGCACTCTTCCAATTTTTTTGTAGTAGTGAGTCAGTTATTAATTGTTGTTTTAAAACCCACGGCCATTGCTCATAACTCTACCCAAGAAATAGACCCCTTGCTTAGTTGGAAGACTGTCGAATTCCCTTAATTGTCACGGGGACTTCGAATACCATTTATACGCATAGCTTAGAGGAAAGATTAATTAGGTAACAATGATGACTAATGATCCTCTCTATGTATGTAAAGTATAAACAAAAAATAAATAATAAAGAAAGTTACACTGTGCCTTCTTCAAAACCACCCAAAACAGTAGAAAACTGCAGTTTTGGATCTTAAAGACCTGATAAGCATTTTTAAAAATATTGACTTGAATGTTAAGAAGTTAAAAAATGCACAATACAAAAACATAGTTTACTATTTATATACAAAACAAACGATTGTAGTAAAAATAGACAATAAGATAGCAAAATAAAAAACGATAAGTGATAACACGTGAGTGCATTATTACTTATCTTACTTGACTTGTGCAAGGAGCAAGCAATAAGTAAAGTAAAAGGAATAAGAGGGATGTCGTAATTCAAAAGATATGCGAATGAAATGTTAAAGTTACTTTGTATGCAGTTTAATATGCTGATAGAATGCAAAATTAAATTTTTTCTATTTAATCAAGTATAAGCACCTTTGTATTTAAGGGTGGGTATAAAGAAAATTTTGCGGTTGACCTAAATTAACGTATATACATAATAAAAATACTTTACAAGCGGTAGTGCATTTTTCAGTACATTAAGCAAAGCATAGGATGAATACAGACTTTAAAAACAACTTACCGATAAGAAACGAACCATGAAAATTGTTTTGCATCATAACAGTCGCACTTTATCTTGAAGACTAAGCGGCGAGTATCGCAACTCACATATATTTGCGACCTTCTTGGGTTGATTACAATAATTCTTAGTATTCTTAATCATTTTGTAGTTTAACTAGTCATCTGCAAGAATTCTGAATTATGTATAAAACATTATCCCGCGCGTTTCTTTCATGCATTCGTAGACAACAGTTTTGGTAATGGATTGTGTTTGGAAAAACCAATTTTGTATTTGTCATTGCTCTACTTAGATTACCAGTGAAAATGTGATAGTTTCAAAGACGTCAATCGAATTCTTTAATATACGCTGTACGAAAATTAAATGGCCTCATTTGAATCGAAAAACTGCACCTTTTGCTATACAAACTTATCAAAATTTATATCCCAAAAACCACAAGATTGTTAAAAATTAAAGTTGAATTTATTGGCGTAGGTTAACTGAACAGGATTTAAATGTTACTCATACTTAACAATTTTATTTAAATAGAAAGTTCATAGACACGTTCTTACTCACAGTTGTTCTTGAAAGGTGTCTCATCGCGAAAAGCAGTTTTAAATCATCAATGCCCCCGTTCTCACCTTTTTCAGTAAAAATAAAAATCATCACCATTTTGTTTTCGACCTTACTTAAGGTCGGTTTGACGCAGCTCTAACTTCTTTGCTATTCTGTGCTAATCTAAAAAGTTCTACATACCCTTCACAACCCACGTTTCTAATAGAATAGAAATAAAAAAAAATATATCATTCTTCAAAGATCACCATTTAAATCATTGTTTCTTTAAATATAAGGAACTTAAAAATTTTTGCTGTAATCAAACTGTTCAAAATTTTTTTTATCATCACATTATTTGTTAACACAAATGTTAAAATTTATAAATTTTTATATGTTAAGCCTTTGATAGCTAGTAGAGGGTTTATAGCGAGTATGGAACCACCACCAATAGTTGGAATCAAACTCGTACTTTTAGTTACCTCCCACCTCAGAAAAATAGAAGAATAGGATTTCTGACACACAATTACCTACTCCTGCCACAATTTCCTTCATAAGGGCCCAAGTAAGCAAGCTTTGCCTTTCCTCATAAGCGCACTGAAGAAATCTCCGATTGCCTCCTCACGCTGCTCTACCTATAGAGCCCGCCCTAATATATCATACTTTTCCGGTCAGCCAACCGTAATGTAATAACGTCTTAGTGTATGCCGACCACGTAATATGGGAATCAAATCGGAATCGCGGAACGTTGCCAGTCTAATTATTCGACCCTTCCATCAATGTGACTTCAAATTCGTCACGCAATTGTAGTAGACGAAAAACGCAAACGCAAGCTTTTTCTAGGATTTGAATTCAAACTTCAAGAACAGTAACCTTGAGCTTTAACTTTACGCTACTGAGGACATATAATAGTATCAGATATATTTTTGCTGTGTGAATTATTAGCTGGACCGTTTAAAATTTATTTAAATTATTTTATCAAATCGTATGAAGTTTTATTTAAATTATTTAGACTAAAGCAAGACTTCGAATGGGGTTATATATAAATTAATTCATTAGCTTCTAAAACTATCGTATAAATATTTAAATCTGAAATAGCTATTTATTTTGAGATCTTTCGGATGGTTCAATAATAACAATTTCATTTTACTATACTTTCAAGCAAATGTATAAAGCTTATAGAATCTATAAACCATTCAGTTCTAGCGTAACCGAAACACAAACGAACGATTGCAGGTACGGTTCTGAAAGTTTCAAATTATTTACCCTTAGTATGGAATTCTATTTTAAAAAAAAACAAATTTGTATGTCGATTCTCTGTACACTGCAACTACCCCTTATAAAACCAGCTATTATGCAATTTGCATACTTTTAACATGATCGTTCAGTCGCAAGATTTATAAAATGTTAATTTGAAAATAATGCAGTTCAAATAAGAAAACATTAGGAGCTTTGTTGTCCATACAAATTGTTTATCCTCATAAAGTCGTAACTGATTGATAATATCCACACAGCATCCCAGGGTTTATATAAAGCTTTTTAAATAAATTTACCTATAAATCAGGTATACTCTGCATGTGAATGCGAAAGCACAACAGAATATTGTCTTATTCTTATACGGCTTACAGTCGAACGGCCTATGTCAAAATACACTTAAACCGCAATGGAAACTAATATGAAAATGTTGCTTCTGATCGGTCAGAGGTGATTGATTATGTAACAATTAAATATATATCTATTGTAACAGTCATTCTATGACCACTACAAAATTAATTCAATTTCTGTATATAATTCTGTATATAAAGTTGTAAATGTCTAGTAATAAAGGAATTTATTTTATTTGATTGGTGTAACGTTGAGGAACGCACTGTATTGTCAAAAGGAAGAAAGTTATTTTAAGGAAATTTAACCATTGTTTAAACTATATGTCAATGTTTGAAGGCGTAGTATCGCATCAATGTGTTGTATATAGAGTCGGGATATCAGTACTTGTTTGTTAACATGATAGCTGGTTGCGCGGACATAATTATTGATTTTACGAACAGAAGAATGTTAGGTCGCACTTAAAACACGCTTGGTGGCTTATTAAATTAAAAGGTTTTTCAGAGTTGAAACTACCCGAACTTACGTTGTAAGGATTTGTAAAAAAATGAATAGTAAGCACACCTAAATTTACTGAACGGATATTTCTAGTTGTTGGTACAAATTAAAATTCCACATCTGTTCGGACCGCTTATCGGAAAGATAGTTTGGCGTGAAGCGTCCATCTATTATATTAGCACTTCTGTCTATATTTCAACAGAGCAAGAATTTATTGGTATTGTACAAGAACCCTTTTTAACGAAGGTAAAGAGAGGTTATAATTAACAGGTGGTTAATTGTATTATTGCAGGGTTTTTAGGTTGTCCTGAATTATTATTTGTTGGCGCATTCGTGAATTTGTGAATGTCTTTCTGCGTTTGGTTCTGGAATTGGTAGTAGAGTTGAAGAAGAGGCTTAATCGCTAGTTGGTACTGCTGACGTTGGATATTGGATCGGCTGTTCCGGAATCCAATTCATCGGTACAGGTTCATGTCCAAGGGGTGATCGTGAGTAACCCTAGAAAATAGTTTACTTGTGGTGCCGAGTAGTAAAGTTATTTATTTCTAACTAGAATAAAATATTGATTGGTCTTAGATTTTTCATAACTGAGAATAATTATTTAAGGGTGAAGAGATTTATATGTGACAATTAACTATCGATAAAAATGTAAAGATTATAAAAGAATATTGCTATTTTAAGGCTAATTGTGAACACAATTTGCGCACATTGTGGGATATAAATATTTGGTAACTTATATTCACAACACTCAATTTTAAATTTTAATACGAGCCTAGGGGCTTTTGTCTTGAGTTACTCAGTGTCATGATTACATTGCCACTGGTTCACATTATTTTATATTGCTTAGAATCTGTCTGGTTACTTTATTTGTAATTATTAAAGAGATTGTGCAAGTGTATACGACACAAAGCTTTTATTAATTGGAAATCAAGAGCTGTTAAGATAATTACTGCGGGGAATTCTAACCTGGATTACATAGGCTTCCTAATCGGGTTGGGTGTGGTTGACTTTTTGCTTGAGTTGTTTCCTGGACGGAACCTAGCCCTGGCGCCCATATTTACTTATCTCTTATGTAGCACTCCCACGACCCTTGTGTGCTCTTTGACTAGCCGTGGAACAGGAAGCAACAAATTAATCTCTCCGAGTTCGAGCCACTTTCATCGGTTCGAGCACAGCGTTGCTACAATTCACTCCTAGTACACCTTCAGCGGGGCCTTATACTTTACCCCTCGCATTTAGGTGGGACACTATTACACGCGTCATTTTGTAACACAAGTGTCACTTACTATAAAATGCAGTAGTATTGCATATTTGATTTTCTATAATAAAAACAATGGTATAATGACAAAAAAAGCAAATTTATTCCAGCTTATCAAGGTCGCTAGCAGCAGCTCTTCCGTTACTGCTAGTCAACGCTCTGAGCTATCATCTTGACGTTGAGGGCAATTCCGATACAACAACATCCACAAGGAGCTCTGACTCCTATGACCTACTCACCATGGACGCAGACTCAGTATTCGACCCCGCGACCTCCTTTTGAGTTTCCAACACCACGTCTTTCAGCATGACCTTTATAACGCTCTATCACGGTGTAACCCTTTAACCCCAATAACCGACTGCCAGTCCGCGTTTTTCACTGGTATATATAGATTTTCAATTCGGCGCGAAATGACCCGCTTCCAACGAATCACATAACGTGCGAACACGTTCCCTTTGGATGCACATTTACTGATGGAATTTTCCACTAGCCAAAAAATTGAAATCGTTTAATTCTATAGGTAATTTCAATACTCTCGAATTCATGTGCAGGTCCGTAAGCAGGATTACTTTACGCCGGATTTAATGCAAGAATTTTTAAAAAACTTAAAGAAATCTATTGATTTAGGGGCGTAGTCATTACACCTTCAACCTCTTCACGATAGCTCCCTTAACCTCCTACTTAACTGACTACGATCTGTCGCCCCTCTTCCTTCATGGCAACAGCTCGTTTTCTCGATAGACCACCATAATGTCAAAAAAAGACAAAAGAACAACGAACAGTAACCAACAAGAAACCCAGCTCAAAAAACGACATGACCGTAGCAACCCCCAACTGAGGCAAATATAAAATAAACCACTAAACAACATAAGAAATAACAGCGATACTAACAAATAAAATCGCTACCCCAATAATATTTCCTTGATTGCTTATGAAATGAACATCAAACAGCTCTGTATTTGTTTATTTACTCTACCTCCGAACCTTCAATACAAATTTTAAAATTTAAACAAGGACAGCCACCTCAAGAAATTAAATTTATAAAATTCTCGACTTTGCAATCCTTCAAATTTAACCAATCAAACAAATGAGTAGAAATCGCGTTAATGGAATGCAATAGAATGTGGCACCGGAAACCCACTAATTTCTTAGTTCGCTCTGCTACTTGTACATGTTTGTATTGTTAAATTACCAATAACACCAAAAGTTCGAGTTAAAGAAGCTTTTTAGTGTAGGTAAATTTGAATATTCTTATTCTTGTTTTTACACAGTCTCAACCAATAGCAACGGAAAATCAGGAGACTACGCTGTCCGCAGTCATAGTGCACGTCCCCGGACGTCAGCACCCGCAAACCAGGAATTATCTGTGCATCATCCCTGAGTGCGAGCCCGTGAGTGTATGTGTATGTTGTATTATATTTTATTTAAGGTGGTTGTTTTATTTTGCACGTTCATTGTTCTAGCTAACTTGTGGATAGCTTTGTTTCGAATACAAGTAGATATGCCACCATCGTTCTAGACAAAAAAAAGGGTTTTTTCCATGGATTCCTTACGGACCAATTCTAAAGTCCAAAAAAAAAACATTTTTGGTAGATACAAAGCTCATACACCCCGAGTTCTGCGCAATAGTTTTCTTCAACTAAGCATTTTTAGCCCCAGGCATGGATCATTTAATTAAATTGTAATTTGCCTTTATTTTACACTATACCCTTCCACCATATTAGCAAATATTCGCACATCTAGTAATAGATAAACTATGTTAGTTGTGGCACGGTAGATCACTCCAACATCACTCCACATCTCTCCATATCACTCCACATTACTCCAAATCATGCTACATCACTCCACGTCCTTCCACATCACTCCACATCCTTCCACATTACTCCACATTCCTCTGCATCACTCCACAACCCTCCACATTACTCCACATCATGCCACATCACTTCACATCTCTCCACATCACTCCACATCTCTTCACATTACTCCACATCTCTCCACATTACTCCACATCCATACACATCGCACTACATACCTCCATATCACTCCACATCCCGCCACATCACTCGACATCCCTCCACGACACTCCATATCTCCCCCACATTACTCTATATTCCTCCACATCACTCCACATCAATCCACATCCCTCCAAATCACTCCACGTCCCTCCACCTCACTCCACATGCCTCCACGGCACTCCACATCTCCCCCACATCCCTCCAAATCACTCCACGTCCCTCCACCTCACTCCACATGCCTCCACGGCACTCCACATCTCCCCCACATTACTCTATATCCCTCCACATCACTCCACATCAATCCACATCACTCCACGGCCCTCCACATCACTCCACATCACTCCACATCCCTCCACAGCACTCCACATTACTCTACATCTTTCCACTTCACTCCACATCACTCCATATCCCTCCACATCACTCCACATTCCTCCACATCCCCCCACAACCCTACACAACACTCCACATCATGCCACATCACTCCACATTTCTCTACATCACTCCACATCTTTTCACATCACTCCACATCTCTCTACATTACTCCACATCCATCCACATCGCTCCACATACCTCCACATCACTCCACATCCCGCCACATTACTACGGATTCCCCCACATCACTCCACTACGATGATATCATTTTTCCTCACGTCACAAATGTAGTTCGTAACGTCCGCCATCTTGAATTTTAATTATTTAGTTACCCAGTATACATATACACATTTCAACCTTTTGATTTACCATATATGTCTGAGACGTCACACAGGTTTATAAGAAAAAAAAATTTACTGCAGTAGGAATAGAACTTGGGCCACTGGTTTAAAAAGCATTGCTGCTAGCCACTCGACTACCGAGTCGGTTGATTACAACAGTGCATATATGATATATTACTTATGCAAAGATTAAGAGATGCATCACTGAAATTTTATAAGTATTTAATAGCAAATATATTCGACCCCAATTTTCAATTTACAAAAACTTTAAATAGTTAATTTCACATCACTCCGCATCACTCCACAGCCCTCTAACTGCAGTAAGAATAGAACTCGGGCCGTATAGTGAGACACAATTAATATATGCAAATTTTAAAATTAAAAATAAAAACTTAAAACTAGGTAAAATAAAATTGTTCTATACCTTTATGCCCCCATGCATACGTATTAACAGATCCAAAAATGACAAATGTTTTTCATGATTGCCGTACAAGCTAATTTTGTTCATGAGTTGTGTATACAGCTCATGTTTTTACTGCGTTTACACCATATTGCATGCAAAAGGGGCGCACTATTATTAACATTAATTTGTTTTATAGTAGAGGACAAAAAATAGTACTATAGTAAGTCTGCTTATCGTAGAAGGCGATTAAAGCGCTCAACAAGGGGCAGCAGCCTTGCTGGCTAAAAAATAATTGTAGGAGAGTTGGTTGGTCTCGGGCGATACTCAATAAATTACAAAGTTGTTGGGGGTTGGCCGTACCAGATACGGCTTTTTGCGAAAATCTTTAAAAACTGCCTTGTGAAAAGATATAAGAACCAACCACAATATTTCCCAAGTATACGTGGCCTAAAACACAAACTATGTTTGATGGAGAGCTCATAAGTAAAATTCTTGTTCGGAGGTAAACTATCCTCTTATTCGGATTTCCGGGAGTGAGTACTTGGGGCTCGTCATCGTAAGAATTTAAAACAACGACTCGATTTAGTGATAGGGACTTGAAATGTAAAGTCATTACTTAGAGTGGATAAGTTAACGAATTTATTAGTCGAAGTGAGAAAAGGAAAGTTGGACATTTTAAGTATTAGTGAGGTGAGATGGCCAAATATTAATTACTTTTCGAAAGATAATTATAGAATAATTACAACTTCTTCAACTAATGGACAGGCAGGGGTAGTAATAGTGTTGAGTAAAAGATTAGGGCGTAAAGTTAAAGAGTACTTACAATTTAATGATAGAATAATTATGGTTAAATTGAGTACGACATCCACAGACACGGTTTTAGTACAGGTTCACCTGCCAACAACTCAGTACGAGGATGAGGAAGTAGAAAAGGTATACGAGGATATAAATTGCATAATGAGAAAAGTAAAGAGAGATGAGAATTTTATAGTTATGAGCGATTTTAATGCGTCAGTGGGAGAAGATAGTGAAGAAAAAATGATAGGTAAATTTGCGCATGGTAGACAAAATGATAGAGGAGAAAGATTAGTTGAGTTTTACCAGGAACATACATTAGTAACTGTAAACACTCTATTCGAACAAGATGTTAGAAGAAGATATACCTGGAAAGCGCCAGGTGATAGGGCTAAATACCAAATAGATTATATTTTAATTAAACAAAAATTTAAAAACCAAGTTAAAAACTGTCGTAGTTATCCAGGAGCTGACATAGATAGCGATCATAACTTAGTTAAAATGAAGTAATCTAAAATTCAAAAATTGAGAAAGGCTAAAATAGAGGGATGGGATAGGTAAGCTTAATGATAGTGAGGTAAAAGAGGAATATCAACAAGTATTATATAATAAGATCAAAGAGCTAGCTATAGGAGGGAACGTAGAAAATAAATGGAAAGAAATAAAAGGGGCTGTACATGATACAGCAACACAGACTATAGGTAAGAAAAAGTAGAAGAGAGAAAACCTTGGGTAACAAAAGAGATATTAGATTTAATAGAAAATGGAAGAAAGCTTAAACCTTTCAGAGAATTGGATAGTGAAGGTAAACAAATTTATAATAGAGTTAGAAATACGATAGTACATGAGTGTAGAAAAGCTAGAAATAAATGGATGGAGGAGAATTGTAAAGGAATACAAGATGTTTTCAGAGTAGGTAAGACAGACAGGACTTACAGGACAGTTAAAAAAAATTTCGGGAAAGATAGGAAAAAATATAATGGTACTACAGATGAGAATAATAAATTCTAATAAATTAAGTTGAGGTAGCAGATAGATAGAAAAGATATTTAGAAGATTCATATAAAGGAGACGATATGGATGAGTTAGAAAACGACCAAAAAGAGCATGTAGAAATAGGGTTCTCATTATTGAGAGTGGAATTTGATAGAGCTGTTAGGGATCTTAAACTAAATAAAGCACCGGTGATAGACGATATACCCGTCGAATTACTAAAATATGCAAGTCAGAAAACTTTAGACAGATTATATGAACTAGTAAAAGTAATATATGACACAGGTGACGTCCCGATAGATTTTGAAAGAAATATTATTATACCAATCCCGAAAAAGTCAGGAGCTGATAGGTGTTAGAATTTTAGAACGGTTAGTTCAACTTTACACGCTTCCAAAATACTAACAATAATAATTAAAAATAGAGTAGAAGCTTTGACTGAGAAATATTTAGGCGAAGACCAATATGGTTTTCGTAAAGACAGAAGGACTAGAGAACCGATACTAATGATTAGGGTAATTATCGAAAAAAGGATACAAAAAAATAAAAAGACTTATTTTGCGTTTGTAGATTTAGAAAAAGTATTTGATAGGGTTAATTGGATTGTTATGTTCAGGGTTTTGTGAAAAATATGAATCTCTCATAGGGATAGAAAAATTATTTACAGTCTATATAAAAACCAAAGCGTAATAATTAGATTTGATGAAATAGAAAAGGAAGCTAAGATTAGAAATGGTGTTAGACAAAGCTGTATACTATCTCCCTTGAGTTTCAATGTTTATATTGAGGAAGCTTTAAACTTAACTAGAGTGAGAAAAGAGATAGATATTAGTGTACAGGAGCAGAAAATAGACATGTTACGTTTTGCAGATGATATAGCCATTGTAGCAGAGTCTAGAAAAGAGTTAGGGTAGTTTTTAAATGTTTTAGATGAGATACTACAGAGTACTTTAGTATTAGAATTAACTCAGGAAAGACAAAGATAATGACAAGTGAGTTACAGCCTAGTTTTATACCAAAATTAAAAATAGGTAATACTGAGTTGGAGAAGGTAGATAAATTTTGCTATTTAGGTAGTATAATTACAAAGGACGGACGTAGCAGAAGAGATATACTAGCTAGAGTAGCTCAAGCTAGAAAAATGTTTTTAAAAAAGAAAGACTTACTAATAGCTAATAGTATTAGTTTAGATAATAGAAAAAGTTTCTTAAAGTCGTACGTATGGAGCGTTCTACTATACGGTAGTGAGGCTTGGACAATTAAAGAAGTAGATAGGAAAAAGATAAAAGCTTTTGAAACTTGGTGTTTTAGGAGAATGTTAAAGATTAGTTAGACAGATAGAGTAACAAATGAGGAAGTTTATAGAAGGATAGGTGAGGAACCCTGTATGTGGAAACAATTAAAGGTCGGGAGAGATAAAATGATAGAGCTTCGGTTTAGACATGAGGGACTATTTAGTAAGGTCTTAGATTATAAACTACCAAATAAAAATAGAATAGGAAGACCTAGACAAAGCTATGTTAGTTATATTATTAGAGATTTAGGTCGTGAACGGTATGTAGACCTTTTTAGATTAGCTCAGAATAGAAAAGAATTTAGAGCTGTGTCAAACCGACCTTAAGTAAGTTTGAAAACAAAACAAAAAAATAATAAAACAATAAAAATCAGTTAACTAAATGTGACCATGACATAACTCACAATTAGTTAGCGGTCTGGCATATTAGCAGCGATTTGTTGCTTAAGCCTTACCATAACAGATAATTTAAGACTTTTTCTTTTTTGGAAGGGATAACCAGGTAATATTTCATTTCCTTATACATGGGAATCATGTAAACACGTTGGAGTTCTTTAACAACCATCAGGTAGCTAATATCTACGTAGAGCCGAGTAGATAACAAAAAGATAGGAGAGTATAGATTAGCACAGAATAGAAAAGAAGTTAGAACTGCCTTAAATCGGCCTTAAGTAAGGTTGAAAATAAAATGATGATGATATTAATTTGTTTACTAACTACATTCTTACATCATGTTCACTTAAAATACAATAACTTTTCGTACGTGTCCCGACAAACTCGAGCACTAATGCGTCACTAAACTCATCTTTGATTTTGCCGGGTACCTTTTTGTTTACAAGGGGGAGATTATACTTATTGTCTGGAGCGTAATCACTGGTGTTAAAAAAGCTTAAATTATCACATATATACCTATAAAAATCGTCAGTTTCGATACCAGACGGTAATGAATCTGTATCCGTGTACAAAAGCGAAAGTTTGGAGTCATGCAGAAGTTTCATTTTTTTGTAGTGACAATATATTGCAAGTTTATATCTTGCGGATTAGTTTGCTATACTGTTGTGTCGTCGGCGCTAACTATTCAAAGATTTAAGTAAATAATTTTTATTAAAGTATCCGAAGTTCTGAAAAAGTACTCGAGTACCGGATACGTTCATTTCTAGTCTCGGATACGGATACCGGATACAAAATTTTTGAAAGTATTCGAATACAGAGTACTGGGTATACAAAAAGTACCCGAGCACAGTACTCGAATACAAAAGTACTCGGATACTTCCCAACTCTGGGTAAACAATGAAAAATTTCGAATAATTCCAGCTCGGTCATATAAAAACATTTTAAATAAAAGGTAAAAGCGTTTATCGAATCGCTTCAGAACTAGAATCCTTTAAATAAAAACATGGCGAAGAGGGAGACGTGCTTAGCATTCCCAGTAAATTTAAAAGATTTTGTGTAATGAGAACTATGTGTAAATTATTGTTATGTACAAATTTTGTTAAATCTACATACAGCTGTAAAAGTATAAATTGAGGTATTTTACATTTTTATTGTTCATTCAGTTATTGTTTATTGAAGAGGGCACATTCATGATTGTGCATTCCGGTAGGGGATTAGTTAACAAAGCTATAAATAATTTACCGTTCGAGCTCCACATTCCAAGTTATTTTTATTGTCATCCTGGGACCCGATTAGAGGAGCGGTTATCCCGAGGCGTTTTTGGAATAAACGAGTTAGATCGCTTGTGCAGGGACCACAACATTGCATACTCCAAGTACCCCGACAATCTTCCAACTAGACATCGAGCAGATAAAATTTTAGAAGAAGAAGTTTGGGGAAGAGTTAAGTCCAAAAACGAAAATTTTGGTGAAAAGGCTGCAGCTTGATTTGTGACAAACGCTATGAAAGCAAAGAGAAAAATAAGTATTGGCTTAAAGAAGAAAATAAGTTTCAAAGTAAAATTCCTGAAGAAAATACGATCTGCAATAGACCGAGTTGGGTCCGACAACTTGAAAAGCTACTAGCCGTCAATATTCTAATTGGTAATAAAATCATAAAAGGAGCTGGTGGAAAAAGCAAAATTAAAGTCTCACGTATTACACCCGTTCTATAGAAAAGAGGTTTTCTACCATTGATTCCGACATTCGCAGGACTAAGTGCTCTTGGATCCCTAACAGGTGGCGCTGCGGGGATAGCTAACGCAGTAAATGATGTCAAGATAGCCAACGAGCAGCTTAAGAAAAGTAAACGGCATTGCCGTTGGGAAAAAAGAAACTGAAATGTTTGTAAAACCATACAAAAAAGGCGCCACATTATTTTTGAATCCATACGAACCGGGGCGTGGTATTTGTAAAAAAGTATCAAAAACTAAGCACGTTACCCCGAAGAGCTCTTACCGACTTGGATATAAGAAACTACGAATTTAATATTTCACATTTTCGCGGCGTCTTTTCTAAAAATCAGTTACAGAAGATTAGACCGCGTGTCAACGAGTCAGGTGTGATTAATTTGGATACCACAAAAGGATCAGGTACACAATGGGTGGGATACCGAAAACGTGGAAATAGTGTGTTATACTATGATTCGTTTGGAGACTTGGAACCTTACATGTGATTTTCCAATGCTCCACCCGAAGGTACTACATTGGCCAGGAAGCGAGTTTTTTACCTGGAAAATTTGGAATTTTGCCAAATCTCTGCTGTTGCAAGCAAGGTAGGGATCTTTAACGTGCGTAACAACACTCACACACGGGACCTCCATTTTACCTCTCATCTGAACGAGGGGTATATTTGTGAAAAATGCTCGCCAAACATTTTTCAAGCGGACCGTGTCGAGATTTGAACCTGGGACCTTGTGGGCGTAGTAGTCACACGCATACCAACTACGCCACAGAGCCGCCTTGAAACCACCGGAAGAAGTAAAGAGATATTTTCGAGATTGCAGAATTTTCTACAACAGTGTATCGGAGCAGACTTACAACACTTACAATTGCGGGCATTAAGTATTAAAGTTTCTTAGTGGCAATGGCTAAAACAGTGAGCGTGTTCGGATACGGTAATGTCATATCGATAGGATCCATTTACCCACCAATCAAATTAAAGCAAGACGGTGAATATGCTTTGGGTTTAGTGGGGTTGTACACTTGTAATACTGTGCAGAACGTGCACTCTGGGGACAATGTTTTGTATTTTGATGATTCAAAGCAGTATAAAATAATTGTTGAACAGGGATCGTACGAATTGGAGGAAATAAACGTATATGTACTATAGAAATTCAAACAATGGCTCAGTACGGCACCAGGCATCAACGAGAACATTGACAGTTATTTAAAACTAAGTGCGAACAATAACACTCTATAATACTCTATACGAAGTAGCTTACCGATCGATTTTATTGAAAACCGTAAAAAAGTATTGAAAGCATCTTGGGGTTTACCAACCGTAAACTTTCTGCAAACGTCTTGCATACCGCAGACCAACAAGTAAACATAATTTCAGTACCTATCAAACATTTTTGTAGGAACCAATATCATCACCGGATTGTTCAGAAACAATTTTCTTACTGACAGTATATTTGAGTTCAGTCTGTCTATACCGCCTGGGTATAATCTGGAAAAGGAGCCAATTTACGTTATACAGGGTGGGCCACGAATTAGCTAACATTTGAAAAATTTGTATTATAGAACCACATGACTTATTTTCAAAATTTATATTTATGTGAAAACTAATTAATGGGAATTTATTTTTTAAAAATTATGTCATTTAAATGTCCGCCGTTTCGAGTTTTGCACTCTTCTAAACGCGTAACGAAATTTTCAAATACTCGTCGGCAAAGAGACCGCGAGATCGCCGACACTTCTTTGTTAATTTTTTCTTTTAACTGTCGTATTGTATTTGCTTTTTTCACGTACACACGACTCTTCAAATAACCCCATAAGAAGAAGTCTGCTAGCGATAGATCAGGGCTCCTGAGTGGCCATGGGATGTCGCCTCGTTTGGAAATCAGTTTTTACGGAAACATTTCTTTGACCACCGGTAGGGACTCGTTAGATGTGTGACAAGTGGCTCCATCTTGCTGAAACCATGTGTTACGATTGTAGCCAGCAAATTCCAGTAACATCGGTGCCAAGAACTCCGGCAACATTTTCACATACTCAGCAGAATTAACAGTAGCTGAACCACCGCGAGAATCTTCGAAAAAGTAGGGTCCAATTATTCCTATGGCTGAAATTGCAGCCCAAACAGTCACCTTAGAAGAATGAAGTGACCTCTCGTGTTTCTGTTTCGGATTTTCATTGCTCCAATACCTGCAATTCTGTTTGTTTACGTGTCCGTAGAGGTGGAAATGGGCTTTGTCCGAGAATAAGACTTGTTAAAATCACTAAAACGATTTAACATCGTTTCGGCATACGACTTACGCAAATTTAAATCATTGGGTTTTAGTTCCTGCACAATCTGGATCTTATATGGATGTTATTTCAAATTTAGTTTCAAAGTACGGCGTAATTCAGCCAAACGTTTGTGCGTCGACAAATCTGGATGACGTCGAACAGAAGCAGAAACTTGCTGCACGCTGTCTTCGCTCCGAGAAGTCCGTGGGCCGCCGGTTTGCTTTACATTTAGTGTTGATCCTGTCTCCTAGAACTTTTTCACTCATTTCTTTATTAAAGGTGCACTCGGACACTGACTTAAGACGTGTAAATCGTATTCAACGCGAAATAAGCGTCTCACAGTAATGAGCGAACTATTGTTTAAGTAAAACTGTTTCACACAAAAAGAGCGCTGCGCTCCCGTGAAGCGATCCATTACAACTAAATTTCCGAGAAACGAGCTAGCGCCAGGACTCCTCCCCGCGCCCCGCGCTGCACGTGTTTGCGTGGAATTCAAGATTTAAATGTTAACGAATTCCTGACCCACCCTGTATATTATCCACTGAGTGTATCCGAAATTGGTTACATAACCATACGATTTGTTGATCATTTGAGGGAATTGCTAAACGTTTCACCGGAAACATACACCTGTGTAAGGCTGGAAATAAAAAGCAGCTGAAAATCGATTTTGTATATAAAACATGCTACCACGCACCTCGACGTACAGAAGTAAATACTACGTCAAAGTGTCAAGTGGTTAAGAGACTTACAGCCGAAGAAATACGTTTCTTAAAGTCCTTGGGATTATAAGTTATAAATGATGGGTGGTAGGAATAAGCGCAGTTTAGATCTCGACGGTGATGAAAACGTCAAACTTGGAAGGCTTAAATATGAGGACGTACCCAAATTAGACGAAACCATAATAAAAGAAGATTATTTTACATATCTTTCCTTTACATTGAATGTAGAAAACAACGATCGTGTTT
Source organism: Platerodrilus igneus (assembly GCA_036346225.1). NCBI lineage: Eukaryota > Metazoa > Arthropoda > Insecta > Coleoptera > Lycidae > Platerodrilus > Platerodrilus igneus. The sequence goes on along the minus strand of JARFIW010000713.1, from coordinate 1,449,793 downwards.
TAATTCAAATCCAGAGCAGCGACAACATCATATACCCTCATGAAAGTTTCATATTTATAATGGGTACTTATAAGCCTACGGAAACATTAAGAGAAGTAACAACAACTGTAGATCCGAGTTTACTAGAAATGTACCATATTTTCTGTTTGAGGAAATTCAATACAAATTGGGTAATAATAAAATAATAGATGTCTGTCAAATTCTGGGGATTACTCAAACCATTAAAGGACTTGTATCCCTCGAAGAATCAGAAGCAAAGTCCATCGCACATACCGGATGGAAGTCCGATGCCATATTCCAAGATGGGCGGTTTAGTTGTGCTATACCGCTAAAAACCATTTTTGGGTTTTCCGAAGATTACAAGAAAACTATCGTCAACATGCCTCCAGAACTGATTTTAATCAGATCTAAGTCGGACGTAAATTGTTACAAGTCAATTGGAAATACAGTGATGTTTAAAATCCAACGTATTTCGTGAGAGGTTCCGCATATAATATTAAGTGACTTCGCTAAGGTTTCACTGCTAATGCCATACCGACCCCTATGATCTCTGCCAATGTAAGTTCCGACTGCTGCCCTTTTTTTGAGGACCTGTCTTAGTCTAGTTCCTCACTAAAGAACTTACCACTTTGATTGAACCTGTAGTTCTACCCGTTCGAGTAATCTAGAACTTCTTTAAGGTGCAGGTCCATTCAAAATGGCTTTACATTACAAAGAGTGTTAATTTTTTATATGATCTGTTATATTCGTTAATTTTAGAAGTATCTATGTGTGGCGACCGGAGATAATAGGGTTCGAAGGGGCTGCAAAAATAGTGTTGCCCATTAGCAACGGATACTGAATCCGGAACTGGCTCTTTATCGGTATTTCAAAAGCTTCCTCTGTATTTAAAGAAGAATACGGTGGCATCACTTTAATAGTTTGGCATTATTCAATTTAATCGTATGACTAGTTTTAAAAATATGCTAAGCGACTCGAAATTCTTCATATTTACCCTATTTAAAATGAACAATGGGTTCTTTAAATCCAGTTGTTACATTTCTCGTAATCTCAACGATATATTTTCAAAAACGCAACAATCCCTAACGACTAATCTCATAAATTCCGGAGTTTTTAAACTGGTTCATTTTGTTTTTAGTTTACCTAACTAATTTTTAGTTTTATTTGTATTACTAGAAACTATTTAATTTACAAACTATCTTGTTCAAAGTAACACTAGTTAGTTGTCTGTTGCAAAGCTGTACTTTGCTCGCGTGGTGAGGTAAACATCCTAAAAAGAATTCCTGTTTCGAACATTTTGCAGTTGATGATGACGCTTATGTTTTAAAATACATATATAGTTTAAAATAATTTGTGGGTAAACAGCTTTCATATTTTATTTTAAAGAAAACTTTATACGTTAATACTCTTTGGAATTTTAATAATCATAGCTTTGTTTACCTTTTAAACCAGAAGTGAACGTTTGTATTATAATTTAGAAATTATGGTTAATAACAAAATTTACTTAAATTTAAATGGGTTAACTCTAGTAACAAACAAACAATTACTAAAAAGAGTCATTTACCTGAGACTACAAATAATATTAGAAACCTTCTAAAATAAATTTTACGGTTTAAGATCAGTCAGTTATTTTTAACTTACCTATAAGAAAAACACTAATTGCTTTTTTTTGCAACATTATAGATTAAGTACGTAAACACAACAACTCTAGATAACTAACAAAATATTTGTGATTCGTTTTCGAGATAGTTATAATTTTAATATTCTGATTCATTATGTTGTTTGACTGGTTACTCCTACAACTGCCGGCGTTCACCACGCCTGTTTACACGATTTAAAATACAACAATTTGCGGTTAATGAGATTCAGATGAAATATATTTTATATCAGTCATTGACCTATTTAAACCATAACTAAGAAATTAGAAAGGCCATGTTTATTTTATAAACGTACATGCAAATTCATGCGAAGCACCGATGCTCTAGATAGCAATTTCACTGCAAAGTAGATGGAACTAAAATTTGAAATCTGCGAATCACCATTCAGATCTGTTGAAGCTATACTGCAAATTCAAACATCTTTAACACCGTAAACTTCGTTTTAAAATTAAGCTCATAGGTAAAATCTAACGCGTCCAGACTATTAGCAATTTTGCAAAGTCCTCACAAGTCAAAGTAACGTAATATCTACATTACGAATGCTGTTATGTTTGTATTCAGATAACAGAGGATGAATTGTATTTCTTGTTTTTATTCCTAATAACACAAACAAACACAATTTTTGTTTCTTGATATCTGATGGATGTCTTTTATGCGTTTCTGGTGGTTGACACCTTCAGATGTTAAGATATTCGTTAAAGACGGTTTACATTGTATAACTTTGTGACGAACGTAATGCAATAGTGACTCATTATTGGAATGTAAACAACCTCATAATGTTTGTCAAATGTTTAAGAAATCGCTGAAAAGGCCGGTTTCAAATACTAACCGCCGCGGACAGGATGAACAGTAGTCCACATCCTAAACGCGTCTATAAATAGATATAAAATACAAAACAAAGGAATAATATTTTACTGTACAGTATATGTTGATGACAGACTTTATGGAATATCGCAAAGACGTGTAATTCAAACTTGTTACGTTCACCTTCCGATGGTGTACTAAACCTTTCCATTTTGGTTAATTATTCATCCAATTAGATTCTGCTTCCAATACTCAAATACCATCCTGTATATTAGACATTCCTACAACAAGAACGCTTTACTACAATGTCATTTAAATCCATTTGCTCCAAAATGAAAAGTCCTTTTATAATCTAAATAGTCAGTACCTTGTTTTAGGTATCCGTTGGCTTGATACATATCACTATAGCGTATAATTACTTATAATACCCAATCCTAAAGTCTCATTGACATAATGGATCGTACTTATTTGATAAAGCTTTGTTTCAAGTTCTATATAACACCTGTGTTTGATAACGCTAGGATTACGTTTAATTCTTGCTATAAAACTAGTTCATTATTTGAATTCTTTTCTGCAGCTATACGGCAACGAATATTTAGCGTTACATTTTTCGCTATTTACAAAATTTCGTGCACATCATTGTATGGTAGGTACTTTTAGTTTTAAGAAAATGTACTTTTCTTCGTAACGATCTAATTTTACTAGTACCCGTACAGCTTTCTCCGTGGGACATGACCATCAGTCCTAAATGTGAAGTATATCCTCAATATTGATCGTTGAAAATGGAATAGCTATGAACCGCTAAAACGTCAAAATTACTACCTGTATGTTTGTTGTGGTTTGTTTAGCATTTTTCTTAATCCTCCTTGAGAATTAAACCACTCATAGTTTTAAATCATCTTTATTTACGTTTCGATCCATGACCTAGGATCGTTGTCAAAATAACGATCCTAGGTCATGGATCGAAACCTAAATAAAGATGATTTTAATTCCCAAAGAAGATTAAGAAAAATGTCAAAATTACTTCTACTATCGTATAAAGAGATGTGAAACATCATCTCCAGCTGATAAATTCACTACGACAGTCGATGACTTCATCAGCAATAGATTTGCGTAAGATTTTTTTTGCTCTTCTTCAAGTTCTAGGTATTTGAAAGGTATCCCACTTCTCTCCAGATCGGCCGAATACCCTATGGTGACAACTGTTATCAGTAATGATTATTGCGATTAAGTTTCACCCGTGCTACCTATAAACCTATTATCTTTTTATATGTTTTGTTTTAGAGATATTATACGGCATAGGTACAATGTTGTGACCTACTCCTGCTGGAAGAATGCATTCTTAGGGCAACAGCTTACCTGTAATTATGATCAATATGTAAGTAAACCCTTTTGTTTTCTTTCTATTAAGAGTTGAATTATTTGAATAATAAAACTTTAATAATAGTAAATATAGCAAGACCGAAGGCAGTTCATTCTCGACTTAGTTTAAATTTTTCTTGTTCAGTGTGCATGTAAGGTGTCATTTAGATTACTTTATAGAAAATGTAGAAAAGTATTAATTACTTTTGCTTGCAAACTTTTTTTAGTGGTTGGGGTGATACCATTTCGAATGGACCTGCACCTTGCCGAAGTTCTAGATTACTAGAACAGGTGAAATGACTTGCGTGTTCTAATGAGCTAAAGAGCCAAACTACATGTTCAACTAAAGTAGTGGGGTCGTTAGTGAGGCACCAGACTAAGAGGGCAGCGACTCTTTTGGTACTTAGATTGACAGAGATCGTAGGGGTCGGTTTGGCAGTTTTAGACATACTACCGCGATGTACAAGGCAACGCGGGAAACTATCACATTACCTCCCAAGTACACAACGTACTTAATTTGTAATAAACATGATGGCATTCTTTGGGGTAAAAGATTCCTGAATTAAAATAGTCCTCCATTCGGATCTACGGGAGGGAACTGCTTTAGAGGATGCCATCGGAAAGTTTAGAATAAGAGTCGGGAACATTCTGCGAGTCGGAGCGTGGAATATTAGAAGTATGAAGCAAGTAGGTAAGCTAGAGAACTTAAAAACTGAAATGAATAGCTTAGCACTAGACATAGTACGGATCAGCAAAGTTCGGTGGCCAGAAGCGGGGAATTTTTGGAGTGGAGACTTCAGGGTAATTCATAGAGGAGCAGAGAAAGGAAAATTGATTGTGGGAATAGTTATGCGAAAAAAGATTGGATACTGTGTAGAAAATTACTTACAAAAAAACGAAATGGTTAGATTACAATCTAAACCTGTAAACACAGTAGTAATACAAGTATACATGCCCACCTAAAGTGACGACGAGGTAGAAGTGATCTAAAAAGATATCGAAGACATATTAAGATACGTAAACGGACATGAAAATTTAATAATTACAAGGAATTTTAATGCAGTGGTAGGTGAGGATAGGGAAGGAGCGGTAGTAGGTTTATTTGGTTTTAGCACGAAAAAGACAGAGGAACTAGGCTGGTAGAATTTTGCGAAAAGAACAACTTTATTATCACAAACACGTTATTTCATTTCAACATCATGGTAAAAGACGATATACGTGGAAGATGTCAGGAGATATAGGAAGATATCAAATAGATTACATTTTTGTTAGACAACGGTTTAGGAATCACGTGAAAAACTGTAGAAGCCACCCGGAAGCAGTTATAGACACTGACCACAACATCGTAATCATGAAGGCCGCTATTAAATTTAAAAATTTGAAAAAAAGAAACGGAAAAATGCACTTTGACGGTGAGACACTAAAAGATAAATATATTTAAGAAAGATTCGAAAAAAAGTCAAATAAATTGCCGAAAGATATCGGGAAAATATCTGATACTAACGAAGTAGAAATAGAATAGAATAACATTAAATCCAGTCTAGACATTGCGACCAGAGATATTCTGGAGTATACACAAAAAGAAAATAAGAAACCATGAATAACAAAAGATATCCTGAATTTAATAGAAGAAATACGAAAATACAAAATAAGTCAGACTAAACAGGAAAACAGAGATACAAAGCCATAAAATGAGAAATTATTCTCAAATGCAGGAAAACTAAAGAACAATGGATTGATGAAAAGTGTAAAGAGGTACAAACTAAGATGGAAGTAGAAAAGATACATGAAGCATACAAACTAATTAGAATCAATTTTAGGTATATAAAACCGTATAGCAAAAATATAAAGGACGCTGGAGGGAACGTTATTGTACCAAATGTAGAGAAAGTGGGTAGATGGCAAGACTATATAGGGAATTTATATGCTGGAGGAACTAACAGCATTAGAACAGAAATCAGACATTGAAAATGATGACTTGGTGTATGCTATACTTAGAGATGAGTTTGAATTAGCATTAAAGGGTCTGAAAAATGGTAAAGCGCCGGGTACGGGTACGGTGCAATCAGAAACTCTAAAACCCACTGGACAAGCAGTAACAGAACGTCTCTTCCAACTTGTATGAGACAGGCGAGATACCCAGAAATTTCAAACGGAACATCATAGTAACTATACCAAGAAAGCAAGGCGCGGATAGATAAGGGGAAAGCGTGTCTATAGGGTTTGTAGATCTAGAAAAAGCATTTGACAATGCAATATGGAAAAAAGTGTTTGAAATACTCAAAAAGATTGAAATGAGTTATAGGGATAGACGAATACTACATAGCTTATACAAGGAGCAAACAGCAGTAATAGAATTAGAGCAGGAACGTAGAGAAGTAAACGTTAGGAGAGGAGTGAGACAGGGATGTGCCCTATCCCCATTAATTTTTCACCTGTACATAGAAGAGTCAATGAATACTGTCAAATGCAGGAAGACATTTGGAATTAGTATGCAGGAACTAGAAATTGATATGCTTGGATTTGCAGTTGATATAGCGGTATTAGCATCTAACAAGAGACAGTTAGAAACTGCTCTTAATGAAATGGAAATGGTTCTAACAGAGAGATACTGTATGAAAATTAACAAAAATAAAACTAAAAGTATATAAGAGAGAGGAAAATAAATCAAAAACAAGAACACAAATTAGTAACAAGAACTTACAAGAGGCTAAAGATTTCTGCTACCAAGAAGGCCAAATAACGCAAGATGGTTAAAGCGCAAAAGATATAAAACACACATTAGCACAAGGTCGTGATACATTTAAGAAGAAAAAGCAACTACTATATTTAAAGACAACAAACATAAAAACAAGGAAAGGATTGCTTAAAACATGTGTGGAGCACAGGACTGTACGGCTGTGAAGCCTGGACAGTAGGGGAAGCGTGCAAGAAAAAGGTAGAAGCTTTTTAAATGTGGTGCTACAGACGTATAATAAAGATATCATGGACAGACAAAGTTAAGAACGAAGAGGTACTAAAAATGATAGGGGAAGAAAGAAGTATGTGAAAAACCGTAAAAAATAGGAGAGATAGAACGATAGGCCACATACTACGGTATGAGGAAATAGTGCGGGATATATTAGAAGCAGAGATAAGAAAAAAGAGAAATAGAGATAGACCTAAGATAGACTACTGCACACAGATAGTGGAAATGTAGAAATTTCAGGGAAATGAGTAGGCTAGCTCAGAATAGAAATCAATGGAGGTACGCATCCAACCAGTTCCAAGATGGATAAACTAATGACGAAAAAAGTAACTGTACTTAAACATGATGATTATTATAAGCAACTACAAGTATTGGTTGGGCAAATTTCTCGAATAGTGTTAATTGTGTAAAAGGATTTACTGGAAACCTATTAATTCGGCAATTGTCTAAGTTTGGGGAATCTTGGCAACCACAGGCTACTTAACCCCCGTCACTGAATCGCTGTGAAATAGGGCATAAAATTAAAAACAATAGAAGGGGAACCGAGCTGTATATAGGCTGTGTGAGAATTTCAGGGAGCTGTGTAGGCTAGCGCAGAAATAAGTACAGGAACCAGTTTTGGGATGGAATACCTAATGACGAATAAATAAACGCAGATAAATCTGAAGATTATTATAAACAACTAGGAGTGTTGGTTGTGAAATATCTGCAACTAATGTTGACTGTGAGAAAAGATATATTAAAAAAATATATAAATCGGCAAATGTTAAAGTGCTGGGAAAACTTGGCAGCCACAGGCTGCTTACCTCCCTTCACAACCACTGAATGTCGGATAAATAGGGTATATAATTGTGATACAATAGCAGGGGAGCGAACTGCATCTATCAAGAAAAGACAGTGCCTATGATGAAAGACAACAAACACAGAAACAAAAATAAAATTGTTCAAAGCATATATGTGGAGCACAGCATAGTATGCCTATGAAATACGGGCAGTAGGAAAAGCAGACAGAAAAACGGTAGCAGTAATTTGGAATGTTGTGCTACAGATGTATGAGGATGATAGCATGGACAGACAAAGTTAATAACAAATAGGTTACAGAAATAATAGGCGAACAAGTATATATGTGGGGAAAAAATAGTAGAAATAGAAGATCAGAATACGTTCAAGGGCATTTTTGGGCAATAGTATGGAATATATTACATGCAGAGGTAGGAAAAAGGAGGTAGATGTAAACCGCGATCAGATAGTGATAGATGCAGACTGCAAATTTCAGGGAAATGTGTAGGTTAGTTCAGGATAGGAAACAATGAGGGTACACGTCTAACCTGTTTCAGGATCATAGACCTAATGATGATGGGACGTAGATGTTACCCGTTAACGTACTTATAGAGAATGTAGAAGGGTGTTAAATTTTTTTTGGTACTGCGAAAATCTTTATGAATATTTTGGAAAAACCAAATCTTCGCTCAGGTTGGTTTTCCTTGTATTTTATAATATATTTTTCTAATTAGAAGTTTGTTTGTTAAATGGTTCTTATGTTATGAATTAGTGTGTTTATTTTTTATTTCAGGCACTTTATTTTCTATTTTGTATTTGGTAAAACCTCGCCTACTCGCCGATTAAACCAGGTCATTCTTTCCTAGTTCCTACCGGCTACGTCTATGTATGTAACAAACGAATACGTTAATGTTGTATTAAGAGTAACATGTACAATTTCTGTCATAGTAGCGGTTGCTGAAAGAAACTTTTCCGAGTTAAAGCTTATCAAGACCTACCTAAGAAACACCATGACATAAAACTGACTATCATCTTTAGCCCTTCTCATAATAGAAAACGAATTAGCGACTGGAATGGGTGATAAGGGTAGACGAATAGTGCATAGCTTATATAAAAAGCAAACAGCGGTATTAGAATTAAAAAAGGAACGTAGACAAGTATATATTAGGAAAGGGGTGAGACACGGACGTGTCCTATCCACATTAATTTTTAACTTATATATCGAAGAGACGATAAATACTATTAAATGCAGAAAGACATTTGGAATTACTATGCAGGACAAGCGATTGATATGTTCAGATTTGCAGATGATATAGCGATAATAGCATCTTGAAGAGTTATAAAGCAGCTCTTACTGAAATGGAAACACTTCTAACAAAGAGGTACGGTATGAAAATTAACAAAAAAAAACTAAAATACTAGTATGTATAGGAGGAGTAAATAAGGCACAAACCAGAATTCTAATAGGAAACGAAAACTTACAAGAGGTTTAAAGATTTCTACTACTTAAGAAGCCACATAACGCAAGATGGGCACAGCGCAATAGATATAGAACAAAGATTAACGCAAAGCCGCGCTACATTTAACAAGAAAAAGCAACTACTATGCTCAAAAACAACAAACATAGAAACAAAGAAAAGACTGCTTTAAACATATGTGTGGAGCATATCACTGTACGGATGTGAAACGTGGACAGTGAGAGAAGCGGACAGGAAAAGGTAGAAACCTTTGAATTGTTGTGATACAGACGTATGATAAAGATATCATAGACATACAAAGTTGCGAACAAAGAGGTTCCCGAAATAGTAGGGGGAAGAAATAAATATGTGAGAAACAATAAAAATATTAGAGATAGGATGATAGAACACATACTAAGGCATCAGCGATTAATGCGTAATATATTAGAAGTAGAGAAAGGATAAAAAAGAAGTAAACGTAGACCTACATTAGACTATTGCACACAGTTAGTAAAAGATGTAGCTTATGGAAATTTCAGGGTTAGCTCAGAATAAGCAACAATGCAGTTCCGCGTCCAACCAGTTCTAAGGCTGAATAATGAGGACTGTGATGTTGAAATTTCGTTGTTTCGTTCCATCTGAACTAGTAAAATAATACGTACGTCTTCAGGTAATAATTCAGATCAATTTTGTTTTCATAGCACCTTTTATTGACACCTGGCATAGAGGCAGATTCTATTAAATACATTTGAGGTAGAAAGTGCGTTTTATGTAAACGAAATTACTTACAAGTATGAGGAAACTGCAAACTCTTCATATAAAGCGTGCTTGTTTTTTGAAAAATTGAGTAACATTTTGGACATCATTTCATTTGTTAGAACTAAAAGTTATCAATGGAATAAACGCATTAATATAAACTGAAAAATAGCATTAATTTTGAAAAATCATGCAAATATTACTAATCGCAGATGTTATATTAGAAACTGAATTCGAATTGCATTCAATTGGTACCGTAGCATAGAGAAATTTGCTGTACGAGCCACATCTATAAACGAATATGACACTATCGAAACGATGCTTTTATTTACAGTTAGAGATAACTGAATTAAATCAACACAAACTTTATTGGAATTTTACCTATGAGAATGACGTCGAACTAGCAATATTAGAATCCTTCAACTAGTAGATTTTTAAAAATTTTAAATAAAAATCGCCTATTGGTCATCGTGTCCGTACGATTTCTCAAGTTCTACACCAGGCGTGGTTTCAAAATATGCTTTATGCAAATACTTTGTTATTGGAGCGAAGATTTATAAATAACAGTATACGTATTAGAAGAGAATGATTATTGTTTTTTGTGAACGAGAAACGTGTAATGGGGAAAGCATTACGTCTAAATGATATTCAAAATGAAAGTGAAAACTGAAAATAGTGTGTAAATTTGACTTAACCCATTTGGTCGTAACTAATATTTCTTTGCTAGAATTGTTTAGTAAAGGGTATAATTCCAAGGCTTCAAATCACAACCCAGAGCTCCTACGCCAAAATCCTTTAGTCATTACCCATACTTTGAATTACCACCCGAAGTTTTTAAAAATGTCAAACGTTTTGTTGTAAATAATTTTTTACTAAAAAAGAATTTTTAAATAGTAATTCGAAGTTACTTCTTCGAGATTTAATATGTTCACTGACAGTTATTGTTTTAATTCAATTAGGTAAGAGGTGCTTAAATAAGATTTGTGTTTTCGATTTTAAACTGTATGTTGATTTAGGTAACTTTCTGCGTATTTCAATGCTTGAGAAGGACTTATATATTAGCAAAATGTTTATTTGGCTACAATCTGAGTCTACTGTAATTAAGGTCCGATTAGTTTATAAGTTGTGTGTTTTATGTAAAAGACAATTGGAATGTGCGTTCTAAATAGATTAATTTTAAGATAATATTCAGTAGTTGTAAGATATCTTTAATTTAGAGAATAATTTATAACTAAGGAAAATTTACACAAATTTTTTAATTCGTATACAACAAGTTCTCCTGTAATTTACATGTTCAGCGCGGGGGTCTTATAACTTTGTACATCGACTTACCTCCGCGGGTTTTTGTTGTTCTAAGCTGCAGTTCCTATTCCTTCAACTAAGTGGACTGTATGCGAGATTTAGTACGTGTTATTTGGCACTTGCACTGTGTTTTTTAGGGGTTTAACAAATAAATTCACATACCGCGGCAGTATGACTAACTCACGTTACCGAACGAAAAACCGACTGTTCTGTTTCGATATCCATAAGAGTTTGTTCACTGCTACCCTTAGTCCCACTTACTCACACATGCACAAGAAATTTTTACGGCAGGATATAAGGGAACAATAGATGACGGTTTTACTATTAGATTTACAACTACAAATTTACGACTTAAAATTAAACACGACAAAGTGCGACAAAGAGACCGAACATCCCGCCCACCAAAATACGTATGAACTAACTTACTTTATATTTAAAAATAATAATAACCATTAACTAAGAAACCTAAGCCGACAAACTTATATAAGTGAATATATGTATACATACCATTAACTATTAACTAACTGGCAGTAAACATAGTTTCACTAGGGGGCGTTTAACTAACCCTTGAGCTGTCTTGACGGTAGTTACCCGAACGATACCGTCCCTACCAGGATGAACATCGACTACTCTTCCTAAACGCCACTGTAGAGGGAGGTTATTTTCTTCCTTTAAGCGGACAAGCGAATCAATAGGTAAGGTAGCGGAATTCCTTAACCACTTACCTTTCTGCTGCAACGTGTGCAGGTATTCAGCACTCCATTTCTTCCAAAACCCTTGTTGCATTTGCTGCAACAGCTGCCAGCGATTCAAACGAGAGGGGTTTATGGACAACAAATCTGGATCTGGTAACACCGAGACTGGTTCAACATTAAGAAAATGACCCGGGGTCAAATACGAAAAATCATGCGGTTCGCCACTTAGTGCGCATAGTAGACGTGAGTTGAGAATCGCTTCGATTTGAATCAATACCGTCGAGAATTCTTCAAACGACAAAATTTGTTCACCGATAATTCTTTTCAAATGGAATTTTACTGATTTAATCCCGGCCTCCCACAACCCACCAAAATAAGGAGCAGCAGGAGGATTAAACACAAATTCGATTCCCTCAATGCCTGCCGAATGACGCATCAATTGAGAGATTTTACGAGAGGCCCCAACAAAATTAGTACCATTATCACAATGGATTTGAATACATTTGCCTCTTCGAGCAATAAATCGACGTAAAGCACCCAAGAAAGCGTCTGTCGACAAGTCAGACACTAGTTCCAAATGGATGGCTTTAGTGCTGAAACAAATAAATAAGCAAATGTACGCTTTCAATGATTTTGCGCCACGACATCGATTCATCGTGACAGAGAAAGGTCCACCAAAGTCGACTACCGTATGTAAAAACGGAGTTAATCTAGAAGCTGGTAAATCCCCCATAGGGGGGCGTATAGCCACGGGGTTTATACGAAAACAACGAATGCAGGATTTCAAACATCGCCGAATAGCCCTCTGCGGACAAGATCCAATAATTTTGAGTTAATAAAAATTGAGTTGTTCGATTTCCAGGGTGTAAATGTCTTTCATGACAATCTAATATAACAATTTCAGTCAACCGATGCGACCGAGGAAGCAAAATTGGAAATTTTGCATCATGCGATAACTCTGAGTTACGTAGGCGACCGCCCACCCTCAACACATCACGACTATCTAGAAACGGACTAAGGCTACGAAGTTGTTTACCAACAAGTTTTCCAGTTTTAATATTTGCGATGTCTTGGGCAAAAACATCTGTTTGAACTCTTTTAATCAATAAATGTATAGCCTCTTGCTGATGAGCTAGAGACAAACCATCAGAATATTTTAAACGCAAATCTGCCGGACATTGAACATTACGAATGAAATGACGAATACATGTAATAATCCTACAAATTTTCTGCAGTTTTGAAAATTAATTTATCCAACAACAAATCTAAAAAATTCTCAGACATAACGACTGTTAACGACAAAGTACGATATTCGACGTCCATCTGAAATGAGTCGATAAGGTTTGGTAGCGACGTTACTGGCCATTCTTCGCTACGACGCACTAACCAGGAAGGTCCTGACCACCATAATGGATGATGAACCAAGTCTGAAGCCAAAAGTCCACGTGAGGCACAATCCGCAGGGTTATCCTGGGACTTAACATGAAACCACGAAGATGGAGGAATACGTTCTTGAATCTGCAAAATGCGATTACTAACGAATATCTTCCACTTATGCGAGGAAGACCGAATCCAAGACAAAACAACAGTAGAATCTGACCACGCGAAAATATTACTAAAGGATAAAATATCTGTATAAGTATTTTTGACGAAATCTACTAAATCTGCCAAGAGTACGACAGCACACAATTCGAGACGAGGCAATGAAACGCGATTAGTACGAGCAACTTTCGATTTTGCGCATACTAAGGACATGGTAATATTACCTTCTAAATCGAACGAACGAAAATAGGTGACAGCTGCATACCCGGCTTCAGAAACATCGCAGAACCCATGCAACTCCACCTTTTTAAAATTATGACATACGATGCGACGCAAAATCTCAATATTCGAAACCGCTGGCAATTCACCCAAAAAATGTTTCCATTTTTGTATGACTTCCAATTAAGGCTCTTGGTCCCAACCGAGACCTAAAAGCCAAAGATCTTAAACTAAACGTTTAGCGAACAGTGCTAAAGGTGCTATCAAACCGAGTGGATCAAAAATTTTTGCGATAGCCGACAAAATATTACGTTTAGTGCAAGTGCGCTCTTCAACGTCTAAGTTGTATAAAAATGCATCTGTAAAAGCGCGCCACGAAAGGCCCAAAATTTTTATTGAACCACTATCTTTATCTTGAAATGTAATTGCGTCCGAACTGGACAGAGACTCCCTCAAGTTGGACATCACTTCCGGGCAATTACTACTCCATTTTCCTAATTGAAAACCACCACTAGTGCAAATACTATTCAATTCACCAATTAATTGATTAGTAGCTTCAATCGAATTGCATCGAGTGACTAAATCATCAACATAGGTATCGCTCGCCAATACCGATGATGCAAAAGAAAAATTAATTGATTCTAACTTTGCCAATTCTTGAACAGTACGCAAGGCCAAAAAAGGCGACGACGAAACTCCATAAGTCACAGTATTTAATTTAAAGTCCATAATAGTATCGGACGGAGAAAATCCAGACGATACGTTGATAATCACGATGAGTATCTTTAACCAAAATGTGCCGATACATTTGTTTGATGTCAGCTGTAATTACGATAGGATGTACACGAAAGTTCAATACCAAAACTGCAATGTCCTTTCGCAGAGCAGAGCCAATAGTCAAGCTATCATTTAACGAATTTCCAGATTGATCCGGACACGAAGCTTCGAAAACCACACGCAATTTGGTGGTAGTGCTATCACGCTTATGTACAGCATGATGGGGAATGTAATACATTTTCTCATGAACCGACGAATTTATAGGCGATTTCACTTGAACCATGTGACCACTTTCCAAATAATCCTCTATAAATTTTTTATAATCCGAATACAATTCAGGATTTTTTAGCAAACGACGTTCTAACGACAAAAATCTTTTAATACAAATTGATCTCATACCCACAAATGAGGGTTCCGAAATTTTAAAAGGCAAGGACACTACAAAACGACCGTCCTTGTTACGTCTATAATTTTCCACAAATTGATTTTCACACCTTTCTTCTTCAGGAGAAATGTGTTTTTTGAAGGGAATATTTTTTAATTCCCAAAATCGACGAATGTCACTGTCTAAGGGCTCAACGAAAGCACACAACGACGTAATAGAATTATTCGGGTAAGCGACCTTTCCCGTTAAAACCCAACCAAAGGTTGTTTTAATAGCAACTGGCTCGTTAGCGACACCCCAACGAGACTCCTTCAACAAAACCTGAGCAAAGATTTCCGCTCCAAGCAGCATGTCAATTTTACCAGAAATATTAAAATTAGGATCAGCTAAGGCCAAACCTCGAGTATGCGACCATTCCTTGACCCCTATCGACGACGAAGGTAATTGCTTACAATTGTTAGGTAAAATATAACACTCAATTCCATATGCTGGAGACCTTGCTCCCGAGGGGCTGACTACACACGATAGTGCACCAGACACCAACGACGAATTCAAGTCAAGTCCTTGAACAGTAACATTGGCTTTCCGTTTCTTTAAACCTAATTTCTGACGGCACCTTTCAGTCATAAAACTTTCCCTAGATCCGTTATCTAATATTACACGAACAGATTGCAATATTCCTGTATAATCAAGCACCGACACCATTGCCGTAGCTAACAGCGTGGTTGTGTGTTCTAATGACGTCGAAATCAACCAGCTAGTGGCAGGTTGTTCATGCACAACCGACGAAGACAGATTGTCTTCACTAGGTCTAGTAGTAGAAGTAAGTCTAGGCGCCGCTCTCCGAGAAGACGCTGACCTTTGACGATGGGTTTGTCTGCGTGGCGACACCGATTTTTCTCGTTTATCGAAGTGAAGCAACGAATTGTGTGACTGATGACATTTTCTACACGACCAATCTACCGTACAATTTTTCATCGAATGTGAAGTATTTAAGCATTTAATACAAAGATTTTTAAGTTTTACCACCTCAAAACTTTCCTGAGGGGTTTTATCGAGAAACTGCTTACATCTATAAATAGGATGCACAGCTTGACATAAACTACAATTTTTACAATCATTGGTGGTACTAACTAAAGAAGTTTTAGCCGAAGTGCTAACGAGCTTTTCCCTTTGTTTCATGGAATCTCTAGATTTCAAGCATGTTCCTGAAGCAATGTCATTTATTTCCAACACTTTACATTGTTTTTCAATGTACGACCTTAAATCTTTAAACGAAGGAATCTCGTACTATTTCCTAATTCAAAACGCTTTAAAATGTTTGTATCTAATTTTTTTGATAACAGATTAAACAACATGAAATCTAATAAATCTATTTCCATCTGCTTTAACGGGAATATATAATTGCCGGAGTTCCGCATGCGAGTCTGAGGAACTGACCTTAGGGCATTTTTCAAGAGCATTAAAATATGTTGAAAGTAATAACCTCTTGGACTGAAAACGATTAGTAATGATTTTATATTCTTCCTCGTACGCATAATCATTTAATGGCAAGTGTTTTATCAATGCACGCGACGACTCATCTAATGTATCAACAAGATAGCAAAATTTTTCAACGGGTGACAAACTGACATTATCATGAATCAATCGCTTATAAATTGCATAATAACTCTCAAAATTTGAAATGCGTCCCGAGAACCGTGGGACAAAAAGATGTTTTAAGCGAATTTCACAATTTAGCGAAAAAGAATTATTCATATTTTCTACCTTTGGCTTATTTTCTACGCGATCTAATTCGCATTGTTCAGCAATAATGCGAATATCTATTAGATAATCATCGATTTTCACCCTAAGAGCCGAAAATTCATCCAATTGTTCACTTTCTTCATCAAAGAAAATATCCTTGCAAAAAGTTTTGAAATGGGTTTCAATTTGCTCGACACTTTTAATCGATGCTCTATTTAAAGCAATCGATACGTTTTCCGGTTGGTTAATTTTACTGTATATATAATCCAACCTTTTAACTACAAATTTCGCTTCAAGAATAGCTTTATCAATTGATATAACCATATTTAATTAATGATTAATGAACGACAATAAAAATTAATATAAAAACAAAGCGTAACTCGAAAACGCTACAAATAATTAATCTACGAAATTAAATTATTAATCGACAAATGCAACTAATTACAGTGCTCGCCCGACAAAGCGTCTAACGTTTCAAATAAATTTCAACCCCTTCGTTATACAAGTTGCATGAACCGGATCGTTCCTCGAACTTGACACGAAAAATAAGGTAAAGATATACAATGCAATAATCTTCATAAATAGTTTACATAAAAGACACCGACGACGACACTAATCTTTACGACAAAAGATAAGGGATG
Organism: Platerodrilus igneus; assembly: GCA_036346225.1. NCBI lineage: Eukaryota > Metazoa > Arthropoda > Insecta > Coleoptera > Lycidae > Platerodrilus > Platerodrilus igneus. Next base: position 1,432,701 of record JARFIW010000713.1, on the reverse strand, counting down.
TATTGTAAAATCTGCCGTTAGGACCAAATGTTACTACCATTAAATGTGTCAGCAGGATGTTATTCTCCTTGTAACACGTGTAAACATACTGAAAACTACGACACTTATTAAATTTTAGTAAAAATAAGGAGCTTAAAGGATAGGAACTAATTAATTAATTAAATAATCCGGTGATAAAGGCCCATTTGTTCAGCGCGGGGGTCTTATAACTTTGTACATCGACTTACCTCCGCGGTTTTTTTGTTGTTCTAAGCTGCAGTTCCTATTCCTTCAACTAAGTGGACTGTATGCGAGATTTAGTACGTGTTACTTGGCACTTGCACTGTGTTTTTTAGGGATTTATCGATAAAGTCCGCGGCACTATTGACTAACTCCCGTTACCGAACGAAAAACCGACTGTTCTGCTTCGATATCCATAAGAGAGTGTTTGTTCACTGCTACCCTTAGTCCCACTTATTCACACATGCACAAGGAATTTTTACGGCAGGATATAAGGAACAAGGGATGACAGTTTTACTATTAGATTTACAACTACAAATTTACGATTTAAAATTAAACACGACAACGTGCGACAAAGAGACCGAACATTACATATTGTAAGAAATGAATGCTATGAGTTTGGCGGCCTGAGAAGAACTATGTAAATTGGACGTGGCCCTTAACCAACGTCTTAAATTTTTAAAATTTAACAAAGTTTTGTTAAACTGCATCTCGTCCCTTTAAAGCGAGGGCACGAAGTGATTGCCCTGCTTGCCCTCTCCTAAATTATTAGATTCTTATTGAGCTATTGTTGCTAAATTTACAAAACTGACTTAAATAAAAATGTAAATTATTATGACTAGTTGCTCACATTGGCAGTTGCTATTTAGCTAGCACTTTCAAATCGTCGGTATATAATTATTTTTTACGCGCATTTATAAAATTCCATACATTCTAAAAGCGAATAAATTACAACAGAACCAAAACCCGAAAGTATTTGCGTGACTCAAGATTGTTATTTAATTACATAAAATTATCTTAAACAGAAGGTTTGATGCGGTTAAAATTCGTCGAGATTCATAGCTTGAGGCGTTTGCATTCAATTTTTAACAAAACTAACCCAGAACGCATAAAGTGAGCGGCGTAATTCCCACGCTTATTGCAAAAGACTTTGCTGCATTCCCAACATTTATTGAAGTTTTAGTATGCAAACGACTTTTTCTAGCAAATTGGTTTTATTTTGCAACTGTTTTGTTAACTTAAACAACAAAATTAGGTGCAAACTGGGAATTAATATTCTTTCGACGTTTGAATCGACAACCGATAGAGAATACTTACTGTTAGATTTTTGCAAAAATTAAGATTTGTTCCATGACATTCGTATAATTTATAACGGTGTCCCCATATGGAAAAATTGGGTTCTGCTTAATCGGTGATTACTTTGTATACAAAAAGCTCCTTGAAACTAGTACTTTATTTAGTAGCATGTAAATGCAAATTTGCAAATTAAGATCTATTTTGTCAAAAATATTTATTATATATTACTGTAATATCTATTTATATTCACAACTGTTGCGGGTTACATACCTTCTCAACATGCCTGTTGATGAAAACCCGAAAAACTAACACAATAATTGCTCATCCACCTCAAAAACATGAAACATGAAACTCCAAATTATTTAGAGACAAAATGATGCGTCATTTATTTGTAACTTTACGCACCTAATAATACTGTTATGAATCCTCTAACTGTCCTTTATTCCCAATAAATATAAGTTAAATAATTATTTCACAATTACAAATATTTACGGTCTTACATTAGCATTAGCGTAATCACTATTTATAGCCATTAATTTAATCTTCTAATTACGACCAATTAAGGACTATCATTGCACTAATCTTATTGGTAATTTATTTATCTAAGGCATTTACATCACATAAATAAATTTATTTTATATTAATTTTGGTCCCTATAGTAGAGGATAAAGAATACTACTATAGTAACCCTGCTTATCGTAAAAGGCGATTAAAAGGCGCAGCATGGTGCAGCGGCCTTGCTGGCTAAAAGATACTGAAGGAGAGTCGATTGATCTGGGGCGATCCTCAATAATTTACAAGGTTGTTGGGGGTTGATCGTGACAGATACGGCTTTTTTCTAAAATCGTTAAAAACTGCGTTGGGGAAAGATATGCGAACCTACCACAATATTTCCCAGGTATGCGTGACCTAAAACACGAAATATGTATGATGGAGAGCTCACAAGTAAAATTCTTGTCCGCAGGTAAAATACCCCCTCATTCAGATCTCCGGGAGGAGGTACTTGGGGCTCATCATCGTAAAAATTTAAAACAACGGTTGGATTTAGTGATAGGGACTTGGAATGTAAGGTCATTACTTAGAGTAGATAAGTTAACGAATTTATTAGACAAAATGAGAAAACAAAAGCTGGACATTTTAGGTATTAGTGAGGGGAGATGGCCAGATAGTAATGACTTTTGAACAGACAATTATAGAAAAACTACAACTTCTTCAACTAATGGACAGGCAGGGGTAGGAATAGTGTTAGGTAAAATATTAAGACGTAAAGTTAAAGAGTACTTACAATTTAGTGATAAAATAGTTATGGTTAGATTGAGTACAAAACCCACAGACACTGCTTTAGTACAAGTTTACATGCCAACAACTCAGTACGAGGATGAGGAAGTAGAAAAGCTATACGAGGATATAAATAGTATAGTGAGAAAAGTAAAGGGAGATGAGAATTTAATAGTTATGGGCGATTTTAATGCGTCAGTAGGAGAAGGTAGTGAGGAAAAATGGTAGGAAAATTTGGGTATGGTAGACGAAATGATAAAGGAGAAAGATTAGTCGAGTTTTGCTAGGAACGTAGATTAGTAACTGTAAACACCCTATTCGAACAACATGTTAAAAGAAGATAAACCTGGAAAGCGCCAGGTGATAGGGCTAGATACCAAATAGATTATATTTTAGTTAAACAAAGATTTAGAAACCATGTTAAAACTGTCGCAGTTATCCAGGGGCTGACATAGATAGCGATCATAACTTAGTAAAAATTAAGTGTAATCTAAAATTCAAAAAATTGAGAAAGGCTGAAAGAGAGGGATGGAATCTAGGTAAGCTTAATGATAGAACAAAGAGATAGTTATAGGAGGAAACGTGGAAAATAGATGGAAAGAAATAAAAAGAGCGGTACATGATACAGCAACATAGACTATAATTAAGAAAAAGTAAAAGCGAGAAAATCCTGAGAAAATAGAAGAAAGCTTAAACTTTTCAGAGAATTGGATAGTGAAAGTAGGCAAGAATAGAATAGAATTAAAAATAAGACGGTACATGAGTGTAGAAAAGCTAGAAATAAATGGATGGAGGTGAATTGTAGGGGAATACAAGATGATTTGAAAGTCGGTAAGACAGACAGGGCTTACAGGGCAGTTAAAAAGTTTTTTGGGGAAGATAGAAAAAAATATAACGGTATTAAGGGTGAGAATAATGAGCTTCTAATAAATAAAGTTAGGTAGCAGATAGATGGAAAAGATATTTAGAAGATTTATACAAGGGAGACGATATGGATGAGTTAGAGAACGACCAAGAAGAGTACGTAAAAATAGGGTTCTAAATGTTAAGAGAGCTGTTGGGGATCCTAAACTAAATAAAGCGCCTATGTTAGACGATGTACCAACAGAATTAATAAAATGTGCCAGTCAGAAAACTTTAAACAGATTATATGAACTAGTAAAAGTAATATATGACAGAGGTGAGGTCCCAATACATTTCGAAAAATATATTATTATCATAATCCCAGAAAAGTAAGGAGCTGATAGGTGTGAGAATTTTAGAACGGTTTGTTTAACTTCCCACACTTCCAAAATACTTACAATAATAATTAAAAATAGAGTAGAAGCTTTGACTGAGAATTATTTAGACGAAGACCAATATGGTTTTCCTAAAGACCGAGCTACTACAGAACTGATACTAATCATTAGGGTAGTTATCAAAAAAAAAGTTACAAAAAAATAAAAAGACTCAATACGCGCTTGTAGATTTAGGAAAAGCATTTGATTTAGTTAATTGGATTGTTATGTTCAGGATTCTGCAAAAAATAGGAATCTCTCATACGGATAGCAAAATTATTTACAGTCTATATAAAAACCAAAGCGTAATAATTAGATTTTATGAAATAGAAAAGGAAGCAAAGATTAGAAATGGTGTTAGACAAAATTGTATACTATCTCCCTTGATTTTTAATGCTTATATTAAGCAATCTTTAATCTTAGCTAGAGAGAGAAAAGAGATAGCTATTAGTGTACAGGGACAGAAAATAGACATGTTACGTTTTGCAGATGATATAGCCATTATAGCAGAGTCTAGAAAAGAATTAGGAGAGTTTTTAAATATTTTAGATGAGATACTACAGAGTAACTATAGTATGTGAATTAACTCAGGAAAAACAAAGTTAATGACAAGTGAGTTACAACCTAGTTCTAAACCAAAATTACAAATAGGTAATACCTAGTTAGAGAAGATAGATGAGTTATGCTATTTAGATAGTATAATTACAAATGACGGACATAGCAGACGGGATGTAGTAACTAGAATAACTCAAGCTAGAAAAATGTTTAAAAAAAAAACTTACTAATAGCTACGAGTATTAGTTTAGATAATAAAAAAGTTTTTTAAAGTCGTACGTATGGAGCGTTCTATTATACGGTAGTAAGACTTAGACAATTAAAGGGGTAGATAAGAAAAAGATAGAAGCTTTTGAAACTTGGTGTTATAGGAAAATGTTAAAGATCAGTTGGACAGATAGAGTAACAAATGAGGAAGTTTATAGAAGGATATGTAAGAAACCCTGTAGTGGAAACAATTAAAGATCAGGAGAGATAGAATGATAGGTCACCAATTAAGACATGAGGGACTATTTAGTAAGGTCTTAGATTATAGACTACCAATTGAAAATAAAGTAGGAAGACCTAGACAAAGCTATAGTAGTCAAATTATTAGAGATTTAGGTTGTGAAGGGTATGTAGAACTTTTTAGAGTAGCTCAGAATAGAAAAGAATTTAGAGCTGCGACAAACCGACCTTAAGTAAGTTCGAAAACAAAACAAAAAAAAGTAAATAAATAAAAATCGGTTTAACTGAATTTCATTATTACATAACTCACAATTAGTTAACGATCTGGCATGTTGGCAGCGATTCGTTGCTTAAGTCTTACCATAACATATAATTTAACACTTTTCCTTTTTGAAGCGGATAACCAGGTTATATTTCATTTCCTTATAAATGGTAATCATGTAAACATGTTAGAGTTCTTTAACAACCATCAGGTTGCTAATATCTATATAGAGTCAGGTAGATAAAAAAAAGATTGAAGAGTATAGGAAGACCTAGACCAAGCTATATTAGTCAAATTCTTAGAGATTTAGGTTGTGAAAGGTATGTAGTACTTTTTAGATTAGCACAGAATAGAAAAGAAGTTAGAGCTGCGTCAAACCGACCTTAAGTAAGGTCGAAAACAAAATGATGATGATATTAACTTATGAATATCAAACCATTATTACGACCGAGTTCAAACGAAAAACTAAACTGTCGCAACGGAGTTCACACTCGTATACGATAATCCTGATTCTGAAGCAACACAGAAACCTAAAACGTGTGTAGTCGAACCTTTCGAGAACAACCCCACTGTATTTTCTATACCTGTCAATTATTCTTTCTTATCGTTATACAAATATGAAGATGCTTTAGTAAAAACCGAATAAGCGTACTTTCCAGAAGGTTCCATATAATTCTTAACTACTGTTACACTACCATCATAAAATATGAACGAAGCATTTCCAAATACTTGAAAGTTATGTAGAAAATAAAAAATAATTGTCATTTACAAGACAAAAAAATATATAACTTACAAGGCCAGAAATTATTCCATCAACATGTTACCGATAAGAATCGTGTTACCTTATTACTTTTGAATTGTCCAGAAAGAGCGAGAACCCGTAATAATTTCAAAGGTAATAACGTAATGTCATCTTGGCGCCAATTTCTTGTTATGAGTAAAAATGAGGTTACGTTATTAATTTTGAATTGCCCAGAAGGGTTGGAACTCCATAACAATTTTAAATGTACACCGGCTAACTTTTAGTGATGCACGAGTGGGTTCTTAGGAAAAATTGTAAGAATAAAAAGTTCTAAAATGTAAAAAGGCCTAAATATAAAACTACTTTAAGAGATTATTGGGCGACAAACCGCCATGTTTTAGCAATGTAGTTGATGTATTTGCTACCCAGAAGACGGTTATTCTGGATAACTCTGCTTGCTTCCGATTTTAAACCCATTCCCATAGCATTCGCCTTTTGTAGTCTACTTAAAAACACTTCCTGCCTTTCTACCCAATTACAGCAATTTTCGAAATAAAGGCTTAGCCCAAATATAATTTCATCATTGAGGGTAATTGAATATCCTCTCATCTTACTTAAAAGTATATCCAAATATAGACTCTATTAATAGTAAACTTCAAAACATACTCATTACATCTCCATTAACTTTAAAAGAAATGAAACCTAATCTAACCTCCTCTGGCCAGGTATTATTAACAGAACCCTTAAACAAACCTTAAATTGAAAGTAATACTACCATTTCATTGCATTAGATTCCCAAATTGCTTTACAACATTGTGTAAATCTCAATTACTTGATAATGACAAACAGCTGAAACAGAAATACGTAGCACAATACCAATTTCAGTTTTCAGCATTATAACAGTATGGGAAAATTAAGTAATGTCACACTATTGTTTTGTATGATAGCCCAGAACAAAACCCCACTAATTTACAATTTTTTTTCACCATATACATATAAAAGTAAAGAAGAAATGCCCCGGTGTAGATAAGTACGGTGTGCATTAAAATATTATAATCCTGCACCTAGCCAAAGGGCGTGGTAAGCCGGCCAATTGTAGTCGTTGTCCTATATTCGGTGTCATGATGATATATTGCACCCTGCAGTATAAGGGTTAGAATGTTAAAAGTATCTCTTTGCAGATATTAATGTGATTAATATTTTAAAACAACTTTTTCTTTTATCAAGCTTTTTATTGGTAGTGCAATTCCTGGGTGTGTGTGGGTGAGAATGGTCTGGCTGAATTTTTGAAAATGTCCCTTTGGCAGCTAAAACACTGTTCTGTGCAGAAGAAAGCATTTTTAAAAAACAATATTTTAATTAGCAAAGGCATTTTCAAAAATTCAGCCTGACTTTTCACATATACAGTCCACACATTCATAGTGTTGCAAGCTACTACTAGACAACCCATCAATTACACACAAAACGCCGCAAGCACTGTTTATTCTCTACGGTTCCAGAATTCTTCTGGAACATACTAGATAATGAGTCATATATTTAAATTTGAGTATATATAAAACCGCTAAGAAATGCAAGGGTCAGTCTATACTTAAATGTCTAATATAAATTATATCGTGTACAGTAAACGTAGATGAGCTTTTAGAAGTTCAAGAATTTATACATAAATGATATATGCTGTGTCTAATGTACATGCAGCTTGTAGTATACATAAATAAATAGAAGTGTATAAATAAATAGTTGTGTTAGTGTTGGTAATGGACCTATGGTAAAGAAGTTAGTTTAAGAAGATATTAGTGCTCGTAAATTCATTAGTGTAATAGTGCTTCATTGTTAAGTGGACTGAAAACATCTGTAAACAAGGCATATACTGTTAATTAGACTTGTGAACCGTGAGTAATAAAGACATTTATTATTACTTGTTTTGAATTAAAGAAACGCGGTAGCAGTAGCCCGTTACAATAGAAACACGATAAATTAGAACAATAAATACAACACAAAAAAAGTTACAGCTTTCGCGTTCCGGTCAGAAAACATTCCAAATTATATTATAAGTCGATTGGAATAACAAAAAAGTGCATTAATGAGACGCACCATGTTTTATGGCATTAGGAATATTTGCTTTGACATTTTCCCACAAATTATGATTCCTTTTTGGTCTTCTTTTCTGAGGTTCACTCCGCGCTAAACGACCTGTAGGAGCTCTTTTACACCCCCTAAGAATACCTGACTTGCGTCGAGTTACTGCTGTGGTTGCAGGTTAATTGCAGATTTTCTTTCAAATTTTAAGAAGCTATTGCTTCCCGCAGTATTTAAAAAATTTTCCTATCCATTTTTAGTTTTAATTGCTTTCAGTCTTGCAACAAACCTGTTACGTTCATTTTGAACATTCCGTATATTTTTACCGGTTACTAATCAATACGCGGTCTAATACATTTTCAACTCAAATCCTTTTTTCTTTAACAAGTTTAGGCTAAAATTAAATAGTTTGCATCCTGTATATTTTATTTTTCTGCAATAAATACGCTTTTGAATAATTACTTAATTAAAATCTATTGCTTTGAAACGTAAAGTTTATTATGCTGTAACTAAATAGTTCATACCCTGTTTGTAGGTAACTTTTAATTTGTTCAACATTACAACCGCGTATAATGGGTTTTCTCTATTGTGACAAAGTAACGACTTGTCGCACATTATTATTCGATACCGTGTTTTCCAGTTTTCTAATCGTTGGATAACACGAGCATTACTTTGAACTTTGGCTATTTAATTAACCAAACTTAATATTGATTTGCTTTTCAACTTACACGACGAAAACATCCACACTGGCTTTTTTCGCTTCGTTTTCTTGATAAATACTTCGCGCACGTCTTACAGCGTGGTGGGTATTTATGGTTTTTATAAAATTGTACTTTTCGACGATAATAAACTAATTCACCTGAAATTTTTTCAGCTCCTTCCGGTGGCCCTTCAAGCCACGATGAATAGTCGTCTTTTTGTTGTGATGGGAGGACTACCCCAAGGCGGAATCACATACACCTCTGTTTTGCGCCGTCTTTAGAGGCGGTAGGAGCCAACCCGACGGTGGTGACTCGAGGGTGAGTGGTTAGTCACTAGTTTCTTATATGGGTCATGGGCGACGATAGCAATATCCCGTGTATTAAGTCCAATTGATGTCTAAGCGGTGGATGGGTAGAATGATTTTCTTGCTGCGTACGATGGTATTGACTAGTAATGTTATGTTATTTATTAACTTCTTTATTGGGACAATTTTATGTGAGTACCTTTAGGCTCACAACAGCATTTAGATGTAAATTGTATATTAGTTATTAGCCGTTTATTGGACAATGTTAGGTATTTATTAATATGATGTTATTTATTGATTCCGGTATTGTGACATTTGTATGTATTTCATTTTTTTAGGCTTACGATAATAAATTAGAGCTGTGGTTTTTAGGGAGGCTAATTTGGTTTTTCCTTTTGGTAAGTAATATAGGGTAGTGACCTAGAAACTACAGCTCGCCCTTTTAAGAAGTAACTTTTTTGTTCATTTTCGGGTACTACTGTGCGTTTGTAACAATTTTTTTTCTTAATTATAGGTTCCTTTTTTTGTATGTTTTGTTACGAGTATGAATAAGTGATTGCGTGTTTTTATTTATTTCAGGCCTTGCTTTAATTTTTTTGTATTTATAATACCCCGCCCACTCGCCGATTAAGCCGGGTCATTTTCTTTTCTTGTTGGTTCTTCTTTGTTTTTGACTACGTCGCTGCACGTAGTAAACCTCTCAAAGCTTTTTACACTAGTGCCAAATGCTTTATTACTTTCCTTCATCAAATCAAGTAATGAGTCATATGACTCATCATTTACAACTTTTTCTGTACGAGAAAACGATGTACTAGGTAATGACTGTTCTAAACTTTGACATTTCTCTTCTATATTTGTAATTGTTAAACATAAATCATTTGGTGTATTGAAATGTTCTGACATATTTTGTTGTTGATCGGTAAATGGCATATAAAAATCCATCGGCTGGGCATTTTTTCCAAATGCTAATTGAGCCATTAAATACCTTGATTCGGTGTTGTTACTCTGAGTATTTAAAGGTATAACTGGAAAATAATGTAAAACAGCTGTCTGATACTTACAAAAAGAGCCTTCCAATTGGATAACTGCAAAATCCATTTAAAATGTCAACATCATACAATTCTTCAGTTTTTTCACTAGGCACGGAAAATAAATTATTGCATAACTGTTTGATATCGTTATTTTTTTTCTAATATTTTATTTTTCTTAAATATCTTGTTAAAAGCAACTTACATGTTGCATCTCTTTTACGCATGAAATTTCTTATTCTTCGTGCGTAATATTCCTCCATTGCAGTGCAACAGAAACACACTAGTGCTACTGCATTATATGCTTCATTTCTTGAGAGTAGTATATCCTTAAATAATCTAACACTTGTTTCGTTATAAGTGTTTGTTTGATGCTCATGAGTGGTTGCATCTCTGTAAGCTAAATACCAATCGTCTTTTCTATTCCAGTAATCTGTTAAATACTGTTTCCACTCAGGCAAAGAATCGGCAGCTAGAATTACTGAATTAAATGCATCCGTTGCTTGACTTTCTGTAGCGGCAACTAAAATATTTTGAAAATGTTTATACAAACGTTTCCGAAGATTTTGTGGAATGTTGTGTCTCCCACAACCATCGCCATACAGACTGAGATACGTGGAATCGACAAAGTACAGTTTTTGTGCTGGGTCGTACAGCGTTTAATGCACTTCTTTCAGTGTCAGAATCATCTGTAATGAATAATTTAGGAAAGCCTTGACTACAGTAGGCTGGCACTGTGTCTTTAAGAAGTTGAAATTCAACTTGGTAATCGCTTACTGATTGACCTGCAGTTATTATCACTGCCAAAGGCACAGCCCCAATTTGGCCAAGAGTTAGAACAAAAGTTAGGCAATGATTTAAGGCATTGCAAGATGAAGTACTGTCCACAAATACAATATCTTTGGAAAAGGTAAACTATGTGCTCTTTGCATCAATTTAGTTACAATTATAAGAGCGAATGGATTTTTTGAAAACTTGACAACAATCCCTTCTGTTTCATACGCCTCTTGCTTTTCCGTAATTTTCTAAAAAATGTAGTCATGCCGATATTTTATTTCTAAATCTATTTTACGATTTATTTGTACGTGTAAAACTTCATCTCCATAACGTGGTCCAAAGTGTTTGGTTCTCCACTTTTCAAACCAAAACTGCACTTTAGGCATTTACAAGCTCTACACTTTCTGGTCCATATTTTAATTCTAATTTCGATTCATAGTAATTGACTGCTTCTTTTATTCCATAACTAATTGAAAATATTCCTCAAATTGTTGTCTAGTTTTTTTTGACGGATGCAAATACGAAAGTGTTTCAGCAGAATTCAGGTTATGGTTGTGTTTATCATTAATGCGTATTATAGCCGGCATTCTGTTCTAAAATTATAAATGAAATGATTTTCATACTTTACTGTATATTTTTTGATTAACACAAGCCTTCCTAATATATAAAGGCAAATTGATCGCATGCAATACACTAAGCGGACATCGAAACGTAAGTTTGACTATATCAGAGTGCACGTGCTGAGCACAGAAAAACTTCAACTAAGAATTGTGAAACCAACATTTTATACAAATTCGATTTCTGCATAAATCAGTCCTAGTGCTCATCATAGCCTGGGGTTCACCTCTCCTCCGCAGTGCCAATCATAGCCTGTGAACAGAACCTTTCCAAAGCGGCGCTCGTCATAGCACGCTTAATCCTAGCGCAGTGCTCACCATATCCTGCGTCCTGCCTTAAACGTTACCCTATCCGCCGCCGTACCTGGAGGCCGTCGTCGTAATTCATCAACACACAACTAACACGCACGTACGAACGCTCAGCTCCGTTCTATACTGCACAGACGTCGTTATTGTGATTGCATCCGTCAAGCTCTACCACAGGGACGACATCCCCGTAGAGGCATCGACCCCACGACGCCGCCGAAGACTTCAGAAGACACCGAATACCTTCTGAACCCTTGCTTTTGTATATATATTGTAAATAGTAGTTTTTAAGTGCATATAATTTTCATTTCATAATTGCTTTATCGTAATTTCTACCCACCACTAAACACACGAAGATTACCGACGAGAGCCGAACACCACCGAAGATGTCTGGACTTCGCCGACCTGTATATATGTCTTAATCTTCACTGTTAAGTTCACACTGGGCCTCTTAAGCAACTTCCGAAGCTTCCCGAAGAAAGCCGAAGCCTTCCGAAGACCGATACACCCCATCAAATGGCGCATACAGTTTACTCTTGGCTCCACAGCCCCCATGAAGCCATCCTAACTCTTGATTCATTTAATTTCACATTTATTATTATGTTTATTTGGATTTATAATGACTTTTCTTATGTTTATTAAACAATGAACTTAGCCAAGCCTACTCGCTTACAGACGCCGCCCCCTTCGAACGATAACATTTGTTATCGTTCGAAGAGGGGTAGCAGGGGGGTCTTTGCTGGTGACCTCTTCGGGGACGTCGTTGTTGATGGGGTGGCGTGACGGGTGGTCCGGTAGCTCGTTTTGAGCCCGGGGACAATGTTGGATGTCAAAGGAGAATTCCTGTAGCAATAAGGCTTAGCGGGTAAGTTTGGAATGGGTATCTTTAGTCTTGTTTAACCATAACAGCGCACGGTTATCTGTGCGGAGGGTAAAAGGCTTATCCTCCAAGTATGGTCGGTACTTCTTGACGGCCAAGATTACTGCCAAACATTCTTGCTCGTTCACGTGGTATTTTCTCTGTACTGGATTGAGTTTGGCACTGGCGTAGCTGACAATGTTTCTGGACCCTTCGGTTTCTTGGTAGAAGACTGCTGCTATGCCCGTTCCACTGGCGTCGGTTTGTAAGGTGAAGGGTTTGTTGAAGTCTGGTCGGTGGAGTTTTAATGGCTGGCTAATGGCCTGTTGGATGGCTTGCTCAGTGTCGGGGGTCCACTGGAAGCGTTGATTGGTTCGAAGTAAGTTAGTTAGCGGCGTTTGGAGGTCCGCACATCGCGGGATGTAGTCTCGAAGCCAATTGGTAAGGCCGAGGAAGGACCTTAATTGTCGTCGGTTTGTGGGTCGATTTGCTTGTTGAATCTGTTCCACGTGTTTCCGTATAGGTTGGTTACCTTCGGCGGTTATAACGTGGCCCAGGTATTCAAGGGTTTGTACTCCAAAACTGCATTTCTCTAAAGCCAGGTGCAGTCGATGTTGTTCGAGCCTTTCTAGAACGAGTCGTATGTGTTGTAGATGCTCTTCCCAGTTGCTGGAGTAAATTATTAAGCCGTCCAAATATACAAACACGAACTTGTGGAGGTAGCCTGCTAGTACTTCCTGCGTCATCAGCTTCTGAAAACTGGCTGGGGCATTCTTCAGTCCAAACGACATGACGCGGAATTGGTAACTAGCTCCATCGGGCGTGGTGAATGCCGTTAGGGGTTTGGAATCGGGGTCGAGCGGTACTTGCCAGTATCCTGATTTGAGGTCGAGGGTAGTGAAGACGGATGCCGTGCCAAGGTCTCGTAGGGTTTCATGAATGATTGGTAGGTTCTAGCTCTCATCCTTGGTGATGGAGTTGAGTCGTCGATAGTCGACGCAAAATCGTGGTTTCCCATCCTTTTTTTCCACGATCACTATAGGAGAGTTGTAAGCGAAGGTGCTGGGTTCGATGATTCGGTTGGCCAGCATATCCTCTATTTCGGCGGCAATGATGATTTTTTTTTTGGGGAGTATCGATACGGTGGCAATCGGAAGGGTGTGTGTGGATTGGTTCGTATCGTGTGGCTGGTACTGGCAGTGGTGGTTGGTTGTGTTGGTCCGTTGACCACGGAGCGGAACTCCTCCAAGAGTCCGTAAAATGCGGGTTGAAATTTGTCCGGGAACTGGTGGACTGTGGTTTGTGGGGTTGGCCTGTTGGCAAAGATGGGTGTCGCCCTCCTGTTCCAGTGGAGTGTCTGGCGATTGTGCGAACCGAAATGTATGGATCCTCGCTCGTAGTCCATGACTGTCTGTTAGCGTCGGAGCCAGGATTGTCCCAAGATGACGTCTTCTGCAAGATTGGCTACTACCAGAAAAGTTTCTTGGTCCGTCACTTTCCCGAGGATGAATGGCGTGCGGAATTTCCCCTTTATTGCCATTTTGCTCCCTGCTTGGGCTAGGTAAGCGGCGGCATGATAAGGTTCTACCTGCGAGCCTGCGGATATTTGATCCTCCTTGATCATGCACGCCGATGCTCCTGTATCTAGGAGTGCGTTGAGCGTCTCTTTTGCATTGTGATGGGGATTCTTGGTAGGTCATCGTGGGTGCTGTTTAATCGCGCCAGTTCGTTTGGTCCGGCCGGGCGGTGTGCTGGCGCAGCTCGGCCGGTGCGTCGTTTCCCGAATTTCTAATCGGGCAATCCCGGTGCCAATGCCTCTGAGGGCAGAAGTGGCACCTTGGTAATTGTTCTGTGGTGATGAGGCGTCTGGCCGCTGATGTAGGTTTGGCTGTCTTAGCTGACGCCTCTTTTAAGTTTTCCTCAATTCTCGTGAGGCGGTTGATTAATTCCCACAATGTCGTCGGTAAGTGACACTGGATTGGGGTTCTCAGTGCCGGTAGGAGGATGTCCGTGAACAGCTGTAAGTCTCGGTTGGTGTTCAGTTTTAAGCGGCTGGCTTGCTTCACCTTCGTGCCCAGGAAGGCGGTCACGGATTGAGACGCCGTTTGTTTTTGCCCATAATAATCGGCAGTTATTCTGGCCTGAATGGCTGAACTGTCGTACTTTTACAAATTTGTCTTTTCTAATTGTGTTTTTTGTTAAAACCTTTATGCGAATTTTGATGTTTACTTTGCAGTTACAGTTTATTGATTTTCGTTTTTTATTTTCAGTGACACTAACTCTTATGTAACTTGTGTGATGGCAGTCATATTCATAACTAAAAATAAAGAAGTTATCCGAAGATCCTAAAAGACATATTTCCGTGAAGTATGTTTCGATCAAAAATGCAACCTGATTCTATACTTACCACTTACAAAATAAGGCGTATTATTCTTGGACGATTTTATAATCCAAGTTGACGAGGTTATGTTTGCATATTCTACAATCCATTGAGAAATATCATTTTTATTTACCAAGTTTGCTCTGTATGTCTGATCTGCTATACTAGTATGTTTCAAAGATACAGGAAGATTCATTTTAAATACTCTTAAAATAAATGGATTTGCACTCACAAAAGAAAAAGTTGTCAAACGAATCTGGAACACAATACGAGACAGTAGGGCGCATAGGTAACTAACCACTGCTATGTTTAGTCTGAACATTTTGACTCTTAACCTAAGTGCGCAGATAACATTATGACCACGAAAATATGACAACGACTGTAATTGGTCGCCTTACCACACCCTCTGGTTAGATGCAGGGTCATAATGTTTTAATGCATACGGTGCGAGGGTCGCAAGTCGGATATACCCCTTGATTCGTTCAGCAACAGCACCTAAGCTTACCTTAGCACACAGTATTCCTCTGTTAAATATACATTTTAACCAATTATTTAACAATCCATACAAAGATACAGTTAGAGTAATCACAAAAAATGCTGCAGTGTTATTTAAATAAAGTATACAACAAAACATAATTTCTAAACGCAGTAACATCAAAAATAGTTTAACCTACAAATTGTGATATGATAATCCCTCGTAGGAGTTTGAAAACTTGCATAAATTCCAGTTAGAATATGCACCTGTTTCAAAAGTGTAAGTACGTAGATAACAAAATAAACAAAATAAGGACGTCCTTGTAGAATTTTATGCTCCATGGTGTGGTCATTGTAAACATTTGGTCTCTATTTATGAAAAAGTTGCAGAGCATTTTGAAAGTAATGTTGATGTTGTTATTGCTAAAATTGATTCCACAGCAAATAAACTCGAACATACTCGTATTACAAGCTTCTACAAATAAACTATACAAGAAAGAAGACAACAAAGTTATTGATTACAATGGTCCTAGGACTTTGGAAAAGTTATCTAAGTTTGTAGAGTCAGGTGGTGTTGAGGATGGTGCAGCAGAAGAGCCAGTTGAAGAAGAGACTGAAGATGATTATACTGCACGGCGAGATGAATTGTAATTGTAGTACTGGCATATTTTTGTTCGTTTTCTTTTCAGATTAATTGTTTTCACATTTCTGTATACTAAATCATCAATATATTATTATAAATCTAAGAAATTAGTTTATTATTATAATAATATACATCTTGTTCTTTACTGTTTAATTTATTATAACACATCTAAGTCGATTGTATAAAGAATGATGTATTTAATTAAAGTGGGTTCTGATTTAAAAAAAATACTTTTTATAACTAAAAATGTCTCTTAGGGAATTACAAATTACATAAATACCTGTTGGATACCAAAGTGCAATATGAAGCCAGCCATGATTAATAACAACTTTAAATATGTCAATACAAATAATCTTTGTACAGCTAGCCGTATAATAATAATTTGATAACACAAGTGTGTCAGAAAATGTAAGTATATAAATGAAGAATTGAACTGATAATTAAATTTCTTATTTATTAAATCATTTTTTCGTATAATATTTACAATAGTTACCAGTGGTAGATGAAGCAGAATTATAACAGTTGTCCAAAGAATAATGAAGGCTGAGACAAAAGTTGTTGCAGCTTTAAAGGTATTGTGGAATAAATCCAGTTTAGAACAATTCGATTAATAAACACAGTCCTTATTAAATGAAATTTCGGTCATCTCTAACAATGGTCTGCCTTCTATTAAATAATGTGGCTGCTCGAAATGCTTCGTAAAAAATACAGTTGTAGGCTCAAAACCATTCTTTGATACCCAAAAGATAAATTATTTAGAATACTTTTTATTTGTTTGGAGTTCAACAGTAAAGTGACCAAAACTTCTTCACCTGCAAGTATTTTGTGATAAGAAAACTAGCTATGATAAAAGAACACCATATTAATATATTAGGAAATGTGAATGTAATTCAAATTTATTTATTTGATAATCAACAAAAATCACAAAATATAAGTAGAAAATAGAAAAAATGTAACAATACTAAAATATGTTTGTTACACCATTCCGAGGTCCATTAAAAACATAAAACTTAGACACACAAATTCGGTGCCCAATTACAGGGCATGTCTTCTTTAATGGAGTCGTTTTTATTAATGTCAGAGCATTTTGTTTCTTGCTATTCTTTGGCACATTTTGTGTTAGTCATTTTCTTAAATTTAGTTTAATAAAGCAGTGTAGTATAATTTTTTGAAAAACTTTTGTAAAAAAAAATTATCTTGTGTGTTTTAAGATCGTGACAAGAAAAATTTTTATTTGAGAATCGAGATGGAAATTTATCTTTTAGGTAAATTAAACTAAGTTATAAATTGCGGGATAGAACATAAAAAGACGAAAGAAAGAGAAAAATTTGAGGAAAGTTATAACTACGATTTACGACGGTATGAAATTAGTTATTGCGTTAAATATAAAGTTTGGAAAAATATTTTGCTCTCAAACGCGACGGATTTTTTCAAGACAAATGGTACTTACATTTTTAAGGTTATTTACGACTGTTGCCAAAGTTTTCACGGATATGTATAAATTAGGATCGCATAGATCAATCCCGAGAGATTAGGCGGGAGAAAAATTTAAAACTGAACGAGACTTATAAAAAAATGCTAGAGGACGATACACGTGGAAGATGCCACAAGACATCGAGATATCAAATATGAGCCCTAACAACTATATATTGGGACAAAATAAAATACATATATAACTCACTTGTTTAACAGTTTATTTGTTTTTATAATAATTTTTTAATTTGATACTATTTAACTAATTAATTAACAACAATTGAGGCCATTCAGCAACACACTGATTCTATGATTTTTAGTTAACACAAAAAATGTTCAAATTGTGTGGCAACTAAATATTGGGACAGTGTAAAAGAACTGTTTCAAATGAAACAAGATAAGAACAGTAGGCTGTGAAAACAATGGAGAGCAAAACGTCAAATAAATTTGCAATAATTTTTTTACCGTATTGAGCGGATCGTTGTGTTTATTGAACAAAATGGTGCGTGGTATCTCTACAAATTCAAAAATGCGTTAGTGCCTAAAAGTATTACCACAATAAAACAATACGTGAAGTAGCGGATGAACTCAATATTTCTAAAACTACAGTGTGGAATATAATAAAGCATTACGGAGAAACGGGAAATGTCCTAGATAAAAAGCGTAAAAGTCCGGGTCGACCAAAAATAGTTTATGATAGGAATAAGAGACTCTAAATAAAACTATGCAAAAAAGGCCGAAAAAATACTCTAAGGAAGTTACGGCTGAATGGAGTTATGAAACTAAATTAAATCTGTCAAGGGAGTGCTGTCGCCATTGGATTCATTAAAGTGTGTAACAGTTTAAATTTTTTTGTTACCAATACTGTTGGTTAGGCAATGTATTCTACTTATTTTGATAGATAGACAACCATTCATACAGACCTTGTAGGAACGTGTTTGGTTGAAAACAACATTTTAGAAACCATCTGTGCCTAGGAGAGATATTATCTACTTTGTTAGATACGTGAATTTTGTCTTCCTTTTTGATTTAAGCACTGTACGAAAATGGGTGTTTCTAATTGTGAAGTTGAGCTTGGCCCGAAAAGCATCAAGTATTTCAGTGCTCATAACTTAATTTATCCACTTTGGTATAATGTGCAAAATCGAAAGTGGGTAAGTTTACTTCGCTTTTATTAATTTGAAATTGTTAAATCCAATGAGGGTTTTTCACTTCAGCATTTAGTTACGGATTCGTGTGACACTAAATTATTGCGAGAAGCACGCAATACTAAATTATTCCCGGGAGCACGTGGAAAGAATTTTTATCCTGGCGTATTCACTAAAGTATCCAAAATACGTATTATTTTAATAAAATTCGCACATGGTGAATTCTAACCACTAAGTTTGGGAACCTCAAAACATCCTTTGTTGCCACTCGGAACGCACCCTGCAATGCAGCCATAATTTCTGAAAAGAGTATTTTTAGCAATTGTCAGAATAACCAATCTACAGTTTAAGAAATTATTTCGCCTGGAATTCACAAAATGCGTTTTGGTGATGTAATCGTAGAATATGAAAAGCCTGTAATCGTGTACGCTGTTTAATTTTGTTTTTGAAGCTGTTATCTTCACAGGTGTTGCCCTTGGTCGGTTAATAATAGGAACTCCTGGTTGAGAATCCTAGGTAACATCGTTATCAACTTATTCATCAGGTGACAACATTTATCTACATACTAAACACGCAAACAGGCATTACAAATTTTATTCCTCTTATAATAGCAAAATTTTAATTCTATAGGTAGTTAAAACTGTACTGTAAAACTTTTTAAAGCAACACCTGAAATTTTATTAACCTCAATTTATTGCAAATGAATTACCAATCTAGGGACTTCAATTTTGTACACGTCTGAAACAATTAAAACAAGCTCGATTTAAAGTAATACATGTTGAAATTTTGTAATAATAAGTTTAACAGCACGCGTCTCAAAAATATTAACTAGAATTGTACATAGACGGATAGAAAACGTGCTGAAGAAATACTAAGAGGAGATCAATTTGGATATAGACAAGACAGGGATACACGGGAAGCCATTTTAGCTTAAAGGATGATAATGGAGAAAACAATAGAAATAACGAAAGCATGTATCTAGGGCTTGTAAATCTGAAAAAAGCATTCACTGATATAAAATGGCAAAGATATTTAAAATGAGCAAAAGATAAGAATGTATTATAGGGATAGACAAATAGTACCTAGCTTATACAAAGAACAAACAGTGGTAACACAATTAGAGCAGGAACGTAGAGAAGTAAATATTATGAAACAACTGAGACATGAATGTTCGTTATGCCCATTAATTTTTAACTTATATATCCAAGGAGCAATGAATACTTTCAATTGTAGAAGGACATTTAGAATTATTATGCAGGGTTAGATTAATATGTTCAGATTCGCACACGATATGCGGTATTAACATCTAGCACGAAAGAGTTAAAGCTGCTTTTAATAAAATGAAAGCAATTCTAACACAAAGATACGATAAACAAAAATAAAACTAAAGTACAAGTACATAAAAGAGTGGGAAATAAGTCAAAAATCAGAATACAAGTAGAAAACCAGAAGTTACATGAGGTTAAGAATTTCTGCTACCTAAGAAAACGCAGGGTAGAAATGTGTAAAAATATAAAACAAAGATTAACACATGACTGTATTTAACAAGAAAAAGCAACTACTGTGTTCAAAGACAACAAACATGGCAATGGGGAAAAGGCAGCTGAAAGCATACGTGTGGAGCACAGCACTGTACGGCTGTGAAACGTGAACAGTAAGAGAAGCGGACAGGAAAAGATAGAAGCCTTTAAAATGTGGTGTTACAGACGTATGATGGTGATATCGTGGAGAGACAAAATTAAGAACAAAGGAATGGTTGGAAAAGAAAGAAATATGAACAAAATCTTAATAAAAGCAGGACACGTTTTGAGGCATGAAGGAATAATACGGAGTATATTAGAACGAAAGAAAAGAAAAAAGAGAGGTAGAGGTAGACCTAGATTAGACTATTGCTCCCAGATAGTGAAAGATATAGGATGTGGAATTTTCAGGAAAATGTGTATAGGTTAACTCAGGATATAAAACAATGAAGATGCGCATCCAACCAGGTCCAGGACTGAAAACCTATTTCATGAGGAATGGAAATGAGTTTGAACTAATTTTGCTCTTTTGTTTTCAGGTATCAAAAACAAAAATATTCCGAGACACTTATTATTAATATACTTGTGTTGTTAATGTAACTATGTACAGGGAAATTATTGTTTTATATTTTTCAGACAAGAACCATTGTTCTTAAATCATAAGTATCTCTGAACTGTGTTGAAGGATATTTATATGTATGGGTGAAGGAGCGGCATAATAACATTCGCATACATGCGCCACGAACCCTAAAAACGACCCTATAAATAGATATAATTTACATTACAATTAAAAACACATTTACAAATACACAATCAGTATGAAAATTAAAACTGCTTCCAAGCAATAATAAAAGATAACTCGATTATTACACTTGGAAATTATTATTGTAAAGACAAACATGCAACCTTTTTATATGCACATTTATTATGCAGTTGGTGCTGATGAAATTTACGAGATATATAAGCTTCGTAATGTGTAAAGGATGTGGGTTAATTGTATGTATGTGAAGCACAGGCGCTTCTTTGTGGGGCTGAATTACCTGTTGAAAAAGTTTGTCAAAGGAAGCGTAGTCTGTACACTTCCGGCTTGTAGGACCTAGACCCGTGGGAATTTATTTTACATGTTTATTTTAAACCGTCAAGGGATGGGGAAAAGATTATTTAAAGCATCTTTACTGTATTAAAACGGTTTTACTAATATTTGTCGTATTATAAAAAAATGCTACTGCCATGATACATGATCTTAAGGGGTTAGAAGATTCTAGAAGTCCCAAGCATATACACCTCGTATACAAAATTTAACTTGTCTAAAATGTTTAGGAAAGTGATTTATTTTATGGACTGAGACTTTTATTTTTGTTGCTTTCTCTGAAAATTTGAATAGAACGATAGATTATATTTTTGTGCGATACCACAAAGCTTTTGCACCGTTTTGATAACGCTTAGTTAGTCATTTTGGTAAACGGTTAAAAGTAATTCCAAAAATTACATAATTTTTTCTAGTTTCTGTTCTAATTTTTATCTGATAATTCAGTCAGTTTCTCCCAATAAACGTGCTATAAAAAGTTTTCAAGTATAATACAACAGTTTTGCAGATTTTCTGTTAGCTATTTCGCATTCTTGTACTCGATATCCAATACATTGACGCATTTCCGAAGTATAATTTGCTATTTTTCGAAAAATTCAAACTTTGAATACATTATATCCAATGTCTAACATACTGTGGCATACTTTTTTATTAAAAAAATAGACAAAACGTTGCAACAATGCAGTTTTGCTTCAAGTGTGCCACCACTAATAAAATTAATGACTAAAGTATTTGGAAGAAGAGTGGCTGATGTCCGCTAATGCATGAACAAGAAGGGTGAGGAATTTTAGGGTCTAACTGAAAATGAGAGAGGGCGCCACCTAACCAAGATAAAAAGTTAAGATGAAAGTTCTTACCCCTTCAAGTGAATGAAACGAAACGAAAATAAAAATTACTAAATTTTGCTATATAAATGTTTTTCGTGAATAACATTAATTTTGGGTAACGCTTTAGGGGCGATTTCAACTCATAGTTATACAATTTAACAGATTGGCTACCAAGCGATCGTATACAACCCTACATGTTATTTTCCAATGCTCCACCCGAAGGTACTACATTGGCAAGGAAGCGAGTTCTTTTACCTAAAAAATTTGGAATTTTGCCGAACCCTTGCTGTTCCAAGGATAACGTGCATGATAACATTTACACACGGGACCTTCATTTTATCTCTCATGCAAACGAGGGTGTATTTTTGTGAAAAATGCTCGCCTAACATTTTTCAAGCGGGCCGTGTTGGGATTCGAACCTGGGACCTTGGGCGTAGTTGTCACACACATACCACTACGCCACAGAGCCTCCGATCGTATACGACCGCTGACCTAGAGTGCCTGTTGCGTCATGGCGGTCGTATACGACCGCTGCGATGTTGTGCTCAAATTTCGTGTACAATATGCCAACGGTCGTTTATTACACAACCTAATGCACGTTAAGCGA
Organism: Platerodrilus igneus; assembly: GCA_036346225.1. NCBI lineage: Eukaryota > Metazoa > Arthropoda > Insecta > Coleoptera > Lycidae > Platerodrilus > Platerodrilus igneus. The sequence continues at coordinate 1,410,016 of JARFIW010000713.1, read as the reverse complement.
CCGCTCTGGTGCATACTTACCTAAACCTAGTCCAAATTTTAGAAAAAACAATCGTAATTCTATTTTAAAATTTTAATGCGAAAATAATACAGAACGAGAAATATGAAAAAAACAAAACAGAGCTAGTCTAAATTATTTGTGACTGGTTGAAACAATTCAAGCAGTAGTTTGACTGATCATCGCAGAAGGCAAAATGGGCTTATTACATTCTTTACGCTATTTTTTGTAATTCTGCTTGTATTTTTTTTCATAGCAGCCTTTGCAGTATTTTTGTACAATATCAAACTTGCCTTTTTTCTTTTTCAGGCGTGTTTCTTTTTGACTGAATTTTTTCTATTTTCTCGGCGATTTCAACTTTTTGTTGGCAATTATGTAAGCGTTAACCATTGTCATTCTAAAAATAAGGTCTTTCGCAAGTTTCCTGTACTATTTTAGAGACATTCTGAGAGGTAATTGATAACTGGACATTTAATTTGATTGATCAATAGGACATTTACCGTCATTGTATTCCATAACTGCTCGCGTTTACACTCCATACCTATTGAATATTGAAGTACTTATATTCAAATCTTGACTGTCAAATTGTGATTGCCGAATCTTGAATGAATTGCAAATTTTGAATGTTACATGTTGAATGCCGAAAGAATGAACGAGACCGTTCTATTTACTTTCGCCTTTATATAATAAATTAATAAAATAATCTTGTACGCAAACGTTCGATTACATTCTAGAAGTATGACATATCCGCATGATGCAACAATTACCCACAATTATAAGTTCTTATTTTTTCATGAGCTGTCATTTTACAGTGTATTGCAATTGTAAAAGTTTTCCGTCCATCAACCGTGAACAAAAGTAATGGTTTTATCTCTCTCCTACGAGCTCCTGTATAGCAATGAAACACAAAACTTGATATCTTATCTGGTTTTATGGTATCTTGGTATTGTAATGTTCGGCGAATTGGCCCGTTTAATCATACAAGATAATTATCTGTTATTTGCTTAGATTTATAGCTTTTAGAAGACTCTTAAAGAAAGCAGTATTTTTGTATTGAATAACGTAAATGTAGTTTATTCTAGAACCAGTCAGAAATTAATTTGTTGAAATAAAGCTCCTCTGCATTGAAAACTCACGATTGTGTTACTAAATTTGAATAAATAAGGTTTATTGACCAATATATTTAAAAAGAATGAATGAATTTATGTTTTAGAGGGGTACAGATTTTTGTTTTCGCCGGCTGGAACCGTTTGTCTTTCAAACAGTGTATTACGTTTATCAAATGATAAACATCGAAGTTATTTAGTATCCTTAAAGTGGACGTTTTTCAGTTTGCATATGCACAATAAAATTTGTTTTAAAATTGATTAAACTCGTTTTATTGTCTTTATAAATGAAACAAACGCTTGTTTTAATGATATTTTTCTAGAAAATAATTATTTACACACACAATAATCAATGAATGCTTGATTGCCCTTCATTTTTAAATCGTACTTGTCAACGCTATATGTACTTAAAGCGTGTTATAAGGAAATAAATTAATCTTGTTTTAGAAATCCTGTGGAGATATTATTATCATCATTAAGTCTTCAGTTCTGGAACTGATTACACCCGTTCCCTCATTGTTTCTTATTCTGATCTAACCAACACCTTTTCCTGAAATTTGCACCGTCTGCATTTATCACTATCTACGTGCGATAGTCTGATCTAAATTTACCTCTACCTCTTTTCTCCTATCTCTGCTTGTAATATATCTCGTACTATTCCCTAAAAATGCCTTAGAATGTATCCTGCTCTTCTATTTCTACTATTTTTTTTACACATATCTCTATTTCTCTACTATAACCTATTTGTTATTAACTTTGTCTGTCTATGCTATCATTCTCATACATCTGAAACACAACATTCCAGAACGCTTTTATCTCTTTCTGTTTGCTTTTCCTACTGCGCCTATTTCATAGACGTACTGTGCTGTGCTCTACACATATGCTCTGCAACAATTTCCTTTTTGTTTCCGTGTTTGTTGTTTTTGAACATAGCCGCTGTTCTTTCTTGTTAGATGTCGTTCTGTCTTCTTCTATTGTTTTACTTATATACCCTATTTCCCCGATATTCAGTGGTATGTAAAGGGAAGGTGGCAAGCAGCCCATGGCTGCCAAGTTTCCTAGTACTTGAACATTTGTCAAATTATTAGTTTCTACAATATATCCTTTCGCACAATCAACATTAGTTGAAAACATTTCACAACCAACACCTGTAGTTGTTTATAATAATCATCAGATTTAGTGCACTTTTTTTTCGTAATTAAGTTTTCCGTCTTGAAACTGGTTAGACGTCTACCTCCACTTATTTATATTCTGAGCTGGCCAACACAATTCCCTGAAATTGCCACAACAACCTATCATAGCTCGGTTCCCCTATCGTTTTTTAATTATATATCATACTTCATCGAGATTCAGTGGTATGTGAATACTTCAAAAATGTTAGGTGAGCATTTTTCACAAAAATACACCCTCATTCGGATAAGAGGTAAAATGGAGGTCTCGTGTGTGGGCGTTGTCACGCACGTTAAAAATCCCTACCTTGCTTGGAACAGCAAGGGTTCGGCAAAATTCAAAATTTACAAGGTAAAAAAAAACTCGCTTCCTGGCCAATGTAGTACCTTCGGGTGGACATTGGAAAATCACATGTAAGGTATGTGAAGGGGTAACAGGTGGCTCCGTGGCGTAGTTGGTGTGAGTATCACTACTACGCTCTAGGTCCCGGGTTCAAATCCCGACACGGTCCGCTTGAAAAATGCTAAGCGAGCATTTTTCACAAAAATACACCCTCGTTCAGATGAAAGGTAAATTGGAGGTCCCGTGTGTGAGTACTATCACGCACGCAAAATTCAAAATTTTTTAGGTAAAAAAAACTCGTTTCCTAACCAATGTAGTACCTTTGAGTGGAGCATTGGAAAATCACATGTAAGGTATGTGAAAGGGGTTGGACAGCCTGTGGCTGCCAGGATCCCCAACACTTAGACATTTGCTGAATGAATAGTTTTTTAGTAAATCCTTTCGCACAATTAACATTATTCGAGAATATTGCACAACCAATACCTTTAGTTGCTTTATGTTTTTCGTCATTAGTTTTTCAACATTGGGACTGGTTGGATGCGTACCTCCATCGATTTCTATTCTGAGCTAGTCTACACATTTCCCTAAAATTTCTACAGCCTACATCTTTCACTATCTGTGTGCAGTAGTCTAACCTAGGTCTACCTCTACTTCTCTTTTTGCCTATCTCTGCTTCTAATATCTTCCGCACTATTCCCTCATGTCTTAGTATGTTACCTATCATCCTATCTCTCCCATTTTTTACTGTTTTACCCATATTTTTTTCTTTCCCTACCATTTCTAGTACTTCCTTGTTCTTAACTTTATCTGTCCATGATATTCATCATACGTCTGTAGCACCACATTTCAAAGGCTTCTACCCTTTTCTTGTCCGCTTGTCCTACTGTCCAGGTTTCACAGCCGTACAGTGCTATGCTCCACATACATATTTTAAGCAATCTTTTCCTTGTTACTATGTTTGTTGTCTTTGAACACCGTAGTTGCTTTTTTTTGTTCAATGTATCACAAGGCTAATCTTTCTTTTATATCTTTTACACTTTTCCCATCACACATAGAGATTAAAATTGAAACATTGGAAAATTTTATTTTCGGATCTGTTTCAGGCGCGGATTTAGGAATTGCCCCACCTGGACGCCTAGTGTAAGAACAAAAATGTTTTCGGTGACAATCGATGAGTAAGTATTTCAACCGTGCTTGGGTTATTTTTCAAGTTGCTAGAATTCGATCTTAATAACTCGCACCGATTGGCTGGTGTAAAGTTTTCTACTGCTTTTAGTCATGAAATAAAGTTTTTTATGGTGACTGCTGTATTAGAAAGCTACGGCGCGTGACAACATTTTCCCGCAAAAACGGTCCGGTTGAATGGGACGTTGAAGACGGATAGTGTGACGCCTGGTTTATAATGTATCACATGGAGCTCTACTCAAGAGCTGACTCACTTAGTTGTTCTCGAGCTGGAAACGGTAACAGTCACCGTTCAACGGTGTAACTAACCGTAATTGAGTTGAGAAGTACCCTTTTTATTATACCAGATAACCAACCAGATGTATTTGTGGATTTTGTTTTTGGTGATGTTCGTTTTTAAATGATTACGATATTACGCAGCTGCTACACAATTATCATGGTAAATGAAAGCAGTTTGAAGGCGAAGGCGCTGTATAAATAATATAATTAATTATAAAATATTGTATGATTCTAAAATCTAAATATAAAACATAAATTTTTATTTATCTGATGTATCTGCATTTGACTTCAGACAGATCAGAAGTCCAGGATTAAGACGACAGGAAAAGGAACTTCCACTCAAGCAACGCTGTCAAACTTTTTTAGTAAAAAGATGAACAGAGATACTGTACCATCAAGTAGTAATATTAACGCAAATGACACTGAGAGGAAGAGTGAAGTAGTTAATGTTATCCCGAAACAGAAAGCAAATGTTGAAGATCCACCGAAAGTATCAATTACTTGCTCAGAAGTCCATCAGACGTTAAATGGAACCGAAACGAAACATGAAACCGTTGTGACATAGAAAATTTTATTGTTAAAATTTTAGATGATTTCACCCAAGACCAACGCTTGGTTAACCACTGAAAACCTTCAAAAGATTATATTTTCTCTTGTTTTGTGGTAAAAGAAAGTGGGAAAGACAGTTACAGACGGCCTTCAGTTGAACCATTTTCTCAATATGAGTGATTAGTGTTTTCGGAAATTCAGAAAGAACGATATCGTTAGTTTTAAAACAGACAAACACGGGGATATATGAAGTCGGGTTTATTGGAAAATATCGTAACGACGCGCTAAATTTCGGAGATTTTGAAAACGGTTGAAACAAAATTTTAAGATCGTGTTATTTTAAATTAGATTTTTCATGGTAAGAGTGGCCAGGAGGTTACAGTCGAAGCATTTAAATACTCGAGGCGAATTAGCACGGTTCTCTTTTAACTTCGTTCTCTTCGTACTTTGATTGCTTCAGACTACGAACGAGCTTGTAAGTATATAAAATTATTTTATTTTAAATAGTAGTGTTAGCCTCATAATTTGATACGCGAATAAGTGGCATTAAACGAAAGTACGCAAGTATGAAAGAAGTGGAATTAATTTGGATTTTGAATTGGATGCACCGGGAAAGCAGCACAACTTAAATGAGGTTCTTCTACGAGTTCTAGAAGCAGCCAGCAGAGCAGAGCAAAACAACTTTACCGCATCGTCAACGGAGTGGAGGTCTTCAAGAAATTTCAGGTAACGCTTTAAAATTGTTGTTGTTATAAACTATGAAACTATGAAAATTGTGTGACGTGTGAGAGTAAATTTTGAAGGGATTGTGCATTATTTTGCGTATTGAAAATAATACGTATGACTAACTTTATTAAGGTATTTAAATAAAAATCTAAAGGTGTATATAAAGCTTATTAACGTTCCATCAGGAATTTAAAATTTTTATTGTGAAGAGTACATGGGTTTGTTTTTTTGTTGGTTGTAAGAGTATGCGAAGTACAAAAGCATACATTATTCATAATTAACTGGGTTATCATGAGCTCACCATACCCCAGGGTATACAAATTCTAAATAAATTATAAATAAAGAACGAAAATAAGGTATTATTCAGGGCCCATTTACTCCGGGTATATTCAATGTGTTTGATATTTTAAATTAAAATCCAGGACAATACAAAAATAGAATTTATTGAGGTGTAATTTGATCTCTGAAATGTGGATAATCTTGAATTTTATTTGTAAATAGTGGCGCCCAACGTGATGCTCGAACCCACGACCCTGAGATTAAGAATCTCATGCTCTACTGCTACACTGCTACTGCTTAACTGCTACACACTCTTTTTCTTTAGCCTGATATTTAATTTTGCTAACTTTCAAATATGTGTAGTTATCAAAATCTCGTGGAAAATAAAATAAAAAGAATATTTCCTTCTAAAGGCGCCGACTAGCTCAAACGGTTATTTTCCACTTAGCATGTACGACCATAACTTCAGGTCGAGGTTCTAGGCTTCTACTCTAGTATCTGTATCTACCAAAATAATGTGATGTACCAATTTATCAACCAAATATTTTTATCACACACAAAAATTATAAACTTTTTTTACTATGATTAAATATTTACCGAATCCTGATAAAGTCTAGGTGTATCTCCAGGTAATTTCTACAAATGGAGACGACGCCGTGCTCTCCAAGAAGTTCCTGCAATTTCAAAGCGTTTTAATAACCAATATTTTAAATTTGAAAAATTACTATGATCTGCAAATTAATGACAGAACTACTTGGTGACCTTTTCAGATCTGTTACAAACTGTAGCCAAAAGGTATACTAGAATTTTGAAAAACAAACTTGTTTCTACATCTAACATATATAATGCACAAACTATAATTAAGTTTTCAACTCAAATGTCAAAATAATAATAATTAAAATGTCAAAAACTCATACGTCCCTTCTTCACTATTGTAACTTCCAAAAACTATCTTTCACCATTTACTTTGTTGCAGCTCTCACCTAGCACCATTCCATGAAAGTCTTCTCATTACCAGGAACCATACCATCATATCATTTTGCCACACTTCTATATTCTCTTAGGTAAAATCAGTATTACCTTATGTCAACTTCAAAATAAAATCAAAACTCCTTAAAATTCAAAATCATCAAATCTAATTATATTTTTGTTCATATCAAATCTTATCAAACATTAAATCAAATTAGATCTTGTACAAAAATCTTGTCAAACATAGACATTAATTCTAAAATTAGAATTAGTACATTTCATCCAAATCTTATTTTATCAATCAATTCAATCAACATAACATCACCTTGGTTACCATAATAATCACAGCCTACCTTAATATTAAACATTTTAAATATTACATCAGACCACTATATACAAAATAATAAATAACATTTTTAAATCCCCAAATTTTGATACAGTCTTAATAAGCCAAAATTCAAAGGAAATTCTCCCCCCACCCCTTATCACCATTACAATATATATATATATATATATATATATATATATATATTGAAGTGTTATTAATAGCTAAAAGGGTATAAAGACTATTTTGTTTGAAGGTTGTGTATATGCCAAATAAAGCCAAATATCAGATCACCTAACTGAAAATTTTGTATTTGCCGTACTTTACAGATGTTAAAGTATTTGAAGTATATTAGTCAATTTAGAAGTGCCAAGACGTATAACAATGACTTGATGACGTGAGAAAGCACAGTATTCAAGGATTTATACTAAGTTGTACGTTAATAAGCCAAAGAATGTACATTTGCTGATCGAAAAACCGGATGCGTCTGTAGAAGTTCCACTATTCACCACACAGAGCCAGGTTTATATGTGAAACATTTTGGCACTTATTTAGTAGAATCAACCTTTGGACAAACTTGTAGTATCAAAATTATAAGTGAAAATATTGTCAAAGCTGATTGAAGGGTGACGCGGTCTTATGAACCAATGATTGAACATTTAAGTATAAAATTGTAAAGTGTAAAAGACGAATTATAGGTATTAGTGTCACAAACTAGTTGGGACGATTTAATTGGATGGGGGATTTGTAAAATGTATAAAGAGTAGGCATAATTTAAAAGGTGGTATCACCTAGGTAAACATAAATAAGGGAATTCGATTAAAATATTTTGGTAACAAGACGTGTTTTTTGTATACTGCGCTAATTTGAATATTAAAAAGAGTAAATAAATTATTTTGAAAAGTTCAAGTCTTTAATTGAAACAAAGAAGAGTATAGATAAGTGAGTGGAATAATAATAATAGTAAAGACGGGTGGAAAGTTGTAAGAGTGGATTGGAGCGACATTGAAACAGGCGTAATTAATAGTGGATGTTTGGAACGAGTTGGATTAAGGCAGAAAGGAATTGGATTGGATTTATTAGACTGAAGGAGAAACTACTTGGAGTGATTTGGATAGTGCATTGCGGATAGATTGGAATTGAGTGGAAACTAGAAAGGAGCATAGAATTGGAACGAGCAGATTAAAGAAAGGATAGCGTTGGATTAGCAGGAGTATTATACGGAAAGAAGGCATAACTATAGGAAAATTAGCGCGGGGGGAAGTAAAATTGCAAGGTATTCAAAATTCTAAATTTGGTCATTATTTATAGATTTGGGGTGGATATCAAAATTAAGTATAACAAAACCTGGTGTCTGGAAAGCAGAGGAGCCATAGTGATAGTGCAACGCAGTGTGAAGACCCATCCGGTGATTGAGATTTTGAGCCAGATTTCACAGAGCCCTACAGCGACGCGTAAATCGGGTGAGTACTGTGTTTTTGATACGTCAAAGTCAATTTGGTAAGAGTAATTGATTTGGCACAAGGCTACGTGGATCTGCTTATTAAAAATTTGGCATATACGAATATAAGGTTACATGTACTAAAATAAAGGTAGTGCAGTTTGGTTGGTGTAGTGACCATCTACCTATCACTGAACCCACGGTAGGTAGGTGTGGATACCCTGAGAAGGCGAGTTTCAATAGTCGAGGCATATTCATATAGTTTTGTTTTGTAGACCGACCAAACTTAGTTAAAGCACGAAATATAAGAGTCAAAAGTTTCACACTGTCAAGTATATAAAAATTGTAAATAAATAAATCACAGTTTAAAGTAAATATCATATAAAAAAAGGGGGGGTGAGCATAAGAATATACATTGTTGTGACACTGTAGCAATACCCCTATGCACCCTTTTTGTGAATTAAAAAGGTATAAATTTTTAATCTGTCAATTTTTAATTTTTAATGTATAATTTTAATTGCATCGGCTAGCTCAGTTTTTAAATTAAGCCGGAGCTTGCGACAATACGACAAACAAAGGGTTTAAATCTATTTTCTACCTCTCCTTCCTGTTCTAATCTTTAAACCAAAACACTATTAAGCACAAATTATTATAATGTTCTCAAAAATATTTACAACGTATGAAAAGTTTAAAGATTTTCTAAATTAAAAAAAAATTAATAATTATCATTCCCAAAGATCAAAAAGCCAGCAAAATCACTGTTATTATTATTATTATTAACCGAAGCCTGATGAACGTTCATTCGACCTCTTTAACTATTTACGTAACTTACAACGTATACTTAAAAAAACAAACCTTGTCGACCGCTCACATAAATTATCATGAAAGCAATTTTTAAAATATTTAAATGAGAAATATTCAATGAAATGTTAATTTTTAAATCATTCAGTTTAGCAATGTACAACGAAATATTCACAAATAAAATAATAAAACATTCAGATTGGCTAACCTGTTGTTTTCAGCTCGAATCAGTCCCTGGTCCAACTGTTTTCGATATTATCTGCATCCCTCATAGCATAGTCTTAAATCACTCTAGCGTCCTTTGTTAAATTTCTTGACAATCCATAGTTGAAGTAAATGCTTTTTGCATTTCCTCATTTGTTTTAGTAATCATTTATAATCGCTTATCCATTAATTATATAGAATTGTCTTCCACTATTTATTTAGACTTGTCTTCCAGTAATTATTTAGACTTGTTCCCAGTAATCATTTATAGTCCCTTTTATTAAGGTTAATATTAGAATTTAAATTAAAACAATTTTTAGTTACTTACGCCTTTTAAAGGATAAAACGACAAACCCATTAAATTTCCATAATTACAATGGTATTATTTCACACTTTACAATTAATCACTTTACGTAAATATCTTTGTTTTAAGAGACGCGAACCAAGCCTTACTTCATGGCGAAATGATTTGTTTACAAATCCGGTCATGTTTAAATGCATCTTTCGTTGTTGTGTATAAAACTTTCATACCAGGTTTTCGGATATTCTATCTATTATATTATATGTTAACATCAACGCGTTTTTTGTCACGTACTATTTCGAGTTAATAGCATTGATTCCTTTGGATTTTCATACTTTTAGATAAGTAAACCATTGTTTGTTCAAATAAACTTGGTGAACTTTGATTTTAATTACCATGCCTTGCTTGTTTCCAATAAATCAGGTATCGATTTTAATTTTCTAGTCACGTAGACTTAATACAATTTATGCATTAAATTATATGCGTTTGCTATCTTACGCATTTTTAAATCTACTTGTTTTAATTGGGATCCTTGACGTAATAATAATGCGTTATTTGTGGATGTCGCGTTTCAGTTTGCAATTATGTTGTTTTACGTCTTGCAAATTTGTTTATTAAAAAAAATCTTCAAAATATTCTTCATTAACGCAATTAATTATGATTATGGTTTATATACAGGACGTTGTCATTTACTTTCCAACCTAATCATCGTATTTCTTGTTTTCTTCAGAAAACTGTCTCGTTTTCTGAGCATTCATGTATTTTATATGAAGTGCGCTATACTATTGGTCCTAACTACCCCTAAATGACCTTATTAACACAGCATATATATATATATATATATATATATATATATATATATATACAGGGTGCCCTATTTCTTACACGTTGTATGGGTAACTCTGTTATTTGTGACATTAGAGAAAAGGTTAAATAGAGAAACTAGTGCAGTTTTGAATGCCGAGTTTAGCCATGAAGAGATAATTAACATACAGGGTGTAGCAAAAGCGTTATACCAAAATAACGAAATTTTGATCTTTTTTGTTTTGCTTCGTGGTTCATTTATTGTGATAGATACAGTAAAACGTTGTAGATATTTTTTACATTATTTTAAAAGGAGAATAAGATAAACTTATTTGTTTCTACATGGCTTTGGTCATGTTCGAGTAAATAAGTGAGGTTATGTTTTTTTAAATGGAAACCATAATTGACGGTAGTTCTGATAGAAAGGCATTTTTTTTCTCTTTTCAGTGATGTACTACAGTGTACATATTCAACATAAAAATTTTTGAAAAAAATTTGTTTTTATGAAATACGAAACTTTGTATTAAATAATAAAATACTTATGCATGACGTAAGAAAAATATCAAAAACAAATTATGTTAAAAATATTAAATATAATATCACTTCAAAAAGTGTTCAAAGTGCCCACCATTTTATTGAAGGCACAGCTCACATCGTTTTTTAACATTACGAAGTGCTTTTTCTATTGTGCGTGCATCAATGCTTGCAATTGCTGTTTGGATTCTAGCTATTAAATCCTCAGGCGTTTGAGGAGTAGTAGAATACACTCTATTTTTTAAATCACCCCACAAATAAAAATCTAACGGCGTAAGTTGTGGTGAACGTGCAGGCTAATCAATTTCCATTTTGTTACCAATCACGTGCTCAAAACGATCAGTTAAATATTGCTTCACTGATATACCACTGTGTGCAGGGGCACCATCGTGTTGGAAATACTTTGGTCTGTAATGGATGTTAAGAGGTAATTCATCCAAATATTCTTCCAGTTAGTGTTTTAAAAAATTTAAGTAATTGGCAGCGGTGAAATTGTCGTTATAAAAAAAAGTCCAACAATTTTTCCACAAAATATTCCACACCAACAATTAATACCAAATTGATGTTGATCTCTGGATTCACGCACAAGTTTAGGATTTTCTTGAGAATAAAATACTTTGTTATGCCGATTAAATATTCCGTTATTTGTAAATTTAGTCTCGTCAGTAAACATAATGGTTCTCCAAAAATATGAATTCTCTCCACATTTATTAAGGTACCAACGACAAAATGTTATCCGTCTTTGATTATCCACTGGATACAATGTATTCGAAATAGAATAGTGATAGGGATGATATTTCCGACTTTTCAGAGTACACCTCACAGTTTCCTTAGAAGTTGCACAGTGGTTTGCAATTTCGGCAGTAGAAGATTCTGGTTTATAGTTAACAAACGCCAACACATTCGTTTCAACAGTTTCTTCATATTTTCGTAAGAATTTAGGTTTGGTAAATGCACCATATGCCTTAAGATTATTTTCAAGTTTGCTAAATATCCGACAGTGTGGTTGCTTACGTTCCATGTATCTTTCAAAGTAAAAATCCGCTGCTGCACGTGAGTTACAATTCGAAAAATAGTAGTAGTAGTTTTCTTCATTTGTATAGGACATTCTAGCTATTAGAAGAAAATAATGTACGTATAAACACAAAATAATAGTACTGGTTGATAAGATTGTTAAGATTAATCTAGAAATGTTAATGATAAGGAAGGACCAATTGCTATTATGTAGCAATACCGATGGCAGTGTAGCGGTTATGTAATAAACAGAGCAAATACGACAAACTACCCAAGACCACGCGCGCTTGGTGTGGTGTCGCTTTCAGGTCTCTCGTTCAACTATCTTCTGTTACCATTCAAGTACGAATCATGTTACTTCACGCACTCGCACTACGGAATAAGGTTTCACTCAAACTGTAGGGTACCCGCACTAATGGTATTTATTGCCAGCACTATTAAATTGTTCAATGATGACGTAACAAGTACTATCTAATTTCTGTTATTCAAACAAGTGAAATCTATTGTTATGTGTCATATGGCTATTCTTAAAATCAGTTCAAATATTCACATATTATTTAATACAAAGTTTCGTATTTCATAAGAACGACATTTTTTCAAAAAATTTTATGTTGAACATGTACACTGTAGTACATCACTGAAAAGAGAAAAAAAATGCCTTTCTATCAGAACTACCCCCAATTATGGTTTCTATTTAAAAAAACATAACCTCACTTATTTACTCGAACATGACCAAAGCCATGTAAAAACAAATAAGTTTATCTTATTCTCCTTTTAAAATAATGTAAAAAATATCTACAACGTTTTACTGTATCTATCACAATAAATGAACCACGAAGGAAAACAAAAAAGATCAAAATTTCGTTATTTTGGTATAACGCTTTTGCTACACCCTGTATGTTAATTATCTCTTCATGGCTGAACTCGGCATTCAAAACTGCACTAGTTTCCTTATTTAACCTTTTCTCTAATGTCACAAATAACAGAGTTACCCATACAACGTGTAAGAAATAGGGCACCCTGTATATATATATATATATATATATATATATATATATAAATCTTTTCATACTCTTTCGAATTTGGATCTTACAGTTGAATCTTTTTTCGTCCATTTAAACGTTTTCGTTTCTTCTAGTTATGGCAACCTTTAACTCATTTGTAAGAGATTTATATAAAAAAAAATGGTAGAATAATTAAATATTTTTTTCTTGTTTAACAAGAGAATGGATATTTACAAAACTTTTTCGCATTTACAATAGATTAGCAGGCATCTCATTACCAATAAATTACCGTATGTGATTGGAAATGACGAGCATCATGAAAATACCCAAGTTGTTATTTTTAAAAGGTATGCATAAGAGTTAGGCAGTGCATCATGCAATACATAAATCAATCAATTCTCCTTCTATTTGTAATTCCTCTCATTCACATATGCACAAAGCATTTATTAAAACTTCATGTAGTACAAAGAGCTTCAGGGACGCGACTCGACTGTGAGGGCGTTTCCTGGGGCAACGCTCATCATTACATGCTTGAAGCATAATTCTCTGCCTGAGGACCATCTAATAAAACCTTTCGAATGGAGATTCGTATTAGTTTCTTGCCGGTAGCGATGGGAATATGTCTGTTACAAGGCGATGTTCGTGCTTCTGTTTTTAAAGCTTTAGTGAACACGATCGACTATAAATAGTGTGGTTATCATGAAATTGTGGATACTGATTGTGCATTATAATTGATCAGGAATGTACTTTGTAAGTGTATATAATTATAGCAACAATTTCAAATGCAAAAAAAGGTTCAAACCCAATTTAAAGTACTTGCAGATACACACCAAGAATTGAAATTTAGCTTGTAATGCATAATGCATTTTTAACACCTTTAACGCATGGCTAGAATTCTCCCTCTGTTAATAATTTAGATTTCTTTGCATCAGAAAGTTTACTGATAATATTCTATTTTTACTTTTTGTACCCTACCATTTCTAGGATATGTACGGCTAGGGGCAGCTTTAAACAGTAAGCGGAGAAAGCATCGCTTCAAGGCGTTTTATCATTTGGGGCGTAAAAATTACTGGTAAATTTTCAAGATATAAAATGTAATACATAATGTGGATATTTTCTACAAATTAGTTTTAACTTACGTTGATTAGAAATATGTTTATTTTTGCTGGCCGGGGCTAGTTGACTAGGGAGGATGTCCTGTAGCGCAGAGAGTTTTGTTAGGGAGTTATAACAAAGGTATAATCAGTGGCGACGCCTCTCTCGAAACTAATTAAGAGGGTCTTATAAAAAATGGTTAAGCTTTGTAGACGTAATGGAGGGAAACATTCAAACAAGTTTCTATTTACGCGTTCTTCACAACAATGTTGCTAAATACACAAACTACAGAAAAACAAAGCAAAAAGAATGGTTTATTTTCACGTCAAAGATCTAAATTATGACTATGAAACAGTATCCCTACATTTGATTTTCCAATGCTCCACCCGAAAGTACCAATGGGCCAGGAAGCGCGTTTTATTTTCCGGTAACCTTTGTTATTACAAGTAAAGTAGGGATGTTTAACGTGCGTGACATTAGTCACACACGGGACCTACATTTTACCTCTCATCCGAACGAGGGCGTATTTTTGTGAAAAATGCTCGCCTAACATTTTTCAAGCCGTCTGTTTCTGTTATCAAACCGGAAACTTTGGCTTCAGCAGTCATATGCGAATCTGTCTGATCGACAGAGTCGCTTTATAATACAGTACTGCGCAGGGTGTTAAAAATTTATTAATTAAAAACTAATGTCAGAGTAACATTCTAGATTTATTTTAACATTACCTTTGCGTTTGTACATACAACCATGGAATGAATACATGTTAGGATATGTTAAAAGTTTACTCATTTTTTCAACCTAAAGCTATACGAATACGCTCGTGCTTCTTGTATTTTTTCAACTAAATAATTATGAGGTGGTTGGTGAAGGCATAATTAAATTTATCATCGTTCTACTGCCTTACTCCCGTTGGATCACTTTTATACTCATTTCATAAAGTTTTAAATTAATTTGTAATTGAATTTGTAAAATTCTTGAATATACCGTAGGTATACAAGTTATTAAGTCTAACCAACTGCAGTAACATCCAAACTCAGGCAATGTACATGTACAATATTTTTTCTAATAATTAAGAACCTTTCACCACTTCGTTGATATTTGTTTCCTGTGCCTCTTCATGTTCAATACTTAAGAGTGTCAAGTCATTGAACCAAGTTTGACTCAATGTAATTCTTAAGTCATTATTAGGCCTTCAGCCTTAGAACTGGTTAGACGCCTACTTCCATTTTTCCTATGCCAAGCTAAACTACACATTCCCTAAAATTTCTACAGCCCACATCTTTCACTATCTATGTGCAATAGTCTAATCTAGGTCTACCTCTATCTGTACTTTTCTCTTTCTGCTACTTCTAATATATCCCACACTATTCCCTCATGCCTTAGAATGTGTTATATCATCCTACTTCTCTTGTTTGTTACTGTTTCTCACAGCTATCTTACTACCTTACTATTTCTAGACTCTTTGTTCGTAACTTTGTCTGTCCATGCTTCATCATAGACCGTAGCACTACATTTCAAAAGCTTCTACCTTTTTCCAGTTTGCTCCTCATACTCTCTACGTTTGACAACCGTACAATGCTGCGCTCCACACATACGCTTTCGACATTTTTTCCTTGTATCTAGTTTGTTGTCTTTGAACATAGCACTTGCCTTTTTTTGTTAAATATAGCACGACCTTGTACTAGTCTTTTTTACACCTTTTGTAGTTTCCATTACTATTGTTTTCTAAAAAAAATACCATTTCCAAACTTCTTAACACATTTATTTCTTAAACAGACATTAATTATGAAATTTATCAAAGCTTGAATTGAAATTACTCCTAGTCCGAAATTTAATAATAATTGTACTATTTTGTGAGTAGTAAGCAACTGCAATGTAAAAGCTGTTCACTTGACTAACTGTCGTCGACTGGGGCTCCCGGGCTTATTATAATATCCCTACCCCCTCACATGGCTGTGGGAACTTGCAGATCTTATGTCTGCTTATTCTTAACTCTATTCATAATTACATTGTTGCGATCTTAATTTCTAAGTAATCTTGGTACGTGACCGTCGGTGACCGCCTGTGACCTGATATCTGCAGTGTCACTATCATCTGTGCTACAAAGTAGCGCATCCATTCTCATGAACGTTAATAAACTTTACAAAATGTCTTTGTTTTACAGTGTTGCACTTCACTTAGCGCATTCCTAACACTTTCTAATAATTTCTTAATTATTCTATTTCTTTATACATATGTCAATTGGATGATTACATAACTCGCAAAGGGCGTTGAGCAACCTGACGGCTATTAAAATCCTTCACCATTTACGCAGTCTACACTATTTCTTTCGCACAATCAATATTTGTTGATAATATTGCAGAAACAACACTTGTACTTGTTTACGGTAATCAACAGTTTTAAGTATAATTATTTTTCATCATTACGTTTTCTTTCCAGGAACTGGTTGGGCCCGAACATCCTCGTTTTCTATTCTGAGTCAACCTACAGGTTTTCCTGAAATTCCTGCAACCTAGATTTTCATTCTGTGCGCAATAGTCTAATCTGGGTCTAACCAAACCTCTTTTTTTTTTCTTTCTTTGCTTTTAATATATATTCCGCACTATTCCTCCGTGCCTTAATATGTGTCCTATCATCTTATATTTCTTATTTATTACTGTTTCACATATTTCTCCTTGCCCTACCATTTCTAGAACCTTCTCATTAGTATCTACAGTAGTTTGCAATTAATGTTACCTTTTTATCTACTGAGATTCACAATATTACAAATAATTTCTATCGAGATAATGTCAAATATATTTCAAATGAAAATTCCGTTTGTCAAATGACTTTCACTGTTTATTAAATAATTTTTCTTTTAACACAGGAAGGACGACAGCTATCTTAGTGCTTAGAGTGACAGAGAGCATAGGGGTCGGTATAGCATTCCAAGCTTTTAATTCAATGAGCGAGTTACATATCCCCCATCATCATCATTAGGTCTTCAATATTTGAACTGGTTAGACGCGTACCCTCATTGTATCCTATTCTGAACTAACCTTCACATTTCCCTAAAATTTGCACAGTCTGCATCTATCACTATCTGCATGCGAATGTCTGATCTCGGTCTACCTCTACCTCTTTTTTCCTATCTCTTCTTGTAATATATCCCGTACTATTCCCCAGAAATGCCTTAGAACGTACCCTGTTCTTCTATTTTTCCTATTTTTTGTTTTCTACAGATATCTTGATTCCTCTCCTATTTATATAACCTATTTGTTATCAACTTTGTTTGTCCATGATAGCATTATTCCCATCCGGTTCTCCTATTATCCGCGTTTCACGGCCGTTCAATGCTGTGCTCCGCGGGTATGCTTTAAGTAATCTTTTCCTTGTTCTATGTTTGTTGTATTTGAACACAGTAATTGTTTTTGCTTGTTAAATGCCTTGTGCTAATCTTAGTTTTATATCTTTTGCACTTATCTCATCTTGCGTTATTTGGCTTCCTAGATAACAGAAATCTTAACCTCTTATAAGTTATCGTTTTCTATTTGCAATTCTAGTTTTTGATTTATTTCTCAATCCTATATATTCTAACGCTTAAGTTTTATTTTTGTTAATTTTTATAACGTATCTCTCTGTTGGCACTGTTTCCATTTTATTAAGCTCTGCTTCTGACTGTTCCTTGCTAGATGCTAACAGCGCTATATGATCTAAAGATCTAGGCATATCAGTCGTTTATCCCTACATAATAATGCCAAATGTCTTTCTGCATTTGACAGTATCCATTGCCTCTTGGATATACAAGTTAAAAACTACCAAAGATAGGGCACATTCCTGTCTAACGCGTCTACTAATATTTACTTTTCTATGTTCCTGCTTTAATTGTATTACAGCTATTTGCTCTTTGTATAAGCTATGTACTATTCATCTACCCCTATAGCTCATTCCAATCTTTTTGAGTATTTCGAACATTTTTTCCATTTTACATTATCTAATGCTTTTTCCAGATCTGCAAACTCTATATACGCGCTTTCTTCATTTTCTGTTATTTTTTCCATTATCACCTTTAATGCTAAAATAGCCTCGTCGTCCCTTATTTTGCCTAAATCCAAATTGATCTTTTCCTACTATTTTTTCAGCCTGCTTTCGATATGTCTTTGTATAATTCTAGTTACATCTTTGATACATATGCTGTCAAACTTATTGTTGATTATTTTCACATATATCCGCACCTCTCTTTTGGTATAGTTGTTATGGTTCTGCTACTAGCGGTTTTTAGAGTTTTTGCCTGCTCCTTATCTATACCTGGCGCCTTATTATATTACAAACTCTTTTTTCATTCATACTCATCTGTAGTTAATGTATATTCCAAGTCATTCTTTTCGATGTCTGATTCGAGTTTTAGTACTTCTAGTTCCTGTCTTGCATATAAATTCTCCATGTATTTGCCAAATAACCACTTTCTTTACATTTTCTATAATAAAGTCTCTTCCCGTGCCCCTTATATTTTTGCTATACGGCTTTACATCTTAAAATGCGTTCTAATTAGTTTATATGCTTCGTCTGCTTTCCTATTTCCATTATATTTGTACCTCTTTGCACTTTTCATCAATCCATTGTTCTTTAGCTTTTCTGCATTTACAAATAGTTTCCCATTTTATGGCTTTGTATCTTTGTTTTCCTGCTTCGTCTGGTCTGTTTTTGTATTTTCTCTTTTCTTCTACTAAATTCAGAACATTGTTTGTTGCTTATGGTATCTTATTTCCTTTTTTTATACCCCAAAGTATCTGTTCTTAACTATGACTTAATTGATTTAAGTTTTGAAAAGCTTCTTTCCGCTGTAGCTATTGTGACAGGTATATTTAAATAAAACTGCAAAACTGTAGTTAAATCTGGGCTTCAACCAGTAAGTTCATTATTTTTCGAATGCCTTTCTTATATACAATTTTTCTAGCCATCAGAGCTTTGAAAGATATTACTTGGTCAAGCAGTGATGTAGAACGACCAGCAGGATACACGTTTAGTTGAACCATACTTTTTTCCTCTATTGTGTCTTGTGAGAAGTTTAGTAAATTTTGGAGCGTCGAGAATGAAAACCTAATTGCATTTGTAGCTGAATTATTACAATTTGAATGTTATAATGTAGGTTTTTTGATTTGGTTTTTCATTTTATAAGTGTGCACTAAGGAATGAATGGTAACAAGAAATCAAAGTAGTAGGTTCAAAAAACTTATACTTTGAGAATATATTACATGTAATGATGGCCACAAAACAGTAATGAACATAGTGACATTGTTCAAATGACAGCCACAATCCGCATGAAAATATTTTTTCATTTTTTCCGATTATCATAAATTTGATCAGCTACTTTTTTAATTTTTTCCAAGTAGCATACATGAAACAAGACTGCAAATGAGCATTGTTACATTTATAAGCTTTAGTTTTTTTCATTAACGCCTTTTCAACTCTAATATTACCTTCATGCCAGCTTTGGGCAGTACTTTGAGTGAAAAGCTAGCATGGTAAGCGATAGACTCCATCTAGATCCCAAGAGGAGCAAAACCAGAACCTATGAACAATTTGACCTGCAGCAGTTTTGAAAGGATAATATGTTGTGCTGACACAGACTGCTTAGAAACGGAATCTTTCGAAAAATGCACTTTTGTTTAACAAGGTTCACGAAAGTTATTAATTACTTTTAACCTCACATGTCACTACATCTTGAATTTTGTAAATAATGCAATATGTGTCTCAAATTCAAAACTTTGGCAGTTTGGATCGGAAGGGCCTACCAAACTAGTTTGGTTTCCGTAATAATTTACAGTTTGTGTTGGTTAAAACTGATTTTGTGGCCCAGATATGTTTTTAGACTGGCAAACACATTCAATGCCTAGTAGTTGTTCTTGTTGTTCATGTAACAGTTGCTTATTTGTTTTCGTATCTGTATCTATGGACTAATGTTTGAATCAGGTTTATTGTCACTATCACAGTCAATCAAACCCTATTTTTGTTTCTTTTCATTACTTGTACTTGACTCGGATTTCGGTTGATTAACTTCGCATGTTGATGACTTTTTAAAATGCTGATCGGGTTTTCAAAGTTTACTTTTAAACCTTTCACGTTGTTTTACAGTTTCCATTTCTTAGCGCCAAACAATATTAACGCTTGCGTTCTATTTTATAAACTGGGCCTCTAACTCTACACATAGTAGAATAACTAAAATTAACTGCTGTCATTAAACTTAAACGGCACTAAATTGTGAAATGAATGCACTGCAAATACGATACGGAGTACTCCAATCGCGTAAGGGGTGCGACAAAACTCGTCCAAAATTACTGTCTGGTACACTTTGCATCCGTTCCGAATGGAGCTGCACCTTGAAGAAATTCTAGATTACTAGAACGGGTGGAATGGCTTGAGTAGTAAGGTCTTTAGTGAGGAACCAGACTAAGACAGGTCACCGAAATAGGTTAGCAGCTCTTCCGGTACTTAGAGTGGCAGAGACCATAGGGGACGGTATGGCACTCTAAGATACACTACTGAGATGTAGAACGCAACAGGAAATTACCACATTACCTCCCAAGTACACAGCGTACTTAAATTGCAAGTAACATAGTGGCATCCTCTTGGATACAAAATTCCGGAGTTAAAATAATTCGTATTTTGATCTTCGGGAGAGGGCTACTTTGGAGGAAGTGATCGGTAAGTTTAAAGGAAGAGCAGGGAACATTTAGCGAGTCAGAGCGTGAATGTCAGAAGCATTTAGCAAGTAGGTAAGCTAGAACTTCAAAATTGAAATGGATAGGTTAGCACTAGACATTGTAGGAATTAGCGAAGTTCGCTGGCCATAGGCGAGAGATTTTTGTAGTACAGACTAGAGTAATGCATACAGGATCAAAGGAAGGAAATTCGGGTGTGGGGATAGAGAGGTGAAAGACGATAGGACAACGTGTAGAAAACTACTTACAAAAGAACGAGAGAGTACTCATGGTTAGATAAGAATCTAAACCGGTAAATACAGTAATAATGCAAGTAATCATGCCCACCTCTACCTACAGTGAGGAAGAGGTACAGGGGATCTATAAAGATATCGAAGACATATTAAGATACGTAAAAGGACATCAAATATTAATAATTACGGGGGATTTAATGAAGTGGTAGGTGAGGGTAGGGAAGGAGTAGTAGTAGATTTATTTGGTTTAGGCACGACAAATGGCGAGTGAAATAAGCTGGTAGAATTTTGCGACAAAAACCATTTAACCATCACAAACACATTATTTCAATATCATGCTAGGAGCCGATACACGTGGAAGATGCCAGAAGATATAGGAAGATATCAAATAGATTACATCCTTGTTAGACAACGGTTTAGTAATTAAGTAAAAGACTGAGAAGCTACCCAGAAGCAGATAACGACACTGACCACAACATCGTAATTATGAAGACCACCCTTAAATTTAAAAATTTGAAACAAAGAGAGGAAAAATACACTTTGACGTTGAGAAACTAAAAGATAAAGATATCCACGAAAGACTTAAAAAAAGTCAAATGAATTGTTGAAAGTTATTGGGAAAATTTCTTACACTAAGGATCAGATGAAACAGAAAAACCTATTCGCAAATGTATGAAAGCTAAAGAAGAATGGATTGATGAAAAGTACAAAGGAGTACAAAGTAAGATGGAAATAGAAAAGACAGACAAAGCATACAAACTAATTAGAATGAATTTTAGGGATATAAAACCATACAGCAAAAATATAAGGGACGCGGAGGAAACGTCATTATAGAAAATGTAGAGAAAGTGGATAGATGGCAAGAATATATAAGTAATTTATGTGCAGGAGAGGAATTAAAAGCACTAGAAGAGGTATTAGACATTGAAATGGATGACTTGGCTATCCTATACTTAGAGATAAGTTTGATGAGCGATAAAGGGTCTGCAAAATGGTAAGGCACCGGGAACAGATAAGGTCCAAGCAGAAACTCTAAAGACCGCTTGTCAAACAGTAACAGAACGTCTCTTCCAACTTGTAAGCTATATGTATGAGACAGGAGATATACCCAAAGATTTCAAACGTAACATCCTAGTCACTATACCAAAAAAAAGAGGCTCGGATACATGTGAACGTTTTCGAACAATAAGTTTGATAGCACACGTGTCAGAAATATTAATTAAAATTGTACAAAAACGAATGAAAAAACGAGCTGAAAAAATACCAGGAGAAGATCAATTTGAGTTTAGGCGAAACAGGTGAAGAAGGGATGCTATTTTAGCTTTGATGGTGATAATTGAGAAGTTGATAGAAAGAGAGGAAAGCTAGTATATAGGGTTTGCAAATCTTGAAAATGCATTCGACAATATAAAATGGAAAAAAATATTTGAAATGCTCAAAAAGATTAGAATGCGTTTTAGGCATAGACGAATAGTACATAGCTTATACAGAAAGCAAACAGCGGTTATAGAATTAGAACATGAACGTAGAGAAGTAAATACTAGGAACGGAGTGAGGCAGGGATGTGCCTTACCTAGTAATTTTTAACGTGTACATGGAAGAGGCAACAAATACTGTCAAATGCAAGAAGACGTTTGGAATTATTATGCAGGGACAAAAGATTGATATGTTTAGATTTGCAGATGATATAGCGGTATTAGCCAGGAATAGTTAGAAGCTGCTCTTAATGAAATGTAATCAGTTCTAACAGAGAGATACGGTATGAAAATTAACAAAAATAAAACTAAAGTACTAGTATGCAAAGGAGAGGAAAATAAATTAGAAACTAGAATGCAAATAGATAACGAAAACTTACAAGGTGTTAAGGATTTCTGCTACCTAGGGAGCCAAATAACGCAAGATGGGAAGATCGCAAAAGATATAAAACAAAGATTAGCACAAAGAGGTGCTATATTTAACAAGAAAGAGCAACTACTGTGTTCAAAAACAACAAATACAGAAACTTGGAAAAGATTGCAGGGTACGGCTGTGAAACCTGGACAGTAGGAGAAGCGGACAAGAAAAAGATAGAAGTCTTTGAAATGTGGTGCTACAAACGTATGATGAAGATAACATGGACAGACAAAGTTAAAAAAACAGAGTGGTACTAGAAATGGTAGGGGAAGAATGAAATATGTAGAAAACAGTAGAAAGCATGAAAGATAGGATGATAGGTCACATACTAAGACATGAGGAATAGCGGGGAATATATTATAAGCAGAGATACGAAAAAAAGAGAGGTAGAGGAAGACCTAGGCTAGACTATTGCACACAGATAGTGAAAGATGTAGACTGCGGGAATTTCAGGGAATTGTGCAGGCTAGCTCAATATAAAAATCAATGTAAGTACGCGTCCAACCAATTCCAAGGTGGAAAACCTAATGACGAAAAAAATAACTGCACTTGAACCTGATGATTATTATAAGCAACTACAAGTATTGGTTTTGCAATATTCTCAACTAATGTTAATTGTGCGAAGGGATTTACTGGATTACTGTTAATTCGGCAAATGGCTAAGAGTAGGAGGATCCTTGGTAGCCCCAGGCTGCTTAACACCCACTTACAATTGAATCTTGGTGAAGGGAAACCGAACTGTATTTAGGCTGTGAAAATTTTAGGGAGCGGTGTAGGGTAGCTCAGAATAGAAATAAGTGAAGGTACGCGTCCAACTAGTTCAAGACGAAAAACTTAATGACGAAAAAAATAATTGCTCTTAAATCTGATGATTATTTTAAACTACAGGCGTTGGTTTTGAAATACTTTCAACTAATGTTGATTGTGCGAAAGGATATACTGAAAAACTATTTATTCGGCAAATATTCAAGTGTTGGGGGATCTTGGTAGCCGTATGCTGCTTGACCCCTTTTACATACTACTGAATATCGGGGAAATAGCGCGTATGTTTGTTAACAATAGAAGGGGAAGCGAACTGCATCTAACAAGAAAGAGCAGCGGCTATGTTTGAAGAGAACAAACATAGAAACAAGGAGAAAATTGTTGAAAGCATATGTGTGGACCACAACACAGTACGTTTTTGAAGGGGCAGTAGGAGAAGCGGACAGGAAAACGGTAGAAGCCTTTTGGAATGTTGTGCTTCAGATGTACGAGGACGATAGCATGGACAGACAAAGTTAATAACACAGAGGTTATAGAAATAATAGAGGAATAAAGATATCTAAAGGAAAACAAAGAAGGGAGGGATGTGTTTTAAGGCATTTTTGGGGAATATTGCGGGATATATTGCAAGTAGAGGTAGTAAAAAAGAGGTAGAGATAGACCTAGATCAGACTATTACACGCTGATAGTGAAAAAAGCTGTTGAAATTTCAGTGAAATGTTTAGGTTAGCTCAGAATAGAAAACATTGAGGGTGCGCGTCCTACCAGTTCAAGGACTGAAAACCTAATGATGATGATCCTTTGCATTAACCCTGTTCTGTCCGGTTATAAATTTATAAATATTCGTTTTTGTTGAGTTAAAATTTTCATTTTTGTAATTATACTGTTAAATAAGTTGGGCTAATTAACTTTTTTCGAAATAAATGTACGAGTTATAAAACGATGTCTAAACATCAAGTTATAAACCATCAACAAATGCAACATTTCTTTAGAAACACCACAATAACCTATATTTCATTGCAAGACTTGCGATCAAAACAATAGTGTAGCTCGGTGGCTTAGTTGGTTCTCGTGTGACTACTAAGCTCCAGTTCCGGGGTTTAATTAGCGACACGAATCGCTTGAAAAATGTTAGGCAAGCATTTACTACAAAAATACGCCCTTGTTCGGATGAAAGGTACAATTTATAGGTGCCGTGTGTGTATTGTCACGCACGTTAAAGATGCCTATCTTGCTTGGAATAGCAAAAGTTCAGCAAAATTCAAAATTTCCTAGTAAAAAATGCAGTACTTTCGGGTGGAGCATTGGAAAATGTGTACATAAGAGGTATAGTGATGGTTTTTTGTAGCCTACCACATCGTATCAGTGTGCCTTAGAATGCCATACCGCCGCTATGGTCTTTGCCACTCTAAGTTATGGTTAACCAAATTGTCAGGATCTGTGAAAGGCGTTAGTAGACCTTAAAGACCAGCTAATCAAATTTGAAGACAAGAAGTCGACCGTAGCCAAGATCAGTGGTGGTTTCGATGGATTGGGCTGGAAAGTGGTACGTAATATGATAGAAATACTGTTCCCGAAAACTTAGGTCCAGATCTTAGTGTGTGGTTACAATCCAACGAGTACGATGCTTACTATGAAGAGTGTTGATTGCTACTTCTTTCAATATAGGAACTGCGGAAATGGTTTTGATTGTCCTTTCCGCCACAAGGACTTCCAATGTTCTAGTCACATAGTGTTCTGGAACAGAACATTTATAAGAGCGGACAGTGTAGCAGCGTTTAGTCGACATCTGAACAGAACAATTAGTTTGGAATGTATGCAAAGCGTTTATACGCAAAAGATGATTGAAGGGCCCTGCGGTGCGAGATCTTTAGATAGTCTTGTTTGATAGATATAAGAGTTTTGCATTAAAGAACTGTTTAGATTACAAAAGGTACATTCAATATGTTATTTGCTTAATTTATAGTATTGTAACGGGCTACTACTACCGCGTTTCTTTAATTTAAAACAAGTAATTACAAGAGTTTTTATTACTCACTGTTCACAAGTCTAATTAACAGTATATGCCTTATTTATAGATGTTTTCAGTCCACTTAACAATGAAGCACTATTACACTAATGAATTTACAAGCACTAATATCTTCTTAAACTAAATTCTTTACCCTAGGTCCAATAACAACACTAACACAACTATTTGTTTATACACTTCTATTTATTTATATATACTACAAGCTGCATGTATATTAGACACAGCATATCACATTTATGTATACTTCAAAAGCTCAAAACTGCTATCACTTTACAACGTTATAATTTATATACGACATTCTAGTATAGACTGCCCCTTGCATTCATTAGCGGTCTTATATATACTCTGGATTAAAAGGATGACTCATGCTCCAGTACTTTCTAGAAGGATTCTCGAATGCTGAAGAATACGCTGTGCCCCGGGCGTTTGTATGTTTGACGGGTTGCCTAATAGTGGATCGCAACACTGCCCCCTCTTTAAAACCGTTACGTCTCGTAACTGTAAATCCATCTTGACGCCAATTCGATGACTGGTGACGATATCGGCAGTTATCTCCTCTGGTGCATCCACCGCGTCGTTGGAAGTAACAGTCAACACTCTTTTCTTGGTCTTGGTAGGCAACCGGTTGATAACAACAAACAAGAACCTGGACGTTGGTTTCCTGGAAAACTAGTTCTAGCATATTTCGGACTATCCTCCAATCTAAGCGATCCAGTCCACAACCTAGCTTGGGAACCGCTAGTTTCGTTACTCCATTTTCCATCATCTGAGCTTTAAGATTCAGCAAAGCCTCCCATAGATGTCCATAACTAGGTCTCTGCCATGAAGAATTTTGGTGACCAGATAGTAAACATAACGATTTTTATCCTGAAGAACCAAAGCTTTTCCTATAGTTGGCCGCTGTTGTACTAATTCATGCACACATCCAAACTTTTTCTTGAAAACAACAGCTATTCCCCTTGACATTTCCAGATCTTGAGCTACGCAATGTGCAAGGAATAGTCTTCTGGTACTCTAAACAGGTCTTGCTGTTTTCAACAACAACGCCAAATCTCGCCTTAGCGGAACCACCATACGCCGCCATAAAACCCTCGAAATCTACATTTGACTCATGATTAATAACTTGTCGAATGCCATTCTCTTTATTCGAGCCTTCCTGGTTGTTGCCAGCGTAGGATGTTAAACGGTCAAAGTGTACCACTTTCGGTTTACCACGGGGAGACCTTCTGATCCGGTACACTACATCATTAATCCTTTTCATCACTTCGTACGGGCCTTCCCATTGTCTTTGTAATTTTGGCGACAGCCCCCGTTTTCTTTGTGGATTATACAACCACACCAAATCTCCAGGTTGATGACCACCTTCTCGTGCTCTCGTGTCATATTGTGATTTCATTCGGTCGCTTGCTGCCTGGATATTCTTTCGGACGTTTTCGTGAATGCTATTTGATCTTTCACGAAGCTTACTAACGTAATCTTCACCTGCGATCTCTTCTCCAGGTTTAAATCCAAACTGAAGATCACATGGTAGCCGCAATTCACGTCCTAGCATTACGCAAGCGGGCGAGTACCCTGTGCTGTCATGTACCGAAGATCGGTACGCCAGTAGGAACAAATGTAAATATTGGTCCCAGTCTCGTTGATGTTCAGAGACAACTTTGGTCAGGTACTTCCCTAACGTCCTGTTCATCCTTTCAACCATTCCATCCGATTGGGGATGAAGTGGCGTGGTTCTAGTCTTCCTGATTCCAAGGTGCTTGCAGACGTTTTGAAACAACGCCGATTCGAAGTTTCGACCTTGATCGGAGTGTAATTCCAACGGAACTCCAAAACGACAAAACAACTCCCTGAGTAATACATCTGCCACCGTCTCGGCTTCTTGGTTAGATATAGCATATGCCTCCGGCCATTTGGTAAAGTAATCCATCGCAACCAAGATGTATTTATTTCCTTTCTCTGATTCAGGAAACGGACCAGCTATATCAATGGCTACCCTCTCAAAAGGATTCCCCACGTTATACTGTCTCATTGGGGCTTTCCGTTTTGTGACCGGGCCATTTGCAGAGGCACACAATTCACATTTCCGGCACCACTCCTTCACATCTTCTTTGCAGTTCACCCAATAGAATCTTTCTCTCACTCTTTCGAGAGTTCTTTTCACGCCAAAGTGCCCTCCGGAAATACCATCGTGCAAGTGCTGCAACACTTCCAGCACTCTGCTTCTCGGCACTATCACTTGAAGTCTCTCAGTGCCATCTTCAAATTCCAGGCGTCGTTTCAAGATTCTATTTTCCATCATCAAGGAGTCCCACTGTGCCCAGTATGCCTTCAGGCTCCTACTTGAAATACTAATTTCTTCCCAAGCTGGTCGTTGTCCTCTATTTTTCCACTCAATAATACGTCCCAATTCGGCGTCATTCTCCTGGTCTTCTCGTATTCTTTCGGGTTGCCAAGTATCATCGGTTACCGTCATTCTATGGATGACATTTATTTTCTCTTCCATCTTGGAGCAATGATTGCAGTCCATCGGACAAGGTCTCCTTGATAGAGCGTCTGCATTCCGATGGCTAGTTCCTACACGATGTTCTGTATCAAAGTCATATTCCTGCAGCCGCTCTATCCACCTTGCTACTTGCCCTTCAGGATTTCGAAACTGTAGTAACTATTTCAGTGCAGCATGGTCTGTTCTCAACAGGAATTTACGGCCGTATAAGTACTTATAAAAGTGCCCTACGGATTTGACGACGGCCAACAGCTCCCTTCTTGTCACACAATAGTTCCTTTCTGGCCGCGACAAGACCTTGCTGAAATGCCCAATAACTTTTTCTTGTCCGTCCTGCACTTGAGAAAGAACGCCTCCTATAGCTGTGTTACTGGCATCGGTATCCAACACAAATTTCCTCCATCCGTGGATAACTCAAAATTGGTGCTGTAACTAGTAGCCGTTTCAGTTGTTCAAATGCTCTGTGGCAGTCGTCATTCCAATCATATTCTTGTCCATCTTCGGTTAATCTTGTTAACGGTTTGGCAATGTTCGCAAACCCAAGTATAAAACGTCGGTAATATGTGCACAATCCTAGAAAACTGCGTAGTTGGTGTATATCTGCTGGTGTAGGCCACTCCTGTACCGTTTTTATTTTGTCAGGGTCAGCTCTTATTCCGGTCTCCGAAATGACATGTCCTAGGTATTTCACCTCTTTTCCAAACAGGTGACACTTCTTGGGGCTCAATGTAAGGTTTGCCCCCCGTAATCTCTGGAATATCTCCTCTAGGTTCTTAAGATGTTCTTCGAAAGACCGACCTAACACTATCACGTCGTCCAGGTACACCAGACATGTCTTCCAGGACAGTCCACGCAGTACCGATTCCATCAATCGTTCAAAAGTAGCAGGAGCATTGCATAATCCAAATGGCATGACCTTGAACTGCCATAATCCAGTTCCAATTGTAAAGGCAGTCTTTTCTTTATCGTTTGGCTCCAAGCCTACCTGCCAGTATCCGCTTTTCAAGTCCAAGGTCGAAAACCATTTAGATCCGGATAGAGTATCTAAGGTGTCATCAATTCTGGGCAAAGGATAGCTGTCTTTCTTTGTCACATTATTAAGCCGCCGGTAGTCTACACAAAACCTTGTCGACCCGTCCTTTTTCTTGACAAGCACTACCGGGGATGCCCATGGACTATTCGAGGGTTCAATCACTCCCTGTTCTTCCATATCGGTGATAATTTGCTCAGCTTCCTTACGTTTTGCCAAAGGAAGCCGCCTGGGGTGTTGTCTTATTGGTTGCGCATCTCCAGTATTGATCTTGTGTTGCACAACATTCGTCCTTCCTTTCTCACTATCATCCAGTGCAAACACACCTCGATATCGTCCGACCAGTTCTTTTACCTTGCCCAGTTGGTCGCCATTTAATCCTTGACACGAGGGTATCAACATATCCAGCAATTTCTGTGAGCAACCGTCGGTTGGTTTATTTTTCGTGTCGTCCACACAACGTTTAATATGACATACTGGAATGCAACTTCCCACAATCATGCCTTTCTTCAGGGTCACTGTATGGGGATTAATGTTCAGCACCCTTACTGGTACCATATTTCGAGACTTTACCAGCGTTCTTCCAATCAGAAGTCCTCCTGACCCATTCCCGATTCAGTTGCTTCCATCATGCATACTTGTCCTTCCCGGAGCGTACCATCCGGGCGTCCCATTACTATCATTTCCGCCTTCTCGGGTATTTTCATATCGCAAATCATTCGAACTTGCATCGTCTGGTTACTCCTACCTTGAAATGGAATCTCATCATCATCTATCCGAAGCACATTTTCTTTCATATTTACATGAAACCGATATTCTCTCATGAGATCCATTCCCAAGATCACTTCTTCTGTAATTTCAGCTACCAACACTCGATGATTAATGAATTTGTCCCCAATTGTCAACATAACGGCAGTCTCTCCGTGAGTACAAATTTTCTCACCACTTGTCGTTCGAAGACACACCGATACAGGTAGCACTTTTCCACGACCAATTAAATCTGGTCTCACAATAGTCCTTGTCGCTCCTGTATCCACGAGTAATCGGACACCCCTACCATTAATTCTTCCATCGATATAAATGCTGTCCAGACTCCCCATCGACGATGCAGCATGGATGATAATCTCCGGGGCACTACGTTGTGCTGTCGACGTTCGCCCCCTTACGTCGACTTGCTTTAGTTTTCCTGCTGCTCAACCGGTTGTTTTTTTGGTTGAGTGCAGCGTCTCTGTATATGACCAACTTCGCCGCAGTTCCAGCATCGCAGACCCCATCTCCGCGGTCGTTGTCTTTCAAGCTTTTCCACACGGTTGATTATTTCATCTATGCTGTTCTGCGCTTGATCAGGTTCCTCTATGGCAAACCGAACTTTGTGACTCATTCTGTGTGATGTCTGCTTAGCTGCTTCAAATTCAAGTGCATGAGCCAGTGCGTCATCTAACATCTTTGGCCGTGCTAATCTTAGCGCTTGCTGTATTTCGCCATCTTTAACGCCATCCACAAATGTTTGTACAGCGAGTTGTTCGAGGAAACTATCTGGTGCTGTTGGATATGCCAATCTAACTAATCTGGCGATGTCAGCTTCGAATTCTTGCAGGCTTTCACTTGTCTTTTGCGAGCGGTTCTTAACTTGTGCGTGGTAAACCTGTTGAAGGTGAGCATCTCCATATCTCATCTCAAGTTTCGATGTTAAAAGGCCGTAATCATTCTGCTGGTGATCAGGAATCGTTTGTAAGATGTTAAGAGCTTCCCCCCGTAGGGCCACTATTAAGGAGATAGCCTTCTCTTTGTTGCACCAACCGTTGGCTATTGCCGCAGCCTCAAATTGTTTCAAATATGTGGGCCAAGGTGTTTTGCCATCGAATGTGGGTGGTTTCACTTTAAATTTAGACGTTATGGACTCGCTTCTTTCCGTGGTTCTTATTTCTGGAATGTTCTCATTTACAACTTGACTCGCTGTTTCAAGTGGCCGTGTTGTTAGTGAGATCACCTGTTCTTGCAGCCTCATCATATCTTCTTCCATTTTTACCAATTTACTTTCCAACTTTTGCTCAACTGTTTTTACCCGTTCAGTGAAATCTTCTTTTAATGCAATGGAGCTTTCCATTAATCTTTGTTCTAGCGTAGCTGTATTTTCATTCAACTTTGCTTCCATTTTCGCAGCATTTTCACTAAGTGTCAATTCTAGTTTAGCCGACCTTTCCTCCATACCGGATTTAAAATCCTTGAGGAAATTCATTAAAGTGTCTGCCTCCATTTTACTTTGATTTCTTGTCACTGGCATATACAAACTACTTAAATGTCTTTAGACTTGTGTTTTAAATTAATCACTATATACCCCACACAGGCTGACACCAGTGTAACGGGCTACAACTACCGCGTTTCTTTAATTTAAAACAAGTAATAATAATGGTCTTTATTACTCACTGTTCACAAGTCTAATTAACAGTATATGCCTTATTTATAGATGTTTTCAGTCCACTTAACAATGAAGCACTATTACACTAATGAATTTACAAGCACTAATATCTTCTTAAACTAACTTCTTTACCCTAGGTCCAATAACAACACTAACACAACTATTTGTTTATACACTTCTATTTATTTATATATACTACAAGCTGCATGTATATTAGACACAGCATATCACATTTATGTATACTTCAAAAGCTCAAAACTGCTATCACTTTACAACGTTATAATTTATATACGACATTCTAGTGTAGACTGCCCCTTGCATTCATTAGCGGTCTTATATATACTCTGGATTAAAAGGATGACTCATGCTCCAGTACTTTCTAGAAGGATTCTCGAATGCTGAAGAATACGCTGTGCCCCGGGCGTTTGTATGTTTGACGGGTTGCCTAATAGTGGATCGCAACAGTATATTCTCGAATTAAACAGTGCAATTGGATAAGGTGTAAATATCAGTTAAACGGTTTTAAAGGCAGTTTTAATTGAAGCTCTGATTACAATATGAGTTCTAGTTTAGAGTTCTATAGTCGTGATATAAAATATGTTAGTGATACATATGTTCAAAATAAATATAAATTTATATTAATATAAATTGCCCTATCTGATATAAATTGCTCTCGATATAAATTAATAACTAGTGCTGGGATAGTTTATTAAGTGCATCGATATAAGTTAATTAATAAGATAGCATCATAGTGTTAAGAAGTTGGCGATTAACTTGAAAGAAATCGTGTCGGAGCTTTTAGAAAATTTCACTGTAGCTACGAATTGTTGTATAATCAGTTTGATATTAAATAACTGTTGTTTGTGCAAATAGGGTTTTCGTTACAATATTTTTATAAACTTTTACAGAATTTAATTTGAAGATTTCGAAAACTTTCATCCTGTCTATGAGTTATAATACTTTAAATAAGGGAGTCAAAACAACCTCTTGAGTAGACAGATAAGAGCGAAAAGAAGATTTAGGTACTAAGTTATAACTGTCACTAAACAGCAAATTTCCTGTTAAATATTCTACATAAACATTTATTATATATATCGAAATTATTTTTTGTAAGTATTAAAAAACCTGTGTTGAAAACCCGTGGTAACTTCACGCAAATTAATTTTTCTCATTTGACTGACTTCATACTTTAAAAATTTATTTATATTTAAGTTTAGCGTCCTGCTTAACTTACTAAAAGAGTAACTTTCAAGAAAACAGATTTAGCGGTAAGATAGGTCAGCAGTCTGTTTCTTAACATTTTGCGTCTGTGTTTTAAACTAAAAAAATAAACATCCCATGTATGCCAAGCGTAGTTTAATGATTTGCTTCCGGTGACCGCCTTCTCTTTACATATGGATCACGTTTCTCAACGTTCAAGCGGAACAAACAATGCAAAGTATGTATAAAACGGGATGAATTTCAAGTTCATCAAATTGCCGGTAAGCTTCATAAAGACAGGTAATAAAATTGTTTTATATATTGCGCAAGTCAATAAATTATTTTGTTTATTTCAGGTTTAATTGAAAAGGGTTTGCTTTTTGAGAATTCCTTACTTACAGTGCCCAATAATTTGCACTCGATCATAAAACTTACATATTTTATACACACACATACTGGAAATATTTAAATTAAACACCCAGTCTCTGGTTTAAATTTCAATCTTCTACAACTTATCGATATGATTGCCAAGATCATATATTAAAAATCATTTTTTGCAAAACCTTAAAATACATTTATGCAAGTTTTACGATGTGTAACAATCAATTCGCCTTCTGAATATTATGTTAAAACATAATTATGAAGAACGTTTTGACGCTTGTGAAGTTGGTAGAACATTTTTTAAATATTAAAAACAATGATAGTTCTAATTGCGCTTTTCATAGTTCTAGAGTTCCCGATAGAAAATAAAAAGAGAGTGCCGCGCCCTTAATATCAAAAAATTAAAATTAAAATATGAGGTACTAACTTCGCGATTCAATCATGGTACCCTCCTTTTACACCAGAAGAAAACAATAAATATTACAGCTTGTAGCTTAAATTCCCGTAGTTCTAATCTAGTTCCATCTCTGTATATAATTAAAATAAAAAATTGCAACAATACGTTTTTTACTTAATCAACGTATATTATATCAAGCACGACACTCGGTGATACAGTACCTTCCTCATGACTTCTCGCACCTTTACAACGTGGATCGGCAGTCCTCCATGAGTTGTAATGAGTACAATCATTTTTAGCCAGAGTTCCAACGGCTAACTATTATTAACTAATTTTTTAACTTTTACTAGACATGGTAGGGATCAGCGAAGTTCGGTGGCCAGGGGCGTGGGATTTTTGGAGTGAAAACTTCAGGGTAATTCATACAGGAGCAGAGGAAGGAAATTCGGGTGTGGGGATAGTTATGCGAAAAAAGATAGGATACTGTGTAGAAAATTACTTACAAAAGAACGAAAGAGTACTCACGGTTAGATTAGAATCTAAACCGGTAAACACAGTAATAATACAAGTATACATGCCCACCTCTAGCTACAGTGACGAAGAGGTAGAAGCCATCTACAAAGATATCGAAGACATATTAAGATACGTAAAAGGACATGAAAATTTAATAATTACGGGGGGTTTTAATGCAGTGGTAGGTGAGGGTAGGGAAGGAGCGGTAGTAGGTTTATTTGGTTTAGGCACGAGAAACGATAGGGGAAAGAGGCTGATAGAATTCTGCGACAAGAACAATTTAATCATCACAAACACATTATTTCAACATCATGCTAGAAGACGATATACGTAGAAGATGCCAGGAGATATAGGAAGATATCAAATAGATTACATTCTTGTTAGACAACGGTTTAGGAATCAAGTAAAAAGTAGAAGCTACCCAGAAGCAGATATAGACACTGACCACAACATTGTAATTATGAAGGCCGCACTTAAATTTAAAAATTTGAAAAAAAGAAACGCAAAAAGGCACTTGGACTTAGAGAAACTAAAAGATAAAGATATTCAAGAAAGATTCAAAAAAATAGTCAAAGGAATTGCTTAAAGATATCGGGAAAATTTCTGATACTAAGAAAGTAGAAACAGAATGCAAAAACATTAAATCCAGCCTAGACATAGCGGCCAGAGAAATTCTGGAGCATACATTCTGGAGTACATAACTTGTACAAAGAGCAAACACCAATAATGGAATTAGAGCAGTAACGTAGAAAAGTAACAATTAGGAAACGGGTGAGACAGGGATGTGTCCTATCCCCATTAATTTTTAACTTGTACATAGAAGAGGCAATGAATATTGTCAAATGCAGGAGGACATCTGAAATTACTGTGCAGGGACAAAAAATTGATATGCTTAGATTTGTAGATGATACAGCGGTATTAGCGTCTATCAAAGAAGAGTTAGAAGTTGCTCTTAATGAAATGGAAACGGTTCTAACAGAGAGATACGGTATGAAAATTAACAAAACTAAAACTAAAGGAGGGGAAAATAAATCTAAAACAAGAGTACAAATATGTAGCACGAACTTACAAGAGGTTAAAGATTTCTGCTAATTAGGAAGCCAAATAACGCAAGATAGGAAAGCACAAAAAATATAAAACAAAGACTAACACAAGGTCGTACTACATTTAATAAGAAATAGCAACTACTGTGTTCAAAGACAACAAACATAGAAACAAGAAAAAGATTGCTTAAAACATATGAGCACAGCACTGTACGTCTGTTAAACCTAGACAGTAGGAGAAGCGGACAAGAAAAAGGTAGAAGCCTTTGAAATGTAGTGCTACAGACGTATGATGAAGAAACCATGGATAGACAAAGTTAAAAACGAAGAAGTACTAAAAATGGTAGAGGAAGAAAGAAATATGTGGAAAACGGTAAAAATAGGAGAGATACGATGATGAGCCACATACTACGGCACGAGGGAGTAGTGCGGAATATATTAGAAGCAGAGATAGGAAAAAAGAGAAGCAGAGGTAGAC
Organism: Platerodrilus igneus; assembly: GCA_036346225.1. Taxonomy (NCBI): domain Eukaryota; kingdom Metazoa; phylum Arthropoda; class Insecta; order Coleoptera; family Lycidae; genus Platerodrilus; species Platerodrilus igneus. The sequence goes on along the minus strand of JARFIW010000713.1, from coordinate 1,374,309 downwards.
CTAGGTTAGACTACTGCACGCAGATAGTGAAAGATGTAGGCTGTTAAAGTTTCAGGGAGATGTGTAGACTAGCCTAGAATAGAAAGCAATGGAGGTACGCATCCAACCAGCCCCAAGATGGATAAATTAATGATGAAGAAAGTAACTGTACTTAAACATGATGATTATTATAAGCAACTACAAGAATTGGTTGCGCAATATTTTCGAAAAATGGTAATTGTGTGAAAGGATTTACTGGAAAATTATTATTTCGACAAATACCTAAGTGTTGGGGGATCTTGGCAGCCACAGGTTGCTTAACCCCCTTCACTGAATCTCGGTGAAATAAGGCATAAAATTAGAAAACAGTAGAAGGAAACCGAGCTGTATACATGCTGTGTGAGAATCTCGGGGAACTGTGTAGGCTAGCTCAGAATATAGATAAGTGCAGGTATGTGTCTAACCAATTTTGAGACGGAAAATCTAATGGCGAAAAAATAAGCGCAGATAAATCTGATGATTACTATAGACAACTGTAGGTGTTGGTTGTGAAGTATCTGCAACTGACTGTGCAAAAAGATATATTGGAAAAAATATTAAATCGGTAAATGTTTAAGTGTTGTGGGAACTTGGCAGCTACAGGCTGCTTTCCCTCCTTTACAACCACTGAATGTCAGAGAAATAGGGTATATAATCGAAAAACAATAGAAGGTGATTGAACTGCATCTAACAAGAAAGAACAGCGCCTATGATGAAAAACAACAAACCTAGAACAAGAAGAAAATTGTTGAAAACAGGTAAGGAGCACAGCACAGTATGCTTATGCAATACGGGCAATCTGAAAAGCAGACAGAAAAAGGGTAGCAGCCTTTTGAAATGCTGTGCTTCAGGTGTATGAGGATGATAGCATGGACAGACAAAGTTAATAACAAATAGGTTATAGAAATAGTAGCGGAACTAGGATATCTGGGGGAAAAAATAGGAGAAATAGAAGCGTAGAATACGTTCTAAGGCATTTTTGCGGATTAGTATGGGACAAATTACAAGCGGAGATAGGAAAAAAGAGGTAGATATAGACCTAGATCAGATAGTGATAGATGCAGACTGTGCAAATTTCAAGGAAATCTGTAGGTTAGTTTAGAATAGGAAACAATGGTGGTACGCGTCTAACCAGTTCCAGGACTGAAGACCTAATGATGATGGTTTTAAATTTTGACGTTTGCAGGACACTCGGTAAAAAAGTGTCCTGCTGATGATTTTTCTCATTTTTGCGGCGTGGATCGATAGTTTGGGCTCCCACAACTAACTATTTTTAAATAATATTTTAACTTTTAACTTCAGTCAGTAGGACGTCGGTAAAAAAGTGTTCTGCTGATAATTTTTCCCTTTTTTTGACAGAGTGGATGGATAGTTCTCGCACAGTTCTAATAAATGCATTTATCTTTAGGCAGAATTCCGACGCCTAACCATTATTAAATGATTTTTGGCGCCAGCAGGACACTCGGTGAAAATTGTCCTACTGATGATTTCTAGCTTTTTTGCGTTATGGAGTTCTAATAAAACAATTCTTTTTAGGCAGAGTTACAAAGACTAACAATTATTAAATAATTCTTTAATTTTTGGCGACAGTAGGATACTCGGTGAAAAAGTGTCCTACTGATGATTTTTTATATTTATATTTACTATATTTTTCAGCGTATATCGATAGTTCTCGTGCAGTTCTAAGAAGTACAACATTTTTAGGCAGAATTCTAACGTGTAACTGTTGGGAAATAATTTTTAAATGTTGGCGCCAGCAAGACGCTCAGTGAAAAATTTCTTACCGATGATTTACCGTATTTTGGGCCGTGGATCGATAATTCTCGATCAATTCTAATAAGTATACAATTATTTTTAAGCAGAGTTTCGAAGATTAACTATTATTAAATAATTTTTTAACTTTTAGAACCAGTAGGTCACTAGGTAGGACATTGTCTTGCTGATGATTTCTCACTTTTTTTGCGGCGTGGAGTTTTAATAAGTAAAATTATTTTTAGACAAAATTCCGAAAAAACACTATTAGGTGGGTCATTTTTTTTCCAACCTCCGATAGGCTATAAATAAAAGACAAGTTCATATAAAACAATAATTTTATTACCAAAAGATTGGTACACTTACGGTTACTTTACGACATAACCACCGAAGAGATTAAGACATTTGTCATATCTGTGGACAAGCTTTTCAATACCCTGTTCAAAGAAAGTTGCCGCCAATGAATTCAAGTAGTCATTGACGTTGTTTTGAAGTTCCTCATTGGTTTGAAAGCGCTCCCTATCAAGCCACGTCGTCAGGTCAGGAAAAAGATGAAAATCGCTCGGTGCTGAGTTAAGACTGTATGGCTGATGATCGAAAATGTCCCATCCAAATTGTTCGAGAAACCGTTGAGTTGCTCCAGCTGTGCGTGGACGGGCATTGTCGTGGATCAGAACAACTCCAGCGGTCAGCTTTCCTCTTCGTTTGTTCTGAATGGCTCTACGCAACCGTCGTAAAGTTTCACAATAAACAGCTGCAGTGATTGTGGTTCCGGGCTCCATAAACTCCACAAGCAACACACCTTGTTGGTCCCAAAACACAGTAGCCATGGTCTTTCTGTTATTGAAGGTTTGTTTGAATTTCTTTAGTTTGTTTGGTGAACTTGAATGCATCCATTGTTGTGATTGTCGTTGTGTTTCCGGTGTGTTGTATTGAATCCAGGTTTCATCCCTAGTCACGATTGATTTTAAAAAGTTGTCTCCTTCATCATGATAATGCTCAAGGAACTCCAACGCTGACGCCATTCGTCAAGTTTTGTGGCCGTCCGTCAGCATTTTTGGGACCCAACGTGCACAAAGTTTTTTGTAGCCTAACCGTTCAGTAACAATAGAGTACAAAACAGACCTTGAAACTTCTGGAAATTCCTTAGACAAAGCAGTAATGGTGAATCTGCGGTTTTTTTTAACCATTCTGTCAACACGTTGAACCAATCATCTGAAACGACAGATTTGCGCCCTTGGCCCCCTTCATCATGAACATCATTACGGCCATCTTTAAACTTTCAACACCATTCACGCACAACACCATCACTCATGAAGTTTTCCCCATACACACGACTTATTCTTCGATGGATTTCTGCAGCATTATGGCCTTCAGCCTGTAGAAAACGAATCACACTGCACTTCACACTTGGCGGGAGCATTAATAATAGCGAACATGTTTACGTGACTGTAACACAACGCCGATTGACGCCTGAATGTCAACAATGGCGGAGTGTGTAGTGCAAGAGCTGCGCAGTCGCCTACAGCGCGTGCCCGCTTTCTGCTACCCGCGTAGCGTCTGCACGGAGCGATCGGAGATTGAAAAAAATATGGCCCTCGTATTTTCTAACTTTTGGCGACAGAAGGACAGTCAGTAAAATAGTTCCTGTTGATGACTAGTAGCATATTTTGTAGCGTGAATCAATAGCTTTCGATTAGATAATAAGTACAATAATTCATAAGCAGAATTCCAACGCCGAACAATTATTAAATAATTTTTAACATTGAAAAAATGCGGTTAATGATTTGTCGCATTTTTGCGGCCTAAATCGATAGTTCTCAATAAATTCTAATAAGTACTAACATTTTTGCGCAGAACTTCGATGCGCAACTATTATTAAATAATTTTTTGGCTTTTGCGATGTGGATCAATAGTTCTCGGTTAGTTCTAATAAGTACCACATCCTTAGGCACAGTTCTGACGACTAACACTTATTGTATAATCTTTTAACTTTGGTTGCCGGCAGGGCAGTCGGTAAAAGGTGTTCAGCTAAAAGCCTTCTCGCATACTTTGCAGCTTGAATCAATAGTTCTCAATGAATTCTAATAGGTACAAATATTTTAGACAGAGTTCAGACGGCTAACTATTATTAAAAGATCGTCGCGATATACATTACGTTGAAAAAGACGAGAATTCCTCAGCATGACACCATTTCAAAGTATGTAGTTTCGGCGCAAAAACTTTTAAGAAGTAATTTAATAATAGTTTGTCTTTGGAATTTTGTTTAAAAATGATTCTACTTATTAGAACTCGCCGAGAACTATTGATCCGCGCTGCAAAATATGCAACTAATCAACAACATACAACTATAAGCTGAAAAATTATTTAATAATAGCTTGTCGTTGGAACTTTGCCTAAAAATAATTGCACTTATTAGAATACATGGAGAACTACTCATCCACGTCGCAAAAAAATGCGAGAAATCATCAGCAGGACACTTTTTCAACGTGTGTCCTGCTGGCGCCAAGAGTTAAAAAATTATTTAGTAATAGTTTGTTTTTGGAACTCTGCCTAGAAATAATTGTACTCATTAGAATTTATTGAGTACTATCGATTGCTGCTGCAAAATATGCAACTAATCATCAACGAAAGACTATTTCACCGAGTGTCCTTCTATCGCTAAAACTTAAAAAGCAATTTAATAATAATTAGTCGTCGGAACTCTGCCTAAAGTGATTGTACTTATTAGAGCTCAGGAAGAACTATCTATCCACACTGCAAAAAATGCGAGAAATCATCAGCAGGATACTTTTTCGCCGAGTGTTCCGCTGAGCGCCAAAAGTCGAAAAATTATTTATTAATAAATATGCGTCCAAATTCTGCATAAAAATGATTGTACTTGTTTGAACTCATCGAGTACTATCGATCCGCACTGCAAAATATGCAACGAAGCTTTACCAGAGGTTTATTTAAATGAGTATCCTTCTGTCGCTAAAACTAAAACATTATTTAATAATCGTTTGTCGTCGGAACTCTGCCAAAAATGGAGGTATCTCTTATTTATATTTTGAGCTAGCCTACACAGTTCCCTGAAATTCCCACACAGCCTATATACAGCTCGGTTCCCTTCTATTGTTGTCTAATTATATGCCCTATTTCATCGAGATTCAGTGGTATATCAGCATGTGGCTGCCAAGATCCCCCAACACTTAGACACTTGTCGAATTAATAGTTATCCAGTGAATCCTTTCACATAATTAACTTTATTCGAGAATATTGCACAACCAATACCTGTAGTTTCTTATAATAATCATCATGTTTAAATACAGTTATTTTCTTCGTCATTGGTTTATCCATCTTGGGACTGGTTGGATACGTACCTTCATTGATTTCTATTCTGAGTTAACCTACACATTTCCCTGAAGTTCCTACAGCCTACATCTTTCACTATCCGTGTGCAATAGTCTAACCTAGGTCTACCTCAACTGCTCATTCCTATCTCTGCTTTTAATATATTCCGCACTATTCCCTCATGCCCTAGTATTTGGCCTATCGTTCTATCTTTCCTATTTTTTATCGTTTTCCTCATATTTCTTTCATCCCCTACCATTTTTAGTACCTCTTTGTTCTTAACTTTGTCTGTCCATGATTTCCTCATCATTCGTCTGTAGCATTACATTTCATTGGCGTTTCATTTCCTTATTTCTATGTTTGTTGTTTTTAAATACAGTAATTGCCGTTTCTTGTTAAATGTAGCACGACCTTGTGCTAATATTTGTTTTATATTTTTTGCGCTTTTCCCATCTTGCATTTTTTAGCTTCCTAGGTAGCAAATCTCGTTAACCTCTTGTAAGTTCTCGTTACCTATTTGTATTCTTGTTTTTGATTTATTTTCCCCTCCTTTGCATACTAGAACTTTAGTTTTATTTTTGTTAATTTTCATACCGTATCTCTCTGTTAGAACGGTTTCCATTTCATTAAGAGCGCATCTAGCTCTTCCTTGCTAGATGCTGACACCGCTATATCATCTGCAAATCTAAGACTATCAATTTTTTGTCCCTGCATAGTAATTCCAAATGTCTTTTTGCATTTGACGGTATTCATTGCCTCTTCAATGTACAAGTTAAAAATTAATGGGAATAGGTCACATCCCTGTCTCACCCCTTTCCTAATGTTTACTTCTCTACGTTCCTGCTCTAATTATATTACTGCTGTTTGCTCTTTGTATAAGCTATGTACTATTCGTCTATCGCTATAACTCATTCCAATCTTCTTTCACCAAAACCTAAAAAATAATTTAATAATAATTAGTCGTCGGAACTCTGCCTAAAGTGATTGTACTTATTAGAACTCATGAAGAACTATCTATCCACACTGCAAAAAATGCAAGAAATCATCAGCAGGACACTTTTTCACCGAGTGTTCCGCTGGCACCAAAAGTTGAAAATCATTTATTAAAAGTTATGCGTCGTAATTCATGCATAAAAATGATTGTACTTATTAGTAGTCATCGAGAACTATCGATCCGCGCTGCAAAATATGCAACGAAGCATTACCAGAGAATTATTTAACTGAGTACTCTTCTGTCGCTAAAACTAAAATATTATTTAATAATAGTTTGTCGTCGGAACTCTGCCTAAAAATGATTGTACTTATTAGAATTCAGAGTTCCATGGAAATCTGCTGCAAAAAATGCAACTAATCATCAACATCAGACTATTTCGCCGTGTCCTTCTTTCGCCAAAACTTAAAAAATTAATTAATAATACTTAGTCGTCAGAACTCTGCCTAAAGTGATTGTACTTATTAGAACTCATGAAGAACAATCTATACACACTGCAAAAAATGCAAGAAATCATTAGCAGAACACTTTTTCACCGAGAGTGTTCGGTTGAGCGCCAAAAGTTGCAAAATTATTTATTAATAATTATGTGCCGGAATTCTGCGTAAAAATAATTTTACTTATTAGAACTCATCGAGAACTATCGATCCGCGCTGCAAAATATGCAACGAATCGTTACGAAAGGATTATTTAACTGAGTACTCTTCTGTTGCTAAGACTAAAATGTTATTTAATAATCATTTGTCGTCGAAACTCTGCCTAAAAATGATTGTACTCATTATAATTCATCGAGTACTATCCATCCCTGCTGCAAAATATGCAACTAATCATCAACGGAGGACTATTTCACCGAGTGTCCGTCATTCAGCAAAACCTAAAAAAGTATTTAATAGTAATTAGTCGTCGGAACACTGCTTAAAGTGATTGCACTTATTAGAACTCTTGAAGAACTATCCATTCACACCGCAAAAAATGTGGGAAATTATCAGCATGACAATTTTTCACCGTGCATCCGTCCTGCTGGCGCTAAAAGTTAAAAAATTATTTAAAATAATTGTACTTATTGGAACTCATAGAGAACTATCGATTCACGACGCAAAAATGCGGGAAATCATCAGCAGCACACTTTTTCTCCGAGTTTGCTTTCGGAACTCTGCCTAAACATGATTGTACTTATTAAAACTCGTCAAAAACTATCCATCCAGCCCGCAAAAAATGTGACAAATCTTCAGCAGGATAATTTTTCACAGAGTGTCCTGCTACAGAAAACAGTTAAAAAATTATTCAGTAATAGTTCATCTTCTGAACTGTGCCTAAAAATGATTGTATTCATTAGAATTAATCGAGTACTATCGATCCCGGCTGCAAAATATGCAATTAATTATCAACAGAAGACTATCTCACAGTGTTCTGTCGCCAAGTCTTAAAAAATTATTTAATAATAGTTAGTTGGTTGTCGGAGCTCAGCCTAAAGTGATTGCACTTATTAAAACTCATGAGGAATTATCCATTCACGTGCAAAAATACGAGAAATCATCAACAGGAGAGTTTTTCACCGTATGTCTTGCTGACGTAAAAGGTAAAAAAATTACTTATGAATAGTTGGTCTATAGAACTTTGCCTAAAAATGATGGTACTTATTAGAACTTGTCGAGAACTATCGATCCACGACGCAAAAAAATGCGAGAAATCAGTAACAGCACACTTTTACTCCGACGAGTGTCCTGCTGGTGCAAACGGTTAAAAAATTATTTAGTAATAGTTTGCCTTCGGAACACTGCCTAAACGTGATTGTGCTTTTTAGAACTCATCAAACTACTCATCCACGCCACAAAAAATGCGAGAAGTCATCAGCAGGATACTTTTTCACCGAGTGTCCTGCTTTCGCCAAAACGTAAAACTTATTTAGCAATAGTTTGTTTTCAGAATTCTGGCTAAAAATGATTGTATTTATTATTATCGATCCACCCCACAAAATTTGCAAGAAATCATCAGCAGGACAGTTTTCACCGAATGTCGTGCTAGGTACTAGGTACTAGGCGCTAGGCACAATATACGTTAATTATATGAATACCGTTGTATTTTTTTGATTTTAATGGTATAGAGAGTTGGAATTCGAATAGAACTAAAGGGAACTCTAGCTAAAAACTTTAATATTTATAGTTTTCTTCTAGTTTAGATGCGAAGGTGTCGCGGTAGATTCGCGACGTCAGCACATATTTTCATTTTCAGTTTTGTATATTAGGAATTCAGAACCTTTTTTACTTTCTCGAAAGAGCTCTAAAATTACGAAAACTGCTAGTAGAAATATTATCGCTTTTTATAAACTTAAAAAAATATTGTGCCAATTTTACAGATTTTACGTTGTGCCACTTTTGTATCGAACTTCATTAGAACAAGACGTGATCGCTCCTAAACCTGGAGACTTAAACGATGTTTTGTGATATAGTTAAGTGGAAAGGCAGTCATTCGTGGTTGTTGTGTATAATTCTTAACCTTCTCCCTTAGAATCTAATTCAAATTTAATCGGTAAGTTTTCTTCATTATTCCCATAACTTGTAAGGTTATTTACAATCTACTACGGTAATATACTTTATGCAGAATCTAGTAATCAAGAAGATACTGTAATAAAACTGAATAGTCAAAGAAAGATAAATTACAATAATAATACCAGAAAAGTTATTTCTGGTCAACCAAACACGCCCGTTGCTCCAATTAAACAAATAAATGTCTTATGGCAAAGTAACTAAAACACAAAATAATAAATCAGGGCTAATGCAAACAATTATACTCTCAGCGTGAGTAAACAATACAAGTTGAGTAGTTGTACTTGTAGCTTTAAAAAAATTACCTTTTATGCTTTGTTGCACTCGCAACCACTCTTCATATTGACTGCAGTCGAAACCCCTCGACCAATTTGATCTTTAGTTTTCAACACAGTTGTTGATATAATTAGTGCAGTAGATATGCACCCCAATTTCTATTTGTTTCCAAACAATTTATTTAAGTTTCACCATAGTCCCTCTCCGGAAGCTGCTATTTTTTGTATGCATTGGTACGTGATGAATTGACGTTACGTTTTTAAATAAATTTCACACTACGGAGGGTAGAGTGCCGTAACAGTAAAGTAGTGCACCGGCTAGCGTTTAGTAAATCGGGGTATGTTCTGTAAAAACAAATATACCACTTTTGTGACTATACAAATTCTGACACTTTTAGTAAATACTTTTATGCTTCCTTTGAAAAGTCTTTCAACTTTCTTTGTCTACGTAAAGCCTTTGAACGCCAACCAACCGAAAAAGAATCAATACAGGTAGAACCTACCTGGAAAATGGGTGTTGCGGGTAACTGTTAGAAGTTTAAGGAACCTCGACTACCCCTTTCTCATCTATTAATGTAAAACAAACAAAGAAAGAACATATGTTGTAAAGCATGCTTTTCAAAATAGTAAATAACAACTAAAAAATACAAAAACTACTCCGAATTTGGCATAATACCGTTTAGTTAAGAAAAAGCTTAGAATTAACAGTAATACAACTTCGTTGAAAATTAACCAACGTCGATCTTACTTGATACTTTCTTTCTATAATAATAAGCTTTATGTATGAGAATTCGATACAATACGCTTAAAATTCATGTAAGCGTGCACCAACATGAATAGTCTTTTCTACGCGTAAGCTTGACACATGTACATATATTAACAACCAATTTCACTTATTTAATTCAACAAACAGCATGTGATGGTTACAATCTGAACAACTAGAAATTAACTTCGCAAGTTAACAAGTTAGCAAGTTTAACAAATTCGTGAATTATGTTTATGATGACCATACTCCATTTAGAACGGTACGAGTAACAAGACCAAAAGCGCCTTATTAACTTCTATGATGCACGAAATCAGACGTTTGCGGGATACTGCTCTGGCATTAGTGGCGGATTTAGACGGGGGGGGGCGAAAGAGGTTTCGCCTTCCCCCCTGAACGAAGCTCAGTTGCTCAGCTGTAGAATATGTATTAAACAATCTATAAAGATAAGTACTTTTTAGAAGATTAAGTTTCTAAATTTATTGCAATAATGAATAAGAACGGTCAACAGTTTACTACTTATAACATAACAATTTTGTCCACTCTTTTTGTATACGAGTTGCGATCACTAACATGTGAATAATATAAAAGCCAAAATTTCAATAAACAAGTGTTGAGTCTGGGTACTTTATTTTAAATCTTTGTGTGTTAAATTCCCCATGAAGAAAATCCTAGATCCGCCCCTGTCTGACATTTTATAAAAATTTAAAATACCACGCAACAATCGCTCTGTATACTTGCCCAATAAGACAAAACAGATGATACGAAACTCTAAATTGAAAATTTACTATTTTTTGGCATCAAGTACTCATACTCGGATAGAGTAAACCGTGTTAAAAAAGCGGGTACTGGAAAGTCTCGACAGCAGATTCCGTTAAGTATAAATTTGAATAATCAAAGTCATCATTTCTCCTCAATTAACATCCACAATAACTCAATTCGGAAAGTTACGATCGAAGCATTATCAAGGGTACACTCTCCTGCCAGTCCACAATTTGTATTTAATGAACCATTTGGGGATGCAGTTCCAAAGTCCATCCAGCGTAGTAAGCCAAAAGCCCTGGGTTCTGACAAGATATTCAGCTCTATGTTTTTATTAACATGGCAATTTGTTCTGGCATCCTTTGCTGTAGTCATTAATACATCATTCTTTTCTGCATGCTTCCAGTCACTAAAAGCATACGATAGTGAGATCACTTTCTAAGAAAAGTAGTCCATTAGGCCCGAAGGCTATCAAACACAGTTGAATATTTAACATTTAACAAAACGTATACATTTTTGGCCCAACATAATTTATTAGACAAGTGCCAATCGGGATTTCGTGCAAATCATAGTACATGCACAGCGTTACTACGTGTTATGGATGACACAAGACAGGCGATGGATTGTCAAAAACTTACAATTATAGTGTTACTGGGCTTCAGTTTTGCATTCAATAGTGTTGACTTTGAAATCTTACTAACTAAATTAAAATATTTAAATAACTTCTCAGGATTAGCAATTTCGTGGTTATGAAATCATACTTGACCGAGCGGACGCAGCAATATTGAGGGGGGGGGGTCAAAATTAGTTAATCTGGCGTCAGGAGTACCCCAAGAACGTGTATTGGGACTGCTATTGTCTAGCTTATATATTCAAGATGTCTTTTCGTATCTGAAATTTTGTCGTTATCCTTGTTATGCCGACGGCGTGCAAATCTATTATCACTTCTATCGCGAATTCAGGGTTGGAGTAATAGTAATCTACTAACGTTTAACTCAAAGAAATGTCAAGCGATGCTTTTAGGGACCCAAAATATGATTAAAAGAGTTAAATCCTTTGACATATATGACTTAATGTTAGGAAATTCTTTTATTACTTGCTCCCCTGTGGCGAAAAATCTTTGTGTTTTAGTCGATTCGCACTTAGTGTGAAGTGATCAAGTATCAAGTGTTTGGCGCAAGGTAATCACTACTCCCCATGCTCTTACACGTCTTAAATAGTTACTTTCCATTAAACTAACGCAAAAATTAGTACAATTTTGAATTTTTTTTCATTTTGATTATTGCGACGCTTTATATACGAATCTTTCATCTAGCTTATGTTTACGTTTGCAGCGTTCTCAAAGTAGTTGCGTTCGATTTATTTTTAATTTAAAATATTGGGAAAAAACAACACCGTTTTATACAAAAATGCATTGGCTTAAGCTACAAGCGTAAACTGCACTTGGCTGTGCTTGCGTAGAAATTGATCTCGAAGAAATGTCCAACATATCTGAATTAGCAATTCACGCATCTGTCAAATGGCAACAGGATAAACTTTTACACAAAATACTAGACGGAATGATTTGTAGGCTATTCCAGTACACCGTACGCATTGCTATCACGCCTCGTTTTTGGTTTCAAGTGCTGTACTGTGGAATACAATTCCCCATAATATTAAAGGGCTCCAACTACCTTTAAATTTCGTAAACTCTTCCAAGAGTATCTATTAATATCTCAAGTATAATGGCAGACTTCGGAAGCGGTGGTTTTCCCATGCTTCTACTCCTTATATTGGCATCGAATGGATGAGAAAGGGTGGATGTGCGAGAGTGAGTTTGAATTCGGGGTATGTGGGAGTGAGAGAAGTTGGTAAGTACGTGTGTAAGTGTGCGTAAGGTGTTTGTGGATGTGTGTGCGTGTGTGAGTGTGCGCGTGCGTGTGTCTTAAAAGTATTTTCTTTAGTAAAGTTATATTGTGAATGCTCTTCTAGCATATGAGTTAGGTGTAAGACACGCCCTAATGGCCCTAATCGCTTTCATGTGCTATCGTCAGACACATTTAGTTTATTTAAAGTTATTTATGTCACAATGTTTAAATTGAATAAAGTTGTTAATAAATAAATAAATAAATTTGTTGACTTTCTGTTTTTCATAAGATTATGTCACACGTTAGCGTTATTTTTAGCCAACTTCAGCAAAAAGTTACTGATTCGATAAAAATTAAAAAGAACGTTGAAAAGTTCGAAACAGGAATTAATAATATTCCTGAAAAAATATTTTATATAAATGATAATCTTGATGAGCAAACTATATCTGAATTACCAGATAAACAAAGAAAGTGCGACGGTAGCGTCGAAAATTCGAAAAGAAAAGAAGCAATAGAAGGTTGTGATGTAATTATTTCGCAAATACAGGACAGATCTAACTTTGTTGGTCACTTGGTTGCCTGCAAATTTATTTGTTGTAGAAAAATTTCCAGAATGTGTTAAATCTTTTCCATATGAATTTTTGCAAAATACAGTTGAATGCTAATCGTTCTTAAACACAAATCAATTATAACCTGTGTTACGTTAATTCGTGGCAGTCACGTTGGGCGCCAAATTTATGCTACGTTGACTCGTAGCCGTGCGTAACACAAAGATATCAAGAAATGACCGGGCTCAATCGGAGATTAGGGGGGGTTGTAGAAAGCAGACCAACATACAATGTACGCGGCTGTAAGGAGTTAGTGACAATACCTGCAAGAAAATTAGTTAAGCAAACCTGAAAAAAAAAGAAAATAAGCATAGCAGCAATGAAAAGTCTAAGTTATTCAGTACTTTGTAGAATGTAAGTAAAACTGTTTAGATAAACTATATAATATAATCACGATAAAAGCATTACAAAAATTTTTATCACAAAGTGAGGTAATATTGAGGAGTAGCAGAAACGTTTCCTCACACACCAATTAAACATAAATCAGACAAAATGTTAACAAAAGATAAATAGATAAGACACAATTGATATGAGTAATCCAGTAGTATTGATTTTGTTTTTCTTTCTTTTTTTTCTTCTTAGTAGCATGCACTTCTATTGTAAAAGGTATCAGAACGACAAAGATATTGCAAAACAACGGATAGATATTTAAAGTCATATCAAGTAGGAAATAGTTCAACTTACATAAAGTCCTTCAGTAACGCTTCCTTGCAATTGAAGTGTGGGATTCACGAGGTCCTGCACTAGCGAAGCACTTCACCCTTTACTGGGAGGGTGTTGATGGAACTTATAACACGTTACCCTAATCACACCTACGTATTTCACTGGTGTTAGCAACAGACATTATCACGCGACGGAACTATGTAGCATTGATAAATTTCTTGTTACTTCTATTTCCTGAGGCAATAATTTCGAAATATGTTGTAGCACTAGTTTAATTTCAACTGGGACCAAATGTATATTATCTTCATAAACATCGAAAAAGCAGTGAGAAACTTCAACCAATACCTTTGTAAACCGGTAATCTGTTATATTTCGCAAGCAAAGATCTGTGGTAGATTTTTGGGGTTAGAAAATTCAGAAACTACAGTATCAACTGTATTTGGATAATCCAAAGTATGAACTACTCTGATAAAAAGAAAAGGACCGCGAAACTAGATCACACACCCAGTTCAAATAAAAAAAGACAACGCCACAAAAAAACACCATTAGTAAAGCAACGCGTATCACTAAAACCGTCCGTGTTCCGTAAACAAGCACATCAAACACGTTACATATAAAGCATACTTCCTTCAAATGCCATAAGAACTACACTGCATTAATTCTCACTATTTGCAAAGCAACAAGAAAACAATATTTTTTCAACGTAATCAACATATAGGAACGAAGAACAAACTAAAACTCTTCCCTAATCTGTTATATAAACTCGTTGCTATTACAACCTCTTATCGTAAATTATCTAGACTTGTATATCCACATAAGGAACAAAATTTATATGAATGCAGTCATCATATCTACTAATTAATTACGAGCTGTTTATCATTTTCGAGAAGTTGGAAAGTAATTTACGAATAATCCTATTTAAAATTCGTTCCTCGCAATTTATTTATTAATGAAAATCAAACTTCAATTTATTTATTTTTAAATTAATACACACGAGTTAAATTGCATACAATTCTGAATTATTCTGAAGTATTTACGAATTGGGTAGTGTAAAATGGTAAGCCATTAAAAAATGCACGTTACACCTGAGCGGCAAGTTGTTTATATACGAGAAGAATTGCGTGAGACCTCTAGTGACAGCTTTTACTTCGTTTGATGTTGAATCAACGACTCGATTACGGTATTTACAGACACCGTAAAACTGTTGAGAATACTGGTAACAATACCTATGTCAACTTCAGAAGTGCACTAAAACTATTTACTCAACACAATGAGTGAAGATCGATTGAATGTTTTGAGTATAATGTCATTTGAGCGACTCTTTGTTTCAGAAATTGACAATTTTAATAATAAAGTTATCGATAAATTTGCTGCTAAGAAAAGCATAAGAATGGAATTTATTCTACATTTTGTAATTGGCGTTTTATATTCACCAATTATCGTAATGTGTCGAATGGTCATGAATATTTTGAAAATGAAGATAAGAAGAGGGTGTTGCGTAAGAGTCGTTTTTGAACCTTACTCATCGGAATAAAAACCTGCTTAGAAACTACAGGAGGTATGTTCGCTTTCAATGTATTTATGTAATTGGTATCAAAACCTAAAACTGTCTACTGCTGGTAACCATATTTATGCATGTTCTGCCAGACCGCTAACTAATTGTAAGTTATGTTATGGTGACATTCAGTTAACTGATTTTTATTTATTTTTTTGTTTTGTTTTGTTTTCGAACTTATTTAAAGTCGGTTTGACGCAGCTCTAAATTGTTTTCTATTCTGTGCTAGTCTAAAAAGGTCTGCATAACTTCACAACCTAAATCTCTAATAATTTGACTAATATAGCTGTGTCTAGGTCTTTCTACTCTATTTTTATTTGGTAGTCTATCATCTAAGACCTTACTAAATAGTCCCTCATCTCTTAAAAGGTGCCCTATCATTCTATCTCTCCGGACGTCTAATTGTTTCCATATACAGGGTTCCTCACCTCTCTTTCTATAAACTTCTTCATTTGATACTCTATCTGTCCAACTAATCTTTAACATTCTCCTACAACACTAAGTTTCAAAAGCTTCCATCTTTTTCTTATCTACCTCTTCAATTGTCCAAGTCTCACTACCGTATAATAGAACGCTCTATACGTACGACTTTATGAAACTTTTTCTATTATCTAAACTAATACTATTAGCTATTAGTAAGTCTTTCTTTTCTAAAAACATTTTTCTAGCTTAAGCTATTCTAGCTACTATATCCCTTCTGCTACGTCCGTCCTCTGCTATAATGGCTACATCATTTGCAAAACATAACGTGTCTATTTTCTGTCTCTATACACTAATACCTATCTCTTTCTCTCTCTCTCTCTCTCTAGCTAAGTTTAAAGTTTCCTCAATAGAAACATTAAAAATCAAGGGAGATAGTATACAGCCCTGTCTAACACCATTTCTAATCTTAGCTTCCTTTTCTATTTTATCAAATCTAATTACTTCGCTTTGGTTTTTATTTAGACTGTAACTAATTTTTCTATCCCTATGAGAGATTTCTATTTTTCGATTTTGATAGATAGACAACCATACATACATACAGATCTCGTAGGAACGTGTTTGGTTGAATACAACATTTTAGAAACCATCTGTGCTTAGGAGGGATATTATCTACTTGGTTAAATACGCGAATTTTATCTTCCTTTTAATTTAAGCACTGCACAAAATGGGTCTGGCTAATTGGGAACTTGAGCTTTGCCTGAAAAGCATCAGGTATTTAAATGCTCACAACTTAGATTATTCATTTTGTAATAATGTGCAAAGCCAAAAGTGGGTAAGTGTACTGTGCTTTAATTAGTTTGAAATTGTTAAATCTAATAAAAGTTTTTCACTTTAGCATTTATTTCCGGATTCACGAAAGTGGAATTTAATTACGGGTTCTTGTGACATTAAATTATTGCGAAAAACACGCAACACTAAATTTTTCCCGGAAGCACGTGGAAATAATTTTGATCCTGGCTTATTCACTTTGGAATCCGAAATACATCTGTTTTTAATAGAATCGCACATGGTGAATTCTAACCCTGAGTTTGGAACACACCAAACATTTTCCGTTGCCATTCTGGACGCACCCTGCAATGCAGCCATCATTTTTGAAGAGTATTTTTAACAATTTTCAGTATAACCAATCTACAGTTTTATAAGTTATTTCGCATGGAATCCACAAAAAAAGGTGTTTTGGTGATATAATCTTAAATTCTGGAAAGCCGTTAATCGAGCACGCTGTTCAATTGTGTTTTTGAAGCTGTTATCTTCACAGGTATTGTCCTTGGTCGATCAATAATAGGAAGTTCTGGTTGAGGCCCGCTAGGTAACATCGATATCAACGTCTTAAATTAGGTGACAACTAACTATCTACATACCAACATACCAAACACGTAAACAGGTATTTCCAATTTTATTCAATTTTATAATGGTAAAATTTTAATTTGCTGAATAGCTAAAACTGTACTCCAACATTTTTTAAAACAACACATGAAATTTCATTAAACCTAAATTTTTTGCTTGAATTAGTTACTAATCTAGGGACTTCAATTTTGTACAAGTCTGAAATAATTAAAACGAACTCGATTTAAATACTTGACAACTTCATTCAATATTAAAATATTTAACAAATTTGTTATGCCGTTTGCACTGTAGCAATTTTTGATTTTATTTTTATTTTTCGAGTGGCAACATTTCCATTCTGTAAATATTGTAAAAAAATTTGGTTGTACATATCCTTGGTTTAAAGAATTATTTATAATATATTTTTACTCACTAAAATAGTGGTAATGTGTTACTGTTTATTAAACTTGGATTAAATTAAGCGTATGGTTTTACTAGTAGGAATAACAATTAAAAGAACCCACTGCAAGCAAAGATCTGTGGTAGATTTTTGGGGTTAGAAAATTCAGAAACTACAGTATCAACTGTATTTGGATAATCCAAAGTATGAACTACTCTGATAAAAAGAAAAGGACCGCGAAACTAGATCACACACCCAGTTCAAATAAAAAAAAGACAACGCCACAAAAAAACACCATTAGTAAAGCAACGCGTATCACTAAAACCGTCCGTGTTCCGTAAACAAGCACATCAAACACGTTACATATAAAGCATACTTCCTTCAAATGCCATAAGAACTACACTGCATTAATTCTCACTATTTGCAAAGCAACAAGAAAACAATATTTTTTTCAACGTAATCAACATATAGGAACGAAGAACAAACTAAAACTCTTCCCTAATCTGTTATATAAACTCGTTGCTATTACAACCTCTTATCGTAAATTATCTAGACTTGTATATCCACATAAGGAACAAAATTTATATGAATGCAGTCATCATATCTACTAATTAATTACGAGCTGTTTATCATTTTCGAGAAGTTGGAAAGTAATTTACGAATAATCCTATTTAAAATTCGTTCCTCGCAATTTATTTATTAATGAAAATCAAACTTCAATTTATTTATTTTTAAATTAATACACACGAGTTAAATTGCATACAATTCTGAATTATTCTGAAGTATTTACGAATTGGGTAGTGTAAAATGGTAAGCCATTAAAAAATGCACGTTACACCTGAGCGGCAAGTTGTTTATATACGAGAAGAATTGCGTGAGACCTCTAGTGACAGCTTTTACTTCGTTTGATGTTGAATCAACGACTCGATTACGGTATTTACAGACACCGTAAAACTGTTGAGAATACTGGTAACAATACCTATGTCAACTTCAGAAGTGCACTAAAACTATTTACTCAACACAATGAGTGAAGATCGATTGAATGTTTTGAGTATAATGTCATTTGAGCGACTCTTTGTTTCAGAAATTGACAATTTTAATAATAAAGTTATCGATAAATTTGCTGCTAAGAAAAGCATAAGAATGGAATTTATTCTACATTTTGTAATTGGCGTTTTATATTCACCAATTATCGTAATGTGTCGAATGGTCATGAATATTTTGAAAATGAAGATAAGAAGAGGGTGTTGCGTAAGAGTCGTTTTTGTACCTTACTCATCGGAATAAAACCTGCTTAGAAACTACAGGAGGTATGTTCGCTTTCAATGTATTTATGTAATTGGTATCAAAACCTAAAACTGTCTACTGCTGGTAACCATATTTATGCATGTTCTGCCAGACCGCTAACTAATTGTAAGTTATGTTATGGTGACATTCAGTTAACTGATTTTTATTTATTTTTTTGTTTTGTTTTGTTTTCGAACTTATTTAAAGTCGGTTTGACGCAGCTCTAAATTGTTTTCTATTCTGTGCTAGTCTAAAAAGGTCTGCATAACTTCACAACCTAAATCTCTAATAATTTGACTAATATAGCTGTGTCTAGGTCTTTCTACTCTATTTTTATTTGGTAGTCTATCATCTAAGACCTTACTAAATAGTCCCTCATCTCTTAAAAGGTGCCCTATCATTCTATCTCTCCGGACGTCTAATTGTTTCCATATACAGGGTTCCTCACCTCTCTTTCTATAAACTTCTTCATTTGATACTCTATCTGTCCAACTAATCTTTAACATTCTCCTACAACACTAAGTTTCAAAAGCTTCCATCTTTTTCTTATCTACCTCTTCAATTGTCCAAGTCTCACTACCGTATAATAGAACGCTCTATACGTACGACTTTATGAAACTTTTTCTATTATCTAAACTAATACTATTAGCTATTAGTAAGTCTTTCTTTTCTAAAAACATTTTTCTAGCTTAAGCTATTCTAGCTACTATATCCCTTCTGCTACGTCCGTCCTCTGCTATAATGGCTACATCATTTGCAAAACATAACGTGTCTATTTTCTGTCTCTATACACTAATACCTATCTCTTTTCTCTCTCTCTCTCTCTCTCTAGCTAAGTTTAAAGTTTCCTCAATAGAAACATTAAAAATCAAGGGAGATAGTATACAGCCCTGTCTAACACCATTTCTAATCTTAGCTTCCTTTTCTATTTTATCAAATCTAATTACTTCGCTTTGGTTTTTATTTAGACTGTAACTAATTTTTCTATCCCTATGAGAGATTTCTATTTTTCGATTTTGATAGATAGACAACCATACATACATACAGATCTCGTAGGAACGTGTTTGGTTGAATACAACATTTTAGAAACCATCTGTGCTTAGGAGGGATATTATCTACTTGGTTAAATACGCGAATTTTATCTTCCTTTTTAATTTAAGCACTGCACAAAAATGGGTCTGGCTAATTGGGAACTTGAGCTTTGCCTGAAAAGCATCAGGTATTTAAATGCTCACAACTTAGATTATTCATTTTGTAATAATGTGCAAAGCCAAAAGTGGGTAAGTGTACTGTGCTTTAATTAGTTTGAAATTGTTAAATCTAATAAAAGTTTTTCACTTTAGCATTTATTTCCGGATTCACGAAAGTGGAATTTAATTACGGGTTCTTGTGACATTAAATTATTGCGAAAAACACGCAACACTAAATTTTTCCCGGAAGCACGTGGAAATAATTTTGATCCTGGCTTATTCACTTTGGAATCCGAAATACATCTGTTTTTAATAGAATCGCACATGGTGAATTCTAACCCCTGAGTTTGGAACACACCAAACATTTTCCGTTGCCATTCTGGACGCACCCTGCAATGCAGCCATCATTTTTGAAGAGTATTTTTAACAATTTTCAGTATAACCAATCTACAGTTTTATAAGTTATTTCGCATGGAATCCACAAAAAAAGGTGTTTTGGTGATATAATCTTAAATTCTGGAAAGCCGTTAATCGAGCACGCTGTTCAATTGTGTTTTTGAAGCTGTTATCTTCACAGGTATTGTCCTTGGTCGATCAATAATAGGAAGTTCTGGTTGAGGCCCGCTAGGTAACATCGATATCAACGTCTTAAATTAGGTGACAACTAACTATCTACATACCAACATACCAAACACGTAAACAGGTATTTCCAATTTTATTCAATTTTATAATGGTAAAATTTTAATTTGCTGAATAGCTAAAACTGTACTCCAACATTTTTTAAAACAACACATGAAATTTCATTAAACCTAAATTTTTTGCTTGAATTAGTTACTAATCTAGGGACTTCAATTTTGTACAAGTCTGAAATAATTAAAACGAACTCGATTTAAATACTTGACAACTTCATTCAATATTAAAATATTTAACAAATTTGTTATGCCGTTTGCACTGTAGCAATTTTTGATTTTATTTTTATTTTTCGAGTGGCAACATTTCCATTCTGTAAATATTGTAAAAAAATTTGGTTGTACATATCCTTGGTTTAAAGAATTATTTATAATATATTTTTTTACTCACTAAAATAGTGGTAATGTGTTACTGTTTATTAAACTTGGATTAAATTAAGCGTATGGTTTTACTAGTAGGAATAACAATTAAAAGAACCCACTGCAGTCCTTGAGATAAGAGTGCAGTTCATGTATATTTAAGCAAGAAAAGTTTAACCTCATTAATTTTTTAGAAATGTTAATAATTATAAAGGTTATAACCAAATAATAATTACCCTAATCATTAGTATCGGCTCTCTAGTCCCTCTGTCTTTACCAAAACCATATTGGTCTTTGCCTAAATAATTCTCAGTCAAAGCTTGTACTCTATTTTTAATTATTATTGTTAGTATTTTGGAAGCGTGGGAAGTTAAACTAACCGTTTTAAAATTCTAACACCTATCAGCTCCTGACTTTTTTGAGATTGGAATATTTTTTTTTGAAATCTATTGGGACCTCACCTGTGTCATATATTACTTTTACTAGTTCATATAATCTGTCTAAAGTTTTCTGACTTGCATATTTTATTAATTTTGCGGGTATATCGTCTATCCCCGGCGCTTTATTTAGTTTAAGATCTCTAACGGCTCTATCAAATTCCTCTCTTAATATTGAGAACCCTATTTCTACATCCTCTTCTTGATCGAACTCTAACTCAATCATATCGTCTCCCTCATATAAATCTTCTAAATATCTTTTTCATCTATCTGCTACTTCAACTTTATTTATTAGAAACTCATTATGCTCATCTTTAATACCGTTATATGTTTTTCCTATCTTCCCCGAAAAACTTTTTAACTGCGCTGTAAGCCCTGTGTGTCTTACCTACTATCACATCATCTTGTATTCCCTTACAATTTTCGTCCATCCATTTATTTTTAGCTTTTTTACACTCATGTATTATCTTTCTAACGCTATTATATTTTTGCTTACTTTTACTATCCAATTCTCAGAAAGGTTTAAGCTTTCCTTCTATTTTCTATTAAATCTCATATCTCCTCTGTTACCCATGGTTTTCTCGCTTTTACTTTTTTCTTACCTATAGTCTGTGTTGCTGTATCATGTACAGTCCCTTTTATTTCTCCATCTATTTTCTACGTTCCCTCCTATAGCTAGTTCTTTGATCTTATTATCTAATACTTGTTTATATTCCTCTTTTACCTCACTATCATTAAGCTTACCTAGATCCCATCTCTCTCCTTTAACCTTTTTCAATTTATTTAATTTTAGATTACACTTCAGTTTTCAATTATGATCGCTATCTATGTCAACCCCTGGATAACTACGACAGTTTTTAACTTGGTTCCTAAATATTTGTTTAACTAAAATATATTCTATTTGGTGTCTTGCCCTATCAGCTGGCGCTTTCCAGGTATATCTTCTTCTAACATGTTGTTCGAATAGGGTGTTTACTGTATACTAATCTATGTTCCTGGCAAAACTCAACTAATCTTTCTCCTCTATCATTTCGTCTACTATATCTAAATTTTCCTACCATTTTTCCCTCACTACCTTCTCCCACTGACGCATTAAAATCGTCCATTACAATTAAATTCTCATTTTCCTTTATTTTTTTCACTATACTATTTATATCCTCGTATACCTTTTCTACTTCCTCCTCATCGTACTGAGTTGTTGGCATGTAAACCTGAACTAAAACAGTGTCTGTGGGTTTTGTACTCAATCTAACCATAATTATTCTATCACTAAATTGTAAGTACTCTTTAACTTTATGCCCTAATCTTTTACCTAACACTATTCCTACGCCTGCCTGTCCATTAGTTGAAGAAGTTGTAATTATTCTATAATTATCTTTTCAAAAATTATTACTATCTGGCCATCTCACCTCACTAATACCTAAAATGTCCAGCTTTCCTTTTCTCATTTCGACTAATAAATTTGTTAACTTATCTACTGTATGTAATGACCTTACATTCCAAGTCCCTATCACTAAATCGAACCGTTGTTTTAAATTCTTACGATGACGAGCCCCAAGAACCCCCTCCCGGAAATCCGAATGAAGAGGTGTTTTACGTCCGGTCAAGAATTTTACTTGTGCGTTCTTCATCATTCGTAGTTCGTGTTTTAGACCACGCATACCTGCGAAATATCGTGGTAGGTTCCCATATCTTTCCAGAACGCAGTTTTTAAAGGTTTTAGCATAAAGCAGTATCTGTCACGGCCCACCCCAACAATCTTGTAAATTATTGGGGATCGCGCGAGACCAACCGACTCCCCTCTAATATCTTTTAGCCAGCAAGGCTGCTGTCCCTTGCTGCGCCTTTTGATCGCTTTTTACGATAAGCAGGTTTACTATAGCAGTATTCTGTCTTCTACTATAGGAATAAGTTGCATCATAATTTGGAAAATACTGAAAAATCAAACACAAACATTAAGTTCATTTTCATAAATTTCATCAAGTAGATGAACCTAATGTTCACTAATGTGCACCCCGGTTACTAAAGTAACGAGTCACCGCTGCATTTAATCGACTCTTTGAAGTGCATTATGGTACAATTACTTCCAGTTAAAATTTAGTTCCACCCTTCTAAACTTAGGTCATAAATAGTTCGTCCGAGAAAGAACTGCTATTAGTTTAAAAATAGAAAGCCTGCTATCTACTAATTATAGGCGCATAATAGCCGGTATGTGTAAATTACAAAGAGATTGATCTACAGTAGACAGGATGTATGTTTCCTTTACTTGATTTATTTAACGATTGTTGCGGTTTTCAGTCATGAATCAATAACAATTCTTTGATTTCTTTTACTGGTGAAGCGTTACAACAAACCTATAAAAACGTCTACGTGAGGACGGCCGCTTGACAGTTGAATTAAATATTTGTTCAATGCTATGATATGCCTGCAGAAATATTATTTCAGAAGACTAAAGTTCTTTGCAAAGCTACGGATTCGTTTTATTCAATAACGGACGTTTGGTTTTAAATGAAATCTTCACATAATAGTGCGTTATTTGAAAGTAGCGTTGTCTACTACAGTTGCTGCCATCGGTTGATTATTACTGAAAATACAACGTGTGTTCTAACAGGCTCCTTTATATGTTTGATGTTACTCTGGCAGATGGAGATTGTACACAACATTCTTGTAGGTACAACAGCTTTACTAGATAGGTAAAAACGGATTTTTTGATGTCATTATTTATTTCTCGATATTTACTTTTAAAGTTACATGTGTAACAAGAAGCATTATATTTTTCTTAGTTTATAAAAATTGAAGGTAATTTACATTATTTAAATTCCCTTTTACACCATTTTTCGACTTAACACATATTAAGTATAACGTATTAAATAATATTCATAAGTGTAGCAACACAAAAATACTTTTTAAAAAACCTTTCAGCGACACAAAGTTGTTCATATACTCTCTCCTGCATACAATTAACTAATTTCCTTTGATCATACCCAGTACCTGTGATACCCATTCTCATTAGATATTTCTAGCCTGTGTGGTAAGAAGAATATCTTCAGACGTTCAACAGCGTTTGTATGTTAGGAAGTTTCGCTTCGGACTACATAATGATGTGATTTAAACAATGTTTAAATTACAAGACAAACACACCCAACCTGTATTCTTTAAAAAATTTTACTACCGAAATTAAGTGATCAAATATTTGTCAAGCTTTAAATGCTTTGTCCAAAGTATTTTAATTTGTAGTCTTCGTATTATCAAAGATTAGAATATGGTCGTGCTATATTTAACAAGAAAAAGCAACTACTATGTTTAGAGACAACAAACATAGAAACAAGGAAAAGATTGCTTAAAACATATGTGTGGAGCACAGCACTGTATGGTTGTGAAACTTGGACAGTAGGAAAAGCGGACAAGAAAGAACCTTTGAAATGAGTGCTAGAGACGTATGATGAATATGTCATAGACAGACAAAGTTAGAACAAACATGTTCTATAAATGGTCGGGGAAGAAACAAATATGTAGAAATCAGTAAAAAATAGGAGAGATAGAATGATAGGTCACATACTAAGGCATGCGGAAATAGTATGGAATATATTAGAAGCAGAGATAGGAACAAAAGAGGTAGAGGTAGACCTATTGCATACAGATAGTGTGTTACATGTCGAAAATCGGTATGTAAACATTTCTGTAAGTTTCAAATTTGTAAGAGAATTCGCGCCAATAATTTAAAAGACTTGTGCGTGCATTTCCGTCACTTTAGATAGTTGCGTCGGCGCCCGGGATTGCGCAGACGCGGAGTGGGAAAGTAAGTGGTGACTTCCGTCACGTCGGGACTAGTCAACCACACGTTGAAGAGTGTGGTTATTTCTGTGCCTTTTTTTGTCTTCTCTTTCAGGTAATGTAGGTTTCCTTTCATCTCTATTTAATATCGTTCCTCTTACCTGTATTCCTTTTGTATCTCTACACAAGAAGGAAAAAAGACAATTTGAATTTGGATTCGACGAGAGGGCAAAGAACGACCCACGCCCATAACGCTCAACTGACGAGAGAATAGCGGCAATGTTGTGAAGAGCTCCACAGTTTACGTAAGTACCTTTTATCTTCTCCTATAATTAAAATAAACATTTTTTGCATATGATATAGTAATTTGAAACATTAATATGACGTAACACCTTATTGCGCATTATTAGTCAAATATTTATTGTGTTACCAACTGTCGTAGTAGCTCTCATACATTATGCGTCGGGACTTTAAAAGTATACCTTAGAGTATAGACGCTAAGTATAACAGTGGCACATCTAACGTTTTTTTGGTTGAAAAAAATTTGCTTTCGTCTTTTCTGTACCTTATAATGTATTAGTTTAAATATATCTGTAGATTTTTCACTCAAAAAATAATTAATTTTTTAATTTTTAATAACTGTCAAATAGAAAATATAGGTTGGTAACATTGTGGGTTGCTATGACAACCATCTAAAATGAAATGACATGGAGACAGTTGCTATGTCAATTTGACATGGACAGCCATATTGGTTATTCTGTATACCTTTTATAAATGTATTGCTAATTCTTTTAACTCATATCTAACCTTATAACAATGGTGTGTTTTTGCTCTAAATTTTTTAAATATTTACGTAATCTAATTTAGCACAAAGCTGGAGTGGATACCTTTTAAGTGTGGATGCCAGATTCCCTTAACCTCAGTTCTGGCTGGGAGCATGTGCTTTTTGGATTACATAAGTTTTTCTGTAAGTACTCTAGTTATAAATAAATAGCTTCATTTACTATTCCTTGTGAGTAAAAATCTCTTTAAAAATACACTAAAGTCAATTAAATAATTATTATAAACTTTAGTTTATTTTTTGGGTCAACTTTTTAAAAAGCTTTCGTTCAGATAACTCTTATAATATCTTACTTCTCTATGATTTTAAGTGTCTCTTTATAATCTAAATAATTAAATATAAGTAACGATTACCTCCATAAAGAAAATTTCTTCCCTAAATATAGCTTTCGCAATTAACTGGAGTTCTAAGTATATCTTTTATCTTCTAAATTGCTATAGTAACTTGATTTCGTTATACCTGTTGCCTTAAACACTATATTACAATGAATATCGTCCATCTCAGTCATCGGAATTAATTTACGAGATTCAATTCCGCAATATCCAAGCGGCATCTAACCAAAATGACAGACGTTTGCAACTCAAAGCTATACTAGCTCAAAAAGCTAAAGGCTCACCTAGAATTGATCCTGAAGCTAGCGAAATTGAGCTTAAGCGCCTTGTATCTTGAATAGCGCACGTTAAGCAGCACATAGAGTTGTTGTGTTTATTTAACAATGAACAGGCTGACCAAACTAAACAAACTTTTCTATCGGACATTCTCTTACTCGAAGGGACAGTCCTTGACAAGCTTAACTTAGATGTAGATGTAGATGTACCTGTAGCCTTGTCAAACCTTGCAATTTCACAACCTTCATTATTGGGGAAATCAATACCTGTGTATAAATGGGGTTTAGCTTTCCAGGGCTTTAACTTTCAAATTTCGTTAATGTCTTTCCTTGATAGAGTAAACGATTTTAGAAAATCACGCAATTGTACAGATCAAGATTTATTTGTTTCAGCGGGTGAATTATTTTCTGGTTCTGCCTTAATTTGGTATAGAAATATAAGAAATCAGATTTCTACTTGGGAAGAATTAGTTACGTGTTTGAAACGTGATTTCTTACCGCATGGCTATATTACCGATCTTTAAAACAAAATAAGAAACCGAACCAGGGACCTGACAAAAATGTAATCTTTTTTATTACCTCAATGGAAGCTTTGTATAGCAGATTAGTAAAAAACCATCAGAATCTGAAATTATTGATCAACTCCGTAGAAATTTGAATCCATATTTTTCTGAACGTTTAGCGTTACAACACATTTCTTCCTTACTTCAGTTTCAAGATTTATGTCGCTCGCTCGACAAAGTAAAATTGCGTGTCGATAAATACCGTCCTCCCCCAGAAAAACAATCTGGTCTATTAGAACCTGATCTAGCATGTCAAAGTGAACCTTCTCGTAAAGTATCTACTATTAATCTCCCTTCTACCTCTCCAAATAACTCACTTACCTGTTGAAATTGTAAAAAAAAGTAGACATAGTTACAGCATGTGTACATACCCCAAAAATATTTTTTGTTATAATTGCGGTCGCAGCAATACCTATAAATCTACGTGTACAAATTGTAACTCTAACTTATCGGGAAACTTTCGCGAAGATATTCCTACCCGGGACATGAATATCTCAAGGAATCAAAATCGTCCTCAACACCAACCATTTAACGCCCCAGACGTCAATAAATTTAAAGCATAAAACTACCTCCAACGTTAAACATTTACCTAATATATCTAATAAGAATAATCTCGCTACCTTAAATTTACAAAATAAATTATCTTCTTTATCAGAATTATGTCATACTACCCCGTCGGAATGGTCGAGTTGGCTGCAAACCGTTAATTCCTTTTATCATAAAAAGTCTGCTGCCTCGCAACTTGTTAAAAAACCCCTTGATATTCGTCTTCATTTACCTATCTCGATTGGTTCCTTAAATGTAATAGTTTTATTGGACACAGGTTCCTCATGCTCCCTTATAAATAACGAAGGCCTACAGCAACTATCTAAACAAAACATTAAAATTCAAGTTGTTCCCGAAAAAACCTCCATAAATTTAGCTGACGATAATCAAATACATGTAACGGGTTCCCTTAAACTAAAAATTCGAGTAGAATCACTTGAACGTGACGTTCCATTTTTGATCGTACCTACATTAGCTTACCCATTTTTACTAAGCGTAGATTTCTGTAAACTTTTTAATTTATCGCTCTACTTTCAAGATTTTTCTTGGCAAACTTTCCTCAAAACAAATTCCTGCGCGTCTGCGGGAATATCTAATAAAATTTTTCTTACCGATTCCCAAAATGCAAATCTCAACTCTACAATCGACAAACTTCGTAAATTAAATACGTCGGAACTTGGTTGTGTAATCACCGCAACTCATATTATCTCTACGGGTGATGCTGTTGCTTTTAAGCAACGTTAATGTCCGCTTTCGCCTGCATTACAAAAACATTTGCATTCCGAAATAGATAAAATGTTAGAATCTGGTGTTATCACTCCCTCAAATTCGCCATGGATGTCTCCCGCGTTATTAGTCCGCAAGAAAAATGACGAATGGCGTGTTTGTTTTGACGGCAAAAAGCTTAATTCTGTAGCTGTGTCGGACGCCTACCCTCTACCTCATACTGATTCGATTTTAAGCCGACTTCGAAACGCTAAATTTATCTCATCTATCGATCTCAGACAAGCTTTTTATCAGATACCTCTTCACTTATCTTCTTGCCCAAAAACTGCTTTTTGTGTTCCAGACCGAGGTCTTTTCGAATATAGTTTTTTGCCATTTGGTCTCTGTAACGCACCATAAACTTTACAACGTACTATGGATCAAACGTTAGGTCCTATTTTACACCAGGAACGTGCCTTTGTATTTTTAGATGATATACTAGTTATCTCAAGTTTCTTCCAAGAGCATATCGCTACACTGAATGAGGTTGCTGAACGCCTAAATGCAGCAGGTTTTAAAATAAATTGGGAGAAATGTCAATCTTGCTGTTCATCCCTTACATTTCTTGGTTTTATTGTCGATGGAACGGGTTTACGAACAGATCCTGCTAAAGTCGACGCTATTATTAAATTTAAAACACCCAAAACTGATACCGAAATTAAACGTTTAATAGGAATGATTAGTTATTACCGCATCTTTCTACCAAACCTTTCAACTATATCTACACCCATTACCGCTCTAATTAAAATTTAAAAAAATCCCAATCTATCGAATGGAATTTAAAACCTCAACAGGCTTTTGAACAACTTAAAACGTTAATCACTTCAGCACCTATCTTAATCTCGCCCAATTTCCATGAAAAATTTTATATACAAACCGATGCCTCACTTACTGG
Organism: Platerodrilus igneus; assembly: GCA_036346225.1. NCBI lineage: Eukaryota > Metazoa > Arthropoda > Insecta > Coleoptera > Lycidae > Platerodrilus > Platerodrilus igneus. The sequence continues at coordinate 1,345,033 of JARFIW010000713.1, read as the reverse complement.
TTTAGGTGCATTGTTGTTTCAGGTGAGCAATGGATTAGAACACCCTATCGCTTATGCAAGTCGTGCCTTAACTTCTGCTGAACAAAAATATTCAGCTACTGAACGTGAACTATTAGGGGTTATCTTTGGTATTGAAAAATTTAGAGGATATGTTGAAGGTACACATTTTGCCGTAATTACTGATTGTGCAGCTCTCACGTGGCTAAATAACTTAAAACAACCCGCAGGTCGTTTGGCACGATGGAACTTGCGTATCTCTCAAATCACCTTTGACGTTAGGCATAGACCTGGCAAATTAAATATCGTACCTGATGCCTTATCTCGTGATGTCGTTTCTCTTAATCTTCCAGATCTAATTCCTGATGCCTGGTATCTCACTATGATTAAAAAAGTTTCTGAAAATCCCCATAAATTCCCCACCTTTCGTGTAACGAATAATAGATTATATAAATTTGTATCTTCGTCATCCCGCAAAATATCTAACATCCCACTCGTTATCTAGTTTTATCTTAATATAGTTATCTTACCTATTATCTTTGATAATAACTTGAGTTAATATCGTTATCTTACCTATTATCTTTGATAATAGTTTTATCTTAATATCGTTATTTTACCTATTATCTTTGATAATAACTTTAGCTTAATATCGTTATCTTACCTATTATCTTTGATAATAAGTTGAGCTTAATATCGTTATCTTACCTATTATCTTTGATAACAATTTAAGATTTTGCTTTTTCTTTTTCTATCTTCCTAACGTTTGGTATTTACGATCAGGCGTAGGAATTATTTTTTGAATATTGAGTGAAAAAGCTAACCTGATGGTAGACATGTAACTTGTTAGGTTAGTAATATAAGAAATTAGTAAGATGGTACTGTTGGTAAATTTGTTGATTCACAACCATATCATGGACAAGTTTTGATGTGTATTGTTTATTAAACCAGACTACCAGTACAAAAATTTGCTAAATTGCATAGTAACTTGCTCTTTGAACATTTTGAAATATGGGCATTTTCTTGCCAAAGAAGAAGCAGTCTAGATGCAACGCTCATGTGCGTCTGCACTTAGAAACTGTAATGTTAGCTTTAGCTTAGTATATAGGTCAGGCGACTTGTCGCATTTATTCTAGTTTTAGTAGTGTTTCATGCTCCCCTACAAATTTGTGCTATCGATTATAACTGCACCACATTAAAGACTCGTGTGTGCACCTTAGATGTAGTCAAAAACAATGGGGCTACACATTCCGTTTCCTGGTAATCCGGATGACGTGTTATCGGTTGGAAAAACCAGGTGGCGCCTAAAATAAACATTTTATAGAATTTAAGTTAGGATTTATGTAGGTTAGTTAGGATCTAGATTTTAAGCTTTTACCGTGCTAATAGTTATTTTCTTTTTTAAGATTTTTTTCTTTTATGGCTTTGTCGCGATTGTTACATGCCGAAAATCGGTATGTATACATTTCTGTAAGTTTCAAATTTAGGGAATTCGCGCCAATAATTTAAAAGACTTGTGCGTGCATTTCCGTCACTTTAGATAGTTGCGTCGGCGCCAGAGATTGCGCAGACGCGGAGTGGCAAAGTAAGTGGTGATTTCCGTCACGTCGGACTAGTGATCCAAACGTCGAAAAGTGTGATTATCTCTGTGTCTTTTTTTGTCTTCTCTTTCAGATAATGTAGGTTTCCTTTCATCTCTACCTGATATCGTTCCTCTTACCTGCATTCCTTTCGTGTCTCTACACAAGAAGGAAAAAAGACAATTTGAATTTGGATTCGACGAGGGGGCAAAGAACGACCCACGCCCATAACGCTCAACTGACGAGAGAATAGCGGCAATGTTGTGAAGAGCTCCACAGTTTACGTGAGTACCTTTTGTCTTTTCCTATAATTAAAATAAACATTTTTTTGCATGTGATATAGTAATTTGAAACATTAATATGATGTAACACCTTATTGCGCATTATTAGTCAAATATTTATTGTGTTACCAACTGTCGTAGTGGCTCTCATACATTATGCGTCGGGACTTTAAAAGTATACCTTAGAGTATAGACGCTAAGTATAACAAGTGAAAGATGTAGGCTGTGGGAATACCAAAAAAAATTTGTAGACTAGCTCAGAATAGAAATCAATGGAGGTACGCATACAACCAGTTCCAAGACGGAAAGACTAATGGAGAAAAAAAATTGTATTTAAACCTGATAATTATAATAAACAGCTACAGGTGTTGGTTTTGCAATATTCTCAACTAATGTTGATGATGCGAAAAGATTTATTGGAAAACAATTAATTCGGCAAATATCTAGTGTTGGGGATCTTGTAGCCGCAAGTTGCTTAACCCCTTCAGATGCCACTGAATATCAGTGAAATTATATATATATATATATATATATATATATATATATAATATATAAAATACTCATATTTAGACCAGGGTAGAAAATTAAATAATCACATCAAATAATTTTAATCACCGTGTATAAGGAATTTTATTAAATAATACGCTTTATTAAAACCATGAAGCATAAATAAATTCGGTCGTTTCAGTAAAAATAAGAAATTTAAAACATGTACAAGACGCTTTATATCAAAAGAAACAGTATTAAAAAAGCTCTGCGTGTAATTTATTTATTCTAATAAAGAAACAAAGAGAAATTACATGCAAAATTTATCTTAATTAACTCTATTTCAAGTAACCGGTATTGAACAAAACGTACAGATAATATCTATAGAAACTTGTAAAACCCACTAAAATGCAAATCCTAGAAGTGTTAGTTAGAAGTAGGATGTTTGAACACACCTGCGTATTTTAAAAGGCAATTTCAGTTTAATTTGTTTAGATAAACATGTCGATTCTAAGGATATTGGAAACGGTCAGATGCTTTAGCACCAAATACAAAACAGGGTTTATTTAAAAAGCTCATTCGGCGAAAATTTTGCAGATAATTAATGTTTACAAAGAATCTTGGAGAAACCGGGGCTTAATATTCACGAGAAGGTGCGATACGGGGTTATTTAACCCAGATAGTCCACATGGACTAAAATATAATCGATAATAAAGAATATCAATTTGCACAAATACGAACAGGTTAGAAAAGGAAAGAGAAAATGCGTCAAGCAAAGACACATATAGTAAAAGGCGTGATTTAAGCAACGTCACGAGGGTCACAATTGGTTGAAAATAGGATGCAAATATCAGAGGTAAAAACAACAATTTCTGTACAAAATTAATTAGTTTTTCTCGGACATGTTTGCGTACCGTGTGAGAATTTCTGAAATTTAAATGGGGCGAGTACAAAATTCGTAAAAACCAACGCACAGGCTACGGACTGGGAACATAGCATGAGAAATTCTTTAGAATTACCCGTTTTGGGGAACAGACCGACAGACAGGCTTTTTGCTATATATACCGAGGTGAATATAAACAAGCTCTCTTAGATCCGCGACTTGATTGAAGATGTTAAACAGTGCATTTTAGTTTGATAAAATAATTTAAAGTTTGCTCGTATATTTTAGTGATTCAAAATAGTTTGTTATTTACGTGCTAACATGAATGTACTTCAGTGCACTTAGATACAAGGTAATAAAATTTAGTATCACTGTACCAATTAGCAAAATTTACAACGACAAATGTATACACAAAAGTAGGCAGTTTTGGGCGTATATTGGTGAAAGAAGTATGAATTTCTTTGTTATTTTTCGGGGGTGTTAATAATTAAGTGGTTCAAAAACGTGTCTGGATCCACAAAACCAGGGTCAGATATACACAGATGAGTTCCGGAAAAGCCCAGAAACAACTTTAAATAAATGGTGATGGAGAAAATTTTAAAAGCGTTGAGAATTAGAAGCCGTAAATATAATCCTGTTGGAATGGTGTGATTAACTAAAGAGACGATGTACATTGAAGCTACGAGGACAGTAACCTTCAGGTTGCTTTTCTTTTCTATCTTCCTAACGTTTGGTATTTACGATCAGGCGTAGGAATTATTTTTGAATATTGAGTGAAAAGCTAACCTGATGGTAGACATGTAACTTGTTAGGTTAGTAATATAAGAAATTAGTAAGATGGTACTGTTGGTAAATTTGTTGATTCACAACCATATCATGGACAAGTTTTGATGTGTATTGTTTATTAAACCAGACTACCAGTACAAAAATTTGCTAAATTGCATAGTAACTTGCTCTTTGAACATTTTGAAATATGGGCATTTTCTTGCCAAAGAAGAAGCAGTCTAGATGCAACGCTCATGTGCGTCTGCACTTAGAAACTGTAATGTTAGCTTTAGCTTAGTATATAGGTCAGGCGACTTGTCGCATTTATTCTAGTTTTAGTAGTGTTTCATGCTCCCCTACAAATTTGTGCTATCGATTATAACTGCACCACATTAAAAGACTCGTGTGTGCACCTTAGATGTAAGTCAAAAACAATGGGGCTACACATTCCGTTTCCTGGTAATCCGGATGACGTGTTATCGGTTGGAAAAACCAGGTGGCGCCAAAATAAACATTTTATAGAATTTAAGTTAGGATTTATGTAGGTTAGTTAGGATCTAGATTTTAAGCTTTTACCGTGCTAATAGTTATTTTCCTTTTTAAGATCTTTTTCTTTTATGGCTTTGTCGCGATTGTTACATGCCGAAAATCGGTATGTATACATTTCTGTAAGTTTCAAATTTAGGGAATTCGCGCCAATAATTTAAAAGACTTGTGCGTGCATTTCCGTCACTTTAGATAGTTGCGTCGGCGCCAGAGATTGCGCAGACGCGGAGTGGGAAAGTAAGTGGTGATTTCCGTCACGTCGGACTAGTGATCCAAACGTCGAAAAGTGTGATTATCTCTGTGTCTTTTTTTGTCTTCTCTTTCAGATAATGTAGGTTTCCTTTCATCTCTACCTGATATCGTTCCTATTACCTGTATTCCTTTCGTATCTCTACACAAGAAGGAAAGAAGACAATTTGAATTTGGATTCGACGAGGGGGTAAAGAACGACCCACGCCCATAACGCTCAACTGACGAGAGAATAGCGGCAATGTTGTGAAGAGCTCCACAGTTTACGTGAGCACCTTTTGTTTTCTCCTATAATTAAAATAAACATTTTTTGCATATGATATAGTAATTTGAAACATTAATATGACGTAACACCTTATTGTGCATTATTAGTCAAATATTTATTGTGTTACCAACTGTCGTAGTAGCTCTCATACATTATGCGTCGGGACTTTAAAAAGTATATTTTAGAGTATAGACGCTAAGTATAACAAGTGAAAGATGTAGGCTGTGGGAATATAAAAAAAAAAATGTGTAGTAGACTTGCTCAGAATAGAAATCAATGGAGGTACGCATACAACCAGTTCCAAGACGGAAAGACTAATGGAGAAAAAATTGTATTTAAACCGGATGATTACTATAAACAGCTACAGGTGTTGGTTTTGCAATATTCTCAACTAATGTTGATGATGCGAAAAGATTTATTGGAAAACTATTAATTCGGCAAATGTCTAGTGTTGGGGATCTTGGTAGCCACAAGTTGTTTCACCCCTTCAGATGCCACTGAATATCAGTGAAATAGGGTATATATATATTGCTGTGTTAATAGGGTCATTTAGGGGTAGTTAGGACCAAGAGTATAGCGCGCTCTACATAAAATACATAAGGGCTCAGAAAACGACACAGTTTTCTGAAGAAAACAAGAAATACGATGATTAGACTGCAAAGTAAATGATAACGCCCTGTACATAAATAATAATCATAATTAATTCAGTTAATGAAAAATATTTTGAAGATTTATTTGAATAAAACAAATCCGCAAGTCGTTAAATAACATAATTGCAAGCTGAAACGCGACACGCGTGGATAACACAACATTATTACTTCAAGAATCCCAACTAAAACAAGCAGGTTTAATAATGCGTATGATAGAAAACGCATATAATTTAATGCATACATTGTATTCGTCTACGTGACTAGAGAATTAAAATCGACACCTGATTTATTGGAAACAGACAAAGCATGGTAATTAAAAATCAAAGTTCACCAAATTTATTTGAACAAACAATGGTTTACTTATCTAGAAGTACGAAAATCCAAGTGAATCAATGCTATTAACTTGAAATGCGTGGAAAAAGGAACGCGTTGATGTTAATATACAATAATAATACCATGGAATATCCGAAAACCTGGTATGAAAATTTGTACAGAAACAACGAACTTTGCGCTTGTCAATAAATAGACGGTGTATTTAAATATGACCAGATTTGTAAATAAATCAGTTCATCATGAAGTATAGTTCACGTCTCTGAAAACGAAAATATCCACGTAAAGTGAGTAATAGTAATAATACCACTAAAAAAGAAAATTGATGGGTTTGTCGTTTTCTCCTTAAATAGAAAAACGTAAGTAACTAAAAGTTGTTTTATGTAAATTCTAATATTAACCTTAATAAAAAGGACTCTAAGGAATCACCGGAAACAAGTCTAAATGATTACGGGAGACAGCTCTAAACAATTACGGGAGACAAATTTAAATAATTACTGGAGTCCAGTCTACATAAATACGGGAACAAGTTTAAATAAATGCTGAAGCAATTATTACTAGAACAAATGTAGAAATGTAACATGCATTTACTTCAATGATTAATGGTGAAGGAGTTTAATGGAGTACGCTAGTGTATTTAAGGCGATCCTACGAGGGATGCACACAACGGTTGGACCAGAGACTGATGTAAGCTGAAAAACAACAGGTTAGCCAATCTGAATGTTTACTATTTGATTATTTTATTTGTGGATGTCATTGCACTTTGCTAAACTAAATAACTTAAAATTTAACATTTAATTAAATATTACTAATTTAAATACTTTAAAAATTGCTTTCATGATAATTTATGTGAGGGGTCGGCAAGATTTAATTTTTGGGTATATGTTGTAAATTACGTAAATAATAAAAGAGGTTAAATAAACGTTCATCAAGCTTCAGTTAATAATTAATAATAATAGTGATTTTACTGGCTTTTTTGATCATCTTTGGGAATGATAATATTAAATTTTCTTATTCAATTATTGGAAGAAACTTCTAGTTAAAGAATTTTAACCTTTTCATACGTTGTAAATATTTTTTTTATAATAATTTGTGCTTAATGGTGTTTTGGCTTAAAGATTAAAACAGTTAGGAAAGGTAGATGGTAGGTTTAAAGGCTTTGTTTGTCGTATTGTCGCAAGCTCCGTGCGTAATTCAAAAACTGAGCTAGCCGACGCAATTAAAATTATATATTAAAAATAAAAAATTGAGAGATTAAAAATTTTTACCTTTTTAATTCAGAAAAAGTGCGCATAGGAGTATTGCTACAGTATCACAACAAAGTCATTTGACGCAATAACGTGTGCGCTGAACTCAAAAACCTCATCACAAAGTTCTTTGACGCAACAACGTGGGGCTGAACTGAAATATATCACACCCCAAGTTATTTGGCGAACAAAGTGGGGCAGGATCAAAATATAACACACCCCAAGTTAAGGAGCGCATCAATGTGAGATTAAATTAAAATAAATTAAGTACAAATTAAAGGCAATGAAATCGAGGGTTTTATTTTGAATTTAAAATAATTGTAGAAGAGTAATAATGGATAAAAGAATGAAAGAAATGAGAGAGCCATTAAGGAATCAAGAAGTAGAAATATGTTCACAGGAAAGTGTAATTTTACAGAACACATCAATGGAAGCTGAGGGAAAAATGTTGGAGAGGGGTTAGAGTGAAGAACACCGGTCCACCCAAGATTTAAGAATCATAGAAATGTTAATGGCACTAAATGACAGTATGAAGAAGAATGAACAGGTCATAATAAACATAACAGAAAAGAATGAACAGGCCTTGATTAATATGACGGAGAGGAACAAACAGATCATGAAAAATATGATAGATAAGGCTATGCTAGAATTTGAAAAAAATTTGGATAAATTGGGGGAAGATTTAAGTTCCAGAATATATAAATTAAGTGATGATCTTAGGGAGATAAATCAGCGACTGGAAGAAATGCGTTTCCAAACACAAAATAAAGTGATAAATCTTATGGAAGATATTGACTGCGTAAGAGATGAAGTTATTAAAGTACGATCAATACGAGAGGCCAATTGAAGAGAAACAAATGGTAAAATTATGAATTTAGAGGAAAAAGTACAGAATATTGAAAAAGTTATGGAACAGAAATTTTGCAGAGAAAATAAAGAAAACGAGGATATAAAAATTAATGTAATGAATTTTGGCAGGAATAAGATGACATATAATCAGAAACCCTTAAGATTGAATCAACCAAATATAACATTGGATCAGTATACAAAATTTTTAGGAGAGAACAAACTTAATTCAAAATTATTTTTAAAGGACATCAAAACACTGACGTAGGGCATAACCGATGAGCAGTGTAAATTAAATCTAGTAAAAACTATGATAAAAGGCAATGCAGAAACATGGTTTGATCTGATCAAGGTTGAATTAACAACGTTTCAAGATTTTGAGAAGAAATTTTTGAGACAATTCTGGGGGATACTGAAGAATATAAGATGAGAGATGATTTAATTATGGGGAGATACAATAAAAATTTAAGTATGACCAGGGAACAATACGCAATTAAGAAATTTAGTATAGCAAAACAGTTGGAGCCTCCTTTAGAAGAGAAACAAACTATTAAATATCTGGCAGCACATTTTGAAGTAGAGGTGAGGCAGTGCATCGCTCTACAGAACATTATGGATTGAGACATATTCCTAGAGTACTTGCAGTGATACGATGATATGGGAATGAATTGCAGAAAAGAACAAATGATCACTAAACCAACAAAACCAAAGGGAATGACGAGGAATATACCAATCAACAGAATACAAAATGAAAGGACAAATCATAACTACAGAGAAAATTTTAGAAACAACTCCAACGGCAATATGAGAAATCGACCATGGCAAACATCAAATAAAAGAGACCCAAATAGGAATAATAATCGAAGCAAAAATAACCAAGGACATGAGGAAAGATCAACGGAATCAGGAAGGATTAATGGTACCTATGCAGAGGTCACGAATAGACCGTGCCCATCTAATACGAATACAAATTTTTAATTGAAGACACTCCAAATAAGCCCTACGAAATAAACAAATATGAACATCAGCGGGAATTCATAAAACTGAAAATGGAAAATGATTTTAGTAGAAGCCTATTGCCTATAATTAATTTAAAAGTAGAGAATAAAGTAATTGGCGACCCGAACGTGGGGCTGGATTAAATTATCTCACAACTATATATATTGCTGTGATATCCTCCTTTGAATGCGGAAACTGGGTCCTTTCAACAAAAAAATTCTAGTCCCACAGATTGGGCGTCATAAACGGCTGTGATCCTCTTTTCGCCTCGGCTGCTCACCTAATGTTATAAACCTCCTCATTCATAAAAAAACAACACATTCCTACCAAAACATCAACGTTAACTCTATTTACATCAATATTCAGAATACATTAAAATTTCAAAATTAAAACTCAGCATAAATTTCAGTTTTCAAAAGAATTTCAAGATTAATTTTATTATCCTTTTAATGTGCATCCAAAATAAAAGTCCTTGTTGGATGCCTACTAATTAATATAACAATATAAGCAGACCGGAGTCTGAGTATAAAGGAGCATCTACCACCCTTTACGTTAATTAACCAGGTTCGTCTAATTGAGCTCAAAGACATACCCAAATTTTCATCATATTACCGAACATCAAAACTAAATTCTCCTTTCTACTTCAACAAGCAATTTTCATCTTAAAATTAAAATTTTATGGTTAGTACAATTTCACTAATGTCCATTTAAAGTAAATCAATTATAAAGTTATTCACCACACACAAAATGTCAAACAAAATAGTATAATTTACCTGAAGGTTACTGTCCTCGTAGCTTCAAAGTACATCGTCCCTTTAGTTAATCACACCATTCCAACAGGATTATATTTACGGCTTCTAATTCTCAACGCTTTTAAAATTTTCTCCATCACCAGTTGTTTCTGGGCTTTTCCGGAACTCATCTATGTATATCTGACCCTTGTTTCGTGGATCCAGACACGTATTTGAACCATTTAATTATTAACACCCCCGAAAAATAGCAAATAACTTCATACTTCTTTCACCAATATACGCCAAAACTGCCTACTTTTGTGTATACATTTGTCGTTGTAAATTTTGCTAATTGGTACAGTGAAACTAAATTTTATTACCTTGTATCTAAGTGCACTGAAGTACATTCATGTTAGCACGTAAATAACCAACTATTTTGAATCACTAAAATATACGAGCAAAATTTTAATTTATTTTATCAAACTAAAATGCACTGTTTTAACATCTTCAATCAAGTCGCGGATGTACGAGCTTTTAACGCATCGAATAGTCAAAAGTCTAAGAGTCTAAGAGGGCTTGTTTATATTCATCTCGGTATATATAGCAAAAAGCCGGCACGTCGCTTTTGTCCCCAAAACGGGTAATTCTAAAGAATTCCTCATTCTATGTTCCCAGTCTGTCGCTCGCGCGTCGATTTTTACGAATTTTCACTCGTCCCATTTAAATCTCAGAAATTTCAACACACGGCACGCAAGCATGTCCGAGAAAAACTAATTAATTTTGTACAGAAATTGTTGTTTCTACCTCTGATATTCGCATCCTATTTTCAACCAATTGTGACCCTCGTGACGTTGCTTAAATCCCGCCTTTTACAATATGTGTCTTTGCTTGACGCATTTCTCTTTCCTTTTCTAACCTGTTCGTATTGGTGCAAATTGATATTCTGTATTATCGATTATTTTAGTCCACATGGAGTGTGAAATACCCACCTTTAGCAATTCTTGTAACTATTATGCGACGTTTTCCCAAGATTCTCTGAACCATTAATTATCTGCAAAATTTTCGCCGTATTTGACATTTAAACTACGCAGGTGTTCAACATAATATTAATTCTCAGAGCTTTATTTTCTAGTATTATAATCTTGGGTTTTACAAGTTTTATGCTTATTATTAATAATGGTTCAACTAACTCCAATTAAAATTAATACCCTTTAAATTTTAGTGAATCCTAACTAAATATTAGTTGTTATCTGTACGTTTTGTTCAATACCGGTTACTTAAAATAGGGTTAATTAATATAAATTTCGCACGTAATTTCCATTTGTTTAGGAATAATTACATTACACGCAGAGCTTTTTAATACCGCTTCTTTTGATATAAAGCGTCTTGTACATGATTTAAATCTCTTATGTTTGATGAAACTAATAAATTTTTATGCTTCACGGTTTTAATAACGCGTATTATCTAATAATATTCATTATACACGATGATTAAAATTATTTGATGTGATTATTTAATTTTCTACCCTGGTCTAAATATGAGTAATATGTAGACTGTTTTTTACGTTGTCTAGGGGTTTGATACTTTTATACCTTTTTGAGATAATTCACTCGCGTAATCATATAAAGCATTTAATAAAATAAACAGGTATAATACAGTTTCGTGAACGTATAAACACAATCAATGTTTAGAACTATGTAATTTTACTACATCGAAATTAACCGTAACATGAGGAATTGAAAACACTTGCTTAATAAATACAGGTAGCTAATAAACACGTAAATAGATTGCGGCTCAATCTAGCATTCGTCTTTCAAGATATGTTCTAGGGTCGTCTTTCCCTAGGACACACGTCTTAATCTCGTCTTAGCTCAACTTCGAATGAACGATCCCCTGCTATGAGCCTCCCTTTCATTTGTGTTCTTAAGGTCAGGTAAATATTATAGCAGTGGTGTTTGCTCAACCTTATCCTGTATTCTTATTACGCATGGGTGTATCTTAAAGTTTAACTTACTTCTACTAAATTAATATTAAGGATTATTCCTACATATATATATATATATATATATTGCTGTAATAAGGGGTTGTTTAGGGGTGTATTGAATAGCAAGGGTCGTGTAGTAACCATAAATTGCAATAGGAATCAGAAAACTGCATTTATTTAGCAGAAAATTAAGTAATTCGTACATTATGTAAATAGTAAGCATTTAACATCCTGTATATAGGCCATAATTAGCTTTAAGCGATGCAGGTAAACTTATCTTACAACAATAGAACGCGTATTTAGCAGAAAAATAGGTAATTCATACATTATGTAAATAGCAAGCACTTAACACTCTGTATATAGACCTTTATTAATTTTAAGTAATCTTTCAACAATAGAACACGTATTCAGAAGAAGTGATAGTACAGGTAATTAAACACGCATTGAGAAGTGTTCTAATTAGTTATAAAACAAATACGAAGATAAGGGATAAAACTTAACACAGTTTTTTGCAACTACGCGGAAACAATAAACATTTTTGATAAGAAAACGCAGTTCAAACACGCAAAAAATAAACGAAAGTAGAAATAAAGTTACATCATTTATTTTGTACAATATTGAAAAGGCGATATCTACACAAAACAACGTATGGTCAAGACAACAATGTATCAATAGCAAATAGATATTACACGGAAAACCGAAGAAATTACATCAGAAAGAACTTCAAAATGCAGGATATATTAAAGAGCTGATTGGTTGAGATATCTGCAAGACTTGTTGAAAACCCAGCCCACATGTAAGTGGGAACAGCCTATAATAACACAGAGGAATGATAAGACGGGTCAGTTTACAACTCAGGCAGGACGAAGCAGCGTCACTGCTAATCAGAAAGTCACGCCTTATTTAATATTCAATCAAATATCAAGTGTAAGTGATAAAGTGCAACGACTAAGAAAACTTCTTTTGCCGTATAACGTGAGTGGAATTTGGGGTAATTTATTTAAACTAATAATATAATAATAGGGCTTTTAATTGGTGGTACATTTTTAAATAATTCAAATTTTGGTTGATATAATACTTCAAATTGGGCGATGTAACATTTCGAATGTGTCGACAAGAAAAATATTCGAATGTGTTAATGATAATAATTCAAATTGGTGGTGTATTTCTGAATAATTTAAGTATGCGTCGATAAGAATAATTCAAATCTGGGTCAATATAATATTACAATTCAAATCAGCGTCGACAATTATATTTTGGTACAATTCTGGTACAAATTTAAGTTGCGAGATTCAATGCAAATTAAATAAAGAAGTACGAAGTAATTTATGGAAAACGAGGGGTTCAACTAAGCAGAGCAGTGATAAACGAAGGAAGACAACAAAAGGGTGTTGATCCACAACCCGAACAACCTGTAGCAGGTCAGATCTATTTTATTTTTAAGATATTTTTCTATTTAAATTTCAATACTGAATTTATTCAATTGTATAAACTTGTGATAAAGTCAACAACAAACATTGCATATGTTAAACTTACGTAATAAATTATAAAGGGGTCTAGAACGTTCCAGGTTTCTTTGGTAAAAAAGGTAGTTTTTGGTGACTTTAGATTGAATTCAAAACATAAATTTTGAAGTAAATGATACATGTGATATTGATTGATTGAAGGGTGTATTTTAATATGTTTCAAAATTGTAAATAATATTTCTTTTCATTATATGAAACTAATTGACTTCGCTTTATTAATGTAAACAAATAA